>CM050655.1:29858970-31222720 GCA_027574665.1 Rhynochetos jubatus | reverse complement strand
TCCACTGATTTAACAGTTAACCCAGCACACTGCAGCTTTTGACACCATTAGTGCTCAGAGTCTACTTTTGACAGCTTTTTTGATTTGTGATGGGTGGTTTGTTTTTGCATTGTTAGGGGCTGGGTGAAGCCTTGAGGCAGACATGCAGCCCTGTTGATAACATGCGTATTTTCCAACCCCGTGATAAATTTCCCATAACTGCTGGCCTGGAACATGACTTTCAGCAACTCGACTGTTTCACATTTGGCTAAAGCAGCATCAGTCATTTTGATACAATAGCTCCAAGGTGGAAGACAACCATTCGCAAAACAAATTACTTTCAACGCTCCACCCTGGACTCCTATTTTCAGAAAATACTGACTGTTGCTTTCAGAAAGCCGAATCTCTCTCAGATTTTTTCACGCTGGAAATCCAAACTCAGAAATTACTTTTGGAAGGTGCAGCTGGAATTTGAGTACCGATGTCAACATTGCTTGGTTGTTACAGCTTAGGAGAGGTTTTACTTTGTATGCAAATCCTAATAAGCGTACGTATTTCAGTACTGTTGCATCGCTACCGTTGTGAAGGTCTGCATTGTTTTTAAAGCCCAAAAAGCTTGCCTTTTGCAGCTGCAAAGGAAATGACAAGAGAAGAAAAACACAGCCAGCGTATATCAGCAATTAATTCCATCCACAACTGCCCAGCTGTTTGTGCATGGAGGAACCGGCCTGTTTCCTCTCTGAGCTTTTGCCACTGGAAGCCGATACGGTGCTTTCAGAGACGCAGGCTGTTGGTAACACGTTAGGAATGTGCGCGAGATCGCACGGAGCTGCAGAAGAAATGAAATCCAGACCAGCGTGCTGCGTATCTGTGTTATGAGGATAAAGTTATCTGGGGGAGAGGGCGGCGGGAAGGGAAGGGGAGCTGCCGGCAAAGCCAGGCTCAGCGCGCAGGATGGACACAACTGTCACTTACTGGCAGAGACAAGGTGGGACAGCCTCAGAAACTCGTGTGTCTATCAGTTCTGCCAGGATGCTTTTACACGGGCTGGTGCCAAACAGGTAGATTTGAGGGCACTTCGCCAAAGCAGTTACTTTCACTTGGGATGAGCCTTTTTACAATGTAGCTGCTGGAGGCTTGGCTCCACCTATACTAGACCAAGACTTACTGGTAATTACTACCTACTGGTAAGTAATATTACCAATGCTTGCAGCCATGAAGCTCTAGAACTCAAGGCAGAATTCAGCCCTTTAGAGTCTTTTCTATTAATAAAATCCCCTCATGCCACCCTTGGGATTTCAGGAGAGGTACAGAATGTATGAAAAGAGGTTGCCATCAGTAACATCTACAAACCCCGCCCTGCTGAGCACTTGGAAATTTCATCCCACTGGAATAAACTCACCAAGCTACACACACAGCTCATCTTTTTCCTCCCTTAACCCAAGCCAGCCCCCATTTAAAAATTCCAAGTTTTCCACATCCTCCTTTTTGCTGGGTAAAGCCACACATAGCAAGACTTTTCTAATACCGATCAGTGGCATTTCTCCTTCAGCTCCAACACCATCAGTTAAAAGGAGCTCCTTTGATCTTTACTAACAGCAAGTCACATTTTGATATGTTGACCAACACTTCAAACTGCACAGGTAATCCGAAGGTTCATGCTAATAAGAAAATATTTGCACCTGACAATTTTCAAGACCAGTATCTAAGGTAAGGAGTAACTATTAAAGGGCTATGCCCTTTACAAAAAGGCACACTGAAGTACCAGCTTGTGTATTTTGCTGGCTAAATTGGGTCTGCTGGAACTATGGGCCTGTGTCCCAGCACGTGGAAAGAAAAACACTCTGCAGAAATAAGACTGCGATATTGTGTCCATACAGCAGTGAAATACATGCGGGAACAATATTCTTATAGCAAACAAGATTGATGAAATATTTATTTAGACATTACCTTTTTAAATATGGATCTCTAAAGTTTAGAACTATGCTTCTGGAAGATTAGCATCGTCTTTGCGACACCTACGCAAGCATGCAGTGTTGTCACTGGGAAAATACAAAAGGAGAAGACTTTCAGTAATTTACAGTTTCCCAAGGAAAGTGAATCCAAATCTTATGGTTGACGGGAAAGTATGAATTTGTACAAGTGGCTTAAAATATCTTCTCTTTTCACTCCCATGGAACCAATGACTCAATAATGAGTAAACAGAAGCAGCACAATATTTTAGAATCAGAAGTATAGCACACTTCAGACCGCAAGTAATCTCACTATATTATTGCAGGAATAGTTCCACTGCTGCTTGAAAGGAAGAACAGCACTCATCATTCTTCCCATGATTACTCTTTTAGCTGCTCAACATCAGGCAAATACACCAGGGGATGATTTCTTACATTACTTACTGTCTGCGACAGCAAGCCCTGACTTTCTCACATATTTGAAACATACACAGAACGTTTCTGATCAATCCAGTTTTACACCGGGGAAGAGGCACAGGGGAGGGAGGTAGAAGCAAGTGCACACAGCAGAGGTTGCACTGAGCAACCCCATGACCTCCGAGCCACATAAGCCAGCTCTCCAAGACTGTTAGTTCTTTTCACATGAAGTGCTGCAATACAAATAATAATAATATAGCTTACTTAAATATTACTTAATATCTAACTTAGCTTAAATATTGGGCAATACAAGGCCAAAACCTATACTTAAAGAGCAAAACATGGAGAAATTTTTAATCTGAAAAATTGCAGAAGGATTAAAGGCTTTATTTAGACCTGCCTCAAAATCTAAGATATTTCAGCAAACTAGGGGATGGTGACAATGCTGTAGCTGCCTTAAGAAATTACATAGCTTAGAAATGACTCTTCACCCCTCCCATACTTACTAAAATGGGTACTAAAAGAGTAGTTATTGGTTTCAGCGTCAGTTTTCAGCAATATTTTGATGAAGTCTGTGACAATGTTGGTAGATGTTAAAAGTGACAAGTAAATTTTATTTCATCGCTAACACTCAGCTGAGCCCCACAAGTAGAGGTCATTCCAGTGAATCTTGCAGGTGTATGTGTGCCAACTGGCTAACTAAACACAACTAATCACTGACTAGTCCAGCAAACCTATCCAGGGTCTACGCACTGCTTAAAAACATGGAAGGTGTGTCCCAGAAATAAATACCACAATTATTCTGCTCTAAAAGATTTAACATTTAAATTTAGGCACGATGCTTCACGCTGGAGCTAAATTTAAGTAACTAAGGCTAAAATTCAGATGCAAAGAGGGCTCCAAGCCTGCGTACCACTTACATCCCAAAACAGACTTAGCGGTGAGTAATAATGAGGTTTCAAGTGGTGGATAGCTCTCAGATTTGCTTCACAGCAAAGGATTTCACACTAAAAGAGTGCAAAGGGGGTTTAAGAACATCCCTAGTTTTCACATTCAGCTGTAACACAAGGAAGTTGCATTTACTCGTGCTGAGAAAAGTGCCCACAAGAACGAATAGGCAATACGTATCACATATGTTAGAATAATTACTGAAATATAGAAGGTGCTCAATAGGGCCTAGGAGCACATACATTACATAGTGGTTAAGGATAAAATAGCACCTGTCTGCACTCGCAAACAAAGTTCATACTTTATCGATAAGTAATTTGTAAGTCAGTTGGGATGGTTTAAGTTTTTCTCTCTGGAATTTGAATCAGGAACAAAGTTGCTCAGTGTCTAAAAGTTCCCAGTCTGAAAGGAAAATTCCTAAGTCCTAAAGTAATAGTTTTCCTTTATCATTCATATTATGCATGACTACTGAAACTTAACACCTTCGTGTTCAACATCTGTGTTCATGAATTCGTTAGGTCCTAAAGCGTGTTTCTTTTTGTCTAACTTTAGATATTTATGTAACATTTGAATTCATTATCTAATTAAAGTCTCTCTCTAGGATGAGGTGAGTAATTTTCTGGACTTCATTGGGTGTAGACGTACAGTGATTACAAGAGGCACATAATTCACAAGTAGACATCCATATTGCAGACATCTCAAGTCATCAGCAAGTTGCATGCTGCTCTAAAACACTAGCAAGCTACACACAAGACCGAGGAAACACGTAAGAGGAGATCACTTAGCTACTTTAAATACCAAGAGAAAAAAAAGGCAGATGGTGGGTTTAAAAACAAGACCCTACTCCATAAATTCTTGCAATTCACATAGCACGACAGGTAGTACATTTTTCTATGCATCTCGCTAACTTCAGAGGCAAAGGGGTCTTCTACATTTTCCAGTCAAAAAGCCATATTGCATACTAATTTTCTGCGCTGTGACAAAATGCAGTACAAACTGAGTACCCCAGTGGTAACAGGCAAATACCAAGATCTGGCAACAGTAGTATGAGTATAGACTGAAATATGCTGTGAGAAAATGTCACCAGGCACAAACAAGCTTTCAGAATACTAAGTGCAGGAGCTGCTGACATAACAAACGTTAAGTTAAAGTGCAGGTCTGATTGCTTCAAAACAAATAAATAAATGTAAACATGCAGGGAACAGAGCTGGAGGAAAAATGAGGGGAGGAGAAATGAGGGAAAAGTAGTAGATTTAAATTTCATTTGGTTTGTGATCAAACCACAGGTTTACTTGATTAGGGAAATGCATGTCCATGGAGACTACTATAAAGCAAGCAAGTATGAGAGAAAGTAGAGTTTAAGAGATTTTTAAAGCAACAATAATGCCTTCCCTCCCACTCCCAGTAAATGCTTGCAGCTAACGTACGTCTCAAAGACTGTCTTCTGTATTTTATTATTGCTGTCAAGACAGAAAAATGAGCCAAAAAGGTAGAAAATGCATTACACAACACACTTCTGGACATCAACGTGGTACTAAAGTCTTCATGTTTGAATGTTAGCATAACATATAAATAAGCAAACTACTCCTTTATACTAGAAATTTAACACAAAGCCCTCACATCCATCACCCTGCTACCAGCATCTTGCTATACTCGCTGCAATATGAAGCTCACTGCAGCAAAACGTATTGAACATATTGCACTGAAACGCATTTGAAAAAGCTAATTTAAGCTCACCTCCTTACACAACAGCTAGACGATCTGTGGTCGAATTGGTATGATTCATGACAAACACGCAACACTAAGTTACGGTGAAAATGAAAGGGTTTTTTTAATACTTTTCTACATCATGCAAGTTTATCCATACCCACCTACAAACATATGCTTACTTCCATATGACACAACATGTGCAAAACAACAATGGTTCACACTTGGTGTTCTATGCTTTAAAGAGAAAAGCATAGCTTTATCTACAGTATATCTCCCCAAAGCCTGAAGGACTGATCAAAGAAAATGTTTCTGTGAAAGTAACCTGACCTCTTTGGTAACCTTTCCTCATTTTATGTTTCCTTGGTACCAAATTGGTACACAGCTGACAGATGCAGGAGAAGGCCTTTCAGCTGGTCTAGTTAAACCTATTTCACCATCATTAAATTTTTTTACACAAATCGGTACTGAGGTTTTTTCCTCACAGTTACTCATCTTTTTAAACATCCACAAGTCATCAGCAACTTTATACAGGGCCGATAAGGTGCAAGTTCTTCCTGCTTAGGATAGTAAGTAGCCAAAAAGAAAATCTTCACAGCACACAGCCTTATCGTTCTGTGCAACTCTTCACTCCTTCAAGGGAGACATCATTGGCACGAGTGTATCAGACAGCTCTGTCTTTTAATGAGGTACTTTTCTTCTTGGCAGAAAAAGTACATAAGATGTCCATTTCCTCTTTCAGTTCATGAATTCATACACTTATCATGAACTGACGTTTAATTTAAATGCAAACTTTTTACACTGAAGCAACTTAAACCGTATTCAGTCTACATGCAGTTAGACACCTCAAAGAGGCCGTACCATGGAACAACTTGCATGAAGCCACTATTAGTCCAAAGAATCTTTTTTCCTGAACCCTGGTATGACACTATACCCTATTCATTGTAGATCTTACCAAGATGTGTGTTATCAGCAATGTAAAACCGGTCCCATGCATCCAGTCTGACGCATGCCAATCAATCATATATGAAGACAGGAGAAAATTCAGATTTGGCCAGTTTCACAGGAGTCTACTTACTGCCCATGCCACACTCACCACAAACTAGGCTTCACCTACTTCTTGTGGTCAGAACCGGACCAAAGCTGAACAAACATTCACATCCAAATTAGTGTGCGTCAGCAGTTTGACAACTTACAGGTTATTTAGGGAGGTTGATGCAATTTCAGTCAACTATTTCTTATGAACTAATTATTTATTGACATTCTTCTAATTTAGCAAAAAGTTACATTGTGACATAGTATACTGTTTTCTGGCTATTCAATAAGTATATTTTTCACAAAGTTATATGATTACAAATGACTTTTTCTTTTGCATTTGACACCACTGGCAGTTTCAATCCTGTAAGGTGAAAGAGAGGAAAAAGAAAAAACCCAATTAACTGCACAACCCACCATAAGGCTAAAGACCATCTATTTGTTGATATGTACACGTGCACTTTTCTCAAATCAAGGGATACATAATATACGCACAGAAGTTTACCAATTCTGTGGTCTTTGTTCCTATCAAAACACACCAACTTGCCTGTACAGACCTGCTGGTCTGTGGTGCCCTGACTATTTCTGGAAAGCTTTTAAAATATTGAAATTGCATTTGCCTCCAATCCCGGCAGTTTTAAGTAACAGATCACAGTGCTGTCACATACAGATCTCTTGGACAAAAGGTTATTTACTACTAGCAATTTGCTACTTTTGGTTTTTTTAGATTCTAAAAAACTTTTCTACCAACAATTCAATTTGAGACCAAGTCTCAAAATATCACCTGCACAGAAAAGTTTCTGCATTAAAATCTCTCAGGAAAGTCAACCTGGATAGAAATGATTGTTCTATCCTTCTGCACCTTATCTTCACTGAGCACTGCTTTTACACTTCAGTCATCTATCAGCTCGCCAGTCTGTCTGGCAGGATGTCCATTCCCAATGTACTTGAAATGATTCAATTTTGAAGATTTATTGTAGGCTCTCATATCTTTAGCAAATTGTTTCTCAGAATATCTTTTGGCCAGACTTATTATACTTTAAAATTTAATTTGTGAGGGACTTTTTTTTTTCCTTTCTATATTCTTTGGAGAAAACTTAAACTTTTGAAAGATGTCTCCCGGTTCCTAAGAGATTCCTTAACTCTGCTGCAAAACCCTCTTAAAAATAAAAAGTAGCAAAAAAAACCCAAACGTTGGAAGTCTGTGATAGACAGGATATATTTTATCCAACTTCTAATTCATAATCTTTAAAGAACCACTTTACCACCTCCAAGCATCAACTTCTAGCAAGCACTCTCACTCGTACGACTAGCAAAGGCAGAAAGCTGGCATGGGAACGGCAGTGTTCGGTTCCCCAGCTCACGTGTTACCTGTGAACTTTCAGTTCAACCATACAAACAAAACTATAGTCCAAACTTCTGCTTGCTGGAGGCCAGCTTTGCTATCCCAGACCCCATATGCTGATGCACCTGAGACAACACTGGTGCTTTCTAAAGTCACTGCCTTCTATAGACTTCCTCCTTTGAAAACACTCAGAAGTTAATTCCTCCTCTACCTTCACAGTAAAAGGTTACGGCTGCAAACATCAAGGACTTTTGTTCCATGTATTATAACCAGGATCAGATCTCGTGAGTTACAAAATAGTTCATAATACCATGTGTTTGTTTGGTTTTGGTTTTTTTTTTTATTCAAAGACTACAAACATAATGCCAACAAAGG
The DNA here is from genome assembly GCA_027574665.1 of Rhynochetos jubatus. Classification (NCBI taxonomy): domain Eukaryota; kingdom Metazoa; phylum Chordata; class Aves; order Eurypygiformes; family Rhynochetidae; genus Rhynochetos; species Rhynochetos jubatus. The sequence continues at coordinate 31,214,962 of CM050655.1, read as the reverse complement.
GGTTTGTTTTGTTATTATTACATTGTAATATTTGGTGACTTGACTGCTTTAGCTTATTAGAAGAATTAACTCAATCTTAAGGAATAGCCAATGTCAAGTACAAATGGTCTAATGCCATCCCTATGATTAATGATGGCTAGCTGAGGATAAACAGATGTGATTCAGCAATGATCAGTCACTGATTTGTGCAGCTGCACTAATGTTAATCCAGAACCATGGATAACCTGAACTTAAAATTAAGAGAACTATAGGTTACTCCAATTATCTATATATACAAACTTCAAACTGAATTGTTTGATGTGAAACCTTATGTATCTTTCTCTACTTTGAGGTGTAGACACCAGGCAATAACTGCAACTGTTCAGCACTGAAAACAGTTCCTGAACGCAGACAGAACATAAAGAAGTCAGACTTGCACTTATGCTACATTAGAGATTTTTTTAACCCCATCCCCCTTCAACCCAGACTCTCCTCAGCCTGAAGATGACACAAGACAAATCATGTTTCCTAGCACTCCATGCTGATATCCAGCGGTGACTGTAATGTCGGAAAGGCTCAGTCAACAGTATAAGCCCTCTGGAAGGAACAGAATTAAGACAGCGTCAGCTGCAAATAACTCCACTGACGTTGTTTTAACCTGACATGTCAAGGTACACAACTAAGCCAAATCTTAAAACTAGTTCCACATTTAACAGATTCATTTCTCTGAAGAGCTGCTAGTTGTTAGCTGACAAAACTCTCATGTTTTTACAACTGAACTATTAAGGAGTAAATCCAGCTTTAACAACAGGAAAATAAAATGCTGTATGTTGATTAAACTGATTTTTTAAATATTAGTATTTTCTAAGGGGATCATCATTACTGAAAACAGTTCAATAAGTGAAGAAGGAAAAAACACGCTAAAAACACAGGCTGTTGTTGAAACTGTTAAATCAGTATTGAGGGGAAGAGTTTTAAGGCCTAGAACTACCTTGGAAAAAGTTCAGAGCTAAGTCCACTCAGCTTATGAACAAAGCTAAACCAGACTAGGCTGGAGAAAACCCCAACAATCTCCACTGTAAAGGCACAGCAACAAGCTGATACACATCTAGCTATGTTTTTAATGCTTATAAAAATTCAGCATTTTTAAGCCAGCAAGCACAGACTTACTCCTAGGCTGAGGAGCATTTAAAATATTAATTACAATATGGTAGAGATAGGGTGACATATGTAAACCCATTTTATTATTAGTTGTAATGCTAGAAAAACTGAATGATTTTGCCTTTTGGAAACAATATCTAATTATAAGCTAGATCAATAAATTTATAGCTACAAGAGAACAGATTTAAACTATGCCTGTTTCCAACATTTTCAGCTTTAATTCCAGCATTATATAGAAGAGCTGAAAATCTGATCACCATCCCACAAGCTACTGAATAATTCTATCAACTCTTTCTTCCAGAGCTGTTCTTCATTAATTCATAATTAACAGGATTTGATAACACAATCTGTACTACTAACTTGTAACAGCTTGCTCGTGTCAACTGAAAAAGGCCAAGTTTTTTGTTTGGTTGACTCCAGAGCTCCAGTGCTTCTCCCCCAAGTTCGATCGCACCCCCTCCCTACAATTCCTTCTGGAGATGCCTGCCAAGCTTCTCCAACCCCTGCTGCAATCAGAGACTTCACATGAATGCTGTCCTCTTCCTCCTCCTGCCTTGCATGGAACTGCTTTATCACATGGACCAAGGAATTTGACAGGGAATGAGATACAGAAACTTATCCACTGCCAGCAAACTTCTTCCACCATAGGGGCATTGGAAAGGGAAAACGGCAAAGAGCAATCCAACGCTCTTCAACACGTTCCAAGCACTCGTGGGAAAAAAAGGAGGGGTGCAGCACAAACGATTCAGGATTTTAGCGTAATGAAAATTGTGCCTTCAAAGAGATATGTTGGCTGAGGAAGCCTGAATGTCTTTTTCCTCTATCCACGACAGAAGCAATGCCTACAGAAACTGCACAGACCCAGGGATCAGCAGCATGCCCAAGGAAGCAGGATCTTCATTTCAGGTGCCCTGATCACATTTTTAAAGGCTGTATGAATTTGGATAAGCCTTCCTTACTAATTACAGGATCATAAAAGTAGCAGCAATTCTTAAAGTATCCCAGGGTGATATTTTCCTGTTTTACTTTAAAAGCTTCCTCACCCTTCACTACTAAGCTCTCCCTCCTCCAGCTTTCCATCAGTGAGAGAAGCCAGTGCAAGCACCCAACCTTAGTCTGATCATGCGCAAGAAACTCCAGTTTTGGCTCTTTTGAGAGAAGACAGTCATCAGCTTGCTGCTGAGCATACAGAGAACTACGTTCTATTTTGCAATGGCAATGCATGTTGAAAATTATGGTATTTTTAAAATAGTAATTAAAAGCAAAACCACAATCAACCACCACACAACCCTTTCACAGGTCTAATAAAGCAACAGGAGCTACACACAGAGCAAGTGCTTTTTCAGGAGAAAGGCAACAACTGTACGAACATCAAACAGGATCTCCTCGTCTTTTTTTTTTTTTTTTTTTAAATGTTCCCTTTGATTGCTTTAGCTTGCACAATATATACCCTACATTGTATTTCATTTGTTTATGAGTATCTGGGCAGAGCTCCAGTGCTTTGATGCAACTGGTCACAGCAAACAGCTCAGGTCAGCATGAGCACTACCACCAGCAGGGAAAGCTGTAGAGGTGGAGGAGATACAGCACCATTGTCACGTCCAGGACAGGACAAGGTTGAGACCAGCCAAGCAAACAGGAACTGAGTTCCACAAAGTTTCCTCACCTCAACAGGAAAGAAAAGGTCCAACAAATGAAGGACTTCAGAAAAATACAGTTGTCGTCATAATTGAAGGCAGTTATCTTTTTTCAGTCTGAGTGGGGAAAATGCAGAGTGCAGATACAGGCTGAGCAAATATTACTGTCTGCAGCTAACAATGTTTAGTGAGGATAAGTCAAAGATTTGGATTTTTCTGCACAGAAACTTCTCAGGCTAGGAACAAAAAAAAGCTTCAAACTGATCTGCTGCAGAGAACAAGGTATCAGATTACATGGTTTTACCAAACGTGCATGAGCCCAACCTTGTGCTTAATTTCGGTTTTGTTAACAAACTGCAAAAGCAACTTCTTTTTTAGGAATATTTACTGGAAACTGACATTTAAGGCAGAAATACACTTGTATCACATATTCTGCTTCATCATTCGTGCAGACAGGATTATCTAGTCACTGACATGTGAAGAGCCCCAGCTGGGTGACTTGAATGGCCCCAATTAAAAAAGTAAAATAAGAAAGTTCACCCTGACCATGAGGCTCAGAGGGGACAATAAAGGCACATTTAGCAGGAGGATTCCAGGCCTCTAGGATGCTAAAATACGGTTCCATCAGGGCTGGTAACTGACAGATGACAGAGAATATAAGCTTTCCACATTTTAATAAAATACCATATATCCAGGAGTAAACACTTAAACAGTTTCCCTTGCACAAGCCTAGGAAAGGATGTGCCTAAATGGATTTCGAACCTGTGTTCATCCCAGTTTCTCCCTGCTGGATTGCAAGGATGAGGGCTGTTAGGAAAATGGAGATAAACACTTGGTAACAGTAAAATAGACAGATGTGTTGAAAGATGCATTGGAGGCAGAGGGTGGGAAGCATCACGAGCATTCTTAAAATAGTCCCACAAACAACATCTAGCCCCTGCCTAAGCTCAGAAAGCCCAGGGGCTCAAAAGCACTAAAACTACAGCAGCCTGGTCATCTTGCAAAACAGATGTGCCCTTGTCCCATGTGTGTGTGCATGGGTGATGGGGAATGGGACACTAAGGAGTGACACTTTAAGTAGGGTGGAGACAAAAATTTTGGTCAACTCTACAGTGGTAATACGCAGAAAAGCTTTGGCAAGTGTCCTACTCTGCCCTACCTTGATCTCTTCCTCAGTACTAATTTCTAGCAAAATGAGTAATGCTAACTGGGGCATAGAAATGCGCTTTGTATCACAGAAAGGCATTACCCACTGCTCTCAAAAAGCATTAAAAAAAAATCAATTTTACAAACTTGCTGAATGTCAGAGCTTTGTGAGATGGTTTCAGAAAATGGCCCCAGTAGGCCCCCTTGAATGTTTTAACAATTTGAGTTCTGAGCCCTCCTCACACGAACCACGTGGGACAACAGAAGCTGAAGAGAGCGCAGCAGTTTGCCCAGCAGCTCAGAGCCAACAGTGAATTTTATTTCACCAGGCTGAATGGTTGGGGGTAATGCTGCCAACCTCTCTGTATTTCAGGAAGAGCTTGAAGGTTTTATTATTATTTTTTAAGAAAAAACAATTCAGACAATAAATTTGAACACACGTTTAGATTAGTCTTCCATCTTACTATATTTTTGTACCATTTGCTTTAAGACTGTTGCTTATAGCAGGAAATAAAAAGGCAGTCATTTCACTGTTACCCAATTGCTATAATGCGACGCACTAGATTGGAGTTATTCAATAAGCTCATAAACCCCCAAGGTTACATTCTTCTTCATCGGCAGCCTTGCCTTTCAAGTGAGCTCTACTCTTATTAAAAGGATCAGAAACTGTCCTCGGGCATACCCTGTCTTTGAAGATGAAGCCCCAGCTACATTTTATGGAAAAGACCTCTCAGTTCATACCTTTGCCAAACTGCGTAGCAGGTTTAAACAATTACGCAAGACAGTGGATTTCGATTCCAGGCTCCTTACTCAGTCTCAAGTTTTAAAAATAATATTTTTCTTTCTGCTAGGGCACTCCTGAAATAAAAGTTCCAAACAGTGATGATCCAAAAGCATTAAACAGTTACAGCTTAAACAGTGTGACACAGATTATGACTGAAGAAACCCTTCCCATATGGAAAAGTTCTAAAACTTTGACATTTCTTTTCAATATGTGTTAATCAGAAAGACAGCAGTGAAGTCTGACTGCTTCAGACAGATGAGAATCAAAACTCTTGGGATATATTACACAAAAGAGCAATTGCAAAGAAGAACAAACAATCCTATAGTTTTTTAAAACTTAACGATTAACAGTGTTTTCTCAAATGGCTGGGAAAGTCTGCAGCTTGGAGCCAGCCACATGTTACTTATCAATGCTTCAAATGCAGGGTGAGTAAGAAAGGCCATGTCTGGTTCCTTTTGCGATGGGGAAAAATCTCTTTTGAAGTCTTTCTGAGGGACTGACGGGGAGAAAGTGTCAGGAAAAGGATCTGACAGGTTTTGCACAGTGAGGGGCAAAAAGATGTCTGGAGTAAAATCTCTTGTCTAAATTGGGCAAAGAGATAGAAACCTCTCCTTCAGCACTGGAGACGCCAGATAAAAAGTCTGACACTCTTATATCTTTTTTTCCAGCCACACATGAATTCCTTTTAATGCTTTTTGTCAGCTTCTCATCTTACCAGGAGCCTGCAGGAGAGGCCAGTCCAGCACTGAAGGGAATGCAGCTACACTGAGGCTCCATGTACAGCAGAAAGTCTCCCAAGTCTCCAGTAAAACAGCTTGCATTTTAAATACCCCAAGCATCACAGAAGACCTCAGTTTAAAGGTGGAAGTGAAGACCTGAACAATCTTAAAGCAAAGTCAAGAGACTAAGAAGCTACTCTGTTTCTTGAAATGAAAGGTATTATCGACAAATGTGTCACTGCCAACATTGCTGTCTTGCTCTGTAACGGGATTGCTCTCCTGTATTTTCAATTCTGTGCAACTCAGCAACCTGAGTAGTGCTGCTTTGTCTGTAATAGAAGTGTAATTACCCACCAGCAGGTCGAGAACTAGACACGTTTTCATTTTTACCAGCACTGTAAACTGCTCTACTCTTTCTTTTACGTTTCCACACATTGAAGACACCAATCAAAAATAAAAAATCAATTATTTTTTTCCTCAATCACAAAGATTAAACAGATGCTTGACATAACCATTCTCTAAAAGCTGTATTAAAAGGAGAAATTTGAGAGAAAAGAGTACAGTTCTATATAGAAGCTATTTCTAGAAAACTGCTTTTGCCTGTGCTGCAGGAGCAACCAGAAACAGATAAAAATATGCAAACAGCATTAACTTCTCAACAAGGCAGAAAGCTCCAGAGTTTTCTCATCACTCGCAAGCAACAGTTTCGTGCTCTTTTTGTGGAAGAGGGCAGCTCAGCACTATTTATTTTGAAGTGCACAGAAGTATGCTGTAAGCTTTTATTAATAAAAGCCACTGCCTTTACATTTTGATAAAGATAAGGTTTTGACTCCTTCCTTGCTTCTGTCTCACAGAATTGCATTTGCAAAGTATGTGTAACATTTCACAGGTCATATTTCACAGCAAATAAAGGAGAAACTTTCTCCAACTTAAAAATTCCTCCCCAAAAAATCCTAGCCAGGTGTTAGCAATTGGATTATTTTAATATAGTCTTTTTAATTACATAACAGGCATGAAAACAGAAGTTGTAACACTGTCTTATTTTAATCAGGGACTGGGGAGCTGTAGAAAACACTTGTAAAAAAAACCAAACACCACCTTCAGATAAGACATTAGGCTCTACAATCCCTAAAAGATTGCACTGCAAGAATGTTTGCTGTCTATTATTATAAAAAATGAAGACCATAACACAATATATGCTAGCTATACCACAAATAACACTTGTAAGACATAACAGCCATAAATACCCGAAAAAGGTATAAAAAAACCAGCCCCACACTCGTAAAATACAGGCTACTGCTCAGGTTTTGCTGTCTTCATACTCCTCCTTTTGCATCTTTAGGAACTGTACACGTAACAGTTCAGTAATGTGCTGAAGTCTGCTAATTACCATGATGAATGTCAAAGCCGCAAGCAACACATTCACTCATCTTTGATGATACCTACCTCAGCTGGACAGTGTACCCAGTCCTATAAACAGGTAACATCAACCTCACTGTGGCTGGAACTTGCAGGACCCCTTGATATCCTTACATATAGGAAGTTCCATTACATATTTAGAGCAAATATTACACAGTGTTGCTCAGGCTCCTGCACACACCAAAGCTAAGGTACAATTTCATCCCTTAAAAGTATTTTGCACAACATTAATGTGATTAAAGTTATTGTGAGGGGTTTTATTTGTCTGTGCTTTTTTACAGAACCACTTTAAAGTGGCAGTTTGGCAATTCAGTTCCCCTCTTCCCCCTTAAAATCATTATACTAAATGACAAGCAAGAACACAGTCAAGAAGTCAGACAGTAAAATGTTTTCGGTACCTTGATTTTTTCCACAGCTCTCTCAGTTCTAGTAATGTAGTTGACCTGTAAAACAGAAGACAGACATTACCGACTCCGGGTAGGCTTTTCAGTGTTACTGGAATACACTGTACACTTAAAATTTAAGAAAGCATTAACACAACCTTTAGTTTCTTGAACTCGTTTTCAGAGTATTTAATTGAATTACATTTTACTTTGTTACCATATAATGCATTTTTCATGTTAAAAAACATCTCAAAGGGAAGTCTCATTTAAGAGCACCTAGGTTTTTTCCCATTTCACCTCATGTATACCAGGTTACAAATCCAAAAGTAAAATCCCTCCTACCTGCTGTATTTCTAAAGTATAGCATAACAGCTACAATCCCTGTCCTAGACCAGCAGCCGCTTCACTGCCGAGCCAAGAGGCTCTGGTTGGGTGGGGAGCCGGGGAAAGGAACACAATACCACCCTTTGAAGGCCGGCAACTGCTGATGTGCAAAGTTCGTAAGGGAACAACTGCCTTGCTCTGACCCCTGCCCACCACTGGGCAGTATGGGTTTTCATCTTGCCTTCATTTTTTAACATGACAGTAAAATAAGTAAATTAAGTAGCAATTGTTTGCTTCTATCATCTTTTGTCTTCTCAGTCTTTGAGTACAAGTTAACTTCAAACCTGACAAATCTATTCCCATCATCTTTCCTTTTCTCTTAACCACTCCAAGGAAAAGCTGTTATTTCCAGGAGGACAGGGGACAGACACCTTGATTTCATACATACAAAACATATGCTACATTTTCTTCTTTAAGATCTACACATTGCAAATTAGACATTTTATGCATTGTGAAAACACTGAGCTCAGCCTACAACAAGGCACAGGCAGTACTTCTCGCCAACCTCTTAACCCATTTGCATTTATCAGGTTGTAACAGTCTCTTTCAACCATCACCAGTTTTTCCTTGTTACTCTTCCATGACATAATAAAGTACCCTCAAACATTACTGTATAGGTCTTCTCACTATATTGTACTACAAATGCTTCACCATGTTCAACATTTTGGCAGGCTGGCTATCCCACTCACTCCCCAGCATCACTAAAGGATGGATTATTCAGTGTTCTCTATGAATTGCAGCTGTAAAGAACTGACTTTTGAAAATTGCAATGTGCACAGAAAGAAGGCAAGTAGAATCATACAAAAATTAACATAAGACATTATTGTAACAATATACTCTGCAGCAGAACCCCCAGAATTCCAAGAGAACTACAGTTAAAATAAGATGTTATTGCATGTCGGCTCAAACTGTCTACTTTCCCTGAACTACTTCCTTATAGAAAGTCAGTTCCTTGCTCATTTGAAAAATAAATGTTGCCATAAATATGGCATTATTTCAGCAAGTTTGTATTTAGGAATGAACAATGTACTTATACTCAGTATTAATACAGGTAAAGAGCCACAGAAGTATTTAATCTGCTTTCAGACTTGACAGGAATACAGATTTAGGGAACAGAATTGGCTCTAGCCAGGTGCTCTGCATGCGGTTTGGGCATATTTGCTTATTTTGCTGTCCTGCCAACTGCTCCCTGGCAGAGCACACAAAGCGATGGCAGTGACTGGGGAAAGAGAGGGAAGTGTATTGGCATCAAAATGTCCTGTTAGAGCAGGAGCACTCCACAGCATCAGGAATTTAAACACTTAAACGTGACTATTTATTCTTGGCATGAGTAGGATTTATTTTTTATCTACTTTACACAGCTAGAGATAAGGGAATGCTATTTCTATGCAAGTTCCTGATACGTTATTTTAAGCATAGCCGTCACCCGCAAGAAGAGAGCCCTTCTTGCAGGCTAGCAGCCAGTTTCTAGAGGGCGTTGCTAAATCACTCCCAGACATGAGGATTTAATATTCTCCCCAATGTCATCAGCTCTTGGTCCAGTATCACTGGTTGGCAGAAAATAGAGGTGGTGCCCATTCATGCTGGTGGTTAACGTACTTTAGCCCCCTCCAGAGTTACACAGTCCCCCTCACTCCCACGGGCATCAGCACAGCCCCAGGTAAGCAATGGCCAGTTTCCGCAGCTGGCTCCCCACTTCAGGGCACCGGAGAAGCTGGAGACTGCAGAAGCAGTGGGGCAAACTGCTAAAGCCAGCAACCATGAGACTCCAAACCCTATATGCTTTTGAGCAGCATTTTTTCTGCCCTGTGTCACAAGCTCTTTGCTACAATCCCTTTCTTCATGTCCTTTCTCCATAGTATCACTCAATGCACTTTCACAAGCTCTTCCTTCCTCCCCAGTTTAAAATTATCATTATTAAAAAAACACCTACAAAAACATCTCTTCAACTGTGAAACTGCTATGACATTTGGTGCCATGACCTAATTCACTCTGCTTCATCCACCAGGGTCTTTTCGTCCCACTCTACGTAGCCCTCAAGTATGGACAAGAAACTCTCTGACATAGGTACAGGCCAGCCTGTTCATATTGAATATAAACAGTCTCGAAAGAAATTTGGACTACATCTGAATTAATGCATATGTCAGAAATCAGAGATATTACACAAATCCTAACAGGATATTGAAAATGTAAGTACAAATTAAATGTTAAATGAGGGTTTCAGCCTGTAGGACAAAAGGATTTGTGTGTCAGACATGTCATTTCTTCAGAATTAAAGTGCAAAAGCCACTTGGTGATTTGAGAGCTAGCTCTCCTCCACTCAGTGAAGCAACATTTTAGCACTGCATCCAGAAACTATGAGTAATCACAATGACTGATAGTCAAGAAACTGATGGGGTAGCCCAAAGAAACACCTCCCCAAATTAAGATATAATCTTCTTCAACTACTCATATTATAATGGCTGATCAGTGTATATTAGGAACACACACTTCTAGTTTGAATCCAAACCTTGAGTATAAAAAGCAAAGCCCTACTAAATATTTAAGAGAATGTTGAGTTCCAAACTGAAGAGCTGGCAACTAATGTATTTTTTTTTTTTTTAACAAACAAAACCATCAAAAGATTGTGCAACTCTAAGATCCCTTAAGGAAACAATTGGGAATTTTTCATAACATGGTATTTCCTTATACCACTGACCACAGGAATGCAAACAGTTCCACCAAACAGAGATTTCTTCATTGGAAACAACTGACATTCTAACCATGTTTCCATCTTTTCCACTCTCAGCGCTCAGCATACAAAATAGATGATATAATAGGATACAGAACTGTCATACCAGGGCCACAATGTATCTTTACTAAAACTCAGCACTTGAGAGGCTTTGCAAGCAGGTGTTTCCTGAGGGTTATAGAGAGCTTATGTTTAATTATCCAACACCTTTGTCTAATCAAATTCTATTTTTCTACTGCGACTTCTACTTATTTGTTGGATTTTCCCAAAATACTCTTAGCACCCATATCAACCAGAAACAGACCCGTAGCCCCAGCCATAACTCAGTATATCTGTAACAAGGCTCAGTCCTGCAGCAGTCTCTGACAGTACCAGGTGATGCTAGCAAGGAGCCCTGGCATAAAAACATAGGCTGTTTCTCAATTTGCCAAGTGGAAGAAAAAGCTGTACCCTTCATACCTTATACAATATCCCCCATGTTAGTGTAATGAATAGATTTACTCCTCAGTTCCTTCATTTGTGATTGTGATTTGAGGAATTCAAACTCAGCCTGTGAGTCTCCCGAAAGGAAGCTGGGAATGGTGGTGCATCGGTATGGGCAATGGTGGTGAGTACTCAGGGCCTACCAGCCTGCAGACATGAGGAGTCCAAGGATGAGAGATACCCCAAGGGAAAGGCAAGACACGCCTTACAGGAGGACTTAATTTTCTTGACAGCTAATTAACAAGTCACTCTATCATAGAGACAGCAATTTACACCCTGTGCTGAGCTTCATGCTGTGAACAGAGAAAAAGAGAAGAAAACAACATAACCAATGGTAAAAACAGAGTATCGTCAGAATTTAGGAAGGCACCAGGAGTGCTAAAAGGTATTAGTCATCAGCATCCTGACAAATATCTGTCATTGCAAATTTGCAACTCAATTAAGCCAAGATTTTAATCAGGGCTACAACTGTACTTAATTCTCTCCATTGCAGCTGAAGGAAAGCAAGGGGAACAAGTCATAAAAACAGAACAAAAACAGAGACCAAATTGTTTTCAGAAGGAAAAACCCAAACAAACAAAACCCATGAAAGACAAAGCATTATGGAGTTAGTGTACCAAACAAGTCAAGAATTGTGAATGGTAGAGAAGACGGACAAATGTCTCAACTTCAGATAGAGACATCGAAAGACTTGGCTTGTGTGGGAGGGTGTTTACAATCTATGGCAGAGGGATTATTATCCTGGTAGTCAAGGAAACTGCTCTTACAATTACAAGATTTCAAATTTTGGAATTCCCCATTTAGGGGAGAATATGGAAAAATTCCTCCTCACTCTTCAAAAAGGAGAACAGGATACAGCTCTGGTGTCCCATCTGTGGACAAACAGGGCCGTAAGGCTTTGCTAACAAACTCATCCCAACAGCACCGTGGAGGAAGAGGTCACCATCATAATCAAAGCCTGTGTATGCTGTACTCCATCTTCTGAGATAATGAATGATAAAACAGTCATTGCAAGTCTCCCATAATATTTTCACATACAAAACCATTTACTGGAGCTACTGAACAGGAACATAAAAATTTCAAGGTACGCTTTATTTGAACCAGTGCATCTCTTGATCTTTTCTTTTAAAGAGGTGCACACTGAACTCTCAAAGTGCTGACCTTTGGTTGCAGCACACTCTTGGTCTTGTAGCATTCACTTTTCTAAAGTTACAAACATATAAACCCTCGACTCCTTTGTAGATGATGCTGAAGATCTAAACATAAATTATACAAAGCAGCAGCTTGGTTTAATTACAAATAGTACAGCAAAAAAATTCTTTTCCAGTTGTTATCTTAACTAGATAACCAAGAAACCGCATCAGCTGATATGCCAAAGTCTGTACTGAGATTTAGAAGACTACTCAAAAACTGTTTCTTATTTTTATTACTGTCGGCATCCTAGAGAAAAACATGCACCAAAATCTTTCCAATTTAATCTTACTGGTGATGCTATAGAGGACTACCCAAGGTCTGCAGACTGTAAGGCAAGGCAGTAGTTAGAGCACACCACATACTTCCACCATTGGAACATAGTACTATCAAGCTACTCAAGATATGATTTGCTGGTTTTCATTAAAATACACAGTTCATTTTTGTTTTTTCCTACAGTCACTGCACCAAGATGCATGTTCCGAACAGCAAAACACTGCTGGATAAAGTCTATGTAACATTCACAGTTAAATTAAACTGGCACTACAACCAGTGGAAGCTTTGGTGTTGATAAGAATGCAGAGATTGATTTTAGAAAAACATTACAAATCACAGCTATTGAAGAATATATGAAAAGCTTTAATTATGACTTCTGGCTCAACTAAATACATATGAAAATGAAGCTGTTAACTCACACCTTATGGTTTATAGCTTATAACTATGCTTGTTATTCCATTTCACCTTTGTCATCAGATAAATCACACTACTAAAGGCTCAACGCTCAACAAGTCAGTGTCATAAAGAATACAGCTGCTGGCTGGTATCTAACAGTTTCTCAGCAAAACTGTAGAAATTGTTTCAGGTAGGGTATTTTAAGCACTGTATTATTGAATTCTCACATAAATACAGTCCAAGAAGTGGGAAATAGTTTCAGAAATCAACGGCATGGACTTAAGGATCTGGATGTTGGGTACAGTTCTGCAACAGGCATCCTAACTGGCCTCAGGACATTCAATTCAGCATTGCATACTTCTGCTCCCCTCACCCCATTTTAAGGGGGTGAAGTCCCTACTGAGATTGGTATTAGTCAAGCTGTATTCATTCAGATTTGCTAATATATTGCATCTTTTTCAGTAACAGGTACTTCAAGCCAGAAAAAACACAAGTGCTAACTGCCGCTTCAAAAAGGCTGTTAAGGGGAGGTAGACAGTGCTGCTTTAGCCTTCATTAGGAAAACTGAAAAAGCATATGTTAAAGACACCTAGCAGTTTCCAGCTGCTATTTAATGCCCCTGAATTTGCTTTCTAATCTTTTTTCCCCCCTCTACTTTTTTTCGCCACACTCCACATATACTCTGGTATCCAGACTCTTCAGAATTTAAATCTCTTCTGGAAGAAAAGAAAAAAATTCATCTTGCATTCCTTTTGTTGAAAAGAAAAGGAAATGTGGAAGCCCGGCATAACTCCTTTTTCACCTTTTGTTGGCACAAGTTTCCTGCTTTCTTCTTGTCCCTGAGAAGAAATTTCTCACTCATTTTCTACCAGTCTTTCAGTGTCAGCTCCAACTCATTAGCTTTTGCTGCAGTCTCATACTGTCATCAGATTTCACCTACTAATGTCATACTCCACGTTTTAAACGCTGCTCTTGGCTGCTCACCTGAACCCATCCACTGCAACCACTCCTGCCTAGTGGTTTGCAGGAAACCACCCTCACCAGACTCCTTCAAAAATGCCAAGGGGTGCTAACGGCTGCAAGAAATCCCACTCTCCACCCGTTGCAGCTCCTTCCTTTTGGGCTTGTTTCCTACTTCTGCTCTGCATTCAGTTTTCATTCCCTGCATTTACACTTCATCTTTGGCTCCTCCTCCTGCATTGCCATATGCGCCCTTGGTATGAGAACTGCTAGTAAGCATCGCTTTGGCTAGCCTCCTACAAATCGTAAACACACTAGCTTTGCACTAGGGACAGCCCTGCACCTACCTAACCCTTTTTATTCTCAATCTGACATCCACAAGAGAACATTTTCACATTTTTTATCACCTCAAATTTGTAATCCGAAGTAAGTTCTTGGTGCTGTATGTAGACACTCATCTCTTCCTCTGCACGAGGCACCCACTACAGCATCAAAGCTTCAAGAATGGAATGGGCCCTTCACGGGGTAAGACTTCTGCTCCCTTGGGCTCCATCACTCACGCAAGGAAACAAGACCAACTTCTCAACTCACTCAGGTACGTGCATGCGATACACCATTCTCACTAAACTTGTGTTTAAAAGATGTGCTTAGGCATTTGCCGTTACAGCACTGGCAGAGCGATAGTGGTCTGCCTAAGGATAAAATGCAAGTTTCACAGGGAAGCTTTCCGTACTTTTCCATATAAAGTGACAAGAAGATCTAGCACATTCTCACACTACATTTCATTTCACAACATGTCTTTGCCACTTCCCTCCTAATGTTTTTTAACAAAGAATTGATACTGGTACCACCTGAGCAGCCACTGATTCCTTTCTAATCTCACCTTTTCCTTTAATAAGCTGGCTTTATTTCTAAGCCATCAAATCTACAGCACCTCTACATCTGCTCTAGCAGAGTTTTCTCTTTCAGCAATGACGCTGAAGCATTACTCCATTCTACTTCAGCAACATTACTTTCAAGCATTGCCAGCAAGGTTACCGGCATCCTGCATCTCTTCCCGAGACTCTCCAAACTTGCATCATCCCATGCCCATAAATGAGAAGAATGGAAATAAAATGAAGCCCTGCCGCTGAAGCTTCAAGGGACTGGATCGGACTTTGACCTCCCCACGCTATTGGGACCGTGGGGAGGCCATCGGCCCAGTCACATCAAGGTACGGCACAACCTCCCACGAGGAATCCCTGCACTTGATGACAGACTATCAGAAGACATTTCACAGAGTTCAATTGTGTGGTATGGTTTTTTCCAATAATAACTTATGGATAAAGCCATAGCTGGATTCGTGATGCTGCAAAAGTAATTATGATCAGTGCACGTACATTTCTTAAAATATTTTTTACAGCTACAAAGTAACAAAATCCTTATTTATTGAAACAAGCTGTATTTAGAAGATTATGATTTGTTTACAAACTGAACTCCATTAATGAAAGAAAACCAGATTTTTATCAATATTCTTCCTACTTTATTCTGATGTTATAAACAGGAACTTTGCCTCCTCATATTCTTTGATTTAATCACTCTCCTGAAAAGCTCAATCCAGTCCCCAAATCTGAGATAGAAACCAGCTACGCATTTTTATTTCTTTTTTTTAAACTCTATCTCACTTGTTCACTTTTGACTTCTACAAAGCTTAATTCATCCAACCTCCACCCTCACCCCTGGGAGCATCTTGTACTTTCCAGCCATCTGGACTGTATTTACTAAGAAGAAAGTTAAATTTGTTCATGAACAAAGAAAATTTCCTTACAATCTTCCCCTCTTGTCTGCACAGTTAATTTCTAAGTTATTATTTTCCTAAAAAAAAAAAACCCAACCAAACCCAAAACAAAACACTGTGCCCTCTGGGGAGCTCTGAGGTCATACAGCTTCTTCATTTACCATTTTCTATTTTGTTTGGGGAAAAAAAAAATTACTATCTATCCCTTCAGTTTTCACATTCTTTTCAGAAAAGCCCTTATAAACAGCACAAAAGTTCAGTTATGATGGATTAGGACAGTAGCAATTGTACCAAAGTGTTTGTTTAGACAGTAAAAGTGACAGTTTTGCAAATAAAAACAACTATTGCCAAGCTAAGATGAGGGAAATTTTAAAAGGAACATAGACAAAAAGTTATTTTTGAAGTCATACCAATTGTGATGGTATCCCTCTCCCTGGTAGCTCACTGCTAGTGCAGAGCTGCTTCATCCCTGTTCCTTCATTTTCCATGAAATACGTGTGCTGCAACCTCCCTCCTAACACTGCGGGTACAAAGGGGCTG
Organism: Rhynochetos jubatus; assembly: GCA_027574665.1. NCBI lineage: Eukaryota > Metazoa > Chordata > Aves > Eurypygiformes > Rhynochetidae > Rhynochetos > Rhynochetos jubatus. The sequence continues at coordinate 31,198,996 of CM050655.1, read as the reverse complement.
AGGAAGACTTGCAGAAAAAGTGTGAACTGCTGAAGGCAAGCCACTGCCTCAAACTGTTTTTACTTTCAACCACATGTTCTTAAACCCCACCTACTTTGATCTGTTTTTATCTGAGCCGCTGTATAATGCTTCCTTTTACTGCATTTTTCAAACCCTGTTTTTCAGGGCATGCTCACTTCAGAACAAAGGTAGTGAACTATAGTTTATCATTAAAAGCTATTTTGCAGCGTTACTCTGTTCCACTTGACATGTACCAGAAATCCGCATCAAGTTTAAATAAAAGACAGATTGATCACTTTGTTACAGAGAAAAATTACTGAAAGCAATGAGCAATGCATGACACATGACTAACTTTTTAAGTAGGAATTGAAGGTTCCTGATACTTCGTGATGCTTGACCCAAATATCTGATTAAACTGAATTAATTTTTGAAATTAATAAGTTAAATCCCTGTGATAAGAAGAAAAATGCCAATATAGAACTACACTATAACATATATTAGAAAACACATAGAATAAAGGACCTTTCTAGAGGGATGATTGCTTAAAGAGAACTACCTTCTGCTGTTTGTTTTCAGGTTGAACCTCCAAATTTAATTCAAAGTGACCCCTCAAAGGCATAAATATGTTTAATGATCAGTCAAGTATCTTCTCTCGTCAAAGGCTCTTCTGAAATACCAAGGAGTAGAAGTTCGATTACTATGTGTGGGAGGCTGCACACCACCACCACAGTAAATTCATTAGAGCAGGAGTTATACAGTGTAGAGCTAACAGTGAATTAAACATGCCTATGTGTAAAAACACCCTACTTAAATCACTCACCTAAATACCACCACATATAAAATAATGCAAAATAGATAGTTAAAATTTTGCTTCAAGCTCTGTGACCACACAAACGCTTGGACCAGCATAATTAAGGGGACAAAGCCAGGGCAGAAACACTTCCCTTGCCAACATTACCTCTTCTACATCTACAAAATGAGGACTTAATGCAACATTAACAAAAGCAAACATTCTGCTTCCTTGCATTCAAAGTTGCCTGTTTCTAGACTGATAGAACATTAATACTTTCCATTTTTCTTCTCATCTCCAAAACTCACAAATGACCATGAGTATAAATAAACACCCTTTGTCATTAAAATCAGCTAAAGCATAGTGAAGAGGCAACACATCTCTGCCTTGGGGGAAGCATTGCCAAATTACTTAACGGAATCAAAGCCCTGGGAGATCTGTTACCAGTGAAGAAATATCTTCACTTTTTTGCCGCCTTTTATGTGATTTCAAGCTGTTCAAATTTTCCTCAGAGTTTGTAATTTTTGTTCTTTTAGAAGCGAAGACACGGACAATAATCAATTAGACAACTGAACGTCCTTTTCTTGAGACACAAGCTAAACACTTCATGCAGGCTACTAAAAAATAAGTTTTACTTGCAGCAACTCCTTGCAGCTTAATCAAAGGAATAGCAATCACAGCCTAATGGGCTCTGTTCTCTAGAGCATCTGCGTTGGAAAGCGAGCAGTAAGAGAAGATTCACTGCAGAGAAGTAACTGTGGAGAAGTGAAGACCAATATATTTGCACTTAGTGTGCATCAACTTGATTTTACATGTTTCTAACAGGGAGAAGGTGAAGTGACTAGATTCTCAGTCTGCAGCTATGGTACGAAATGAGTTTCTAAGGAAACAGGGCAGAATTCGAGGGAACAAACATTTCTGGGTTTGTGCTGCTTCTGTAGCAAACACAGCATCAGCTGCAGAAGGGGCACAGAGTAAAACCACTTCAAACCCATTAAGGAACTGCATCTTGAGCATCCTGAACTACTAATTTAACTAGCAACCACCATCTATTCAAGGCGGGGGAGCAGAGAGGTGTAAGCAGGATGCACACCCACTCGCCACTCTACCAGCCTACTCCTCCACAGCAGTGCAGGAGGAGACACTAAAAATAACCCGTAATACACAGTTGGCACTGTATATAGTCTGCTTGTTCACGCGTGCCACAGTTCCTCTATGACTCTTCAGAAAGCATCTCACTGCCCACATCTCATGGTTCCTCTTTTAGAGGGAAAACAAATTTTTAACCAGTGAGGCAGCAAACGTTTCTTCCCGAGGGGGAAGAATCTTCAAAGGGGGCCAGGTAAAAGGTGCAATTTTCAGGAGAGGTTTCCACACCATGAACCCCAAGTGGGTTTCCCTGCTGCGATGAGTACTGGACTTCAGAGAGGGTCTCCCCCGAGCCTCCCCACCTGGGCTGGTGGCACAGGGCTGCTTCGGATACTCTCCCAGCCGGTGCTGCGCTCCACATGCGGGGATCACACTCAGGACACAGACAGACCCAAAGGGCAGCCTCACCTGGGGACTCCATGAGATTGGTTCCTCCAGGCTAAAATAATCAGAATTCTTTGGAGAACTGAAAACTTCAGAAGTATGTGGTGAATTTCTGAAACTTTGAAATGAAACATTCCTTCTGCCAACCAGCCACGTAGCCCACTGCTTAGCAATAGAGGTTCAACGTGCGTATGTGTCTGCAAAACAAGACTCGTCACCCATCATCCTCACCGCACAGCAGGACAGTTTCTCTCTGGGCATACACACAGTTTTGAAGAAATAAGCTCACATTTCAAAATAAACCCAGGTCTCTTTTACATTCAATAGAAACTGGACTGTGAATTGAAAATAAAATCTTTCTAAAGCAGTTTCAATACAGGTGTTCAAGTGAGGCTGATTTCCACTCCAGTGAGAACATTCCTTGGTTTGCACACGTGCTGTGTTGGTTTGGGCAGGGACAATTTGTTTCTGCACAGCGGTCTACTTCTCAAAAGGAAAATGCCAATGCACCCCAAAACATCAGTGAACCTCCTTCCAAAAAGGTTTGCCTGAAGGCCAGTAGCCCAGAGATAACAGCCCAGGCCTGAAATCCCCAATATGTTACCACAGGCCAGGATATTATTTCACTAAGCTATTCCACTGCAGGATGCACGTCAATACCCATCTCTATCTATAAATCAATGGAACCTATTTAAGGCACAAAAGCTTCAAAATAAATCCTTCTGACCAACCTCCCAAATTAATTATGCAAATGCTATATGAAAGTGCACAGATCATTATTACTTCAATTTTTAAACCCCTGCACAGATACTCTGAAAGGAAAAGAAAGTAAATGCCTAATTATACACATTGAATAATCCAGATAATGGCCTGTCACATGCATCACTGAATGCAAATCAGAATGATGGTTTTAGCTGTAAACACAATATGGAAACGTCAAATAACTTTGATCTCTTTTTTGGCAAGGACATGCTTCTTTAAGATACCATTCTGTATTCAGTGGGATGTATGCATTTAGCAATTTTTTCTGGTTGGGTTTCAAAGCCTTTCCTTACAAAATGTAATCTATAAGATATTCCAATAGACAGGAATAATTGTATTTCCCCAAACAGAACAACACTGCCACTCATTGCCTTGCTAAAAACACTAGATGCAACAATACTTTGTTTACTGCATTATTGTCATTCAAGTAAAGTGTGATTGGTGTTGTATTCAAAGTGTCCATAAAGAAAGGCTGTACTCAAAAATTCTTGTGCTGAGGGGCACTTACCACTTCCAAGAGAGGAAGAAAGGCATACCCACAGCAAGTAACTAATGTCCCAGTGCCTGCCATCAAAACGAGTCCCTGACATGCACTCCAGGCATGTTTAGCAGGTAGGATTTTCTTCATTTCAGACTACATGTTTCTCAAACAACAAGCACACCATACAGAAATCAAGAGACATATGAAAGGAAGGGTGAAAATTGAACAGGTAGAAGTAGATGAGAATGCCCAGGTTAGACATACCAGGAGCCACTGCCATCCTCTTCATGCCTGGTACTAGAGAAATTCCTTGTACTACTGCCCATGCTGTAAAGCCAAATTTCAGTGTGTGTTAAGCCACATTTCAAGACAACATTATTAAGAGGAGATTTGGCTTTTAATGAGGCAGTTCTATAATTCAAGAAATGTAGGCTATCAGAACTTCAGTGGCTATATGCTGACAGTAGCTATTTCAGGTATAAATGCAACAAGAATATCTATCTACTGTATTTGTTCCCCCCTTCCCCCACCAGGCTTTGCTTTCTAAGATCTTTTGCCACTTACAAGTAAAACATTAGCTATCTCAACATGAAATTGAGTTATACTAGTTTTAAGGTATGAAGAAATTCTATAAAAATAACTATACAGGAAAATGAATGCACAAGGTCTTAAATGACAGATAACTGGAACAAGATTCAGGGCTCAAAACAACAGAAATACTGCTGCTGCACAGTTTTGCTGGGTTGGATCACCACATTGAGACAGAACATAGATCCTGTCAGATACTGCTGCAACAGCCACTATAACAAAGATAGGCGAGGCAATCTTTGTTCATCATTCACCATAGGGATCCCAGTTTGCCAAAGGGGAAAAGAAGAAAACCCAGGACCATTAAAACTATACAAGTTACAGTCACCTTACAGTTGATGTGAAGAACTGTGATACCCAAATTTACCTACATTCAGAAGACAAATCCCTACTTTGATGAATGCCTGGACCATGCAAAGCTTCAGAAGCTTGCTCAATTAGCTTAACTTATTTTGCCACCTAAAGCAAAAGAAAAATTTTACTCTGGAATAGATTTTGTTTCACAATATGCAAGTCCAGATTTCTTGAAAATGGAAGTTATCAAGTGTAAGAACATGACCATTTAACCTTTCTTTCCCCTTCAGAAATCAAGGTGGTTTGTTCAGGCTTCTTTTTTCTCAGTTGAGACAGAACATTATTTGCAACTGAGTCAAACTGACTCACTTCCACAGGCTTCTTCAGCACACTTTTAGCAAAGGCCTTTTGGGAGAGGATTGGTTTTCCTTCTTCAAAACTATGTGGAAATGATACATTTGAACAAACTGTACACTTAAGTTATTGCTATGCAGAAAGGATGCTATTTCATTTTATATGTTCCTCCCTCAAGAAAGGAAGAATGAAACCTCATTTACCTTTGATTCCCCCCCCTCCGAGCTCTTCCAAAGTTAAATCAAACCCTAATATCCCCCTCCTCACCTCCCAGTAGCTGCCTTTCTGATAAGACCCTCAGCTTTGGCTAAGGACATTTATTGTACACGTTTTGATCCCTTCAACAAATGCTACTTTAAAGAAAAGGACAGAAAACGTGCTGATCAAACAGAGCACTACATAAAGTGGCGATGCAAGACTGCACGATGTATATGTTGAAGGCCAGCAGAATTAATCCAAGTCTAAAATAAAACAGTACTACAGATTTCTTGAGTATGTGCACCTCAGTCAATTTACACAAGCCTTTACTGATCTTTGCAACTCACTTGCTTTCACTGCTAAAACTGCTAAACTCAGGAAACAAAATAGTCACTTTTATATGCTGCTCCTCCAACACTGCCACACTGAGAACTTGTACATCAAATTCAGATAGAAAAGAGAGCAAAACCAGCATAGAATTAACTGACATCTTCAATTAGAGTCCAACTGTTAAACATCGTAATGATTCAAGTCTAATCTTGAGGTTTTATCTAAGCTTTTCATTTTACTCTTATAGTAATATTTGCTTCTTCAGATTGGGTTTGGAAATGTAAACAGAGCCTTTCTACCTAGTTAAACAGAAATCCTATCCAGTGAAACATTTTGTTAAGTCAAGACACGCTACTTAACACACCATCCTTATTCTCCCCTCACTGCCCTCCCAGCCACCCACTCCTTCCCCATTTGCTGTTCCAGTCAACAAACTCTCGTTGCTTGTTCCATTTCTGTTCAGCAAAATGCACAAGTTTGGGTCTTTGTATGAGAAGAACCATAACTGCTTGACAAACACCTTAGGAATTGGAAGTTGTAATATGATAATAGCTCATGAACTTTCTCCTGAGTTTGCATCAAACTACAGGCTTAGTAGCCAAGTGCAGTCATACTCAAGTTTCCTGCTTTAATATTCCCCCTCCTCCTTTTTCTAAGCAAGATTATTCTCATCCTTAGAAACAGGAAGTCTTTAAGTTCAAAATGTTTATACTAAATGAAAACACACATATTGCCATGACTGCTATTCAGTGACTATTGGGTGGTCTCAATCTGAATCCACTTTCTGACCAGCAAGTGCTTCCCTTGGAGAAATTATCAAAGGACAGCCTCAGAGACCAAGGATTAGAAAGGTATAAACAATCAGCTATTATACTTACCATACAGGATTTAAAAAATTTTTTAAAGACTAACATAGCCACAAAAACCTCCCAAACATCTGTTTTCAGTAAGTATTTAAATATTTTTTTCCCCCAAATTATATCAGGAATTGGCTAGTGCTGTACATTTCTTAGGATGAGGTCAGGAATGCGCATTCATGCAGCGCCTTTGTTGCAGCAATTAGCATCTCTATTTGTGCCAGAGTTCAGCTGACTGGGGAAATTCATAGCCCACTAACATTCTCCACTGATAACCTCCAGAACACTGTCTGTGATCAGTGTCTCCAAGTTCTGGTCATACTGTTCTTATTCACAAACTTCCAAACCATTTCAAGTTTCCTCTTAAATTTGATAAGCATTAACAAAAGCCCTTTCTTTGATAATACATTAACAGGTGGCCCACAAAGATTTCCCATACACAGAACGTCTGACTACAACTTTCCCCAGTCCAAGAGAAAAATCTGTCATTCAAATCATGAGTCTATTGTCATACTAATCCCAATTTACTATGTCTCGCCTTTTGTGGATATAAATTAGATTCTGGGAGACATCAAGCTCCAGTCCATCAGCACAAATTTTCAAATGCTTTTTCAACACCATCTGTCCATATTACAGGAAAATGTACTTCCTCCCCACCTCAAGATTTTAAGCATTAATACTTGGAAGAAGTGAAGAATTCTCTTCTCAGAAGAGAGCTGCAAAGCAGTTCCTCAGTAATCATGAGCACTTGCAGGAAACTTGAATGCTCCTCCAGCACGCCCACTTGCTTCCCGTGGACAAGCAGAGTTCAGAATTATCTGCAGAGGTCTTCCAAAGTGCTGAGAACATCATTTCTGTGCATGTTGATGCTCTATGAATCACCAAGAACAGAACATGAAGCCAAGAGACAGTAAAACACGCACATGTACAAACAACAAATGAGAGCCACTGAGACTAATATTAGACCTACCAAAATATATCCTGAAATAGCAGAAAGAGACCAACAGGAACTTACACATTATGCCAGCTCCGCATGAGACTCTTTACTTTTGCTTGGACCCACAGATCAATACCAATGCCAGGAATGAATAAAGCTAGCAGTACAGACCAGCTCTCCAGAGACCAGCCACATCTGTTCAGTAATGCCAAGCTGCCAGCTGGCTAGAGTCCCAAAAGCCTTTAAAGGGTCATAATGCACAGCAAAACCTTGTACTCAGCTAAAAACCTTTTAGCCTAGCAACTAAAAAGGTAATAGGTATTCTGTTAATTACATTAAGTAATTAAGTAATGTTTAGCTACGTTAATTAGGATGCCTAATTTTAAAAGGTTGTCATGGTTTAGGCCCAGCTGGCAACTCAGCACCATGCCACTGCTCATTCACTCCTGCCTCTGGTGGAATGGGGAGGAGAAAGCCCCATTTGAGGGTGGGTGGGGGAAATCTATTTATTTTGTTACCAATCAAATCAGGGTAGGACAATGAGAAATAAAACCAAATCTTTAAAATCCCTTCCCCAAACCTCTCCCTTCTTCACAGGCTCAGCTTTGCTCCCCATTTCCCTACTTCCTCTCCTCCCCAGTGCAGGTGGACAGGGAATGAGGGTTGTGGTCAGTCCATCACACATAGTCTCTGATGCTCCTTCCTCTGCAGCGGAAGACTCCTCACACTCTGCCCCTGATCCAGCGTGGGGTCCCTCCCACGGGTGACAGTCCTCCATAAACTTCTACATGAGTCCTTCCCACAGGCTGCAGTTCTCCCCAAACTGCTTTAGTGTGGGTCCATTCCATGGGGTGCAGTCCTTCAGGAGCAGACAGCTTCAGTGCAAGCTTCCCACAGTCAGAGGCTCCTTTAGGCATCCCCCTGCTCCAGCGTGGGTCCCTCCCCTGGCTGCAGGTGGGTCCCTGCTCCCCCGTGACCCTCCGTGGCTGCAGGGCACAGCCTGCCCTCTCACCACGGGCTGCAGGCTGCTCTGGGCACCTCCTGCCTGCCTTTTGCACTGACCAGGGTGCCTTGTTGTCTCTCTCACATCCAACTCCTCTCTCCATTGCTGGTTCCACAGCAGGGTTTTTTTCCTCTCTAAACCCCATTACCCCAGAGGCACTAGCACTGTCACCAATGGGCTCAGTCTTGGTCAGCAGCAGGTCTGACTTGGAGCCAGGAAAGCTTCTAGCAGCTTCTCACTAGAGCCACCCCTGTAGCTGTGTGTGCATCCCCCAACCCATGCCACACAAACCCAATACAAGGTCTAATAGCCACAGTATTTAAATTCCTGGTTTGTTCTAGCATTGAAACAAAAATCTATTCTAAACTACTGCCGTTCTCATGACTGAATCAAAAAGAGTTGTGCTGTTAACAGATAAGCTAATCAGTTCAAATGGAAAGAGCCAAACAAAGTATTACTTGTTGAATACTGCATATTCTAATCAACTTTAATGTATGAATAATACATTTAAAAATATGAAATTAAAGACACCCTGGAACCCAGATGAGACCATTAACACATAAGGATATTTTATCCAGGTAGAAATTGTCAAAATGTCCTTTTCTTGTGCACGTTTGATCGAAGCCTGTTAAGGGAAGATACAAACCCTGCAGTAGATGACATTTGCCTGCCTCCCCAGTATGTCCCTCACTGACACACAAGGTCTTACAGGGCATAAAAGCTCCCATCAAGTTCTTGATGCAGGAAGCTATTTATGAAATAATTGTCTGCTGGAATACATGGAAATAGCTCCTTTCAAATATCTCAGAATCAGGAGTACGGTACCGTAGATGCTCAGTTAAACACTGCTTCATCTCCGTCTTTTTCCACGGCTGCAGGTGGCCCAATATTCATGTGGGAAAGACATGTCTGACACCCTTAAATACCTTAGTAGGCATATGCTGAACAGATCTGTTGTTCAGGATTACAGCAGCTGAAACCCCACTGTGTAGCTCGCCCTGCTCCAATACTCTATTACAGGAAATAGTGTCTCTGATGTTCACAAGATTTTTCCAGTGCTTATCTTTTGGCTGTTTCCCAAGGTGAACCCAAAGGCTGAATCCTGGCTGGACCTCTTCACAAGCACCACAGACAGCTCGTTTTCTAAGTGAAAAAGCCACCTTTATGAGCGTAATTAAGATCAACCTGCTGAAATTAGTCTGAACAATTCATGTGAACAACTGCCATGCAGTCTGTTTTGTTAAAAGCAAACCATTGCTCCCAAATTTTACTCACAGCAGTGAGCAGTACCAGGGGGGTTTGCTACCAGTCCTAAAAGGCACTTGTCTGTGAAGGTTTGTCACTGCACAATATTGCTCTTTCTGTCCCTATGCAAAGCTTCAGGAGTACTATCAGCATCACAGGGCCACTGCAGACTGTGGAACACTACCTATGAAGGCACCTGGAATTATTAGCCACCATACGATTAGCAATGCAGCTACTAATTTTATGTCCTTTTAAGCAGGGCTTATTAACCGCACTGCACAGTACCCTGGATGGCCATCTGGAAATGCAGTTCTCATCTGCTCACCTTTGTAATCTGCTGTAAGGTTTTTCAGATGAAGATGTATTTCATCCTGTGGTGCCATATAAATAAACACAGTATTATAAACAAACATTTTTATCTGACTGGTGTTATGTCATATGGTTTGCTTTCTTTATGAAAGAAAACACATACATAAAGTGCAACCAGATGCTGTTGGCAGAGAATCGATTTAATATGGACTCATTTCTAAAAACATGATTACAGATGTGGCCTACATCTTGAACCCAATGTTTAAGGAAAAATTCTCTCTATGTAGATTCATTTTACTTGCCTTCTATGTTTTCTCCAAGTCTCTTCACTCAGAAAAAATGTTTCCTACAACTAAAAAAGTTACACACCCACCCCTTTCACACATCCAACAAAAATAATTCAAGCAAACCTTATCAAAGAAAAGCTGAACATGTTACTGAGGAATTTAATATCCAAGTATTTAAGAATGGTCCTGTTAACGAGCACACTCCTGAACTAGATCAGACAAGTTCATATGAATATGAACACAGAATCCAACCTTTAAGAAAAATTCTCATACATAATTATTTTACTCTCACTCTACATTCATAGTCATATAAAACTGAACTAGTAAAAAACCCAAATGGATCATTGTTACTGACGTTATTGGATTAGCAATGTATTTATCAAAGGAATTATTGTACTTGAAGCTAGGTTAGTGTGCTGGTTTTAGTTGGGATAGAGTTTATTTTGCTCACAGTAGCCAGTATAAGGCTGTATTTTGGTTGTGCTGAGAAGAATATTGGTAACACACTAATGTTTGTAATTGTTTTTCCACAACTATTTGAAATGTTCCAAGCAATTTTTAACAACAATTTTAAACATCTGTTACATTGAGCATAATTTTCAACCAGATTAAAAAAAAATATATAGAGAGAGCTGTATAAACGCTGTCTTTAGTGGTGGAATCGGATTGATTTAAAGTGCAGTTAGACCTAACGGCTTGTTCAGAGAGGAAACTTTGGCGAGGATGGATAAACAAGGCGCCCTGAGCCCAGAGGTGAGCAAAGCACTTGTTTCTGCTCCACGAAGGAAAGGTTATTCCAGTGAGAGAGGCTGCTCTCACCCAAGTGTTTCCCAGCTGCTTCGGTTAAGGTGGGTGATGCAGGTGAGCAGCTCTGCCCACATGCAGTCTATCTATGCAGTGCCTAAAAATGACTTCCAAACTTCAACTGCTACAGCCTCATTTCAAAAGAAGAGCCCTGCTGGGTAGGTGCACTTACCTACTATTTATAACAGAAGCCTTGCTAGAAAATCTTTTTCTTCAAACATAAAAGAAACCTTTGAGAATGTTTTGATTTGACTGATTCTGAAGCCTACCCATGGATGGGGGGTAGGAGAAACAAATGAGGATGTTAGTGCATTTGTTTATTTTCTTAAAGAAGACAAACAAATTGAACTGCTTGAGAAACCAACACACACAGGTGGCTTCTGGACACATTAATAAATCAATGGCAAAACCTTCATTCATTTAGTAGGTGCCAACTATTTCCCACGAAGGGTTTCACTGTTCCCAGAAAGGGTGAACACCAGCAGCTGTTGCATCAGTACGGGATAAAATATCTTGAACGCTGGGGTATGTTATCTTTCTCCTTTTACACAGCTTATATTACAAAGTTTAACAAAAATCTCACAGCCCAAGTCTTTCCAGAGGTTAAGCCAATATGCATCAAGGATATTTAAATATGACAGCAATCAGAATAATGAGTCGATAGCCAAACAGAGGATTGTTATCTGGGTGTTATTTCCACGCAGCTGAGAGAACCCACAGACACAGGCCCCTTGTACAAAGAATCTGTACGCAGGCTAATAACCTGTGTGCTATTCACTACTCCTCTGGGGCACCTTTATTTGCCAACCGAACTCTGAGTTTGCCTTGTTTTAAAGCTTCTGGCATCCACAGAGAGTTTGCCAAAAAGCAGTTCAAAGCAGGAATGTGATTAAGGGGAAAACCTCAGCTGGCTGAGAAGAGCAGTGTGAATACCTCCTGCCTTTCTGCTTCCTTGTGGGCTGAGCCAAAGAAAGATGCTGTGGCTCAAGAGAAGGTCTCAGTAGCTGCAGATCCAAGTCCGGTGCAAACTTCCCCTCCTCATGAGAAGCTACAAGGAAATCACTGCATCTCACAACAAAAATAGTTCTATTTTTCTGCTTTTATAAACCCCCTCATCTATCAAATACATTAAAGACAGCACTCATTAATGAGAAAGCTGCACAATTGCACGCTGCAGGTCAAGTCTGTGCTTGTTCAGTTTACCACAAAGAACAACTACAAGATCAAATCCTCTTACACTAAATACTGTCACTTGGGCCTCTCAGGATACTTAATTTCACACAACTGCAAGATAAATAAATAATTTGACACTATCAGCTGTAACCTTTCATGTTTTTCACACTGAGTTACGCTGCCTTGTAACTCTCAAAATCCACAGGCTTCTGTAGATGGCTATGATTTTACAACACATCCCTACTCATCTCGCCTCTGGTCAGAAGTGGACATTGCAATAAACTTCTAGACAGGCAAATCCTACTTTTACAAATGCTTTAATAACTTAGGCACTTCAGGGCAAACTTCTTCTCTTTCTTACGTAACACCCATTGCTGTAATCCACAGAAATATTTCCAAAAGTTTATCCTTGGGGCAATATGTATTTTTACCCCTTCTGTCAGGTTGCTTTTTTTTTTTTTCATCAAGCAGAATCCTATTGTATCATATGCATATTATGGTACAAAAAGAGACTAAAAATGCTGTGTTCAATAAATCTGACCATAATGCACAGTGCTAATGCACAGCAAGTTCTAATCTCAAATCACATCCAGCTTTTTGCTCTGAGGAATCCAGTTTTCATCTTCCAAAGTGCTACACGATTAGCCACTCTAAGGGTTTTCATTTTCACCAGAGAGTAGCTTCTAACACGGGTAGGAAGGACATAAGAACAGAAAAGGAGGTAAAGTTATGCAGTTGAACATGAACAAGAGAAAGAGCATTATGAAAGTTTCTCCTAGATTTTCATGAAAAAAAGAAGTGGATGAGGTATGGTGAAGAGCAAGTGCAGAAATAGATGGGGAGTGGAAACAATTTTGTGTATTGGGTATGATTAAACTGTTGCACCTAATTTCACCAATGCACAAAGACCTAGAAGTTATTGAGAATAAAGGAGAGGGGGAGGGGATACTCCCAAAACATTCAAAGATAGTTAAAAGGACATTAAAATGATGGCCACAGTTTTGACTTCAGCAGCTTTACTATCTATTAGTTTGTAAATGCAAACCTAATATTATGGGTTTTCCTCCTCCTCTCTCCTTGAGAAGTAGCTACAGAAAACTGCAGTACTGCACACTCCCTCCCCTGAAAGCCCAATGTTCTGGCACAGCAGAGGCGGTGAGAAACTGATTCAGAATTATTCCTCTTCTGGCAGTGCTCAACATCAGAAAGAGAAAACCACCAGCACACTCTGCCTACTTGCTTCACACCGTATTTCTGGCTGAGAGGCACAGTCATTTATTTATAGAATCTCTCAGCAAATTGCTTGCATCCTGAAGTACCTTTTGATGACTCTAGCCCTATTTTAGCATATTACAATTAATTTTTTATAACTGTAGCAGAAGGTGAAAGATACCATTAGCACCTAGCAGACAGTTGCAGCAAGTCAGAGGCAACAGCAGTGAAGGTCAGGTACTCACGGTGCCAAAAAGTAGCACTGCTTCTCAATGAGCAGGAGCTGAACGCTTGGAACAAGGTTTCAGGAACCTCAGGCACAGCCAGGTCTATTATACTGGCTTCAGTTACAGTCCTTTCAGGGAATCTGGATGTCTCCTGTTTAATTTACTGCTCTAATAGCATTTAAATCAAGGAGACTTCCTGAGTAAGCCAGAATTCAGGATAAATGCATGCAGATAGGGTACAGCAATTAAAAGTATTGCCCAAGTCGCCTGCTATTGGTCTTTCAGTTACTTCAGGCACTCAAGCTGCCTCAGTTTTAAGCTCTGCTTAAAGCAAAATGAACAAATGCCAATAAAAAAAAAATTGATGGAAAATCCAACATCAGCCAAATCTGGCATTGTTTGTTGCAGTTATATGGAATCATTATGTCCGGTCCTTGGATCCTCTTTATTATACCCTCATTTCCCCTGACTGAAGAAACCTCTGTAACAGAAAACCCTCAGGAGCCATAATTTAACAAAGACAGCATCCAAACTTGATACAACGACCGTATGAATGAAGCCAGTAATCTGGGTATGGTTAGAGTTTGGAAAAAAAATTCCAATGGACAAAATGAAAAACTACATTTGATAATAAATCTTCTTTTTATGAGTAAGCTTAATACCCTTCCTCTTGGTACAAGAATGTAATACTGTCTTCCTTGCCAAGAAAGGAAAAAAGGACAGAAAACCCACACAGAACAAGAACTGTAAGAAACGGAATAAACAGATACACATAGTATTTTCAGAAAGTTTTACCTTTCCTTTTTCTGCATATGGCCTAGATCTCATTAAGCAAGACTTCTTAAGAACACCAGTGCTTGAAATGACTCTTCGGAAAGGCAGCAGAAGTCAGAGCCAAACCAGTGCTGGGGTGAGATGAGACAATTGCATCGAAATTACTGGCGAGCTCCTCCACACCCGACAGCCTACACGTGTGCAAGCATGGCAGTAACACCAGACAGAACTGGGCTGGTAGACAACACACACCACCTTTTCCCTATGGAAACCAAATGGCTGAGAACCCAAAACTACTGAGCTTAGGCGAGGATGGGGTTTGTACCCAATCCCAGACACCACTGTGAGTGTTAGTGCTGCTACTCCTCTTTGTGCATTTAAAAGGTGCCCAGTACCACAAGCTCTCTCTGAAGCCATTTGAATAATCACATTTGAAATTCAGGGACTTTGTTTTGGTTCATCTAACACTGAAACGCTACCAACATAAAACAAATTCACGCTGGGTGCAATACCTGCAACAGGCAAAGTAAGTTTCAGAAGCTCTTTCTGTTGAAGTCAGTATCAGGTCGTCCAGTGCGCTGACACAGCCAGAGCTGTTATTTTTAAACACAGCCATAGTCTATTTAACTAAAGCATCTTTACTCTGACTGAGCCAGTATTACTTTGATAAGACTCCTTAAGTATCTACACGGAAGCCTGTATATCAAATCGAACAAAGGAAATACAAACTTTTGAAGATGATGCTTCATTGCAGCTAGGAAAAAAGGGAAAAGAGAGAAGTCCAGGAAAAAGCTAGGAGGACCCAGCAACGAAGACCATAAAGTGCTATCTGCAGGACAGCTATTCACCCTGTGAGTTTGTATCATTCGCCACCTGCACAGAGACTAACTGGAACAATTTCAGTCAACTTGAACATCAAACAGCTTTTTGCTGTTGGAAATTCAGCATTACATTTCTAAAACAATTCTTCTGCCAAATCTGGTGGTAGCAACCCTAGGTTTTTCTTACACATCATTTAACTGATGAGAACCTGGACAGAAGGAGAAGAGGGGCAATGCCATTTTCAGAAGCATGTAAGAGACTGCAAGTTACAGTTATGTAATTTTGGGAGGCAGGCTCAGCTATGCTAAATGACTTATTTGTATACATTTTGCTCAGTGTAATTCTTACTTCTTATATATGAAGTGGTCTTGTAAACAGATGTGTAAGCTCATTACTACAGCCAAGCACAATCCCATCCTTTCTTGCCACCAAATAAATAATTTGTTCTATACATTCTGAATACATAGACAGTGTGGTCTACCTGACGCAATGAAATTTTCCTACGACAATATTTAGTCTCCTTTTCTTACAAAAAAAGCTATGAAATAGGAAAAAAAAAAAATAAGAGCAGCAATCATACACACTATTCAGTAGCGAAACCCTCTTTATTTTACAACAGAAAAAGTAGTTGTGCATCTTGTGCTGTGCACGTATACTGCAGGCTCTGGAGGCAAGGGAAGGCTGCTAGAGAAGCAACCTCAAGCAGCCAGTACCCCCACAGCACCCTGGACTCACTCCCTGGCAACCTCACAGAGCTGGGAGATGGGCGCTTGACATGGGAGACAAAAAGCAGCTCAGCACGCTGAGATTATTTTAATTAAAATAATTTTGAAGCCTACTTAGTTGCTCCAAAACTCTGCATTTACACCAAAGAGTCTCCCATTAAACATGACTGTTCCCCCTCAGATTCTGAGAGTACCGGAGGGTAGCGGGACCCTCGCAACCTAGTGGCTGCCACATCGTATTTCAAACCTGGAGAAACAGCTTTGTTACTCTTGCATCCTACAAACAAGTCCCATAGCTGAAGGCTCACTCAGAAACACCTTCCACTTACATTGAGCATTTGCCTTCCAGTACTGCCAGCGGGACCCTGCAGAGCTGTCACCACGGAAGGATTAAAGGGCTGCAGTCAACCTGAAACTCGGCACTGACAGTCCCCCACCTCCCCACAGGTTCTCCCTCCTGCCTTCGACACCTTGCACCCACTCTAGTGCTCACTCAACCCAATCTTGAGCTAATTCAACTTATTGAAGAGAGTTAATGCAGATGAGGGGTAGAGAAGGTATTCTGCTGCAAATTGCAGAAGTTATCTGAGCCATAATTTTTTTCTGGAGTGGCAGTTTTCAAGGGCTGGGAAATAAAGTAGTGAGCACAATTGCATACTATTGGATGAGGAAATTAAGGACAGCATCCAGATTCCTGCCCAATGCCTGTTTGCTTGTTACCATCATGCTCTGAGCGTAGCGAACATTTGTTATACCCACTGATGCCAGTATGCTCTCCACTGAAACATTTCCCTCCCTCTCACCCTCTGCAGCCTCTCTGGCAGCTCTTCCCAAGAGCAGCAGGGCTTACACAGGAGAGGATGGGGCAGGATCACATGGCCAGAAGGGAAGAGCAGGATGTCCCTTCAGCTTGGCTGTAATGTACAACCCAAGTGTTTTAATCAGATGGAAATCAGAGTCCTAGAGAGGAGTGACTGTATTAAAGAGATTATTATATTTATTGGAACGGTGACATGCAGACTTTTTATTTGACTGGCTTCTTAAATAGGACTACAGGGCTTTGTTTCTTTGAATTGGTTTTGGGACAGAGAGAGAGAGAGAGAAAACCCACCCAAAGAAAAAGTTTAGAGAGAAAGTAGAATAACCTTGGAGGGAGTACTGTACATTATGCCATGTCAACCATAATCGTTTCCCCAGCACAAATATATGCTAACACACATTCTTCAAGTTAACTAGTAAGCAGAAGAGTCATAAAAGTGCATTACTTACAGTATGCATTTGCACATTGTAACCAGTAATTCCGTAGTTGTAACTTCATCTTTGATCTATCAGTTATATTGACAAGCAACAGTGACAGCAGTGTATTTTACAAAAGGAGTAAACAAATGACCTTTATCTAACTTTATGAAAGTAATAAAGGGCAGACTTTTTTTTTTTAACTTCCTTCAAAGGGAGTTTTATAGCTAACTACCAGCAGGGTGTGGACTGAAGCTAAAAAAACTTTGAAATAGGTCCCTGTGAAATCTGACACCAAAATACAGCACAGGTCACCTCTCTGTGAAGAGCTTCTTGTCTGTATGTATACTATAAGCAAAACTCTGTTAGCTCAGCCTCAGCAATAATGTAATTCAACTTACCCCCTGGGAATAGCAACAACATCAGGTTTCTACTACAAAGATGAATTTACTGCACACAGTACCTGTTACTATACATTTGCAGCGTGTTTGATAGTAGCCAGACACTAGTGTTACATGGTGTACCTCAAGCTATTTTTTCTTGTTCAAGGCTAACCCAGGTTATAAATATGACACTGTTATTCTTCCTCCTACCATTAGCTAAGCCTTTTTAGACAACATTGCACATAGAGTCTTATGCAACATACTAGCCAATATTAATAGGAAAGGAAGCAATACATGTGATCTAAAAATTTTTTTTTTTTTTACTATTTTTCCTCCCTAAAGGGGAGGATTTCAACAAAGAGTTTTTCCAGTGGAGAGACAGCATCTCCTACCACAAGTATTGGGACAATAAAACTTGTCTGTCTTGTGGGCTCCTGTGAAACAGTTCACAGACCCAAGCTTAGAGACAAGTGCCATATAGCAACTGAGGCTCTTGAAAAGGGTTGCCCATATGCAGACTGCTCTGCAAACACGTACAGGCTAGGCAGTCTCTTTTTCCAGCTATCGGAAAAGACCAGGCAGCTGAAGCTGAAGCTCACTGGGTGAGCCTGGGCTCCTGCTCACCTTGCTAGTGTGCTGGATGCTCCTACCTCCTGCATGCATCTCCACTCAGAGTTCTCCCTCCCTTTCGCTCAGAGCTGCAGTGGACGTGTTTGCCAGCTAAGGAGAGATTTGGCAATCCTCACGTCTAAGCAAAGATTTCAGATTGCAGGACTGCAGAGTTGACTGCCTTTGCTGGAGGACACTTCTCTGGTATAGAAGACATCCCACCACTCTTAACAGTCTTTATTGGCGACTTTGGGTCCATCACTGAAGAGACGATGTCTTGATCTAGGCAATTGGAGACTTTTAGATTTAAGATACTTCAAAGGACACAGGATCCTGCCTGGCAATACACTAAAAATCTGCTCCACTGATACACAATAAAACACTCATGTCAAGACTGGTAAGAATATTTTCTGCTGACTAGACAAGAAAATTTTTCATTTTGAATGGCACAGTGCTTGAGAAGAACTAAACAGTCTTTGAAATCTAGCCCTTAACCAGGAGTTGTCTTAGGGCATGTAAAACTAAGGAAACTGCTGTTTAAAAACATCTAAACTTGAGTGAACAAACACACAGAGTGTAACATGTACATAACAACCATTTAAAGAGGAAGCAGTATTTCAGTTTTTCCTCAAGTGCTTGGCTCACAGGAAAGCATCTGATGTAAAAAGGGAACCCACACTGCCCCTCTGCCACCTACGGGCAAATCATCCAGGCACCTATAAAAACCCTCCTGATGTTTTACAGCTTAAGTGTTTTATATAGTTAAATGGAGTTGTCCCCAGTTCACAGGCTTTATGCTATTTGATATGTTTTAACTGGGAAGCTACCTGGATTCGTTTCAAGATTTACTTTTTTTTCCCCCCAACTAACCTGGTTTTGAGTACAGACTCACTCATGCTAGCACTACACAGATGTATTCAATCTTTTTGCATGCTGCAAAACTATTTGAACAAAGTTTGAAACAGAGTCAAAAAAGGAGGGGAAAACCTAACTGCCAGACCACTGGGTTCAGATTCTGGGTTTGGGTTGGTGGGCTTTTTTGTGTTTATTTAAAAAAAAAAACCAAACACATAAGGAATGCACAGAAGAACTTGAAAATACACTGAAATTTTTTTTTTTTTTTTGCTCAGTACCAGACTCACGATTTTGATCAGGTTGATAAGGAACAAGCCAAACATATAAAGAGGGCTTTGCTGGTCACAGGCATACTTCACTTCACAAAACACTGTACTAGCTGTTACTAAAGCATGCATCACAACGGCATTTTTCTTCCTCAGCTGCTCAGGATTAAATACTTTCATTATAAAGATTTATGAAAATTTGTCTGAGCAATCAGCTTCAGACACTTTGTCTTGGAGGATGGAGTCTTTTTGTTCCAAATCACGCACATGCGGAGGTATCCGCTAAGCTAAGCTCTCCAACTGCGTCACTCCAGTCCTTAACGTCACTTAACGCAGAACATGCATGTGTCCTTTGAACGACAAGTCAGCTACATGTCAAACAGCTCTGGTTAGTCCACCCATATAAGAAAACTAATTTGTATTCAGTCTTATTCCCATCAATGGGAATGGGAAAAGAAAATATTATTAAAAAAAATCAGCACATACCCACAGCTCACGAGCTCAATAATTTCAGGAATAAGAAAATCACACAGACTTTGGCCTGAAAATACAGAGTTTGCCCCCAGAGAAAACAGCTTCCATTTAGTAAATGAATTAAAGGCCACAAACAGCTTTGCTTTCTGCCCTCTACCCTGACAACTGGGTCCAAAAAAAAAAATTTGTTTGGAGTCACCAGAAGAGTTTTCTCTTTGCATATACTTTTAGACAAATGGGCATTTAAAGCCAGCTGCAGTCCAAAGTCAGAAACTCTACAGATTAACTGTGAACATTACAAAGACAATTACTCTAACTGGTTATTTAGTACAAATCTTCATATGCAATCAAGATCTGAAACAGGATGATGTGCTTATTGTGGGCACTACCACAATTTAATAATGATAACAAATATCTCTTTGGCTAGTTATTAATTTATTATGGCAATAATACAACATCAGAAGGGCTAATGTATTCATTTAACATAGGAATGCCAGGTATTATTTTTATACACAGCTTCTTGCACCCTAAATTTCAGCACCATCACAGAAACTGCAGATAATACAGCTGAAGTCAGTCATAAAAGAATTGATCTTACCCTCCACAGGCTACAATATTATGCAATCTCCAAATAAAGTTTGTATGTTCTAGGAACATAGATTTTTGGTTGGGTTTTGGTGGTTTAGGATACACAGCAAATGTGGTAGGCTGTCTGATATGTAGCAATAATTAGTATATTAAAAAAGAGCTGGCTTCAATCGTGTTTTACTCCTGTTTTAGTATTGACCAGAAGCCTGGATAAATTGTTATGCAATTCATTAGCACTCCTAAAAACAGTTGTGTGTCTGAGTCAGGAAAACACAAAGGTACTTGTGAGGTCACTACTTTTGTGTCATTGTATTCCGTTCTAGACAGAGCTGGATGCACTGCCTAGTATTGTCCGCTGTTTCCGTCCCAAAATCCTATTTTCAACTACACCTCATTTCTCATAGGTTAGGCTGAAGGTTGCCTCTGCTAAGCGCCTGCTAGTGTCGATGCATCTGAGCCAGAACATTGATACTCTTCCTGACACGAGGGCTCATAAGTATGCTCTCAATGCTACAGTTTAATTTTCCTTTTTGAATCAAGGATATTTTGTATGGAAAGCACTGCCCAGCTTTCAAACACTTGACTTTGTGGTTTTATTGATGCTCTTTATAAATACAGAGGGGTTTTGTATACAAATCCATAAAGAGTAAAATGTCATGCAGACTGCTAAGTACCGTTCTGGCACTGCACCCTGTTCCAGTGTGGGCTGGATCAGTCCATGGCAAATGGTAGGGCTGTGCTTTCACCCCTGGGACTGTTGATTCCAGGTGTATCGGATGCCCCTTCAAGTGAAGGCAAACTGTGACCTGCACTCTGCTGACAAAGAAATGGAGAACACCACATTAGCGATGTCATTTGTGGCATACCACTTGGCTGCCTTTGACTCCAGTTCGTACTGGAGTTCCGGCATGTCCGGCACAGCAGCACTCAGTGGAGGCTGGTTTATGTGAGACAATTTACATTAACATCAGCAATCTCTCTGAACCTAGCCAACTTAAAATTTTCACTGATCTAGAAATTATTTATTTGAATCACACAGACAACTTCAGTATCAAGTCACTTCTACAGCATTCTGTCAAGACTTCCACAGCTGTCAAGAAAAGCATTGCTTCAACAAAAGCCAGTCCATATTTGGAGGGGGAAATATATGTATATATATCAAATTATATTTTTCCTTTCTTGTTTTTACAATATTAGAACAAGTAGAGCAAGCTTTACCCAAAAAATAAGCTTCCCTTATGCACTCTATTGACCATCATAAGGACGTGCACAGGAACACCTGGTTGGATGGTAAGCACCCTGCTTCCAGAACAGACATTTACTGTGCATCCATAAACACAACATGTGGATCCAACTGGCCTCCAAACTATGTCATATGTGTAACAGCTATGCATGATTTGCATACTAATGTTTTTCTTCTACCAAGAAACAAAAAACCCCCCCAACAAATGAACAAAAGCACACACATAATGCCATGATTAGATACATGTAACAATAAATAAAAATAATACCAAAACTTGAGAGCAATTATTATAGGTATAGATGAAGACCACACGCACAGATTCCCAAAGCAATTCAACAGAACCCTCTTACTTTGGCCAACACAGCAGATAGTTCAGCTCTTAGCTGAAGTGCCAGCTACCATTAACACCAACACTGTGATAGGTTCAGGCCAACACAGCAACAATAAGAGCATCAACTACGGTATTCAAGATTGTCACACGCTTCAGCTGCAGAAGTAACTTCAGGAGGTTCCAACTGCACAAGGGAAAAGGGAATTAACAGCTGTTAGCTGCTGCAGGTCGAGAAGACACAATGTGAAAAGCTACAAAGCAAGCTGGAGCTCTCACACCAGTTTGCTGTTTACTGATCTTCACCTCAACCTGCTAGCTCATGTGAAAACTACCTGCTGCTTTGGTGTCACTACGATTTTGACACATTAAACACAATACAAGAGTTTCTTCCTGGCCAAGACCAGAACAGTTTAAGAGACTGGAACAATGAATGAGGTTATTATATTTCCCTAATTAGCACTTTGTAACAACTGATTGCACCCTTGTCAAGCAGAATTGACGTTACTATCATAAGATGTATACCATGTTTATTATGCTCCCAGAGTCCTAACTAACTAGATACCTACATCACATCTACCGAACGGTGAGGATCCAGGAGAGGTAACCCCAACCAGAAGCGACCCCCGTCACACTGAGGTTTGAAGCTCTGAAGCCTGCTTTTGCTACCTGACTTCCCAATTAATCTCAAGAAAATCTCAACTTTTCAGTAGTAAACATTTTCCAGTTTTTGAAGTGACATCTCCCCCCCCCTCCCCCCCCCCCCCAGCCTAACCAATGCAAAGAAGTATCTAACCAAATGTATTAAAATTTGTTTGTCTTAACTAATAATCCAGACCACAACTTATCCACAGAACAGCCATGTACTTGTTAGGATATCTTTAAAAGGAATATCTTAAAATCTCACTTGTGGTGATCTACAATGACTTGTGTTATCTTGAAATCAGAAAAGAAACAAGTGTTTCCCCATATGCCAAGTAACTCAAAGTTAATACAGGAGGCAGAGTAGACTCTGTGACAAACAGATCTAATATTAACACACAAGGAGTAAGTTACTGCTTGTTCCCCAAGGGTCAAGCAACTTTCATTCATCTTCATTGGCCAAAAAATGCTGCACAAACTACAACTACCCCCCAAGAACCCTACCAGAAGCCACACCACCATCTGTCACAGGCCAAGCAGCATTTCAAAACATAGCTTGAAGAAAAGCCTGTGATGCAACAGGAAACAAGGTTATTAAATAATATAGATTGCATTCTTCTAAGTCAATACCAAAACAATGACCTACTCAGTTTTTGAAACAGCAGCACTGTGAAAATGCAAAATTGATTTTACTAGGGAAAACACAGCCAGGGGTTGCCATGGCTGCTGAAGTTACAGGACATTTTCTAAAATACACTAAAATTTGTATCCAGTTTAAAAAAAGCTAGCAAAGGCAAATTAAGGTACCAGCTCAAAGTCACACAAGTTATTCTCCCAAATTAAAATCGGGTTTTTTTAAAGCATTATCATTCCAACACTATCCACAGCACGGCAAGGACATTTGTTGCAGTTTTAAACAACAACAATGATTTTAACAAGGGAAAAACTAGCAGCCTTCTGCTTCTTTCATTTCAGGTTTTGATCTGTGAAACATTCCACTTACAAAAGGAAACAAAGTAACATTGGCCTGTCAAAACACCATTCACGCTTTGCCTCTTACATGTCAATTTCTGATGATTTGCGGGGCAAATAGTGTCTCACACCAGGTCACTTGGCCTGTAACCAGTTAAGCTGAACAAAAGCAGGCAGCCCTCGTGCAATGTCACCTCTAACATCACATGCAACAGGGACAGTTCCAGCACGGTTACACTGAACCCAGCTGAGTTCATCCAGCCCCTTCCAACAACCAGCGCTCGTTTCATAACCAGCACAGGGTAGACACGAGCTGCAGTCCAGCTCGCTGGCTGGCTGTGAACCATCCCCACGCACCCAGATCGCTCAAGTCCACTCTCCCTACAAGCAATGCAAAGTCTCTGGCGCGAAAGGCACCACCCAAACCTCTTTGGGCTAGGTGATCACGGTGTACACAACAGCCTAACTGCGCCATCCTAAAATCATCACTTCCTTAAATAAAAATATCAGCTGCCTCAATCCTCAGGCAAGAGTCAAGGATAATGACTGATTTAACCAAGAGACCATTAAATCCCCAGATATCCTAAAGCGTAGCAGCACTCCATCTATTGGTCAAGAATTTAGGACGTGCTTAATCATCATCATGCACTAACCCCGATCATTAAACACTCAGCCCCTAAACAGCCCACCCCTTCCTCCCTGCTTAGGGCTTCATGTTTTCCCAGCAAAAACTAAATGTCTTCTGACAAATAAGGCGAGAATCCTTAGAAGTGTTAACGTGAAAATTTCTAAGGTTAAAACTGGTGTACGCTATTAATCACACAATTATAATTCGTTTCATTGAGAAGCACATGCACTCCTTCCTCAAAGCACCATTGAAGACCTCATCCAATAACAGCCAAAGAGCCCACAGCATTCCCAGAGTTCACACCTTCTTTCCCTGTATGTACTGGATGCCACCAAGGAGGCTCAAACAAGGAGTTCACACGCCATTTCCATCCACTTATGTGTTGGGGTGTGCAGACCAGAGAACTCCCAGATACAACAGACATGCCAGCAAACCCTGGCAGGGAGGCGAAAGGGAGCCTTTCGGGGCAGATCTGCTGCCAAAGCAGCGATGCACAGGACTGCCCCGCTTCACACCACTCCACCCCAAAGCCCCGCCGACCCTTCCCAGCAGGTCGCACACAGCCATACGTCTGCCATACCTGTGCTTTATTCCAGTCACCAGCAAATGGACCAGGAGACAGCCTGAAGCTGTCCCAGTCACACCAAAGCCCTTTTTTAAAAGGCTGAGGTCACACTTATCAGCTTCATTCCTCTGGTACCAAAGCTGATTTAAGCACCAACTTCTCCCACACAGTTCATAATTCAGCAATTTCATACAGTCATGCTTTTATAACCCTTGGCCAATTATTTTTTGCCCAGATATTTATTGCCATTGATTTTATCTATTTGTTTTAAAACTTAACTCCTCCACAAACTGGCACCATGCAGATTAGCATGATCCTGAGAGGTTTTCCTCTGCTTGGTATCACATCACTACCCTGCAGACACAAGTCCAGGGCCCGTGGATGAAAACCAGCAGATTCAGCCTCAACCTGCCTGTAACACAACGATGCTGAGAAGACAGAAAGCAGAAGCAACCCACCTCCATGACCGGCTGCGGCAGTTGTTGCTTCCGAGGCATGCTCTACCCTCCTTAGAGCCAGCCCAAGGCTTCCCTGCTAAAACCACGTCGTTTGGCCACGCAGACCCTGCCTGCACTGAAGTCCAGGATGACCACCCACTGATGAATCTGCTCTGAATTCTTAAACAAGCTCTTTAACGCGAGATGAAAATTGCCTTGGGGCGAGACCAAAACCGAGGCACAAACTCCCCAAAGGCCCATCTTGATGCTCCTTTCTGGAGCCTAGAGTTCAGTGCAGCAATCTTGAAGTTTGTCCTCGCTAACATAAACGCACAGTGACAATAATTCCGACCTGTTCGCAGCCCACGGCGCTGCGTGACCGCAGCGAGCCCCCGCGGGAGCGGCGCGGGGCAGACGCCCGTCGTGCAGGTAGGCATTGCCGTGACCAGCAGACGGGTGCCTGCGCTTGGAAATCGCCTTCCTGGGCTCCTCCCGCACCATTAGCGACGGCAAAGGTGGAGCCGCTAAACGTGTAAAAAAGCATAAAGGATGTAAAATTTAACAAGTCTTCTGAGGCTCGGATGGACTCCGGAGCCTTGCGACGGACCAAGGCCGGTCCATGATCATAATAATCACTTTCAGTGTTTTATTTGATTAGGAGAGTTGCCGCGCAGAGGCGCATTATTTAAAGCCCTGTCCTTCCCAGCTCAGCGCTGAGGCAGAAAGGCAGCACTGCAGCATCTCCCCCGGCCGGAGAGCTGGCGTACACCCACGGCGAAGTTCCCCCTCAGCCCCACGGCGACCGCAGTCCCCCCCCTTTCACCGCCTCAGCCCGCTGGCAGCCGCGGCCCCGCGCTACCCTGGCAGCCGTAGGGCGGCCGCGGGAGCGGGGGGAGCGCTCCAGGCCTCCAGCCGCGCCCCCCCTCCCACCCCCCCAACAACAACAGCGGCGGCAACGCTTCGGCCACAGCCCCACAACGGCCCTTCCCGCCCGCGTTCGGCGGGAAAGGAGAGGAGTCCCACACACAACCCGCGGGAGCGTTACCTCAGCGGGCCCGCGCCTTTGTGCTTCAGTCCATCCCTCCTCGCCGGCGGCAGGAGCCCCAGCACCACCGCGGCGAGCGGGCGGGCGGGGAAAGGGGCGGCGCACTATGTGGCAGGAAGGGACACCTGGGCTCCTCCCCCCGCGCCCGCCCGACTGCCGCGGCTCACTATCTGGCAACGAGCCCGCCGCCCTTCCCCCGCAGCCCCTCGGCCAAGTTCGGAGCCAGAGGGGAGGGTGAAGGGGGGGCGGCCTCCCCCCGGCTTCGAACTGGCGGCACCAGTGTGTCCTCCGGCCGCCCTCCATTGTTGTCCCCGGCCCATCGCCTCAGACACGGCTGGTCTCCGGCGAGGGCCATCCTCCGGGGAGCTCTTTATTGCTGAAGGTTCATGGCGAGGTGTATGTGGGAACAAGCCAAAAGAGACCTGTTCTGGGATGAAATTTCGAGAGATTTAATCAGTCTTTGGGGCTGAAAGGCAGCAGAAGGCTTCTCCAGATGGCTTGTGCTGCCAAGGAGAAAGATCTCGCGCCATCCGTGGGGAGAAAGCGGCCCTGGCTAAAAAAAAAAAAACGCACGAAATGCAGATCTCGGTTTGGCAAAAGCTGTCCTGGTTTGGGTTTGTTTGGGGTTTTTTTTTGGCTTTCTGTAATTGTTCTGCTTTGCAGCTGAAATCATCTCGGTCTTGGTTCCCCACCCAACGTTTCTGGCTTTCAGGGCTGGTTTGCTTACATCTGGGTGGTTCTGACCCGTCGTTTGAAGTTACAGAAACGCTGGGTGAGAGTTTTCCTTTATATGCAAAGAAGTCTACATTTTAATTACACTTTTAAATTATCTCTAAAACTCAGAAGTTGTCTAAAATATAGTTGAAAGGCTTAAAAGTTCCCTTTGAAATCAGCAATATTGCTTACAGGTGTAAAATTACTCACGCAACTAACTTCATGCAGGTTCAGGGACAAGACCTTTTAATCGTGCATAGTGCCTGCTTTTAAAGAGCCCCTCAGGGACCGTGATCATGGGAAAAAGAGCAGGGCTGGAGCAAGGGCAGGGTGAAGACACCGCTGGCCTGGGGCCCTCTTCTGATGGAGTCACCAGAGAGGGTCCAGCCCTGCTTGCTGCAGCCACCACATCAGTACAGGAGCTTCAAGACCCTCACAGAAAGACAAGCAAGGCCCCTCGGGAGCTGGAGAGGTCCTCAGAGAAGAAAGTGCTTGAGGCACCAAACTATCCAGCCACAGCGTATTTGATTTGGACAGTAGATGAAGTAGAACATGTTTTAACTTTGCAAATTTATCCCCTGACATGGCTCCACCTGACCAGACCAGTGCCATGGGAGCATGTAAGTACCAGCCAGTAATAATGGGATGAGGTGGGGACAGCATCTGTTATTTAACACGAGACCTCTAACTATCTGGCGGTGGTAGGAAATTAAAACTTACCTTGGGCACGGGAAGAATATGGGTGAGTGTGTTTACGCGTGGCTACCTACCTGTGGAGTGCACTATGAAGGCTGAAGCAATTGCCTTTCTTGTGCATATTTATTCAGTACAACACTCACAGAATTAGTAGGGCTGTTTCTTGCATATTCATGCCACCTTTATTATTTCTTTTCTGAAAAAAATTTACAGCTGTATCAAGTTTTAATAAATTTTCAACTTGAAAAGGCCAAGAAATGGTGTGGTTTTTAAAGTGAGGGTGATACTCATGGATTGGGACTTGCCTCAACTTCTATGCTCTAGCCCAGACGACTGCTTAGCTAGAGAAGGTGCTGGCACAAGGGCAATTGGGTATGAGCTGGCCATGCCCAAATTTCAGCTGGAAATTAGAGGAGGGTTGTTAGCCATTAGAGCAATCAAATTCCACTTTTTCCAGGCAGGGTATTTAGAATGGAAAAAAATCTCACTGCTTTTGAGATATAGTTTATTAAAGTCATTATATGATGCATTGTCTGCAACAGCAGGGGACAGTCTTGATGTCTCAGGAGGTTGATTTGAGTGCAAAGGTGCTGCGTGACATTGATCACACACCTTGAGATTTGAATTTCAGAGGCAGCAGTTGCTTATCCCAGCAGATGCCTTCTGTGGTTATTGTAGGGTGAGTTTTCTTCTCCTGGGCATGTGGATGAGTTTTACTTTAGTCCTGGAAAAAATTATGGAGATGACAAGTCCTCATGATTCAGGCCGTTACAAGCAGGTTCAAGAAGAAACTTTCCTGCATGGGAGAGACTTTTCCCAGTAGTTCAGGAGGTTTTGTTTCCTCCTTCAAAACAACTGCCAGGTGCTGCTGGAGAGACCCTGGCCTCGGCCAGTTCTACTTAGGCAGGTTGCTGTGCTGCAGCTCCTGCGGATGAGGTAGCAAATGGAGATCTCTGCCTTTGCTGCGATGTCTGCGGGCTGCTGTGTAGACACCCTTCTGTGGAGCAGAAGTAACATCTAGAGCGGGGAGGAGAGATAATAGCCAGAACTGTTCTTTAGGGGTCAAACTGTAGCTCAGTATTAAAAAACCAAAACAACTTTAAGGAGTAAAACCAAACCCATCAGAAGCTAACATAGCATAGCATTTTTGGAGAGTGGATCCTCAGTCATTCATCCGGCTCTGTTATGCCCTGTGGACCTCATAGCTTTGCTCCCTGTCTGCTGTGCCAATGAAAGTGCTTCTCTGTACATTTCCTTCTAAATACATCTCACAAATCAGCACATGTAAAATATGTCCTTTTTGGGGGCCCGATCTGGCAGAACTACTTTGCCACTTTACACCGTAGTGCAGCCTTTTCACCCTCCATAAAGCCATGTGCCTAATCAGTGGACCTCGCTGAGCTACTCATTAGAAACTTGGCCAAACCACAAACATTTGTTTCCTTGCTTTATGCCAAACTCTGAGAGAGGAGGAGGGAGTGGCATGGAGCTCATGTTAATGAGTTCTTCATTCCCCACAGAGAGATAATCAGAGCACTGCTCAGAGATTCATCAACATTTTTTATTAGCACTTTAATGACCTACATGTTGGGGGTTTTTTTAAGGAGTTACTTCAGCTAAGAGCTAGATAATTCCTCCTGCAGCTGTGGTTTAGGAAGCAGCTCAGGGGACGTGCATGCCAAATTACTTTAGCTCTACTTTAAAAAAAATATAGATCACAAGGTTTCCTGGGTGCCTCCTTTTCCAATCAAGGGCATTATGTCCTCAATCCATCTCTTCTGGGTTATGTGGGAGGGGGTTTGGTTTCTTTTGCAATCTTTGCAGCTCTGTGAGCCATACAGCAAAATGCCAAACACTGGTGGTACTGCATGTTCCCTGCGGACAAAGAACCGTAACAGCTCCCTGACCCTGGTCACTCTGGGAGGCACGCTCCCTCGGGGGCAATGAGAGGCATTTCCAAGGACCAGCACTGATCCTACAGACCGCTTCAGCTGGCTGTATGAGAAGCAAAGTTTCTAAATGCTGAGGGCTGGAACCTTTTCCAAGCTGCTGCAGGGTAAACCTCTAGTTCAGGGATTCCCTGCTACCTGCTGAGGCGCCTGTGGCCTCACGGATGTGGTGGGAGACCTTGGCACAACCATCTATATGTTACAGTGAGAGCTGACAGAGGGAGAGTGCTCTTGGGGGCTTAGCAGAGGCTGCTCAGAAATTACCCAAAGTTTGGTATTTGCAGCCCTCCTCCTGTAAGGAAATGGCATGGTGGCAGTCAGTAATGGCAGCTGCTACAGAATCCCTTTGGTTTTCTAAACCCTTTCAGGGTTTTAAACCCCTCCCTTTTAAGGAGAAAGTTGCTGGCCTTTTGCTGTCACTTAGGAGAGCTGTCGGCTGGAAATTGCTGCACGACCTCTTCCCATACCTCCCCCGCTCCCCAGTGGCCAGATTTCCTCCTGGTCTTCTGGAGAGAGCTGTGAGAATATATACATTAAAGACAGGGATGTAGTCAAATACTACAGGATAACTGGGGTTATGAGAGTATTATAAAGGAATACTATTTACTTTTTCCTGAATCGAACCCCAAGTGTTTCCTGTCAGACCTCAGTACAATGGGACACAAATGTACTGTACAGTCCATTACGGTCACATTTCCTCCAAACCGCCGTCTCTTTCCTTCAAACGCGGAGGACAGGAAAGGATGCTTTCTGCCCCCGCTCGCAATCTCTCAGCTGGCTTTCTTTCACTTGAAATTGGGATTTAAGACATTCAGCATTCACTGCCTTCAGTAGGTTGCCTCCCTTCTAATGTCTACTGCCTTAGGATGGGAGAGGTTGTAAATATGGAGGAATTCCTTTGCAATCGAAGAGAGCTTCACTGGGGTTACATCAGCATGAATGGAAGCAAAATGAGGTCCGTGGGGAATAAAATGCTAAGACTGGGGGGAAAAAAATCAAGATTCACAGCACTAGTCCAGAAGAATAGTAGCTCATATCACATAAAAACCCCATAGTTCTCATTTCCTCCTTATCCCTTCAGGACAGGAAAGAACATCCTGCTCTTCTAATATGAGCAAAATACAAGTTATTTTTGGAAGCAAAAACTCATGTTCAGAGCACATTTTTAAAAAGACATTGCTAATCTGTGATTCTGATGATGCATTTGGAGCACAGCACATCCTTTTACATCAAGAAACTCACGTATGTCGTCTCAGCACCATCTACACTTGGGCAAAAGTTTATATTGGCTGAACAACAAGGTAGGGATGCTTTGTTGGCACACGAACTGTGACTCAAAGCCAAATTGCCACCTCTGACAGGGCTGTGCCGTCGCCAGACCCACACCTGGTAGGAAGCCTAGTACAACTGCCTGGGGGAGAGGAACATAGAAGTATGGGAGCACAAGGTCATGGGCTATGAGTTGGTTCAGTAGCTCTGAAAAAGGCTTTCTGTGCCTATCCTGGACTGCAGTGTATGCTTCCACTTTCTTCTTCGGTATCCCGAGACAAACTGGACATAGGACAAAACTAGAGTCATCCCCCGCCCTTGATGGTGATGTATCTTTGCACACTGTGCTTGTTGTTCTAACTCTGGACCCGCAGAGGAGCATGTGGTGTAATTTCCTGGACAAAAGTTTTGAAGTTTAGAGCATCAAGTCAAATTCAGGGCCTTTTGGGCAAACTGTTTACTTTTCATATTTGACGGGTCACTTGAAAGGACAGCAAAGAGATGAAATGAGCCTCAAATTTGTTAATATGCATAAACAATATTAATTCATTAATAATGTTTGATTTTAGATTCTGTTACTCCCAAAGCCTCTTTTGAAGCAAATAAGATTGAAGAATATATGTTAGTACAATCTCTAATCATAAGGATAAACAAATTGTAGAGGAGTTAATCATTTACCAATTCAAGATTAACAAACGGCTAATGTACTAGCCATTAGAGTTCCTCTTTTCCTTTAAAAACTGGTCAAAGAGTATAAGATTTTAGCTCCTCTCAGTGTCAAGGGCCCCAAATACCTAAGCAGGCTCTTGGGAATGACCTCATCTGTAGTTTCTGAGTGTATTCCCAGGGATGCGTAATGCTCGGAACGGCTGTATCGAAAGCCAGGAGGCAGGAGCTCGCTGCCCCAGTGTGGCAGGGCTCCCCAGGTTGCTGCATGGGGCCAGCAGCACTTACACAGACCTCCAGCGTGCAAGCATGTGCTCCGCACTGCATCCTGGCGCTGCAGCCATCGAGGGCACGCTTAAAAAATCCATCCAGAGATATTCCTATGAAGTCAGTGGATTACTCACACAGTTAAAGCACTGATTTCCCTGGTGGGACAAACAGCGTTCGGTGGTTTTCATGCTGAAGGATGTGAGATTGGTTCTGCTGGCTGTCTCGGTTTGCTCTCAGACAGGACGCAGAGAAGAGCAGCGGGATGGATGATCAGGTCTGTGCAAACAGCCACTGGAAATGCAAACGAGTTGCGGAGTTATGTAGAGAGTGTGCAAGAGAAACACCTTTCCTTGTCTTTGCCCGGCAAACCCCGGTAATTCTTCAGAATGTATTCTAAATAGCTCCAAGTCTGCCTCGTTCCCTGCTGATGATTTACCATAAATTGCAGTCAGTGATTTTAAACAGGGTATCTGAACTCTGGAACTCCACAAGGGAAAGATAAATGAATCTACACTTCAGTGCCACAGACGTTTTGCTAAGGGTGATAAGGGTGATAAGCACAAAATCCCTTTAATAACAGCAGTGTGCAATTCTATGTAGCATGACTTACATACTAGAAAATAATCCACAGATCCACTAAATAGAGCTCTGAATGTGTGTGTTACATGGCAGAAGAAGGAGTTTCAACTACTGTGCAGAGAGCAGACCTTGAATTGTCTAAAGATAGACGGTGAAAAGAAGTCAAACATCAGCAGTTCCCTAGGCTTCACCAGAGTGGGAGACACATCAGTACAAATTGAGCCTCTGGCCCCCTGTAGCTCTGCAAATTATCAAAAAGGACATTAATGTCGTTAGCAAAACCAACAAATGTGCCTATACTTATTACTTGTTTGTAATAAGATTTGGCTAGCATATAATTAGCAGGTTAGAGAAGTCTTTTACGACCTCTGAGAACAGTTTCTCTGCCATGCTGAGGTTCACCAGAAAATTCCCGTTCTTTCCATTTGGCTACAACTTCCCCACCAGTTTCTAATCCCTCAGATGGACTGACATTAGCATATGCAACATATCATATAAATCCATGTGAACTATATATATACACACATACACATGCATTAGTTTTGCTTGATTATTTATTCTACCAGGACAGTCTTTGATCAGGAATGCTTGTTCCCCGAGAGACAATAACACTCTTCTGCCAAGCAGGACAGTGAGTTATGTTGCGGATTTGCAGTACGTACACACAGGATTACCCATTAGCTAGCTCGAACACATCTCATTGTGTATGGTTGATCAAGCTGGTTCTCAGCCCTTCTGCTGGGATACTTTTTCTCAAGGCTTAAGCATGGCTGTAGTGAGTTGTTTAAACACGTACCTGATTAAGGGTAGGCTGGAATGGGACACATCCTTGTGTGGCTGCTGAACTGGGGTCCTGATTTGGATGCCAGGGTCAAAAATATGAATTGGGTGACAGCAAAAGTCACTGAACAGGCTGCAATTTGTGCCCCCACTCCTCAGAATGTTGGGGGAACTTCAGTCTTTGGTATAGGCTGGGATGGTGCCAGATGGGAAAATGGCACACAAATGTTCAGCCAACATTAAAGCAGATGAGAACGGCGGTGTTGGAGTTGGCCCTCTGTCAAACCAAACTGCAGCTACAGATCCAGGCATCCTGCCTGGCTTTTGGGTAGGAAACCAACTCCAGACCTCACAGCTCTGCTCCATTTTTCTACAATCGGGGGGCTTTGCAAAACTGTTGAAGGTATACATGAGAACCGGCTGTTTCGCTTCCTTTCCCAACACCAGAGGTGTTAAAGAGGCCAGCACGCAGCCAAGAAACGGGGCTGTGAGTCAGCTGGGAGCTTCTGAGCATCTGACTGATACCCTTACTCAGATCGGGCGCTCCAGCTGCCAGAAATGGGGCTGGCTGCTGCTGCTGAGGGCCAGCTCTCAGGGAAATGGCTCTCAAGCTCAGCTCAGTGACAGGGGTGCTTTGAAAAGCCATCATGGAGGGACCTGTATCATGATCTGCATTCTGTCACTCACACTGGTGCTGTGCCCCTCAGGCTTTGAGAAAGCTGCTCCTGGTTTACTAAATGTGTAACTCAGACCTTGACTTTCTGCCCTGCGAGCGGGCGCTTGGGACAGTGACGTGCTGGGGCTGTGGGAGTGGTTTCTCCTTAACTCATGAACAAACAATACGATCCCTTCACTTGTGATGTTGTTATCAATGATTCAAAATGAGATAGCAAAAATACTTTCCATGCTGTGTAACTAGTTTCCTACCAGAGAGATCCAGCTGCAGATAAGATACTCGCACTCTGGTGCTTTCAAGGATTATCAGTGTAGTTTCGGACGCTAATGGAAAGATAACACTGAGTGTTAAAAAAACCCCACCAAAACAACAGCTGTAATCAAACGCACTGTAATTCTGTCACTGCTGTGAGCTTTGTGTATGAACATGGGCAGGTCGCTGGGAGAAAGCATCAAAGTTGCATCCTCACATATGACAGACCAAGTTTTCAGATATCCTGATGGATGGTCTTTCAAATTCCAGTGCATCGGGTGTTGTCGTAATTCATAACCTGTCTTCCATCTAGGTGTTCATTTTCCCAACCCTTGACTGAAGTGTCCTGACCCACTAATTTCTCCAATTGGATCTGTTCTGTTTCTGCCCCATCCCTGGCTGTCTTCAAGGCCAGGCTTCAGGAGGCTTTGGGCAACCTGGTCTAGTGGAGGGTGTCCCTGCCCATGGCAGGGCAGTTGGAACTCGGTGATCTTTAAGGTCCCTTCCAACCCAAACCATTCTGTGATTCTATGATTCTATGAAGCCTGCTAGCAGGCAGGCAAGACCAGCCAGCCTTACTTGCAGAGTCCTTCTGGTTTGTGGGGAACTTTCATTTCTCTCAAAGTCAAACTGGTGATTCAAGACTAATGAACTGCTGCAAATACTCTGCTTTATCAGAGGAAATAGTTGGAGGCTGAAATCTTGGTCCCTAACAAGTCTTTGCGAGGATATTAACGTGTCTTGCCAAGACGTAGTAATTCCCTCGCAGCCAATGCAACATTCCTCAGAGGCCATAAGGCAAGACTGGAAAAGGGGATCATGTGGCTCCATCCAAGCTGAATTAGTTACTCCAGAGAAACACCCCAAGCATATGACTTCTTTGCAGGCACAAATCTAAGGTAACAAACCCCACCAGATTTTGGTTTTCCATTTAAGACATCTACTGTCAAGATGTCTCCTGTAAGAAAGAAAGGAATAGATTTTAAAAAAGGAAATTAAAAACGGCCCATACAATGCAATATTCTTAGGAAAAATGCAGCCTTGATGACTGGGGTTAAAAAACAAGGAATTGGGGAAGATATTGCATAGGAATGACCAGTTTTTGTTTGCCTGCTCTCCTGTGAGGAAAATGTCAGGAGAAGCAAAACAGAAAAATGCTAAACATATTCCCTGCGAAGTAACTGATTATGCAAAATACTGTCCTTCTGGGAGCTGCCTACAGTAGGTTAAACCTGGCTTTTCTGCAGATGAACAGTGGGTTTTCAATTATGGCATTTGAGACCTCTGGAGTGGGGATTATGAGAAGATAGTGTAAGTCAGATGGCCCTTTTAAGACATGCTTTTTATTGGGCAACAGGACGAGCCCTCAGACTGGTGCTCTTGCAAGCACTCAAGGTATGTACAGGAAAGGGCAAGGCAAAGATCCCTCAGCAGGCTCCAGGAGCTGTGGTGCATGGTTTGGGCAGGGGGGGAGCAGTGTGTTGGATCCCAGGGTGTTACCATCCCTGTGTCCCTGCTAAAATGCCACGCAGCTGATGAGTTGTGGGAGTAGCCTTGATGCCTGCCAGCTGGGTTACCTCTGTGCCACATGCTACTGCTGGGCTGTTTCACCAGCCTGAAGGGCAACAGGAATTTTACTAGTAGCTTCAGTGACAACAGGCCAGCAGGCAGTGCTTTGCGTCTCCCACACTAAGGATCTTTACTTGCTTCACCACTCATTGTTCTGACAGTTGCCTCATTTATTCACTTTTTACACCAAAATCCATTCCTCTAAAGCTTATGTTCAGCCTTAAGCTTCAGCATGTGCTAATAGTATTAATCATTCTGGAAATAGCTCTGTCTACTCTGCTATCTGTAGCTATCTTGATGACACACTGTCCCGGCTCCACATTGCTTCCTTGCTTTCTGGGGGTGGCTCTGGAGCAACTAAATAGCAGCACGGCAGGGGAGAGGGCAGAAGCAAGCAGAGGGGGATGCCCTTGGGTCACGCCTCCATGTTTTGGAGTGTGTGCCAAGGTGCACTTAGCTGCAGTGCAATTCAGCCATGGTTCCTTCTGGGAGGTCTGAGCTTCCCCTGTGCATCCCATCTGTCCTGGAGGAAACATCACACAACATGCTCGGGGTGGTAAAGATGGTCTAGAAATCTTCCAAGAAAGGTCCTACTGTCACAGGCATCAAGGGCAGATGGGACCTGCAGATAGGAGAGCCAGGTTTTGGAAATGCTCTGGGAGCCTGCAGATCAAGTAAGTGTCGATGTTGCTGTGTGACCTGCCCATATGGTTTTGCCTTTTTACTAGCCAGACTCCTGTGTATTCATCTTTTTAGAAAAAGGAAGGATATTCTGCAGGGGTTTGAAACCTTCTCCTGGATGTATTAAGAAGTAATGCCATGTGTGGAATCACCAGCAGAGACATTCAACTAAGATTAAAAATAGAGTTTCCTTTTGCTTTCTTATTAAAAAAAAAAAAAATAATGCCCACTTCTAGGATTCTCACATTTCTTTATCTTATGGACAGTCTTCAGATGAAAACATCCTCTGGGGCAATGTTCTGGTCCCTTCACAACTGCCTGAACCAAGTTTCCCCTTCTTTCTGATCATATAGTATCTCTCAGCCAGCTATGGTGACTGTGGAGAAATGCCAGTAACAGCATTGCGGTTGCAAGTAACACATTGCCAGCTTCTTTGAAAACAAATGATGGTTACAAGCATATGACCAGTCACCTGCCTGCTTCCTGGCCTATGGCTCAAGAACTTCAAATTAGTACAAAAATATATCACAGTTAATTAAAAGCCTTACTTTTTTATGAAGGTCAATAGAGATGGCTCTACCCATGATTGCACACAAAAAAATTACCAGTAAAATTGGCAAATCACTTCCCGTGTCTTAGTTTCCCCTTTTTTAAACAGTATAAAGTACTCACAGATCTGACTTTTCCACAATCCATAGCAGGTTCCAGGAGAACAAACTCCCCCGTAGAGCATTTGGTGGTCTCAGGTACCCTGCTGCTGTACTGTAAGATGCACATGATCAAACAGTCCTTGAACAGGAAAATGGGAGGTCATTGTTAGCTACTGATAGTCTATTAACATGTAAAATGCATGGGATGTAAGTAGGAGTGGATCAGAATACTGCTGTGGTAATTGTTCAAGAAATATTACGCTTTTACTCACAAGTCAACCACTTCATCTGAGATCCTTCTGTATCTATTTGAGGAACTTCTGTAGCACTTGAATTTTAGTACCCTAGCATCCTGTAGCACATGTCAAAATATTGTATTGCTAGTAGAAATTAACTTAATGACCTGAGTTCTTCAGCATTTATCATCTTTTTTGACTCTGTGGTCCTTGGGGTAGCACTATTCCTTCAACTCAGAGCACACTGTCAACATTAAGTGTGAATCATAGTCAGGAGAGAATAATCAACTTGCAGCCTCATCTCTTTTCCAGCTAATGTTTTGCCATGAAGCATGTTTAAAAAGGCTGGAAATTAACATAAAATTGAAAGTTAACTGTGCTATTTCATGGCTTTTACTACAGCAGCAACAATACCCGCGTCACTGAACAAATTTACTGAGAAAAGGATTTTTGCTGTCAACACCATTGGGAAAAAGCCAAGGTTCCCATTCAAGTTACAGCAGTACTGCCCAAGTTAAACAAACGTAAAAAATTGGTATTTTGTGAGGTTTTTGTTTTTACTCCCTCCGAAAATGTGGTCCATTACTTGCATTACTGCCTATGTCATCCTATCCAGCCCCACTGCTTTCTAATCAAACGCTTTCCTTTACCTGTTGCTTGACATTAACCCACTGCTCCTCCTCTGGATCCTCTCCATCTCTGTGCTCCCCTTTCTCTTCTGCTGCACTGTTAAGTTAGTTAACATTACTTTCCAAAGTTCCCTTTTAATCAGTTCGAGCCTGCTGGCACGAGCTGTCAGCAGTATTCATTTCTCTAGGCTCCTGCCTTATGTTGCATTGCCTTGGCAACAAGATTTAGCAGCAAGGCAACAGCCTTGAACTTGTCAGAGTCTGTTGCAACGCGCCGAGCATGTATTACTCTCTGGCACCTCGGGTTGCTATAACAACTACTAACAATAAAACTCATCTCCCGGCTTTAAATACAGGAACTTTTACAGTCTGTGTCCTGGCAGGGCTGCAGCAATATTATGTGAATCCTGGCTGTGCTTGTTTTGCCTTCTTCTTCCCTTTTGCACGTGATAGCAGCTCTCAGGAGTGAGGTACAGGAAGGAGCTCGGTGATGGGCAGCGAGCCTGGGAAAAGGAGCTCGGTGATGGGCAGTGCAGCAGTGTTGCTGCAGTGTTGCAGATGCTGGGCAAACAAAAGGCCGAGTGACCGCAGGGACAATGTGGGGCACAGAGCCCCAGCAGCAAACCCCAAATGCTCCAGGCTGCAGGCTGTGCCTGGTGATGCTCAGTGCCTACCCACACCAGGCCTTCGGCTGTAGCATTTTGACTTTTCCCCTGCTCCAGCAAAATACTCCCTGTGTGGCTGGTAACGGCATCCTGGGGAGGAGACTGTGGCCCTCAGAGAGGCACTTTTGGTCTCTAGCAGCACAAGTGTTTTCTCCCACTCTCGCAGATGCTCAGCTGGCATGACTGATGAGAATAAAAGAGCAGTGCTAGTGTGGAGAGATGTGCAAAGGACCGACGACTGTCCTCATGTCATCCAGCCCTGCTCCGCACAGGTTATCATGACACGGTTGTCACAATATAGGTCTGAATCGCTGGTGTTAGGTATTAAAAAAACCCTCTTCACAAAGACAAGGTTTTCAGTGCCAGAGGAGCCCTTTATGAGCAACATTTTCAGTCAACGAAAATGCAGGATGAGAATGTAAATTGAGCCAGTGCAGCATCAGGAACCATGGAAATTTCCCAGCAGCTCACCCGCTGCCCTGTCACACCTCCTTTCCTGTGGCTTCATTCATGAGGACAGTGCAAACCACTCATCCTTTTCCTGTATGTCACAGCCATGAGTATCTCGTGCAGACTTAACATCATTCTCACTTTTCCATAGCACGGGTCATATTTCTTCAAAGGGACAGAATTCATAATCCATGACTCGAACAATGGGAAAGCTTGTTTAAGAATAACTCAGGATACAGCACATTTCAAGCACAGTGAGGGATGCAAACAGGAACAGGAAAGAAGCAGCAGATCTTTCCTCCTTTATAGTGAAGCTCAGCTCCGTCAGTCAGGAAGCACTGGCAGTGATACAGCACTTGGCGAGATGCGGGAGGAGGCAGAGCTCTGTCTGAGAGAAGGTCTGTTTGTTTCAACAGATTTTAAAATGTAAGAATGGTGCTTTTAATTTTTCACCTTTGCTGCCAGCTGAAGGACAATGGTTGCAGGTGGCAGGGGCGGCTGGAGATCTGTTCTCACACTGATTTCCAGTGCCAGGCCAGAGGCTGCGATCCCTCAGGTACCCCAACCACAGAGCACTGCCTGAACCCACAGTTCTTTTAGAAATGACCCAGAGAGGACCCATGTGGGCAATGATCTCCTGCTGATGATAAAAAAATTAATGCATAGCAGAAAAGTTGCAGGCAGGGAGCATCCCTGATATGCACCGTCTTTCTACAGGGACCCATTTCATTTCCACATCTGTTTTTTCAGGATCATGCTTTCTCCTGCACAGAGTTTTGGGTAAACATTCCCTGTATTGAGTTGCTAAGAGCTGAGCAGTCGACCTGACAGGGATGTCCTAGCCCCCAAACTTCTCTGGAGCTCCTCACATTTCATGTTTCGTTTGGATAAAAAGATCACCCCAGTTTTTCTGACTCCTAATCTAGAGTTCTGGTTTCACAGATAAAAACAACTAATGAAACATAATGAGCCTTTGTTTTAAGAAAAACAACTCATTTGAAAAGCCATGGACTCAGTTCTGCAGTTAGATCTCAGTACGGCAGTGTCCAAAGACCTGAAATGTCATAGATGGGGGCTCAGATAGTCCCAAACCCCTCATGGATAGGGGCTATGGATCACCATCCCTTGTGCATGGGAGTTAAATGATGTGGCCAGGCACTGAACTAAAGTACCCAAACAGCCTTGGAGTAACGTGCAGGGCGTATGCCAGTGCCCAGGTTTGTGCCTGAGTGCTGACCGCAGCCTGGGACTGCCACACGGCAACTGTGGGGTTTGCTGCCATAAGGCCAGTGACAGGACCCGGGTTACATTCTTAAAGCTTATAGTTTCTATGTGGGACATATGTAGAATATTTAATCCCAACTTTTCCTCTTTGTCCCCTTATCTGAGACAGACAGTAACCCAATACTTCGTGTCTGGACTCCTGCACCCTGGAATAAACATCTGTTTCTTGTACTGTGATTCGTTTAATACATTGCACAGCACTGGACACCAAATCATTTCAATGCGTTCAGGCCCAACGGATTTTTTGGCAGATGAGCGGGCCTCGCTCACAAAGGCAGGAACTTTGGGTGGGAATTGGGCCTTGTAAAATGTGGCCTTTAAATATATATATATATATATATATATTTACAAATAAATTTCTACAATACTGCAAATGTTAATTAGAAACAAAATCCATGTCTGGTCCCTCGCTGGCAATCCCAAATGCCAGAGACTCAGCTTAGAGTTGCCCGGAGGAGATGTGTCACTAACCTAAGCCCTGACAGGAGTTCACAGGGGGGCCCCCACTTGCCCCCCGAGTAGGGGAGAGAAGTGGGACCTAGCAGCATTACAGAAGGTGAAGACACCTGGCTCCATTAGTTTTATTGCCAGAGCAGATAAGGAAACCTTGTGTAATAAAAACGCTTCCCAGGTGTCAGGCCAGAACACGGGCAGGTCAGTGCACCCTGTTAATGTTTGTGCCAGTGAGACGTGAAGAATGGGATCGTATGAACTGGATAAAAGTGTCTGTTGTGCAATAAGCATGATATTCATATTTAAATAAGGAATATATCCATAACTATATCCATTTCATCAGGATATACTTCCTTAGCCGCGTGGAGTTTTACGTAAGCCGAACAAATGATCTCCTAAAGCATTTAACAGGGCACCAGTGACTACTGCAATGTCTTTTGCATGCACTAGATCTAGCTTTTCCCAACTTTTTTCCTGCTAGAACAGACAAGGGAAAACTAAGAAGTCCTGGAAATGGCCACAAAGCTCACATTTCACTTGCAAACAGCCCAGCGCAGGTGAGCAGGGATGTGTGTGCCCTGTTTGGGCTTGAAACAGAGCCAGGCAGGGAACTCAGCAAACATTTCCTTTTAATCCTTGTCGTTAAAGGTTTACAAGCAAAGTCCTAACATCTGGTATTTAACTGAAAAGAGCAGACGTGGAAGTAC
Source organism: Rhynochetos jubatus (assembly GCA_027574665.1). Lineage (NCBI taxonomy): Eukaryota > Metazoa > Chordata > Aves > Eurypygiformes > Rhynochetidae > Rhynochetos > Rhynochetos jubatus. Next base: position 31,157,845 of record CM050655.1, on the reverse strand, counting down.
TTGGATATCTACCTGGCCTGCTGCTGCCTCCCTTTCCTTTCCAAATGCAGCTGCTGGGAACCACCCAACCATGATCAACTTCCAGTGCTGGCTGGATAAATTGTCCTCCCAAGAAAAACGAAGATACGATCTCTAGATAGGCTTGTTTCTTCTCTCCCTGCTCTCTTTTCCCCCAAACACACCATTTGTTGTTGCAGTTTCTAGTTTCACTGTTTCCAAACACACAAAATTTATTTTAAACGTGATCCAAAAGGACTCGTGCCACATGTCTGAAACCTCCATTTAACTCAGAGCTGAGAGCTTAAAATACAGGCAGTTTTCTGCTGAACCGTTCTCAGGCCCTTCCTTGCCTTGGCACACCAAAGCACCGCTGTTATATACTACCAAAACACTGGCATTAATTGTTGATAGGTAATTTTTTAGGGTGGAAATAGGAAGCAAACCTGACTTAAAATACTTGCTCTCAATGGTGTGGACACAGGTGTGCCTCCAGTCTGGGAGGATGTGACTTCGCCGAGCCAGCGCAGAGGCACGCGTGTGACCAAACTCACTGTGGGGCTTTTGTGAGTAAAACAACTTGGACGCGGCGGTTCGCAGGACAGTCCCTGCAAAACACAAATACAAGTGGGTTGGTTATTGTCCGGGCGATTCCAGCGCTGCTGTGCGGATGAGAGAGGCTGTTCGGACATGTGCGCAACCGCATAAAATAGCTTTGGCCCCGTGTTGGTGAGGGGAAGTGACCTCCCTCCACAGCTCCAACCCCCTGCGGGGCTCTTAAGATGTTTTCCAGTTTGGAAGCGATGCCGAGGCTGCGGCACTGTGGGACCATGGCAGTAGGAGAGCCCAGTGGTGGTGGTGGCCCTGGCCCTTGCGGCAGGGAAGTGGGGCTGAGAGCATCCTTTCACCTGTTTGGTCTCCAGGAGATGTCCCAGGCCACGGGCAGGATGCTGTGGTCCAAAAACCAGCCTCAGTGTGAGCTGGGCTGCAGCATCCCCCATCCTCATTGAGAGCTGTGCACATGCTTAGCCCCCTGCTACATATCCCCATTTCCTATTGCTGTCTCCTACAGTATCTTGCACTGCAACCGGTGCTTTGGGGGGAAAAGAGGTGTGTCCTGGTCACAGACTGGTCCCTGGTCACCAACACCATGGTCTCACCAAGGTGCCAAACAGGCCCCGCCATGAAAAGGCTGTGGGTGGGTGGGCGTCACCTCTGGAGATTAGATTGCAAACCAAGAGTCTAAATTTCACAGGTGCCCAACAGGAAAAGGTGAATGAAATGAAAGTTACAACCATAATAAAGGAATCATGGGGTTGATAAGATAAAGGGAATTCTTTTGTGGCTTGTTTCCTGGCCTTGATCATTTGATACAGATCAAGATTGCAACAGAGTTAATGGCTCTGTCAATTGGTGAGGTTGGTCTCAGGCAATTTTGGTTGCTACTTGTCAGGTCTTTCTCCCTTGCCCCTCTCTTTTGTAATGTGATGTAAATACAGTGTTATAAGAACATAAAATATATCCCAATTAGGACAATTTAATTAAAAGCAAAGTAGATTGAAGTGCTTTCATAAAACACCTTTGCAACAGAACTTGCACCATTTTAGTCGAGATCAAAAAGCCGCTTAGAAAGGATAGTTTCATCTCTTCAAACATTTCAGATTATATATCATAGACAGCACTGCCTGATAAATTAATTATTAAAGTATTTTACATTATCTACATTGGCAAGTTCATTAGGGCCACTTCAAAGCTTCCCAGAGACCCCAAATGCTGAGGAAACAAGCATCAAACATTTTGACTTAACCGGAAAGCTCATTCCACTTTCTCTTATTTAACTTATTAGCCATGTATTATTCAAATGAAATAAAGAATGCTGCCTCCTGTGTTCATCCGGGCAAAGCCTTCAGCAGTGATCTGCTGGCTTGTTCAGCCTGGCCATCCACCAGCTTCCACATAGGCCATGTTCCCTGTGCACCCCAGATCCCCCCAGGGCACATCCATGGACACTGGTCCTGCTGGGTCAGGCCACTGGTGGTACTGGGATGCTCACGGTGCTTAGACCTTGGTCTGCAGACAGGCAGGATAGAAGCCCTCGTAGCACAGGCACGCCTCCACCTGTAAAACGGCTGTTTACTGCGGCGGACTTGCAATACCAGGCACTCAATAGCAACTAAGAAGCTCTTGCAGACATCAGTATTTTCCCTTCTATTTTCTGCATCTATTAGCGTATTTTTAGGAGGTGGGAATGCAGACCTTTTTTTTTGTACCTTTATTAAATCAACATCTTGAAGACAGAATGGGGACACATTCTGGTCACCAAACATTGCAGTAAGGTGTTTCCAGTGGTGGCTTCATTTATTTCATGTTAAATTACAGAGAGACATCAATATCATTGATAATCTGTCCACAGTGGCACTTGTTATTTCTGACCTGAGCTGGGTCCAAAGTAAAGCTAATGAACTGCAATCCCTGTGGATTGGTCCCTGCTCACGCCGGGGCTGTAGGGTAGCTAGAAGAGGCAGGACAGATCTGCTCTCACGCTGTAGCTGCTCTCTCTGGGCTGGCTGTGGACAGGCAGGATGGCATCTCCAGACCTGGAGGAATTAATGAGGGGAGTTTGATGGAGATGCTGATGCTGAGCTTTCCCCTGCCCTGCCCTCCTCCTGGTATGCTGGGCTCTGTGAGCAGCCTGGTTATTTCATGCTGTGGACATTCCCCAGTTCGCACTCCCACATAGGAGATGTATTTTCTTTCCTCCCTGTATTTGATTGCCACCGCTCCCACGGTCCATGTTAACTAGCCCAAACTGATTTAATAATGATTCACTGGCAAAGAATAATCAAACAAACAATTTCACTGGCATAGGCGTTAAGATTACCTTGTGTTTAGCCACTGTCCTGAATTCAGCCAAACCGAAAACTCTGCAGAGCTGGAAGGGAAGAGGCCAGGCACCCTTAGCTCTGCCCCTGGGAAGCGAGCACGTAGCACGTGGACCATGACTAGGGGGGTTGGAGTTATCCTGTTCTCCAACTTGTACAAGCTGGGAAGCACAAGGGAGGAAAAGGCATCCCCGTGGTGCAGTGCTACTTGGTGAGCAGGAAAGGCATGGAACGAACATTAGAAACCTTTCGGACTGATCCATCCCCCTTCTCTGGGCTGGCGCTGAGCTCCGGCAGGTGCAGCTCTCCACAACCCTATTAAGAGCTGCAGCCATATGCAAAATCTACCCCCAAATTATTATTATGAGTCAGAGAAGGCTGAAAGGACCATTTCACGACCCTGATTGGATTCAGCTGCAGAGTTCAGCATCGGCAAATGATCTCCGTGATCATCGTGCCAATGTTGCAGTGCTTTTAAAATGTCCTGACACGTGCTTTAGTATGAGCATCGCTGGATTCTGGCCGGTTTCCAAGAAATGAATCTTCTCAGCAAATATTCTGCAGGGTGAGCATAACGTGGTCTGTAACACAAATGAAAACACGGCTGTAGTTTACCCTGAGGGGGACACTGATCTAAACGGGCCTTTCTGGCCCAGACTGCCAGGATTGTGTAAGTCCCTTGTGGGCAAGAATAGAAGATGGGGTGAGAATAATCGGGAAACAGCCATTAGCTTCACCCAAGGAGATTAATGAGGAAAGAAAACTCTTCCTGCTGTAAGTCGTGGTCACCAGCCTCCCCTCTCTCCCATCCCTCCTTTGTGACAGCCTGCAGCCCTGACCCCATCCAACAGCCCTGACCCCATCCAACAACCCTTCCCAATGCCACGATGCTGGTTGCAGGACAGAGCTTTTATTCTCTTCTGTCAGATTACAAGTTTGGCTGTGCTGTGTTATGCCCTAGATTTTACTCCAGATCTGTATGAGACAGAGCTTGGCAATGCAGAAAGAGCCACAGAGGCCAGCAGCTGCTGGCTGGGGCTGGCTGCAGGATTCGGGGAACTGGAATTCCTCAGCCTGGAGAACGGTCAGAGAGAAGAGGGAGCCAGACCCTTTCCAGATGTGCACAGCGAAAGGGCAAGGGGCAAGATGCAAAGAAGAAATTCTGCTTGGATATCAGCAATAAACCATTTTGCTCCGGGGTGGTCAGCACATGCACGGGCTGCCCAGGGAGGCTGTGCTTCTCCTTTCCTGGAGGTACACAACAGCCAGCAGGACAGTCCCTAAGCAGCCTGCTTGAGCTTTGAAGCTGGCCTTGCTTTTAGCAGAGGGTTGGACTAGAGACCTCCAAGTCTTTTCCTCCCTGAATTATTCTGCATTTCTGTCATCTGGTTTTTGCATCATGCTTCCCCTGGAAATACATGGATAGTGAGGGAGACCCAGGTGGTTTAGTAAAAGCCTGGCTCATGTTGGCTTGCTAGATGCAGTAGGAAATGTTGAGCAGTTTGTGGGTAAAAGCCCTGTGGGTTACACCATTGGTGTGGACTGAAGGAGAAGAAGGAGAAAGGGCAGACTAGCTGCTGGCTGCACACTTTCTTCTCTGGAAAAATGCATAGGCTGAAGCACAGGAGCCGGTTTCATGAGCTGGCCATGTACCCACCCAGTTCTCCCTTCCCAGTGGGTGCCTGGTGTAGCATCCAGCCTGTGCATCTTTAAGGGTCTAGTCCTGAGCACCATGCAGCCAGCTGAGCATCTCCTCTCCTACTGAGCCCCCAGGATGCGTGAGAGGCCCTAAACTAAGATGGGTCCCACCAAGCACCACATTTTCCTCCTCTTCATCCTCTGCAGATTCACAGTTATGCTGGATGCAGCAACACAGCCCGTGGAAGAGGGTTGGGCTGCTGCACTGTCACAGCGTGGGGGCTGCAAGTAAACCCCTCCAGCCTGGATGCAGTTACAAAGCAGATTTTTTTCTTTTGTTGTGATGGTAATCTTCTCATTTCTGCATTTCTGTAAGAGCCTCGATTTTGTCAATACGGCTGACTTATAGCCCACCTGTAAAAAACTGCCAGGGACAGGGGAAAGCGGTGGAAGGCATTTTCATCAGGGCGCACACATGGCAAATGGCCAGGTTTTACAACAGTTGCACTCCCTGCTGTTACAAATAGCAACCTCCTCCCTTCCAAGCAGAAAACTGATGGCAATTTATCTTGAAAAGTAGATGGTGCCTGTTCTGCTGAAGCTTTAAGCAAAGCAATGGGATGCCGGCATTCTCCTGGAGCTGGGCTCAGCACCAGAAAGCAAGCCGGTCGGTTTGGTGCTGGGGGCTCACACCAGCACCTCCCGCCCTGGGCTGCCTCAGCCCTGCAACGCCAGCACTGCCAGGCCGGCGGCGCTGCGTGAGGCGAGGCGGTATTTTCGCTGGTTCCGGCGCGGAGCGATCGGGGAGGCGAGTACAGGCCGAAGCGGTGGGACAGGGCCTGCGGCGGCGCCGGGCGCTTCGCTCCGGTTTTCCCCTGCGGGAGGCCGCCGCCGCCGCTGTCTCCCACGCACTCGGCCCACCCTGCCTTTCGCACCGCCTTTCTGGCCCACCTTCCCCGCAAGACGGAGCCCCCCGCCCGCAGACCCCGGCCTCTCCCAGCGGGGACCGCGCCGAGCACCGGGCTGGGGCGGCTGAGGCGGGCGGCCCCGCTCCCCTGCCCGCTCCGCCGGCTGCCCCGTGACGTCTGCCGTGACGTCAGCGGCGGGTGGCCGCGGCGGCCCACGTGGGCGCTGACGTCGCGGCGGCGGGCGGCGGGCGGGCCGGCGGCAGGTGAGGAGCGGCGGGGCGGGGGCAGGCCCGGGTGGGCGCTGCGGGGTTCGTGGCAGAGGGTATGAAATGGACGTGGGGATGCGGCCCTGGCGCCTCGGCACGGTGTCCCCCGCGCCCTCCGTCCCGCCGGGCCCACTCCGAGCATCCGGGCCCTTGCGGCCATCCAGGCCCAGTCAGCCCGGCCCAGTCGGGGTGTCCAGGCCCAGGCAGGGTATCCAGGCCTTGTCAGGGGTTTGGGGAAGGCTTTTGGTTTAGGGAGGCAGGCGGGGCTGGGGATTTCGGTGAGTTTGGGATGCGGGTGGGTACTGGGGGGCAAGCACTGGAGTTTGTGCCTCAGTGCACGGCTGTGAGCGTTTGGACTGACCTGCATGCGGCCAGCCCAGGCCAGAGAGGCCTGGTTTTGAGGTGGTGTTGCTGGTTCCTGACAATGCAGGCTTACGTGCTTATTTTGAACAAGTTTATTCATAGAAAACGAGAAGGAAATTATCAGAAAGATGAAAATCTGAAGCAAACAGGACATAAACATTCATGGTGGTCTAACACAGCAGCCACAGGCAGACCCAGATGCAGCCTGACCTCCTGGCCTTTCCTCCCTTCCCCACCGTGGCACTGACGCACACGCTGACACAGCGGGCCTGGTGTCCCCAGCCCTCGCTATCGCTGGCATCTGGGGTTGGAGCAGCCCATTGCTCTGTGTGCATGTGGGAGGCAGAGGGGGTGTCTGGTTCCTCTAGCAGCATTTTCATGGTTGCTCTTTGCCCTGTGTGTCTGATGGAGATGCTGTCCAGGCAGGATCTGGCCTGCGCTCTTGGAGAACTGAATTCTGTGGTCTGAGTGAGGTGTAGATAATGTATGTCTAGACAGTGACAGATTTTGGGATCCAACTCTGTCTGCCATCATGCTGCAGTGATACTTTGCATGTTACTTCTGCTCTGCCTTAGTTTCCCCATCTGTAAAATGAGGAGTGGCCTCTCACAGAATGATTGCGAAATCAAATTGGCATGAAATAGCACATGCTTGCAAGATTTAATCATAAGTCTTGACAAGCAAATGCCTGGCCCTTGACATTCCCTGCTCCCCCCCCTGGTTCACCCTTAGTGCATCTCTAATCTTGCCAGTGGAACATAGTGTTAATGCATTTTCAGCTTTTTGCTGGGGGGTGAGAATATTTTATGGGGGGCAAAGTTTGTTAGCCATTTCAGTTTCGCCCTTTGCTTTCTCAGGCGCAGTGGAGCTTATGAAGGCCAAGCAAGGAGCTGAATGGTATTTTCTGTGAGCAGAGGCAAGAGGTGTCCAGACGTGGGGAACTGCAGAAGCAGGTAACGCATCAGGCTTATACCTTGGAGAAAGTTATGGCAGGGAATGGGACTGTTTCTTGCCCCTAAATCCGCTGCCTTAATTTCATCTCTGTTTGGTGTTAATTGCTGGAGTGATTAAATAATGATAGAGAAGCTGTTTTAACTTTGTAGAGGCTTATAATTATGACCAAGAAAGGAGAGGTCACCCCTTAAAAATTATAAGGGGACCAGAGTAAATGACTACCAAAGATATGGGAGAAAATAGATTCTTTCTCTGGAAATTGAAGACAATTTTATTGGAAAGTTTGTAGAGGAGTTTTTTTAAAGTGATTTCTTACACTGCAGAAGTTAGCTAAAATCGATGTCCTCCTTAATATGGGTTTTGTTGCTAACCCAGCTTAGTTGTGTTCTTAATATTGCAAGCAAATCTTTCAACAGTGAGAGTACTTTTTAAATGAATTTTTTTTTTTGTCCTTGAGAGAATCTCTTACTTGCTAAGAAAACCGTGGCTTGTCAGCAAGGAGCTTTATTAAAAGGCTAAGCCTTGTCATTCCTTGCCTATTTAAATGAGACTTTCAGGCTCCTGGAGACAAAGCACAGGTCAAGAAGCTGTGTCCTCATGAGTTTGTAGAAAGAGATTCTTTTCTGCTGGCTCGTCACTATGTTGTTGCTTTCTCTCCTTTGTGCTTGTCATCTGTCTGAACATAGATCAGCTGCTTGTTAAAGAGGATAGACAGAAACAATCACAGTATAATTAAGTTCAGTGTAGCTTGCAAACACTGTAAAAACAATGATATTTGTCGTGGAAATAAATCTGAGGTGTAATCTAATCCCAGTGAAGGCACTGGAGTCAAGATACCAATTTGAGGATTCAGTGTATGGTGTCTTTTGAGCTTGATTTGCTTCCTGTGGTCTGGGCTTTAAAACACAGTGTACCTGTGGGCAGACCGTCAGTCATACGCAGGTCTGGTGTGCTCTGAACTTCCTGTGACGAGGTGTGTGAGCGGTGGTCTTTGGTTGAGATTTTTACACCTGAATGCATCAGATCTTGGTGCAGTTCCTGGCTTGGTCACGGCACTGCTGTGTGATCTTGGTCAAATCACGTCTTCCTATGGTTTGTGAAGTGGACGCACCTTTTCTGCCTTCCCGCTTAGATGGCAAACATCACAGGGCAGGGACTGTGCCTTATTGTGTTTCAGCATGAGACCGTAATGTCGCCCGGGGCTCCTGGTGGTTACTGAGGTGTAAATAGAGTAAGTGCCTGGATAAGCAAAAAATGTTTGTGAATTGCATGCTGTTTGCTTCTCCCATCTATGGTCTGTGTGTGGACATGGCTGTGAAATGAGCTGTGAAATGAACTGGTCAGAATAAAACACTGCATAGCATGGTATTCAAGCAGCACAGAGCCTACCTACCTTGCCTTGGAAAGTGAGAGTGTTAAAGTTGTAAGATGCAGCACGTTCTTAAATATGTGAAAGGAATGGGTAGAGACCCAGGAAGGGGATTATCCCACCTTGGGCACCCATTGGAGGTGTGAGTGAAGAAAAGATGGAGAGAACCTCTGAAGAGGTTCAGGTTACCTAATTTTCAGGCCAGGCTGTCCCACAGCTTGAAACGTCCTCTGCAGTCAGCTGGTGCCTTCCACCGCAGCCTTCACTCGTGCCAGGGCAGCGGCATGGCCTGCTGCCACTGCGCATGGTGCTCACAGTGGGCCCTGGCTAGTGACAGTTTCTGGGTAGCATATTGAGAGGCTGGTTGGTGTTCACCACAATGCCAAAGTCGCATCTACTGCAAGGGAGGGTGATAGGGCTGTTTTCCTCTCCGATCTACTGTCCTCCATCCAACCTGTGCCCCACCCCTGCCTGCCTGACACCAGCTGAGATCTGCAGAGCATTTGCTGTAGGTCTTTAGAGAAGGTTTCTTTAAGCCTCCGTAGCAGTCTCTTGGCAGTCACCTGTGAGAGAGTTGTCTGTTCCTCCTGTTACGGTTGTGTTCTTGCTAGGTGAACTAATATACAGCCTGGAAGTAAATACAGCCAGTGAACGCATCTCTGTGTATGTCCTTGTGAGCAGATTTCTGAGTTAATCCAGTCACCAATCCACTACGAAACCCTGGGCTATAGTGAAACTTCTAAAAATTGTGTTCTTAACCAGTCCATTTCTGAGTTCCTGACATGTATAGCTTGCTTTCCCAGCAGCCTGTGCTCCTGTGGCATATAAGCCACAGTACCTCTGCCCCCAGAGTGAAAAGATAGTTTTTCTGTGTGCACGTGGCAGATGGGGCTACTTCTGGTCTGTGGGCACTTGGGACTGTCAACATCACATGGCAGGACCCTTCCTGGCTGTCACAGGGCATGTCTGAGGTGCTGTGGTTCCTGTTGCTCTCCATGTGCAAGGAGGGTTGGCACGCGTGTTAAGCTCGTGTGTATTGCCACTGGGTATGCCAGTCCCTGACCAGGTGGGGAAGGTCTGTTACAGGACCGACTGGCTTTGACCCTCTGGCCTCAACCTGATCCCTTGTTCACAGGGAACATGGGTGAAGTGACAACACAGGAGAAATTCTGGGCTGAGAGGGATGATGCTGGCACAGTTGTCCTCAAGGGGAGTTTTCAGTGGTGATGGCCTCCAGCTTGTGCATGAAGTGGCCTGAGACAGCTGCAGAAGCTGTGAAGTCTTGTACTTTGTTTTAGTTGCAGGGAGGAAGATGAGTCCAAAAATTACAACAGAGCTGCTGAAGCAACTGCGGCAGGTGATGAAGAGTCCCAAGTATGTCCAGGAGCCTGTTCAAGCCTACATAGTGCCCTCCGGAGATGCCCACCAGGTATGTATGGATGGATGATGGGAAGATTGCACTTTCCTGCAAAAAACAAAAGCTAGGGATGACTAAAATCATCCTTCATTCACTTGCTTTAATGGTTCTAGCATAAAAGCCTGGGTAATCTGAGAAACATCATGCTGGAAAAAGTTTCTGGAGTCTGTTCAGGAAACCGAGGCTTTTATATTCTTGTAACAAATCAGTGTGGATGTTCCGCCATCAACTTTTCATCAGATTGTCTCCAGGGACCTCATGCTGCAAAAAAGAGACCTTGCCAGAGCACTTGCTGTCCCCATCCTGGATGTTGGGAAGAATGGATTTACTGGGGAAGGAAAAGGCATTATCTGGGCTCTAGTTTCCCCATTAGCACCTCCTGATCAACACGTACTCTTGAGGGAGGTGTCGAAGGATTAGTTGCAGATTTTTCCCTTTGCTAGATCCAGTTCTTGCTGGAATTTGCCCCCTGGAGGGAAGGCTAAAGCCCTTCACATCCCATGCAGAGGGGCCTTTGGAGCGGCAGAGAAGGAAGAGGCCAGAACGGCACTTCCCTTTCAATGCTGCCTGGCATCACCTTGTTCTGTGCACTGAAGACAGGAGTCAAATCTGGACCCACGGTGGTAGCTTGTGGTGGTAACGCTTGCATGCTGCTTCCACTGTTAAGATTTTTGTGGTCTGTGACATTATTTTATATTCCTGAATGGCCTTTTACCTCCCCTGCCTGCTCATACGCTAGTTTCACTCTTCTGTTTGCTCTGTTAGGAGACCCAAGAACTGCCAAGGGTTTTTCCCTCCTCGGCCATTTTCAGGAAACAAAAGACCTGAAGCTTTCCTGGCTCGCATCCAAAGCTCCCTTTTACCCCAGGGTGCACAAGAGCAAAATGCAACTGAAACGGAACCTTTGCCCTTGACTTGGCACTGGGGTGAGCTGGGTCCAGACTTGCCTGTGCCCTGGGACCGTATGTGCAGCATCGTGTTTCCTCTTGGGGGGATCCAAACTTGGGCAGGTAGAGGGAAGGCGTTTTCTGCAGCTGCTATTGTCTGCTGCATTCCTGCCTCAAGCTGCCTCTGTCCATATATAACTCTGGTTTCATTTCACTAGACGTTAAAGGCTGTCATGTGAGTTGAAGAATGTGACCCTCAGGACTTCTGGGTTTTTCTGTTGCTTTCTTTTCCTTGACAGAGTGCAGTTAAGCAGAGAACCCCATGTTGCTATTTCCTGCCGGGCAAGTCGGTCAGGTTTCTCTGCAGAGCGAATCTATCTGAATGGAAACGATTACTGAAAGCTGCTGATTCTGGCGCCTCCTGACTAGCTAGCGCAGGGTTTTGTCTGCGAGGTTTGGGAATTGGTGCAATTTTAGGCACTGGCGGAAGCCTGTTGTTCCCAGAACAGGCTTACTGATTCCAGGTAAATTGTGATGAGCTGAGATTTGCAGCTTCCCCACGTTCCAAGCAAGGGTTTGTTTCCTGTACGCAAATAAGAACTTTACGGCCCTGCAGTCAGATTTGGCTCTTAGGCAGCTCCCTCCATGACTCAGAAGACTGCGGTTTGATGATACCCAAGCTTTTGGTAGCTTGAGCTATTTCTTCCCCGCAGCCCAAGCTACTTATTGCTGTCCTTGCCTCTCAGCCATTCCTAAGGCTGTCCTGGGATCCACATCAGAGGACTTGTCAACAAGAGGGCTTTCCCTCCTGTGGTGTTGACACAGGCTTTAGATTGGGGGAAACTTTATTCCCTTCGAGGTTGCAAAGGAACCCCTGAGTTGGACTGATGCTGATACACCCTGCTGATGCAATTTGCTGACTAATTTCTCTTTGTAACACTGGGTATGTTTGAGCTCTGAGCTCTGTGATGCTTTTTCCTGCCAAGGCTAGAAGGCTTTGGTTAGAATATTGCCAAGAGGCTTGCCACCAGTTGTATCCTTTGCTTTCCATGCTTCGTTGTGTAAGGAGCTGAAACACTTTCAGAGCTTCTCAAACACAGCTGGTTCTGACTGTGGCTGAACCAAGGCTGCTAATACCTTGGATTTGTGGCTCTCGCAGCCAGCCCTGAATGTTGGCTGCTTTGATTTTTGAAACTTTTGATCCTGGTGATAAGAATTCAGAAGAAATGGACTGTTTCCGTAGGGTGTTCCAAAGGCTGGTGAGGAGCGCAGTTCCAGCCAAAAGTGGACTGAAGTCTGTACAAAGAGTCCCCCCTTCCATTCACGAGTGCTGGATGGATCTTGTGTCTGGAGGTGTCCAGGGATCATGGAGGGGTGAAGGGCCATGCTTTTGGGCATGAGGCACCACGTCCTTTGTGGTTTGGTTAAAAAACGACTGTCTGAGCTTTTGGTGTTGCAGGGGTAAATGCAGGATCTGTTTTCGTGTTGAGTTGCCCAGTTTACATTGAATCTGGAGTTTGCCCATTTGGGAATATTCAGAGATTGGAGGAGCTTTCTTCTTAATGGGAGGGAATATTGTTTGGATTAGAGCTTGGGTTTGGAGCCAGCCACAGCTTAACTGGGGCTGGCTTCCACCCCAAGGCCTTGACTCAGTGAAAACAATTTGGTCAGATCTGGCTGGTCTTCCACATCAAGGAAGCACCTGCCCAGCTTAGGGCCCCGTGTTTGGGTTGGCAGAAGTGCTGTCTTCTGCTCAGGGCTGGCTCCTCTGACACACGCTTGTTCTGAGCTGAGGAATCAGCAGAGGTATAAAGCAAGAGACTGCTTGTGGACAGGTTGCACTGACCTGTTCCAGATCTTACCATCGGGGTTAGGTTTTTGGCAGTGAATACCGACCTCCCTCCAAGTACACAGCAGAGTTCTTTAATGGCATCAGTGTCGTACCTCTAAAGGCAGCGAGCTGCCCTTTTCATTGCTGATCTGGGTTGACATTAGGGTAGAACAAGCTTTAACATGTTAATGGCCCAACCATGCAGGGTCTGGTGATAAGCCACGCTGACTTTTTGGTGTTCTTCCTGGCTCAGCCGTGTGTTTCCGTGACGCAGCCCCCAGTGTTGTCTGCATGTCAAGGACTGACAGGTGTGGTGGAAAGCAGACTTAGGTGAAAGGCCTAAGGAGGGCCAGGTTGAAGGCCATCGGAGCTGCAAGACAAGCCCCAGGGAAATACCTTGTCTGGCTGTGCTGTGGCCTGTACTTTGTGTGGCGTACGCAGGTGTTCCCCTTGTAATTTTAGCTTGTGCAAAACATGGGCTCGTCTTTGCACAGTGGGGGTTGCTGCATGGAACAGAACAGGTGGGTGTGTAAGAATTCAGACTGACAGATGAATGAACCATCTTCCCCTCCAGATCCCTCATACTCCCTTTTAAAGCCCATCTGCCTCATTGTAAACTCTTAAAACGTTCCCTGGATTTGACTGTGAATGGAACAGTGTGAGGTATCTCCCAAGCAGTCAAGGTCTTTGTTAGTTTAGGTCAGCTTTTACCAGATCTAAAACTGACAGACTTCTTTGTTCCTTTTAGATTTTTTTGAATTATTTAATCCATGTCACTGTTCTGTGCTGTTAATGCAGGGAGCTCAGTGTTAACCCTTCCTATGAATGTGAGATTCCTTGTCTGCACAAGCAAACTAGCCTGTAATCTCTACTGTGTTGACTGAGAGAAAGGGAAGACAAATTGCTGGTGTTATTTGAGATGTACTTAGTGATACGATCCACAATGAGGAATTTCCAGCATCCCCTTTAGGTGTCAGACCCTGGGAGATGGTGTTCCAGCTTTGAGCTGAGAAGTGTAGGGGAGGGAGTTGAAGTGGTCAGCAGGCTGAACAGTCATTAGGAAATGTTGAAATGGGGAATCCTCCCCAGGTCCAGCATGGCTCTGCCTTCACGCTCTGTCCTGCTGTGAGACAGGCAGCCGGGAAACAGGCACTGGATTCTCTTCCCTGAAAGCCTTTGCCCTCTCTGTCCGCTGCTGCCTCTGTTGTTATTTTAAAGGGGGTAGGTTGTGATGGTGGTGCTGTGGTGGGCCGAGGTGGATCCACCCCATCAGCTCGAGGTGTGCAGAGGGCAGTCATCCCTTCCCGAGGTGGATATCCTGAGCCCTCTCTGCCCCACAGCTGCTGGGCATATGTCGCAGAACTGTGGGGTTTGTCGGGCTGGACAGGAAAAGCCACCAGGAACTGGACTGGCTCAGAGATGAGGGCACCCATAGTCTCAATACCCACTCCATTTCTGGGGTGACTTTCACTAGTGGTTGGATAAAACAGAGGGTTTCTTGGAAACATCCCAGGAATCTTCCCTGGCAACCAGAAGCAAAAGCTACTCAGCCAGATCCTTTTCTGGGCCATGGGTTTTCTGGTCCCAAGGCTCAGTTTCAAAACATTAGTGATGAATAGCGGTGGTAGCTGTTGCCTAGGACATCTCCCAGGATCGGGGTAGACATAGCTGTTCTGGAGCGGTTTTGACCGTGAGGTGACTGGGAGCAGAAATAAAGGGTTGGTCCCAGGTGCTGCGATTTGTGCTTTGAACCCTTTGCCTTCTTTAGAACCGTGAGGAGTAACACATCTGAAGGAGCAACACATCTGAAGGAGCTTTTTCTAGCAATCAAGTGGTTTAAAAATAGCTCTGGCCAGAGACAGGGAAATGCAGGATCTATCACAGTAGGAACTAAAACTGCCTGAGAATCAGGCTGTGATTTCTCAGCTCAGTGCCTAAAATGTTTCCCTTGCCACAGCACAGCTGGGTGCAGAGCAACTTTATGGGCAGAGGAAGACTTTGGTTTCAGACCATTTGTAAGGTACAAATCCAGGGGTTTTGCAGCTCAACCATCAGCACTGTCAGTCTGGATTAAACTGATTTGCTGAGTTGTGCTAGTTAATTAACAGGCCTACTCAGCAGTTCTGACCTCTGAACTTGCCAGAATGGGATGCCATATAAATGGGGTGTGGACCATTTCAAAGTACAGTTGTTCTTTTAGTTTTGGCAGCTCCTGTGGATGTTGAGTATCTGTGCATTCTCAGGCTGTTCTGTGAAAGTGCCAACAGATGTGTCCACAAACACAGGTTGTGATGGGTTTGGGATGAGGACAGACTAGTAGACTTCAGTTCCTCTCACCCACTGAACCATGGTCTGTTGGTTTCTGGTGCAGCTCGGTTTTGAGCAGGCAAGGAAGAAGTGAGAGGTTCAGCAGCTAATTATGAAAGGTCCTAAGGGTTAAAGTTTTTACAGTTCTACCACCTTGATGACTTTCTTTCGGCAGCATTGTTGTGGAAAAGAAAGTTTTGAGGGAATTTTTATAAATGCCAGTGAGGGACTTCACTGAGGATAGTGAATTCTGTTCTGCAGATTTTATGCGCTGATTACTCTGGTCTCCAAGATCAAGAGGTGCTTCTGTTTCTCTTCCTTTCACATTGCAGCTTCAAAGGCAACATTTGTTTGTTGCCCAAAGGGGAGGCTGAGTGTGAAATAAACATCTGCAAACTCTGAAGCACTTCAGTGTTTACAGACGTTTGTGGGAGAAAAGTGCTGCAGCTTAAAAAGAGGCTCAGTTGAACATAAATACAATATAATCACAGATGATTAAATGTTCCAGTGGAGTAGAGCCCAGGATTTTTTAACTCATTTCGTTCTCTCTGTGGCATCCTTTAGGAGAAAAAGCTTATCAAAGTATTTGTCATCAGCTGATTTTTTTCCCCCTCTGCTGCTATAAATAATTGGTGCCTCTTTTGTTTTCTAGAGCGAGTACATTGCACCCTGTGATTGCAGACGGGCGTTCATCTCTGGATTTGATGGCTCTGCAGGTACCTTTCCAGAACTTGGGCTCTTGCTAATGCACGTAATGCCCCTGTAAAGAAATAGTCTCATTCGTGGCGTAGAGGCAGGATGGAAAAGGAAACCTATCCAGCTTGTTTGGACTGTTTTCTTCCCATTTCAGCATCTGCAGAATTGTCTTGGCTACCCGCTGGAATTATGTAATATCAGCGCAATAACAAGTTTTCAGAGAATGTTTGACCCCTGAATGAACCTCTCGTAAAGTAAAATCCTGTTAACTCTTTAATGTGGTGCTTGTAACCTACGGTCATTTCTTTTGATGTGGAGCCAGTACGAACAGATTTTTACATTGCCTATTTGGGCTGGGTGAATAGTAGATGGACTTCAGCTAGCCTTTCTGTTTAAACACAGCCAGGGCCAGAAACGCTGCTTTTGGAAACTGAATGCTGTGGAAAAGTTTGCTTATCTTGCAGAGACAGGATGTTTTCTTGGCTGTATGATAGGTCTGTGTTTCAAGAGACCTAGTTTTTACCCTAGCTGTACCCTAAGCTCTGCAACTTACTCTGCTGTGTGATTTTGGAAAGTCACTTCAGTCTACTGAGGTCTTTTTCCCTCCCAGATTGTAAATTGTTTTAATAAATACTGCTACCTGTGTGTTTGGAGGGTCCATTCATCAGTTCCTATGAACTACTCTGGGACCTCATGTGGAAGGTGATAAATCCAGGGCTGCAGGCTGCTGTTAATGGATAACATGAATCCTGTATTAATTTCACGCCTTCTGCATGGCCTCTTAACCTCCTCTCTGTTTTGGGCCCTTGTTATGTACTTGGAAGGTCTGTGTTCCCAGCCTCGCGCTCAGCAAACCAGTGAGGTTTCACACAGGGGCTCTCCTTGTGTTTCTTGTTTCATCTTTTCAGGCTGAAGCAGCTTAAAATGGGGTTTGTGTTGGGGGAGTTTGGTAGAAGACAATAAATTCATATTTGGAAACTCTGCTCTGCTAATCCTGGCTTCAGTTCTGGTGACAGAGGGTAAGGTCAAGATGCAGAGACTCAAAAGACTTGGATTCAGTTTCTGTTTGTGCCATGGTTTGTTTTTTTTCTTTGAATTGCCAAGGGCAGGGCAGCCTTGCTGAGATGTCACTGCCCCTCAGCTGTCTGCTTGCATCCCTCCGTCTGGAGTCAGTGGAATGGGACAGACACTGAAACCAGCAGAAGCTTATGTTGGTATTTCCTGTTCAGCCATCTCTGCCAGAGCTGTAACATTTGGGAAAGGTGTGCAGCTGACAGCTGGGAGTGATACCCGTGTCTGCTAGCCCGGTAACAGCTGTCTCTTGTGGATGGCCAGAGCCCAGGCTTCCTCCCCGTAAGAAGTTGGGATGGAATCTGGGGTTGTAGAGTATCTGTTACTGTGACAAGAGCCAGGTGGAGACCACAATCTCTGTCAAAGAAGGTTGGGAAAGCCCCGTTTACCCAGTTCCACTCACTGGCTGAGATATGCTTAAGTTGAATTCATTGGAGGCAATTAATTCAGCTGCATCTGTGTGCACATTGCCTCTGATAGAATTTGGAAGGTTATGGTGCAGGGGAACCAGTGAATATCTCCACTGAAACTGGACTAACTTCTGAACAGTGAGCAGAGCTGCCTTTTGGGGAATTGGGGTGCATTTGAAACCCTGCTTCTGCTGTCTGTGTCTCTGCATGGCAGCTGCCCACCTCTAAATCACCACATCTTTCTGCTGTCCTGCCTAGGTACTGCCATAGTAACTGAACAGCATGCAGCCATGTGGACAGACGGACGCTACTTTCTGCAAGCTGCACATCAAATGGATAGCAACTGGACACTCATGAAAATGGGTATGCAGGAGGCTGGGGTACTGCTTCGCTCATAAACAGTGATCAGTCACAGGCTGTGTGGTCACTTTCTACATTTTACAGCTGGGGCTGTAGGGATACCCCATCATGTAGGTGCTTAGGGACATCTTGGATAGACTAAGGCTCCTGCTTTAGTGTCCTGTGACTCTTCTTGCCCATAGGTCTAGGCATTAATTAGTGGATGTATCTGATGCATTAGCTTGGACTTTTTGGGTAGTGTGGGGATGCTTCAGTACGACAGCTTCTTTAAACCTCTCCTTTTCTTTCTTTTTTTTAATCGATGCAGGTCTGAAAGATACGCCGTCTCAGGAGGATTGGCTAGTGAGTGTCCTTCCAGAAGGTTCGAAGGTGGGAGTGGACCCTTTCATTATTCCGGCTGGTTGGTTTTACTTTATTTTATAGCTCTGGATTGGGCAACTAGATTTTGCTTCCTTGCTTCTGTGGCTAGGCTGTTGTGTGATGGTATGTAGCTAACCATGTTAGAGCCCAGATGGGGCGGTGGGTTAAACAGTTATGCAAAACACGTTGGATTTTCGTTTTAGGCATGTATCACAAGTGCTCCACAGCAGTACTTTGACCCCAAAACACAAGGGATGAGAACTACTCTCTGAGCTTGCAGTGACCTTACCTGAAAAGCAGAGTCCCAATCCACCTCCTTTTGTTTGTGCTGTGGCTTGTCAAGGGCACTTCAGTACAAAGTTGCTGAATGCCTTGGCCAGCGAGTGAGCCAGAACACCCAGGCAAAACTCATGCTGCTACTGCTGCTTGGTGGTCTTGGCATTTCTGCAGCTTTCCCAATAGGAAGCGCATTCCTGGAGAGGTACTATTTGTATCAGATGAACGAGTATCCACCTACTTATACTTCAGAATGTGGGGCCCAGTCCAGAGGTCACTGGAGGCGCAAGGGGAGACATTTGCCTCATTCAGATGAACTAAGGATCAGTCTCATGGCTGTGTGGAAACCCATCTCATCTCTTGTCTAGCTTAGATCTAGCATGGTTCTGCACTGGGGTACAGGACACCCTTATGGCAGACTCTGGAGTGACTTCTTCCAGTGATTTCTGTCTACTGGCTGGAGCAGTTCTTCAGCTCAAGCACGAGGTTCTGTACCCGCTACTGGCTGTAGCAGCTGCCTTTGTGGAACTGTATTTGCAATAGCTTTTGCTTTGCTTTTTAGAGGAATGGGAAGAAGGAGAGGCTGAAAGGAAAGGAAGAGACTCAGATTCTTGAGTTTGCCCCCTGTGAACGGTGCCATTGTTGAACTGGTGTGTGTTCTTTCAAGACACCACTCTTGACTCTTTTCCCTTTGGCAGACCAGTGGAAGAGAATGTCCAAAGCCTTGAGAAGTGCTGGCCACGACCTTGTGCCTGTCAAAGAAAACCTGATCGATACAATCTGGACAGACTGCCCACAGCGTCCCTGCAAGCCTCTCATCACACTTGACCTGAGTTACACTGGTGAGAAGCTTAACTCCTAATAGACAGGGCCTGTTTCTGCTGCCCTATCGCCCTTTCCTCTTACAAAATAGTGAGAAAAACACTACTGTGGTGCAATATGATCCACTGTGTGTCAGTCAAGGTGATCTGACCTTGGCTAATGACTCCTTTGTCTTCACAACTTCAAATAACCATTTGCTAGAGACTAGATAACTTCCAAACAAATCCATGGATGTCTGGAGGGCAGCTGGTTTGAGATAGTTCATATCAGTTAGTAGAAGGGAGTGAGGAGCACAAGCGCACAGTGTGTTTTGGGTGCCTCCACAATCCAGTGTGTTGGTCTGTGTTTACATCATCATCCCCAGTAAAGCTGGTGGCTGTAGCTTTTCGTATTGTGTTTTGCAGGGGTCAGCTGGAGAGACAAAATTGTAGCCCTCCGTTCAAAAATGGCTGAGAGGAAAGTCCTGTGGTTTGTGGTAACAGCCTTGGATGAAGTAGCATGTAAGTCTTTGTACCTCCTTTCTCAGTTCTTCCTACAAAATAAATGTCCTTCCTGCCTTGGAAAGGAAGAACCCTGCCAGGGTGGGAGGCACTTATGACAGACAGTGTGTTTTTTAGGTCAGTCAACTTGTATCAAGTGCAGTGGTGGTAACAGGTCACGAACACCGTGCCTCTATTTCTCTACAGTGCCTTATTACACGAGTGTACCTCCTGAGTACATCTTTGGCCCAGGAAATGCAACAAATCACCACCTTTGAAAAACAGCCCAGGCAAAAGGAAAGGAAGGTTATA
Source organism: Rhynochetos jubatus (assembly GCA_027574665.1). Classification (NCBI taxonomy): domain Eukaryota; kingdom Metazoa; phylum Chordata; class Aves; order Eurypygiformes; family Rhynochetidae; genus Rhynochetos; species Rhynochetos jubatus. Next base: position 31,138,240 of record CM050655.1, on the reverse strand, counting down.
TATGTAAAGCCTGAGGCAGTTTGAAGGGAGGAAAAAAAAAAGACCTGTGAGATTTTCTGGCTGTACAGTATCCTGATGCTGCCTCACCCTATGGGAAGATGGAGACTGTTTTCTGTTGTGGAGGCTGGGCTGTAAACAAAGCAATGTAACATGTGGCTTTGTATACATAAGGCAAGGGTGGGGTGCATGGCACTCACAGAGATCTTTCTAATTGTCAGGACTTTTTAAGTCTGTCTCTACTTCCTCAGTGCTGGGCAAATGCTTTGGTTAAAACAAGTAAGTCAGGGCTCAACTTGTATTTCCTGCTCATTTCAACCCAGGGTCCCACTAAATAGTCCCCTGCATGTTTGGGGCCCCAGGATGACTAGGTCTCCACACCCTGGCTGCCAGCCCAGTGTGTGGGAAGGGAGAATGGCCAGAAACAGCAGTCGTTTCTCCGGGACTGTTGTTACTAGTGCTGTGTATCCTGTGTGCAAACTGGTGCAGTGGGGCTGTAGGGCTGCTAATGCCTGTGCCCTGTGTCTGATCTACAGAGGTGGAAATGAAGGTAGTGTGTTCCTCACTCCACCATGGCCAGTGCAACGTCTCTGGCACTGGGCAAAGCTGGCTTGCTGAGGTCTGTGGGCTCTCCTGGATCTGGGACACTGTGCAAAGAGCTTGTTTCATGAAAGATGTACTTCTGAGAGTGGTGAATATGACTCCTCCCTGGGGAGGCCTGTGTGAGCAGAGATTGCATCTCTCACCTTTTCAGGCGCATCTCCAGTTAAATTAATGATAAATTGGTGCCCCGAGGTGGTTGCAGATTAAATGTCTCCAGCAAAGCGAAGCTTGGTTATGAATCAAGGGTTTTAAGATGTACCAGAGGAGGTCATGAGAGAAGCTTATTGCTGGGTGCCTGGCTGATTTCGGATGCTGTCTTTAATTTTATCTAATTCAATTCACTGTATTACACTCCAGAGAGGTTTCTGGGGATAGAAAGGGAGCCACAGAGGAGGCTGTTGCCTCCTTACTGCACTGGGAGTCAGCTGAGCGAGGAATTTTGTACCCATGCAGTAAAGAGTTCGTTGTGGCTCTTTCCTGCTTTCAAGTGACCTACTCCTTCCCTGGGGAGAATCAAACTCTATTTTTACTTTCGTGGCAGAATTTGCACAGTTTGATGAATACAGCGCTGGGTTGTGATTTAGGATATATTGGTTCTTTTCCAAGCTGTCCTGCTGGCTGGCCTTATTGTCTTGAGTAACTCATTTTGGCTAATTGGATACCCTGGGGTTTTTATTTGACCCTAAAGTCAGGAGTTTGGAGATGCTGAACATCTACTTCCCCTCTTGACTTTGCCTGGAGTTGTGTGGGATAAAATCTTTGTGAAAAAACCTGAGACTTGGCTGTCTGTATCTGAGACGTTGGAGGCACCCAAATGAGAGGCCTGTTTGGAGTATTTTAGTCTTGCCTGTTGTGTCTCCCTATTCCCTGAAGTATCAAAAGAAGGATTGAAATGAAATTTAACTTGTAACTTTGAAGTCTTCTGGCTGTTGAGAAGTGAGCTTTTATTACATTGCACAGACCAGGAAGGGCAAACGCTACTTTTTTTCCACACATGTCCTTGCCTTTTTTGCCTGTACCTGCTTTCTTCCAAGCCAGGTCTCCTTTAGAAGTCAAACCCCAATTTCCTTGCCCGATGGGAGTGTTTAAACTGCAGTTCTGCTGCCATCTCCTGGCAAAAAGTTGATATTGCTGGAAAAGCAGCAAGACGTGGGACAGCAGGGTGGGAGCTGGACCCATGACCTGCACTCGTGACGAGTTATTGCTTGACTGTGTTTTACTGAGATTACTTTTGGCTTTCTCTAATGTTGCAAAAGATGAACCAGGACTGTGATTCTTGGCGTTCTTATTTTCCAGGGCTTTTCAACCTCCGAGGCTCTGATGTTGAGTACAATCCTGTGTTTTTTGCATACGCCGTCATAGGAATGAACACAATCAGGTGCTTGTATTCCCCTCTTCTTTTCCCCAAGATGCATTTTTCTGTGGGAGAGCTGTTCTAGCAAAGCATTTGTCTTTTCAAAACGCCTACACTCGGGCGCTTTAATGTCATTTCTGAGCACTTTTGTCTTCATTGTTAATTACTGTGCTCCCCTGATCAGAGCTAGAGAGGCAGCCAAGAGCTGTGCTGCGCTTCTCAGCACCTTGGCTGACTTGGTGGGTGACCTTGAGCATGATGGCTGACCCTGCTGTTTGTCAACCTGAGGTAACATGAAGGGCCCTTGGAGCCCTGGGTGAAATGTGGGTAAGAGCCAACACTGGCCTGGACACTGGAAAGCTTTTCTCTCATGTCGTTGATAAGCCACTTCAAAGCTGCAGGGACTGTGTAGAAAAAATTTCAGAGCTGGTTTATGACAGAAGGCTTCTTTCCTGTGACTGCCCTGAAAATGAGCCTCAGCAAACACAAGGCTTTTAGAGGCATCTCCAAGCTGCTAGTGAGATGCATCTGAGGTAAAACCTGGCTGGGTGAGTACAGATTGTACATGAAGGTTGAGCTGAACTTTCCAATTCAGTGAAAGCAAGAACAGTGTGGTACTTAGGACACCAGTAGCTTTTCCATTTCCAGATGTTGCCCTTAAAAATTAGAGAACAGCCATTATTTGCCTCTGATACTCTCTCCCGCTTGAAGCGCAGTGATGGGATGTAGGCATTTTGAATGTGTCATACAAACAAAAATGCTGTTGGCTCCTTTCCTCTCAGCAGGGTGGTACATCTTAATTTCAAAGCAGGATTTAAGCTGTGTGAAGGCCAGGGGTTAAAACAACATAGGACAAAGTATAGCACATAATTAACAAACTTCTTTCTCCCTGAAATGTCACCAGAACAGTTTCTCCTTCTCTCCTTTACTCCAGCCACTCTCAGATGTGGTCCCATCTATCTGCTGTCTGGTTTGTTTCTCAGGCTCTTAATTGATGGTGACCGGATGATGGACCCTGCTGTGAGGGAGCACTTACAGCTCGACTCCACCCTGGAGCCTGAGTTTAAAATCCAGGTGATGCCTTACGGATCTATCCTGTCGGAGCTGCAGGCTGTTGGTGCAGGCCTCTCACCCAAGGAGAAAGTGTGGCTCAGTGACAAGGCCAGCTATGCTCTGACTGAGGCCATTCCCAAGGTTAGTGGCCCTTGCAAGGTAAATACTTTTCTCCTCTCTGCTCAGCATGGTCAGGAACACTATTAATGAGGGCATCTGGCCTCAGCTTCCCCTTTGCAAAGTACGGTGCAGTCTGGAGGTTGGGCGGAAGGGATCCAGCCGTGCTGAGGTACGGAGGGGTTGTTAATCCTGGGGTTGCTCTTGCTGGTGCTGCCCTTCCAACTCTCTAAGCCGATTTGCCCAAAGAATTGTCAGCTTAAGATAAGACAAGTACAGTGAGAGAGGGGAGGGAGAGTGGGAGCAGGGTGAACTCAGGTCACTGCCCACGGCTGGAGCATCAGCCTTATGTGGACCAGCAGTAAGAGCTGAAAACTTGCAGAAACTGAAGCAGGAAAGTTGAGCAGGACTTTCAGGAGAGGGCATTGGGCTTGATCTGAGTGTCTGAAAACAGTTGTTCTTATTTCAGTGTCTTGAGGATATCAGGCAATATGTGATGTCTCGTACTGAAGACAGGAGGGACAAGGTGACAGAGTTGTTGCAGCAGGGAACCTTGTGAGGACACAGATAACCTGCAGGCACTGGTTGTCCATGCAGTGAGTGCATCTGCTGAGGGACAGTTGTAGCATCAGAATAATTTCGGTACCGCTGTATCTTACCCTTGTACTTGAACTTGGCACTCTGGGAGTTCTGCAGTCCATGTAATATGCCAGTAGTCATAAAGGAGGTAACTCGGGTAAGGACACAGCAGCAACCACAGACAGATAAGCTGGTTTCCATGCATTATGTGTATGTCTCTTGTTTGCTAGAGATCACCTTCTCTGGAATGCCATCCAGTTTACAGAGATACCTAGTACTGAACAGATACTGTGAGTGAATATGGCTAGGAATCAGGAACCAGGGGGTCTTTTTCAGATGTTGCCTTGGAAGATGAGACCCACTGAACAGACTCTGTGCTTGTGCTGGGTTACTAAACAGTCCAGACTTCCCACCTGAGAATCACAGGGCTCAGACAAAGGGGTCACTGAAGGAAGAACTAAATTGTAAAAGGTGTTTGGTTGCAAGTCTGCATTCACCCACCACCAGGTTTCTGCCTTCACCAGACAGGCAGAGATCTCCTGCCTGTTTCCTGTACAGCATGGCTATGCTGCAGTTGTGTGTATGATACAGCCCTACCCATGGCAACAGAGCTAACTCATGGGGCCTGATGGCTTTTTCTGCACACAGGATTTTTGAGGGGGATCTCAGCTTGGTGTCTCCCAAAAGACAATCCCAAGAGCAGGGTCTGTTTGTGTATCCCCAGGCTGCCACAGTTTGATACTAGTACACATCTGTGCTTAAACTCTTCAGTTCTCATGGCCAGAATAACAGGAACCATGCATTATTTTTCTCCAGTGATGATATTCACTTATATACATTAATAGCTTCCTTGCACTTGGTGCATCAGGACAGATGGTAAAACCAACCAGGTCTAGAAAGTATTGCTGCTTTCAAAGTATCCCTTTAACATGGGATGTGGCACTCCGTGCCTTTGCACTGACTTGAGGGATCTGTGCAGTTTGCCTTGTGTGTTGTTTTTTTTTTTCTTTTAAAAGCCAACGAGACATGTATGTGAGCAAGACAGACAGTTTTTGCCCCTACTCAGGGTTAAATCTTCTGACACTATCAATCCATTTCTAGGTGCAAATGGCCTCTTAATATAGAATACTGACATTTCACCCACTGTCTCTCATTCAGGGTAGCAGAAAACATAGAGTCTGTAGAGCATTCAAGATAAATTGCTGTTGTTCTTTGGCCTTCAGAGTCGAATACCCCTTGTTGTGTTGTAGTTGGAGTCAGTGGACTGATCCTGGTTTGGATAAGATGCTGTAGATGATTTATGCAGAGCACCCATATGGAGAAGTACAGCAGGTCTGGCCTGGATAAAGGAATGTCGTGAGTTATAGTTACATTATTTACCCCTTTAGCACTGGAAGCTTTGGCTGATACCAAGTCATTACAGTGCTACATGCCCTCTGTACACAATGGGAGAGTTCCTGCCTGAAGGAGCTTTGTGCAATAGAGAGCAGGAGGGGAAGGGCAGATATGTCTTGATTAAAACCCACTTAGAGTCACTTAAAGAGCCAAAGGTTTCCCAGTTGCTCATGCTGGGCGTTTTTCTCCAGCTCTACGCTACTTTACACCAGCTGAGCAACTGGCCTGGGGTGCTTTGAAGAACCCCAGTGCTGGAAGTCCATCTACTGTCTGTCTCTGTCAAAGCCAAATATTGACACTGGCAAAAATCCAGTCCATGTTTAAACACAGATCTACAAACCCTTTATAGGTTTGCCTACAGCTGCGTATAAATATGCTTTTCACAGAAAATTAATGGAACCTACCAGTATCTGTAAAAGGTAAATCTAAGAATCTGACTGTTCAGAAGTTTTGTCCTGACTCTGATAAAAAGGACTTTCCTAGCTTTTTTGTGACTTCTTCAGTAGTTCCGTTTCTGCATTATGTAGTGTAATTGTCTTGCTATTTTAAAGAATTTGGACGTGGTAAGCCTGTGGGATTTGTGTGAAACTGGTCTTTGCTGAAGGTCTGCCAGGCCTTTCCCATAAATTTGGGTGGTGTTTATTTGTATGTTGTTGCATTGAGAGTAGACAAATTACATGTTGCTAAGGCTGTGGTTGTGTAGGTGCTCATTCCCTCTCCTGATACGTAATGAGTGGAGCAGAGAACTGTGGGGCAAAAGACTTTGCTTTTGTTCCTTCTTCTGATGCCAAGTGTGATGAGGCGTGGGCAAGTCACCTCAGTTGGTGAATTTCTGAAGTGCTCATAACCAGTCAAGCATTCCTGCTAATCTAAGGACAGCTGGTGTTTGGGAAGTGCACGGTGGTAAGGGATCTCTTACTAGGGCCACCCCCTCCAGGCACAGGCAAACTTTGTCTCAAAGCGCTCATGCAAGCTCCTTTCAGAAGTGGACAGCATGTAAAGCTCAGCTTTGCAAAGGTCTTCCATGTTTCTTGAGCCCTCGGTGTGTTTGTCAGAGCTGCCGATCATTGGAAGTGGTGATGCTCAGTGCTAGAGCTGCCAGACCCTTGGGGGGCCCTCCAGGTTCAACTCCAATGCTCGGAACCTGGGCAGGGTAGCCTTGGCTCCTTGCTGCTTGAGCATAACAGCACAGCAGCAAGTCAAGGTGACTCTTTAGGTCTGTCTGCACGGCCTAAGTTCATCTAAATCCCTGGGACTCAGCTGTCTCTGGGCCCTTAGTGTACAGCACTGACAGGAAGCCCATAGCTCAGACATTGATACGTATGGTATTTAAGATACCCAGATCTTCACCCTCCTTCATGACAAGCAGTTGACACTTCAGTTCCTTGCATTTCCCTGTGGCTGTTCTTCCTTCAGTCAGGGGCCATTTCTCCTCTTTTTTCCCTAGTGCACTACTGCTGGTAACCAGCATCTTACAGCACTGAGGGTTGAGAGAGACTGCCAAAGTACGAATTGTGGCCAGGCTGTGTTATTAAACCCGTAGGATTATGTAGTCTGACTAATCCACAAGTAATCCCTGTCCTTCTGCTGCAGGCTTACCGATACCTCACCCCGTATACCCCCATCTGCATTGCAAAAGCTGTGAAGAACACATCGGAAACAGAAGGCATGAGAAGAGCACATGTAAGTGAGGTCTTGAGCACGTCCTTGCACGTGGCAGGTTTGCTTTATGTTTAGAGGAAGACATTACATTTTCCTTTCAGTTTTAGTGTTTTGGATTAAAAAGCGAGTAAGAATTTGGATGGCAGGAGAAAAATGGTTTTCTGTCAGACATCTACTGCTGTTGGAGCAGTTTTTTTGCTTGTTTAGCATTCCCTTGGAGTGAAGAACAACATTTGTAATAGCGTGAGGAACCAGCCTTGCTCTGTTGGAAGACCGCGCAGGCTTAAGAAGTGTTGTTTAGCGTATGGGCCCTCAAAGGGATGTTTTTCTCCCCTTTGCTAGTTCTGTTGTCTTTCTCAGTGGAGTCTTCGGATTGTTATCACTTGGATAAACACAGCCTAAAAAACACAGAGAAATTCTTTGACCTGTGGCAAAACACGGGCCAAGATGTTCAGAAGCAGCCAGTGTCCCCAGAGCACTCTGTTTTTGTGGCACCATCATGACACTCTGGATATAAGGCTGATTTTCCAGGAAGCTTCATATTTTCCAGCAAAGAAGCTGCTTGGGGCTGAAGTTTTCTCTTGTTTGTTTCCTGTTAATTTTCAAGCAGGAGTTTTTCAACAGGAGAAATGTGCCAGTTAAAGCAAGGCTGGCAGTTCTGGGATTGTCCCGTATTTTCTGCTAGCTTCTTGGGAACTGCTACTTTTTGTTTCAATGTTTTTCTTTCCCTGCTAGTTAAGGGGAAATAAAAATACCTGTAGTAAGCAGAGATGCTTTGTCACCTGAGGACAAACTTGTGCCTTGCTCTTGTACACTTGTCTCCCACTTCTTGTTCCTGCATGCTGCAAGCATGTAGAAAAAAAAGGAAGGAAAATGTGGATCATCAGGCAAGAGAGGAGCCAGAAACTGTGTGACAGTGTGCCCGAAGGGCATGTTCCCCTGTCATATCACCAGATGTGTCCTGTGGTTACCTTCCACAGCCTGAAATGCAAGACCTTGTGTGTTGAAGCAAAAGAGACTTCAGAGTCAGGTGTGAGGTAAAGCCAGTGTTTTGCTGAGTTCTTGGTAATTTTTCACAGTAAGATGCTACTCAGCAGTAAACCTTTATTAATGTTTATTTAATTGTCCAGATACAGTTCTAGTGCTTGTATTAATGACGGGATGCAGAACCTGGAAAGACCTCTTAAATCATCTCTTAGTTTGTGTTTCTGAAACTTGCGGGTCAAATCCTTTTGCATCAAAAACTGTCTGTACTGAGGCTTGACAAATCTTTTTTTCTTCTCAATTCCTTTTTTATGTGCCTATTTTAATGTAGATTAAAGATGCTGTTGCCCTGTGTGAGCTTTTCAACTGGCTGGAGAAAGAGGTAGTGTATTATGTTTTTTCACTTGGAGACTTTATTGCTAAGTAAAATTCGTTAGCATAAACTTTTGGATAGTCTTTAATGGTGTTTTTGGTAAAAGTAGGAAAACAGTTGGGGTTTTATCTGTTTGTTTTGGGGTGGGATTTCAATCATATTTTCGTCTAAGGCTGAAAGATTTTTTTTTTTTTTTTAAAAACATCCTCCCATTAATTTTATACAAACCAAAGCCAGAGCAGGGGAGAAATGACCTGAAAAGGCTTAATGTAGTGTTAATACTGTCTTGTGTTGGTTTGGTAGTATAAATCGTGAAATAATACCCAGTTTGGTGCAATACTTTGGAATTACTCACAAGATAATCAGTGTTGTCTGGCAGTATGGACAGATTTGGCATTGATGAATGGAGAGGATCACTCATGCCCATGTGCAGTAAAAATGGGATAAAGACAAACTACTCCTTTTTTGCTCTGGGTTAGAAGTGCACAGTGAAGGTGCAGAGTGCCAGGTGTTACACAGCGCTTACTAAACTGTCCTTCTGTGCTACCACATGTCCAAGTGCATTGACTTTACCTATGGAGGTGGCTTGATGACTTCCAAAATGTGCCTTTTGACGTGTCTGAGCACCTCAAGAAGTCTGCCTCAGCGGTTATGAGGCCTAGCTCTTGCTCCCCTTTGCCTGTTGTACAGTCCTGGGGAAGTTGTGTCACAGGTTTTAATTCATCAAATGCCTAAAGTAGTATTTAACATCCTTTGTTTTTCCTGCAACTGCTTGTATTTCTGATTTAAAAGCATAACAATTCTGCTAATCCCGTGGGTTGTTGGAGAAAACCATTTAAACACAGTGTAACCTGTCTGTGAAGAGATGTTGCCTTGTGAGGTGTTACCTCTGTACTTATCTCTGTGAAGTTAATCCGGCACTAACTATTTCCCAGCCAGGGTTAAGCAATCCTGCTGTGACCGTCTGCTTCCTGCTTCTCACATGCCCTGCACAATATTGCTAGGTTTGTGTTTGTCATTAGTGAGGAATGAGGACAGAAAACCTGGAAAGAGGCCACTTCAAGGCTGGGTTTCATAATGCACAGGCAAGGCGCAGTGCTTAAGCATATGGCGTTTTCTTAGCTTGTCGGTGTACTAATTCAACCTACATCTTTGTCCACTAGGTTCCTAAGGGAACAGTGACAGAAATAATCGCTGCAGACAAAGCAGAGGAGTTTCGCAGGTAAAAAATAAATCCTCTGTGAGGATGTTTTCTGGGTGGAGTTTTTATCCTTTGTTTTTATTTTATTCTTTAGAAATCAGCTCACTTGCAGATGTATTTTAACTGAGGACAAACCATTCCTGCAGGATTTATTTGAATGCTTAAAGAGTTGGGGAAGAAACTGGGTCTCTTTGGAGACACAAGTCCCGGCCCACTGGATGCTATCTGCTTTCCTTTTGAGATGGCAGTGAGGAGTGCGGCAGATTACGGACACTGAAACACGGGACAGTTGCTTTCTTACCTCAGAGGAGTTGATGTAAGAGTTAGGTTTCCTCCTCTTCTGATGGAGAATGAACACCATTTGTACTGCGAGATACTCCCATGTGTACCTCAACAGGACCTCTACAAATGCCTTTGAGTAAATAAATAACAAAGAAGAAATTGTGCAGGACATCTTTTCCCTGAGTGGTCTGGATGGTGAATTTTCTCTTTGTAAGGAAAGGGTAGAGGTGGAAAACAGTTTTCTACATGGTTGGGAGGGCAGGGCTTGGGTCTGTACAATTCTCCTACCCAAGTGAGCTTGCCCAGAGGGCTTTCAAGTCTGAGGTGATGTGAAATTGAGGCTGAGGCACTCCAGGTGCCTGGTGTGCTCTTCTCGCTTGTGCTGTAGTGATCACAATCTTTTCTTTCAGCCAACAGAAAGACTTTGTTGAATTGAGTTTTGCAACCATCTCAAGTACAGGCCCGAATGGAGCCATCATTCACTACAAGTAAGAGAAACACAGCTGCTCCTTTCATTCTTCAGCAAACATAGTTGGAGTGAGCTGTCTAGCTTCTTTGCAGAAAGTAATCTAGAGAGGAGATGTCACTGTTGATTGCCATCTTGCGTTATTCCACCAGAGCTTCCAGTTACTAAATAAAGATCTCTCCCTGCTGGCAGCATGCATGTATGATGATGCTGATCTGCTCGGGGCCATAGAAAAGGGCTATTTTGGGGGTAGAAGTCTGGGAAGGGCAAGTATGAAGTGCAAACTGGTCTGAAATGTGTCCAGGAACAGATGTTGAGGGTTTTGCTGGAAGGGATAAAGCTATTCTCTGTACTGTAGTGCTATTTACTGTAGACAAATACACTTCTCTGTATGATCCCTGGCTCAGCATGTGTAGAATTTCCATCACTGCCACAAGAAATCAGAGCTGACACATCCAAGCTTGCCCTTAATATGGTTTCTGGACTGCAGTCATGAGCTGGAGGCCTTAAAACTGTGGAACAAAAAAACTTTGTGTTTAACTGAACAGGCCAGTTCCTGAGACCAACAGAACGCTGTCTGTGAATGAGATCTACCTCCTGGACTCGGGAGCGCAGTACAAGTGAGTGGGATGAATGGTGCTGAACCCCCTGCTGGGTCAGCTCGCGGTTGCTGTGGCAAGCATGGCATATGTAGTTTTGAGCACAGTGCCATTTCACAGAGAACTTGCTCGTTGTATCCCCTCTGGAGGGAGTTTGTGGGGTTCTGAGTATAGCCAGGTGCTCAGTGGGTGAATGATCCGTGACAGGAGGCCCTGAGCGAGGCTCAGGACAGCAGACTAGGGCTGCTGACAAGCCTTCTCTGGGGTGGGGAATGAGATCTAGAAGTGGAGTTCCCATCAGAGTCTCATTACCAGTGTGATGGTAGTCGTGCTCTGGCTGGTGGTGCATGTTTCTGTCTGCTGCAGCTCTGCTCACCTGTCATATAAGTGTTCGAGCTGCAGGAACAGGGAGCAGCCCTGACTGCCCCGGTTTAGCCTTGGGCTGCCTACACAGCCGAGTGGGGCACCTACCCTGCCGGGACATGGGCAGGCTTGACTGATAATGAGGTCAGAACAAGGTGGGGCAAAGGAGCAGAACAGCACTGCCCTGTGGGGGGCTTCCAGACAGAGACTTGGAGGCAGGGTTTCTCATCCCAGTGGGTGCAGGGTGTGTGTTTGGGAAGGCATCATGTCTGTTGACTCACTCCGTGCCATTCAGCAGCCTCAGTCTCTGCAGCCGTTTACTGTGGAGCTCTGACTCCGTGGAAAATGAAAGAAATGATGTTTTTAACCAGTGTAAATAGCTGAGAAGTGGATTGTTCAGAAAGATGCAGGACAGGCCTGGCTGCTCCTTTGAGATGAGCTTTGTCTTCAGAGCTGCGCCTTTTTGTTGTGTCACTTAGGAAGAGCTTTGTAAAAGAGCCATACAGACATCCTTTGATACGATTTTCTCCTCCCCTCTGATGGCCTAATTAACGATTTCCTTAGTGTCACTATGAAAAGCAGCCCTTTGAATACAATATAAGCTGGACATCAATGGCACTTACCACAGCATTGTGACAGGGACGCTCCGCTTGTCCCTGCTGAGAAGTTAAACCGTGAGTTCTTTGTGACCGTGGCCTGTGGATGCTGGGGAAAAGCGCAGGCACAGGAGTGAGTGTTTCAAAAGGGAATTTGTTATTTCAAGGGCCTCTGTGGTTTTGACAGCAGGCTCAAAATGATATTTGTAGAAGGAACTTAGAGCCAGTTTCTGACATCTCAACTAACCCCTACCAAAGCCTGGATAATTTCTAGAAATCTTAGCACAAGACATCCTGAGGACGAGAAGGACACCATACTGCTTTACACTTCCCTTTCCTGAGCTGGTAGCTGTCATTTGTGCAGAAGTATATATTTTTAAGCTGCTGATGAGTCATCTTCCACACAAATAGATGAAATTTGACCTTCTCTGTTCTGCTCTCAGTGGACAGGTACCAGTTGCTAAACTTCAAATTAGCATAATTTATATGAGCAGTTTAGATTCTGATTGGTGAGGAGCTTTGGGATACTTATAGATGAAAGATAACATTTTGAATTATAAATCGTTATTGCTACATCTGGGACATGTGTGTTCAGGAATTTTTGAGATTAGGAACTGTTACATCATCAGTCTTGTGTAGCACAGAGCAGCTGACTTTACCCAGTTACAAGTTTGGTTGGTTTGCTGCAGCGTGACTGGGTTTTCTGTGTATTCTCACTTTGATCTTTTTTTTTTTTCCTCCCATCCCTTTGCTTCCTGCATCTTTGTTTGTCTCTGAAGAGATGGTACCACAGATGTGACCAGGACAATGCATTTTGGCACACCATCAGCCTACGAAAAGGTAAGTTGGCGTCTCAGTGTGGTTTGTGATACGACCCTTATTATTACAGATACTTAAACAAATTAGTAATGTGCCCCATTGCTATATAGTTAATGGTCTATGAAGTATAAGTTATTAAATAGTATGTGACAGCATTTTGGTAAAGGCTGAAAAGGAGGCTGACAGTCTTCCAAAATATAAACTAAGTGATTTAGAGAATGACACCCTTCTGTCTTAAAATGCACACCTTTTATCTGAAAAGCGACCTGCCTCCTCTAAAAAAGAATAAAATCAGTGGGCTGAGGATAAACATTACTGGCTTGTCCAACATGGGAGTTAGGGGGATTTATTTTAGTGCAAAGCTCAGTGTTTAATGCAAGGCTGCAGTAGTGGTTTGTGTCTAGTGTACCATACCGTAAACCAGTTTCAGGCTTCCATGAGAAGGTCTGTGTTGGAAATTCAGTAATGTAATTTTGTTTATTTTAAATTGCTTCTTTAATTAAAACTGTTTTCATCATTATAGTTCACTTAGTGATGAAAATATGCTGTAGGGTATGCTCAGGAAGTCAGACTACAGCCACAAAGAAATTTGGTCATGTAGGTCAGGTGAATCCTGCTGCTAAACCTTCAGTCTGAGTTTGTGACACACTCTCCATAATTAGCGGAGAAGGATCTTTAGCGTAATTTAAACTGTTTCTGCTCATGGTTTGCTTTGGCATTGCCAGCCATAGGAAAACACGAGCAAGTCTTTCCAGATCCTCTGCAATTTGTGACAAGATGCAGAATTTCTTTCCTCTCCTGGGAAAGACAAAGTTTTGCCTCTCCCTGTTTACTTATGGCACACATTTCTTTGACAGGAATGCTTCACCTATGTCCTGAAGGGACATATAGCTGTGAGTGCAGCCATCTTCCCAAACGGAACCAAAGGTAGGTTGGTGTGTTTTGACCACGGCAGTGACCTCTGAAAAACCAGTAAGTGGTGTGAGAGCAACATTGATGGTTGACAAGTCCAGATGTGTTAGGCAGATGCTGGTGGAACTGTGTCTATTTCCATCACAACATTCTGGATTCTGAATTACTCGTGGCATCAACCTGTGCTGAAAATTCTGAGGGGTTTGGGGGAAGTCTGAAGGGTGTTCAGAGTGCTCTGGTTCTAGGGTGATAGTGACTTTCATCAGTCAGTGGCAGCCTAACACATCTGTGGACTTTCTGTGCTTGGAGGTCGTCTTTGTGCTTTACTCATGGCCCTGTCAAAGGGAGAGGTCACTTTCCAGCTTCAAAAGACTTGGCTAATTCTCTTCCAGTTAATGTGGAAGCTCTTTTATCAGTGAGCAGCATGGGAAAATGACACACAAAAGAGCTGTTTTGATTTTGTGCCGGAGAAGCTGTGACATACATTCACTCCTGGTGAATTTGTTGCAGAGTTAATTTCTCACTGATCACACACCTTGCACAAAGATGCCTCTTTTTAGAGTTTTCTCCAGTTTGCATTCTTGGGTAAGTGAGGACAAAGCAGCTGTGTAGTGGTACGAGAAGTCCCAAGTGAAATTGGAGGCTGTCTGAACTTGGACACAGGGGCTTGGTGTTCATATGGAAGCAACAGAAATTCTCTGCATTCTGTTTGGAACAGTCTGAAATGACTGGCCATCCAGGTGGGAAGTCTGGCTCTTGAGTTCACCAAGTACAACTGGCAGGTCTTCTGCCTTGAGTTCATGTAGTGCAGCTGCCTTTAAGGAAAGTGCTGAAATCTCTGTGAGACCAGAATTTGACCACCAGGTTCTTTCCTGAAAGCCCCAGTGGCGCAAGCAGCAGTGCAATCTTTCTGTTAAAGACCATCTACTGAAAAGCTGTGTAACAGGAGGGAGAGAGAGGGGTTCTGTAGTTGAGAAAGGACTTGTCAGACTTCCCAAGTTGGCCCTGTAACTGCTAACAACCCACTGACTTGCTTTGGTTGGTGGTGGGTTGTTTTTTGGGGAGGTGGTGGTGGGGTTTTTTGCTGTTGGTTTTTTTTTTTTTCTTGCATGTTTTTCAGGTTTGAGCCTTCAGTGTGATTATCAGCATCTCTGAAGGAGCCTGACTTGATCACATTCTCCCTCCATGTCTGTCTCTTCCCCTTGGCCTGCAGGTCACCTTCTAGATTCCTTTGCCCGCTCTGCCTTGTGGGACTGTGGTTTGGATTACCTGCACGGAACAGGACATGGAGTTGGCTCTTTCCTAAATGTACATGAGGGTCCTTGTGGTATTAGCTACAAAACCTTTGCAGATGAGCCCTTGGAGGCTGGCATGATCGTCTCTGACGGTATTTAGCATTGCTGATTCTCTCTGGTTACTGGGGGAAGGACCAAGCTTTTCAGGATGTAGAGAGAATAAATCTGGCAATGGTGTAAAGGAAAGATGGGGTCACAAATTCTGTTCCTGCCTCCTCAGTTTGTTATTTTAATTGTCATTTAATCTCTCCAGGTAAAGCCCCTCATTTTAGCTCTTTCACCTTCCGTAAAGCATCTTTGCAGTCAGATGCTGCTGGCCTACTTCCTGCTCTCTACAGTGCAGATCTTGGCAGAGCTGTGCTGCTGAGCAGCACAGCTCTGGCCTGCTGCCTCCCATTCTGCTGTGGAAGAGCTGGCTGAAGTACAAGGTGGACACCAGGCTTTCAGGATCTAATCCCATCTTTGCTGTGGGCTATTTGAGGCAGCTGTTAAATCTTTTGTGTCTTATTCTTCCAGCAGTAAATTAACAGCCTGCTGGGGTTTGCTGACTTGTGTTTCTTCAGGGCTGCAAAGTCCTCTCAGGGGTCAGGAGAGCACTCTATGACTTGTGTTTTGAGGGGGGGTTACCCACCTGCCTTTCATAAAGACAGTAATATTTTCAGAGTCTCTGGTGTTTGGAACACATGTACTCTGTGCTCTCCCTTGACTTGCAAGGAGACTCTCTGTGCTCGAGGGCTGTCTGTCTTGTTTCTCCTTTTTTTTTGAGAACTTTTGCTGTCACCTTGCTCCGGGCTTCTGTGCAGATTAAGTAGAGTCAGAAATCTGTTTGCCTCTGTGGGTGCCTGATGTCAAGATTGCTTAGTGACTTCAGTGGACTAAAGCTGTGGAGGGGAAGTTTGGCCGTAGGGAGTAAGTATTTGCACAGTGCAGCTGTGTGGCTTAGTGAACTACTGTCTGTTTCTGCAGAGCCTGGGTATTATGAAGATGGGTCCTTTGGGGTCCGAATAGAAAATGTTGTCCTGGTGATCGCTGCCGAAACCAAGGTAAATGTCCTGCTCAAGACACACCTTTTCTCCAAGTTGTAAAACTTAAATTACTGGAACTTGAGGTGGGACCATGCTGCAGACAGTTGAATCCTTCTCCATATTCATGGTCTCCAAACCCCTGCTTTGGTGAAGACCGATTCCAAGTCTCCCTTGCTAATGGGGTCACAGAGGACAATTCTGCTTCTGCAGAGTTTCCATAGGTTGAAATGTGTATGTGAGGGTTGTTTAAAATGTTTTCTGTCTGTATGTCAAAGACCAGAAGCATCTGTGTTCAGCCCCTTGGAGCCACTGCTGTAGAGTTGGTTGGTGTGCTCAAGTCGGGATTTCCTTCTCTGGTAGAGAGTCTTCAGTGGCAGTAGAAACAAAACCACAGACAGATTTTGACAGTATAATTGCCAGTCTTGCAGGGTTATGTTTTTAGAAATGCCAAACTGAGAATGACCATATAGACATCAAGCTGAGTCCTGTATGATTGTGACATGGGACATGGCCTTTAGAAAGTGACCATTGAAAGAAATAACCAGGTTTATACAGAGATTGCTTGAGCTATGAGGAAAATCTTACTGTAGATTGGTACCCTCTCATCTGAATGTTACATGGGTTGTTCTGTAGTGACGATAATAATCGAGGAGTAAGCGTGATCTGGTTGGATCTGTTTCTAAAGATTTACAACCCTGTTTGTCTTTCTGCTGCAGTACAACTTCAAAAACAGAGGGAGCCTGACTTTTGAACCCTTAACCCTGGTTCCAATCCAGACAAAAATGATCGATGTTACTTTGCTGACACAGAAAGAGGTAAGTGACACTGTAGGTTTGCATTGCCTTCTTTGCACTAGAACTGTCCTGTTCTGTTCACTAGAACCCCCCTGGCCTCTGTTCTGTTTCACAGATCCAGAGAGCAATCTGACTTAATTTTAAACTTGATCCAGCTTCGAGTGGGAGGGTGGACTAAGACGAGCTCTCCAGAGCCTTCCAATCTCAGTTATTTTGTGATGAAGGCAGCAAGGACCCCTCTGGTTATATTGTTTTGGTAGTTCCCTCGACAGGACATTTGCCGCTGTCATCTCTCCGCTTTTGCTACTCCTGCCTTATTTTGCTTCTGTTGGTCGATCGTGCTGTCTCCCCAGAGACTAATGACTGTCCCGTGTTGTCTGTGTCTACTCATGACCAACCTGTTTGGCCACACCTCATTCTGCAGTACATACGGACTCCTGAATAGCTTCATACTCTAAACTTCCTGTCTAAGTCTCCCACTACCTTCACCGTGATGTGTTTCATCCTCCTCTTCTACCATACTCTTTATTTTGCCTCAACCCCTCCTCCTGTTCTGGATGATAATCCTATTTGCGTTTCCTGTTTCTGAAGAGGACTGTGAGGAGTAGAGAGATGTGCTGCAGGGTTACCTGCTCCGATCAGTAGGGCAGCCTGTGTCTCAGGACTGCATTGCTCGCTTACCAATTTGCAAAGCCGTTTTCGGGTCCGTGCCAAGGTAGCTATGCTGGCTTGCTGGAGGCAGTGATTTGCAGAGGTTTTAAACACTTGGCAGCTGAACTGAACCTTGGATCCTCTAAAAACCCAAGGAACTGAACATTGCTTCAGTTCTTATCCTCATCCAATTTACAAGTCATTTCCATGTGTTCGAGGTCTGTCTTTTTGGGACAGGATCCTGTCCCAGCCTGACAGCTCCGTCCCACGGAGCACAAGGGCCTACGAATGTTTTTGGCAGTACATAGTAACTTGTAAGGGCACCAGCTCTTCTTGTGTCCGCACTAAATGTCATACCCCTCCCTGTCTCTAGTGTAACTGGGTGAACGACTACCATCAGAAGTGCAGGGAGGTAATTGGAGCAGAACTGGAGCAGCAAGGCCGGCACGAAGCTCTTCGGTGGCTCATCCGGGAGACGGAGCCTCTCAGCAGAGTTCAGTAGCACCACGGATGTCTGCACTGCGCAGAACGTCGGGAGCACTCGGTGTCACCTTACGCCGCCTTCTTGGCCCTCGGCACCGCTGGGAGGACGTTCTTCAATAAACCTTTGGAAATCAGGAGGGGTATTTCACGTGGTGTTTCTCTCCCCCCGACACGGGTGGGTAATGTGGGGGTAAGGAGGGTTACTGTCTGAACAAACTTTTGGGCTGGGAGAGGGGGTTGAGAGTAGAAAGTAAACAGATAAGCATGTTGCCTTTGAAACAGGGATCTTCTTGAAATAATAGTTCTAAGAGGCAATACTGGAATATTTTATACTGTCTGGTTTTTCACTGTGAAAACTCAGTATTTTTGCATACGTGGGTTCCAGTTGCTAAGATGCACCCACACAGCAGGGCTGATCACTGAATAAAAGTTTCCAACCCGCTGTTTACTCTGTCTGCCTTCTCTTGCAGCAGTGATGTGTTGCGTTTGACAGCTTGCAGAAGGGCAAGAAACCAGATAATTCCACCTTTATGTGTGCATCCAGCTTCGACGGTGAAGAAATGTGTATAGGGCTGCCCTGTGCTGGGCAGATGCTGTGTGGAGGCCTGACAGGAGCGGCCAGTTCTGCTGTGCTTTGTGACATGTCGCGGGAAGGGGTGAGGTGACACTCAGCGGAGTTTTGTGTGTGCAGAGCAGCCAGGCTTTGACTTAGTACTTGTATAACCCTTGGCAGTGCAGGATGCGTGGGCAGTATTGTGGAATTGCAGCTCTTCCTGGACACAGGGCAATTACGAAGTTAAAAAACTGCATACAATGGACAACACAAAGCCTCCGGTTCAAAATCAGCCTGGCCTTGGCCACCAGAAACTGTGCTCTGGATTGCCAGGCAGCGCACTAGGGCATCTGGTGGTTAAGCGAGCTACTGCAAGTTAAACAGAGGGAGGCGGGCAGGAGTCCTGTGCTCTGCGGTCTTCTGACATCACTGCCTGCAGGTGCATCCAGGCATTGTCTGTAATGTGCAGTGGTGGGTAAGAGCATGTTTAGTAACACTTACACGGGAGTGTTTTGGTCAAGCTGAATTTCAGTATTAGAGCTAAAAAGAGCAATTGGGTAACACCAACTCCAGTTCCTGCTATTTTAAAGAAATGCTCTGAGCAGAAAAGGACTGGGGAGAGAAACAAAGCTGCCTGGCCTCCTGGCTCCCTTAGTCAAGACAGTGATAAAAAGAGGTTGTTTCACCCCCTGGCCTCTGCAGACACGTGTGTATATTTAAATATCCAGGTGGTTTCCCACCACCACCAGGAAGTATTAGCTTTCCCCTCAGCTGTGCCTATGGGAAACCCGGTGCAAGCATCAGCCAGTCTGTGTGTCTCGGGAGTATGTGCTACTGGCTAAAAAGGGTCAGGGAAAACACGTCTGCCAAAGGCGTTGGCTGTAGGTACCGACTGTGCCACAGGAGCTGGGGAGAAGCGGGGGGTCTCTGGAGCAGTGCCGTTGTGACAAACGGGGACCTTCCTAGCCAAACGGATGCGCGCGCGGTGAGGCTGTATGCCTGGAGCACCGTCAGCCCGGCGTGGCAGCTTCGCCCAGCTGGGAGGGAGACCTGTGAGGGGGAAGGCAGTGCGCTCTGGCGGGATGGAGGGTCAAGCAGATGACTGCCAGTCAGCGTGGACCAGTGGTGGGGCTGGCCAGAGATGTTCCCGGTGTCCAGGATGTCATGGCAAAGACCCAGCCTGGGTAGGTCTCTCCTCGAACTCAAGGGCAAGTGTTTCCCCGGGAAGGCAGCGGAGGAGATTTCTACCAAGCAGTGAACAACAGCCAAGGAAGCTTTGGTCCTTTTGAACCAAAGCCACTGTGCTTGGTGCCGGCACCTCTGGGGAGGGGGGACACGACACCAGAAGCAGTTTGTTAGGTTCAAAGTGCCTTATTACACCTTTTCCCCACCCTGATTCCCTCTTTACAGTCAGAAACCAACCACCCTACCCAGATCTCTTGGCCCTTTCCTGCCTAGTCTCCTCCAGGGACGGAGGTGGGGCGATACGGACGTGTTTCCTCAAGGTGCCAGCCCAGGGAAGCTCAGCAGAGACCTCCTGCCCTTCACTCCCCAGCTCACCCCTTCTGTGCCACCTTGACCCCGTGGGCTTTTGCTGCAGGCAGCCTGCCACTATATCCTGTTCACAGCTCAAAACCACTTTTGTGGATTTGGCACCTCTGCAGAGAGAGATGGGATTTCCTGGGATGCCCACTGGGGGCTGGCTGACAAGCATTCCTAACTCCAAGGCGTTTGTCTCTCTCATTGGTCCCTCCTTGAAAACACAGGTACATTTTATACCCCTTCCTGTCTGGGCTTCAGGTTTCCAGTGGAAATTAAACTTGGCTCCTTTTCGTTTTTTCCTCCTCCTTCCAGGTTTTGATTTATTCTGTCAGTGCCAGCTTTCCGAGTGGTGTCTCTCTTCCCTCTCCTGGTGGAAGGAAAAAAATCAAGGAAGAGAAGAACAAGGAAAAGAATCAATGGAAACCAAGTTTCAGTCAGGTTTGGGTTTTATTTTTGAGTGAGTGCCATCCACAGAAATGACCATGAAATTGTGCTGCTCAAGTGAAAAATGTAATTTTATTTGATTATTTTTTTAATTATTATTTTGTTTCCATGGAAGCTTTTTGTTGTTGTGGGGAGGAAGGGGCATTTTCAGTAACAACATGCTTAATCATCTATTTTCAAGCCATTCAATTTTGCGGTATTTTTAACCCCATGGGTGTCTTACAGTGTTAGATGATGCTTCAAAGCACATTTCTGCTCCTTACACAGCCTCTCTCGCAGGGGTGCTTTCTGAGGTAAGCCCGTCTGGTCCTATCACTTCATTCAACCCAGGAGTTTGGTGGGTACTTGTACCCCAGCACCACTGTCTCCCTCACCTGCATCTACCCATGGGACAGGACTTCAGCAAATGCTGAAGGTGCCTGTGGCCACCCTGATTTATGTCCCCAGAGCACATCCTTCACTGTCCCCTGCCCAGCTGTTTGCTAACGTTTGTGCTAGAAATCTCCAGCTATGCGATTAATGTGTTTAGGGGTTACGAAATTCTTTGTTTCCCTTGGAATAAAAATGTTACATCAGGAGACAGACCCTATTTTTCAGTGAGGAGAATCCACATTGTCTTTATTGTTCAGTCACAAATCGTGACATGTGTGTTGGCAACGTGCCAGTTGGGGTACAAGGCTTTTGAAGCAAATAGACCGTTTCTCCTTGAGCAGAAGGATTCATGTTCATTTATCACGAGCAGCACATGCTCCTTCCCTCCATGAGCTGGGTGACTGCTTGTCTTCTCCACAGTCACCCTTCCTTCCTCAGTCTGTTAGGTATTACCTTAAATGTGCCTGGCAGCAGTAAAACCCGGTTGTTTTTTAACTTAAATGGCTCATAATTCATCTGTAATGGAAACCCCACTACTGTTCACAAGACTGTTAAACCCATCACTTTCCATGACAGCTATTGGAGCAAATTTTGATTTATCCCAGCCCAGAAAGTAAAAGAAAACCTCTGAGAACATTGTTAGTGAGTAACTTCTCAGTGAACCCATCAAGCCAGCCTGACGTTCAAGCTGCACACAGCTGCACCCAGTAACAACGAGGGGCTGGGGTCTGCTGTGGGGCACGGATGCTTATTCCTGTGGTTTTGTCAGCAGGCGGTTGGAGCAGCCACATATTAAAGCTCTCCCGGGCATCAGGAGATGACATCTTCTTTCCTTTGCTACTTCTCTCCAGCACGTGGTGCTCTGAGGGGACTTCTCTGGGTGGTGTGTGGCGGAGGGCACCTACATTTTGGAAGATGCTCATGAGAGGCTGAATGAGGCTCCTCCATCATTGAGGGGACTGCCTGAAGCATGCCTGTGTGCTGGCACCCGGTGCCTTCGGGAGAACCTGTCTTTGCCAACACCATCTCCTCTTGGCACTCAGTGTGGGTGAGTTGGGTGCTGGTGCTAAGAATTAATGTCATTTATTGTTGCTGAAGTGTAGTATTTCACATCTCATTCCCAGAGTGCTCTGTCTTCTTTTTGGGAAAGAAACCATAGGCCTGGGCATCTGGCAGAGGTGTCTGGAGATCAGGAGTTAAGTAAGTTGCCTGGTGTCACTGCCCTTAGCTTGTTTTACATGATTAGGACAAAAGTCCCTATGGCTTTGGATGTAATAAGAAAAAAAAAAAAAAAAGAAACAACAGCCTCTGGAGGGTAGAAATATGAACTGGGTTAGTGCTTAATTAAGTTGCCTATTAACAGTTGTGTAGCGGCCTGGAAGAATTTTAATGTACCAATTAAAGCAAGGAGCTATCTCCTCGGCTTTCCACCACCTCTGGGGATGCTGTCAAGAACAGGGAGCTTGCGGATCAAGTGCTGTTTATTTTGCTCCTTCCAGCTTGTTAAAAATCCTTCTAAATTTGGGATGTGGCGGAAGCCCACGGACACGTTTGCTTCCGCGAGGCAGTGCGGTGACGTCTGTCTGATGAAGATTAGCACGAGAAAGAAGCGGGCCGTAATGCCGTCTGACCCCGTAAAAAGCCTCCTGTTTCTTACCATTTCTCTGCATCGTTCTGAGAGAAGGAGGGGGTTTGGCGGCTGAAGGGCAGCTCCATGCTGAGGCGGAGGGTGCCTTGGTTTGGCACGTGCAGTCCCAGCAGCTGGTGTGGGCTTGCAGCACGTGTTTTGAAGGGATGTGCTGCGTTATCCTGCCTGTTCACCGGCTGTCCTGTCACCATGTCGCACCACCCTTCAGGGGCTTGTCTGTCTCCATCGTAAGCAGCAGAGATGGGGGAACTCGTGAGAGGACTCATTAGCAAAACCAGATTGGCTTTAGCCATCATGCTTCTTGAGAGCTGGCTTTTTGGGAGAACAGTAAGAAATTTAACCCCAGTGTTGGTATGTCATGTTATGGTCTCGCTCACTTGTAATGTATCCAGAATTTGGACAAGCCAAGCTCAGCCACATTGCACTGAAAAAACTGAGCAGAAAGGGTAGAGGAAACCTCACTGTGTGGTGAAGAGGCTTAAGGACAACGGGAGCCATCAGCCTCCTCTCATCTGAACAGTGCATGGTCTGGAGCCCTCGATGGTGTTGCTTATGGGTGGGGCAAGGCTGCAGGGGGAAACAGCTCAGGAGCTGGGCCAGGAGGAGGGGAAGGGCAACAGGATCACTTCAGCCCTCAGCAAGATGGCAGAAACGCTGATGGTGATTCTGACCACGAGCACACAGAGCCAGCGGAGAGCAGCCTAAGTCGTATCAACAGGCAGGGAGAAACCCTTTTTTTAAATTTAGATTTCTTACATTTTACCGGCCTGAAGGCTGGCAAAGGCTGCAGGGGAGTTTGGTTCCTCAGTGCTGCCCATGGCCAGCTCTCCCGGTAGCACAGGCCTCAGGTGCACAAAGCTGCCCCACTCCTATGATGTACCGTCTGCAGAGCAATTTCCATGCTCAGATGGCATTTGAAGAAAAAAAAACCTCCAATCCCATCCATTTTTCGTGTATCTGCCAGTGGCTTGCTCTGGCTCCTGGCATCCACGGGAGCTTTTTGCCTGCAGAGCCTGAAGGTGGGTGGCCTCCCGTGTACGTGCTCAGCAGTGAGCCCTTTCTTGCAGCAGTCTCTGAAGTGGTTTGTATGTGCTGGCAACCAGGTGAACACAGAGCTTGGCCCCTGCAACTGCCACGCACAGAGCTGCTGATCCTGTTAAAAACCAGTCTGGGGCCAGCATGTTGTAAACATCTCCCAAAACAGGGCATTAACCAACTAGAAAGGGTCTACCATGAGCCTTTGATACCCACTCCATCACCCCAGCATCATGTCAAGCAGCCCTGGTTGGGCATCTCTGGGCAAGCCCCTGCTTGCTGTTCCCCATCCCTCTGTGCATCCTCTCTCCCACGTGGATGCTGCTCTCCCCTCTGCGGGGGCAGGGGACTCGGCGAGCATCCTTCATTTCCATTTGCATTTGGAGCACATCTCCCGATAAACACCACAACGTTCCTCTTGAGGTTTGAATACAAAATGAGCTGGGGAATTTCAGATGAAGGTAGCATTAGTTTGGAGCACCACGGTCTTCTAGGAGGGGGTTTAAGGAGGTTGGAGTGGTTGTGAGAATCTCTCTCTCAAATCCAAACAGGCAGCTCGCTAAGTGCAAAGTTGAGGATAGTGTCCTCTTCCCCTTGTATGCTATTAGTATTTAGGGCCAGGCTTCAATTATTCATTCCTTCAGGGTGTGCTTTTATCATCTCAGTGCTACAGGATTAGCTTGTGCACCTTCTCTGGGCACTCAGAAAAGACCTTTTCATAAGATTTGTGAAATTTCCTATCTGAGAGGCCTTTTGCAAGCAAAATATATGCCATGCCATTAGCGAGAAAAAGCAAATCTTCCCCATCCCCACCCGCAGGTTCTGTAAGACCACACAAAGCTGAGCCTTAGTGGATGTACAGGATCTGGCCTTGGCTGGAGATGGAGTAATCCAGCATGGCTTGATGAGAAGGCAGGTCTGTTATTTCTTTCTTTATACAAGAACGAGGAGATATCTAATGATATTAGGTAGACCCAGGCCAGTTCCATACACACCCATGATCCTGAGCCCAGCCAGCCTGTTTGTCTGAGCTGTGGACAAATCGTAGTATGCGGTGATTAAATGCTCCAAATTATCGACATCCGCACTATAAATACCTGACTTGTTAATAGCTTGTCTTCCTGCTGGCTCTCAAAGCCTGACAGTTTGCTAAAATGAGGATAATCAGATCGTATATTTTTGAGCATGGCTTGATCGGGGCAGGGCCTGGGAAGAATTCTATTTTATTTGCCCAAAGAATCTTTTTATATAATTAAGTAAAGTTGACCATGGAATTAACATTCCCATTCAGCCTTTAGGAACCCAAGCGCCTGTGGGAGCTCAACACCACAGCAATCACTGCAATTTCAGAGCTGGTCAAAATCAGGGACAAAGAAGAAAGGTTTTTTCTGTCTTTTGAAAATATTCTGTAGGGTTATTATGTTCATAAGGCCATGACAAGACCATGAAAAGTTTTGTTAACCAAAAGTCTGGAAAAATTACTGAGCCAAAAAAGTGACATCGATCAATCCATTTAGTTTTCATTGTTTTAAAAGATGTTTTGTAAATACTGGCAATTCTAATTAAACTTAAAAGATTGAATTAATTTTTAAAGGAAAAAAAAGTAGAAGTTTGGAGTTTTCCATTTAGAACTTGCTGGAACAAGTCAGTCTGACAATTTTTGAAACTGTATTAAAATATTTTTTTGACATAAACCTGATGAAACCTGGCCCTAATCCTCTGTGCAGATTGAATTTTGAAGAACTTGAATTTTTCAGGTAAGAAACACAAAACCATAAAAAAACCTTGAAGTCAAACATTTTCCTGAAAAATTCCTGCCACAGTGATTGCACTGCTTCTGAGAAACAGGAGTAGCAGCTAAGACACATCCAAGTGTGTTTTCTTCCTGTCAAACAGAGCTAATACCTTGTGTTTGCTTTCTGTAGTCAGTGAAGAGACACAGGTAACCCCAGGAATGGTGTAGCATTCTTTTTAATTGAAGTGTCCTTTGGGGGTTACTGCCTTCTCCATTGACTTGACAAGCAAACAAGGCTTCTCCCTCAGCCATCCCAGGCACACGGTTACAGCTGGGTGGAGTAAATAACCCTGTGTTCAAGTGACAAGACTCAGGATTGACGTGCAAGGATTGACTGCCCTTTGCTTTGGGCAGTGCTTCCCACCTAGGACCTTCAGGGACCCCGCTCCGGCAGCATTGCTGTGGTATCACTTCTGAAGTGATCACAACATTTACAAACTATTCAGATTTAAAAAATGTTTCAAATCAGACCAATGGCACTGAGCAGCTCTGAATCAGTCAGATTTTAAACACAGCTGGGTGAGAAATGCGACGGTAAGCATGGACTGAGCTGTGTGAGCAGCTTGGAGGACCACACTGTGACCAGTGGCCATTTGGTCATCCTCCCTGATGCTGAGACCTGCTGTGGCATCTGCGGGCAGGCAGCACCGTATGCCGGAGTAGACCAGCAAGCAAACTGCATCCCATCTCTGCTACCCACAGCTGAGCTATGGTAACACGTGCTGCCTCAAACATCTTGTCTAGACCATGGCAGGGCAGTTTAAAAGGGCTCACCACCCGGGGCAGAGACGTCAGGTGCTGTTACCGTCTTTGGGATTCCCACAGGGGAGCATGAACAAGGGTTTCTACTTGGCAAAGGTGAATAACCCTGGATATTGATTCTTTTGTGTTTCCTTCACTGAAGGCCGTGGGTAGCAGTGCCTTGCAGTGCAGGGGATGTGGTTGAGATGTTTCATGGAGTTAAGTGCTCCTCGCTGCTCGCTAGTCAGATGGTATCTCCTTGCTTCTGCCGCAGAGCAGAGGCGACAGGAGGC
The DNA here is from genome assembly GCA_027574665.1 of Rhynochetos jubatus. Taxonomy (NCBI): domain Eukaryota; kingdom Metazoa; phylum Chordata; class Aves; order Eurypygiformes; family Rhynochetidae; genus Rhynochetos; species Rhynochetos jubatus. The sequence goes on along the minus strand of CM050655.1, from coordinate 31,112,214 downwards.
AGGTGTCTGGGCCAATGCTTAAAAAATAGCCCCTCTCCACAAGAGCACTGTTTAAACATGCTTTTTTATTATTACTACAGGAGAAAGTTGGCTTTTTCCGTAACACTGTAGTGCAAACATCATGTGTTTGCCCCACAGCAACCAGCGAGTCAGCAGCACGAGCTCCTTCCTGGGCAGGAAGCAACAGGTAAGACTGCCTCTACTTTGGGATAACCATCCCCTTATCATCAGGCTGAAAGGCAGCATCTCCTGCAAAGGTCTCCCCTGAAAGGATTGTTAGTTGTGATGGTGTGAGCAGCCTGATGGAGAGATACCCAACTCCCTCGCCATTCCTCACAGGGTCTTTCCACCAAAAGCTGAAAACCCATTTTATATTAAAGGCTCAGCATAGCTCCAAGGAGGCTTAGTAGGACTCAATTTTTAATTGTGAAATATTGATAGAGACAGCTTTCATGTGTGCTGCCTCTTGCTCCTGCAGCATGGGTTATAATTTCTTATCATCAGCTCTGGATTCTGTGAGCAACTCCAGCTGAGCACCAGGGAGGTGCTGGCATTAAAGAGGGTGCACCACGGGCCCTGAGACAGGGCGGGAGAGCAGCAATGGTAACTGGCAGTAAAAGCTGACAACCAGAAATTAACGTTGCTTTTAACTGTCAACTCTCAGTAGAAATAAACCTTGAATCCTACCGGGCCTAGCTGTAAAATCACATGGACCTTGCTTTAAGCATTGGCTGAGCACACTGCACTCTGCTTCTGTCTAAGAGAGGATGGCATAATGCCTGTCCGGCTCATTAAATGTGATGTGGGCTGAAAGATGGAGATTATGTGAATCCAATACTCTAGCAAGGGATGTTGGCATTGTCAAAGTGTGGGCCATCCCCAGGGAATGGTCTTCAGCAGGAACAACCCTATTCCTATCAACGTGGTCCTTCCACTCCTGGCCTGGGATGGCAGACAGGCTCTGGGTCAGGGCTCACCCTCCTGTAGTCTTCCTCTTGAGCAGTGTGAGCTGTCTTAGGAAGAGGTGGGACACCCAGTTTTTCCTGAGGCTGAAGACAGGAAGTTATCTTGCAACACGTGATCACAGCCTGTTGTGCATGATCTGGATAAATGATAAAGCTCCTGGAAAAGTGGGAGCCTTTTCTGCAAGGGCAGCAAAGTACTAACAATAGTTCAGGGGAGGGTCTCTAGAAGGTGGCATTCTGGCTCCATTTATTCAGTTGTCTGTGTACAGAGGGACATCGCTCACTTGATCACAGGACAGATATAGTCTTTGTAGGTTGAAATATCTGGGACACAGCTAGACCTACAGCAGGACAAAAAGATGGGTTCCCAAAGTAGGGTGGAAGGATTGTAAAAATCCAGAAAAGATCCAGCTGCTGAATCAAGAGAAGACATACAGTGGTACCAGAAAAGCAGCAGTCACAACTAACCTGGTAATGGCCCTACAGTAGAACAGGCGCCCATCACCTTTACAGAGCAAAGTGAGTCAGCTTTATGCTGCTACAGTCAAGCATTTAAAAGTGCATTTCATAGTCATAGAATTTTGAATACAAACCATCCAGCCATTAATAACAATCTGCCTAGCATTAAAAATTATACCACAGATGCATGGTTTTGCCAGTTTTGAAGCATCAGCAAATTCAGTTTAACTGCTATAGAGCTAGAAATAGTCACTGTAAGGATGATATTGTTTTGCATTTGGTGCATTTATTGACATGAGAAAATCAGCAGGCATTAATTTAACGTGATTAATTCAGGAACATGCAAATGCAAAGGCTGGGTGGAAGCACAGAAACCGTGTGTTGCAGAACCGGAGTTTGGTTCCTTGGTTTCCCTAGTTTCATCACCTCCCAGGGGCAGCAAACACGCTCTGAAGCAGAAGTGCTGGTACCAATGAAGGATCCAGGATGGGTTTTGGGCTGGCACTTGGAACCCAGCAAGGAGGGAGACCCGCAGGAGGCGGTGGGCAGTGAGTTGGACATGAATTCTGGCCAGGTGGGTTAGTGTGGTCCAGACTTCACGCACAAATAGCCCTGAAACAAATCCTCCCGAAAGAGAGTGCAGGGGAACTCCTTGTGTGAGCAAGGCAGCATGACCTATCCCTGCTCTGCACATTGCATACCGAATAAGACTCTCAGCTATCCATGACATTTTCACACCACTTGATAGTGTGAAAGTGCTTATAAAAGAGAGGAAACAGCCCAGGGAGAAGAGCCTTTTCCCATCCTCCTCGTTTGCTGGAGAACAGTCAAGTGACCTGCAAGGGCCCTGCCCTGGTGAATGAGGCAGGAGCAGATTCAAGCCCAGCACAAATTGCTCTCAATTGGCACCTGTCCCCCAGGCTCAGGATGACTTTTGGGAAGATGAGAGCCATAAGGCTCCTCCATCTCACCAGGAGCTCCCACAATCTTGCAGTAAAGAAGCCACAGCAGTGATTTGTTCTCCCCTTTTGAGAACCAGACATTGGCTTGGTCTGTAACACAGACATCCTCGCTTGCAAAGACAAAGTAGATCATTAAGACAATAGAAACAGTGAGTGTACAGAGAAACACGAAAAAAATGAGTCTCAGATACATTCATATTTTATGCATTTACTGGGATAAAACCTCAAGTCTCTAATACTAAATCAGAATGTCATAGTGATAGCTTATGCTAATTTAATTAAAGGTAGCATCCTGGTGCACACAGATAAGAAGCTGAATTAATATTGTGCACCACCCACTAATTTTGCCTGCCATAGGTGTGCTTAGTGTGGGACATCCTGATGTGCTCACAGCTATATTTGGACAGGATGATTATCCTCCCCCTGCCAATCTACCAAAATTAGGCAGGGTCGAATTTTACACTTTTTGGTCCCGAATCTGACAAACTGTGTGTAAACGCCATCTCTGGGGACCGGAGCACCAATGAATCCATCTGTGCTGGAGAAGTGGGAGTCCTTGCCTGTCTTTGCTTCCCATGTGGAGAGAAAGAGGTTTCTCAAGGAAGCCTGAAGTGTTGTGAACAACCCCCAAACTTTCCCTAAGTATGAAACAGGATTGCACTCTTCTGGAAAACAAACCAACTTGTTGATGGAGTTTGAGGCATCACAAAGGTACCAGAAGCCTTCAGCTTCGCACTACCTATACTTCTATCCTAATTTTGGTTTGGGCATATTCTCTTCCTTCATGTGTGTGGGAAAATCATCCTCCAAGAGCTACAGTAGGGTGTAACTTCGATAAGCCTGACCCTTACCTGGGTGCCACAAAGGAGCTTCACCAGCTGGCTGGCAGGGCCAGGTCATGGTGAGATCTGGCTGCTGTTGGGGTGCAGACTCATCTAGCCACTGCTCCCCTCCCTCTCAGCCATGTCCTCCCGCTCCTGGCAATTAGACAAGGGTGGGTGTCACTGTTATTTATACAACAGAAATGTCTTAAATCCTCCAAGCAGAAACAAACACCTCACCTCTGTACCTTCTGGACCTTGGCAAGAGCCTAGACCTTCAAATCTTGCAAGAAGCTGTGTGGATGCTTTTGCTCTCTGCAAATCAGGCAAGGAATCTGGGTCCGTTGCATGTGGCGATACACAGGTTGGGGCTGAACCTGTGAACTAATTTGAGCCCATCAGAATCAAAGTCAGTCCATCTGTTTGCTTCAGTGGCACTAGCTGTCTCCTCCAAAGTGCTTGGTGGTTAAAAGTGCCAGGGAAATGGAGAGTTTCATTACTAACTGTGAGAATTGTGGAGGGAAGTGCACCTCTGAGGGTGTGGGGATTGCCTTGCTGGGGAATAATGCTGCCATTATAAGCAGTTTTAATGTGAAAAAGTAAAAGAAATAAAATGCAGCATAAGGTTTCTTCTCTGTACTCTTTTTTCCAGGCAGAGGAAGCACTAAGCGCAAGTGCAGTGAACGGACAACAGAGCTCTAAGACGTCAGTAATACCTTCTCCTGGTAAGTAATAAAAGCAAAGCGTTTGCTGGGTGGCACTTGTAACTCCTTGCTGTTAAGCTAAAAATGGCATGTGAAGTGTGTGAGCGCCTTTGCAAGGAAAACTGCTTGTAGGCAGAGATGTCTGTGTTCTGCAGCAGGCTGAGACACTTGGTCGCGGGGTCAGCTCTGCTCGTTAGCTATGAACATCCTGAAAATAGTTACTGTGGAGGAAAAGTACCCAGAACCACACGAGGTGACAAGACTGGGCTCTTAGAGAGTCCAGGTGTCAGTGAGAAAGAGGGAGCATTGCTACCAGCCGGGATATTCAGGCAGGACCTTTCTGGAGCGTGTCAGTGCTGAAGCACAAGCAGGTCTGTTTGTGTGGCCTGCGTAAGAGATGCTTCAACAAAATTTGCTGAGCCACCATCCTCACTGGATTATAAAACACCTTGTTGCTGCCTTGTAGCACTGGCAGAAAGCTAGCACGCTGCCCACTGAAAGGGTGCAGCTGGAAACATCTGTATTCTGCAAACAGGAGAGCTAAGAGGCAGAGTTGACTTCCTCCATTAAAGCTGAGCTGCTCAGATGGTACACACCTACTTATGAGAGCGGGAAAAGTGAAGATGCCAAACTAGGCATGAAATTTGCGGTAGTTAGGACTTAGATTTGTACTTAGTTCTGCTTCCTGCTAAAGGGCATAAACAAAGCAAGTTAATAACTCACTCGCCTGAGGAGTGTGTAATGTCAGACTCCCGGAGGAGTTGGAAGGGCTGCTCTCACCCCTTGAAATTTCCCACCAGCTAGCAGGTATTGTTTCATCACCACGCTTTAAAGTGAAAACACTCTACATTTTTCTCTATGACTGTATTGCAGAACATGACTTGGGAATGACCTGAATAGGAAGGTCTGACAGATTGCTTTCTTTAAAGGCTCTGTAGGGAAAAAAGCAGACACAACCCTCTGCTAGATTACACCAGTGTTAGAGTAATGCATTGCCACTGCTATTGACAGCATCACACCTGGCTAAACGAGTGTGAAGGGAGGACTGGGACCAGCATCACAGTATTTTCCACTTAGCAGAGCTCCTGTGGGCTACCCTGAGCCCAGGGGTTCCTAGAAAAGCCTCCGTGGATCTGAGCCCAGGCTTGGCGGGTCATTAGAGATGGTGAATCAGCTGTATCTTCAGTCTAGTGGTTTGGAATGTAAATAGTGGTGGGATTTCATTTTCTAAAGAAGATTTCATTGTTTTGGACTACTCAGTGAGAAGATGCTGTAGTTTTGTGAGAAAGATATTTGCAGCCAGTGTATTGGGTACCAGCTGCTGAACTGTAGTGATTGGAAAAATCGCTTTTGATCCATCCTCTGCCCATCATCAAAGGATGATCCATCCTTTTCTCTGTTCTGCCTTTTCTCCTCAAAACGCTGTGCATGTGGGAGTTTGAGCTATGCGACTGTATCCCTGCTTTCCATGTTGTGGGGTGGGATTACGGATTCATTTCCTTAAACCCAGGGAGGAACAGTAGTTCTTGTTCGTAAAAGTTCTGTCTCTGTTAAGAAACAGATTATCTGGCAGCCTGGAAAACCCCAAGTGCAGGTTTTGCCTTTGGGATGTGACCTGCCCCGAGCTGGAGCAGAGGGAAGGATCCGTGGGGCCGGATCCCACATGGCGACGGCGGTGTAAGGGCACGGCGGGAAGCGGGGGCGGGCGGAGCCGGGAGCGGGCAGGGCTCTCCGGCGGACGAGCCGCGGCTCGCCGTGCGGCCAGCCCCTCCGTAGGGAAGAATCGGGAGCACCCCCTGCTCCACTCCCGGCCGCCGCCGGTTGCCGTCAGCAGAGGGACCCCTCGGACCGGCCATGGGGCCCGGCTCGGCGGGGCAGTGGCGGCAGGCCGGCGAGAGGCCTGCGCGGCCGCCGGGGCTGCCACCCGGGGCTGCCTGTGTTCCCAGAGACCCCGGCAAACTTGGGCTTGGACGTAATGAAAAAGGGGAGGACACGAGCAAGCGGAGAACAGCGGGCTTGGCATGGAGGCGTCACACAAGCTGGGCTTGTGCCCCTTCCTCCGGCCTGCGCGGCCTGTGCCTATCGCAACATCTAATACGCAGCGATGCGGAGTGTCCCAGAGCTTTCCGGGCCCCAGCATACATCACCCGCTCTCCGCCGTGGCAGGTTACTGTGGAAAAGGGCTGTGGCTAAAGGAAAGACAGAAAAAAAGGGGAAAGAAATGAAGATGAGAATAATCATGTTTTTCCTGTCACCTGTGGTTTGCCTGATGCTTTTTGCTGCTCACAGGTATCTGAAATTATGAAAGCACCAAAGCCTTGGTAGAGTTAAGGCCTGTTGCTACCGAACTTGCTCTGTAATAGTCTTGTTCATGATTTTGCAGGCATTAAGACACAAATGGGGGGTGATTATCTGTGGGTTTAGGTGACAGTAGCAGTTTGGTCTCCTCTTGCGGGACATCATATCCCTCTACGTATGCTGGTGGCTCAGCATTAGGGGCTGAGTGTCATCCACCCTCCACCCTTCCTGCTCCAAAAGGAAAGAAATGCCCCATGGATGATTCTTGGCAGAGTCATGAGGGTAATAAATTAGCAATAGGAAAACCGCAGAGCAATCAAAAGGCACCTGCTACATCCTAAGAAACTGCTGGGATCTGCTATGCTAAAAGCTACAATTATTAATGTAACAGACAGCAGGGTTGATTTGAAACCTTAGTGGAGGCAGCTGAAACACTTTTTCACACTCATTCAGGCTAAAATTCAGATTATGGCCTTGCAGAGAATGGTTTTCCTCAAAGCCAGCGCAGCTCCTGGGTTTGGAGGACACAAACTGCCCTGCCACTGCTCTCTCAGAGGGATCAGCCCTTTGGAGAGGTGTTTGCTGGGTGTCTGCGCTCGCCGTGCAGCGCGACGGCTGCATGCTCAGGCTGTGCCAAAGGCTCCCCGGGCACCCTATCCGTTCTGCAACTGGAAATGCTTTGGAAAGTTCTTGTCTTTCTGCTGTCCTTCAGAAACTGCCAGCTGGAGGGGGAGGACTTTTTTTTCAATGCACTAGCATTGATCAAGATTTTTTTTGGGAAATCAAACACTTTCTGTGTTTGTCATGCCTTTCTTTTTGCAAAGGATTACCTTCCTTTCATAATTACCAAATGCAGTGCTGTGTCTAGGAGACGCCAAATGCGGGCAGAGAGACCTCGAGCCTGGAGCTTTATACCCCGCTGAAGTGGAAGGACAGGTCCCTGCCCCGGCTGCTTCAGTCATCTGTATTCATCTTGGCTACAGTAATCCTTCCTGCAAAGCCAGCCATGTGCCTTCGGTACAGCTGCGTGACTAATCCTTAAGTAATCGTTTATTTGGGGAAAGTCACCTCTGGGTGTGCTATTTGTTGGTCCATAACGGTACATTTTGAAGGGAGCAGGTTGAAATAATCCAATCAGCATTTCCTGAAGGGGTATATGACCCCTTCCCCTTTTCTCCTTGTCCCCAGCAGAGTACAAGTAACACATGGTGTGCGTGTGAAGACTTGGGAATGTGAGTCTCAAGGAGACGGAGAGTATCTGAAAGGTGACTGCGATGTGAAGGGTAGGCTTGGGAGGAAACACAGGGTAAAACAATGTGGGAAAAGATGCTTTCCCTGGCTGTTGGAGCTTCCTGCTGTAGGGCAGTGGAGTCCCAGAGCTCTCTTTGAAGACATGGTGGGAGCCATAACCCTGCCTTCTGGTAGGATGCTCTGTGGCTGGAGAACATCTGGGCTTCCATGCCTGAGGCCATGTCATGGCCACACTGTTCTGTATGAGTTACAAGCAACACAAGTATTTCTAGTAATCCCAAAATGTCCAAGTCATGGTCCTCTAGGGTGCAGAGTTCTTTAGTCCTGGTCCCTCATGGGCTTTGAAGAAGTGTAGTTAAGATGAGATGTGTCTCTCCTGTTACAAGCTGGTATGTTGTGAAGGTCACAGCACAGCCAGCCGTTCTTTAGGGGTGCTGGCAAGACTGACAGCTAGGAAGAATGTAATGTCAGGAGCCAGATCCCATCCCATCAACCCCCGTGGAGTGGAGAACCTGCCTTCTCAATGGTCAGCTTTTGAATATAATGCTTCAACTTTCTTGTATTGCTTAACTCCAGTAGAAAGAACATTTGCAGTCCAAATACCTTCTGGTTTTTTACTTCATGTCTTTTTTTCCTCACATAAGTCAACCCAGGAGCTTGTCAGTTTGAAGAGGAGGGTGTCATCAGTCCCTGGGGCTGGTTCCTTGCTCTGGCCTGCATCCCAAGATGTGGTTTGAGTTGCTGGCATAACTCAGGGACAATTCAGCCCATTGCAGGACTGGTTGCTATGACACTTTGCAGATCACCATATCGGGAGCTATTGGCACAAGGGTAACCTACATTCTGCCTTGTGTCTGATTAAAGCCTTTTTGACAAGAACTCTATGTGTTTTGCATGAATATGTATGATTTGGGCTTTGCAAACCAGAAAGATCTCTGTTCATCCACTGGTGACAAAGAATAATTCCTGTGGGACAGCTCTGGGGTCAATATGCCTTTTAAGGGATAAGTTAAAAATAAAGCTATTTTTTTGATCAGCTGTTGCTTCCTTCGGCAGTAGTACTCATCACTTGCATTTTGGTGTAGCAATTGAGAATTTCTAGGTGACGATTTGGAAAGTCAGAGGAAACACTTCCAAAGACACTGATTTGCACAAAGTGAAGATAAAACTGGGCTGGTTTTTTTTCCAGTATAAGATAAAGACGTCAAAACTGGACATTTCCAGACAAGGGTGAAGGTATGTTCCTGCCCTGCCCACTAAAAACTGAAGATGGTCAATGGGCCATTGGTCAGTTGTCCCAGAGGCATTATACGTAAGACAGCTTTGCTAACTTTCAGTTAACCTTCTTAACACTGCTGCAGTGAAGGAGGATGGAGATGGTTCAAATGAGGACCAGGGTCTGGATGTCTGGTTCCAGGAGCATTTTTAAGGCAACACAACTGTTTCTTAGGGCTATATTTTTTGCATTCTACTTCAAACTGCTGTCTAATCCTGTCTAGCATCTGGTGCTTCAGAGAGAGAAAAAGAAGAATGAAATGAAATGATATCTCCCTGTAGACTTAGAGCATTCAAGCAAACTGCAGTTTTTCTTGTCCTAAACGAGATTAGTGATCATTAAAGACAACTCACAGAAGAACAGTGCTGGGTTATGGTCATTTCCATGAAGTTATCAATATGGCCTTAGGCATGAAGTCTTCATTTTCGATGCCTTCTATTAAACACCAGCTCCATAGGGTCATCACGGGGTTGATGATATTATGTGGGTTGGTTACTTTCCCCAGCTGATGCCGCTACCTATTTTTGGCTTTGCCCTTTGGCTTGCCTTTGGCACTCGAACTGTATCAACCACTAGCAATATGAATCAGTGCACAGGACTGACAGTCCTACAGCCACACAGGCAAGCTGGAGATGTGCCGAATAAATAATCAAAGCTGCTAATGAGGCTGCATAACGCTGGGGGCTTGCAGGGAACTTTCTTGCAATGTAGTTGTGTTACAGTTGTTTGAGAAGAAGAGGGAAAACATAATGTTTGTTACAGCAGAGAGGAAATCCGACTAGAATATTTTAAGTTAAGTGAGTAGCAGCTACGGTGCTGTTTAGTTTTTCCTGTCACATGGTTGAATATGTTCATTATTTATGATAGCGTTGTTGGAGCTGCAGTGGTATAAGGAGAAGGGCAAAATGTCTTTTGTAAGGAAAAGTAGTAGCTTTTAGTTGTAACAAAAGCTACTGCAGCTACCTAAAAAACCTTTTTTCATTGTTGCCACATAGGTGTCCACTTCTGGGGAGTGATTGTGCAAGTTACAAACAGACCATCTGCATTTTTGGCTAGAGGAATTGTTCACTATAGTGTTTGCAAGCTTTAAGCTTATCTCCTCCAGGAAATTCTATGTGTCAAACCATCAGTTATTGGCTGGGACTTGTGGCAACCTATTGACTACCAAATTCACAAAGGAAACTGCTGCCTCTGTGCTTCAGGTTTGCCAGAAGAGAGGAAAGAACGGAGATACAGAGCTCACACGTGGTGTTGGGAACAAACTGTAGTAGTCTCTACAACCCTCACCACGGGAATCTGCTGTCCATCTTTCCAGATGTGAGGGCACACTTTATGTAGGGCAATCATAATCAAGTCTCGCTGTTACAAACTACCCCTGAGCACATCTTTCCTCATCTGGCCTGCCAGCTGATCTCTGCTTGTCCTCTGTTTTGTGCAGTCTTGGTGTCAGTCATGGCCAGGGGAGGAGAGTGAGTAGGAAGTTTGTCCTTTTCTGGGCTATGCTGTAACATATATATTTAGCCTCTTGGTCTCTCTCTCCCCTAGAACTAAAGGAGAGAGTGGAAAATGTGATTTGGTGGAGATAATTGGAACAGTTTGCCAGGTAAAAGCCTAAGAGAGAGCAGGAGCACTTCACCAGTTCTCCGCAGGAACTTCTCATCATATTTTGAGTATTTTTGAGAATCCTCCCCCCCCCCCCCCCCCCCCCCCCACTTTCTGAATGCTGGGTTTGGAATTCTTAGACCCACCCTCAAAAAAAAGTTGGTGTGATATTGTCCCCTTCTCTCAACATCTTTCATTTCACTTGGCTACCCCAGGACATGTTGCTTTTGGGAACACCTTGCAAAGCCCAGAGAAGTGAAGCAGCGCTACTGATCGCTTTAAAATCCTCAGACATCTTATGCAGAACTCAATTCATTATGCCCTTAAATCTCGAGTCAGCAGTGGCCTTTTTTTTCAATTATGGGGTTTAAGGGATTATCGTGAGTCATTACCCTGAGGTATTAATATCTGCATTGCTTCTGAAATGGTTCAGGTGAGGAGGTGGTACAGCAGCTGCGCCCAGGACGGCTGGGAGCTGGGAGCATGACCCTTTCTTTTAGTCTCCAGAGCAGAACTGCAAGGAAAACGTGCCCTTGTGTTAAAAATTCAACTCATTCCACAAGCTTTTCACTTTGTCTCTTGAGGGGTCAATTAAAGCTTCACGGTCTTTCCTGCCACACTGGCAAAAAAAGATCTTCATCTCCCCTTCCTTTGATTAACTATGTTGTTATAAACAGACGATGCAGCACAAGCAAGGGTAACTAATATGCTTTTCCCCCTAGCCGAGGTCCTTGTAAATGAATCAATTAATTTTAACCAGTGCACCCCTGTGCTTGAAACGGTGCAAAGCTGGCACACAGCTGAAATGCTGCTGAAGCCTCAGTGTCGCGAGGGGCGAGCGGCCTCAGATATGGGAAGCCACCCCTGCACACAAGGACTTCACGCACACGCTCAGGCAGGGGCTTGCCAAAGCCGTTTGCTACCGCAGATCCCTCCCCAGTTTAAGAGATTTTCTTGGCCTCCGAGTTCCATGAAAAAGATGCTCATAGCAGGCATTTAAATTTTTATGAAGTGCTTGCTTTATTATCTTAATAAATCCTTGTTTGGTTTGCAGAATGCATCCCCATTGAAGTTAAGAGTTTATATGAAAATTAAAATGGCACTATATCTTCTTAATTAGACAAATGTATAGATAAAAAGAAACAAATGTCAGCTGGCAGTGGAATTTAGCTTTGCTGGGAGGGTGCTTTTTTATTTCTCTCTCAAGATGCTTGCAGAGGTTAATGCTGGTGCTGCAGACATTCAAAGGGACAGCAAAACTGTCCCTTATCAGCAGGCAAAACACGGGCAAAACCCGTTCTTCGGTGTTGTGCATTTCATCCTTGCTGAATTATTTACTTCCAAAAATAAGTTACATAATTATTATCGCATAAAAATTAAGCAGATTTTATTTTTCACAGGTGAACAGCCAAGGCTGAGCCTATGATGTCTTTGCTCTGGCGTATATTTGAAGGTACACTAACTTACAGGCTTAATTGGCAAAAAATGGTGGGAGAATATTGATCAAGGAATTTTTTATTCAGATTGTTTTTGGCTTTCAGAAGCAAAACATTTCAGAAGCAGGTCATTATTATTTCTTACATCTCCTAAAGACTGTAGCTGTAAATCAAGGGGAGTCATCTGCTGTTCTCTACAAGGCAGCTCTTTTTTAAAAAAGGACAAGAAGGAAATTTTAGCTGAATTGTGGGAATAGTTTTGTTCTAGCTCAGAGCTGGCTGCAGGGTGGATCTCAGGCTGCGTTTGGTCTCTTAGCTATACATGTCAGAAGAGTTTCTGGTTGTCATAATGAAATATGGTGGGAGAAACTACTGGGTTTTAAAGTGAACTTTTGCGGTTGCTGGCTCTGATGTCTAGGGCTTTGGTAATGGGGTTTGTTCCATGCAATAGGTTGAGGTAACTGCTGCTCTGCAGCAGGTTTGGTCCAGCAGGGATGGTCCTGGCCATAGGGCTCCTCATCTTCTTTCTTGTGTGGAGGTGGATGGGACTTGGCAGGAGGCATCAGCCTGGAGATCTCCTACCAAAATGTTTCAAGGCAGATCCTGCTTCTTTTGTGACTGCAGCATTACTGGCTGCAGCAGCTACATCCCCTTCCCTCCTTTCTTAAGCAGGCCAGTACACATAAGAAAGCACCTGCTTTGGCTTTGGAAGGAGAACACTGGTTTCATAACACTGCCCTGCAGCACGATGAGTGAGACGTGGCAAAGCTGTCCCTGCAGTGGCTGGAATAGGGCTAGAAAGCAGAGGAAGAATGCACAGCAGAGTTTAAAGCTCTCTCCTTAAAGCAGATCGGATACTTTCTGTTTACTGTGCAGCTTAAAACACTATTGCCAATGGACTCTGCCTAAAAGTCATCTTGACTTCTCACGCTTCTTTTAAAACTTTATAAGTTGGGGAATTTCTTCTGCTTTTAAAGGGAAAATGACAGCTTCTCGGAGACTTTCACACTTACTGAAAGAAACAAGACCATCGAAGCAAAACCCTAAGTTGGGGCAATCTTTGTGGAGAATCGCAGACGGGAAGTTTAAAGCTGACATTGGCAGGGCAGGAGACTTGCCAACTTCACAGTGCCATGAGGTGCAGTGATAAACCCTCAGCCTCTTGGGAACTGGCACCAGTTCCATGAGCACTGGGAATCTGTGGGCACTTCTCATTGATCTGCCAGTGTCTGGGTGCCCCTTGCTTTGCTGATGAGTTCAGTCGCTGCCGAGTAGGTGAGCGGGGGCTGGTTACTGCTGCGCATCGGCACAGTGCTGCTAGGCTTGGGTGTGCATTTGGATGACAGCATAAAGATGCTCCAGGAGCAGCCCAGCTCAGGTTTTGAAGCATTGAGCTGTGATAGCTTGAGCTGGGGATGGGCAGAAACTGGACGTATGTGTTGCCTGGGTTATCTGACCTTCATCTCCCCTGGGAAAGGCAGGATGGGGCCAGCAGGCTTCCCGAGGAGAACAGCCTTTCGGGGGAGAATTCCTCTCCCAGGCACACAGCAGCCGCCATCATTAGTTATGTTGTGAGTGTATCTTCCAAATGCAGAAATCAATTCTGAATATTTTATGGCTTTAATTACACCACCCTGCATGTGCTGCAGAGAATGGGTTATTAGGCTGCCGGATGCTAATTTCCTTCTAGGATGAGGGGTTTCTCCCTCATGCTTTTCGTGCTTTGGATAGCAAAATATTGCATGCAAGAAGGCAAAAGTTCATGGCAGCATTGAACTAGAAGTTAGGCTGGAAGCAAGAGCTGGCAGAGCAAAACGTCTGCGCTCTTTTCCGATGAGGCTCGATAGCTGGGCTATCAGCAGTGTGTGGATGTCAAAGGGCAGGGAGGCAACATTTATCAGAAAGGCATAAATATCTGCTGCCAGATAGACACTTCTGCAGCTCGATCAAAAAGTCCTTGGAGCCACTGGGCTTTGGTCTAACACCAAAGATGGATGGGTGGGTGTTCAAGAGTGGGTAATTCATGCCGGGAGTGTTGCCTTCCTTTTCCATGCCTGGTTCAGAGAAACAGACCAAACTTAGTGCTGTGATGTGCCATTAGACTCACTCTTAGTAAGCACAGTCAAAGCCTGGGTGTTGGAGCTAAATGTAGGGCTTAGTTTCTACCAGAGGAATAACAGCAGTGATATTACAGCTCTCACAGATGGGGTCTGGACTATCTCATCATGCTTTCTAAGCTCTCCTGCAGGCAGGTGTGTCTACGTAGGCAGGTCTGCGGGTCTTTGAAAAGTCACATCTAAGGCAACAACCAAGTCACTATGAGTACAAATCACAGCCTTGATGAAGAGTTTGGCTTTTCCCATCTAAGCCATCTTTCTGCTTCTCCCCTGGTACCTTTTGCCAGCATTGATCTTTCAGAGTTATTTATTTTGACAGTCTGCATGATGACGTGATATAACAGATACTGTCTGCTCCAGCAAGTAATGAGTTCAGATATTTTGCTTCATATATGGATGCAAAAGGCCATTGCTCTCAGGCTGTAAGGCCTTGGTCTGTCATCACATCAGATCTCATAGTTGAAACAGTACTGAGCTGACTTCGTCTTAGCATCTGCCACGGGAGTGAGTTTGGTGATTGAAGGAACCATATAATCTCTGCTGAGACTCAGTTCTGGGTCCTGGGCAGCCTGGGAGGGGCTATGCAAGCACTGATGTTTGTTCTGAGATTTCCAGATGTTAAAACATATCCAATCATCGTTGGGCAATCGTGGGTGAGGGGGTCAACCAGACAATGGTACATGCTCTTAGCCAGTGTGTGAGTGCTTGGGCTGCTCTCCTCTCTAAAGCAGGTTATGCTGCTGTACCATGCTGTTTGAAAGATCCATGGGCTACCCCGGCAGAGGCTGTGCTTCCGAGGATGTTGCTTTCAGCCGTGAGTTGCACTCGGCTGAATTCAAAGGAACTGGTTATGGACGGAAAATAGCTCTCCTCAGTTCCATCATTTATCAATGACAGAAAGTACACACATTGCACTCACTTTCTGTGGGACTGAATTTACAGTCTGATGAAGTCAATGGCAGCCTCTTCATTGACTTAAGAGGATTTTTGGGTTAGTTTCTCAGTTACTACCTAGTACAGTGAAAGAATACTGCCTTTGCAAGTTAAGGAAAAATAATCCAAGTCACACCAAATTTACTCTCCTAAATGATCTGCATTGCTTTTATGGCACTATTTCCCATAACTATGCTGCCTTAGGAAGTCTGTTTTGTTACAGTGCAGAAAAGATAGTTCTGTTCTTCTCCAAATAACTTCCAAATACACCTTTCAATTGTGTTTTTTGCTCTTCATTCAGTGCAACAGAAGGCTTAATGCATGTCAGCCTTTAGCAGATCTACTGTTTTATGACCTGTCTGGCTTCCTTTGCCAGTACTCTTTGTGGGGCAAGGGAATGACACTTTTCTTACATCCCCTCCCATAGCAGGGATTTCTCTGAAAGGTTCCTTCCCCTTTCCATTAAAACTGTGTGTCCTCATAGACCCCGATGAACACTGAGAGATTCTGTGTAAATCAGGCATTTCTCATTCACCTCTTAAAATTCCTTAGTCTTTTTCTTTTTTTCCAGTGGTATTTTTTCAGGAGTTCTTGACAGCCGTGTGAATTTGCTGTGCATTTGGAAGGTGACTTGAAAAACTTGTGATGAATAAATCTCTAACAACTCCTAGTCTGAGGTTCTCATCATGGTTACGGTGTTGGTGGGGGGAGATTACGGAGAGTGTTAGCAGAAACCTTTTAAGTTTTCTGCACCAGTCTCTTCCTCACATCCTTCTTCTTACCTCCATAAGGCTTGCTACTTTGGTGTCTGTGGAAAAGCCCTGGTTATTATTTCTTACAAGCAGGGAATCGAGGCAAGAGCGTAGTCTGGCAGTATTCCTCATTCCCAGAATCATGTAATTTCTGTTGTGTGCAAAACAGAAGATTGTCTCTCCCTATAACTCTTCCCTTCTGTTCATTGACCTCCTGTTGGGTACAGCCAGGGGAGAGGAACAGCTGCATTTGCATTACTACAGATCATCTTCTCATATCTTGAAGATGTTCTCATCCCAGCAGAAGAGATCATCTCCATCTCTGTTTATCTTTAATCTCATTCCTTTGCCTATGCTTTCTTATGTGATTTCATTAAGTATCCCTTATGTTTATCTTGGAGAAATTTAGAAAAGCACGGAAAGATCCGTGTGATGAGGAGGTGATGAGAAAGTGCGCTTTCAGAGGTATGGAGAAGGTAGGAAAGAAATAATGATTGCAAGATACGTGAATGCTATTGCTATGGGGGTCAGACTTAAGGTTAATTAAATGTCTTCATTGTACATTGTCTTCCCCTTAAGGTGTTTGAGAGCCTTCTAAGAGAACCATTAACTCTGAACAGCCAAGGTTTTTAATGAATATTTTTATTGATTTTGCTTGCAACAGGTTTGCTCTTAACTTACCTACATGTACTGTTCATGTATTTTGCCTTGAAATTATTCAGCATGACTAACTGGTAAATTTTGAATCAGATATGGCATGCAAGTATTCCTACTTTGTCAGACAAAGTAATCAAAATGCATATAGTCCATTTTTTCAGTCTTTGTACAATATAATATGAATAAAACAGTCTGAAAATTATATGCAGCTAACTAATGCAGCTCCTACTGAACTAGGCAATTAAACCATCTGAATGTGAATGGCTTGCTTATATGCAAAAGTGTATGTTTTAGCATTATACAAGTTTTAAGATTAAAAAGAACGTTTTTGCATCTAGATAAAGATCTGAAAATTGTTAGGCCTCTTGTTTATAACCTGCATGCTGGTGTGAGAGATTTAAACGGATATTAAGTATGAGCATTCATGATTCATTCTTTCTGTATGTATGAGCCTTTCCTTTCAACATGCCTGCTTCTCAGCTTGCATGAAAACTACTGTTTCGCTGCCATGGAAATGAGAAATTGTGAGAGTTAATGGAATGATGAATCTCCATTGCTTGAAGACTTTCAATCAAGGCTGGCTGTCGTGGAGAGTTATTGTTCTCATTGCAGGAGGAACTAGAGGAGGTAGTGACCTATGTCTTTTTTTAAGGCACTTTTCTGGCCTTAATACGATGTCTCTGATGCACATTGCTTTTTTTTATGCTCAGTGTAGCTCGCTCTGGAGGTCTCAGCTCCTGCTGACGGTTCCGAATCTATCGTTGGGAATGCTTAACTGGCTTGGTTAGAGTTCAGCTGGGGCAATGCTACAGAGCTCCATGGTATTTTGGTTTCCCACTTTCTGCAAATCTTCAAGTAATTGGTCTGTGTTTGGAGTGTGGGGCAGGTGATGTACACAGAGGTCTCCAGAGTCCTCACCTCTGATTCTCCAAACTGGGAATCCAGCTGGAGCATCCCTGCTGGCCTGTGTGCCTATTCAAAACACAGCAGGGCTGAGGAACAGGGAGGGGTAGGTGGTATGTGCTGACACAGACTTGGGGCACAGCCTGGGAAGCTCTCCTGAGTGCCCCAGCTTAGTCACTGTCATGACTTAAAAACACTGGCACCATCTTCTCCATGGGAGTCAGGGTGATAGGGGAAGCTGCTGTGGGTGTGTGGAGTGGATCTTAGGTTTGGGATGCTGCAGGTGGTTCATGCTACACAGGTGTGTCCCTTCCCCATGTACGGATGCACGTGAATGTGGAAGCAACTTTAGACTTCAGGGAAGCTCCTACCTCTTGTAGATGGGAGGGGAGGAAGGACCTCCTATCCACACGTTCCACTGGGGCAAGGTGGAAACCCCAGGCTGTTAGCTGGGTGCTGGAGGAGCCCTTGCAGGCTGGTTAATGTTTACTGCACAGTCTGCTTCTCCCATCTGAAAAAGAGTATGTTAACCAGGCTGAAACATCTCATGGGCTGGGATGGCCTCAGACAGAAACCTGCTTCTATCCTTTTTAAATGAAATGCCAACACTTTGAGTAAAGCTAAAGGATGAAGCAGTCCAACAAAATCCCAGCAATTCTGCGCCCACTGAGAGAGGACTTACTCAGCCACTGCTTACCAGGAGCGAGCGAGAGTCCAGTCTCAGGGACAATCAGTGATGTTGCTCTGATTCTTACTCCTTCCATGAGTATCTGCTTCTGGCCACTGGTAGGGACCAGAAATGGAGGGAAACCAAACTGTGGTCTCAACTGCAGTGGTGTTTCTTATATCCATACTGGGAGTTAATTTTGACTGTTCACATTTTACCATTGATTGTATGGAAAAAGATGTAAGCTTTCTGCAGGTCACAACTCATTTCACCTACACCATGTGATATTAAAATTCCAGCTTTAATATGTATAGATCAGATGATGTTTAGCAGGTGGGAAATGTCCAGTGGTTTGAATTTATAGTGCAATAACTTCTTGGGAGTCAGTCCCAGTACTTGGAATAATGACCTACCCCTGATGTGTAACAAGTGTGGAACGGTGGATTGTCCACCTCATATTAATAAACAGCTGGAGGTGAAGCAGGAAAACTGGAAGAGTTCAGCAGGCCACATGATTTAAAAGCTAAGCTGGATGTCCATGCTGTTCTTGTATTTTTCCTGCATCAGTTCACAGATGCCTAGCTTACAAGAGACTTACACTTAGTAGAGATCATGTCTTCCTTACCACTGCTCATTACTCATCTAGCAAAATCTCTCAGGTTTTTGTTTTTACAACAGGAAACTTTCGGTTCTGCTTCTGTTCAAACTATCTATCAGCTCTGAGTTATAAAATACAACAGTACAGATCTGAGACCATTAGTTAAAGACATAAAGAATCACGCCCAAAGTTATAAACGTAAATTTTTATGAATTATTTTTTATTGAAGTACATTTGGGAAATTTACATATAGATTAAACCCTAAATATACCAAATGTCGGTCTGTTTACATCCTGACGCCTTCACATGGCTGCTGTGTATGGGTTGGGCTCATGCTGGAGCATTCTCCTCATTGTCTCTAACTAAAACACCACAGCGGCGAGGGTAAAAAGAGGTCCTCGTAGGCCACAGACAAGCTGGGGAGGTGTTTGAGTTGTTGGACTTTGGTATGAACTTGTCAGAATTTTAATGTATGTTGCCTGAAAGGCTAATGAGCCTCCATCTGGAGACTTATAACTGATTACAGTCTCAATTATGTCTCCTACCTGAACAGCTCCGTCCTTTGTTCATACTCGCTTCTATGAAAACCAGAGCAGCAGTGTCTTCTCCTTGTCCGAAGGAGGTAATCTTTGCTGAAGGCTGTTATTCCACTGTCTTGTACCCCATGCAGGCAAACACCTCATTTCTTTTTGGCTTTGTCTTTTTCCCCCTCGCAGTTTCATTTCTTGGGCATTTTCAATGCCTCCTCCCTCAAGGTGACCTTGTGGTGGTTAGTGGTTCATCAGGGTGGATGTATGGATAATATTGATAACCTCATCTTCGCGGATGGGGCAGTGTAATCTAATAGCTGAGGCACCTGAGGAGTCAGAACAGTGGGATAATGTAGAGTGGTCACTTCTAACTGAAATATGATAGCACTGAAGGAGAAAATAAAAGCTTATGGAGCAACAGAAGGCAGAAGGTGCATTTGAATTGTTTGGATAGTGTGTTATAACACAGCAGGAAGTCCACAAAACCTTACCGATAGAGCCTGGCTGTCAAGGCAAAGGATCTGAAATCTGCCTTGTAGACTCACTATTTCCTGCCACAACCCCCTTCTTTCATCTTTCTGTCTTCATCTGGAAAAAAAGAAATCAGGTTATAATCTGTCTAAATAAAGATTGCACACAGCACCTGGGTCTGTGTGAAGTCAGCGCCGTTTGCATCACTAGGTCTGCTCTCTAGGCTGAGCAGAGGTGATCGCTGCCCCCGGACTATGCGGAGTGCTTCGCTGCAGGATTTGGAAACCAGAAGGAATAGAGGCAGTTCCCAAAAATGTAATAACTCACTTGTGACTTTCAATTGATGCCTTTATTCCTCCAACAGTTTGAGGGCTCAGTTTTTATAGGCACTTCTGCTTTACAGCGTACCTACCATAATATTTTCCTTCCTCTCCCTTTTGCTTTATTCCCATGAGCTGAATCCAACCCTTTGGGGGTGACCAGGGTCCTCTTCCATTCAATGGGAGCAGAATGAGATCACTTCTGTAATGAATTGGCCAGGGCTTATGTCAGCCTGTTCTGCTCGACAATACCAAGATCACTGAACCCTGGGTGATAGGCTGCAGTTAGCATCTGCTTTGAAGGCACGCAGTAAAGATTAGAAGTTCTGTGTCAGTGAGGGTGCAGGATCTAAACCCTGCTGAGGCAACGGATACAGCCACATGATGGTGAGGTCGTTAGGATCTCCATCCTACTTTGCAGGAATATAAAAGTGGCTTTTCACTTGCTGGGGACTGGAGGAAACTTATTCTGTGCAGGCAATAACTACTCTTAAAGAAATGCAAAAGATTTTTCCTTGCTTGGCTAAAACATCCATCTGAGATGGTAACTACCTCTGCCTGGCTCTTGCAGGCAGCCGGAGAAATGTCCCCAGGTCTTCAAGGCAGCTGTGAAATGAAAACTTCCTCCTAATAGATGATACATTCCCCTTATTAGTTACAGTCCGGTGGCCACTGTCAAACACATATTAATTATTCCTCTGTTTTTTCTTTTTGAGCATCTGCAAGAAGCTTTTGCTTTCCATAAGCAGCTCTTTATTGACCAGCAGTTTGTTACTGATTGCTGTATCCAATAAAAGTATGGCAAATGGGGACATTAAATTACTCGAGAGCTCTCACTTTTAAAAATGCAAGGGAAAATAGGGCACTATGGTGTGTTGTCGTGGTTTAGTTTTTGTACACATCACACAAGGAAGAGAGAGAAACTTGCTACCTGAAATTTGTCAGTTTTGGTTGCAAACAGGCAAAATCTGGTCTGTCATGTGCATGGGCACGCACATGTGCACACTCACATGTGAAATGGAGCTTTTCCTCCTGAGTCACCTGGGACTTATTTCTCATTTGAAGCCCAAGTCCATTCATTCTCCTTTGGATGAAAAATTATTTATGAGGCCATACTGTGACATTAATCAGACAGAACTTTGGGAACAGTCCCTCTGACTGTGGTCAGACCAGTCACAAAGCATGATGTGGGGAGTAAACTTAGTTTAGATTTGTGTAGGTTAGTAGGGCTTGCATGAACTGATGGAAAAGCTGGTCTCTCTGCCAGTGACCCCTCAAAATTAATGCTTGGGTACTTAGCTGTGAGCTGAAGGCCTGAGGACTGGATCTTCGGCCACAGAAGAGGTTGTGGGATGTGTGAAACAGTGGGATATCCAGGTTTCTAATACTCAAGTGATTGACCCTAACTTTTGAGATGCTCCTCATTTTGTCAGGTGGCTTTGGGGTTCCTGCAGACAAACATCTTGAGGTTAAGCATCCTTCCCGGCTGGAAGTAAGTGTATATGATAATTTGCTCATGCACAGCTTGCCTTGACCTACAACAAGCATGGAGTTACACTAGCTTTAGAACAGGCATGTGTGGTTTTAACCTAGTTAGTGAGGGTGAAATCTGGCATGAAGATGAAGGCAGGGGGAGGTTAAGTCACTGCAAAAGTAAATATGATACCAGTCCCTTTCGTACCCTGGGTAAAATGGGGTCTCTTTTTTCCTCAAATTTCCTTTCAATGAGGTTCACAGTCCAGAGCCTCTCTAAGTGCATTTGGGCTGTGCTTGGTTTTCTGTACGATTTTGTTTTCTCTTCAAACAGGGAGATGAAAACTGGGTCAGGTAGTGTAAATGCAACTAAGCAATCTGCTCAATGAGGGAAGTCAACTACAGGACTGGGCTGTCTCTGGAGGCTTCCTTGAATGCATGTCCCAGTAACTCTAGGGCTGGAGAATGGGGAAAAAAAAAAAAAGAGCCATTGCTTTACCATCTGCTTGATTTCTTCCCTTTTAGTGCTATAATAAATAGATATGTGACTTCCGATTCTCCTTCCATGCTTGTGGAAGTCAGGGCAAATTGATTTTGAGCTCTCTGGGATTACATGGGGGTGGGGGAAACAAGATGTTTCTCTTTCTGCCTGCTCTGGTCTTCTGTAGCTCTCCCCACTTGCTGTATTCTTGGATGGTGGTTAGGGAACAAGCTGTAGTGGGCTGGCTTTGCTGCTAGTGCTGCCTTGTGTGCAGAGAGAGCTGGCATGGCCGTTAGGGCGTACTGTATGTTGGCTGCTATCCAACAGTATGAGCTTCTTACAGCAACTGGCTTATTCTGTCATAGGTACGTGCATTTCTAGGGCAGAGCTAAATGGTGCCCGTGACCGTCTATCCCTGTGGATCTGAAAAGTGTCTAGCACAGTGCTGTTGGAGTAAGGACAACCTGTCCAGCCCAGTGCCTCCGAACAGTGACAGTATGGAGCCTATGGATGGATGAGCACTTCTCTCACGGTGCTTCGTTAACTAGGTACCCCCACCCAATGCTTCGTGGGCATCTCTCTTCCTTAGGCAGCTACATTTCCCCAGACCCCAGAGCTTTCTCGGTGGCAGGCAGTGGAGCAGTTCCTGGTGCTGTTTGAGGGGCGGTGGGACCACGGTTGCAGACATCTGCCCCCGTTGCCAGTCTCAGTGGAGTATGGTGCATGCTGCTCTGGTGTGGCTCTGCCCTGGAGCAGCCTCTGTGATGCAGTAGGAGAAGGGCAGAGCAGGGTTAGGCAGGAAAAAAATGTTTTTCCAGGTAATCTCCCTTTCCTCAGAGACACTTTCTGCAGCCTTGGAAGTCCTCAGCTCTAGGCTTGTGAATGACACTGTGTCTGCACTGTCACATCATGTTGGGATTTGGGCTCACTGAGCTTCTGACTCCCCTGTTATCCACCCCACGTAGGTGCTGGCTTCGGCTTTGCACCAGTTCCTCAAAGGGGGAGGAGAATTGGGGAGAAACTGGGTCAGACTAGACTCCAGCTGAACCCTCACTCTACAGGCAGTAGGGATGCAGCCTGCTGAATTCCTGCTTTCCCTGGGCACGGGTGGCAGAAGCACAAGAAACAAAACTAAAGTCCATCAGAAGCTGTAAAAACTGAACTGGGCCAACCTGAAAGGGGGGAAATAGGACAAAAGACTGCTCCGTTATTCCTGCACTACATGGTGCTGGAGGCTGTGGTGGGCTACGGAGGGACTATAGGGAATGAGCTGCCCTCTCAGCAGGTGTTGAATCCTGTATGTGCCTTGTCAGCATTTGGGTCCTGGGGAAGAAATGGGGTCAGAGGACCCCAGCCCAGCTACTCCTTCCGTTCCCAGGATGGGCCCAAATAGCCAAGGGAAGGGAAAGGGCTGGGGCTCCCATGGTAGCAGCACTGCGGTGGTGCTGGTACTGCTGACCTGGGGGGAAATGTCTAGCTCCTACTAATGCATCTTCTTCCCTTGGAGACACTTGGTTTCAAGAGGTGCCTGTGCTTAGACCAACACCTGCACAGGAGTGGGGAGGAAAATTGGCCTTTGTGCCCTGGTAGCTCCACAAGCTCTGCAGCCCCAGCACACTTCAACTCCCCTGCTTTTCTGTCTTTCCTGAATGAATAGGGTCCTTGAGTCTTTTGGGCCGTTTGTCATTTTTTATGAACACACCAATTCACTTAAAATTCTCCCGCACTATCTTCCTCCCGGCTCTCGCTCGGTCCATTTAGTTGATTGCCGCATACTCCTGTTAGTGCTCTGTTGGGCTGCTGATGTATGTTTAGTAACTCTCCATAGTAGACTAGTTCTAAAAAAATACAGCGTTAAGAATTTTTGACACAGGGAGCTGAAAAGCCAAGGGTATGTGTTTCAGGGCAGAGCCCTCTCACTGACGCTGCATGACGGGATTGACAATAGAAATTTTGGGTTCGTGTCCCTGCATTAAAGTTAGTTAAACAGATTTGAGGTTGGATTTTTTTTTTTTGCAGTTAATTATAGTTTGTCAGTCGTGCTTTGTGATGATTGGAGCAGCTCTGCATATAATAGATGTACTCAGGTAATTACCTCGTCTGTTTAAGAAAGCCTCACAGACAAATAAATTTTCCTTTCTCATTCTTCTCCCCTTCCTGAGCATGGGGGGGAGGAGGGGAGCGTCGAACAAACCGTGCATGTATTCTGAAAGAGCCGCGGCATGTATCTCCCGCAGACACACACACGCAGAGGAGCAGGTCTGGCTCTTTGCCGTGCCACGGCGGCGTGGTCAGACTGAGGATTCCCATCCTGCAGTAGCTTTGAGCTGCAACTGCGCTAAGTAATAGCAAAATCTTTTAATGTGTTACGCTCGGTGCTTTCGTGATATGGACCCGTCAGGCTCCATTTCCTTCCCACACATACCGTGCTGGTTTACAGTTTTCTTCTGCCTTGGGTGAGAAAAAGCTTCCTCTTGCTTTCAGCTCTGGCTGGACAACTATTTTATCTCTCCCTCCCAGCACAGGGAGGCTTGGCCGGCACCTCTGCAGCATGGGGGGATGAGACCTTGCTGCAGCAAGAAATGCTCTTGACTACCGCTTGACCCGGTGCTGGCAGGGGGACGAGCACAAGGGCCTGGGTCTGCAGGCGCTGAACAGGGTCAGGCTGAGGGCTGCTCCTGCTGCAGTGATTGCTCCGCTGGTGGTGGAGGCAAATTGCTCCATGTCGGATTTAAAAGCAAGTGAGCTCCTTACTGCTGTGGGAAGGAGCGAGTGCCTCGTTAGCCGAGGTTTCCTTTGAAAGGGCTGATCTCCACTGGCAGGAGCTCTCAACCTGTCACACTCCTATCGCTTGGGTAAAAGGCACTGCTGAACGACAGCAGTAGTTACTTGCAGATGGTTTGCTAAAGCATCTCGTGTGTTTTACACCTATGGCACCATACGTGTGGATTGCCAAGGGAGTGAATCAACCAGAAAAGCTTCCGCTAATTAATGTAATATGGCGTTTTCTACATGCAATATAACCATAGATACAAACTTTTGCATCTAGAGCTAGGAGGATTTGTTTGCTGGATTTTCTTTCCTTATGATTAAATTTCTAGTCTTGAATTCTCCTTAGGAAAGGGAGTAATTACGAGAGGTCATTTGTCAAATAGGGTTCATGCATATGATTAATTTATTGCACTTCAGCAATTTACCGTGGATCAGCTGGGAGATGGAGACTGTTTGTGTGTCCCTAGCCCTAAGCAAATATATGGGGCTAGGCTAACATGTATTTACATAACAATATATTTCTATAGGATGAATCTTCAAAAGAGTAGTGAAAAATCCAGAGGTTTTCATGGAATTGCTCATATTTTTGCCAAGCGTGTACTCTTACTGTATTTTTACTCTATTACAGAGCTCAAACTGTAACTGGCAATATTGCTTAAAGGTGCTAGTACTGTTGTTAAAGTTAACCTTCCCTGGAAGACACTTTTCAAGCCGTATCTTATTAACAGATAAGGTTTTGCCCCTCGCTGTCAAACATCTCATCCTTGGTTTCATAAAGCCTCTGTCCAGAGGAATTCTTGGTCATTTATAGAGTAAAACCTCTGTTCCAATTAATTTTGTTCTCCTAAATGCTACCAGGTCTCAGTTTTCTTCACAGTGTCTAAGACTTAAGAATTATTTCTCATTTCACTAACTTTGTTTTGATGATTCTTCTTTCTTATGCATCATACGTACTGAAATGCCCCGCATCTTCTTGTGCAGGGTCATTCTGGGAGAGTTCTGCAGTAAATGAGTGAATTCACAGAGGTTTTGAATCTCTTCCTAACCTTGTGTCCAACTCAGTTGACTTCAAGGAATTCATCTGGTTCTTTGCTTTTAAAAGTTCATTCATTGTTTCCAAGATCTTCTTTTTGATATGGTTTCTTTGCAGAAGGGGAAATTTAGTGCATGTACACGCACACAGAGATATGTATACATATACACATATATGTATGTGCACAGACTCACACAAATTTTCCACATACAGTGTTTCAGACTGACTGGAAAAATGCTGGGTTAAGGTGAAAATGCCAGTCCCTCCGATATCTGGCACCGATCCCTGACTGATACATGGTTTTGCACCACGTCCATGTTTTTTATAGACATGATGTATACTCCATTTGTTTCCTCGTGTGCACACAGTTCACCAGACCTGTCTTGCAACCTGCGAGAGCATTTTATGGAGCCCGATAAACCAGCAGTGTTGTCCCCTCATCACGAGTGCCCCTCTCAAACTCCTCAGGTCAGGCAGCCCTTGGAGCTGCCAGGAGAGCCAGGAGCTGCCCGAGAGTTCATTCCCTGTGGACTTAGAGCCATGGTGATGGCCAGGAAGGACAGAGATTATGCATTTCTAGGAGATTTGTTTTGTCTTTCAGAGTGTTATCTTATTGCTCTTAGGACTAAATACCCCTTAGGACTGGGAGATGACCCAAACAATTTACGTTCTAATAAGCAAAACAGAGAAAAGGAAATATGGTTATGCATTTTTTACAGTCAATGAACTTACTTATAGTGAGTTTCAGTGGCCTTTCCAATATCATGCAGAAAGTGAATAATGAGCAAGGAGTAAACCGAGATATCCAGAGTCTCAGACTGGAAATTTAACCACAAGATCATCTTAACTGGCCTGTCTATGGTTTGGTTTGTCCCCAGAGGTAAAAAATCTTGCTTGTACATTTAGGCAACCCAGGGCAAATTTCTCCAAGAGAAAGCGTGCAGACGTGTGTAGGATGCTGAGAGGCCTTAGCGGAGGCAGAGCTGAGCTCTCTCGTGGTGAAGACTCCCAAGGACTTTCTTGCCTGGGCAGTTACCAGTTCTTGCTCAGTCAAATCAGTAAGGATTGCTCAGATGTTGGTCTCATGGCCTTTTCTGCTGTAGGAAATGAATGCGTCCCTGTTTATTGCTTTCCTTTTTTATGAAGCAGGAGCCAGGTCAATTAGTTGGAGAAGGCTGGCAACCTGCTGAGAAATCTGCAAAGCTAAAAACACTGTTAAGAGAATACTTAGATAAATCGCTGAATCTGCGCTCATTAACACGTAACAAAAATGCTTAAGCATGAGTTTAGGCATGATAATCTTAAGGGACTTGTTAAATAACGTAAACTCTAGGATTTCACAAGCATGCACTCTCTCTGGAGCCAAGATGACTGTGAAGATTCCAAGTAGACAATATTATTAAAGTTCATTTGTTGCTTAGTCTAGCTTGTATCAGTCAGACTATTTCTTGAAATGGAAAAAGAGCAAGAAATTTTTGGATCTTTTGGTTTATATTTTTCACACTTCAGAGGCTCAATATCGATTTTCTGAAGTAAAATTTTGCTTTTTGAAGCAAAGTCTGTGAACGAAAAGAGAGAAACCCACAGTCAGGATTTGCAAAGTCTTTTGGGGACATCATTGAGCTAATGACAGGCTCAACAGTTTTCAATATCCAGTACAATTTCACAGATTAAGGAAATATGAATAGTTCAGAGATGTCTGAAGTCCCTGCATTATTGCATTGTTATTTCACCTCATACAGATCCAAGACCTCTGTAAGGCTCTTCTATCCCTTTCTTCAACAAATAGGAAAACCAGACAGGGATGGTCTGAGGTCTGCAGTTATGAGCAGATACAGAGCAGCAGGGCTGGAAATTAGACGATGCAGTTAGCATAAGGTTGTATCCCGTGCAATAAGCCCATTCTTTTTTGACTTCTACCTAGGAAAGGAATTCTTCTGACTGTGAGCAGTGCATCGTTATCCTGGACACTTCATGGGTGAAACTGCTGCTGTGGTTCCTAGGGATGAGTTGACCACCATGGCTTTGCTGGGTTGACCAGTCCCAGGAGGAGGCTGTAAACCATGCTAGCTTGTTTTCAGGCCAGCAGATGCAACCAGTGAGGCATTCACTGGATTAATGATAAAGCAGAAGAGGACCAATAAGCAGGAGAGGACAGCACATAGGGAATGTTTACAGGTCCAGCTGACCCCTTAACATTAACATCTAGCTTCCTGACAATGTTGCTTTGCACATACCTTCTGGAACAATTAAGAAAAAAGTGTGAAAAAGAGTTTCTAAAATAATAAAAAGAGACAAGAGAACATGTTTTCCAAAACACAATGAAACAGCTTCAAAGCATAAGGAAACAGCAAATATGTTTGTGCATATCTTCCAGGATTAATGAATGGTCTCTTGTATACTCATTTCTCTCGTAGTCTCACCTCTATGACTTAGATGATGATACAAGATCTTGTCAGGAATGAGGCTCACACAGCTGTTGGAAGTCACCATCAGTATCTCATCACTGCGATAGATTAGTTCTGAAGGGCAAAGATATATTATAACAGGTGTGCGCCTTCATTTTTATCTTTAAAATAAATAAAATATTTATGGAGTAATATTTATAGGCTTGAAATTTTATCTTATTTGACTTACCTGTGGTACAGGAAGAACCCTCTGCCCTCTGTGTTATGCACAAGGAGTGATGATGTCCCTGCTCATGATCAGAAGATACATTTATCTGTGTTACTCCCAGTAAGCTCTTAAAATAGCAAATATTTTGGCCTGCCTGCTCTGTCTCTATGTAAAGACATGTGTGCATATTTGTTTTTAGAGCTGAATGAGTAATTGGAAACAAATCATTTATTTAACATGTTTTCCTTCAGCTGAATCTACAAAGAAGTGCAGTGTAATTGGGAAAGCAGCTATGTGCTTCTCAATGCAGACAGCCTTTGAGTTAGATTGATATAAATGTTGCCAACAAGTAATTTCTGAAGTAAATGGCCTTCTTCATTAAAAATCAGGGGAAAAATATGTTTTCTGCTTTTCTTCCATTCAAGAAAAATACTTTTAAAGAAATTTAATTTATTTATTCATTGACAAAACATCAGGGACAGAGTAGTGGGAAGCAACTTTTCCAAAACAATTCATTTTCAAAGCTTGGGGTCAAGATCTTGTGCACCAAATTATTATTGAATCATTTAGTTGTAGAAGACCTTTAAGATCATCAAGTCCAACCACTGACCCAGCACTGCCAAGTCCACCGCTAAACCGTGTCCCTAAGCACCACATCTACACATCTCAATTCCCTCCCAGGATGGTGACCCAACCGCCTCCCTGGGCAGCCCCTTCCAATGCCTGACAGCTCTTTTGGTGAAGATATTTTCCCTAATATCCAATCTAAGCCTCCCCTGGTGGAACTTGAGGCTGTTTCCTCTTGTCCTATTGCTTTTTAGGTAGGAGAAGAGACCAACACCCACCTCTCTGCAACCTCTCCTGTAGAGAATGATTAGGTCTCCCCTGAGCCTTCTCTTCACCAGGCTGAACACCCCCAGCTCCCTCAGCCGCTCCTCACAGGACTCATGCTCCAGACCCTTCCCCAGCTTTGTGGCCCTTCTCTGGACACAGAAGAGGGGACCCAACTCCATAGTGAAATCCCAGGCAGCCTGGGTTTTCTGAGGGTTCAGGACAGGATGTGGATCTCTGCTGCACAGTTAACAACCTGCCTGCCCCATGTCAGAGATCCTCATACATGGATGGTGGGGATGTGACATTTAGCTCAGAATACCACTTCTTGCTTTTAAAACACAACCCAGAGAAACACTTCCCAAAATACTGAATTAATTATAGACGTGAGGAGGAATTATCTGAGAAGAAGTGACCCTATACCATTGGTGCCTAGTTACACAAGAAAGCCAGCTATTTCTTGCAGCTCTTCTCAATTCCAGTGGCTCACTTTACACTGGGAATTAAAACTCTCTATCCCACAGCAACCTGCCATTCTTTGGCAGCAGGGCCACTCTCCTGTTTCACTGCCAGTCGCTGCTGCAGGAACCATTGGCGGTGTGGTCTTAATCGAGACGTTTACTGTGAGCTCCACAGTAAGTGCACAGGCTAAATGTGATTGCTGATTCTGTACCTCTCCTTGCTTTGAGCTTCCTCCGTGTTGCCTTTACCTGGTCATGGTCCTTTTCGTCTATACGGTATCAGTTCATTACAACAAGACAAAATACATATTCATGTGTTTAGGAAGTAGCTTAGCACTGAGTGTGTTTTCCGCATCTCACTGAAAGTTAATGGCCATGAACTCCATTGTCTGAAAAATTTATTTGGAGTGATGATTATGATAATGCCTCTTGGGGTGCATTTATCATTCATGCTTCTGAAGTGAGTCCTGTGAAAAACAAAGGTTGACATATCTCTTTCTCTATTCAATTAGCAGCATCAGCTGCTCTTAAAATATTAATCTTCCAAGCTAAGTTGCAAAACAATTTGTGGAAAGAAGACAGCCCAAGGCTACAGAGATGCAGGAGTGCAGGATCTCTTTGCAGCGGTGCTATAATCCAGAATGAAAACGTTTTTAACAATAAGTATGCTGCAGTTCTTTGATACCTTCTGTCCTGGGATTACAAAGCATCTCACAAACCTCAAACCAGTTCTCATGTTCTCCTCAATGTTACAAGGCTACATAGAGACAAATGGTTGATTGCAGATGGCTGGGAGGATCAGAGGAGCTAGAGAGGGGAGCGTCTGGTATCCTTCTTCATCAAACACACTTGCCTTGCACTCCCTGCTCTATTTGTTACTTGAAAATATGCCTGCTTCCTCATTTCATCCTAACCTGTTCTTAATCCATTTTGAAAATCAGATTTCTTACTTATAAGACCAAATATAGAAGCACGTTGCTTACATCAACACTGCTATAAATAAGTTTCATTGTCTTAGGCATTGCTTGAACGTATCCTGCGAGCCCCAGATAAGTAGGAGCTAGTGTTTACTTGGACACACACAGCTGGTGCGTGGCAGTGATGTTACGTGATCCATGCCTTTTGAATCTCCATGCTCATGTCTGTTGGAAATGTGTCACCACTCCAGGAGACACTGGCAGTGGCTTCCTCAGTATCTAAAGACACAGGCAATGCCAAAATCAAGATGCAAGTGCTGAACTTTGCGTAACATTCTTTGGTTTGTTTGCTGGAAGCGGTGCAATATTTAGGCTCCAGACACATTGAAAGCAATGTCTTGGTGCTAACCCAGATGGTCCCTTTGTCTCCTTATATTCCTCCATCTTTTATCTGTTGTTTTACCAAGGAAGGTGCTGAGGGCATGAAACATTTTTTTGATACTGTATTTGCAAATGATCCAGTAAGGGCATGGCTTATGAATGAGCCCTCAAGGCACTGCTGCAGTAACGTGAATGATAAATAACAATAATTATGATAATAATGGAGCTGGCATCTATTAGCAGAGTCACTAATAGAGTTCTAATAAGAATCACAACCGGGTGATACTTTTTAATCAGAATTAATGACATGTGTTGAAATATGTTATAGCAGAATGCCATTGATTCAGCAGCTGGGTATCTAACAAAAGCTCAGACCTTTCTCTGAGTAAGTTCAGGCCAAAGATAATAAGTTAGAATATAGATAAGGAAATTCTCTAAAGCTGAACTTTCCTCTGGGGGAAATATCTGTCTGTCTGTCTGTCTATTTATGTATTAATTGAGTGTTAGAATGGACATGTAAATGCATTATTTGCTATTGGGGCCATTGGAAGATGCCAATATATGTGCTGCTTTTATGATTTTTTTGTGCATGTATCAAGCACAAAATGCTTAGGCATGTTACCACAGTGTCCTCCTCCTCTTAAATCAATGAAGCACATGTTGCCCTGAAAGTGTGGCTAACAGAAGCCTTGCACTAAGCAGGTAACAGTCAGGATCTTCTATATCAAAGCAATCACCTCTAATTAGTAAAAAATAATAGTAATAAATACAAACCCCCATTTTACCACAAGCTGACCTCCAGCTCATCACTTAGTACAAGGCTAGGGAGATAAAAGAAGCTTTTGCCTTGTTCTAAAATCTCCAGTATATTGTGAAAATGTACATTCAAGCTCTGTTTGGGGAGAATGGCCTACCAGCTCCTCCCTCCTCATATAAAAGGGAGTGCAGCTCCACCTTCATCTGTACTAGAAAAGCTGCTCCTGTGTGGTGCCTTCCAGAGCTGGTGGCTTCTGGAGATGTTAGCAAGGTCAGAAGGAGTCCTGGCTCCCAGTCCTCTTGGATATCCTGCTCTACGTGAATGTCCACGGGCCAGTAACTGTGGCTGATCTAGGTATCCTGTCACTAAGGGCTTGCTGCAGGGCTCTGTCTAGGATGTGGTCTCTTCTCTGCTTTTGTGGTGCATGTGCCCCTGGTCCCTGAGCTCGTGGCTGCAGTCACCCCTTTGCTCAGGGTCTTGCTGCCTCCTGCACTGGGAGCGCCTCTCAATGCCAGGGACTAGGAGATGGTGGATGTGGGTAATGTTGTAGAGGATGGTGTGCATGCTGGAATGAATGAAGAAGAGGTTCATGGTTCAGTAGTGGTCCTTGCTGGAACAATCACAGCAGTCACCATGAGTTCCTGGAAGCAGAGGATTCCAGGGGACCAAGGACAGCCCAAAAGCAATGGTGAAGTGTCTTTACTTGGTGGACAGATCTTCACAGTTCATCTGGAAAGGTCTAAGAGCAAGGGACATGTCTTGAAAAAAAGAGAGGACTACCTCACAGCAGTATGAGAGTCGAGATTTTATGTGTTTTCTTCTGAATCTCACTGCTCGCTCACTCTAGTCGCCTATCAGAACCACGTCACTGTTGTGCAATACCATTGAAGAGCAGCATCAGCATCAGTGCAGGTGACAGAGAAGTGACTGCCAGTGATTGAATTCACCCTTCTCTCCTCAGGGGTCTGTCTCCTGGTCTTGAATGGAGAACACAAGGATGCAGCAACAATTGTTTCTTCTCTCTTTTGCCAGCTGGGCTATCCATGCAGTAGCCTCTGGCCTCTGGTAGGACTTCTCTCAGTACGTAGACTGTGTCATCAATGGATTCCAATGCCTCTCTGCTGTGTCTCTGCTAATGAGCAATCATGAGTTTCTTGATGTAAATCTCCTTGCATCCCTCCTTAATGATACTGAGTTTGTTATGATCATTGTTCTTCTGACATCCCATTCATTATTGCACCATTTATTTAGCGAGGGCTTTTTAAAAAAAAAAAAAAAAAAAATTATTCCACTCTGTTCTTGTTCCAGATGGCTTCTATAATTAGTTTATTACTTTTGCAGATGTTGTATGAAAACTTGAGGATATGAGCCAACAATGGGGAGATGAAGCTAATGAAAGTGAGTTTTCTGTTGATTATTCACAATGTGGATATAAATATATTCTGTGTCTCAACTAAGTGCAATGTGGAATGCAAAGCATGTATCTGGAGCATTTGATTCCAAACAGCATGTGTTGTATAGAAGCCTCTGTCTTCAGGTCATGTTCTTGTCCCCTGCTTCTATGGGCAGGAGGCAGGAAAAGGCTAATGTTTTCTCTGCCCAAAGGACTAGGTATCATGGTTGAGAATAAGACTGCAGAGTCCCATTTCCAGTCCCTAAATACTAACCATTTTCAACCTTACCTGGATCCTTTCTCTCCCTGCTCCAGTCCCCAGAAAGGAGGATGTCCCTGTTTGGTTTTCATGTCTACTTTCTTATACTTCACTGTTTTTTACAGCAGCTGCACTGCAGAAACAGACCTCCTGCCCTCTGTTCATATGGTAATGAGATGATCACATATTTACTAATTTTCTGGGATGGCAGTTATTTCATTAAAGGCAATTATTCATTCCCCTTTTGGATTTAGATTGCAATTTAAATAAAGAAAAAAACCAAGACTTGAGAGAACCTCCCTTGCATTGGAAAACAGCCTTTCCCTCTGAAGAACGCCCGTGCCCATTTATAAGCCCTCCTGGATAGGTTTCAGTGTTAATATCCTTGGCTGAAAATGCTTGGTGATTAATAGCACTGACTGGCTAGTTAAATACATGATCAACCTGGGAGCAGTCATGCTTCTCAAGTAACAACAGTAATTGACAGAATGTTCAGCAAATAAAACTAGCTTAATGCTGTACTAATATATAATTAAAATACCTGTAACTCTTTCCCCCACTGGGGATACAACACCGCCACAGAAATGCCAAGTGTTTCAGTTTAAAAAAAGGCACCAGATTTAAAAAGCCTGATTTTTCTTTTTGAAGCCTCCGCCCCCTCCCACACCATAAATAGCCACAGTGGTAATTTTGTATTCAGACGTGCCAGCGAACACAAGACCATTTCGGTTTACTGTTGCTCCCACACATGGTTCCTGCAAACAGGAGGCGATGTATATTTAAAGCGCTGCTCGTTGCCGTCCTCCCTTTCTGCCTGAAACGTATCCCACCTGTGGCTGGGGCACAAGCGTTATTTACTACCAAACAAAAAGCGAGGGTGTTTGGCGATGACACCTTGGTGGTGTGAGTGGAGCTGAGAGAATTCAGCCTCTCATGTACAGCTTCTCCCCCTCCTGCTGGGCTGGTCCGTGGGGACCGGCACAGGGCTGAGCACCGTGGAGGGTCCTGTGCAACCCATCAGCTCCTTGCAGTGCGGGGACCCTCCTGCTCTTATGCAGGACGGTGGCTTCATATTCTTCAAACTTACTGTCCTGACTTTAATCTCTCCTGGCCACTCTTCAGGCACATCCTAGAAGGGATTTACTGGCAGTGCACATTCAAATGTAGCGCACGTCTTGAGCTTCAAGTGCTCTGCAGCGTCGCCGTGCAGATCTTTCACCGTCCCTGAAATCAGGAGGGGAGGGGAGACATTGACCCTATATCTGAGCTGCCAGACACAGCTGGAAAACAAAGCGGTGTGATAATCTCCTTTCCCCTTCCACTGGCAACACATCTTCCGTTATAACAGAATTACGATGTGTAGTTCCCCTAGCTTTGCTGGCACTGCAGCAGATATTAATCAGTGTGTGCTATCCATCGAACTATTTGTTTTATCCAGATATGTTATTAACCTCCTTTCCATCAATCCAGTGAGGGCCAGAACTGTTTGGAAGTATGTGTGTGTTCACTGCTTTTACAGAGGGTATAGTAAAAAAATTAAAACCCCATAAAACATCAGGTCAGGTTCACACCAGTATAATTCTTTTGCAGCTGGTGGAAAGGCCAAGGGAGGGTTGGAGCACAGCCCTTCCTAGGCCTAAGCACTAGATACATGGGCTCAGTTTTGGAGCTCCATTAAGGCAAGAGAAAAGGAGAAATTAAAATACTTGCCTTTATTAATTAAAGCAGCTTATAGGAGTAAAACATAACTAGAATGAAAGCAATGATAACACACGGCTATCAATAGTAATGTTTTGTAGTATGAAAGTAGGCAGAGGAAGCAGAAGCAAGAAATGCTGTGCAAAACTGTAATAAAACATGAATCCTGCCCTAAAGACATGCTAGTCCTTGAACAGAAAAAGAGGGATTTCTCTCGTATGTTTTCCAATGGGGAGACACGATTAGGATGAAGTGACTTATGAGAGGTTAGTCAGAGTCTGTAGGATGCCCATGACTCGTCTCCAAGGGTTGGGAATTGTCTGATATTTTAGAAGATTGGCCACCTCTTTCTCTGGGGGGAAAACAGGATCTAAAAGAAAAAGCTATCAGCTCCTTAACTGGAGAGTACTGGGAGGACAGGGATAGGTACAGTGAAGGTAAATTGCTGGAATAATGGAAAGTGAGAAATTTGTTTTTATACAGTGATCAGTTCACTAAGAATTCAGGTTACCATTAAATCATTATATTGCACAATAATTGAAAAAAGATTATATATATATGTTCACAAAGATATTCAGTTAAATCAAAATTACAAAATAGTCTCCATTTTACAGCAACTCCTATCTCAAAACAACTCCCTTCTTCTCTTTTTATCATGATCATTCCATAGCTGCTGCTTGGCTGCTTTGTGCAGCACCGTTACAGAGCTGACATCTGCTGTGGTGCATCTATTCTTACGAATAGGCCTATCTCTAGTACCAGGCTGTGACTTTTTTCTCATACGGCTGTTCATGTTGTTGTTTTCTGCTGTTTTTACTTTTTAAGTCAGCAAAGGGCAAAAAACCCCTGAAGTCATCAAGAAACTTTGCCATCAGTTTGCAGGGTTACATTATTATGAGTGTGCTGGTTTGGGTGGGGGGAGGTGCGGAGGGCCTACTGCTACACACCCAGGTGTGAGATGGATGTTGAAACGCTTTCCACCTCAGGGAATTTTTCTTCATGATCCAAATAAAAATCAGTAGGGCAGAAAAGCCATAGTGAGGCACCATAGCAAGGTACTGTTGCATTTCATGTGTTCAGAATGTGGGTTAGCTTGTTTAGTCTTTTCTGCTGGGGATCTAATGCTTCCTAGCTCTCATCCCAGTCCAGAGCCTGTAAATAGCCCTCTGGAGTTGTTTTATTGACAATCTTCCCAGGATGACAAATCTTCCGTGCACTTGAACAGGGCTGACACACTGATCTGTTCATTTGTATCCACCTTCTAGTTCAGGTCTTAGTACAAATTGATTCTTTAGCATTTCCATGTGCTGGAAGTGGAGACCTTTCACGTGCCACCATCATCTGGATGAGGAATCATCCCAGAGTGATCTGCTGTAGGCATCTGTGGAACAGTTGCAAGCTTGAGAACAATTAAAAACTTGTTGGGAGGTGAAAATAGCAGGGGTCATCGCTGTCATTCACCTTCAAGTCTGACAGGCAGTGGAAGTTTAATCTGAAAATTCTGCTGTTGGCTCAGTATCACCTCACTGATGAAATCTGGTGTATGATACTAAAGGGTTGGGGCCAAGCAATCCTTTCCAATATTCTTCTAGGCTCAGTGTACAGCCTTGCAAAACATCTGATTTGCTAGCATGAGCTGTACAGCATGCTACCTTTTTTAGACAGACATTTCCTGCACTAAAATCCTTAGGATTCCAAACTTGCTTCGAGGGTTCTTCAAGCACCATGTAAGAGTTGATTATAAGGCAAATCCACAGTATGTCATTAGCAATTTCAGTCTTGAATTCAGTCTGCATGGCTGAATCGCTTTTAATGGTAGAGAGGGGGCTTGGCTAACAGGTTAGGTCAAGGCTGATCCTAAACCTTGAGAGAAACTGCACTCACATCTGAATTTCATGGCTTCAATATTGACTTTATGGGCCATATGATGGCCCCTGTGATGCATCGTTCTCTCTTTCTCATTGGTCTTGTTCTACAGTTAATGGCTTAACACTTTTGAGTTGGCACTTTTAGTACAGGGGATTGTATTTCTCTTCACATGGCTCATAAGCAGATAATCAGAGCACTGAGAAATACAGCTCATCTTCTATAAGCATTATCTTCCTAAGGGAAAAACACTGGCATGTTAAACAGCTTTTAGTGACAGTCTCTTTATATATAATATGCCGTCTTGTTAAAGGTGATCTACACCTCCAGTGGACTGTTTATGTCGTTGAATAATTAACCTGAATCAAAATCCTGCAAAATTCAGGAACAAAAGTATCTGGATCTAAATATGACAAATGGCCTCTAGGACCAACCAACAAATCTAAAGTCCAGGGCATGCCAGATCAAACCGGGATGTCCTGCTATTGCCTTGGCTCAAACTACATCAATTCCCTGCCTCATCTGGGATAAAAAATCTCAGAATCAGGCCATGCTCCAACATCTGTAGCTACTATCAAAGGTTGGTGCACTATGGTGCTTTCAGCATCATGAGCGTGGGATGTCCGTAAGATCTGCTCAGATAGCAGACGGAGTCGAACCTTTCTACCAGGGAAAAGTCAGCAAACCAAAGTGACCAACCCTAAAGAGAAACCAAGGATAGAAATGCTATCATGGTTTTCTACTGATCTGAATTCAACACACGAGGTGAATGAGCAAATAGAGGGACCTTAAGAAAAGGAGCCAGGTTCTGGTATTTGGGAATTTTACATTTCTGGAAGGTGGTTTTAGAACCTAGGAGAGGATTTGGTTGTGGACCGATTAAAAGCTGAGGCTTGAAAATTGGTTAGCATTATGTATAATTACTTTTTCAATGATATCAGGAAATTATTTAAATGCAAATTAAACTATGCTGCCAAAAGGTAGATGTATAGCACTGAATAGAGCTGTTTTAGAAAACAACATAATTTTAGGAAAATTAACTCCCTGTCCTGAGAAAAAAAACCCAATGTGTGTAGAATTAGTAGTACCGATAACGTTGTATCACTAGGATCAGTTAAACATTGTTATTCTGCAGCATTTAGGCTGCTATAAAACTCTTCTACAATGAGTAACAATGGTCGTCTAAGTAAGCCTGAAAGGAGACTTCTGAAGTGCAACAATTTCCATAGCTTTCTTGTAAAACAAAGCCTGTACCACTTAACACCAGCTGGTTGGGAGGGCAGGTAGAAAGTTGAGAAGATTGTAAAGCTTAAAACCTGTCCTTTTGGTTCCCAAAATTACAAGTTTTGAACATGCCAGCCAGATTTGTCTAACTTTGCAACAATCCTGTGGAGCTGCTTGCCATTTTAATTGGGGGATTTATAGAAGCCACCCAGGTCCCATACTGTGCTTCTCTGAGCTGCTTTGTGAAAGCCACAGGAGGTCCTTCTAGGACCTTCAAAGTGAATAAAAGAAAAAAAACACACCTGAAAAAATGAAAATAAATTAACTTAGATTAATGTAGAAAGAATACCACAGCATACTGGAGGTAGGGAAGTAATTTGTCTGGCTTTCATGAGAGGACTGAACTCTATTGACTCTCCCTTTCCATCCATCAGGCTTTCCTGCAGGACTATTGCAAGCTACACCACTGGTCCAAGAAGACAGTTGTGCTTGTTTGACAAGTCCGGGCATTTAAAGTTTCTGTTCCACATTCAGACCTTACTTTGCTTTCCCCTTGGAGGTTGAAAAGAAAAAAAAGAATGTTTTGTCATAAAATGACACATTTAGGGGATCAAGACTGAGCAATTCTGGTTGGCTTGCTCAGCCTGCTTTTGTACTAACTTGCAGTGAGCACTGTTGGGTAACTCTTAGTGTTACAAACTGGGGCTTACTCATACAAATAGGCTTGTCAAAGAAAGAGCTAAATGCCTAAGCAGAAATGGTACAAACGTGTGGAGAGGTGGTGGTGTTAGCTCCTGCCCTGCTGGGCTTCTGTCAACCCTGTTAGGACAGGTCTTGCTAATAGCTCAGAACCAGGTTTCCATGTGTCCAGCATCCATTATCAAGGGTAAATTTTGAAAAAGGCTTCAAATCCGCGTGGGATACTGGTCCATCTCAAAAAAGGAAAAAAAAAAAAAAAAGCTGTAATGGGGAACAAAAGTAATTTTTAAACTACAAACACTTTTCCCAAGGAATGCTGGAAACTGCTATCCCCACAGTCCTTTTGATGATACTCTGAAAAGGTGAACACAGTGACAAAACCAAATGAAGTTTTCCTTGAAGGCTGTCCCCTAGACTCCAGAGCACAGCGAGTATCCAGGACAGCCAGTGAATTAACACTGTATCTAACACACTTGCAGTCAGTGTTGAGGAGTCAATCGCAGGTACAGGATGTAGGCAGGAAGCCCA
Source organism: Rhynochetos jubatus (assembly GCA_027574665.1). Taxonomy (NCBI): domain Eukaryota; kingdom Metazoa; phylum Chordata; class Aves; order Eurypygiformes; family Rhynochetidae; genus Rhynochetos; species Rhynochetos jubatus. Next base: position 31,073,103 of record CM050655.1, on the reverse strand, counting down.
GTTCCCAGCACTCTGTATGTCTGAGAAGAGCTGAGATACAGTCCCTGGGAAAGGAGGATTCAGCTGGTTGTAGAGATGAACAAGGCAGGAAGCAGCAAGATGAAAAGCAAGGGAAAATCGGATCTAGAGATCTTCTTACTTAAGACTAGCATTTCCAGCCCTTTAATCCGTTTAAGGGAACAGTCAGTGCATCAGAGACAGGAAGAGGTGAAAGGGGAAATAATTTTGTTATGTTGATAGCACCCAGCATGAACCCTCCTGCGCGCTGGGTATGTGTATCCTTGTGCAAATACATATGGCCAAATGTTTCTCTGGGGTGCGTCATAAAGCTCGTAATTACAAGACATTCCCCACACTTCCCAAGGAGCCTGCTGTGACAGCTGCTGAAAGAGAAATGCCAGCAGCAATCAGTGCCTGGGTAGCAATATTTCAAACAACCGTGTACCCAGGATAAAGGTTCCCCTGTTGCCTGCAGTGCCACTGACTTCCAAAAGCAAGAGAATAGCTAAGATGAGATCTGCACCTTGAAACCTGAGGTGTAAGCGTGCCTTGCATCAGTGTGAGGGGCATCAGGGACCAATCTGCCTCCTCTCCCCTTATTTCCCCATTTCCACCAGCCCACACCTGTGTCTGCCTGGCACGTGAGTACCCAGAGGGTGCAGGAAAGTGGCTAGCTTCGTGTGTATTTGGAAAACTTCCCATCCCTTATTCCTATGGCTTTTGAGGGCTTCTTGCAGGTTCATTGCATTAAGAATGACTTTACTGAGGAGACTAAAACCCTTTGTAAAGATATGAAGCAGAAACTGTTGATCAGGTTGGGGTGGCCAGGTGTACACACACGCACAGAACACGTACTGTTGACATAAGTTTAACCCACTGTGTTGCATATACATCTGCTTTGCAGTACACTGAGGCCTCTTTATGTCACCCTGGCAGCAGAAAGAAGTTTGAAACCGTTATTTTGCCTAAAGAGCCTCCTTAAATAGGCCACAAGTGCATTAATGCTTATTCATAGGCGAAATTAAACTGCCTAGCAGTAAGGGGTTTGCTTTCCAGAGCCTCTGGGAAGTACAGGATGAGAGAGCTTCTCCAAAGGAATGTGAATTTACTGCTGCAGGCTGGGAAGGCTCCTGCTGCACTGTGGGGCAGGTTGTGGGGCAGAGTTTTCACATAAGCATTGCTCTTCCCTCTTGTTCCCAAAGGACTGTGCTAAAACCAAGACCTTCTTACACTCTGGGAAGGGTTATGTGTGAAGCAAAAGGCTATAATGTGAGGGCATGGGATCACTCAGCAAAGATCTGTCAGTAATTTGGCCAGGGGAGCTGGAGCAGGAATCGAGCTCCTTGTGAAATGATGACTTCTGTTGACAAATCAGCTCCTTGTTGGAGACTTTTGACAGCTTGGCCCTGGATGCCTGTTCTCACAAGATTTTTCTTGTTTTGGCTTCTGGCTCTGGTCTGAAAGAATTGGCAGGGGAAGGTCATGTTTACCTAGCAATGTATGATTTATACAACGTGAATTTGAGGGGGACTCTTTTGATATGAAATATGGAATGTACTGCAAAGTTTGACAAGCTGTCACGGTGGGGGAAGGGACCCTGTCCTTTGTTTAGCTCTGCAAAAAAATACAGTAGCATTTGGGCGGAGTGGTAATAATCATGAGACACATGCTGCCTTGGGCAGAGGGCTAGATGGAGCATTTCAAAGGTGTGCCCAAGGGTATTACAGCAGAGCCAGAGGCTTTCTGCCTACTCAACTAGGACACCTCGGTACATCTAAGGTCCTCTTTGACCCCCATCTGTAAGCTTCTTGCTTTGATTGTACTCAGGTCAGGAATGAGTTTTTAGGCTGCTCATTTAAGTGATAGTAGAAGAGCTGCCAAAGCAGCATGACCATATAGGAATTTGTATCTAGGGAGAAGCTATGATTCAGCTATCTTGGCATCTCGTTACTTTGCAAGTAACGAGAAATAAAGGACATGGAAGTTCAGGCAGTCCGTTGCACTGAGCTAGGCACAGTAAGTGAGTGATGTTCATCTACTGGTCACTGATAATGTGTGAAGCCTAGGTGTGAAGTAGTATCCACACTGTATAAGACATTTGCATGGTAGATGTTGACGTTATTGTTACTATTGCTTAATCAGTAAAGATAGTCTTTAATGACCTTCATATCTGAGAGTAAAAAGAAAAAAAATCAGAGCAATGAAATAAATCTTCTGAAAAACTTAATTAAAACATGAAACCTTTGATTTCAGGCAATTAAATGAGACATTTTCTGCCTTTAAATTAAGTGTTCTGACACACTCTAAACAGAATATGTTTATGGCTGGAGCTGTCTTCAAGATTATAATAGTCCGGATTAGTAGTGCTTCAGATGTGCACCTCAAAGCAAAGAGCTGACTGCAGAACAGAGGCAGAGATTGGTTCCCAAACACTAATGAGAGCTGGAGATGCTCTGCTGGTGGCTGTCAGCATTGGCAGCTGCTTATAAAGCTGAAGGACATAGGTCAAAAACCCATGCAAAGTTTGGAGAAGAAAATTTAAATGATGGTGCTTCTCTGCAGTTAGGCAGCCAAACTTACAATAACTTACAATTTACTCTAAACTGTCCACTGTAAGTTTGGGAGCAACATGAAAAAAGATGCCTTTTTTTTCCAGCTGACACAATCATCTGTTCAGCCTAAGGCATCCCTCAACATTTGGGTAAGGACAGAGGGAGAAAATGGGCTTGGTTTTAAGGCAAATCTCGGCTTCGGAAAGTAGCTTTTACCTGCTTAAATTCACTCTAATTGCACATGGTTGGAGCTTTTGCTTTTACACCCTGCCCTAAAATACTGAACAGCAGCGTGCTAGGCAATTAAATAGCTGTCATGCCTTCTCCCAGACCTAGCAGCACTTTGGGGATATATATGGCACATGATTTGTACAATCAGTTAGTAAAAACTTTGTAAAGCACTTTGGGATTCATCTGAATGAAAGGTACCACCATAAATGTAAGATCATTCTCATTATCATTAATATTCTTTTATGAAAGACCTTATCAAAAGCATTTTGAAAACCCAAGTAAATTATATCTACCAGGTCACCTTTATGTACTATTTTATTAACTTTTCAGATGAGGGATTGCTTTGAGAGAATGATATTTCCTTACGGAGACTCCCGTAGGAGCTTACTCCCTATTGTAATTTATTTGTCTTCATTTTGATGACATTATGGGCTACAGCTGAGGTCGAGGCCCCATTGTGCTTGGGGCTGCACAAACGTGGAAGGAGAGACATTTTGGGAAACTTAAAATATAAATAAACATGGTGGTTTTGTCTGTGCCCTCGTGTCCTGCGTGGCACCGGCTGGATGGTGGTTGTTCTCAGAGGCAGAAGCAGGGATGGGGGATCATCTCCCAGCCTGGGTGTCTCTACCACTTCTGGGGTGTGCCCTTCCCTGCAGCACTGGTGCTGGCTGCGGTCGGTGCGCTGCCAGCCGTGCTGCATGGATGGACAGCGTTCCTGTGGGAATCGTGGAGTACCGCTCCTGCATCTGCTTGCAGTGAGTTTTCCCTTGCTGTGGCTGTGCAATAGGAGCCAGCACTGAATCCCTTCCTTGGTTTTCAAGGGGGCATTTCACCCTGTAAGGTGAGTGGGGCACCTGGTTTGACATGTTCACTATTGTGTAGTTTGTTTTCTCTACAGCCTGGACTAGGTACTAGCTAGTCTGGGTGATTTACTGCCCTGGTGAACTGGCGGCCACATAACTCCTTCCTCAGGTCCTGTTCACCTTCCACAGAGTTAAAATAAATCACTGCTGAAGTCACTCTCTAATTTCCCACAGAAAGTGGCACAGACAAGGAATCTCTTTAGTTACATCTGTACAAATAACTCAGGTCAAGCGTTTTTTCCTGCTTCAGCATCCTCTGTCTTCCAGCCTCCCCCTCTCCCCACTTAGATACAGTTTCTGCAGAAGAAATGCCGGATTTTGTTCATCTGATAACGAGTTACCACACAGAATGGTGTCTTCCAGCAGATACATATATTTGAGTTAATTAGGTACACTAAAGCTGTCACATAACAACAGCGCTCTCTACGTTTCACTCATTACATGGCTGGTTGGGGGTTTAATTTTTTTCTTCATTAATGTATCAGAAATACCTTGACATTTTTATAGATCTACATCTCTACGTCCGTCTCCTTTCTAGCTTATCTGCATTTGCGCTAGCCGCTGTTCTGCTTTTTAGTCAGATACCTATTTTAATTTTTAAAAGGATGTTTATTTTCAATGAACTCTGCTCATCCATGTAGATTTTATCTTTCCAATTCTTATTTTCAGCTCAACGGTCTAACCATCATCTGCTTCTTTAGCACAGGTTCTTAAATAACCTCCAGACTGATTACATTAGCCAAACTCACCCTTGGTACAACTCCTGGGGCTGCCAGCGGAGTTACTCTAGGAACAAATTTGCTGTAAGTTGTTAAAGAGTTTCACTTTGCCCTTGAGCCTTCTGTTAATCATTTTTCTCATAGTTTTTAAATCTGGCCTTTTAAAGTTCACCCTCACTGCATTACCCCTAGGAGAGTAACCTTCTATTATGATATCAAACCTAATTGCACAGTGATTATGATTACCCAGTGGATTTCTTACTCTCACCTCCCTTAACTCCTGTGCATAATTTATCAGAGAGTTGAGATTCAGTTTCTCCAACAAAAGACTCCCCTGAAAAGCAGTCTTTAAATAATGTCAATTAATTGGCTTTCAGACCACAGGATTTTCTACTGATAGGCAGCAGAGGCGTGGAAGTCGTAGCTCTTACGCTGCTGACAGTGCCCCCTGAAGGGTCAACCCACATTGTCCCAGTGGTGGTCTAGGACACATCCAGGGCTGATGTCCAGTGCCCTGCGCTGTCCTGCCTCCCACCAAAAAAAAAATAGCCAGAAAACCAAATAATCAGAAGATCTGGAAATGAAAAACCTCTCTATGTGATAATGGGCAGAGGATAAAGGAAAGGAGGGAGGTGATGGGATTCAGTGTACATTTGGAACGGCTGTTTGGTGCCTGAGGTTCTTGCAGCACATGGGTGATATAAATCAATACAGCTGCACACCTCATCAAAGCCTCTTGGAGCCTGTGCTCACTCTCCTGTTCTTCCCATGACCCTTATTAACGATTGTGGTGGCAGACCAGATCAATTTGTTTGGTGGTTTCCATGAACCAAGAACAAATGAAGCAATCTGGAGAGAGCATGTTGCTAATGTCAGAATGCAATAGCTCTTGGTGACTGCACCAGGTCATTCCGAAAATGTTTATCCTTCAAGGGCTTCTGGAAATTCAGTGGAAATATTTAGGGTTGAGTACATGGTAGAGGTAAATATTCTGGTCTTTTTAGATTTCTGTGCTGGATTACTTTAGCTGAGGATCAGGCACCCCTTTTATAAATAGTGGTTAGCAGAAAGTGCAATTCACGTTAACAAAAAAAATTAACACTCATTTCCTCTTTAAAAATACCATGGTAGCTGTGAAGAAATGAAGGAAATGAGAACTAGCTCAAAAAGATTAATTCATAACAGGAGAAATTTTGTCTATAAGAGGTAAAACACGGTAGGACCCGAACTGTCTGCAATAAACGCAGATGAATATTTTCTGTTTGCCCTGGAGGCTGTTAATACACATATTTATCTTAATGCATTTGGAAAAAAAATTAAGTAAAATAAAAATAAAGCTCAATGGCTTGTTCTAAATGGATTCCCAACGTTGGCAGAAAAAGACGTACAAGGCATTAAACATGCCTTTGCTAAATGCCGTTTGAGCGCATACCAATGGTGCTGAAAACAACATAATGGGCTATAGTCTTTCAGCTTTGTAATTGTGGCTGCACGGTGTTTTTGGGAAATCTCCTGCTTTATGAGTGGGACGTGCTGAGCAGAGACTGGTGCTGGTATTGAGCCAGGCAGTAGATGTGCTTGGATTGATACCAACCCCACATTTTCCTGCCTTTCACCTGTCCCTGCCGTGAAGTCCTCCCTGCTGGTGGTTCATCATTCCCTTAGAGATGTGAGATAGCATGACAAGCTAAAGCACTCACATTTGGAAGCTGCAAGCTTTTATTTTTACATGGAGCTGACATGGTGCTTGAGTGTCCTCTCTGTTGTCCCTGGCTGACAGTTCAATATTGCCCTGGTCATTTTCTTCAGCTGTTGTTAGCAGGACTTTGCTTTCAGGAGGTGGCCATGCAAGCATTCTTATTTGCTCAGACAATCAAATCAGCCACTCGGTGGTCACTCGAGCTTTCTTTGTGCTCCTTTTCCTTTTGAATTGTTTCTTCACCAAGATTCATCCAATGCATTTACACAAAAGCCTTAGGCACAAATCGACTGGGATTGTATTTCTTGGTATATCAGGAAAACACATTCTCGTCATTAAGGACTTGTGTTGGTGAATGCTATGAGAATAAAAATCATGGAGACATTTAAGTCCAGAATAAAAAAAGTTGCCACTGATTTAATGGGCCTAAAGGCCTCCCCTCCCTGCTGTGGATTTTCTTATTAGCACTGAATGCAAAGAGAAACCCAGCCTGGAACTATCTGATTAAGTCGTCATTTCACCATGCTCAAAGCGTCGCTACCACCAGCATCTGTGAGTGCAGGATGATATGAAACGGAATAAATAGTGGACAGGTACCCATGATAAGCCATATTACACCCTGCCCACGCTGCCAGGCTGCTCCAGCCTCAGTGTGAAACGGGTGCCACTCTGGGGTAGGGGGATTACATGGGTCTGTGAGCAAATGGTTCTAATGGGTGAGTGATGTCCCCATTAGGTAGCTGATGCACTCTTCGCAAATATTCATCTCCTGAAGTAAGTCTAGCCAAACCTGAACAGACATATGAAATCAATTGAAGAGCTTTCTTAAGGACTTAAGAGTGTGCCCAGCCTATGCAGTGGGGAGTAATTTGTACAATCAGTGGAACAGAGGGCAGAACTGTGTCTGAACCAGGAAGCCAAAGGCAATAATAACTAACGTGTATCCATAAAAAATTCATGGGAAATTTCGTCTTGGGTAAAAGAGAATGAATAACTATGTTGATTAAGTATTAAAAGTTCATTTTATTTTTAGAAGTACTCAGAAAATTGAAAACATCTGGGAATATTATGCAATTCTTTTTACATAATATCTTCCATTTACATCTCATCAATGCCATCGGTTTAACCCTGACCTGTATGGAGGCACCCCACAAGACCCTGTCCTCTTTCTTTCTGGGCTGCAAGAAGACGTCGTGTTCAGACACTTCTCTCTCTGTGGGAAAAGCAGCGTGTGTATAAATGATGGTCTATATCATAGCGAAACGCCCAAGCCTGTCTGCATGTCTGATTTTCAGCAAAGTGTGACAGGTTTGAGATGTGAGTGGTAGAAAAATGTCTGAAAGTGAGTGTTTTGATTGATCTGTTAAAATGTTGAATCTTTGAGAATTTGCCCTGGGATGCCCCATATGACTAGCTGAGGATCCCAATAAATCACAAGCAAGAAGCTTCCAGAGAAAGCTTAGATCCTCAAAGATCTTTCGATAGGTAACACAGAAGTTGGCACCTAGAGGGTAGAAACTTAAGTGCCTTTAAGGGTCTACTGCCACTCCTGCAGTGGCAAGCCCAGGTCTGCTGGTATTTAACTGCAGGACATTTCACCCAGCAAGTGCCGTGATCTTGTTTTTCACACTTTTCTTTAAGGAAGTGAGACACAGAACCATTAGGAGTGTTAAAAGTGCTTGGATGGGGCACGTAGGGTTGGTATTCCCTGGGGGAGTTACTCCTCCAGAGAGCAACTGAGAGCAGGCAAGGCGGGTGATACGGAGCTGCGGCCCCTCCACAGCAGAGTGGCTCCTCTGCAGGTCTCCTCTGACAGAGGGTGTAGCAAAGGACAGCAGCTTTCTGGATCACCTTCCACCTCCAGAAAGCATTCTTGCTTTCACCCAGATCTCTGCGGTTTCCATCAGGTACAAACAGAGTGGAGGGAGTTTCGTCAGTCCATCGTTAAAAGGACGATGCGCAGGTGCTGCAGCACCTCTCAACATGGTGACGAGTCCCTGCGCTACAGGGAGCTCTGCCCCGCGTCCCACGAAGCAATCACCTTTCAAGGACAAGGCTCGTCGTTCCCTCCCATGCAGAGAAGCTGCCAGCAGGATGGACCTGGTTTCACTTGTGCGTGTTTGCGAGATTGTGGCATGAGGTTCACTCTTGTAGGATTTACCAGATGCCTCTCTGTGGAGTGGGCTTTCTCGGAGAGCAAGAGGGTTCTTCAGTCTACGCCTCACCGGCGGAATGAGTCACACACCTGCGCACGCTCCTTTCTTTCAAGGACACGGTGCCCTGGGAGGGTGGGGGTGTGCCTTTCTTGTCTGGAGAATCTCACATCATCACAGGGAGAATATCAGAGGAATGGGGAAGATACGATGAATTGACTTTGCTTTATAACCTGCCTCCCTCTCAGTCTCTCTGGCAGGTCAGATAAACCCTGTTTAATCTTGCCTTGAAAAGTTTTGCCAGTGCTTGCCTCCTTTTTTTTCTTATTCCCTGTTTTAGCTTCCTTTGCCACTTGCTCCTAATAAGAGGCATTGCACCCTTTAAGTGCTTGCAAAAATGTGCTTCTGTGGCTGATTTCCAGGCAAAGGCAAGTAGATGGGTTGAACTGAGAACTACGTGAATCTGAGCAGAGATTAGAAAAGTCTAATGTCAGTGGCACAGTTCAGCTGGCCACACTAATGACGAGCACTATTGTTCAGCTCTTCATCAGCATCGGTGGGATGACTGCAGAGCTGTCCGGGATGTCCCCAGTGAGCTGTGCAGGGTACCTGGTGCAGGAATAGTGTGCACAGGGACAGCGGCCTTTGCAGGGTGTCTCAGGAGCTGAGGGCCACGGTGAGGTGTGGGGTCCATCACACCCAGAAAGTGCTGAGCAGTGTCTGGAGCTCACGGTGACAGATGGGTTGGATGGGTAATGGGGTCTGGTCTTTCTCATTGCCACCAAGGACTCTGATTGATTTGTCCAGCTTGCCATGATGAAGTCATTAATCTTGATGACACTTGCTGCAGCCCAGCCTTTGGCACACCAGGGTAATTCTTTCTGTACCTGTCAACAGACAGGTCAGACAGCAGGATTTTCACTGTCCATGAAAGCCGTGGACCTGATTTCTAAGAAAGGCCTGATAGATGGCCACTGAGGAGAACAGATGAGGAGATGACCTGCCTTTGACGTAGACTGGAGGCAAGCAACTTCTTTCTTGTAGTGAAAGGAAAGCAAAGGATGGTATTGTGTTTTCAAGAGTCCATATTATTCCTATGACATGTCCAAGGCTAACACTGCTATCCCTTTTATCCACTGTACAGTGAATCCCACAGGGAGGTACTCAGCAGGACAAGAATCTGGTAGACACAAAACACCAGTGCGTGTCCCGCTTCCTGCTATTCAATGCGGTTGGTAAACCTCCTCCCAGCATGGAGGCACTATTCCAGGACAGAGGTACCTTATAGCAATGTAGGTCATATTTTGGAATAACAGCATGGTTTTAACTTGTAATGGTGTAAGACACTTCTCAGTGACCTGACATTGCCCTTGAATATGGCATTAGATACTTTGACTTTCTGAATGTTCAGACGACACATAAGCGTAGCAGGAATAGACCTTAAGGAGGAATGGCTTTTACAGCAGAAAGTAGGAGTAGTTTGTACTGATGACCCATTGTTTCTTTGTCATTTCCTGCCACCCCCCCCATCCCAAGTCAGTGCAGAACAAAATGAAACACGAGTCAATAATTTTTAAAACTCAAGCAAAGAATGCTATCAGGCTGTGACATGGAAAGGAAAGGATAAATGTCTGGAATGAAGTTTAATATTAAGCCTCTGCATAAAGGTTAAATGCTTAATTTCTGTCCACTCATAATCTACGTTGTTTTTTTTTTTAAAATCATGGCTATAACTCCGGAGGAATGAAAGTTCAAACAATTGACCATAAATCGTAGTACAGTCCACCGCTAGCAAGGTTAGAGTTAATAGATTATCGATCAGTGTAATGGTAAGTGGCAAACTAATTTTTTCCCATCAACTCTCTTACTGGGTATTTGCTTTCTGGGGGCCAAAAACATAACAGCTTTGCATTAAATTAGCTTGAATAGTTACGTACTAGGTACATCTGTCAGATTCAGCCCAGGATGCTGCCAGAGACCCATGGGATTCCTGTAACAATGCTGTTCAGACAGTTTCAAACTGTTTATTTATTTACCATTGAGACTGGTAAATCCTTTGTTGAGAGCTAGGAAAGGTTTGCAAACATTGAGATAAGAGGACTGTATCTCCCTGTACCATCGTCCGCTGACATCTGTTTACACTTGACTAATTTTCCAATTATACAGAATCTTTTCTGTACTGTGAGGGGGTGTCCTGGAAGAGAGGTTGCTGGTAGTCTTGTTGCACCTGAGGAGTTATCGGAATACATGATGGAAAGCAGCTTTTGGCACATCAAGTGCTGAAAATTTTGTGCTTGTAAAGAGGATACTAATAGTACTGGGAAAAGTATTTGTTCTGTGTGCTTCTAAGAACTGAATGACTGAAAAGATCCCTACTCTGGCACTACAAGAACCCCTTGGACATTAAAAATGTACTTGAGTTATCCTACAGTGTTTGTATGGCACAATATCATTTACAGCTTCCAGTTTTTTAGATGAGGAACCTTAAGCTTGCAGGACCATGCAGGAGACAGGGAACTCAGAGAGGGGAGAGAGGCCTACCAGGTGCCACACAGCAAAGTTACCTTGTGACAAAGCATCTGGCTCCTTTTTGGGACCTCAGGATGTAGGTGGACACTTGCCACACTCTGTTCCTATTACATTGATTTGGGCTGGGTACCAAGGATGGAATTGGTGTCCAGCTTTGATCACTCACTGAAAGTAAGATCAAAGCCTGTAAGTCTGGTGTAGAATAAAATAATTTGTTCCTTATACGAAGTTGTCAATATCAGATCCTGATTTGCAAAAGCTTGCTCTCTGCTGACTGGATGCATTAACAGTACACATACACACAGCACACTAAGGTAACCTGTACTTTCAAGGCTTGCTATGCCATCTATAGCAGTGGGTGGAGGTGAGATATATTAGTGGAAAGAATCCATGGAAAGTAGCACGGGAAAACAGCAAATGACCCTTCAGAAAGAAATGTTTTTTTCATCCTTGGAGAATTTCTGAGATTGGAAGAATTTTTTCCCTGTTCTAAGATGGAATGAAAAAATCAGAATCTTGATGTGTTTTTTTTCCCCATCAAACCAATGAGCTGTAAATAAATACATAAAAAGATAATTTCAAACACTTCATTTTGAGCTCTTGACATTTTCCAACCTTCAGTTTCTCTAAACCACAGTTTTCAGTGCAATAAAACATCATCCCCTCTCCCTTTCCCCCAGTTCTTCAGATTACATTTTGCTGGGGGCTTCCTGCCTGGCTCAGTTATAGGGAGATGTTAATTAGCAACCTCAGCAGCAGGCAGAGCAGCAGTGGTGGTTTGCGTGGGGTGAGTTTAATTTCCTTCTCCTGACTGTAAGTGTCAGGATCCTGTGGGTGAGCCATCCTGGCGCACCGATGCGAAATGCTGATGCAAACCCACTTCTGATCCTCCTGGCACAGATGCTGGCAGGAAAAGTGGCTCTGGCTGCGGATGCTGGCCTCTCATAGAATCATATGGGTCATCACCGTTCCCCCTCCAGATAGATTTTCCTGGGAACTGGCAGCAACCCCTGGCTTGTGCCCCTTGGTCACACAGGGACAGGGACTCTGTCCTCTCCTGGCCATCTCTCTGGAGAAGGCAAATGGCCTGAAGAGAAGACAGTTAGCTGTGAGGGCTGGGCCAGCAAATCAGATTGTGACCACCTTCTGCTCATGATGATCCTCCTCTGGCTCTGGGTACCACCATGGCTTGTACTGTGGGCAAGAGAGATGATAGCATTTCTGAAAGGAAAAGGCATCTTCTTTTGGTGGCATGTAATTTTACTACTGTAAACGGGTGTCTCACACACACACACACACACGCACATATACATACACGTGCACATATACACATATATGAACATAACATTTGTGTTCATGCTTATATTTATGTTCATACACACACAGAAGAGAAGAAAGGTCAATGTTTGTTTTCTGAAGACACAGGCCACTTGTTTGTTCACAGGGAAAGGAGAAGGAATCAATATGTTTGGGTAGGAGAAATGGATTATCCTTAAACATTCTGCACAAGAGAATAAAGTTTCTATTTGATGTTGATGTGAGACTTTTCTAAAGATCAGCCCAATCAGACTAGTGTGGCTGTAGCCAGCACAATGAAACACAGACTTCAAACTTTCAGAAATATGTATGTATTTTTAGGCATGTTACTGGTTTAAAAGCAAGTTTACTATATGGAAGTGGGAGCTGCATGTGGTGTTTCTGAATAAAGATGAATATTTTTCCTTGCAGCTTCCATTTATGTATTTTCTTCAAAAAGTTCTGTTTATTATGTTTCCCATATTGCAGGTTCCTAGACAATAAAAATCCACTTTCCCCTCATGCAGGAAAACCGTAAGATTTTTGGACTTAATGTTTTTCATTCTTTTAAACCGCACTGCATACCTTTAGCATGTAAAAAAAAAAAAAAAAAAGAAAAAGGTGTGTGTGTGCACATGTGTGTTTCTGCATGGCAATTCCCTCATTAGGAGATGGCCTAGGTTTAAACCCCAGCCCTCTGCTAGTGCAGGTATCTATTCAAAATCACACCATGTCTACAGAGTAACCCCATTAGCAGATACAAATGTTGACTCCGATCATCCTTCATATAACAGTGAAGGGGAACAGGAGATGTGATTGAGATTGTAGACAACCTGGCTTTCCCATCGCAGAATAATTTGTGAGATTGAAACAATTTCCCAGAGTGATTTCAGATAAGGAGGTAAAATCTTCAGCATTTTAGTGAACTGATAAAATCAATTATTGCCTCAAGGAAATTGGAAAATTTAATTTTTTTACATTTTTTCTTTGAGATTTCTGTCCCCCACAAGTAATTATGTTTATAAAGGAACAGTAGTTTAACACCTCCAAAGTGGGAAAAAAAAAGACTCACATCAGGGCTGTGAAATTATCACATATATCACTGAGTTGGAGGTGGGCTGCAAATGGCCTTTTCCTGGCATCCTTTACAATTTTAACAAATTCACCAGGTGTACAGAGCTGCACATGCATGGATAAACGTATTTATAGAAGTGACGGTGTTGTACGTGAAATTGGCACTGTGTACAAATCTTTCCCTTCTTTATTTGTACTTTTGAAATGCATGCAAAGGTGATGCAGACTTTTAAGCTCCTTGCTGCACAGCAGCGCAACGTGGCCACAGCATCCCTAGGATTTGCTTCCATAAAATATATCCAGACGTTTGCCTTGTGGCAAGGATGGGAGCAAGCTGAAACAGCAGCGAAATAAATTCTGTAACTAATAAAAAGCCTAATACCTTGTTCCTTTCTTCAGTCCCAATAGTTTCACTGTTTGCTTTGCTTGACTTGAGGCTGCAAGAAGGAAACCCAAAAGGAGATTTTCTGATGAAGTGTCCAAAATTAATACCACTGTCCTGACACAGCAGCAGCAGCGACATAAAGAAGGAAGTAATGCTTAGCTATGGAGTTTTGTTTTCAGACAGATAATCAAAAGGGAACTTGAAATATTCCATTACAGGGAGACCTGGTGATTGGAACAGCAGCACAGCGCAATGTGCCTCTGCTGCGGTTGAAGGTGTGTGAGTTTGGAAAGTGCTGGCAGGAAGGAAGAATGGTTCTTGGGGGATGCTGGCTTTGGCAGCATCTGATGGCAGAGCCCAATGGGGCGAGGGAGAGAGGATGTGCAGGGATCCACCACCTCTGGGTACTTGCTCTTCTCCATGCTCCTCTGTTCCTGCTGCCTTTTGCCACAGGGACTGAGGCCGCATTTTCTGAGCACACCACAGGCACTCTTCAAGCTGCATGAAGTGACAGAGGTGCCTCCAAGCGCACGGCGCACGGGTATCAGATGAAAGTGCCCAGATTTATAATTAGATCCCAGCGGTGGCAAGGTGCTGCATGGTAGATGACGCAGATGTGTCGCCTGCAAATCTTCTATCGCTGACACTCACTGTGCAATCACATCTTACAGGGAGTCTGTGTTTATTTGAGGGAAATAACGGGACAACAGCAGTGGAAAACTTCAAGTTTTTCATCTGCTGATGTTCACGTACCTGAAGTAAGGAGGTTGCTGTAGCTGCAACCTGCTTCTCCCGCCTGACTTGGGAAGAGTAGTCGGGGTGATACAGCAGCGGTGTTTTAGGAGCTGCCCAAAGAAATGGTCCTCCCGTGGTCTCTGATGGACTCCAGAAACTCAGGGAGAAACTCACTCCCAGGGCAGACTTCTCTGCTGGCTTCAGCTGCCTGACAGAGGGTGTAGAGAAGGCAGAGCCAGACTCCTCTCAGCAGTGCACAGCAGTGACATGAGAGGCTGTGGATACAAGCTGCAGAAGGGGATACTCAGGTTCTTTTTTTCACCATGAGAGTGGTCAAACATAGGAATGGGGGCCCTGGGAGGTTGTGAAGTGTCCACCCTCAGAAGTGTCCAAAGCTTGACTGGACACAGCCCTGAGCAACCAGCTCTGAGCTGGCCCTGTCTTGTGCGGAGGTTTGGACTAGAGACCTCACCGTTCTACCACCATTTTGGGAACAACACTAGGCTCCTAAACTGTCACAATTCAGGTGAAGTTTTGCTGCAAACAAGAGTGACAGTGAGACCCATCTCCCTCCTCCCAGTTTCCTTTGTGAAGAAATTCCATAAACTTTTTCTGGTGAGGCTAGGATAAACTCCATGTGTAACTTTTTGGTTTTCATTCCATAGAAGTTATAATCCTATTTCATTGCCTGCAAATCATTTGCTCAGTCTGTAGCTCCTTGGTGACACTGTTCCAGATATCACCATCTCAATCCCTACTGAGTTAACCAAGACAGCATCCACCACATAAACATCTCCCGAGTCTCCCCCCTTCCAGGAGGTTTTCTGGTTGAAAGCAGGGGGCTGACATTCACCCATAGTCTGCAGAATCATTATGTTATTTAGTTACATTAAAGTAATCTGCTTAGAAAGGACTTATTGATGACTTATACTCAAATGTGCAAATAATATGCTTGTAGAACATTAAAATGGCTCTAATAGGATGGTAATAAATTCCTTTCTTCAATATGGATGATTAGAAACTTCAGTAGTTAGAAGCTATTAATGTACTCACCATAAAACATGGAAGTCCATCCTCATGAAACCCTAAATGACAGTACTGCCTATAAATTTTACTGGAGGTGGAAAGTGCAGTAATTATATGGCTGGCATTAGACGTAGCACTTTCCGCAGAGGTACCAGTGGCAGATCTTTGCCTCCTGTTGTTAAGCACTATTTTTGGGCATAACCAGTAGACAGAGTATACTGTAAATAATATTGTTTTCTGTGATGTATTTCTGCACAAACAGGAAGAAAGAGATTTTTTATTAAAAGAAAATTTGGCAAACAGTCAAGTGTAGATGGCTTAGAGAGGAGCAATGCAATAAAGAGCATTGAGCATCTGGTTCAATGTTGTCTGACCGGCCTGTGTGGATGATGATGACTGAAAAACCCATTAGCTTCTGGCAAAGAAGTGAGTCTGAGGTTATTGTCCAGGCACTAGCACGGACGTATTGCAAAACCACCAACTCTGTTGGCACCCTCTTTGGCAGGAGTACTGGAGCAGCCAGGGTGTGGGTAGTCTTGCATGGAGACTAGCTCTCACCCAATTAGTCATCTGAAACACCAGCTAAATTGAAAAACCGTTATGAGGTTTGTTTTCTGTCCCAACTGGGCAGTGAAATGAGATGCAGGTACTGCCAGGGTTGCTTCCTGCCTCCCATACAGCAATTATTTTAGGGTACCAATGACACATGCCTTCCTCCTCTTTAGTCCTCCTTGAACCTTCCACTCAAACCAAGCCCGTGTGGTATTCCATAAATCACCCCACAGAAGTATTTCTGTCCTTCTCTAGTTTCATTACTGCAGTGAACTTATTTCTGACAAAATGTGTATCTTTACTCTTGGTTCTTGACAGAAGTTCAGCAGGGCAGGACAAACTGCATTCAGTAGGATTCTTAGAGTAGCAGGACCTAATTCTAAGGCTGGCAACTTCAGGTGTTTGCGACACAGATTATAATGGGAAGCAGCAAGCTGGCAATGCCTTCTGATTTCTCAGCAAATAAATGGAAAATATTCAACACAATGTCATATGCTTCTGCTAGAGCTAAAAATACCCGTGCACATACACCTCTTATACCATCTGAGCTATCTGTCTGGTAGCCTTTGATCATGTACATGGAGCAAAACAAACCGAAAATAGTCATTATCAGGAATACAAATAGTTGACTAATGTGATATATAAAACAATTTGGTTTTGAATATCAATCTTATAAACTGTTAAAGTATGAATTTCTCAATTGGAAAAAATGTTTTAGGATAAATTTAAAACGTGAAGATCATGACAGGTTGGATAGAACTGTCTCTGCAGATGATATTTCTTAGGCTATATGATATTTTTTAAATGCTGGGTCCTCATTCAGCACAGAAGTCAGGAGAACTGTTTTTGGGCACAAAAGTGATTTTTTGAGGGGAAAATGGAACATAATGTTCAGAACCTCTGGAAATCTTGCGCTCTAAAACTTTTCCTGTGATATCATTATAACATCAGACCCCAGTGGTGAAACATTTGGAAGGTTTAAGGTCTTCTGATAAATAGAATGACACAAAGGAAACCTTAGGAATTTCACTTGGAGGGCCTTTTGCAGAAAGCATAGATGTGGGCATGGTTCGTTATCCCAGTGTGTCTTTTCCTCTGTCTTCTGCCTCACTACTGAATGGTCAAGCTATACGGTGCAGACCTGAGCAATAAATGGTTTGCTCAGAGTTATTCAAGCATATAACAGACGGAACATGCAAAAATTCAGCTCAGAGAAATTTGATTTGAGGTCTTGATTTCCTTATTCTAGAAGAAAACTCTCTAGTGAGTGGTAAGAAGTGGCAGTTTTAGAAGACAGATGGGCAGACAGAGGTTTGGGGGATCAAACTCAAAGACTGTTAGGACTTCATCAGAATTTAGAAATATGTGAGAACCTGCTGAGGGTGAGGGAGATGATACTGATGCCTAAAGAACCACAGGGTAGATACTTGTGAGATATAGTTAGCCCTGATCCTCACCAGCAGAAAGGCTCCCTGTGAAACTCCACACTACTTTAAATTGATGGTGGCACTGCATAACTCCTTTTCTTCTGATAAACCCTTTCCCCTTTATGGTGAAAGACCTGTCTCATGGACTGCTTCTGACATGAAGCATACCACTCACATTGATTTCCAAGAAGAAAATTTCTCTTCTCCTCTCCTGAGCATGTTGTCCCTCACTTGATAGATTTCTGTTTTAACCTGCAATTGCATTATCTCTACAGAGCATACTGGGAGTCAGTTTGCATAAGGACATTTTAAGCTAGATGAAGTTGGATGCTTCATGTCAAATGCAGCCAGGACCGTGCCAGATGCCTTTAAGAACGTCATAGGACGTTTGGTGGATAAATGGGTATCTATCTGCTCTCACTGACATGAAACAACATGATCACCATGACCTCAGAGCGCCCGTGTCACCAAATGTTACGGCATGCAACATGATTTAATACATGCAGCAGACAACGTACAAAGGTCTTAATAAAGGCGGATGGAAAGCTCCCGCTCTCCTCAGTAAGTTGCTGCCTTGGAATATGTTGCACAGGGTCATGTTCAGAAGATCTGATGCTTCATCTGTCATTGCAAATACATTGATTCCAGCCTGGCTGGAATTTAATAACATGGAAAATGTCCTCTTACCACTGCACTGGGAATATCACAAGCTGTAATTAGTTAACGATCCTAATGTTTCACGTCTCTTTGGATGAATAATTTCCTTGTTAAGAACTGAAAGTTCATGTTAACCAAATTATTCATATTTGGCTGAGGATTGTTTTTGGAAAAAAGAACAAAAATGTTTATTTTATTATGTACAGAAGGCATCAAATTTTCAATTTGATGGGAACAGCCTTGGCTGTGCTTAACTTAAAAACAAATAAAAGTAAAGCAAATAACATGAAGCAAATGATTTATTTTCTGGGTAAACAAAATATTGTACTTCACCAGACAGCTTGTGAAGAAAAACAATGTCTGGGATCAACGAAAGGAATTTGATTTGGTTTTTCAGTATGGTTATCATGAACAAAATTGCTCACAAAGCTGTGGATCCTGGGTCTTTAGAGGGTGTTTCTGAAAGACAGGGGCTTTCCCTCTTCTTAACTGGTGTGTTGGCGGAGGCTCCCTGAGCTGGGCTCGCCATGGATGCTGAATGGCTGAAGCACTGTCTCATAGTGAAGTTGAACGGTTGCAGCCTTGCAGGTGCTTAACAAACACAGAGATCAGTGACAGGATCCATGTCAATTTAGCTGTCTAGCCTCAGCTACCAATATAGATTTCCTTTACAGTCAATGGAGGGAGAAACCTTTCCAGTGAAGGTTTATCTCATGCAAAGACAGATACGTAAAAGACATTGGATTCTTGGAGATGCCCCTCAGTGTCTAGTATGTAAGGTGCTGGGACACCTGACATTTGGGTGGGTAGAAACGTCTGAGATGAATCTCATCTTTAGGTATTATTCCTTATGCCAGGGAAATTCTGTGCCAGATACTCCTCCTCATTATTTCTGCACTAAAAATGAACACCATTAACAACCTGACATTTTCACTGAGAGCATCTGGTTCTCTTTTTACTTACACAGATATAAAAAAAGGTGTAACTTCATTAAAGCCAACAGATTTTTTCTAGTGTAAAGCTGGAGGAAGATAGCACAGGTCTTTTATGTTCACTGTACACATGGTATGAAGAATGTCTGAGCACAGGTCTGGAAGGTGTTAAGTGTAAAAGGCAATTCATCCAAATACCTTTGCAGGCTACAGCAAATAATTGTTTCCAGCCAGCACTTGAATTCATTTTGTATAGGGAAGAGTTTGGGGTTTGTGACCAGTATTGTTCTCATCTTTTACCATATACTGCATGGTATATGCAGTGCAACCATGTCATTTCCTGACCTCATGTGAACTAGGACTCTTTTTTTGACAACAAGAAGCTGAGGTTGTTGCTTTAAGAGATGGCTGAGAAGAAAATCAGAGGACACTGTACCGCTCCCTAACCTTTTCAACCTATTAACATGAGATGAAGTTACAAGGTGCCTTCTACAGCACCTTGCCCTGTTGGGATTTTTGTTACAACAGATGAACCTCAATGAAAAACAATAATAATGCAGGGCAGAAATGGAAAATGATAGCAATTTAGGGCTGCATCACTCAAGGCTTAAAACTTTCAGTTTTTGAGGACCTACCTTGACGTCCTGTCCTTCAAATGGTTAGACTCAGCTGCTCGTCACAGGACCTTTGTGCAGTGATTAAGAGCTGAGGTGTACACCAGGCTAATTATACTGTTGGTTGTGGTCCAGTGATGACTTAAATTTGCAACTTATTAGAGAGTTTATTGGATTGCCAACTCAAGCATTTCTTAAAATAAAGTTTCCTTTGATTTTGCTGAAACTTCACGTGCTTATAATATATTTAAAGGCAATAACATTTCATCATGTTAAATATCATAAGCTTTGGGTGTTCAGTAAAGCAGAACTAATCTAGTTTTAAAGCAGAGGGCTTTCCTCTAACGCATGGAGCTTGCTGAGGAAACCAGCCCTTACTCCAGCTGGAGGCAGCGAAACTATGACAGATTTGGCTGTGGTGTAACACCCAGATGATGCTGGGGACCTTGGCACCTGGGCTGCGTCTGCGGACACCAGTTCCTCCTGTAGCAGCTCCTCTGCAGCAGCATTTGGGTTTGCAAGAGGGAAGAAGCCAAGTGTTTGGAAACTTCTCCTGCATCTGAGACCCAGGTTTAACCCACAATTTATAACCCCTGCTTTGTTGGAAATCTGCAGTTGGGTGTTGTATTGGGTTTGCGTGGCAAGGTTTTGGTAGTGGGGGGGCTACAGGGGTGGCTTCTGTGGGAAGCTGCTAGAATGTCCGACAGAGCCAATGCCAGCTGGCTCCAAGATGGACCAGCTGCTGGCCAAGGCCAAGCCTATCAGTGATGGCAGTAGCACCTCTGGAACAGCATGGTTAAGAAGGGGGAAAAAAACTGTAAAACTTCAGCCAGAGAGAGGAGTGAGAATATGTGAGAGGAACAGCCCTGCAGGCCCCCAGGTGTGTGGAGAAGGAGGGGCAGGAGGTGCTCCAGGTGCTGTAGCAGAGATTCCCCTGCGGCCCGTGGTGCAGACCGTCGTGAGGCTGGTTGTGCCCTGCAGCCATGGGGGTCACGGGGGAGCAGAGACCCGCCTGCAGCCCAGGGAGGACCCCACACTGGAGCAAAGGGATGCCCGAAGGAATCTGTGACCCCGTGGACAGCCCATACTGGAGCAGGCTCCTGGCAGGAGCTGTGGCCCCATGGAGAGAGGAGCCCAGGCTGGAGCAGGTTTGCTGGCAGGACCTGTGACCCCGGGGTGACCCAGGCTGGAGCAGTCTGAGGACAACGGCAGCCTGTGGAACAGACTCACGTTAGAGAAGTTGGTGGAGGACTGTCTCCCGTGGGAGGGACCCCATGCTGGAGCAGGGGCAGAGTGTGAGGATCCTCCCCTGAGGAGGAAGGAGCGGTAGAGACAATGAGTGATAGACTGACCACAACTCCCACTCCCCAGCCCCCTGTGGGGAAGGAGAAATCAGGAGCAAAGCTGAGCCTGGCAAGAAGGGAGGGGTGGGGAGAAAGTATTTTTAAGATTAGGTTTTATGTCTCATTATCCTACTCTGATTTGATTGGTAATAAATGAGACTAATTTCCCCCAGTGAAATCTGTTTTCCCTGTGATGGTAATTGCTGAGTGATCTCTCCCTACCCTTGTCCTTGAGCCCAGGAGCCTTTTGGTTATATTTTCTCACCCCTGCCCAGCTGAGGAGGGCAGTGACAGAGCAACTTTGGTGGGCACTTGGCCTCCAGCCAGGGTCAATCCACCACAGCTGTAAACATGTGAAGTCTTCTGGGTATGTAATCAGATTTCTAGCTGAGTAATAGGAGGCAAATTCTGATTCCACCTATATATCTGCAGCTTTCTGTGGTTCAGAAAGGAAAGTTTGGCCTTATTGTTAGAGAAGACTGAAAAATGGGGTTTCCCTTGAGGAATTCTGATATTTAGAGACTTGTTTTCCTTAAAAAATGAGATGAAAAATTAAAAGATCACAACTTTTGGAAAACAAACTCTTCAAACATATTGATCTATAAATGTCAAGTTGCATTGTTTCAACACATTTTATTCTAAGATGTTTTGACTGTCCTTGACTGGCGGAATTTGTTTGAGTGTATTGACACTTTGGGATTTGGTTATTGGTAATCTGTGTGTCTGTGCTGGCACCGTAACATTTTGGGGTTCAAGTCCATACTCCAGTTATGCGGAGCTAGTTCTTAGTGCCTCGTGTGGTTTGTAGTCCAATGAAGACAAATAACCTGTAATTGGTGAGAAAAAAGTAATGGGACTCACTCTGATCACTCAGATGCAGAGTTAGGCTGACTTGGTCCAGTCAAACACTATCCTTTTCTTTATATAAAATTACTTCAAAATTATTTTCCTCCAGAAAATTTAGACTAAGATAGGAGTGAGTTTTCTGAGGTAAAAACTTCAACAGGCTTTGTGGTTGATACTGAGGATTCTTACACCTTTGCTCTACAGTTACTTAGTTTTCAGTACAGTTTCACATATCTATATATTTTGTGTTTGTTCAAGAAGTGAAACAATCTAGTCACTGTGCTGCCAAAGGTTTTTTTCTAGTTGGGATGCAGCGAACTCATCTTTCACATTTTGAAACAGATGCGGGTGTATTTTTTGCTTTAAGCCCACCTTAGGCTTGTGACTTCCCTCCCTTTTCATCTCTCTGTCTGTCAGGTTTACAGTGGATATTGATATCAGCATTCGTAACAGACTTTTGAAGCTAATATAATCATGACAAGGATTGCAAGGGCAGGCCTTAACTTTCAGTAAACTAGCTGATATGGTTGGAAAAGCAGAGAAGCTTTCAACCCTCTCATCCACTAAGGCATGTTTGGTGTTTTCCAGCTTAATCAGTGGGTCTAATAAGAAGGTAATTCCTTGTCATCTTTTATACAGGGAGCCTGTATAAGGAAAGCAAGGCGAGGTTTGTAGCCCATTCAGTAAGATGTCAGATGCCATCCTGGCTCATTGCAGGCTGTATAGCAAAGGTCATTACGGCAGTGGAAGATTTAGGATATCCCCTTCTCTTGTCTAAGAATAAAAGTGTCATCAACAAAATAAAATCCTTCTCTAAATAAGAATACCTTCTGGTTCAGTTATCTATAGCTCCTACCCCACTTTTTCCTGGTTTCCAAAAAAAAGATCTGTCCTGATGGCTTAGGTTTGTCTCTGCCAGATTTCAGGGGTGATGAGGATATCAAGCTTTCACGTTTTCCAGGAATACAGGTAGCTGAACAGAGAAAGAGGATCTGCAGAGCTCACCCGTGTTAAATGCCAAAGGGTCCATGCAGAAGGAAGGCAAGTGTTGTGAGATGTCTGTCCCCTGGCAGGCATTTCGGGTCCTCCCTGGGGCTGACTGGGTGCGGTGGTGGTCTCACCCTTGGGTTGCCCACCTTTGACTGCTGCTGCAGGTTGCATAAACCAGCCCCTCCCTCTCTGCTTCGTGGAGCCCCTCTGGAGTCAGCTGGGCTGACATCTGTAAATATTGGGCAGATAACACGCAGAGGGAGGAATCCTGCCCTTGTCAACAAAAATCACGTTAAGCTGGAGGTTTCTCTCCGAAGAATGAAACATCGCTCCCCTGCACCTTTCGCCAAACAGGGTTTGCCCTGCCCCTGGTGGTACTCAGACCCCTCTTCAGGGCGTCAGAATCTGTGCGCTGTGCTGTGGCCAAGGCTGAATCATCACTCCTGGCTCTGCTCCTGCGTCTTGATGCCCTGTGCTTGCTGTCACATTCTAGGGTACATTTCTTATTCAGAGTTAAAACTCTTAAGTGCAAGTGAGCTGTTCCTATTGATTTGAAAAGGCTGAACTTTAAATAGCTGTTGTTTAACGTCCTGGAACATTAATATTAGATTAGAATGTCTGACTCGTTGCCCTGAACATTGGAAAAAATATGTATCAAAGAATTCTGCTCTTCCAGGATCATTTGTGACAACATTGTCCTGCAATAATGAATTAACACTGTAGGCTAGTTGGGCTAGACAGGACTGGAGAGGACAACCTGATCATTCATCCCAGTTCCCTTCAATCTCAGGAAACCATGGAGCAAAGACTGAAGTCAGAAGCACCCATAAGAGCAAACACCCTGTGTCTCCAGCCTAACACAGTCCAGAAAATGCTTGTCAGCATCCTATGACAAGCTTAAACCTTCTGGAAACATTAGACCAAACACCTCAAAAACTCCCAGTGTCACAGAAGAGAGCAGGAGACATCATAAACTGCTGGTACAGTTTATTTTTATTTTCATTAACATTTTTCTTAAATAAGTCTGAACTATTATTATCATCATCTCTTTTGTGGTCCAGTAAGGGTGTATGTATGTTCAATATATCTATAATGTATGCACACTACCTCTGAGAGGCTATGTGTATGTGATGTGTGTGCATGCATACTCACATACCTTTTAGCTGCTCTCACTTTTCAGTTATTTTTTTAGTCAGTAAACTTCCTGATAGTAGGACTGTGGCTTTTAGGTTTTATCGTGAAATCTTCTTAAATGGTTGCAAATCTCCATTTTCCACTGCCCCCCAGTTCAGATACTCCCTTCTGGCTCATTTGGCACATAATAATTTTTAGTGTAGAACAATTTATTACCCTACCTTTTAAAGCAGCAGGTAGATGGAATCCTGGTATGTGTTGTGTATTCTCTCTGCATATGGCAAATGTGATCAAATTAGAGTTACTGCGTTGTGTCACTAGCTCACTTACAGGTGCTTGAGGGGTTTGTCTTTAACAGTTGCAATAAGGTTTTTCATTTGCATCTCATATATGCAACCCCTTTTTTAATTTTCCTTTTTCCACAGCGTATTATTCTGCTCACTAGATAGTAACTGTTCCAGTATTCACCATATCTCACACAAACTCTTTCTTTCTAAATGTCATCGGTGACTGTAATGATCAAATGAAAGTAAATTGTGCTACAGAAGGACTTAGCAATTAAAAACCCACGACAACAAACACCTCCCAGCCAAGCAGAACTGCAAACAACTCATTATAATTATTCCAGCCTGTTTGAACCTGCCTTCCGCTTGCACTCAGGCAGAGCTGCAAGGCACTTCTTCTCCATCAGGGCTGAATCAGTCTTTTGCTGACTTCTTGTAATACAGTGTAGATAAGAGCTCTTCAGTGGTAATTTGCTTGAGTTCTTAATAAGGAGAGATTTTAGAAAGCACAGGCTGGTGTCACAATAAGGTAAATGTATCCGTACCTGTAAGTAAGCAGTTCGGAGCGCTGCTTCCTTCTCCCTTTTTCTTCCCTGGGCTTTAGAGATTGAGGCAATTAGAGGGTTTGGATGCATTTTTTCCTTTGGTTATTTAAGCTACATGCTCTTACAGTTTGAAGATGCTATTGTCACAGCTGTTCTCCAGGGTTTGTGGTTGTGAACCAGGTGGTACTGCAAGAGCCCGAGGCTGTGCAGCATGCAGCACCGTGTGCTGTGCTGCTCTGATGGACCACACTGGTTGACCGAGGTCAGGGCTCAGGTGCTTCCCAGGCAGAGTACCCCAAGCATTTTGTAGCTCCCACAGGATGGATGTTTGACACGCCATTTGTATTTGGAGGGTGCAGATAGATTATTTCAGCGTACTGGAGTGCTGCTCTCAACTTGAGCAAGGGCTTTTCAGAGAGACCTACAGGAGCTGCTCCAATGGAGAGTTTAAGGCTGGGTTGGAGAACGGGGTACGCTGGGGTCGAAGATGATGAGTAAAGTGATACCATAGTCAGCACCTCCTCTCCTGGGTTATGAAGAATATTAGGTATCAAGGGCCTCATAGAAAGTGAAAGGGGCACTTTGAGGGCCTCTTGGCTCCATTGCTCTATTCACAAAATATCGGGAATCTGTGGTACATCGTAACAACAAAGTGGGAAGGTGAGCCCTGAGTTGCTGAGGATGTGGCAGGGACCTGTCTTCAGTTTTCTTTGTGAAGGGCACAAAAGGCAGTTTGACACTGATCTTTACAAGTCATAGCCAGCAATGAAAATATGTGGGAAAGATCTTGAATGGAGATTACCAAATTGTGGCAGTTAGGACACACTAAGAAGAAATTCGGTGGTTCATGAAGTGGTCTCCATGCCCATTTTAGCAGGGACAACTGGGAAGAATGGTTTAGGTTGTGCACTTTCATGGTTGGACTGAGATGAGCCAAGGAGAAAGATGGGTTGGTTTTGCAATGAACTGAGCAGGAGCTAATGTGCATCCATTTATTTGGAGACTGCGGGTGAAATTCATCAGAAGGCCAGATAGGATCTATGCACAAATTACATCCCACTCAAACCTTTGTGCACAGGAATGAATTTCACCTTGTCTGACCCATGAAGATGTGTGAATACTTATCTCCCTTTCCTTAAGACTTCATTTTTATAGTTTCAAATAGCTAGATTTTTCTTTTTCAATAGTAACTTTCTTGATGTACATCTGTTTCCAGTTTAACACTTACCAGTAACTTGAAATGAATGGCAGAGATGTCTTTTGTCTGCAGTCTAATATGGAGGCAACTGAAACATTTACTTTTATAAAGTGAAATCCATTTATTCTCAAGTCTTCTGCAATTGAGGTAATGTTTGCAAAATGCTTTGAAGATGAAAACCACTACAGTATATAAATATTAAGTATTACTTTTATATCTTCATCATCTATGCTTTTAAAATTAATATGAAAAATCCCTATGAATACCCAAATGCCCAGTAAAATGCATATCCTTCTCCTAATCTTAATGCTTTATTCCCATCTATGAATCCTCTTAATCTTTGAAATTAATTACCGTGATTAAAAATGGGAGATGTGTTTTCCCAGAACAATTAAATTGTTCTGTTGCAAATTTTCATTCTCATTTCGCATCATTAGTTTAATTTCTTTTGATATTAAAACACAGAGAGACACACTCACATTCCTGGATACGACATCTTCTCCCTCTTTAGAGCCAGAGGGAATCTTATTTTGCTACTTGCTGCTACAGCCAAAAGTGACCCTGCACTGCGTATCCTCAGAAAGAGAAGGAGGGGTTACCTTCTCTGCCTCAGGGTCTCCTGTATGGTCAAAGGCCAAGACTGCTGGCTTGTCAGCCAGAGCTCAGGAGGGTGCAGCCATCCACCCATCCAAAAGAATCGACTTACAAAATGAGACCTTCAAAAGAGCATATATTCCCACTGCTGAATATGTGCCAGTGGAAGGGAATCGTTGCAGTCACAGCAAGACTTACACAAATGACAGTTTGAGTTTAGCCCAGAGCCCTGTTTCTTCTGTTCCATGAGAGCCATATGGTTTCTGCTCCAGTGTCAGAAAACCGAACATGAGAATACTTTTATTGTGTTGGGAAAGCAAAACAGAACAAAGACTGATCCTTTAGTAGCTGACTGGTGAACAGGGCCAACACGCGTGTTTCCTGACAATCAAAGCAGGAGCGAACGCTCGCTGCAGTTGGGTTTTGATCCAGCCTTCTCCAGATATTGCTGGTATTTGGATGCAGGCTCGTGTCTCATTTCTGTTCGGTGCCCACTGCAGGTTTGCACACCTGAGCCCTATTCCCTATTAGCTATTTATAAAGAGAAGAGGGAAAATATCCAAGTCCTTACACTGTCCAGATTCCCTGACCAGGACCAGTGGGAGAGAAGGGGAGAGGGAACTCTTGAAATATTAGTGTCAGTATGTTTCAAAGAGCCTCTACATGCAGCACTCACAACCTGAGGCTTTAAGGAAGTCAATTGAATGGTTCCCTAGGAAGATCTTGCTTTGATATAACACAGAAAGTTCCTTTTGTTGCAAAAATGGCAAGAAGAAAGGGGACAAAATGTGTGAGCTGAAAAGGAAGAGAGACTGAAATAGAGTCACATCACAGGTGCTGAAAACGGATCTTTTATTGTAGATCACAACAATACAGTATTTCTAATGTAGAAAGGATTTGAGAATAGAAAAGAAGGCATCCAGGTGCAAGAAAGGCACAAGAAGATATGTCATTTATTGCCCTTTAATTTTTTTCTGCCCCCCTCATCAGAACAAAGAGAAAGGTCAGGCATGAGACGTGGAGATTATTTTGGCAATACAGACACTGTTGTAGTGATATGTGACTGACAATGCGGGGAGATCGTCCATGTGGAAACCTCACAGAACTAATTATTGGTTCAAAAATTGGCCAGTTGGCCTTGGAAAGAGGTTCATGTGTGTGGGGAAGAAAGTGAGACAGCTTAGCCAATAAGGGAAGAAACCAGTTGTGCAAAGAAACAAGCTGGAGTGGAAGAAGAGTGCTGAAGGGACACTCTACCTGTGGAGCCATGAAGCTGAATAGGATGGGGATGGCTTGTTTCTGTGGGTTACACAGGAAAGTCCTTACAGAGAATCAACTAGCTGCACATTTGTGGTCTGGGGAATCCAGGCCAGAGGCTTTAAATGGCTGGGAAATGGTCTGTTTCTCCTTGAAGAGTCATTGAAGGAAGGAAAATCACCTTCAGCAACTTGCTGAGGTTTTGGTTGTGTTTTTTTTTTTTTTTTTAAATGGTTATTAGGAAATCTTGGATGCAGACTCTGAAAATGCATAGTTTTGAACTTAAAAATAAATAAAATTTGAATTCCAGTTGAGGAAACCCTGATTTTCTTCTCACATCATAATAGAATTACTAACTGCAAGTGAAACAGAACAAAGATTTTCCATAAATGCCCTGGCTCTGGAGTATAACCAGACAGCTTGACATGACCACTGAGATTCTTTTGCCATGGTCTTCTCTGTCCCAGTGCTGGCCAAAGGCCAGGGAGGAGCAGGATGGCACAGAGAGATATATGAGGGCAAGCATGAAAAACTCAGCCTGGTGAAATGTTAGCGTGCCCACCAGGAGCAAGGTGGAGCTTGGCCTGGGGAAGGGAAGAGGGAGACCTGGCATGTGGGAGTGTTGCTGTGTCCCCATGTGTGGATGGAGGTGTCCAACTCCAATTTTGTCGAGGGTCGCTGCGCAAGACCTGAAGGTCCATGTGGCCGATACGTGGGGAGACATCTACCCCTCCAAATGACTGGCAAGTAAGCGTGGTGGCAAAGGATATCAAGGGATGGTGAAGGAAGGGTGTCCGCAGAGCCATGGCCATTTTCTATTTAGGCATGGAGACAGAAGGAAAGGAAATATGGGAGTAAACTGATATTTCCATATTTTCCAAAGCAGAAAGTTCCAGATTATCATGCAAATTAAAATGACAGAGCAAGTGACTACAAAACTGCATCTTGACTCCCTTTCTCCCCTCCCACCCTTCAGTGCAGAGAGAGGATTAGCTGTAAGCTCTGATTCCATGGTCAGTGCCTGTACTCACTTTATTGCTTCGCCTGTTTCCTACTGTGGCTCTGGAAAGTACAGAAAAGATTTTATGCAATGAAAACTAACCCAGGCAAAGGATCTGCTCTGATGAGATCTCCCAGAAGACAATACTAGCTCTAATTCCTCCAGTTTAACTTTCTACTTCCGGAAGATTTGCCAAGAAAGGAATTTAATTTTTTTCCCTAGACAAATGTATTAATATTTAATAAAAAGCAAAGCCAGATGACACTTCCAGAGAAAATAACGAATTTACATAAACCTTTTGCTGCATTGGAACTGAACAAGATAAATTGAAGGGGTTTAACTCAGGTATTTTTTTTATTTTCTAAAAAAATAATAACAATAAAATACCCCAAAGGCTTCAACTTCAGAAAATGGGTTTTTGTGTTACTCCATATCAAGTCATCTTGGGACTTAAAGAATGTATGATATCCTCTTCCCCACTAATTTATCTCCTGATTCTGGCTTGCTGCCAGTACTGGGCACCAGGAGATGGCTTACCAAGAAAGCACTGAGTCAAAGCAGGTTTTCCCACCGCAGACTGTCTCCTCATACTCTGCCTGTGTGACCGAGGCCTTTTAGCCATTTCTCAGTATTTTCAGTCATGAATGTTCATTGTTCAACCCCATTTACAAAAGGCTCCCTACGCCCTGTGCTATTTTTTGAGGTTGTCTAAGTTGAGTCGGGAACCTAAAACTTTATATGGACTCTTTTAAAGAAAATGAAGAGTTCATTCTCAGCAAAGCAAAAATGAACAGTAAAACCTTCTGGCAGTGGGTAGGTCTGCCTGATGCCAAGCTCACATCCCTTCCCTCTGTTTTTCCTTCAATAGCCTGTCAAATATGGCCTCTGTCTGGATGCTGGGGGATGCAGATTTCACCCCAGTAATTGACAGGGACTGCTAAAATCATGGATGCCATGATACAGCATCTCCAGCTTGGTACACTGGTGGTACACTGAAGAAAGATTTGACTTTAGGGTGCCCTCACACCAAACCATTTCACTGGTTGTCTCTTCCCTCCACCTGTACATACCCCACGGAGGCGAGAGCATCAGTAAAAGACTGGTTGTTTAAAGAGCATTTCCCTCCTTGCTCACCATTTTGCTTGAAAGACTGCACAGAGACGTTGCTAACTCTATTTTAGAAGGATATATCAAGTCTCCTACCAGGATCCTGCACAATCTTTGCAGTACCACTTCACTCTCCATTGCCAAGCTTTTAAACAAAAATAAACCAAGATAATGTCAATAAATCATCTTCCCTCCTTTCCAGCTCAGCACCAGTGGAAAAGTGTGGTAAGTTATCATGTTTTTAACTACGAACCTGTCTGGCTCTTTGTCATTTATCTTGTGTCTCCCACTCTGGTCTGGCTCAAGGCTGAACATTAGCAAATGATGAATGTGGGGCTGTCTCTCCTGGTTTGTACTGGCATTATTAACCCATATTCTCCTGAATATTTCATACTATAATACATTATTCATGAGTTGCTGAAGTTGTGGCAATTGACTCTCAGGTTAGCTGCCCTGTGTGTGCTCAGGACAGAAATGTTTACTATTGACAGGTAATCCCTATTTTGCATTTTTAAGGATTTTCCTTGCCCCTGTGATTCTGAGTATTGTAAAGCAGGTTAGCTAGTGTGAATTGGCTATTTCACAAGTATTTACACGAGCATCTGCCCTAATGATGTTTTTTTCAGGTAGCTATGGTATCATATTTTGATTTACTGTGATTCTAAGAGCCCCAAGAACCAATTGTGTAATGTAGCAACTCTGTGGCTGTAACATATTATAGGCTTTTTGTTCATTAAATAATGATCAATTATTATCCTCTTTTTCCTTTGTTTCCCATATATCTATTATTTTCTTTTTTTTAATTCTTTCAAGTTTCTATTCCTTTTTCCCCTTGATACATCGCCTCAGAAAACAGCTGCTACATGCAGGCAGCAGTAATAGGAAGCGACAGATCTTGTATTCCCTCCTGCCCATGGTGAAGGTTGCATGAGACCAACCTCTGGAGGTGCAGAGTTCAGCAACTCAGCAGGCAGAGTTGGACTCCGAAGGTGCGATGGTTTCTTATTGTGTATGCAGGAGGCGAGGTCTTCAAATTCAGTCTGGAAGTAAGAGCCACCTTTGTGCCATACTGTGTTACTGTCTGTCTAGGTGTTCACGTCACAGAGAAGTAGCTCTATGCCTGATGTTTCTCCAGGAAAGCCCTTGCTAAGAAGCAGTTCATAACGAGGGCCAACAGTCCATGAACATAGAGTGGGGTATTCCTGGGAAACTGAGGCATCCTGATCATAAAGCAAGCTTAATTTTGAGATTGATATACATGTGATTCACATTTGTGGTGATAAATGAGCACTCTCAATAAATGTTGACAGATTTTCCTCATCTGTGGGCTTTAGGCTTTCTCACCTGCTCTTTCTAACTGTACGATTGCTGGAATCAACAACCTGTGGCTGTTGAAGATCTCCAAGCAAACAGCTGGCACAGATTTCAAGATGTTTATATTAAGGACTATACCCTGCATTTTATTCCTTTAAAAAAATTAAATGTAGAACAGTTTTGACCCACTTTAGGCCAAGAAATTATACAGAACTTGTCCTGTTTTCTCCCCTGAGCTGCTGTTGAATGGTGGGACATGGTCCATATCACCACTGTCTTCAACCTGCAGAACTGCTCAATTTTCTGCTCCTAAAAGTTAGCACTTAGATGCTCCTGTAGAAAGTAAGGGAAAGCCCATAAATCTGTGCTGATAGCTCCAGTCTCTGTCAATGACAAAGAAAAACGATGAATTGGGAAACATGAGTACTGAGAAATGGAATAATGTTCCAGTATCCTAAGTGATATGCCCCTTCCTCCTTGCACGTCTGTCAGCAAGGAAATACAACCCAATAATGGGTTATGTTGCCTGTGGCTGTTTGCATATGTACAAAATCGTAACGAAGAGATAATCTCCAGGAGAGCTCAGGGTCATGTCTGGAGGAGCTGGGTTTTTCTGCAGAACATCTGCAGGTCCCCCTGCAGTGATGATTACCAAGCTGTGTGTAATAAGGGGCTAAATATGGCTGAGGCTAGAGGCACTGTAGGTAGATGGTTAATGAGGTGCTAATTGGGTGAAAAAAAAAAAGAGAAAGAAGGAAATAAGTAGGGAGACTGGCTCATCTGATTCAGAAGAGCTTTG
This sequence comes from Rhynochetos jubatus, assembly GCA_027574665.1. Lineage (NCBI taxonomy): Eukaryota > Metazoa > Chordata > Aves > Eurypygiformes > Rhynochetidae > Rhynochetos > Rhynochetos jubatus. The sequence goes on along the minus strand of CM050655.1, from coordinate 31,041,245 downwards.
CAATGTGGAGTTGTGTGGGGTATTTTTGCCTCCAGTTCATAGTCCTTCATTCTCATCTGTGTGTGAGATGCATCTTTCATGTGACTCAGCTGGAGACCTCATTGTCCAGCATGACCACTCTGCTGGTCACAGACATGGAGCTCATGTCTCATTTCATCTGGTTGCAGCTCAGTTTGTGCTAGCTCTGCCTACATGGAAGGAGGGAGCAGTTGATGGAGTGAATGTCTGGTAGGAGCTCCTGGGATCTCCTCATTGATTCTGTGTTTGAAGTTAACTGGTATGATTAAATTGCTTACAGATTCCCTCCCCAGGGGTGTTGGTGTCCTCCTGACTTTGGGCTTTAGTAAAGGATGAAGTCGTACATGAAGTACAGGTAGAGCAGGAGAGATCCAGGGGCCAAGAATGTCAGAGCAGAAGCTCTTGGAGCTACAGTCGCGTTCATAAAAGGCATCAGAGGTGAGTTACAAGACTCTGTCCCATCCTGTACAAATCATTTAATGTTCCTATGATGCAGCAGTCACGGCAGCGCAATGAGCTGTTATTTGTTATTTGGGGACTGCTGGAGACAAGTCCAGGGGCTCCCAAAGGAAGGTGTTGTAGATGGTTTGAATCTACATGCAACTCTGTCCCCTGTTGTTTTTCCTCTGCTGTCAAAGGCTCACACTGGCAGCTGCTGCCTGAGTTAATCTCATTGTTTACCTATGCCCTCTGCAGGAAAGACCACAGATACTTTATCTTGCTTCTGATCAATGGCTGGTCTCCCAGTCTCTAAATTTCCCAGAGACTCAGTTATTGTGACTAACTATCCCATTGCTCTGTGATGAGCAACTTCCCTCTTTCAGCTCCAACGTGAAACTTTCCTCTTCCATCTCTGTCTTGCCAATACACTGGGGAATTACACACATTTGAAAAACTCCCACTCATTTCCTCCCTTCTTATCTCCCATGTTGTCTCTTGGTCCTTATGGAAATATTTTACTTGAACATTATCAATTTTTTATTAAGACACTATAAACTGTGTACTAGTGGCCTCAGTTTCTCAGTATTATTTAATTTTATTTGAAATGTATGATTTTTTAAAAATATAAGTATGAACTGAAACCTAACAGTTTAATTTCAGCCACAGCATTGATTTAGATTTTTATATGCCAGAAAACAGTTCCTGTGGTTTAGTTTCCCTTTCTTTTGAATCAGACATCATGTTACACTCCTGGTTGTTGTAAGGTGGGCAGTAAGATTATGGCAATCAGTGATTATTCGTTGATTGAACAAGGATGGCCATACAGATTGAAAATGCTAGTGTTCCATATATTCCTGGTGCGTATAATTTCTGCCTGCCTTCCAGGCTGAATGGCGCTGAGCTGCTGTTCAAAACGCATTTAGATCTTCTGGGTACAGAAGGATTTTCAAGGTCTACAACCATGTGCAATGAAAGATGTGATAAATGCTGAAGTTGTTTCCTAAGTGAAATGAAGAAAACGAAAATTATACCAGTGCTGATGAAGGTGAGCAGCAACCCTTAGATTTTAACAGGGAAAATGACAGCATTATCAGTCAGGTATCATGGCAACCAAGGAACCTAGAATTTGGTGTCAACTTTCCAATCATATTGTCTCTTTACTTGGCATAACAAGGTACATTTTCCTTTGGGGAATTTAATCACTTCTCCAGTGGAGGTCATTGAAATGTTTAAGCACCTGACTGTGCTCAGGAACTTGAGGAATTCAAATTGCTCCTGGATACCTGCACTTATATATTTGTACAGATAAAAAAGTAAACCAAACCACCATACAGCTCTGTGAAAACCAGGCAGAAAAATCAGTGGTATAAGTCACCCTGTTTGTTATTGCTACATCTTGGTTTATACTAATTTCATCCTCAGTGTTATCCAGTGGCTGAAGTTAAAATACAGTAAATACGGATCTTCTCTAGAGACAGCACAGGCCATTGTTTGCACAGTGAGCTGATGCAAGGATGCTAGCAAGGCCAGACATCTACCATGAAAAGTCATCTTTGAATAACACACCTGTGTTATTGTAGACACACACATACATGGTCACATCTGCATTGCAGTCTGGGATGAAGGAATTACAAAAGACTTTAGAAGGATGGATTTAGTAAGGGACAACAACTCTTTGTGGCAGAGAAATGAGATTATGATGTAAAATAAATCAGTGACAGAATTAGAAAGTAGAAATTGTGAGATCTGAGATACTCAATCCTTGACCTGTTGCTCAAATGATGGCAAGAGCAATCAGGCTACCCTGGAATCTGTTTACTGAGTGTGTAACGAAGACATGATATTTTTGCAAATGATGAACGGGAGGGTGTTTATTCAGACCTGACTTTCTTTTCTGCCTGAGACAAGGACTAAAAACAAAAGCCTCAGGGTATAAATGTAAGACTATGGTTGATGCAGATGGGGGGGACAACCTCTTCCAAGCAGATCCAGGAGGGAACTAATTGCTTTCTTCAAATCATGTGTATCCACAATGCATGCAGGTTTTTTTATCATATAGGTATCAGCAATAGACCAAGCTGTGAGAAAGAAGGTTCTTCAGTTTTCCTGGCTGCACGACTACCTATCTAGTGCTGTATAATACAACAACGTGATACTGAGCTGTTGCTTTTATGCAAAGCTTTTAAGCTTAACTGTATGGCTTACACATGATCTTTACTCTTTCATTTCTTTATTGAATTTAAATCACAGATTTGAAAGCCTCTGCATTTTAGTCAGTTTCTTGCTTGCTTTTAACACTAAATAGAGGATGGATTAAATACTTTTTTTTTAAGAGTATTTGATGTATCGTTATTCAGAAAGTCACAGCAGGGTTTAAAACCATGTTTAAGCTGGATGCGTTACTAGTCCAGTGGGCATCAACAAAATTTCTCACCCTGCTGCTAAATTTCACTAAATGTGAGAGTCACCGATTATCATTCAACCAGTATCATCCAGGGCTGGTCTGTTCTCCAGCAAGACAGAGAACTGGGACAGGACCTTAGAGCTAATTGCATGTCACCATGGAGAGGTCTCTCAAAAAAGCGCTCTGAAAGCAAACACTGATGAGTAAAGTGGTAGGACACTTGGATCAGTGCCTTTGCTAGATAGGATTGCAGTGCAATTATCTATGCCAGGAACTTGGAAATGTTCATCACTGCATCATCTTTTATTTCCAAATCCCTCCAGGGCTATAGGTGTGTGACACAGGATGCAAACCCCAGTTTGAGCAAAGTGGGTTTGTTTTTGCTGAATTCCAGTGTCAGGATCCTGCGTGTGTAACCTGTGCTCAGGTGATCCTTTGTTTGGAAGTTACCAGACATAATTATTTCTCCAGTACAGTGCTTCAGGTGCCTCTCAGTCTGTTTCTGGCTATGCCTACATGTACTTTAGTGTAGAAAACAATGCTTTGTATTTAAACCTCCTCCCACCTAAAGATGTGTCTGCACAGTATGATCTGAGACTGTGAAGTTGGTTTGTGGTCTGAGGATGGGAAAACGATAGTAGGAGGATCTTGTTTATGCTGGGTAGGGGACAGAAAGGGCTGTTCTGAGAGAGAGACATTAATGACATGAGTGTCCCTCATATTAAAATAGTCCCCTCAGGGCTATAGTAATCAATGCACAGTGTCTCACAGCCTCGCATCTGTTGCAGTGCCATTTCCTCCTCCACAGCTGCACCTAGGAGAGGAGTATGCATAAGGAAGAAGAGGATGGGAGTTTTCTGGTTGTCTTCCACATGAAGGAAATCCATTCCTGCTATTCGACAACATTTAGCAGTTCTCTTAGGGCTACGACAGTGACAGAAACAGGACTCATGGAGAGAACCAAAATTTGGCCCTTTTGGTCCCCCAGAGTCTGTGAATCTGGCCCTTGGGTGTTATATCCTCCCATGGAGATGATGTCCCTTAGCCTACTTATTGACTTCTTCTTTTCTTAATTTATGATTATTTTGTTTTTATTGATAGAAGTTATATAAAAGACAGCATTTTCACTTTGAACATAATTACCTCAAAATCAGAAGTAATAAAAAGCATGAGGTCTCCTATAAATATGTTACTGGTCATGTAAGTCATGTTAACAGTTGGAATTAGATAGGGAATCTCGCACAACAAAACATTTTGTACGATTTGCTGCTTCACACACACATTTTCTCTCCAAAAGCTGAAGACAAAGCATCTCTTCTCCTTGCCGTCTCCTGCCTTCAAAGCCCTCCCCAAACTGCAGTCTGTTCAATGCCTCAACATTTGCTACAGCCATTAGTCAGGCCCATGTCTCAGTGTCTTGCTGGTATGAGAAATATTGGATGGAAAGAATTTAACAGCAGACATTAAGGAACTAATTCTGCATCTCCTACTTTCTGACTGGTAGAAAACGGGCAGCTGCCAGACATGGAAAATGATTTTCTAATGTGACTGCTCTGAACTACCCTGCAGTTAAGAGGGCTTCTTTATTTTTTAGTTTTTTCAAACAGACACACTTTGTTGCATTGGAAGATATGAAGCGTAAGAAAGTCTTTGCCCTGAGTTTGTCTTGACTGATTGCCTTCTCTTTGTGACTGATTTTAACTGCAGTTGGTGAGGAATCATGCTTATGCAGTTCAAGAAATCAGACTGAATTGGTTGGTGAGGGAGGATGGATACTCTTCAGTTAGATAATTGACTGTACTATCCTCTTCACAGACTTGTCACAGGGAAATGAAGGAGGATAACAGAAAGCCTCTGCGTTTCTTGAAGGGAGGCTAGTATTTTAGCAGAAGTTTGTGCCATCAACTGCATCTTTCCTTAAGGAAAGCCATACCAGAATTGCTACCTTGCACTGTCACTGCTGCTGGCATTTGTTAGTTTCTTGGATATCTACTCATGGATGACAACTGTAACATGCAAGGTGCTGTACGAATATCAGTCTTCAGTGGATGAGGTTATAATTAAATAGATTCCCAGGGATCATGAAATATAAGTTGAAGGGATTTACAATGGGCCTTTCCACCCTGAAATACAACCCTGACTCATCTGAGCACAAGAACTAACCGGTGTAAGTGGAGCTGGAAGCAGGCCGGTGCAGAGGGAGTCCTGCAGCTGAAGGAAGGGCTGTTAAGCTGAGGGTGAATCCATCCCTGCAGAGATGCGTCAAACTCCTCCATCACACTGCTGGAAATTGAATCATGGCAGCTTGAAGATAAGGAGGTTGGTGTGCCTGTTGCTGGTTCTATCCAGCTTCAGTTTCCATTTTGGCTTCAGTGCCTTGCTGTCTGAATTAAGCAGAAGGCTGTAATTTATCTCCCTTGTGACTAGAAATTCAGCTGCAGAGTTGTTCTCCCAGTTGTTCTCCATCTCCTTTTCATTTTCCTTCCATTACTGCAGTCTCTCTTCCTTAATCCCACCCTAGGGCATCCGATGATTGCTGCTGAAGGAAGACAAATTGACATGCTGTTGCATGGGTGGGCTCTCCAAATTGCTGCTAACACCCGCTGCAGTGTGTGTTCCTCCTGCTTAGGACAGTTCTCTTTCCCCTTCCTCCTCCTCTGCTGGGGAGAGGCCAGGAAGGCTGCAGAGGTCAGAAGGTGATGGTTTTGAGGTGCAGGGGTTTTGCATCCCTTGAGATGTCCAGGAAGGTATATGGCATGGGTCATGGTATCTGTCAGTGAAATCCTGGCAGTTTCTGTGGTAGAGGTCATGCCAGAATAGTGACATCTCAGTTCCTGGGGCTGGGAGACCCGGGAGCCTCTCCGCATCCAACAGAAAATTTGCTGGGCTGGGATCCCTGTAGGAAAGCTGTGGGGATTTTGCTGCTATCAATATAACCAGGCCTTGATGGGCACTGACTGTCACTAACGCTAGCACTGTAGAGGCTGGTGTCATGACACCACTCGGGGTCTATAAGCAGAGTAGAGTATTTCCTGCTGCCTCTGCAGTCTGCTTCCTCTTTCAGGATGGGATGAGGAGGAGTCAGTCTCTTTCTCCACTGAATTTCAAAGAAGTCTGCATACTAGCTTGGGAAGGTTTCCCAAATTCAGAGAGCTCCTATTAGCTGAGCAGCATCCCTCCTTCTGGGAGAACCTCATTAATTTATGGGCTGCTAATTTCCATGGTAGTGTCTTTTGTGAACAAAATCTCCCCCAAGGTCCATGCCTCTTTGTCAGCAAGCATCAGAAGCTTGTAGTGAAACCCTGTATTACTAAGATTTCATTACTTACACTAAATATACTCCAGAGCATTTATTAATGTACTGTAAAGCAAAAGGAATAATTAAAAATAAACTATGCTTGTCAAAGAAATAAAGTGCATCTTATGCTGCATGATCCTAGCTTTTTTTTTCAAAATTGCCCTTGTTCATTTTGCCATTAATTCTGGGAGTGATAGAATTGCAGTACAGTTGGCAAGATGTTAGAACAGTTTAATGATGCTTTTCATTAAAGAACAAGGAACAGAACCTTCATTTTCCGTAAGTGGAGAGCAAATGGCAGAAGCTCTCAAGTCTTTTACATCAGTATTTTAGTGACATAAGTCATTTCAGGAAAAGATTATAAGGACTCAGGTCACTGTACACAGTTTACCTGTATGAAATAGAAGAGTGCTCAAAACATTTAGTGACATCTTTCCGGGTGGAACTGATGTTTTCTCTGGTAGATTAACTTTTTTTGTTTCTAAAATGGAAGCTTCCAAAATTGTCTTTCATAGCCCAAATAGCAGGTTCCTTCTTGGTAAAACATCTTTTCTGCTGTTTTGGCAAGATAGTGACCGGTAGAAAATAAGGACAAGATTAAAAGCTAACAGCTGGAGATGTTATTCAGAGATGGTTAGATGTTCCCATGCCCATAACATGACATCTTTATAGCTGAGCCTGTTGAGAAACAAGAAATGCATTTTAAATGGAATCAAGCTAATATTGTCTCAACCTGTGGAACAGAATTGTACTTGCTTACCTTTTCCTCAGTGTCTCTATCTTAGAGGAATATAGGAATAGTTCCCTCCAATCCCATTAATGCACTCAGGCCCATTCAGTTGTGTTGTTTTCCCAATGGAAAATTAGGGGGAAAAAAAAAAGTAAAAAATGCGAATGGAATTGCTGCCAATACATGCAGATGGAATTCAAGAAAAAAGCATCATTCATATAGAGTAGCTGTTGGTTGGTTGTTTTTTTTTTTTGCTTTTGTTCAAAATAGACTTGCTTCTCATTTCTGTACTCCAGGGAAAGAGACATTTGCAACTAACGATGTTTGCAACTAGAAGAATAATTAGGAAGAACAACAGCATATATCTCAGAACTAGAAGTATGTTTTTAGCTTGTTCTCTGTGGGGTTTTTTTTGCACTGACCTAATGGGATGTGTATCTCAGATGTAAATGATATGGAATGGGGGGTTGTTTATGGAGCAATTGCTTTTCAGAAGATGTTTGTATGTTAAAATGCTGCTCCATTGGTTAAGTTTAAACCATCAAGAAAGAGAATAATCCATCCTATTCATAAAGATAGGCCTGAATGAAAATCTGTGATTCAAATGCACTGCCAACTCTGTCTCTTTTTCTGACTTTACCAGCTGAATTCATGTGTTTCAGTGAAAAAGGTGTTTTATTCCTATTTTGCCAGTATATCATTGGATGAAGTTCAGGAAATTCTCATTCTTTGTGTGTCCACCTGCAGATCACTCTCCATTTATGAAACCTTTTCAGTACTATAAAAACATGTTTTCAAGAATAATGCTACCTGTGTCTTGCAGAATGATTTTCACCAGCAGCGTAACTACGCACATCTCCATTAGCTGAAGAGAGTCTTGGTCCAGTAAACTACCTTGTTGAGGTACAGCTTGACATCTTTCTGACCCTGGGAAAAAGCTTCCACTGTTATCCCCATGAAGACCCCCAGGAGAATTTTCTTGGCCTCCCGCCAGTCTCTGCACAAGGGGTTGGACTATTATTCCCAGTGGCCGGACCTTTCATGTCTTGCTCTGAACTGCCGACCAGAACAATGGCCAAACATGGACAGGGTACATCTGTGGCAGTTTTCTCGTCCTTGCCTTGTCTGCCCGACAGAGGAAGGATGCTGGCATGTTTTGGGTCCTCAGGTGGTTCTTAGGGGCTCTATAGTCAAGATATAGCCTATTTGCTGAAGATAGGTCTTTGGACATCTAACCACCCTTCCCTGTGCCTTGGTTTCCCTTTTATTTCCCTCCTTTGACGCTTCGCCTTTTGGAGTTCTCTTTAACATAATCTTTTCTAGCAGAAGCCTGTTCCATGTTTGCACAGTACCTCACACGGTGAGATCCTGAGGCAACTGTAGCTGATAAAAATAATAAAATCCTCTGAGAAAGGGTAGCAAATTTGTTTCCATGCTACTGAGATGCTTTGTGTTAAACCTTGAAATCTTTTCACCTATGGCTATGAATAAGATTTTGTATTTTTATTCACAGTTCTCTCAGGATAAATAGGAGCAATAGTTCTTGTAAAATACTGGTACCTTGGCAACAGAGTAAGCCCAATCCCTTTCCAGCCTTTTGTATTTAAAAAAATATCAGGGGTTTGAGGGGTTAAGAGAGACTTTTATATTCCTTGTGTATTTATTCTATGATCTGATGCTCCAGATGGGAACAGAGAGAATAGAAGTTTAGAGACCCATGTTTGTATAATTAAGACTAAGTAACAGAATTTGAAAATGTTTTCTTTTCTGGGAAATCAAATACATTGTTTTTATTTTATTTTTCTAATTGCATCTGCTAGTTCAGCTGGAGGAAGAGGTCTGCACTGGGTTACAATAAAGACAAAATAAACAGCTTTTCTACATCCAAATCAGATTTTCTTGCCCCCTAGAGGAAAAGGACTCTAAACCAAGGGAGGAAATCTCAGCTGGGGTCAGCACAGGGACATGTTCAGGCTTTCAGCTGTGGCTCCTCCTATGGCTCCTGCAGTCAGGAATGATCCAAACAACCTGCTTCCCAAGGATGCTTGGACTTGCTCCCTTGCATAGCCAGTGAAGGGCAGGGCCTGGAGCATTTCAGTTATGTATATGTGGTGTGGAGTTGGAGCCCAGCCCACTTCTCGTTGCAAAGGATGGTTAGACATTCTGTAGTAGGCAGTGAAAGGAATTACTTAAAAACCTCTTGAACATAGGTACCAAACCACCCTCCTAAGGTCCGTGCTTGGTTTTCCGTACCAGCGCTAGAGCATTTTCTTTCTGGAAGGCTGAGTGTGTAGGAAAGGATTGTATTTGCTGGGGGCAAATGATGATGTAAGGAGGGAGAGATGGACTTGACTCATAGTGCTGGCTGAGAAGGGCAAAATCTTTGAGGAATGAAGGCAGAAGCAACCTGCAAGATTTAGACAGTGCCAAAACCTAAGGTCTGCAGGCAGTTGCTCAGGTCCTTGGTTGGAGTTAGGGGCAGCACAGGAGTGATGTTTGCAGCAACTGAGAAAGGGGATGACAAGGAGGGTGTGAAAGACAAGCTCTGCTTGGACCTGTGTCTGATCTTGCGCTGACAGCCAGACAGGACAGAAGGCATGGCTGAGACAGAGGCTGTGCGAGGGCTGACTGGTGGTCATGCACTTTCACATTTCTCTCTTGAGGAATGAGTGGAGACCTGTGTAAAGATCGCAGTGAGCAGAAGGAAGAGAAAAAGCAGAATTAGAGCTGATTAAGGAGAAACAGAATTTCACTTGACTTGAATTGAGTCTGGGACTCTATTAAACCCATGTCCATTTTAGAAATGGCTGAAAAGTTCCCACTGGCACATGCTCAGGGGCCACTGGAATGAGTTAAATTATTCAGGTTATTCAGTGTCTCATGGATTGGTCTTTTTTCTACCTTATGCATGTGAAAAAAGGACACCTGTCCACACAGACGGAGTTTGGAAAGTACATAAAGCACGTTCCTAAACATGTGATGGTTCAACTATTAGCCTAAGTGCTTGGTAGCCCCAGATTGCTCGTCTGTCTGTTCAGAAAGGGAAAGTTATTTTTTGCCCTTTCTGAAAAGGTTTGCCCTGTTGTTTTTGTTCAGGGAATGTAATCCTAAATTCACTCCTCAATTGCTGGAGAAGCCTGGCAGGAGACAGCGAAGAAGGAGCAATGTGGTCTGCAGACTGCTCCAGGTGGTTCATCTGCCGCTTGCCAAGTAAATTGGTGCTGATTCAACAGTCTTTATGCAGCAGTCATAACTGTGCTGTACACTTTTCCTACCCCATTCAGCATGGATGTAAACTCAGATGAATACACCTTCAGAGTTGTATCTCCCATTCCAAGAGATACCTCACCTTGTGTGAGATACCTTGAGATGTAGAGTAGTTCTAGTCCATTAGATCGCATGAGAGGGAGCTGTGCTGACATAGCCAGAGACCTTGACTGCCACAGGTTGAATGGCTCTTTCTCACTGGGAAGCTCCCAGTCTCCAAGTATAATGGCTTTAGCTGGGGTCGGTGGAGTTGGAGAAGGCTGAAGGGCAGGAAGGAAGTTCCAGCATTTGCCACAGAGGTAATGCCATATGCACTGGCTGTTGTCTGAGATTTGTGAGGAGGAGACAATCATGATCTCCTACCTGAGGCTTGAGTCAGAACGGCTCTGTAGCTGGCTGGGCAGCACGCTGCACCCCACCACAGCAGGGAAAGCTGTGTACCGTGGGCAAAGGGTGTTCATCAGAGGCGATAGCATTGCAAAACCCAGGGACAAGGGTGAAAAGGACAGAGTCTTGGCTGTAGGAGGTGACTTCCTACAGAGGGACTGCCTGGCTCCTTTTGCACAAGAGGAGGAAAGGCTTTGCTTGTGGAATTTAACCTACTTTCATGTTATCATGGCCTGTGCAAATTTTGCTTCACATGAGCCTCTCTGGAAGAGATTTATGACCTGAGAAGTTATTTTGTGGTTGGTAATTTAATAGTCTCACTTAACTGCAATGGTATTCTTGATTTTACTGCCTTAGAGTTAGCAGATGACTTTTGCTACCAAAAGCATAGGCAAAATTGTCTTATTGCTTTTCTGGGGATGGGGGCTGTCAAGACATATTTCCAAACTGATATAGATCGCATTTTTTCTTTTCAGACCAAACTCCTTCTCACAGATCCTTGCAAGCGGACAGGAATATAAGACCACCAACAGAAAGAAAAGTCTGTAACCAAATGCCACATTGTCAAAGCACCCCATTTGCTTTATGCCCATAAATCACACAGGCTGAATCTATTTGTCAAAAAGACATTTGCTTGAATCACATTCACTTTGTGTGCAGGGGATGCTTGGGAGGCTAGTACTTGCTAAATAATTAATCAGCTCATGATTTGTTTGAAATACGATGCAAAAACAACAACAAGAACAAAATGAGGCTTTCAGCTAATGTGGCTTGAGCATTAGAAGAACATTTAATTATGTCATCCTTTGATCAACACATGCAGCCTTTAAATATAGACAGAGAAAAAGAGTTTCAATGGGGTGGTTAATAACCTTCTTGTCAATTGATACACATTAGTAGAAGAGCAAATAACCTACAATTTTCTAGCCTATTCTTTTCAGGATGGAAAGCACTGTCATTTCTTTGTCTCCTAAATCCCTTGATGTTTCCAGGCAATATTTCTTGTTGTCTTGGAAAGCTGTGATGTAGTGGATGTAACTCTGGTCTCTGACCTGTGCTGCACAAAGTCACTAACCCCTACCATCATACTGAGTGGCAGAAGCAGTCTCCAGGAGACCTGGCAGAGTGCATTTTGCATAACCATATCTTCCCTCTGAGACGCTAACCGTGTTTCTGTCTAAAGGTGCAGCTTCCACAGAGCAAACTGAGGAACGGGGAAGCTCAATGTTATTTTGAATTTCAACGTACTGCTCCCAAGGCAGTGTGATTACACCATCCTCGCGACAACAACAGTCACTGTCTAAGGAAATAGCAGTGGATTCATCTTCTCCATAGCATCAGTGGAGAAGCCATCTGCTCCTATCTTTCTGGATAGACAGCAACATCTCCTGGGGAAGGAGACTTAAGACCAATTTTAAACTCAGTCACAAGTAAGCTGATCCTTGCATTTATCCTTTTTAACAAATTCGAGGTTGATCTGTAAGTTCTCCCGGGTTTGTGGAACTTGGGGACAAGAGCCTGTAGGAGGGCCATTTGTTGGTCCTATTAATGACTCAGGAGGTGAGGTGCTCGTTAAGCCTATGGGCCTTGTCAGCATCCCTTTAATTCTGCATCCCATAAGTACTGCATCTTTACAACATCTGTTTGCTTACCCCAGTGTGCCACATACAGTGCTATGGCAGGATTGGCAACATAAAGACTGCACGATTTTACATTCAGTCCCTAAGTTTTTTGGAGAGTGGAGGCTGACCACGTTATATGAAAGATTCACTTCTAGCAAGTGCTCACCTGAGAGGTGAAAATGGCTGGTGAAGGTCACCTTGTCATCAGCTGGAACAGAACATCTCTCACTGGTATGCTGAAGATCTCACATCTAAGACATGTAACATCTGCTCTGATGGTATTTTTGGGTGGTTTTTTTGTTTGTTTTCCTAGGTTTAAGAGACTTTTCAATCTGAACCTACCTTGTGGGGTTACAGGCTAAACCTAGGCAATCATTGTTCTTGGACAGTTCATGGGTGGTACTAAATATGGCACAAGATCCTTCACTGTTTAAGGGCACTGAACAGGGAGGTTCCCATGGGAACGTGGCTGGCACCTGAAACATCCTCATATTTCAATACTTGGTATTTGTATGGCAGCCTTTGGTACCAGATTCTCAAGGAACATTATAAACATGTGCCATAGCCAGAGTCAACCCAGGACTTAGATGAGGAAGTTCATATGTTCTTTTACAGAAAAACAAAGTGAGTTTGAAAGAGGTTATTTGTCCACAGTTTGAGAATAAATCAAGAGCAGAACCTGGTACCAGACCCTGGCGTGCTGACACCTATTTCCAAAAGACAAACGTGCATTAAAAAAAGGAGCAGTAAATCAGGCAGTGCTTCTGAGTTCTTCTGATTAAGGAAACAATTTGTACAACCCATTTTCTAGGAATTTATTGCTGATTGCTGCTTCCCTTAATGTGCATGGAAAAGTGAATTCCACTCTCACTCAGCAGCAATTAAATGGCATGAAACATCAAACTGTAGAAAGTAAGAGGGAATGCTTAATTTGATAAAAATTCCATGACTTTTTGGCATAATTAAGAATGTCATGAGGAATATTCATTGGTGTGTTGACTTTTTTTTTTAATTTTCAGAAATATATATTCATAAGCCCTTTGAGCTGCTCAGCATGCTGCAATTTTTGTTAATTTCCTCTCTACCAGGTTTATCAGCCTTAATTATAGCTGAAAGCGATCTTTGTCTCAAGAAGATGAAAACCCTTTGTGAAAATGCATTGATGCACTTTGTTTCCAAGCCCAGATATATTTCCTAATTAGTTCCTTGTTGTAATGGGTTGCATAATTAAGGAAAACACAGGGAAATATTTAAAGTAATAATTTTCTTTGAACAAATGTATATTAAAAAGGAGAAAACTAAACTATTACTTTAATTAACCTGCTTTGGAAAGGCACTGTCAACATCAAATTGAGTATTAGCCCTTTTAGGCCGTGCAATATTTTACACTTTACCTGTCTGTTAATCTATTTAGCCTAAAGACCTGACACCTCCAGGAACAAAACCTCTTTTATTTCAACAAGCTAAGCAGGGTCAGGCTTAATTAATGTTACACTTGGATGAGAAAAGTTCATGAGAAATCCCACATTTCAGTTTATTCTGATACTTCTGTGATGCCTGTTTCAAGACTGGGTGTAATGACATGGGCCAATGCCAGCAGGGATCAGCAGGCTCCAGTGACACCTTTCCACCTTTCCCGTGTAGCAGTCCTGGGTGTTAGCAGTTCTGCTCCTTGATCTCACAGAAAACTGGAGGTGGAGAAACTAAGAAAGAAATAAAACACTTGGCTATGGCTGTGCCCTCACAGGGGTGAATTTGCAGTGATGAGGCTGGTCCCCTGCCATGTCACCCCTGGGTCCACCTCTGCTGATGCTTGGACTACCCTCCAGGCAAGAGATGGCATCCATTGTAGGGCTCTGAGGTTGGTGTTCGGTAGCACTGTGGGATGGAGTTGTGGATGTGTGTTGATGTGCTGGTGGGACAACTGGTCTTTTGTTAGTCAAGTTGCAGCTCAGACCCAAGATGTCCCCTGGTTTAGGGATTTTTTCCTGAGTGGCATTGTACTCTTTCTCTCCATTGTTTCATATCTGCTGAGGAAATATTCACATCAAGATTTGCTGCTCTCCATGGAATGTATGTTGTTTCAGGAGACAGATTGATAGTGTGGTTAAAGCAAGCTCAGAGCTTTCAACCCTTGTTTCTGCCAGGGATTTGCTTGAACTGAAGATCCCGCACCCTGTTAGTTAGTTTACTTTCCAGCATGTGCTCTGAAAACACCAGCTTTCTTCTGAGGGTTCCTTCAAGACACTGTCTCTTACTGCAAAATGCCACAGGACTGATAAAACACTGTCCAGCAAAAGGATCTGTGTGACTTTCATAGCTAAAACACAGCAACTGGAACCTCTTTCCTCCCTTTTGCAGCAAAGACCAACTTCTCACTGCTCGGGGGGGGCAGCAAGAGGGGTGTCTTGGGAGAGGGGTGCTGCTGCCCTGGGTCGAGGGGGATCCTGCAGCTCCCTCGAGCCAGCAAGGATCAGCACCCCGTCATCTGCAAACATGCTCAAAGTATCATGAGCTTTTCTTGGACGTGGTAAAGAAAATATCCAGGGAGCTTCAAAAAGAGCATCTGCGACTCCCTGCTTTTGATTCTTTGACCTCTAAAGGTCAGAGTTGATGTTTGATTTAATGCCATGCATTTGAACTGCCTCTATTACATGTATATTGCTGAGGCAGTATTCCTGGGACAACTGCAACATACATTAGCCAAGGTCTGCGAGTGACAGATAAGTCTGTTCTGCCTTTTGGATAATGTAGCACCCTCCTGGTTTTGCACAAATGAAAAAAAAAGGGAAAGGAATAGCACTGTGTATTTTGTCCCAGCTTGTTGTGTAAAGCAGAAATGCTTTCTGCCACACAAATATGAAGGCTATGTACAATAAAATGGAATAGAAAATCCAGCCAGCATCACCCTTCCTTCCCCTTCTACAAAAGGCTTTTCTCTTCCCCAAAAACCAGGACATGATTCCTGATGACAAAACAAAGGAAGAGTTGAGAGGAGGTGACTCAAAGGTAGTCAACTTACTTGGAAGCTTTTGTTATTGTAAGAATTTATGAACAGTGGAAGGGAAATAAATGCATGGCTGCATTTAGATTCTGAATTCCCCATTGCTATACTGACATTAAATTTTCAGGATGTTTTTGCGTATATAAAACACAACAGCTGTCCTATGGGAAGTATAATTACAATTAAAAAAAAAAAAGGAAAGAAAATAAGTTATGAGCATACAATCAACCCTTGAGCGAGGGAGCCAATATCTGAGAGAAACGACAGAATCAGAGCTGCCTGAAATATTTTAAGGTACAGCTTAGCAAGCAGTTAGGGAGGAGAGACCAGAGCAGAAGTTTCCAAAACTAAAATGCTAAAAATTATATTAAGAAAAATTAGTAGCAGAAGTGGGTATAAATATCCAGAAAGGACAGAGAGGGATCTACTGTTTGCCATCTACATTGAAATAAGAGCGAGGAGCCAAAGACTGAGAGCCCAAGCTCCCCAGAGTAGTGGGAGCCAGATTTAAAATGAGCAAGAGTAGCTGGTTCTTCACAAAATTTGTGGTAGACCAGTGTAGTCATTTCCTGGGGATGTTCTGGATGCAGTCTTACATGGGTTCAAAGGAAGGTTAGAGGAAAACTTGGAAAAGAGAGCTTTTTGGTCTTTTTAAATAGGCAGGCTGCAGAAGGCTTATGGGAAATGTCATATATAATTGCCCAGTTTTACTTTTCCCTAAGGGCTTGTGTGCTAGATGGCTTCAGACAATATGGGCATTCCTGTGTTTTTTTGCTAATGTTGGTTGACCTTTAGCAGCATGAGAATCTGGAATTTGGGTTCATTGCCATTGTAGAGAAAAGAGCAAAAGCCTGCTCAAATATTAGCCCTTCCTGATCTTCCCAAGTGTTAATAACATGGCACATACCATCTCCATTTGTGAAACTTTAAAAAATGATAGAATTAAATAAAAAAAAATTCCTTCTTTTTTTTTCTCCTTCAGTAAAATTGTTAACTCCTCTGAAAGGTCACCACTTCGATGTGAATAGCACAGCACACAATGGATAATGTGCTTTTCCTAGGTAGCAGAACTGAAATAAATGGGAAGTTCTTCAGGCAAGGTTGCAGGGCAGGAGACATAGCACGGCTCTCAATTGTCCATCACAGGCTTGAAACAGGATAAGGGACACAAACTGCAAAGGAGTGTCTGAAATCCCCAAAGTAAGAGTCTGGAAGTGGATTTTGGTTATGAGTCCTTCACAATCCTAAACAGATTTACATGGAAGCATAGATAAAACCACTCAAATCACCTGTCAGCATCACAAACTCATAAGGAAGAACTAGATGGCACACATCCAAGCCCCAGTAAAAGCTACTATGCTTTCTGAGAAGCATTCACTCGCTTTTTGAGGGAACTTTACCTGTCTCCATAGATTTTGTGGCCATTTGATATTTTCCCTCATTGTAGCTGCCAATAACCTTGTTACTGGCGTGGTCCCTTTCTCCCAACATCCAGGTGTAGCCTTTGGGGTACAGGATGGTGACCCTGGATCTGTTGAAGAATTAAGTGTCTGCTGATTGGCTAAAACTTCAGGAAAGGGACTTTTATGATGCCAGCATCTAGGCTTATCATACTGGCTGGCATCAGAGAGGCTATTGATTTGTCTCCTTCCACCTCTCTGGCCTGTTTCTCTCACCTGAAGCTGTAAACACTTCTCAGCAAAGACTGTACCTGAGCTCAATGTTTGTAGATCATCTAACTCAACAGAGCCCTCCTCTTGATGTATTCCTACAAAGCAAGAAATAATAATGATGACTTCGCTCTGGTATTTAATAAGATGGAGCCTTCCAGTCCTTATTGCAACCTCCAGCTGCGTAGAGCGTAGGGCCAGGAGGTATGATTAGATTATCTAGCTTAACCACCCATAAAACACAGGATGCAGAATTTCATTCTCCATCACAGCACAAATAATAAATAGAATAGTCCAAGGCAAACTCTAATATCCAATTTTTAATATCAACTACAATATGCATGTAGAGGGAGACATTAAACAAACCCCTGTGTCTACTAATCTACAAGCCCCCTGGCGGTACTTACACATTTCTTATTGCTCACTAGCTTATTTACTGTGAAGGAGCAAAGTTAATGCTGAGCTCTGAAGCATTTCTAATGTGAGCCAATTTTGCCCTGCAGTTTCATAATGAGCCCCACCCTTCTTCATCCTCCTCTGCTCCCCCTTCTTTCTACTTTTCCTTCTTTAACTTAAAAATAAAGTGAAAATATGCCCTTTCCATGAAGCAAAATTCAGATTAATTTCCTTTAAGTGCTGTCTAGTACCCAGACAAGTATCTTGAATCCAGCCCTGTGAATCACAGGTTTGATTGGTTGATAGGGCAGGAGAGAATGTCTTGCTTAAAAAGAAAGAATGAAAAAAAGATATTAGCAGGATTGTGCGCCTTTTTTTTTTTTTTTTTTCCAGGAGGAAAGAGAAAGACAAAGCTTTATGGAGAAACTCTATTAAAATCATCAACCTTCCTTTGCTTAAGGTCAAAAACTGTACAGTGCTGGAATAATATGATTTTAGAAAATTTAGGTACAGCCTTTTTTCTTTTTTTTTTTTTTTTTCCTTTTCCTTTTTCTCTCGTCATGTTTATGCCTGGGGTCTTTTATTTTATCACAGTTCTATTAATGGCCTTGAATCAACGAATGAGCAACTATCTACAAAGTAAAACAAGGAAAAAATTTGGGAACAGGAGAAAATAGATGGTGTGGACAAATCACGTGCCATGGGGAACCACACTGACTTACCTGCAAGTCCTGAAGGCAGGAGAGGATGAAGAGGATCTCTTAGTAAGGGAGATCTAGCAAAATTAAGACTTCTGGGAATCAAGTAAAGCACAAGGGGAAATGGCATGTAGAGTTGTGTGGAAAAATCAAATCTGTCCCTCCCTTCTCCCAACATATTGCATAGCGTCGATGTGTCTTTTGCTGCCTGCAGATAATAAATGCAGACTGTTTTACCCTAAGGTTGGGCTTTGAAGACAAGTGTCACGTTTTGCCAGTCAGGGCTGAAGAACCCTGGGTGTGATCAAGATCTGAAAGCAGCCCACCATGGGCACAGTGAAACATCTGAGCTCGTCAGCTGTAGGAATAATGAGCCAGAGACAGGGAATTCACATGCAGAAAATTAAGTTAGTCATTACACTTACTATAGTAAGAGTAAAAAATTGTCCCTGTCTGTCATTCACAGCAACCCCCTAACCCTTGCACTCACACTGCTTTTTAGCAATGTCTCCTCTAGCTCAGGGAAACTCATTTCACATCCCTTTCTCAGCTTTTCAATCTGTAAAATGGGAGGCCATGCTTACCTTGTTCAGAAGCACACAGCTAAAATTAATAATTAGCACCTTAAAAACCCTATGGGGGGGGGGGGTCTAGCTATGATCTATTTTCAATAGATAGGAATACAGAATGAATTAAGGGCATGATCCTGTAATAATCTCACCTTTTAAACGATTTAATATGGAATCTGTAGTATTCCAGACCAGTAGGACTGGACACTTCATATTCCACATGTGGGGATTTATATTTGCTTAAAAATGAAGTATTTATTTTTATGATAAATTTTAGGGGATTAAGCAAGATTAAGCCTCCATTTTTCTAGGTGTTATACAAACATGTGACAAGGGCCTCTTCATGCTAAAGTTTAGAATTTTGAACTTTGATTCCACTCCCGGCAATTTTAGAAGTGCACAGGTAAGTATTGATTTAAAAACTTTCAGTGCCACTGTGTACTCGGTGAAACAACCATGGTCTTAGCTTCCCAGTGTTTATAGAATCACAGTCTAATTATTGCTGTTGTGCAAAAATATTTGAGAGCCTTTTTCAGGTGGTGAGGGTAGAAAGACTTCAAAACCTTGCACATAATGTGAAATTTGGAGGGAAATATAAACTCTCAGCTGACTTATTCTGATGCAGCTGATGTGTTGTAACCTCGTCTCACAGTTACATGTTGGGAAGGTCAAGTCTGTGCTTGAATGGCCCAGGGCCAGTTCCCACACCCGGAGTCCTTTCAGCTGTTTTGGGGTGATTCATCTCTTGCTTCATTGTGGTGACAGATAATCCACAGCAAAAAGCTGTCCTTGCTCTCAATGGTGTGGGGGAACAGGGGAAGAAAAATTACCGCAATCTGAGGGCTGGATTTGCTGCAAGTTCGGTGCTTTGAGTAGCTTGGTGGTAGGTGGGAATGAGGGGAGGAAAAGAAAGGGAAAAGAAATTGGTTCTGATATTTTATAAGTTCTTTGGCTGTAAAACAAACACCTGCAGAGCCTGAGTGAGGGAAGAAAAAAAGATGACTTCTTAAATCAGAAGATTAAAATAATTTCTTTCAAATCACTGGCATATGCTGTAGTACTTTCCACTGCAGCTTTGGGATTAGCAGGAATTACGAGGTGACCAAGGCACGACATAGTGAAGTCATTTACACTGTATTCTAGGGATACTCAGACCTCTGAAATTCAGTCTCTGATCTTTCCCCCCAGTATTTTCCTTCGTTTTATGACCAAATTGAACTCAACACAAAAGTATAAAAGAGAGGAACATATTGCTCTGCATGATGGGGCTGCGGAGCAGCGAGTGCTGCGGGATGCCTTCACAGGTGCTGAATGTCAACGCCTGGAGCCTGGGATCCTGGTTCCCAGACACCAACTGGCTTAAGTGAACATATGAACTTGTCTAGGCTGAGGCATGCTAAATCCTTCTCTTCCATGAGCTAATGGAAAATAGGCTCAAGCATAGATGAGGACAGATTATCCATTTGTTTTGGGAATAAGGTGGATGTAGGAAGCTGGTGATTTCCATGAAAAATTCAAATTCTGCACAGGGGAAAAAGGGCAAAAATGATGGAAGTTTAATTTTGGGGAGAAGAAAGGGGTGAAAGAATCCCTTTTAGCTACAGGAGATTGAGTTTTAGTGGGTTGGGGACTACCCCAGCAATTGACAGGAAGGTTTTCTGGGATTGGATATTAGCAGAAAGGGAAGGTTATCTGTGGAACATCAGATCTTAATTTCCTAACACACTCCCATGCATTTCCCCTGTACTGTTTCACCAACAGCACACCTCAAGACACTCTTCCGCCACCTCTAGCTGTTTCTCGCAGTGCTAATCCCTGCCTCCCTTCAACACCCTGAACGCAATCTCAACAGTTGGAAACTGTATTCTTAGAAAGAACAGAAGGGAAACCCAGGGACAACAGTCTTCCAGAGGCCCCTGTCAAGGACTGTGCAAAGTCCTTGTAACTCCTTCTTTAAATAGATGCTGGCAAATTACAGCAGTGTCATTTGGTCTTCTGCTTAACAAGCTGCGTTCACCCTTTCTTACTGTCAGTTCTACTTTCCTGGGGTTTATCAGTTGTCAGATATCTGCCAAAACGAACAGATGAAATCTCAGCCCTCAGGGGAGATGTTGCTCCCTCACCTCCCTCTAAACCCTCTCCCCTACTCAATTCTGTTTGGCCACTCTTTATTTATAAATCGAATTTGACTGAAATTGGGTTTGAGGAATTGGCCTTTTCCTGTGTGCTGGTTATGAATAAAGCATGGTGTGGGCCTTTCAGTTTTAGATGCCTCTCATTTTTTTCTGTCAGGTACAAAATGACTCAAACCTGGATTTAAAAGGAAAGGATCACTTATAAAGCAGTGCCGGCTAAGTTGCAGTTGTAATGGCTCTATTGAGAATCGGTAATACGCCAGTGGGCTGGCATGCACATGGTTAAAGCATATCAGCTTGCTTGAGCAACTTATTTTATAACAGGTTCTGGTTATTGAGACTGAAGTAATTAATAGGCCAAGCAGAGTCTGCAGAGTCGAGTCTGACTGATGGCACAGGCAGGATGCATCTGAAAGCTTCTTCAGCCCTCAAATGCCTATCAGGATTAGGCCAGTTCCAAGGGGTAACTTTCCTATGTAGAATTTCTATAAATACTGCCTAATAAGATCTTCTGCATGTCTGGAGAAGAGTTTTTGTATCTCTAAATAAATTAAAAGAAGGATATTTAATATCTCAAACTATTCTTAAGCATCAGAATTCATAAGTGCCAGGAAATAAAGTATTATTAATTTAGATTAATTTGAACTGGTTTAGCTCATAGTCACAGATTGTTTTAAATCTGTAGAATCTATATTACTTTCTTCAGAATCTGACAATCTTTTTTCTAATGTTATAGTAAAATAGATTCTTGTAAATGGAAAGATAGCAGGGAATGAGGGTGTAGGTTATGCCGTAATGGGGAGAAGGTTAGAGGTAACCGGGATATGGCCTCAAGTACATTGACTATTTTGACTTAATTCTTTGCAAGAGGCAAAATATGGAGGCAAGGTTAGGGCTCCTGCAGGGAATGAACATGTCGGAAATGGAAATCATGATGTCTGAGGTGGAAGCAAGAATTCAGAAGAACTCAATATGACTGAGCTTTGGAACATCTGGCAGTCTCTCTCTAGGAGAAAAGACAGATTTTGGCACAGAAAATGCACTCATGGACTTTTAAAGGAAGAGAGTGTTTCAGTGCCAAACAGGCAGCTACTGACACACATGGTGTCCCAAAGAGGGTGGGTAGGGAGAGGGAAGGGAGCAGGTGTTATACCGACCTTGAAGGCATTAGTGCAAATCTGAAAGAAGAGCAATTAAAAGATATGGAGATAAATGGGAAAATAATACAGCCAGGTAACTCAGGTTTACCAGAGGTGAGTGTTGCAGACTAGTGGGATCTGTCTGTTTAACCTGACTGTTTTTTAGGCCAGAGAAATGCAGTGGGATGAATCTGCCCGGACTGCAGCAAAGTGCTGAGTTCAAGGCTGCATGGGACATGAGTAGGCAAGCCAGAGGAGAGGAGGATGAATAGGTGAATTGCAGGTGGATAAAGAAGCTGATGAGACAAATTGTGCTGGTAAGTGTCCTAAGTGAGTTGGAGTGAAGTTTTTTCAAGGATCATTCTGGGTTCTGATCATATTTGATATTTTCTGTAATGATCTTGGCATGAAGAGTGGATCTGTGCTGGTGTAACACGGATGAAAAGCTTTGCCAGTGTGGAGGAAGCCTAAATTGGTATTTTGGAACAACCACACTAGAATAATATAATGGGATGCAATGTAATTGCCCAGACTGCAAGGTCATGTATATGGGGACTAATGAAAAGTATTTCTTCTTTTCATTCATCCATTTGGGAGGTCATGAGCTGGAAATAGGAGAGAAACAGGCCTGGCTGTCTTAATTGCAGCATCTTTATAAGCCAGTGACGAGATGTGCCTATAAAAATGCAAATGCAATCCTATCAGTCATGGTTTTCCCAAAACCTTTTCCAATTTTTTTTGGAGAGTATTAGAAGAGAACCCTATGAGGACCTTTATCTGGAGCATCCCAGATGCTAAGGAGGAGAGAACTCAAACAGATTATGTCTGCGCAGGTGACCACAGGAACACAGGGTCTATTTTACAAGAGGAAAAAGAAGATTCTGGTGTGTTTAGCCTCAGAAAGGGAAAGATGTGAGATGCGACACTCTGCAGTTGTGATTTAAAAATATCCCACTTATGTGAGCAGTCCAAGTAATTTTCTATAAAATAAAATCACTGCAGTGAAGAGAATCGTCATATAAACAGATGTTGTTGCCCAAATAAAGTGAACAATGAGGCGTGTGTGTTAGATTAAGATGTAGCCAGTGCCCGGTACCTAGCCGTGAGAAAAGTGGTAATGAACAAGGGAGCTACCTGCTGCCTTTCCTTCAGGTAACTCAATCATGATGACAAGAATAACCCATTGCTTGTCTGCATGAAATGCAACAGAAGAAAGTAGCTGTATACATGGTTTGAGAATCATGGGAGAGATGCTTGCTGGGATTTTAGAGATCTGTCTCTTCTCCCAGAAGTCTGATTCTTGGAAAAATTTCAAAACAAGACAGTAAAAAGCTTACCAGAATCAATACATCCTTGTCCTCAAAGGGCTGCATTCAATCCCTTGTTAAATACTATAAAACAAAGTATGTCTGGTCCTATTTTAATGCACAAATCACAGCACAAACACAGTTCTGGAACTGCAGCTGATGCCACCACTTTGTATCTGGGAAACCACACACAATTTAAAGTCAGATCTAGAAAATTGTAACTGAAAACTAGATCTAGTCCCCTGCTTGTTCCCAGGCCTGTTTGTGAGCCAGCCAGGTGTCCAGCATTCCATCAGCTGCTGCTAGTGTGCCAGCAAACGCTATCACCTGGGGAGGTGAATCAGGGAGGGAGACAGATGCTGACATCTCAAGGGCACCTCAGCTGGTTGTTTTGTAGGCTCCCACAATTTTGTCCCTTGGTAGTTCCCAAACTCAAACAAAGCAAAGAGAAAATATAGTTCCCCCAACTAAAATTGATCACTTGGACCTGAAGAGCACCATGAGCAGCATCTTCCTGTACATATGCATATGGTAAAAGAGATTAGGACTGCATTGTTTTTAACGTGTTTTATTTGGTCAAGGTAAGAAGAGATAACTGAAATGCACATTCTGTTTAAAACGGAGGCAACTTCTTGCAACTGTCTGGTTTCATGGTCAGAGATGTATTTCTTTTGAATGTGCAGACCAAGTAATATTTTAGGGCATTCAAAATGTTTACCTATTAAAAGAAACAGCCAGTGATCTACCCAAACTTTGCCAATTCCCATAGAAATACAAAGGTATCTTTGTGTATCCCCAGGAATAAATTCTTATCTCAATTCCCCCAAAGCCACTCAGTTATGGAGTATTCTAAGTGTTTTTGTTAACCATTTGAAGTGTATGAGAGAAAATTAATGAAAGAACAGCTGAAGTTGCTTCCACGCAGAGAACTCTTCTGTCTCCACCCCATTCTTACTCACAGGTGTTTACACCTCCTGCCAAAATTGATTTCAGGTCTGTTTTGTACCTTGTATCTCATGCTGTGGCCCTGCAAAAGAGAAAAGTGTTGGACCCCAGGGTTTGTTTTTCATGTGATTTAGTCACTTCAAATCATGAGTGGGGAACAAGGACCCAAAGAGGGATCTATCAAGCCTTCAGTCTCAGCCTGTGCTATTATAAACCTGTCGTCATATTTTGCTTTCCCATCATTCTTATGGAGGAGTACACTAGACTGCAATGATTTTTTTTATTTTCCTAACAACACATTTATTACTTTAAGTTAATTCCTATTCTCTTCCTAGTGACTTTACTGTTTGGCATTACTTTTTAAACTAAGCACCTGCCTTACTCATCCTAGATTTATTTACATTAGCAGATACACAGCTAGCATTAGTTTAGATGCAATATTTTCAGTGCATCCCTGTGCAAGGACATTTATGAAGTCTCCATTTAATACTTCAACTCTTTTACTGTCCTCCGTAGTAACTTCATTTCCAATTTTCTTACACCACAATCTTTCTTCCTGTAACACCTCTAGGTTTTGCAATGCTGAAATATACGTACACATACATACATATACATACATATATATAAGCTCAGTTACAGAACTGGGGAACAGAGCATTTAATTTCTTTCTTCACATCATTTCACGTCTTCTTTTCCAGCTCCCCAAGGACTAGCACTCAAGATATATCCTTGGCATTTCTGGGTCTTGAACTTTTATCAGGGGATTGTATCTGGGACTGTTCAGTCCTGAAAGCTGTTTCAGATGTTGTTGGACACACACATTTTAATATTTTCCTGGTGTGGAATAAAGGCATTTTCCAAATTAACTTAAGAAGTAAACTGCATAATAAATTGCCTGTTGGACATATAATCTGGATGTTTAGGTAAGGAGCTACAGAATAAGAGCTCCTGGCATGTGCCCTGGAGCACAGAGATCTGCTGCACATTGTCATATTGCATCATGCTCATCCAGCACGCTTCCATCTCCTACCCACTGCTTCAGTTCCCTCTTTATTTGGCTTCTTATGTAGTCTCTCACTATATTCCTGGGTCTGGTTTCTTGCATTTCCAGACTTTGGATTGATGTCTGCATTTTGCGCTGTGGGAGATTTCCCTGAAGAATCTTGGACAGACAGAAACAAAGAGGGTGATAGAAATCAAAGAAGCAGCACCATGCACAGACACGGTTTTTCTCTCACCAATTTCAGTGATGAAGGATCCTCCCCAACCCAGCCAGAATAACCCCATGTTACACATTTGCTATTGTTTCCCTAGTCTCACTCTAAAAAGTCCCAAGCAGCCTGGGTGCCTCTAATTGAAATTCTACAGTAATTTTCTTTGCAAGATTGATGGCTAGGGTGAAAAACTGATCAGTCCTCTTTTTTAAGTCCCAGAACCAAAGAATAATGGTTCATTTGATTAAATTAATGGCTTGCACGTTTCAAAGAATTAAAAAGTAGTCAGGCTGTGAAATTCACTTCCCTAGGAGAGTCACTGAGTCAAATGCTGTTAGTAGATTTTAGAAGGGCTGGAGATAGTGTTACTCATGTTAAAACCACACAGATAAGGTTTACTTGGAGAGAATGATCAAATCCTTTTTTCTCCAAACACACCCCACCCCACCCCTCCCAGGAGTGAAATTCTCTACTGCTGAGAGGCTGGGCTTCTTTTTCCCCTCCTCCTCACCTTCAGTGTCATATAGTGCTGGATTTGATGGGCAAAATCTTAGACTTTTGACAAAGTGAACTTTGCATATTCCGAGGTATTATTAATTTAGCCTTCACTCACACCTTGACCCAGCCACTACAAGTAGAGCAGGGATCATACCTTGGCAAAACCCCTGCATCTGATAAGGGCTGGACTACCTTCCTAGATAACTCTTCAACATCATATACAAATACATTGGTGTCCTGGCAGCACAGGCAATTATGGCAGCTCTTAATCCCTTGTTTCATGCTTGCCTTCAAACTGTTGAAGTGCTGTCTGAAATCTGGTGAGGGAAAGCAAACCCCATACATAGTTTTCTGACCCAAAGGCTCACTATGGACAAGGTATTCCTCTATTTCCTTCTTCCTGTAACTATTTAGGGACATTAGGAATGTTCTCCCTTATTCCAGCACAAGCTGTTCACCCAAGAAGCAGGGCAAGAACCGTTCCTCGTCAGAAAGCCACTTGGATACCTTGTATGTGATCACCTTCATGCCAGCTCCCAACTATAAGGGACGTTTTGTGTGGAGTCAGTCCCATGGCGGGGGACAGGTAGTTGGCAGCATCTCCCCAGCACTCTTGAACCAGGTGGGAAAGCATCCACAACCCATGTAGCTGTGGCCACATTTTGCCCTGCCCATATTCCAGCAAGCAGACAATCTCATGTCCCACAGAAATTTCTTGCAGCTTGGAAGGAAAGCTGTGAAATGATGTCACCTTAAACCGTTTCAGTACTAAATCTGTGTCATCCTCCTCTGTTTATCCTTTGGGATTTGACTTTTCTCTTACATAAAAAAATAGGGTCTTTTGATATATGGCCTTCAGATTAACTCAAAAAGCAAAATAAATCTTTAGGCCAGAGAGAAAATAAGCATCTGGCTCATTGCAGCAAATGCATATAGCAAGCTCAATAGAAATATCCCATGGAGATGTGTGAAATGACAGGGAAATCAGCTCTGTGAATCAATATGTCTTGTAAAAAAAAAGGCTCAGTCACATCTTGTTGGGCATAATGGAAATTGATTGGCAGTTATCTATTAGCGATAATTTCTGTTTGATGACTTGCCATATGTTATCAAGATCTAAATCAGAGGGGAGCGGATTAAATGAATAGATTCTGTCATGAAAAAAGTACAGGGTACCAGCAGCATGGCAAAGGATGCTATGTATAATATGCACAGTGTCCTTCTAAGAGAGATGAATTCTTTAAACTACTCTAATTTTAAATATACAGGGCTGTGTAGCCTGACAGATTTACAGATTTGAGACTCCTAGGGACCCTTTCAGTCAAATCTTTTACTTGCTGGCTTTCAGTGACAGGCAATCAGTGAAATGTCTATAGGCCTTTCACATGATCTTTCCTTTAAGATTCAATAGGACTTTACATCTGCTGAGGTGAACCTATTAAAGGAGACTTTGTGATACAGTCCAGAGCTCTGCCTAAGTGCTGCAAACTACACCGAGCTCAGGTCTATTTGTGGGAATGTCACTTGGGGAGGAGGGTCATCTGTAAAGCGTTTCCCCCTGCCAATTATAATTACAGTGAGTTGAAGAACAGACCCTGAAACTCAACATACGAAGTTATGAACCTCCAGTCAAGTAAAATACTGACATTCTGTTGAAGCCCCATTAATCCAATATACCAACATGGGCATGGAGCATGAATTCAGGAGTATGAAAGCTGCTTATTTCATCTTCAGGAACTACCTCTGATAGTGTTAAAATTTTGCTTCCTTCTTCAGAGAAAAGTAATGCCATGATTACACAAAAGTTGCTGAGCAATGGTTATGAGTGAGCACGGCTTAACGGAGCTCATTTCAGTGTGTGCTGACAGAAGTTCTAATGCTATCTGTTCGGGAAAACCCAGGTAACTCAATTATCTAGCTACCTGAATTGCTCAGCTACCTGATGCCTTCTTACAGCTGGAACAATCGGAAATGGAAGCGGCTGAGAGGGAGAAAGATCTCTTAAACAACTCTTCTTTCTGATCATCTTAACAATGGCTTATAGCAATGCTGAATCTGACACCAGAGCTTCATCATGTTGAGGATCTTGTGAACATAAACAGTAGAGCCCCAGTACCCTGCCATATAGGGTTATGTGGAGGTCTCCTCATGGTGCCGCATCTACCCACAATCTTATTTTTTCCTCTTTGGTTTTCTGTGGGTCATTATTTTAGAATTATTAATTTCCTACCAATTACTGAAATCTAGCCCTGAATGGTTTCAAATTCAAATTCTAAACCCAGAGCCATAGGGCTTTAGAGAAATCCTCCCTGCCCCCTGAGAATCTGTCCTTCTCTGGTAGATTTGGGAGAGCTCTCTCCTCCAGCCCTCTGCTGACTCACCCATGCAGCTTGACAGAAACAGAAGCTGTAATGTGAAGGCTCATGTTTTACCTCTGAACAAAAAAAAAAAATCTCCATTTTAATTTGAAAACCCAAGCCGAAAAGAAAACACTTTCATAATTTATATTAAAAAAGGGAGCAGCTCCAATGCTAGGCTCCCTAATTTAATAAAATAGGTTGTTAACTAAAACTACAGTGTCTGGAATGACTATTGATTTGCAAGCTAGTTGTCCTTGGGTGGGAGGAGGAGAGGAAGGGCTTGACAGTTTCCACCAAGCCGGGAGCTGTGCAGGAAAAATTAAGATGAGCCATGAATCCTTTTCCTACTTGCACTGTTTGGGGCCTGATGCTGCAGTACGGCTTAGATATCCAAGGTGGTTGTATCTGTGAGTGAAAGGCAGTGATTAGCACAGTGTAGAAGAAAAATAGCCTCACTTAATCAGAATTACACCTTTTTGGAGATAAGAATTTGCTAATTATTTCAAAAGAGTTGAATTATATCCTGGCAGGTGAAGAGGAGTTTTTTAACCACTTAACGCCAAATAACTAATGACTAATAGATGGATGCCTAATGCTGTCTTCTGTCTTAAAGGATCTCTGCATAACTTCTGCTTATTCACTGCCAAAGGAAAGGCGTTATTTTAGCTCAAGGAAAATGTCTTGTTTTCAGAAAAAATGGGTGTAAATAAATGCTGCGCCAAAATTAGAGCCAAGTCAGTAACTACTGGAGTACCTTGCTCCTGGAAAAGCTTTCTGTGCAAAGCATCATTCCCAATTCCCTGTTCCCAGAAACCCCTCATACACCAGTAGAAAAGCAGACGCATCTGTGTGGAGGTGGGCAACAAACCAGCTGTAATCGTGTTTTTGAAACAGTTGTATTTGTGCATGAAGCGCTGTGAATACTTTGTGGTTCCAGCAGGAGGTTGTTCTCAGAGACAGCCACACTGGTACAGGCTGAAGCTTTCAAGATTTAAATAGCTTTGGGTGAACAGCTTTTCACTCCTATTCATTTGCCCACTGGAGTTGCCAACAGAAGGATTAGAAAATCCCATATGAGGGCCTACAAGAAAGCTGGGGCAGGACTTTTTACCAAGTCCTGCAGTGGTAGGACGAGGGTTAATGGCTTTAAACTGAAAGAGGGTAGATCTAAATTAAATATAAGGAAGAAATCCTTCATGGAGAGGGTGGTGAGGCACTGGAATAGGTTGCCCAGAGAAGCTGTGGATGCCCCATCCCTGGCAGTGTTCAAGGCCAGGTTGGATGAGGCTTTGAGCAACCTGGTCTAGTGGAGGGTGTCCCTGCCCATGGCAGGGGGGGTGGAACTGAATGATCTTTAAGGTCCCTTCCAACCCAAACCATTCTGTGATTCTGTGACTACTCTCTAGAGACTGGCAAGCCAATTTTGCATACTCCAGAAATCCAGACAAGACTCCATGCTTTTGGATTCTTTTATGGAATAAACCCTCTGGTGTTTATCAAGCTTGTATCTTCTTAAGGTACTAAACACCGAAAAGAAAACTGATAAATCTTTATGGTGTTTGATGCTTTTCTGATCTATTCCCAGTAGTCTAAAGACTTAGGAACTGAGATGAGAGAAAATGCGGCAATGAAATAAAGAAAAAAAGGGGTTGCTTAAGGCGCATTAGTGGGCAGTTCAGGCTAAACACATCAGTTGATCTGCAGAACCAAAGAGCTGTAATATTATCATTGTGGGTTTCAATGATTACATCTCATTACTGTGTTACTGGTCCATCTGCTGCCAGCTCTGTTTTCCTGGCGGTGGGTGCAAGGGAAGCAGCCACCCTGGCACACCGCACTGCTGCAGGAGGCAAGGGGGCTGCCGCTAAGGGAACTGCAGCAACTCAGGCTTCAAAAAATAGTAATTGATTTATTGCCCTAGATTCAGAAGGGACTTCAAGAGAAACTAGTGAGGTTTACACTAGTGAGGTAGCCTGCGTTAATGGGAGGAAAATAGCCTAATTGCAGCTTTTTTGTGCGACTGGGTTAATCGTTCCGCTAGGCTCACATCTGCACCTGCAAAGTGTCAATAGTCACACAGCCTTCGCTTTCTCCCTTTGCATGTCCCCAGATGAAGTTGTGATCCTTCCTATGCCCTTTGGGAGTGAAGGATATTCTCCTCCTGACCCCTTCCCCTTGTACATGAAAGCTGGCTCAGAAAGCCAAGCTTCCTTTACCTCCTCATGCTAGATTTAGGAGTAAAAGATTTTAAATTACTCTCGTGTTTTCCTTGGGCTCGTCATGTTTGCCTTTGCAAAACAGAGGGGACTTTCTCTGGAGCACGTCGCTGTGTGCACAGCTCCAGCAGAGGCTCCAGCACTGGAAAGACAACTGCAAAAACCCCTGGAGTGTCAAGGAAGGGATGTCAGTTCTGCTGCAGTGACAACAGTGCTCCTGAGGATATTTAAGGATAATCCAGGTGTCACAGGTAGTTATATTTTGATGTGGTTTTGGGTTTGCTAATACTTCATTTTATCAACCCTGAATCCTTTCCTATTGATTAAACAGAATAAATGCCAGATTGGTAGAAAGCATCCAATCTCAGGCTGAGGTGTAAATTTGCTTCGCGTAGTGGCCTTTTAATATTGTCTCTAAGGAATACAACAGCAAGTGGGTGTCACCTAAGCAGCCAAAGTGACCCAGTCTGTGGTAATCTCCAGACACTAAAGCTGGGCCTCACAGCTGCTCCTGTTCAAAGCGCAGTTGCTGGATGTGAGTTCACCTGAACACTGGGAGAAATTGGAGCCAGCCGGGATCTAGTGTTGGGAAGGCAGAGTGGAGCAGGACATCAGAGCCCAGATGTCCTACGTTGCACCTGCCCACACCATCCCTGACCATCCCATGCCATTAACAGTGCTGCATTAGTGCTACCTAAGAAACAGGACTACATTTTGTATTTTAAATTCCATGCAGAGTAAGTGAAAGAATGATGTTATAATGGACATCTTAATGCTGTATTAAAGCAGGGTAATTCATCTCTCTCTATGAATACTTAAAGGGTTAGCATTCAATCTCTTCCTTTAATCCTCCAGATATTTTCAATGTAAGTTAATGGATTTGGAGGGAATTTGTTTTGGGGATCAAAACAGTTAGGCAGAAATTATGTCAGTAATGTTTTGCCAGTACTGTAATCAGAGAAAATATTTTCTACAACAGAAAAGAACTAGGCACTGAGCCACTAGAAAGTTTAATTGCTAGATGACTTTAAAACATGGTAATTTAGTCCCAATTAGTGTTATAATTATTTATTTATAAAATTCCAGTGTATGTAGTTATGTTGTACAATCCATTTATTCTTGTAAGATGTGTGCCCCATTAGACAGTGAAGTAGAAGGTCATTAACCTGCACTGCTAGTTCACGTTATGTTATTAGATTGGATTTAGTTTCTTCACTGGTGGGTGTTGACATTTTAGAGTGCTTTCAGGGTAATTTATCTGCAGTCATTCAGTTCTCTTCAGCCATTCAGAAACATTGCAGATCTAAAGCCCTGCAAGCCTGATGAAGACAGATTTCTTGGTTAAATTTCAGATGTGGCTTGTCTTTGTGCTTCTGATATTTTTCACCTTCTTTTTATGAAAGTGAGTTTAAGGCATTGCTCATGCAAAATATTCAAAAAAATTATGAGTCAGGTCCCATCAAAATCAGCAGCTCTAACTTAAACTCATGAGGTTTAAATATAATCAATTCTGGCTTTTTTTCTCAAGCTTTCTGTATTTAGAGATTTAAGGATTACATTCAAAGGAGCTGTTTTTCCATAGTGGTTTCATTTTTTTTTTTTCCTGCTTAAGCAGGTGAAGAGTGTTGTCCCATGACTGCAAGAATGAAGCATGACCCAAGCACAAGCTTTGGCAGGTGAGACCTGGGAAAGCCTCCAGGTTTATTAGCGCAGCTGTGGCCAACCAACAGTGACACCTGGCAACATACCAAACTAAATTTAAGCCTTTCTTGGTGATGGTAAACCAGTGGACCTTGAGCAGGGCAGGAGCTGCCCAAGAGCCTCAGGACTGTAGAGCGGCACTGTCAGAACCAGGTTGGCCTGAAACTGTGAGTCCTGCCTTCCCCTCACTGTAGCATTTGCTTTGTTATGAGTTGAAAGTAGGAGCCTGCCTGGGTACACAGCAAACCCCCCGGTTCTCCTCAAGTCTCCACAGTCCTATGGGTCCATGCTGTTGGTGGCAATGTTTTGAAGGACAGGTGATGTGAAAGTGGCAAGGCCATCTTGGTTAAAATGACACTGAAGAAGCAATCAGTGAGAGGAAAGATTTTTAATATGTGGTGCCACATCTGGGCTTGTTGAGTTTCTTCACTGGTGGGTGTTTAAATACCTGCTTTAAACACCTTCTTTGATTCCCCAAAAAAACCCACAAAGCACCCAGATAGGGAAGAAGATGTTACTGTGGAGGGTTTGCATAGTCTCGTATGTTCCCATGGCTTGGGTCTGGTGAAACCTGTGGGGGCCTCTTTGCTCATGGTGAAGTTTTCCCCAGCTACAAATCCTACCTAAGCTTCCAAAGCTCTTCAAGAAAACCTTTTGGTCAGCCATTCCAATTTCTTTTTTAATAAATGGTCTTCCTTCAAATTGTCTCTGCTACAAGAGCAATTCTGGGAAAACGGATGACTCTGCACACTCTTAAAAATCCCAGCCTCTCAAATGGTATGTGCAGATATCATACAATGATGCTAAAATGGGCTTTGCAAATTGCTGAAAGGCAGAACCAACAACCACCTGGTTTGCAAGGAAAGCCTTGTGTCTGAGAAGATTAAGAAGATATTCCTGCCTTGTTTTGCTGTTTAGGTTTTTTTTTCCTTTTTTTTTTTTTTAGCAGCTTTCACTCTTACCCATAAAAAAAATCATGATATGGCTGTGGGGGAAAAAAAAGAAGTCTCACCACCCACGTCTGCTTTTAATGATCTTCATGCCTATAGCTGCAAAGACAACACTGTTTCTTGTTTTATTTTTACTGCAGCTCATACATTTCCTTCCAGTATTCTGAGCTGCAGGAAAGCAGTAGGGACTAAACTGAGGAGTTATTTTTAAAGGTGTAATAGCTCCTTCTTTGTCTGACAGGTGCAGTGTAACTACTGGTGTCCACGGGGGTGAGGTAGTGTGGTACAGTATATCCCATCGCACCCTGTGTGGCTGCTGGGCAGCCCACCCTACTCAGTGTCCTGAGCTGAGGGACATCATCTCTTTCAGACTCAAGGCTCCCTGAAACAATGTTCTTTGGCCTGATTGCTGTTGATTACCTCAAAATACCTAATGTGTGCAGCTCAGGCTACAAAAAGGGGTGTTTATCTCAGAGGAGGAAGCTTGCAATCCCTTAAGTTGCTTTTGTGAAGGGTGCTGGGAACCCTGTTTCTCACTGTGTGTGTTTGCTACCTGTCTACGGGCTGGGAGAGATGGGGAAAGTGCCTCTGAGCCCAGCTGACACCCATTTGACTATTTGTGTACATAAATTGGGAGGTCAATTCAGTGCTTCAGGACTTTGAAATGTAACTTCTCTGCTCAGTTTTGCTGAGCAGATCTGCCTCCAGGCAGGGATATGCTCTCTGTTTTCCTCATTTGTTGTGAAAACCATGGAAATAGCATACCATTACTCATTGCAGTTACTCCTGAATAAACGTGTGCTATGCAAGGTTTGCCTTTGTGGAGAAAATAGTTTTCCCTTTCAGGAGGTGTTTGGATAGAAGTGAGTGTTGTCATGGTAAGATGAATTCTGGCACTCCTTTGGTGGAATTAACAATTCCAGCTTTGATTCTGAACTAACAATAACAATAAAACACATGAGTGAAGTGAATAAATCTCTGCTAATCAACTGGACAGCACTCCATACAGAATGGGGAAAGAGAGGATTACTAAACAGTCTTACAGCTGCTATACAATAAAAGCATAAATAAAACATGCAATTTTACACTCTTGCATTCATGTCACTTGGAGATACAGGAAATAATACAATTTCCACTGCTAACTACAGCTTTCCTACATGTTTGGGACAGTATCAATTATTTATTAACTGTCGAAAGCAGAAGTAGTAGCTATCCTGTCAAAATCTTGTTATATGTTTCTCACTATGTGTTTGTTCAATAACTAGTTTGATGGAAGTGGATTACACAGGCGCAGCCACACTGTAGCTGTTATAGCTGTCACTTTCTCTCTTCCACTGCCTCGCTGTTTGGATGCATTTATGGGCTCAACATGGGCTGTGGTTCATTTTCTCTCTTGATCCCTTACCACATTATACACAGCTTCTTCTCTGTGTCAGGATAATAACAAAGAATAACTGCTCAGGGGTTTTGCAAAGTAATGAATGCATCAGTTGGGTTGAGGGGACTGTGGATGCTCGTTAGCACTGCCCAGTGTGGCATATGCATTCATCCATAGGCAACCAGGCTGCCTTTTCTTCATGATGTAGCCTGGTTAGTTCTAATCTCAAATTGTACTGCCAAAATTCATGGGATAATCCAAATGCTACTAAAGAACCCTGCAGGATTCCAACAGTCTGTCACTGTTTCAGACATGCTAATTTGATAGTGAATGGATACTGTGGGATATTATTGAACAGAAAAGAGTGGGATGGCCTTAACCCATCCATTTAAGCCATGGGGATACATCTGAAAACTCCCCTGGAGAAGGTGTGATGTTGGTCTGTGGTGGATGATGGGTGAAGGCAGTGGTGAAATGATGGTGAAAAATGTGCCAAAGATGGAGCACAAGTATGGGGTTTGTTTCAGCCGTGGTAAGATCCACGGAAGGAATATTTCTGGAGTGTGATGAATACTACTGGAGATCAGTTCGTCGTCAATTCATTATAGTCTTTTAGCAAATTCCTGCTCAGAAAATCTTGAAACTGTAGATTGACAGATGCTAGAAAAAATTTTTGGGAACTGGTACTTTTTAATTTGTTTGGCACGCTGGTTCCCTAAATGTCTGCTACTAGCCAACGTCAAAGGCAGGTTATATCCTCAGTACACCCCCTGTTTTTCTGTTAGGTGCCCAGTAACCCCCAGAAATGCTCAATGCCCACTGTGCACACGCCCTGCAAACTGAGGCGGTGATGATAATGTGGTTGGGATCGCAGAATCCTGCCTCTGTGATTAACACTTCTGGCTCACTAAGACAGGTGAAAGAGAGATCACACTGTCACCTACAGATTCCCTGCCAAAAAAGCTGGCCAGCAGCTCCAAGCTCTGGCTACTGTTCTGCTGGAGCAATAGACGCCTTCGCAGCAGACAAAGCTCTCAGGCTGGCAGTATCATCCAAGAGCTTCAATGTGTCCAGGTGTACGTATAGAAATAAAATGATCCAAATGCTTTTCTTTCCTTTACACATTTCTGTTTCGAGTCAGCATTGTCTCTGCTCAATAGCAAGACAGTGATTTTGCAGATTTTAAAACTCTAATCATAGGCAATTATTGGTAAAAAGATTTGCTTGCAGCAGGCAGACTTTTCTCTTAAGTTGAAAGCCTTGCTGTTCCATTCTTTCTTCAGTTTAAAATTATCATAATTTTCTGTCTTGTGTTCTCCACCAGCTGAAATACCTCATCTTCCGACAGACTAGAATCTATCTAGTCTGCTATTGGAAGATTTTTCAGAAAAAATTAATCTATACCAACAAAAGCATTTCCAGCAAACACATAGCAAAAGAAGCAGCTGAAGCTGTTTGTGTATATACCTTACAATATCATTTTGTCCCTTACAAGGCAGCAGTCTTTATTATCTAAGGTGGACCTGCAAAATGAGACTTATTTTTCACACTTAGAATTTCAGAACAATGCAGGGGATAAAGACTTCATGGCACAGACACAATGAACAAATTTATGTTGCTTTCCCACAGCTGTTTATGATTGGAGGAAAAAAAAGAATCCTGAAATACATTTAAATCAGTACTTTCTTTCCAACATTTTTACATGAAATAGTCCAAAATTTTGGTACAGATCTTGTTTATTTTCCTATTTTCCTTTAAATTATCAGCAACAAAATGAAATATTTATTGGCTCAGGATAAATGGTTTGATTCATCCTCAAATGCAATAATTATATTTTTTAATTATTAATTAAAAATTTATAATTAGTCCATTTCTAAACAGATTGTCAAAGTGCAATTCCCACACTACCATGTTTTTTTTAATGACTCTTGGACCCCAGTTTCTGTGTGTTCCACCCACTTTCTGTTCATCGTTCGCCTAGAAGATGTTGTGTGCTTTGCTTTCTAAACCATTGGTATTTGCAATGAGGGTCATAAAATTTTGGAGGTTGGTGATGGCTTCTGCTATGGGCACAGATAACATCTCTTTTGGGAGGATCACATCATTCAGCCCAGATGGCCCATAGGTGTACCACACTAATACTGATTTTCTATGATGTATCCTATGGTATACATCAAGTGATGTGACCAGGATACGCTTCATTCTGCAGCTTGAGTGACCAGGGATGGATTTACTGTTGTGATGATTAAGGCAGCCATTGCCATGGGTGCAAATCAGGGCATCAACATACGTTTCTGGATCCAGACAGAAATCTTAGCAACTCCTCAGATCTTGCTTACTTCTCAGGTAGTAATTATATAATAATTATTTTAGAAATGTGTGAATCTCTTACTGTACCACCCGACATCTCACGTTGCATGAGTGTATTGATCACTGGAATTTACTGTGTTGATTGTTGTTATTTAATTTTAGCAGTTTCCACTAGAAAGTCATACTTCAGGTGCTCAATGCCATTTGAGATGCTCTTGGGTATTTTGCTTAGCCCCAGAAAGGTCTGGGTATCCTCTAAGCATGTGTAACTTCCTGGCCTTTCCCCACATCATGCATACCCTGTGCAGATCACATCAGTGTATTTGGGATGACTGTCCTGGAGTGCCAGGACTTGTTTGCAGGTTTCTGGCAAAGCAGCCAATATTGCGCCTCGCTTTCCTTCTGCGTGCTGAAACTACAGGGCTGATGGACTCTGTGCCACGGCTCCAGTTCTTGGTCCTGAGGATGTGCTGGAGTGCCCCAGGGCAAAGGCGGTCGAATGGTGCCCCACGCTCCAGGAACACACCTCACAGTCTAAATGACCCTGTTGCTAATCCAGCAGTTTTTGCCCAAAGTTCCAGGTCTAAATACAGGATTGGGGTTGCATTGAAATGGTTGTGAGGCATCCTCTGTGCTTTGCTTCCTGGGCAGCGACCGGCAAGCAGCTGTGCCAAAAACAGGAAATTGCTGCCTTCGTTAACCAGGCTGGCTCTTCGCTACTTTTTCTCTGTCATTAAGGCACCAAAAGAATGGACCACTCTGAAGCACTTGCAGGTCAGAGCAGAATATGAAGGAGAGGACTGCTGCTTCTCTTAGCAGGGGATTTCAATAGAGATGAGGCAAATTCTACACATATGTAAAAAGGGTCTCTTTGTACCCTTTTTAGCTCTTTTTTTAATATACTTTCATTAGCAGCACATTCCCTTTTCTGAGTGTGGAATAAAGTCCCATCTTCTGCATATATTAAATTGCAGCTTCTGCTTTCAACATGATTGCTCTCTCTCTGGACCCAGATTCATAATGAGGCTTCCTTTTTTTTTTTTTTTTTTTTTACCCCAATAAGCTCCCAGTGAAACAATTCCTGCTGTCATGAATTGAAAATTCATCTATCGAGTCGGCTTCTGGGTATGCTTTTGGGGAACTTTTTCTCCCAAAGTTCTCAACTTTCCAATGAAGATAAATAACCACATCTTGCTGTTACAGTTTTTGACTGAGTGACAGGTTAAAAGAAGTTCCCTGTCAGCTTTCGTAGCAGAAGAAGAAATTGTTCCAACAGTTCTTAGCAGAATGAACAAGCCCTTTTTCTGCAAAACTATTTTGCTGTCCTACTACTAAATTGCAGCTCACACTGAGGCCCTTCAGGTTGGTTTCTTATCTCAAAAGGAGTGACCTGAAGTCAGGGTATTTTGTTAACTTCCCTTGTTTTATCTGGATGAATGTTTAAGTCCCAAGCACAAGGTGAATAGAAAAAGCAGGCAGGTATAATCTCTCTTAGAGATCCCAGTTCTCCTGTTCCTGTATCTGAGGAAGCACCTTTTTACCATGAATAAGGTGAAGTTAGAGAAAGGAAGTCAAAGAGCAAATGTTTGCTGATTGCAACAGCCACCATCCGAAATCTGTGCATCACAGGAAGCACTGACACTGCCAGCACTTCTTTGGAGACTGCTGAGCTGCAAAGCAAGGGTGAGCTGATGAGTATTCAGCTGTTTCTGTGGTGAGCTGCATCTCAGGTGCTGCTTGAGAAAGGCTCAAAATGCTTCAGCATCATCTAGGAAGCTCTCACCATTTTACAGCAATGCAGGCAAGATGAAAATGGGGAGCTTCTCACATGCGTTTTAGCAGTTGTTAGTAAAAGCTTCCTGCAGTTTGGATCCTCTCCCTGCAGTTAATTAGGACACAGCATTTGGAGGATGGCACAGGCAAAATGGTGAGAATTGACCCCAAAGGATGTAGAGGTGTTGAAAGGGAGGGGTTGACCCAAACAGACCTCACTTTACATTAGCCTTTCTTGAGTCTGGCTGACGTAGGACCCCATCAAAAGCTGGATGGTGAATTGTCCCCCCTTGACTGCCCTGGGTAGCAACCATGTCCTCTGATGCTACCGTGTTACTGAGCACTGCAGGAAATAGGGGACATAACGTGTTGTTGTGGGACTGATTATAGAGCACAGTGCAGCTCTGCGTGTGTAAAGACAAGCAGAACTGGAGCTTGAATGAGGAGTTCAGGTTTTATTTCCCTAAACAATTCTGATTAATGCTGCTTCTGTAAGTATCAGCAGCTTAGATCAAAAGGCAGCTGCTCAACAAAATGTTTGTCCTGGAATTTTCACTGTTCAGACTTGATTTTCTTCCTTGAAGATATCAGATTGCCAGGGAAAAAAAATGACAACAGGAAGTGTGCTTTGCGTGTGATACAAGCAAGATCGACAACAAAACATGCTGAGATACTTTTGTTTTTGCTGGGCCTAATGACACTGATAACGTTTCTGCTGGTGGCTGTTCATGCTCTAAAAACTCAGGATGTGGCCAGAATAAAAGATTACATTGCAGGAGACGGAGGCTTGACACTTTTCTTTTTTTTTCTTCCCCTATATGATCTCTAATCTGGTTTAGATACAAAGCCTTCTCTCAAGTGTGGTTTGCTCCTTCAAGGGCAATGGGGATCAAATACTCCGCTCTGCTAGCACGGCCCTGCTTTACAAGGGAAAGTTCAGCATCTGAGGAAGGCAGTCTGGCAATGCAGAACTAGCTAGAAAGGAGGTCACGGAGATCCTTTCTTTGGGGATCCAGAAACCTTGTAGACATGGAGCTGCCTTTGACTGTCACTAGGAGGATCTTGGGAGCAAAACTGAATTGGCAAGTAGTTGTATAGGTTAGAGAGCGAGGGCAGTGGCTGCTAGAGTCCGGTTACAGAGAAAAGGAGCCTGGAAATTGGATTCCAGGTCCTTGAAAATGTAGTGTGGTCAGAAAATGGGAGATGGAACAAAGTTAGGTTTGAATGCTTCCACAGACCCAAGATTCTTAACCT
This sequence comes from Rhynochetos jubatus, assembly GCA_027574665.1. NCBI lineage: Eukaryota > Metazoa > Chordata > Aves > Eurypygiformes > Rhynochetidae > Rhynochetos > Rhynochetos jubatus. Next base: position 31,001,561 of record CM050655.1, on the reverse strand, counting down.
CCCCCCTTAACTGCAGAGCTAGACTTGACCATCAGGCTACCAGAGAGGGGACAGCAAGAGACAACTTAAGTGGAGGGCACCAAGGCAGATTCGCAGCGGCAGAGGATTGACAGTACCGCCTTTCTTGAGCTGCTCTGAGAGGCTCCCAGACTTTGTTTACTGTGGTAATGTCCCACGGTTGTGCTCAGTTCTGGGAGGAGTGGTGCCATCCTTCAGAGTGAAGATGCCAGCCAATGCTGAGAGATGTTAATTATAGTTATTATTAGCTTTGCATTTCTCATAGAATGCTTGGAGTCATACATTTAATGGAATGTTAAAGCAGTGCTTTTTTCCCCTTATGCTAGTAGATTTTTTTCTTCCTGAAATTTGTAGGCATGTAAGTGCATGGGAGATGCTGCTTAAAAGTGAATCACTGACATTCCTTTTGCATCCGTAGGTCCAGACTTGTCCGTCCTAGCATCCATTCATAGTCTCCAAAAAGTATTCAGGCGTGTATCCAATTAAAGAATACCGTAAAGAAAAAAGTGTGTGTGGGGAAACTGCACACTGCTGCTTTCGCAGAATGATTGCACAGTGAATTTTCTAAATTAGTTACCTGCCCTTCACTCTCCTGCTGAGTACCAACCACAGTGCTAAAAAAAGGCTGTATTCATTCCAGCAGGCATGGAGATAACACAGGTTGGGATTGGTAATGCAGCCTATTTTGGCAGTACTCTGAAGTCTGTTGTCCATCCCAAAATGAGGCTGCTCAGCTTTTACCAGCCACAAAGAGACTGAAAACAAGAGCCAAGAACTGAAACAGCATGGATCCAACCTGAAGTCTGTTCCCTTTTTCTTGTTTCTGCTCACAATCCTGTTTCTATGAATACAGTCAGGGTAGGAAGAGCAATGTCCAGCCAGTTTCATGCTACTTTAGGAACATCTCTATGCTGAGAAGACATGCCCTGGGTTAAAATAAAGAATAATTTTTTTGGCAGCGGTAGCAAGCCTAAGACACCTGTTTCTTGAAGAATGTGGGTCACTAGGTTTTAGATATGACCTGGTTCAGATCTGTATTTTTTGTAGAGCTGAGATCCAAGATTTCTGGAGATTAAAAAGGAAGGAATGTGAGGAGAGATTTCTAAGTAAGGTTTGTACCATTATTGGAGGGTATTAACCAACCTGGATGCCCAAGCCCCCCCTCTTTGAAGAAGAAAACCAGCTGTAGCAGAAGCCCTCTGCAAGATGGCTGGAAACAAGACCTGGAAACTTAACTACAGAAGCCAAGATTCATCCATGTGACTGAGGAAGACAACCCAGGTTGATCAGTCCAGTGGGATGTGATTCAAGACAGTAGACAACCCCTGTTGCATCAGAGACTACAAAACAGTTCCTGACATCTTAGAAACAAAATTTAGACCTAATACAAAAGGCATAATGTCACAACTAGTCAGCTGAGCCTCCTTGACTCTTTGATGTCTGCATCTGCAGATAGCTAAATCTTGTTTTGAGCTACAGGGAGTACACAACCACAATTCCATCAACACAAGCAGACCTCAAGCTTATTGAAAGCTTATGCACAAAACTTGAGCTCAGGGTCTGTGGAAAAAACATACATGTGCTGAAAATCAGTCCTGAGTTTTCAGGTAAGAGCTAGGAATAGTCTGGAACAAGGCCTTGAACAGGACCATATCTTGACCATGACTTGGTCTTGTAAAAGTTATGCTACTAGTCATAATGTTCCCTTTTCTCACAGTGTGTTTTGCTGCTTACAGAAACGTGTTTACAAGGAGAGTGTGTATGAATATATGGACCATTATGGAGGCAGCCCTTTCCTTTTGCAGAGTCCAGCAAAGTGGAGACTTTCTTAGTTGCTTTGGGTCTGGGGCAGAAAAGAAGTAGTAGTTTGCCAGTAGTGTCATCATGTCCGTGCAATCCAATTAGCAATAATCCCTCACTTTGCACCATGCTGTTTGAATGGATCTCAGTCAGAATAATTGACAGGGTCCAATTAACTGAAAAATTTTCAAGAAAAAATATTCGTAAATAAGAAGGTAACCCAATAGCTTTGTGTTTCAGGCACTTTTTTTGCATCACATTATTGTGGGCAACCTGTTGTTAGACATTTCAAAGCTGTTAATTAGCCCGTCATGTCCTGCCCCTTGGAGCTTGCGCAACAATTACCATTCTGTCCCCCTGCCCCCCAACACAAAATGTATTTTAGATGCTGAAATCCAGATATGCCAAGCAGCAGGATCCTTCACCTGCTCTGTAATGCAAAGAAGGTGGCACTGGGAATCAGGAGTGGCAAAGGGGGGCTGAGAATTTTCCCTATTGGGGCCGACCCAAAGCAAGACCTTAGTTCAGAGAAGATGCCCTTGCTCAGTGCCCCAGACCAGTCCATGTGGGGCAACCCCTGGCTGGTGCTGGCAGACTGGTTGCCTTCTACAATTTTACTCAGAGGTCTGTATGCCTGGCATGGACCTGTCTTGTCCCCTTATAGCCAGGGCACATGTGTCTCTCAAAAGGCCTTATGAAGCATCTGCATGCATGATTCATAGTTCATCCTTTTCCATATTGTAGATAATTTGAGGTTTGAAGATCACATTGCAACAGGCTTCTCTAGCGTGTTTCCTTTGTGATGCCAGTGTAAGTTTCCTTCATACTGGGTGTTGCTGATCTGAGCAAGTTTTATCAAAGGCTGGGAAGGTGAAAGTTGCCCAACCTTTATGCTGGTAGCTGGATGTTCATCTTGGCTATCAGCAAGAGGAGTTGCAGAAGTGTAATTTGCAATGCAGGAAATGTGGGAACTTGCTGACTATGAAAGAGACTGAGCGATCCCTAAATTCAATCCATATAAAGAGCGGTCATTGATTTTGAGATCCATAACTGGAGAAAGGTTGCTGTTATGAATGTTCTGACAGCAGTGGCTCAAAACCCAAACAAACTCCTAAACTCCCAAATCTCCCAAGGCCTCATGTTCATACAATTGTTTAACTTCTCTTTAAAAAATGAACATAATATAGAGTATATCTTCGTTCTTCAGATAGTTCTTGTAGCAGTTCTAGGGTGGAGCAAGCTGGTGTTATGCATAATGTATGGTTTTTGTGGGAGGTTTTGTAAACAGATTTTTTTTTTTTTTGAAATCACCAAAGTCACCTGGAAATATTTAGGCTCCAGGCTTCCTTCTAAATGCCACTTTATTGGTTTTTGCTGTGGTGTGAAACAGTAGAGCAAAATTCTCATGTTATCTGTCTCCAACAGATTTACAATATTGCAAGATTAATTATATTAGCTGCATTTCACGACTCAGTGCATTTGTATTACCATTTCAGAAGCACAATCATTTATCAACAGCAAACTTCGGGGCATTTACTTTCCATGCCCTGGCATTGCAAACTTCAAGTATGTGAGCTTGCCTATGAGCTGCACATGACTGCGCGCTCCCTTTCCCAAAGAAAATTTGATGTTTTCAACCTCCTTCATGGGTTGGACAATGTTTTCCTAATTATGATGTGAATACAAGGGTCAGATTCTGATGCTCTTTTTTTTTCCCCACAGCTTTTGATGCTGTAATTGTGGCTCATTACAGAGGAAGTGAGTAATCTGGAGGATGGATCTATAGAATCTAGCTAGAGGTGATCTCAGGCTTGATGTGGACACTGCCCTGAGTGACTTTAGCCCTCATCCTCACAGACCAGCTCTCTGTGGTCTTTTCTCTGCATCTGAGCTCCAGCCAGTTCCCAAATAACTCCTGGAAAGAGCATCACCTAAATTTCAGCCTGCCTGAAATATATTACCATAGGTATGTCCGTATTACAATCATTCTCAGCATGGCTGCAACATAACCAAGCCCTGAATTTTATCCACTTTTCTCCTTACCTCCTCCCACTTAAAATACTTTAAACATTTCCAGCCCTTTCTCTACAGCAGAGGGATAAGGGGCTGGATGTGTGCAATGCAGCAGTGTTATCTGACCGCTGAGAATGCTAGCTGGTTGGAGGCTGACAAATTGCACGTTATGTTTTTTTTTGTGACTGGGTTTGGCAGAGTTTGTTATGTCAATGGCAGTGCTGTGCAAATAGCAACCTGGGTCTTGAACACCTGAGTGGGAATATGAAGCCTCAAAACAGAAATGTGCTGTGGGAAGTGCCAGAAATGCCATTTCCCTTCTCCAGTTCCTCTGATCATTTTGAGTCCCGAGGGAGTTAAAGTTGCTTTGTGGCTCTTCTCAGAAAGTCATGATTTCCTTTAAATTGTCACCTTCTTTTCCAGAGAAGGAAGTATTAGCAGAGCAGGCAGACATACACTGCCTGCCCTCAGATACAAACACACAGATTGCCCATCTGCCCACCAAGCAGCCACATACTTGGCAATTTAAATAAAAACCACCTGGTACTGGGTACAGTGACAATCCTACTGAGCTGATAGTTGGCATAAGAAGTACTTCCTTCCCGCCTATTTTCTACTGCATTATGGTTTGCAAACCCCCATCATTTTGCACAATCTAAAAAAAAAAAAAAAAAAATAAAAGAGACCTGAAGCTGAAGTAGGCTGAATGCTTCAAAAAAACATGTCAATCCATGTTCATTTTGACAAAGAGGGTGGTTTGGGACTGCAAAGGCTCATTTCTGTTGATGCAATTGGCTCACAAGTAACCTCAGGCGGGTCATTTTACCTTGTAGAAACTCAGAGTTCAGTGTAAAGAATTACATTTTTACAGCACTTAACTCCTGAGGATAATGTTACTAATTTCACAGTTAAAAAAAAAAAAATCAAAATCCAGGGAGGGACATGTACTATATATATTGAAGGAAGAAGAAAGCTCAGGTCTGATCTCTTTTAACGGGTCTGACATCACAGATTCAGTTTTCCATCAATTAACATAGATGTTGGTTGTGATTTTGAATAGTTTTGCATATGTAATTTTCCCACACCAAGATTAAAAGCCCTGTTTTGGCTATGAATGCCATCTTGATGTCCCTGGGACAAAAAACGTAACAGCTTCACAGATGTAAGTAGAGCTACACCACTCAAAATCAGACTCACATCAGAATACAAATGTTTACCTGCAGCAGCTTATTGAGATGTGGTGGTCAGGATAGATCCTGACCTGCACCTTGGTGCACTCTCTTGCTCATATGCAAAATCAATTCAGATTCTGGCAAGACCAGCAAAGTGCTGGTAAATGTTACCATCACGCAGGGTTCAAGGAACAAGAGAGATCAGATTCTAGGCCTTCACCACCCTTGTCATTGTTGCATGCAAAGCAGTTTGGATGACACACTTGAAGAATACAGCACTACACATCCAAAACATTGTATGTAAGGCTAACAAACTTCTGTATTCAGTAAGTCACTGCTTGGATAGTGCAACTTCATATAAAGGCGGCATTTGAAAGTGTAATGAAATGTTTTATTTCTTAGTTATCTCTTGTTACTAATCTCATGTTTTTACTGCTGATGTGTGGGTGCCAACATATGGGTACACTATAAATCACAGTAAGAAATAAATACTCCCATTTAATCTCTCAGGAGGATATTAAATTTTCACCACCCCTATCTTCCTATTATCCCATCATCAACGCATTAAATACTTCAGTAGTTTGATGCTGTGCATGACCAAAATTGGGACCAAACTCTCAGTAGACCATGCTTAGAAAAGCAGGCTGAGATTCCTATTTTCTATGTGCCCACTTCCAGCCATTCTCCTATCTGATTTTTGCCAGGTCTTTCTGATGCTGCTCAAAACCCAGGTGGCAGTTCAAGTGTGATGTGTTTCACTTCTGGGATCATCTGATAAAAGAACATACGTGCCATTGTATTTACAGTGAGCTTCATGCGCATCCGGTGAGTTTGGAGACAGCACACAGCAGTAGCCTGTACCATGTGCTGAGCAGCAACAGTCACAGGAGACTTCAGATGTACCTGCCACTCTACTCTTTCACAGACCCTTCCCCCCCCTCTGCTTTCGTACCGCATTTCCCTCCAGGCAGAGATTAAAAGAGGAGTCAGTCTCCATGCTTTCAAGAAGCTCCAAGCAAGAATTGTTTTGACACAGTGTAAGGACAGGAGACACCACCCCAGGCTTCTTGAGCAAATCCCCTCCCCAAGGTCAGCTGGAAGAACATGCTGCCTCCTTCAGGCTTCTTTTTAAGGAGTCAGGCTGGAGACATGAGGAAAACAGGGGAATTAAAGTCCTTTTACCTTCCCTTCCTTAGCTGTAATGTCTAAAAGAAGGACCTTCAGGGCCACAGCTTTTACAACAGCAGATGGGAAGCTGTAGCTGGGGAGTACTGCACAGCTCCAAGTCTCGTTGTTCATGTCCCTTCCTCAGGGTGAAAGAATTATTCAGATGGGTTCAAATTTCTTACTTGCACAATGAATATCTGATGCCCCAGATGGTCTTTTTCTATTTGAGTGGAGGTAAAAATAAAACATCTCCAAATTATCAAGCTTGCATTTTCCTAGCTATCCTGTCTTGGTGTCCCCAGACATTTTAAATCTCCTTTAGCAAGAGGCTTAGGTCACTTGGATCATTAAACTAAGCTACTTGAAACAAAGAACAAGGTGGTGGCAGCAAATAGATAGGGGAGTGTTTGGTTAAACTGACATTCAGCAAGCACTTCAATATTCCAAACAGCCTCTCCAGGGTGAGGAATGCCCCTTTGGCCTGCTCATGCAGGGCAGGAGCTGATCAAGCTTACTGGAGAGGTGTTAATGCCCACAGCATAGCTCACAGTGGGAAGGAAGAGAAAGCAAAGCTCTTCAAGGTGCAGCATTGTGAAAACTGTCTGGGAAGGGACTCCCAGCACTATCATTCACAAATCTTTGTCTGCACTTACGAAGAGAAAGGGAAAACATTCAGATTTAAGAAGTGACCTTTTAAAAAATAGACAACCAAACAAATACAGATAGATTAACAGTTTATGGAGATGCTTTGGGGATGTCCTAAGCTGTTATGAACACAGGATGTTATTTGTTTTCTCCAGCACAAAGATATCTGTGAGCTGCACTTCACTCACACACTGACATAGCAGAGAAAACAAATGCCAGCTTGCACCAAGTGCAACCAAGGAGAAGATGGCAATTCAGAACTGCAATTTGGATGTTTTGGTGCAAACTCCAACCACTTCACTGGAAAATATTGTGAGTGGGGAATAAAGTGGGACCCAGTACAGGGGTCAGCTTTCTAACTCCAGGAATCTAGAGAAAAGACCAGAAAAAATCAGATGCAGAAGGTGAGAAGGGTGGAGGCATTAACTCCCAGTCTTGTCAAAGCCTACTGCTTTTGCTCTGGAAACACTGCATGTCCCTGGCAACTCAGAGTTGCATGCAGTGCTCTCCCCATGCTGGCTGCAGTGCAGAAGACTCCAGTACAGTTCCTGCTGCACTGCAGGGTCACCCTTTCCACCCCAGACAGCGATCAGCTTAACAGCTAAAGCACAAGGGTTTTTATTGGTGGGTTTTGCTAAAACAGAACACCTTTGTAAAGTATAGCTGAATTTGGACACGTGACTGTACCACGTGCCAACGAAGCTGCGTGGAATCAAATCAGGTTTTAGGAGAAGGCGGATCATTTTCCACTGTGTTTATTCTCCTGCAGGAGCTGTTACTGTGAGTGATTAATAACTGTTGTTTATTAACAACAGTTAATAAACAGGTTCTCTGATGTCCTTTCTATTCTCTTTAGATAACATCTAGGAAAATGCACTGAGAAATTAGTCAGTTAATGTGCTGTTTGTCAGTACTGAAGGTGCATGGTTGATGGTGCTCTTTGCTGCCCTGAATCACACTGGAGCCATTTCACTTATCAAGAGAACAGAATTTCTCCCAGGGAACATCATCCTCATTCATTATTTGTGTATGGCAGCCTCTTTTTACAGCAGGGTCTGTCTGGATCTACTGGAAGGTCAGTATGTGTTGTGGTACCATCTCCTTGCCTGGAGGACATAGCAGGGACTCTATCAGCTTAACAGACAGGGCATCTCCCTTGCAGGAGTGGTTCTGGCAGCCCCAGAAGCAGAGCGTGCTTCAAACATTAGGACGAGAGAGCTTTTTTTCCTTTCATCGATGTAGAAGCACCCTACTAAAAGCCATTTTTGCTGAGAGCATTGGTGGTTTAGCAGGCCACTCCGTTTACGATAGAGATCATTGTTCATAGTTTGGACATACACGATTTGCTTACTCTGAAGCTCAGAAGCATGCAGGAGATGTATTAGGTACAGGGTACTCTGGAAGAAGAGGGCAAGGCTTTGGAGAAGGAAGGAGGTGAGACAAGTCAACCAGTGAAGCTCATTAAGGACTGGCACTTGTTGGCCCCTGGCCTTCTCCCGAGAGCCAGGCACTTTGCCTAACACAATCCCGTCCTTCATGCTCTGGGCCTACCCCCATTTCAGCATTCTCCAAAACATGTTGGAGACAGCCACAAAGGACAGCATTATGTCTGGGAAGTGAATGGTGTGTAGCCAGTTCCAGCTGAAAGAGAAAGACAAGCAAAAGCACTTCCCAGGAACAATGAGAGGGCTTGTAGCTTAGGAAGCTTCCAGTCCATTAGCATCTTTGGAGGACAATGGCAGTGTGTGGCGGAGAGGAGGAGAACGTGGCCTTGCTGGTGGCCCCTGTCTGTCACTGGCAGAATGGCACTGCTACCGCTGGACAGGGCCTGAATGGGCTGATTCATGGGCAAGCAGCCATGGTGTCTTGCTGGCAAGGAGGGACCATGGGGGGGTTGTCACCATTGGGCTGGGCTGGGCTACTGAGTACCTTTCTGATCTCTTGCTGTGCAGCAGCCCAGCCCAAAGTCTGTCCTTCCTGCTGGCAGGCAAGCGAGAAAAGGCTGTTCTAAGGGAAATCCAGTGGTAAATGGCATGAATTCCCTCTGTAGCCTCAACCCTGGCTGCTCCCAGCCTCAGGTTGCTCAATCAGGATGGGCACAACACTGGAAGCGATGGAGCCTGGATCGTCTTCATGGGGAGCTACTGGTAAGGGTGAACAATCAACCATCTCCTGTCACAACTTTATACACAGCCTCCAAAACAGACCTGAGTGAAAATATATTTGGGCAGTGGGGGGGAAGTGCCAACATTTCCTGAACAGAAGTGAAATACTGTTTGGAAGCATTGAATGTTTTCCTCCTTTTATGACAGTTTTGACTAGTTTGCTGATTTTGAAAGATACTGAAAAGCTTGGTTATGTTTTTAACAAGGTAGATGTTTGATCCATTTCAAGACACACTGTAGTTTTCCTCTTCGGGTCTCACGCAGGCAGAGCCCATTTGGAACTGGGGTGCAGTAGGTGCATCCTCCAGTTTTTTTTCCCTGGAAGAAGTCCAGAGAAGCCCAACAAATGGGGTCAGTTTGCCTTCAAATACTTGTTCTGATCTGACCAAATGTAAAAATTTAGCTGTGCCTGACCATGAAGCGTACCCATCCACATGCAGACTGTCTTTGATTCTAACGCCTCTCTGGGGGAAATAGAAATATTTTATTCTTGGAGCCAGAGGGAGAAAAAGCATCTAGCCTCACCATCAACATGTTTTCTTAACTTTAAATAAGGTTAAGAAAGGGAGTAATTCAACCGTGGCAACTCTAATTGGCTACAAGTATAATCCAATAACCTCATTTCACCCATATTGTTAGTTGAGTTAATTGGACCTGCACAGCCACCAGCTAAATATATTGGTGTATGCAAATGGCGAAACTAATTTCCTTCATAAACCTTCCTTCTGCCAAAGTAGGAGCTGGGCAGAAGGGGTGGGGGAGAAAGAAGGCTGCGCTGACGTTGTTACTTCAAAAGATCAATTCTCTTCCAATTATTTGCTCTCTCTAGATAGGCAGGACAGAATAGATCATTAATTCCTTTAAATAGGGAGGGGGAGAGAAATAGTTTTATTCTCACTTGAAGAGACTGCAGGGAAAAAGTGATTGAGCCTTTAGCTTTTAGGTGCCTCTAATCCAGACTGGGCTTCACAGCCCCTGGGTCAGACAGCCCCATTTTCTTTGCAATACATGGAGCAAGGGAGCCTGCACCAAAACGAGTTCCTGGGTGTTGCAAGGACTTGCATTGCCTGGAGGGAGAAGAATAAGCTGATCTCCTCTCTAACATTGATTTCAGCAGGGTCTTTTGCAAAAGAGGTTTTGTAATTTGTACCATGCTGTGTATCAGCCAAATCCATTTCCACTGTTAACTCAAGAGCTTTCCAAGAACTGGCTCCTGGAGTCTGATGACCACATGTCCAACTGTCTGTACCTAGAGTAATGAGCAACCTGATCTAATTGAAGATGTCCCTGCTCATGGCAGGGGGTGTTGGGCTAGATGACCTTTAAAGTTCCTTTCCAACCCAAACCATCCTATGATTCTATGGTAATTGGTTTTTTGCCATCACAAGAGGGGACAGTCTTAGGAAGCGAAGGTCTGACCTCAAGCCCAGCTACTCCAGCAAGCAAGGACCTGATGGCAGCAAGACTCAAGTAGCTCCAGAGGAAAGTGTGCAAAGCTGACACTGTGGAGGTGAGGAGCAGCCTACACATAGCTAAATATTAGCTTTAAAATGTTGGCTTAAATCCTCAGGATTCCCCATTATTATTCAGCTGATGCTTTGCATTTTCTTTCCCCTGCTTTCAAGCAGTAGGAATCATAACTGATTCTTTGCATCACACCGGGCGCGCATACCGTCTCTGTTACACCTGCTCATTAGGCTTTGCCTCTTGCAGATTGGAAGAGTTGCAGGATGTGGACCATCTCTGATGCTCTCTGTGCTCTGCACTTGTGTCATGTCCCCCCCCCCCCCCCCGGCCCAAAAGCTGGCTGCAACCATCTCTCCTGTGAGTGTGATAGCAGCGGCAGCGTGTACTCATCTCAGTTTCCATCTTTCGCAGGCAGTCCCAAATGAGAGGATGTGCGCGTCCTTGAGTGTCTTTCAACTGACTTTGGAGCAGGCCCACAGTGTGGGGGAAGGAAGACATGCTGTCTGTGGTTACTGTTTGAACCTGATAAGGGGGTGGGAAGGAAAAGGAAAAAGGACTTCTAAGGCAGGACTGAATCGTTAATGCTTTCCACAGGTACACTTGAATTTCAGCCCCTGCTAATATTCCCAGGGAAATCACAACTTACACACATACATGCACATGCAGGTTTAATTTCAGCGGTAAATGAAGTCATAATGCAAACAGAAAGCTAACAGCAGGGAAGGCTATGCTTGGCCAGGTCTGCTCATGCTACAAGTAATACATATGCACCAGTGCAAAAAACTGGCCCCAGAGAACAGTTAAGTTTTTCTAGCAGAAACACACAATGAGAAGGCAACTGTAATGTTTAACTACAGGTTCCTACAAAAGAAAGTGTTGCGGTCTTCTTTAATGTCAGAAAGGGAGGATGAGGCGTTAGAGAAATCAGGTGGAGGACAGGATGGAAACCTGTCTGCTTTTAGTAAACAGAGGCACAGGGGCAAGAAAATATTTCCAGTGAAAATCATAGAATCATAGAATGGTTTGGGTTGGAAGGGACCTTAAAGATCATCTGGTTCCAAGCCCCTGCCATGGGCAGGGACACCTTCTACTAGACCAGGTTCCTGGTCTGAATTTTGCACATGTTTGTACCTGGGTGTTGATGGTTGGGGAACACTGCTGAGTGTTCGGGAGAGGGCTGGGTAAGGAAAGCCACAGCTGAGAAGGTCATGGCATTACCTCTGCAAGCTGAAGTTGAGCTGGCACCTGGCAGTGGCTAACCAGTGTTTCTGGACTGGCATGGACTGGACCAGGTCTTGCACTGGAGAAGCCAACAGTGTTCCTGTGCAGTACACAGCAAGGCTAGGGCTGGTTTTGCCTTGTGAGATTGAGAATTGTGCGATTCAGATAGGACCCACAGTAAGCAGTCCTACAGCTGATCTTCACTGGGTCAGAGCCTGACCTTCCTCCTTGAAACAGAAATTGATTCTACCCATGCAAGGTGAGAGAAACAACTTTTCCAAATTGGCTGCAAAAGGCTTCATGCAAAATGATCTAGATGTGGTTTGGACCAATCACCAGGGGTGAAGCTCTAAGGAGGAGGAGGAGGGAGGAGAGAGCTCCCTATGTAGCTCATCTCTGTCTCACCCCTTCAAAAGCATACATCCTCACTTTGTGGATGGCAGTAAGACAGCTTAGGAGAAAGGGCAACCACTTGCCCTTCTAGCCACAATGACTGCCAGAGTGCCTTTTTGACCATTCAGGTCTGCTTGTCCTCCTAAACATTTTGCAGGCCAAGCAGGAATGGTATTTGGGTTTCCTATCCCCGGGAGTACCCCACGGCAATGTGCCACGTGGGTCTGGGCAGAAACTGGAAAAAAGGCGTACAGAATTAGAGAAGGGTTCGGTGGATTCATTTTTTGTGGGGGAGCACTGACACACTCGAACTCACAGTTGCTGAGATGAAACAGTCCTTTAGCAGCAGCAGTTCAGGTGAATTCCTCCCGGAGGATTTTTTGAAACATATATATTTTTATTTGCCAACATGTCCTGTTCCAATCTTGCAAACAGTGTTGTTATTTCAGAGTGAACTTCTGTTTGATGTTCTATCACAAGCTCTAGCATTTTTGTCAGTAAAAATACAATGAAATATATTAAGAGACTACAAAATTCTGATTTGTAAGAATTGATTCTTTTCCTTGCATGTCTGGTGCACTGAAAAAACCAAGAAGAACCAAACAACAACAAAAAAAAAAAACCCTGAACCCAAAACCCCATACAGGAGTTATATTTCTAACCTTGAATTCTTTATGGGGAACATTAAAAAAAAATCCAAATGACAAATCTGTATACATCAAGACAGCTTTAAAGTGTTCTTTCTCTTCCTTTAAACACTTCTCACCCCAGTAGGAGAGTAAACTTTCTTGTTGCTGAGCGTCTTACGCAAACACTGCAAATATTTGGAAGCTCAAATGAACTAGATTAGCAGTGATGCCATCATTAACAGCAGTGACAGGAAAGTGTCAGAGTTGCAACTTTTCATGTCTTTTAATTGGCCCTGCAATTGTGTTGTCAAAACATTTACCCAAGGGTGTGATTAATAATAATAGGTGACAGCTTCAATTATCCTCAAACATATTAGAAAATATCAGCCCTGAGATACAATCTTTAAAAGCACATCTTAAGCTGCTTTTACAAGCTCACTATGACAAGAATAAATACAGAGATAAAATTTAGAATTGAAACACTTGTTTGTTTTAATCAGGGTTTGGGTTTTTTTTTTTCTTTAAGCAGCACAGAGACGGAATGTTTGTGTACACATTGATACTTATCTGAGGATCACCAAACATTTTGCCTGCAGTTTTCCTGAGTTGTTTAATTCAGTCCCGGACACAGGCATGACATTGAGAAGCAAAGTCATCTGATGCTGTGTTAATGATACACAGCCCAACAGAATTTTTGAAGAATAAAAATAAAACCTCCCAACCTCTAAACAAAATTGAGTAAAAACATGAGATATCTTACACATCTGAGCCACCAGCTTTCCTTTGCAACCAAATCAAATGCAAGCTTTGTTTCCATGTTTCATTTCCTTCCATCTTTTGCTTGTGTGCTGCATGGAGACGCATTTATCTCTTTTCCATTTTTTGCTTGCAGACAGTTTGTGGACCATCTTCTCTTCTCCAAAGAAAGAACAGTTGTTCAGAGCCCCAGGAAGAGGCGTGTGAAGTTAGTGACTGTGAGGCTGGCTTAGGCAAGATTCAGGAGACATTTTGTCTTGCCATTTACAAATCTTGTGGCACAATGCAGGACATGTAGTGCAGGCACCAAGGGCCGCAACGGGCGTTTCACTGCCTTCAACTTTATATGGTGGGGAGAGGAGATAGCAAGAGAAGGTAAGAGTGCATCCAATGTCATATCAGCTCTAGTGAACAAACATTGATTCCCAAACTTGATCCAGGATTTTTTCCTGGTTCTGTACACTGAATCCTTATCACTACCTGTTTTCCCTTGAGAACTTTTAAGGCTTTAATAACACATTATTAAAATGAGCTTAGTATTGGTTACCCTTTTTAGAACCTTGATCTCCATCAGATCATTTAATCCAAGGAACAACATAAACTTTTTGAAGTGATAAAGACTAAGGGCACACCCCCCAGGTTTTGGGCCCAGCAGAGTTAAACCAGTTTGTTCTCAGACACCAAGGGTATCGCTGTGACAGGTGTGTTGTTGGCAGGGAGAAGTAGTGCTGTGTTTGATCCATAAATGATTGAAAGGATCCCAGATCCAAGTGCTCCATCTGTGCTACCTTTAATTGGGATGGCTCACAGGAATAGTGACCATGCAAAAGTCATGAGCTTCCTTGTAAAAAAGGGCTGCAGTCTCCTTACTTAAAGGCCCCTTGGGCAGCATTCCACTTAGGCACATATTTAACATTCAGTGAACGGCTAGTCTTACTGACATATAGGAGATTCTCAAGATGCTGAGGGCTGGGCAACTGTGCAAATACTTCTTCCAGTTCCAGACCTGGGTCATTAAGAATATCTCAGCAGTGGGTTATGGTTTGAATTGATTTTATTGTGTGTGTGGTTGGTTGGTTTTTTTTTTTTTTTCTGATCACAAACCAGTAAGAAATAGCAAGAAATGAAATCCAGTTATACTATCTGGAATATTCTTTTTGATCACGATGTAAAATTTTTAATATTTGGTTGGCTGAGGTTTTTTTTCCCCCACCGATTATATGAGTCCAAGGTGCAAAACTTCTAATGCTTCCAGAAGAAGTATTACATGTTTCAACAAAAATATCTGGTGACAGTTTTCTGTTGAGACAGAATTTCCCTCTGCTCTCTCATTAGAGGCTTTAATTGCAACAGAAAGAAAGAGAGAGAGAGAAAGAGAGAGAGAGAGAGAAAGAAAGAGAGATGATGGTGTTGAGGGGGCTGAAAGGATGCTGAGCCCTAAAATACTGCATCTAACATCCTCCTACTGCTTATTCTGCACTTTGATTATGTGAACATCCTGTTCCTCTTTCTAATCCCACTAAACTGTGCGTCTCATTGATTTCCCATGGCAGCAAAGTCAACACATGCTGCATAAAAGACTTATTTCCTTTTATATATAGTTTTAATTTTGCTGCCAGTCATTTTCACTGACTGTTGCTTTTGGATTGCAGGGCTGAAAGAGGCAGAGCATGCAATCTTCTGGGTTATAAATCACTTATTAATCCCCCCCTTTTCTTCCTCTTTGTAATTTTTTTCCCCCCATTTTTCTTTTGCTCCCTAGTTAAAGTTAGTGGGACTTTGAGTATGTGGATGACGACATCCCTCTCTGTTGGGATGACACTGCTGAGGCACCGCAGCTCACAGAGCTCTTGATGGCGAGGCCCTCCGCCTGCTCCATCAACGTACCTATGGCTGGGAGGAAGCCACCCAGCTGTGGCAGTGTAGGCAGCATACTGAGTCCCAGTCATATAAATCCACTGGTAAATGTTGTTACCTTGAGGACATTATTTCGGGAGATGGTTTTCTGAAAGATGAAAATCAGCATCAAGATGCAAAAGGTGAAAATGAACTTTTGGATATTACAGAAATTAGGGAGAAAGAATAAACATCTTTCTAGCTGAGAAGCCTGGATGAGAATCTATCAGGCAGCTGCATTATCAATCTTATTATATTAAGCATAAGTGTAAACACTGAAAAATTCATGAAGCAGAATGAAACAGTAAAGCCTAGTTAAAACCCAGAGTTCCAGCTTGATATATGCAGTGCTGACAGGATAAAGTGAAAGGAAAGAAGGAGAAAGAACAAGGGCAGTTTTACATGCTCTTTCCTTCATGGATTTTTTAAGATGATTTACATTCATGAAGTTCAAATGCTGGAAAGTGGATCTGTGTGTGTGGCATAGGGCACATCTCACAGATTCAACCCTAGATGTTCCTCACTCCCCTCTTGGTCCTGGGGAGCATTTTCTTTGGCCAGACTGTTCAAAATTACAGCCCTGGTTACTCTCAGATGGGGGCTATACTTAGCAAAAATGAGGAATATGAGGAGGCACTTTAGATATTAGAAAAGGGTGTCAGAAGTTTATATTTGGCTGGGAACTCTTTTGGGCATGAGGCCATGAAAGTGGAAACTGCTGGAAATGTAACCTCTTTGCTGCAATGGACCCTACTGGACATGTGAAGGCATTTCAGACTCAACTCTGAACTCCCTGCAAAGTTCAGTTCTGTATGTGCAGATTCCATGCTTCCTAGCTTAGGGCATATATCCTAGCTACATGTGATGAGCATCGTACAGACATTACAATATGAGGGCTACTGTAACCAGTGGCACCTTGGCCGTACCACCAGTGGGCCGCTGAGGATTACACCGTTGCACATCTAGATGTGCATGTGTGTGGGGCCACATGCGTGTGCAACTAGAGTCAATTCCTCTCCAGTTTCACTCAGCGTATTTGCTAGTGAGGTTTGATAACAAAGGCAGATAAAACGTCCCACTCTCTGAGGATGTGCAGACAATGCCAATAAAAAGGAGAGGGATCTGAGCTTTGACTCCATACGTACAAAGAAAGCAGGAAAATGCTCACAGGACCTTTTAATACTGAGACTTTAAAGCCTCTGCACACAAAAAGGGGGGTGAGGAAGGGAAAAGTAAAAAGCAACAACCAACAAAAGAAGTGAAGCGTGGAAAAAGACAACTCACTGATGAAAATGTACAGAGACCCCAGTGAATAAGCCAGTTAGATATTATACGTATGGAGAAAGAGGACAAATGCAAGTTAGCCTGCAAATCATTTCACCAAAGAGCCAGATACCTTGCTTATGAAGACACACAGGAGGAATAAGTACTTGTGCACATACAGGGACAATTTCCTTGGGTTTAGGGGGTTGTGTTCCTTCAAAGAACGAGATATTTTATTTTCTCACTTTCCTGTCTCTAGTTTGGGTTTCTCTTTGCTAACTCCCTTGAAGCCCAGAGGGACACGGCATGGCAGTCTGTTCCCTTTACTTTAGTTGGAGAGAAGGAAACTTCTGGAGGACTGTTGTGGTTTGATTCCAGTCAGCGACTAAGCACTACACAGCCACTTGCTCACCTCCCCCCCTCCTCCAGTGGAGGAGGAGAATCAGAGGAGAAAACAGGGACACTCATGGGCTGAGATAAGAACAATTTAGTAATTTAATAGAAATGAATAAAACTGTGATAGTAATAATACTCACAATACCAATAATGCTAATATTACTACTAATATGTAAAAATAATGGAGAAGAAAACAACTGCTCACCATGCACTGACCAAGGCCCAAATAATAAGAGCCCAAGAGCCAGATTCCACGAGTAAGAGTATCTCCCCATGGCCAAATCCCCAGTGAAGCATGATGTTTTATGGAATGAAATAACCCCTTGGCCAGTCTGGGCCAGCCACCCTGAATGTGTCCCCTCTGAACTTCTTGTAGCAAAGCAGTTGAGAACACAGTTGCAGCACCAGCAGCTGTAAAAAGTCCTTGATTTGGTACAAACATTCCTTAACAACAACTAAAACCAGTAGTGTTATCAATACTCAGCACAAATCCAAAACATAACCTCATGCTAGCTACCGTGAAGAAAATTAACTCTATCCCAACTAAAACCAGCACAAGAACTTCTCCCTGCTTCTCCTTCTGCTCCATCAGCCACGGTTTAACTTAGGCCGTATGAATAAGCAGAGATGTCCTCCTGCCATGGCTTTGTTTAGGCTCCCAAATGGTGGAATGAAGAGAGCTGGGGAAATCCAGTCCGTGGGAATCGACTTAGTCATTCCACCCTTGTTCTCCAAATCCTCCATAAGTACATAGTACTGGGAGCTATTATCCTCCCAGAGCACTCCGATGTTTTCTTCCTTCATCCCCCACAAGGCATTGTCTTCCCCATCTCTGCTGGCCAAAGAGAACCTTCTACACTCAAATCAAAATGCCTTTCTTCACCCTTCACTGCAGGACTAGGAGATGAGGCAATGAAGACAGACTTTCACACAGGGAAACACAACAGGATTTTTTGTTTGGAGACAAAGAATAATCTTTACTTTATTGTTCAGTAAATCTGTAGTCAATTTGGAGTCTGTATTTAAGGTATTTAGTGGTGTGGGTGTTGTACTCTTTCACTTCCCATTAACTGGCATGGGATTTGCGGCACTTGCTTCTAATTGCTGGGTTTGAAGTTCAAAGTGAGATACTGAGGCATGAAAATCACTTTTCTCATCTATCCTAAACTGAAATTTTTTTCTATATTTAATATTTTGCCCTTGCACAGTGGAGAGGACTCATGAGGCAGCCAGTCAGTCAATCAATCAATCAATCAGTCTCAGAGTGACCTGTTGGGTAAGGACATTTCTTTTGATAAATACAGAACTGAAGTGTGATCCAAAACCACAGATAACCACAGTTCAAGCCTTAAGAGCAAAATGAACAACAACAAAAGCTCTAAAACCAAAGCAAAGAGCAAAAAAGGTAGCTAAGTTCTGATGACAGCCAAATAACTTTTAGCAGGGGTGTGTGTGTGTGTGAATACACAGAGACATACGTGGACTTGGACAGACACACAGACACATACACTCTTTGTTAAAATAAACTGATTTATTTCCCTTACAGAATAATTTACCTCAAAGCCAATGTTTATAACTAGCCAAATCTAAGTCCCTGCAGAAATCCCACTCATTTAAGACTGATAATGAAGTATTTTGATATTTTTTCTTAATATGTGACATGATAAAGAAATTGAACACTTCAAGGGGTTCATCTGAGGGTTCAAGGTGTTCATCAGGTGGAGTTATGCTGCATGGTTAAGCCATAAATTTATCTACATGGTGAGATGTAGCCATAATCTGGAGTGACTAAGTAAGCAGCAGTTAAGCTTCATTATCTGAACTTAATCTAGACTAAAGAGTCAGCAGTACAGGTACCATTTTAAAAACATGAGAACTTCTGCTGTATATGGGACTTGGAGATCTATACTATCTCTGAAAATTACGTATTTTCCAGGTAAGACATGAAATCTATTTACATCTTATGACATCTTTATTTGCAACTCACCAAGAAATCCACTGATTTCAAGGCTGCAAGTCTGAAATAATTGTCTCCTTAATACAACTGACATTTGTGGACCTTTCTCAGCTTTCATTTGGCTGAGGGATAATGTCTTTTAAAAGGATTAAAAACTTAATTTAGTCTCTTTTGAACTTCTTTCAAGTAGTAGGACCTTCTCTGCTGATTATGTTTAGTTATTACATTGACTACATGCAGTCTCCAACTGCATTGTAGCAGGAGCATCTTGGTTGTTTTCGGTCTTTTTTCTGTCCTTTTTCTCGAATTTTACACTTCGTGTCAATTGTATGGGTTGTTCAATGGGACAGCCACTGATTTTCTATCAAGGGATTTTGGTAGATTCACTGTGGGAGCTTTCATTTTTACCCACATTTTAAAAAAATACCTTATTGCTTAGAAAGCCCCACAGTGAGAAAAATGTGCTATTTAATGCTTAACAATGGCTGCACAGTTTTCTGTCCACATTGTTGCACCCTGACCTTGTCCTTGCACACACGCATGCACTCACAGATACACACATTTACTCAGTGTTTTCAGGCATCAGAACAAATAAATCAAAGATAAAGTTTCAGGCTTGTTGATATTCATGATACGCAGCTGAAATGTGCTCGGCTGGCTTCAGCCATCTCTCAGGCTGCAAAGATGAGTGAATCAAGGACTCTCTGATCCAAGATCCATCCAACTACGGGCAGAGGGGACACATCCCTGAACTGCTTCAAGGAACAGGAATGTATTTCAGTGAACTACAGTCTTTATGTGAGGCATTCAAGAATCTGATACTGTCTTCAAGCTGAGATTTAGAAAGGGGAGAACTCATAATTTTAGTAATTTGCTGCTTTTTTTTTTGTGTGGTTTTTTTTTTTAATTTTATTTGATAGTCCTCTGGAATTCTTTAATTTTTGCTAACATGAATAATTTTCAACTAAC
The DNA here is from genome assembly GCA_027574665.1 of Rhynochetos jubatus. Lineage (NCBI taxonomy): Eukaryota > Metazoa > Chordata > Aves > Eurypygiformes > Rhynochetidae > Rhynochetos > Rhynochetos jubatus. Next base: position 30,981,634 of record CM050655.1, on the reverse strand, counting down.
TTTTCCCTAAGAAATTTAATTACATTTCCAAATCCTTGAGAAGGTTCATGTTTGGAAATAATGCCACACTCTGTCTCCAGGCTCAGGAGTTTTACAGTATGCAGAGTAGTATGTAGGGTAATCGATATTTGTCCCAAGTAGCATGATAAGAGTCTCTGCCCTCCCAGTGATTTCTGCATCCAGGCTTGGCAAGGTGAGCAACTTAAATTGAAGTCACCAGCAGCAAAACAGACTGTAAAATTCCATTGTTCCTGCTTACTTCTGTACAATCTTAAATGTTTTATTTGTCCCCTTGTGAGTTATTAAATGTAGCTACAATTCCAAATTCCTCTTCTCCTTCCCCTAAAAGCTAAATTTAAAACATGATGATATATTGTAAAATGTTTGGGAAAACAAGTTTTGACACCATTGCAAACAGCAATAAAACAAATCCTTCAGTCCTGCCAAATTCCAAATCATTGGATCAGTTCTGGTTTTACTCAGGCTAGATCACCAATTATGGGGAGATAATGTGAAAGAAATTGCATAGCTACTGGGCCTGGTTTTCCATTAGTCTGCAAATTGCAAACATTCCAATTTAGTGGCAGTTTATATTCACTTTGCAGGGGTGTAAAATTGCAGTCCTGCTGGCTTGAAGGAAGATTAATTTATACGAGCCAAGAATCTACCCCTTAATGTACTTAGTTCAATGAGATGATCTTTTGGTAATGAGCAAATTGATTCTGATAATAACAGAATCAACCCAAATCGCTCAGGAAGCTCTTAAGGCCAAGAGCTTAGTAAGATTCAGAAAAAAGATCGGACATTTATGTGGATAATAGGTTTGTCTGGAGTCAGCCTGTGTGTTAACCTCCATCATGCCAAACTTACCCATCTGTAGATTTTGAGAGCTTGACCCCTCTGATTTTTGGTAAAAGGAGCTGCTGCTGTGACATACTGAGGTATATGGTTTGATCCACTTAGTTTTACCACCACTCCAAGGGGATAAGGTGTACTACGGTGTCTTTGAACATGATAAAGTCGCCAAGCACAGCTGACCACCAGCTGAGGTAGTGAAGAGTCTGTGTCCTAGGCCCCTTTCAGTCTGTGTAATTACATTTCTCCTACTAGATCCCACATGTGTATGACAAGGATGATGTTTTTCACTCTGGCTAGGACTTTGTTCCAAGGTGCTGCTGTGTCAAGAGGAGTTCAGGGGCTGCCAGTATTTTCCTGGAGACACTCTACCTGCCACAGACTGGGTTCAGAGTCATTCAGGTATGAATGCACGGAGCCTAAGCTCTGTGGGAGAATGCCAGAAAGGGGCGATTTCTGCATGTAGAATGAAGACAGTGCAAAGTCTGGTGCAACAGAGGTTAACACACACTCTGTGAGGTCCCTATGGTGTCTGATTTGATTATTGAATTTATATGCTGGGCTACGTTCCAGTCTGTTACTAGCTTCTTTTTTGAGCAAGCATAAATTCCTCGAAAAGTCATTTTGATTTTTGCATCTGACAAATTACTCCTGTATATCTGGTATTTTTCTCTCCTTCCATCCATATTTTTCTTACAGCGATGCCCATCCTTTTTTTTTCCAACATTACCATGTTGACAAGTACCAGTGTTTAAGTTCAGACAGAAATCACTACTGAACTGCAGCAGTTCACCCTTTCATTTTAACAATGATCGGGGAGAATGAGATTGCAGCAGGACCTTAATTTCCCTTGTTAGAGCTGTAGCATTTGGGGCTGATGAAGTTCACAGTAAACCTGTCATAAATGAACCTTACCTGATATATTATCTATCAAAGCAATATAACGAACATCTGGCGGGGATTGCAATCTGTATGCAGTGAAGCAGCAACCATGAAACTGCTGAGGTGCTGTGCATTGCGCTTGGTGGGTTCAGACAGGAGAAAGCAGAATCAGGCTTTCACTGAGCTTGTCTTCACACTCATCAGGTTCGGAGACACAGGCTGTGGGCCCAAAGGACTGCACACTGTGAAATGCAATACTTCAGCCTGCCAAGCTGCAAAGCAGCTGTCGAGCCTTTGCGGAATCTTTTGAAAGTACGGGTCTATGCTGAAGTACGGTCACAAAGAGGATTCACTTTCATAATCTGCCAGTGAACTGCCGTGACAACTGATGCCAGGTGACAAGACAAGAGATGTTTCTTTCTGACTCCAAAACATGTAACACAATTGACCAGTAAGCCTGAATTCAGGGATATGTCATGTTTTGTCACCCAATGCTACACTGGCCATGACAGAGGATTTGCAGGGTGGGAAGACCTTCCGTGAGAGATGCGCAACACTAGCTTCCTGAGGGCTTGCAAACACTGTGATTTATGAACAACCTGAGAATGTGAAAATGACTGCACTGGATGAAAACAAAGGAAGTACTTTCAGGGTAAAAAGTGTAAGAATAGTGAACCCATTGCTTAAGGGATCGGTCACTGTCACCTCTTTCTGAAGGATCTTCAGGAGAGGAGGAAAGTGAACCTCTTTAAAAGCAGACACATAGAATAATTAGTCTCTGTCAACTGACGGTTAGAATTAAAAGCAGCCAGTGATCAGCAGCCCATAGCAGTGATCTGCAACAGATTAAGGCACTGAGAAGAAATGCGCTCTGCTACAATGAATAGGGAATATAAACAGACAGTGCAACTACTCTGAATTCAGGTAGACAACAATATCTTACAAATGTGTGTGGTTGCTGGCCTTGTTTTCAATTCATGATTGCAATGACCCAGACCTCAACAGTACCCAGATATCTTGTTAGCAAGCAATGTTGTGATCTGGATAGACAGGGTCTCTGCTTTTTATTTCATTGGGTGTAAAGCATCTGAATAACAGCATGAGCAACTCGGCTGAAAGTCTCACAGGGAAGAAAAGGTTCGTGCACTTGATGAACCAGTTCATCAGGTATCCTCCCTACACTTGCCAGGAATCATATTTCTCTTTAGTATTCCTTCTAATCTTACACAGAATCCTGTATTTCTTTTCCAAGACACATCCACATACCTTTCTGTCAAAGATGAGACATATGGAACTTTAAAACACGGATTTTAGGACCTTTGTTTCTTGAACAGAACAGGTTTAGGAATTTTCATGAGAACTGGAGAACTGAAACTGTCTCTTTCATGGAATTATCCAAAGATGTGTCAGTGCTAGACCTGGAAATGTTATCTGCTTTTGATTAACAGCAGGATGGAGGGAGTTAATTTCTTCTTCTGGTTGGTTGTCCCATGTAATGCATCTTACTCATGTCATTTTAAGGTGTAAGGCACATTGCCAAATTTCTGGAGCTCGAAAGGAAGGAGTCTGAGGTTTCCTTTAATTTACCAAAGGCTGCCTACCACCGATCTAATAGAAAACAGATATGTGATAAGGTTTATACAGCTCCAATTTGCCTGATTTGCAGACAAATCAGGATACAGCTGGGAGGAAAATGAGATGCAAGGAATTTTGAATTCTTCAGGGAAGATGTCTGGAGAAGAGTTCATCTTCAGGTGAAGGCAGCTTGCCAAAAAGAGACTTTGGCCTCAGTGATGGGACAGAAAAGTGTTCCTCTCTCACTCAAGGATTTGGGAATAGCTTGCAGACCAGAAACCATCCCCTGGATTAAGGAAAGATTACGTGTGCTTGTTGGACTGTTTCAGAGACACACAGAAAACAGGACCATTACCAGTCACTGCTGCCCATGGACAGCCATGCTCAGAATGGCCTTTGCATCACAGTTTTCACTGTTGAAAGGCCATTTCTCTGACAATTGCTGAATCATCAGCTCCAGTTTACCAGAAGAGCTGTTTTCCTTAGCAAAAAGGACCCTGTGGCAATTTAAGTTCATGTCCTGAATGGAGTTTTTATCCCCTTTGTTTCTCAGTTTTTAAATAGATAATGTTGTGTCTCACAATTAAATTTGATAAACTGAGAGGTGGAATGTGTGTAAGCGTGGCTTTATACACCACTCTGTTCAAGGCAGAACAACCCGCTCTATTATGCGAAGCATGTGTGACCAAACTGTATCTCATCCAAAGACATTTCTTAGATGCGTGAAATTCCAGAGACTGACGCACAACAGCCCTTCACAAGACAGATTTCTCCCCAAACTGTGCCTCATTCAACTCACGACTACATAAACTCGCATCCTATTCTAAGTGCAGCCTCCATTTCCTTATGACACAAAGGAATTTATCCTCTTTATAGGCAGGCAAATAAAGGGGAAAAATAAAACTTAATTGTTCTGGGGTGTTCTCTGCCTCTGATATTCAGTTGCAAGATCAGGGATAATATAACTAATATAAGTAATGGATGGATATGCAAAACTGACACATCTACAGACTCGTCGTGTCGGTGGTCACCAATCAGTTTTGTAAGCTTGTTTGTCTCCAAAGTTGCTCTCTCTCAATGAATAGCTCACTGAGGACCACTCTTCTAAATATAGTAACCAAACTAAAAAGGTCTGCTTAGTATATTTATAGTGGCAAAGTACTGGTAGTGGAGATACAACTTGTGTCGCCAAAACAATTCTTTTCCTGGTATTGAAGTCACTTCCCTAAGTGACATAAGCTCTACTGACAAAAGGGCTTTTTTGCTAAAATGAGTTGCATCTGCACAGGGAGGTCTGACATTCAAACTGTACAAAGTTGAATCATCCTGTTTTGACTGTGAATGAATGGGGCATCTTTCAATGTCAGTGCAGGGGAATCCCAGCGGTACTTGTTATGCAGGAAAATTTCTCTGTGAAGTTAAAGTGTAATTTAAAAAAATCTCCTTTATTTGAGCAGAAGTGTAACAACTCCCACTTTCAGCTCCAGAAAAATGATTTCCCCATCCCCTCAAGGTACGTTTAGTGACCAGCATGAAATGAGTTTCATTATCTCAATATTTTGCTTCTTTTTGTTTGAACCAGTAGATCTCACACTGGTGGCAGTGTTCTTTGGTCCAAGGCTGACGTCACCTGCTTATCACCCCTGGTCTCCTCTCTGCTGCCTGTGCAAGTTTCCTCGTAAGCTTAAAAGGGAAATTCTGCTCTTGAATTTGAGGCAATTATGGAATCATACAGTTTGATGGATTGCACTGATATGGTTCACTACCTCCATTGATAGATGATTCCATTTTCATAGAATCATAGAAAATTGCAATAATTCTGGTCTCAGAATTTTTCCAGCCATACAGAAGTTCAAACAAATTCCACCTGATTTATGTCTCCTTCTATTAACCCTACCAGCACAGCATTCATAGGTAAATGGTGGCAGAACGGCTGAAGTAGATCCACTTCTGGGTCCAAAGTGGAGTTTATGACTTGACCTAGACTTGGACCAAACTCCAATGCAGTTGGCAAGTTCTAAGAAGGGATCTGATCTTTTGGGCTGGTGAGACAAAAGGTGGCCAGCTGGAATGATTCTGTTGCTGAGTACAGAAGAGGCCCTTTCTTAACCTCCATGGAGGAACAGGAGTCACGTAAACCTTAGTTGATGGGCTCTGAGGCTGCCGTGGAGGCAGCTCTTACTGACCTGGTGGGACTGCCCGAATACAGGAGCAGCTGGGAATGGATCTGAGCTCTTCTGAGTCACAGCCCAAAACATCCTCCTTCCATCCGCCAGCCGTAACACTCTTAAAATTCACAACAGCTGCCCAGTGAGGAACATTGTACAGAAAACAAGTTAAATATATTTAGCCGATGTAGGGGTGTTATTGGTGAAGTGAGTCCTTCATGTTTTATTATATTCACACCATAGCTAATTTGGGATATTATTCCTGTATTAAAACCTTATTTAGTATCACAGCTGTGTAACACCAACTCTGTGCTTTCTGCAGGTTGTAGCACAAGGACTCCAGGATATTTATACCTGCAGTACATCGAGGCAGTGGAGTACATTAAATTCCAACTCAGTGGAGATTTATTATGTTAGAATGAACATTGCCTACAGTACAGTAACTCACAGAGATAAGAGGAAACATGCTAGTGGTACAAGAATTTGCATTTCGTAGTTTAGGACTGTAACGGATATAGCAGGTGGCTTAATCGGGAGGCTTAGCTGTGTGACTCCACTGAAGGTCATTTTTGCTTAGGGTAGATATGGCTTGGATTGTGGAATAACAGATCCAAGCTGGTGATGTTTGACTCTGAAGATGTGTAAATAGTTCAAGTATTTTCCTAGTAAATATTTGCCAGAATATAATAACAGTATTTTGTTTTCTTCATGCCTTTTTTCGTTTGCTTTCTAGTAAATGACTGTGAGGTGAGAACATGTATAAAATCAATGAATTTTAAACAAAGATCAAATAATAGATTCCCCTTAACTTCTTAATTTTGGAATACAAGAAATTGAAACCTGGGAGGGGTTCTTTTTAGACCTAGGGAACAGTGACAATTCCATGTAATTTGTTACAAAGCATACTAAGCAAGTCTGTGTGTGTTGAATGATGCAGTTTATTAATATTAAGAAAGCAAAGTAAATACTTCTTCACAGGTTGCATAAAGACAACTTCCCTCTTTCTGTTAAAGTATTACTATCTTCTTGAGTCTTTAATTTAGGAAAAAGAAAGTAAGGAAAGATAGGCCTCTCAGAGAGCTAAGAAAATATCCATTACTTCTAGATAAATATAAAATTAATTTTCTTTTTCTTTCCAGAAATGAATCATTCACCATTTCTATACCATGGTCACCTCTGTCTGTATCCCCAGCATCAGGCAAAAGTGTCCTTCATTTGCCTACTGCTAATGTCAATGTAGACACTCCCATGGACTTCACAAGAATTAGGAATTGGGCCTTTGCAAATCAGCAGGATATGGGTTTAGAAGGAACTATACTGTATTTTAACTATTTAGACTTATTTGTATTCATATATATTTATTATACTGGAAGATCTCATTCATAGCAGCTCATTGGAAGTGGCAGGTGCTCATTTCACTGCAAGGCCCCCTGTGACTTCCACCTGTACAGAAACATTCAGCAAAATGCACCAGTTTGTCGAAAAGACCTCATTCCCCTCCCCACTGCCAGCCTCTGCTGGTGTGAAGTGTAAAATACTCAGTAGCAGACTTTGAGTAAGATTGAAAGAGGGAAAATATATGCTCCCAGCAGGCAAAATACTGCTGACATTTTTAATAATAATGAAACATAAGACCACAGTAGGGCAAAACTGAAATCCATTTTGCATGTCAAAGAATTGGTTACATTTAATTTGTTTGGGATATTTTACTAGGTTTCTATTTCTTACAGAATAAGTTCAAGGTTATGAAAAGTTTTGCTAGGACTAAATGTTCATAAGGCTTTGAGACGAAAGAGAATGAAGCAGAGGAAGGTCTTCCAACTCAGGTTTGATTGATGAAGTCTTTTGTGAAAAATCTTCTTCCCTCTCAATTTGGCTTTGAATTCATATTTCAGTAACTAAGATGGGGCAGTATGACAACCACATTGCTACAGTTTGCTTTTTTTTTTTTTTTTAATGGAGTCTTAGCTCACATTTATTCCAAAATTGTTGAATTTGTCCAAATGGTTCCCAAATGCTATGTCAGGACTCAAACATCTATAGTCTTGAGCTGAATTTGACATTGCTTCTGGCTTGATTATTTCCTTATAAGCTTCTCTTTCCTTCAAACAACCTGATTCTGGTCAAATCTGTACAAGAATAGCTTCATTTGGGCTCTTGATATGAAAATCAGTAACGGGAGAACTTCAAAAGCTTCTGAAAGGCCATGATAAGCTTTTGAATTATGGGAGGTTTATTAAGGGAACTCATGTGGGCTGACATGTCCAGGGATTAGGACAAAAATAAATGAGTCCTGGGGAAGGGGAGACAGGGCAATCTCCAGGCACAGCACTTGCCTGTGCAGACAGACCTCTTGATATTGTTTGGGCTGGCGCTTAGCCTGATGGTAGCAAGGGTGTGGGGTGTTTGGGATGAACCAACTTGGGCTGCGCAATAGGGACAGGGTGCATGAGGTGTCATGGTTTTGGCCCTCTGGGCCTCTTGGCTCTGCAATATTTATCCACTAGAGCTCTGTGTGTGGTCTTGAGAGCCTCTGACTACGGCCGAGCAAGTCTTGCCAAGCAACCCTTTCCTCTCAGTTTTGGAGGAAAACATCAGTTCAGCAACACTGCTCCTCTGTTTTGTGTGCAATTCCACACTGATATTCATGAGTGGTTTGGTTCAAAACACCTCCCCACCTTCCAGAATTACTCCTTTTTATGTTTTTAAAAGAAAAGAAACAAAAGATCTTTCCTTCCCACCCTCCCCCAATATTCAGGATCACTGACTGACAATTGCCTTAGCTTTTTCTTGGGGAAAAAACCCCAAATAATTTCATTTTTTCAAAGTTAAAAGGGAATGTTTCATAGTGGGAGCATTCAAACTAAGTGGTTTGTAAGACCTAGCTTTCCTCCATCCCCATTTTTTTCAGTTTGTGGAAAATTAAAATGAAATAAAGCAATCAACCTCCTGCCTTTCCCAAGATAAAAATAAATAAGCACTAAAATCCAAATAGTTTGGGTGTGAAGAAACATTTTTGTCCCTTTTATTTTCACCAGTGATCTGAAAAGGCATCATTTGCTCAGATCCAGTCTTCATAACATGCAGTGCCTTGCTAAACAAAAGAGATCAAATCTGAGCTCCTGCTGTGTTGGAATGCATGTTTCCCTTCCCATTAGATTTATAGGACTACCTGCTGTTAAATGCAGCCCTGTCTGGGTAAGGCACGTTGGTGCAGCTCACAGGTTAACCATGCCATAACTCCTAGAGGATACTTTGCTCCTCTTTAGCTTTTGCCCATTGCTCCATGGAAAACTAAAGGTTAATCGCAGCTTGGTGAAGTGAGAGCATCCTCAGGCTGCTCCAGGTTTGCATGGACAGCCCTGCACAGCACCCTCACAGACTGAAGAAATTCAAATGACAAGTTTAGACTATTTTGGCTTTTGTAACTCATGCTTAGTGTGCATTCAGCAGAAATTTATGAAGTTTTTATTTTCAAATGAGATAGGAGTGCAAAATTTACACTGGTACAACTCCAGAAACATTAATCAAGGAACAAATTCATCTTCTGACTCTTTTTGTACATCTAATCTAGGAAGAAAATGACTGCAACTAGGTTTGATGTTTTGTAAACATCTGCATGTTCGTTTAAATTGCAGCCACACAATAAGACACAGAAATGCTGTTTATCTTTTTTTTTTTTTTTTTTTTTTTTTTAATTTTAAAGGTCTCACTGTTTTGTGGCGGTTTTCTTTGTTTGTTTTGGTTTTTTTTTAAGCAGAAATAACTAGTTTCAGGAAAATGATCTGTGGAACACCAACAAACTGCAACATGGAATAAATATTTTTCCCGAGAAAGAAGTTCACCTGTCTCAATTCTGCTCTCTTTTATGCGGGCTTCCATGCTGAGTGTTAACTACTGAGTAACAGTTACTTCATTAGTCCTTTTATACATCAGAATATGACCCATTAGTCAAACAGAAAATGATTGACATTTCCTTTATGATCCAAGGGAAATAAAAATATAGCTACATGATTGAGATAATTTTTATATAAAGGTCATAAATACATCTACTGAAACTCTCAGCTGCTGAAGCTTCTGAAGTAATACAACTATAATATTGTCTGTTTGAGAATAAAACCTATGCTTAAAAAAGAATTATTTTGAAAAATTAATTCTCAAGGTTTGAGTGATGGTGGTAGAGAATTTCGGGTTTTACCAAAGAGCTGAGTGATTAATGAAGCAAAATTAATCTCTTGTTAATCACTGTAAGCACTAAAATGGGATAGTCCAGATTAACTCAGAACTCACTTTAAGTGTTGAAAAGCTGTGGAGATTCTAGTCTGAGAGTAGGTATTCAGAAGAGAGAATTAAGATCTACTCAAATCAATGGAAGTTTTGTCTTATCAAAGGCAGGAAGGACAAGACAGGAAGGACATTTTAATGTTAAGTGAGTAAAGAAGACACACTCCCCCCAGAAGCTACAGAGGTGAAATTATTTGCAGAAAATAACTAGCAAGGGGTTTTGAATAATGAATGCATTCAAGAAACTAATGAACCTTAATGGAACTAAGATTTCATCCATGGCATTCATGGGCAAATTGGTGGCATCGATATGTGGAGATCAATTGATGTTATTCTGAAATTATTAGGCACAGTGTTTTTCGCATTGTTTCTTAGGAAAGATGTTAAAACCCCGATGATTGAAGATTTTACTAAAAAAGAATAAACAAACCCTAAAGCCTGTGTAATTCTCACTTAAGGAGTTTTATTTTAGTGGGATATGATCAAAATGAATAATAATTAAAGTGATAAAGGAAAATCAATTTAAATAAAGAAAACTGAGCAGATAACAAGGTGCAGCTTGGTTTTTGGTTGTCGATTGGAAATGACAGTGAAAGATTAATACCTAACAGCCCTGTGTGTCATTAAGCAGAGCAGAGCTGGCATGTATCTTTTGATGTTCCCGCATTGTTTTGTAACACATACTCAATCTTTGGTAATCACCTCTTTCTACAGCCTGAAGACACAAATGGATGCTTTCCAGTTGCTTTCTGTCCACATATCTAAGATCCAGTAGTAGGAGATCACAGGTTTGCCCAAGTGTAAGTCAAGTCTGGGGGAGTCGCTCAGCAGACGGACATAATTTTGTGCTTGGGTGGAAAGAACCATCACGGTTTCACCTTGGAGTTGCACATGGGAACACTCACACCCCCCTGCCATGACACCATTTGACAAAAAAGTCAGAACCATTTTCTAATATCAGAACTGCTGCAAGGAATAAAATGATTTTATTCCGTGCATCACTGTGATGGATGAAGGTGAATTACTCATTCGACTGGAAGCTGGTGGTTGGCTAGAGACTGGTACTTTTGACCCCTTTACACCCACATGAGCAAACAGAAGGTAGAAGCAATGATTACACCTGCAAAAAAACACACAGATACACAGTGCTGCAAAAGAAAGCACAGCTTCTCTGAGCAAAAGGAAATTCGATATCTGAACTGTTGGAAGGAGAAGGAGTAGAAAGAAGAATGAGAAGGAAAACTGAGAGGTTTTTTTTTAATTTTAGGAATCAACAAATCAGGATAAACAATGACTTTGGCTAAAACCTGACTCTAGTTTAATGTGCAAGGGAGGCGGTTAATTTTTTTCAAAGCAATTTGTAGTTAACATTGAAAAAGGGAAACAGATGGCAATCAATAGCCCTGGAAAATTGTGATGTGCAGGAAAAAATAGCAGGAGGCTACAAATATTAGAGAAAAATCCATGCTTGTAAGTCATACAGACTTCTTCCCTGTCGGTTATATTAGGAATCAAAATCCCTGTGAAAGATATTCCTACAATTGGTAAAGAGAGATAATGCAACTCTTTCTGGTACACAGAATTATTTTTTCAAAGGCTACTTTTGTCCTGTAGCTGGAAAGATGCAGGTGATGGACTTATCACACAAAGATGAAGAACTTTCCAATCCACGAATAAAATGAGGATGTTAGGCAATTTCTTGTAGAGAATATTTTCTGTCTGATAACAGAGTCTGAGTTTTAAAAAAAAAGGAAAGATAACAGTGGACCATCTGTCCATCTTATCTTACTTTGTAATTAGCTTTAGCAGACGAGGAAAACTGCAGAATGCAAAGGCATTCCTCATGTTGGACTGATATTAAAAAAAAGACAAATATGATGAACTGGTAGCTACTAGTAGATGAAACAGCAGCTACATTTACTCATCTGCTTAGCTAAACTCCTATGACGCCCAGGTACAGAGGTGGAAGGGCTATACTAGGTTTTCAGGCAATAAACACTGAAAAGACAGGAATATAATTGCCAACAATTAAAGAAGCTATTTGCTAAATTTTAAGGAGTTAATGACTTTATGATAGGAAATCATTATGTAGTGAAAGAATCAGTAAGTGGGATGAACATAATTTGTAAGTGGGGTGAAGAATGTGTACGTGGGATGAACAGAAATATTTGCAAGAGGAAAAGAAGTCTGATAACAGAGAGGCCCCTTCATCATCATAGACAAAGGTTAAGCAATAACCAAAGTTGGGAAGCTTGAAGAAAAATTTAGAGGAGAAGGCAAAACATATTTTATTTATATGAGGATATTAATGGTTACAAATGCTGAAGGCTATGATGAGTGCACCAGTCGCTCCATTTGTAAATCTGCAGTGATATTTTTCTTAAAAAAAGATCAGAAAAGCTCCAGGTTTGGGTGTTGCAGGAATGCAGGCGAAATGGATACAAGCTGCAGCTGATTAAAAGCTATGTCTGCTCGTGTGTGTGTGTGTGAATGTATAGGTGGAAATTTGGTTGTGCTTTTTATAAACTACGTTCACAATGAGAAAAAAATGACAGAGATTAAGAACCTCTTTTGCCTGGAGGAGAGATGCACCACAAGAAGCAAAGGCTGAAGCTGAATTAGGACTCAAAAGAAGCTTTTCAGAATACATGGTAATGGTGATTAAACACCGGAATGAAGTACAAGGAAAGGGATAGAGACAAAGTCTCTTCAGATTTTACAGCAATGTCTGAAAGCTTTTTAAGGAGACAAGCTTTAATCTAAGACAAAGAATGCTTTAGTCAAATACAAGTTATTGGACTCAGGGCTGGATAATTGGGTGGCCTGAGAGATTTCAATAAGAAAACAGAGAGATTTCTTTTGATCTTACTCTTGTGAATCTGAGAGTTAGATCCTGCATGACTCCTGTACGGAGTTTCACTCACTTTACTGTTACACTAAAACTCTTAACACACATTTGGTTTCAAATTTATTCCCAGTAAAGGGCTGGTTTTGTTTTGAAAAACTTCATAAAGTACAAACTAACTAGGAACTAGTTGCTTTTCCTAAAAGCTAGGAGATCTCCACTTAATGACTAACATAGCTTCAACTAATCAACTTTAGACTTCTTGTCACTAGCCATTGTTATGCGGTCGTCCAGCTGGTAAAAAATTTCTTTATTATCCACAAGTACTCCCCATACTTCTCTGAAAGTATTTTGTCATATTTTACACTTCTCTTTTACATGAATTAAGTGCATATTAATGAGCATTTACATTAAAAAGTAATAAATTCTCAATGGGAGTAGGCATTTTGTTTGAATAGAGATAACAAAAATAATTTCAGTGGATGCATACTAGAATTGAAGACAAGGTGAAGGATGAAGATTTATTCATGTATTGAAAGCTTTGCATTGTGGGAAGTTTTCTTATTGTTTAGGAAAAAGCAAGAGCAGGATTTTGAAATGGGCTAATTCCATCCGCACTGGAGTAAGCAGTAGAACTCCCATGTAAATGAGACCAGCACACATCACAGTTTTATACTCCAACCTAATGTGTTGTTCTCATTTTTCCACTTGCTTGGTGTCTTGTTTTGTCATTTATAGCATCGCAAACAGAGTGCAGTGTAGGTATAAAACAACATTAGGTCAGATTTTTCCACTCATTTATATTAGCTGTAGCATCTGTCAGCCTATTTATATTAGCTTTACATAGCATAAATGAGTATGTTTATGCAATAGAAACTGCAGAGGTGTTCCCATTATGCTTTTATTTCCTCTTCAAAAAAAGTCTTAGCTTTCTTCTTAATATCATCCAGGTATGCTGAATTTCCCCCTTCTTGTGCTTTGCTACAGAAACTGATAATGTAAAGGTTTCTATTCTCTGTTGGTGTAAAACAGGGTGGTTGACTTTGCAGCCCACACTCAATACTGCTAATATTCAGAGAGAGCTCATCTTCGTCTCCCATGACATCACATCACCTCTACTGCCTTTAATAGATCCAGAAGGATCATACCTAGTTCTGTTCTTGCAACTAGGTTCCTGGTGGCCTCAGATATTCAGTGTATTTACAGTTGCAATCTTTCTACATTCCAGATCCTTAGTATATATTTAAAAGATAATGAGGCGAAAGAGTTGTGTGCAATGTGTTATCATGAAGTAACTCCCCCACCCTTGTGGCCCACCCATCATCTTGCTATAAGCTTGATCAGTTCCTTAGGAATGATGAATAGTGTTAAGATTTGCCATATTCCTTCCTGCCAGATGCTCTGAAAAGCCTGTTAAAAGTCTGTAAAACAAGCAAACCAAGTTCAGTTACGCTCTGCACTTTTCCGGCACTGCTGCTAGCAGAAAAATTGATTGATTGTGCTTTGTGCTGGTCTAAATCCAGCCTGTTCACCTGCAAACACTGCTCTCGTACTTTTTTGTTGTCCTCAGCAACATCCTGGTGAATGTTTTTCCTGGTACAGGGATTTCTCTGTTATTCTAGAAGTTGCTTGCCTCATTTCTCCTCTGTGTGCTAATCTCATTAAGAGATTCATTCATTGCCTTAGCGGTGTGTCCTCCAGCTGCTGACCAGTCCTGCTGCTCTTCTGTCGCTTCCCTCCAGAAAGGTGAAGCATGTCACCTCTTTCCTAGCACGGGACTGTCTGTACACATGGAAAGACAGGGCTTTGATAGCCCCCTCAGTATTCACCGTGAACTCTCCCTGGCTGCATCAATGTGGGGCACTGAAGGCAATAATGGTGAAGAATGCAAATGAAGAGCTTAGAGCATAGGTACAACCTAATCTTGGTCAAATCAAATCCCACTGTGGTGGTTGGTAGAAAAATGAACCAGGTGGGGTCATTTTTTGGTAGGAAGGATTGTAAAGTGTGAATTTGTCTCTAATAATTACTACAATTAATCATGTTGAAACTTCTGAGGATAAACGAATTTCAGGAAACATATAATATAGAATCATTAAACCTGAAAGTGGTTTGGGCTAATTTTATGTAAAAGAGAAAACAAAGGTGAATCGTTCAGAGATGTGTAGACATTAAGAAGACAAATCCTTTACACCACTGCTGAAAGGTGAGTGAATATTTGAGACCTGGAGCAAAAGTAAACTAGAGATTATGGCACAGCTGGGGTGCTAGACACTGGTAAAGATGAGAAAGCCAAGATAAAGGAGAACAGACTCACTTCTGGTGAATGAGTGGAATGAAAGCTGATGGATAAGAGAAAGAGGAATCCAGTAGGTTAATCATAGACAATCAATCAAAGTAGAGAGAGAGAAGAGGATTGAATGAGGGTAAGAAATGTAAAAGAGTAGAATACAAAAATAAATTTGGTGCAAGCATCATTTTAGACTTTAAGAGACCTTGTGGGGATGTTCAAATTTAAGACATTGATGGTGAAAAGGTGCAGGCAAATAACTGAGTCTCAGCAAGGGAAGCTGCAGGTTTGGTGACAGAAAGGATATTCTGAAGAGCTTGTGAGGGCCTGAGCAGTCCTGGGGAAGCAGATGAGAGCAGTGTCCCAGGTGCAAGAGAGAGTAAACTTCCAAATGTGAAAGGTAAAAAACCAGCTTTTGGAAAGGAGAAAGGGTGCTGGAGATTAGACTGCCACAGAGCTTGTGCAAGCAGAGTGAGCATATGGTGAAGGCGTAAACAAGCTATTGAGCAAGATTAACCAACATGAGCAAGTATTGCTTCCAAGAGACATGCTATGTTCCTTGGAGTAGAAGAACCTCTGAGGTGTTTTGCGTGTCTGGGAAAATGTCTTGCATGTGCCTGGCTGTACAAATAGTCATCCAGTGAATTACCAAACTGTTCCCCAGAGAGGTGTTCCCAGCGTAGGGTAAAAGGCAGTTTTGCACTGCCCTGTTCCCTGTTGTGGCTGGTGAACTGCTGCATGAAACTCCAGTACAGCTGCTGGTGGATTAATTGATACATTCACCTTAGTTACCACAGCCAAACCCATTTCTCTTTGCAGGCTGCTGGTTATGGTTATTTTCATAGCCTTTTCCTAGGTGGTCAGCAAGCTGCTGGTGATGGCTGAGGGATGAGAAACTTTTTTCCCATCTTCGTTGGTGAGAGCTGCGTTGCAATAGTCCATGGAGAGTTACTCTTTCCACTAAGGAGTGTTATGATGCTGTTTCATTTCCCTTACATAGCCTGAGTGAGCCGTAAGGATGGTGAAATGTTTCCCCAGGGGGTCGGCAGATTTCTGAAGATGGAAGGTAAAATGCTGCAACTTCAGCATGTGTTTAAATAAACAGTGGAAGACCATTATGTTAGTTGTGATGGTACGTGGACCTTATTGGCTGCTCGAATATATTTGGAAAAGTAATATTTCAACAGCAGAGTTCAGTCAACTTTCCCTCTGCCTTTGTTGGTCTCTGTCACTTTCACAAAAATGCAAAAATTATTTTGGTTGTAGAAATCTGATTGTATTTCTCTCCTCTCCTCTCCATGAACTTTCCCAAGAAATTTCAGAATTTTTCAAGAAGTTACCTGCAGCAGTGACCAGGGAGATGTTCATGCTCTCAGTTAACCAGAAGCTTGAGTTCTGCCTAAAGCAATCCATAGTTTAAGCCTCTGGCCCAATTTCACTCAAAACGGGAAGTGTCCAAGGTTTAAAGTCCAAGGTTTAAAGTCAAATGCACTCCTGCTTATACCTGATCTCACCCCTTCAGTGGTTTCATCCTATTGGGTTGGGAAACAGAGGATGAGAGAAGCCCTGTGGGTTCTTCATGGTTCCCACATGTTTCACGCCACCCCCTGAGGTAGCAGTTTGGTGGACAGTGCCTCTGGGGGCCTTGCAAGGTGGTTCGTTCCCACTTCTCCCATGTCACTCTCCTAGCACGAGTTTTATCAGTTAGCTGTATCCCAGATAGTCAGCTATTTTTTAAGTGAACAAGGGCATTTCAGTCCTTTTGTCAGGGAGTTTCTGTCTCTATCTGAAGCTGAGCTGAACAAGTACTTTAAAAAGTGAAGATAGTAAGTAAACTTATTATATAGAGATAAATAGAATAATTAAGTATATAAGTATATAATATATAGATAAAATAACAAATAAGAATAATGAATAGTGGCAACATTCCCTGTTCCCTCCTCAGACACTCCAGCCACCACTGAGCTGCATTCTGCTGCCAAAAAATAGAGCTAGCACTTCATCTCTCAACAATGGGTGCTTGCTGACAGGTAAAAGAGGATTTTGGTTTTATCTAGATACTGTGAAGTGTGCAGCATAGAAAAGAAATCAGAGATTGATATCTGAACAAAGACTTTATAAGAAGAAGAAAAGCAGGGCAATTATCCAGGATAAATATGTTGCACACCCATGTCGAAGCAGAGGGATGTAAGCATACTGTAAAAGACCCATCTAATGAGAACTTCAGACTCTCGCTTCCAGTGGGTGCTAAAATTACCCTGAATATGAATCCAGTGGAAGGAGTGAGTGGATCATTGGTGCTTGTGATGAGAGACTGACATTGCAGAAAACCTCCATCTAGATCAAAATGACGTTATGATTTGTGCTCCCTTTCTGATGGTCTCCTCAGTAAATTTTGATTAAATACAGGTAAACAAACACTTCCATCTGTCTCATGTCATGGACTTGTCCCTATGCTGGTGAAGACAGCAGAATTATTTACAGTGCAGCTTTTTCTGGACATGGGGTGGGAGAGGGCAGTATCTTTCCATATTTTTGTGGGTAAGGAGTCCTTAACAGGGAAGGATCGCATTACATTTCTCAGGGAATTGCACATGAAGTTAATGCCTAATCATACTTCACAAATTCAATTCTCCGCAGTGGTTGGTCTCCTATTGATGAAGACCTATTATATCACTGATTTTAGATCACTTTACGTTCACATTTAAAGATAAAATTGAAAATAGTTATCACCTACTAAAAGACATTTCTCAGTACCAAAAGAAGATATCTATCAAATAAAATGTTGGACAATTGTTACTTCTAGATTTTATATTTTATATATATTTAGCTGACATCAAATTCTGGGCTTGCTCATATATTAGATCTCTGATTTTTCTAAGCCCAGAAAATCAGACAGACCATGCTGGAAAGTTGGTGGTTGGATCTGAATTATTTGGAGGAATGTTAGAACTGATATTCTGCTTCCAGCCTTAATCAACATCCTCAAAGTTTTAGCAGATAGTATGAAACTAGGGTTTATATCTGCATCTTTCAGCAGGCTGTCCCAGTTCTGGCTTCTCTCTGCTGTGAACATCCTTAAAAGATACATCAAACAGCACAACATGAGTTCAAACAACTTTGCTTGTAACTGCAATGAATCTGAAATGTACTGATGAAAGATTTATTAATGTCGTGCAAGGTAGACTGTCCTCCTGTTAGCGGAGACAGTTTGAATCACTGACTGAGCAGGTCATCAAAGAGAAATCAGCATGGTAATTGGAACAGCATTCTTAACCTAATTGCGACGGAGGTTAAGTCATCATCTGAGTAGTGCCTTGGATAATGACAACCAACAAATAAAGCAGTAGTAATCTAGGCCACACCTCCCTTTCTCCTTGTTTCGGTGGATTAGGATGCGTGGCTCAGATGAGACAGGCGTTGGTACCTCCCTTGGATTTTCAGCCACAGTGGACTCCAGCCCAGATGTGCTGACAAAATGATTCTCCCTGGGGAGAGACAAGCCTTATCGGTTGTGCTTGTGGAGATGCTGGTACACAACAGTGAAAATTATGACTCAGAAAATGTATTGTGATGCATATCTAGTGTGCATAAACATACAGGTGAACCGAGACAGTTTTCTAAGCCTTGATCATGCTGTCCCTTCTGACACTGGAGAATATTTGGGGGGTGACATGGGGATCCTCACTAAAAAGAATGAAAGCCAGGTGCAGAACAGTCCACTGCTTCTGGGGCCTTTGGAAATATTACTCTGGGGTTTTGACCCATCACTACAGAATTTCTAAACGATTATACAGGCCCGACTATCCAACTGTGATTTTAGCATCTCTCTAGTAGATGGGCTTCACTCCAGTTAGCAGGCTGAAATTAATTTCTACTCCTATTTCTCAGTCTGAAATGCAAGTTAGCAGTATTTCCTGGCATTTAGCAGAGCAAAATACTTGGAAGGGTCTAACACTTCTGGCTAAAACTGTTCTGACCCTGCACCTCAGATTTTGAGGCCTTTTTTAGTAAATCCTTCAAAAGATGTAGTTTTGTTCAACACCTTTTGTTCAGAGTGACAAACTCAAGTCCTGTAACAGTACCACCATTCCCAGGCATCATTGGCTTTCTGCCCTTTATTCAATAGGCATGAATCACTTCCATGGTCTAGCACCTGACCTTTTCCTGCCTGATACTGACTCCACTCTGATTTATTGTTACATTTTCAAGAACATATCTTCACACTGTCTCCTAGGTTCTCACTTTCTCTTGGATTCTCCTGGGTTTCTCCTCTCATTTTGGATGACCACTGTTGTCAGCCATCAGGCTTATTGAGGAGCTGGTGGCAAAACCATTTTTTTGGACTTAAAAATTTATCCCAAACCTCTTTTTTCACAATGGCCAGAACACATGATATTAGGCCATTGATGGACTGATTTTACTGTTTTCGAAGTTGACCTTACATGTGCTTTCTTTGCCTTTACTACGTTCAGCTCTGATAGGCTGGTATTCAGACACTTCTGCCAACTAGTATCAGACCTCGAAAATGCTTCATGTATTTGTACAGCACCGGCTTTTGGGTCTGAATGAAAGTTTCAACTGATATTGTCTCTGGAACTAGAGTGCCATCAGGCTACAAATGAAAGCTCATTACATGCTGACATTCAGCCCTCTCTGAAAATCAGATTGGCATGGTAACACAGCAGGTGTTCTTGTTTTGGATTCAAAGAGATCTAAGAAACACAACAGTAAAAATTAAAACCTCATGTATAAGAAATTAACAAGAACAACAGAAAACAGCAGCAGGCATAAATTTTCAGGGTTCTGTTTGGTTAACCCCAGTTTAACAAAAAAGAAAATTTTTCCTCAGTTATTATTTTTACATGATAGAAAAATGTGTACAAAAATCCTGTGATGAATATTTAGTAAAGAAAGTTGCAGACACTCACTGTCCAGAGTCAGTCTCCCACCCTGCTGCTCAAATATGTTCTGTTTGTGGTGAGTGAAATACATAATAAATAGATTGTTTCTTACACTGGACATGGATAAATAAATTCATCCTTCATCACTAAAGACATGGAGAGTTGGATGTCTGGCTCATAGACATGTCTCTACACACATGCTACGGATAACAATGGTCCACACAAGTGTACACCAACCTTACTCTAGAAAGACTATTGCTAGGCAGTTGCCAACAAGGCTGTGACAGGTCCTGGTATAAGGAATTTGCAAGGTCCTTGTTTAATTCCTTGTTTAACACCTTGTCCTTGCATTTTTCCAGATTTGCACCTGGGTACCTTGTAGTCCGTCCAGCTGGCAATTCAGATGCTTGCCTGTATAGGCGTCCCAGTCCGTGGATAAAATGAGGAATGAATGAGGTAGTTGGAGAGTGGCTACGTGGAAGCAGGTAACGTGTTGGGGTAGGAGTGTACCTGTACCTGTTGGCTGTAATGGGGAAGAATGAGCCTAACAGCTGTGTTCATCATCTGGAAAAACACTAATTAAGTCCATCGAACCTTTTTGGGAACTTGGCGTTCTTGCTTGGACTGCACCTATGTGGGATATTATACTGACTACCAACGGCTCCCTCTGATAAATGTGGACTTAGATAAAACCACAGTTGCTGTAAATCTCACTCAATGATGCTTGCTTTCAGGGGCTGCTTTGCCCTCCTTTTCACTTAATTTGCATAAGACAGGTTATTTACCTGCTGTAACATGTCTGAATATTCGATAGTGAACTTCTCTGGCATGGCTGCATTATTTGCTTCCTGACTAAGTCTTCCAAGAGCCCTGGGAATTTTGACTTAACACAGGTCCCTTTCAAGTTAGTGGTTAAACATTTATCCAGTTGCTGATATCTTTTTTCATCAATGACAGTGATAAATTTAGAAAATCCTGCATATCACAGACTCTGAATCATATGAAATCTAGACTTACCAATACTGAAACCAAATTGAAGTTGGTGAAAAAAAATCTGGGCTGTGATGACATACAATAGTGAGACAAGGCTGAGAGAATTGGAAATGCCTCCACAACACTAAGCAACTAATAATGTTATTAATGAATCCAGTAAAATAGAAAGATTCCATGCCATACAGAAAGCAAAACTATCGGAAATCAACACTGGTGGTTTTGTCTATTTTTTTAATTCCACATCTGAAATTAAAAAAAATAAATAATTTTTTTCCACTGCTGAAGAAATACTGTCACTGCTTGTAGTCCCTTGTACTTCCTCCTCCTTTTTGTCTTTGGGTCTGTGAGAAAGATTTGTTGATAGCACTTTATTTATGGACAAAATATTTCACACTTTTCATACCGGTGCCATTCTAATGATCTCTTTCACACTTTCCTCCAGACTCCCTTCCACTGTAAAACTGTGTAAGATCAGTCACAAACAGGGCTGATGACAGGGAGAACATTTAGCCCATTCTACCATATCTTGTGGGGCTGGGCTTAACTGGTTGAACAGTAGGACTTTTCCCCATAGCACTCACATGGTGCCCACGATGGGGTGGTTTTATACAGCTGATAAAACTCCTCCGGTCTGTCAGTGTCTGAGAGAGAGAATCCAAAATTTAGAAGATGTATGAAATATTAAGTCCTGAATTCTTACAGACATTAAAAACTCAAAAATATCTGCACACAAAAGTTAGTGCTGTAGATTAGTTCTTGTTCTGACTACAAGCAAGATTCAGAATATGATATGCTGTTTTCTCACATTCTTTCTCCAGGGCCAATTATGTACAACAACACTCTTCTTCCTGTCCTAAACTGTTACTGCATCTGCTCTCTACAATTAAAACAGCCATTATGTCCCAGCCCCTAGGTATAGATGCATTTAATTAGCAGAGGGATAATGTTGCATATGGCCATTGTTTTGTAGGGTTTTTGATAACCAGGTTGCTCAGTATTAATTATAAGGGTGGCAACGTGAAGATTTATTGGTCTGCAAGACTGTTGGCAGAAAAACCTGAGGTCCACTGTTCCTCTAGCTGGGAATCCAGGGAAATGATGGTTGCCTCAGTACCACCACTATATTTCAAAGATGTCAAAAGCAAAACTGTCTGTCATCATGCAACGTTCATCCCTAACCAATGTAAAAAGGAAAAATACTCCAGTAATTAGTATTTTAATCTAATTAAGAAAATAGAATTTTAATCTCAGGGCTATGGAACGATATCTGTGAGGAATAAAACTGGCTGATTCTTCTGGAAACGATGATAACCAAGATACATCTACAGCCAAAAACTGGTATTGGAACCGGGGAACATCCCTGGCAATGTGCAGGTTCATCTTCAACTATATCAAGTTACTCAGAGCCTCATCCAACCTGACCTTGAATGTTTCCAGGGATGGGACATCTACCACCTCTCTGGGCACCCTGTTCCAGTGTTTCAGCATCCTCATTGTAAAACATTCCCTCCTTATATCTAGCCTAAATCTACCCTCTTTTAGTTTAAAACCTTAACCCCTTCTCCTGTCACAACAGGTCCTGCTAAAATGTTTTCCCTCATCTTTCTTATAAACCCCCTTCAGGTACTGGAAGGTGCCATAGGGTCTTCTCAGAACCCATATTGCTTTCCCCTCCCCTTTTTCTTTTTGTTTTGGGTTTTTTCTTAAAATAGGATAGTGCCTGTTACTTAGATTTCCTGTCTCATCCTGAATGGTGCTTTTCTATTGAACCCTTTGGAATAATAATAGAAAATGGACTAAAATAGAAAATAGAGAAAGTGGAATCCCATAGTAGCACTAACTAGCAATAACCTCTATAACCAGCCACCACAGGCACTCAAAACTTTTTAATTGCTAAGAAGAAGATTAAATAGCCTTGCCCTTGTGAATCGATGAGATACTCATCCAGGGTGTCTGCAGTAGGTTACTTCTTGTACTCTGGAAGAGAAAGATGAGTCAAGAATGAAAATTGAAAGTAGATGGAAAATCTGTTGGCTGGTTTTGAAATATAGCTGCCTGACCATCTTCTTTTATTTAGACAAAACAGCTTGTAAGCAGAATTCCTGTCACTGAGACTTTATTGTTGCCGGCTAGAGAACTGCTCACTGCAGATGCACCTTCTGCGCGTTGCATTTCATACACTTTCAGTGAAGGCTGAAGCATTTTGCTCTCTTGATTGTTTGAGAGATTTTCTGAAAGATTTTCTGCCAAAAAAGCATCCAAATAACCCACCAAGGAAAAAAACCCCAACCCCAAAATTCTCCATGCATTCCAGTACTTAACTTTCGTCTCTATAGAAAAATATAACCTGTCAGAAGACACAAAGGTCTGATGAAGAACAGCAATGGGGAACACATTTTAAAAGGGTCCATTAAACCTAGCAGGCAACATTAATTTTTTACCTACAGAAGGTGTGAGCTGGAGTTATTTCGGAGTTGGAGGAAAAAAAAAAAAAAGACAATGGCAATGGTTCAAAAGAAGCTGAATTTATCTTTGCGGATATCTATGCAATTCTAACTGGAAGTCCCTAGTGACTGTTGGGTTTTTAAAAAAATTAACCTTAGAGCTAATCTTGAGAGAGGTAGAGTTGATAAAACTCCAAATAAATTACAGGCAATCTGATTGTCTAAAAAGTGACTGGCATAAGTTCTAACTGTAAACATATTCATGTATTCATTTAATGATTATATGACTTTATTTCTATGTTGTTATATCATGTTACTACATTCACAGTAAATCTTTAAATTTTCTGGATGTCTTCAGAGATGACAGAAGGACTGAAGTGCTAATGAAGTTTTCAATGTTGTTAGGCTGAAATACTTTAAAAATGCTGGATGGAGGAGGAAGCTTGGACCCAATTCAGTGTCCAGACTGGCTAGGGTCTAGTCTAGGATTCTGCAGTTAATGGCTAGACTACAGGAAAAGCCAAGTTACCTGTTAAAATATTCTCAGATATTTAACTTTTCCTAATCAACAGCTTCTACAGATGATAAAGAAACCTTTAAAGTTGGATTTCCTAGAACAAAGAATCCCAAAATTTCAAGCCTTTTCGATGTACTGCAATTTTCCTATTTAAAAATAGTTTAAAATAATTCTTACACACAGATTAGGCAATTAAAGTAGGAACTTCTGCACCAGATATCATATCTTTACATTTAGGTTGATCATAGAAAGAAATTTCTAAAACATAGCTTTTTTACATCATTGTATCTCTCTCTTAATCAATTCCTGAAGTAATACTACGCTAAATCTGGATCTGATGTATAGTCTAAAGAGACTTGATGGGGTAGCAATTACTTGTCACTAATCAATTAATGTTCCCCAAAGCAATGGCACCATGCCCTGATGAATCTAATACTGAGCAAGGTCATGGGAGAAATTTGGGTTCTCTTCGTGTCCAGTCAGTAACCTGCTATGTATCAATTTCTCTCTCCTGTCTTGCTTATATAAATATCACTATTTACATATATAATTTTATACACATTTGAGAAGTGAAAGATTTCCCAAGATCTGCTTATATAATGTCTGTTAACCCAAACAACTCACCTTTGTTGGAGTCTTTAGGTGATATTATTCCGATTTTAGGACTGTGTCAGAGTTTTGTATTCCTGAAACTGCTGCTCTTGGGAAGGAGATGAAGCTTTCTTTCCCAGCTTAATGGATTGGACTGTCTCTCAACCTTTTATATGATATATCATTGCTAGCACTGTCTCCAAGACACTAATAAAGAGAAGACTCAATAGTATTGGCATGATAAAGTGAAAACTATTAATAAAGAAAAGCAAGTCCATCATACTCATTAGATTTAAGTGTAAGGGAAAGAATATAGTGTGTGTATGTGATGCGGTTGGGGAATTATATTACAAGGCCAATCAATTTCCTTGCAGAGTTTTTGTTGTTGCTGTTGTTAGTGAGTAATTAATATAAATAATGCTGACTGTATTTAAATATTGAGGATAGTAGGGAAAATAGTGTAGAAGATGGCAAGCAGATGGATCATTTAATTTATTCCCCAATTACAGCTGACATGTTGGGTATAGAAATCTGTGAGTCATCTATTATTTTTTATGGTCCATTTTACAGCTGTGTTTATTGTTATAATAAATAAATACATTATCTCATTAGGCTGGTATTGTAAAAAGCTTGTAAAATAACAAACATCCTCCTCCTTCAGCACTTCCCACCCATATCAGGATATTACAGACAAAGAGGAAGGATGTATTTATACCTTATTAAGAACAAGGTAGATCTCACTTAGCTTCTAAAAGTACGGAGATACCCTGTGAAAACAACCCTCTTGAGTCAAGGTAAATAAATCTGATTCTTTTTAGTGGAGGTAATGGGGAAAGTCCTACTGTATCTTTTCCCTGTTTGACAGAGGAGAAAACATACCACTCGCCCTCGCTTTCCAGGCAGTAAATATACATTGCAAATAAATGTCAGATTGGCAATAAAGTTCATCGTATTTAAGTTTCACACTACCCCATTAAAATGGCAATTTGATGGGGAAAAACAACTGGCTGTTACAATATTTAGAGTTCAGTAGCTCTCTTTCTGAGACTGGCAATGGGAAGGGCTTGTCTTATTCAGTTGGATCTAGCTGGGGGGTGGGCACAGCCCGGTGTCTGGGGCAGCTGGCTTTGGGGTGGCACAACCCCAAAGTGCATTCTGTTGAGAGGTACTGTGCAGATCAGCATTCAGAGGGGTCTGGGGCTGCCGTGTGCCTTCTCCCTGTGCACAGCAGAACTCACAGCCTTTGGGTTGGAAAGTGATCAGACCGGTTGACAGAACACAAACAAGCTGCTCCTGTTCCTGGGTGGCTATCCTCTCCCACTTTTAAAATCTATGGACAAATTGCACCCAGGTGGGCTGGCATCTTCTACAGATGAGATCCTCAATGTTTAGCCAGGGAGGTGGCACAGGGAACCTGCCAGCTATTGCCCAGATCCCAAATCCAATAGTTCTCGGGGGGATGCCAGTTGTCCCCAGTCCAATGAATCAACACACCTTGCTATGGCAACTTTATTAACTGTTTCACTAACCCCAAGCTCTGCAAATAGGTCAGCCCAAGCAATACTGGCATCTCTAATGGTCTGGGCTTGTTTTCTGGGTGGAGCAACATTACAGGTAAAAGTGACCTACAGGCATAATGTCTCACTGTTTATGTCAATTTACTTGGCCCCTTGTATTTTCTATTGCCTTCTTCAGAATGACTGGGAAAAAATATTTCTTAGCTTTCATTATTTTAAAAGAAGACAATTAGGTTCCTGCTCTTCCTTCTAGAAGAAAGCATTCATATATCAAGGCAATGATTATTTTAATTCTTTTGAGCCACATTGGGATGTCTCTCTCTTATGTAATTCTATTTTCCTGTTGTAGAACCATAACTACATAAAATCTTGTACACTGCACATTCACAAGGGTGGGGGTCTTTTCTTTTGCATGAAAAGCAATTGCTCTAGAACAGGAAGTTTTTGCTTTAGAAGCTCATGAAATTTCAGCATTACAAGTTTTGAAAGTAACTGTGCTCACTGGTTACACAGCAGAACAGTTAAGGCGGAGCTCTAATTTTCGTGTCCATGGTGAAAATCCAGCCGTCATTTAGACAATTTTATGTGGCTTAACCAATCAAAAGCTTTATTATCAATTGATATGCTGGGAGTGTTCATCTGAGGACAGCAGTTTAGTCATCTGAAGAAAATCAATGACAGCACTGTTCTCTAAGAGGCTTTGATTTTTCTTGGTTTGTTTAACTGAGGACTGAGGGAAGATGACTCTGAACAGTCCCAACAGGAACCACAGGTGAAATGACTTGCCCAAGGCCACCAAGGAAGCAAAACCCTGGGTTTGAGACCCAGATCACTCCTCCTGTTCTACTCAGACAGGATGCCAGCCTCCAGAGATAATGAAAGGCAGTTGAGAAGTTTAGAGAAGGGGTTTGTCAGCTGTTGTATTTCAGTCTGGAAACAAGCAGCCCCCACATCACCTCTCACATTCCCTACAGACATGACTCTTCACCATGAAGCAGGCTGATGCATGTGTTATTTGTGTTTTCACATTACATTTAAAGAGGCAGCAAGAGCTTGAACTTTGGCTGAGAGGTCACCAGCCTTGGGGGGAAAAAAGAAGGGAAAAAAGGTTAAGAAAGGCTGTTTTAAGCAGTATTAGTTCCTGGTTGCATAGCACACTCATCAGCTTAATCCCCTGAAGTGTCACAAGAAGAGAATTTTTTCAGCAAGTAGAGGAACAGCATGTACAAGCAATTTCACATTATGTTCCTGCCTTATGGATCCATGGTCTCAGCCTCTTAGGTCTGCTGCTGATATACATCAAGCTTCTCATCTGATGTATTATGTCTACCACTGAACTCCTGTCCAAAGGGGATTTCTTGTGGAGGAAGGAATACATCTTTAGGAGATATGAAGGAGCAGTTTTATAATTTAAAAATAGTTTTCTAGAGTTCAGTCAGAAAAATATTGGAGGAGAGAACACAGGACAAATTTTCAGCCACTGATCTTTGACATCAACATGTTTGTAATGCGTATAAAACCCCATCACTCAAGGTGAGAGTGTTATCTAAAGAAGGGTAGGAAGAATATTTCTCCACCAAAAAAAATGTTCTGCTGCTGCAATGCTAGTTATATTTACACCATGCTTATTCAAAGGAAGGTGCAAGTATACTGAATTATACCCCCGTGGTGTGATCTGAGTAAAGAAAACAGACCTGTGGATCACAAAGTAAATCAAATCTGAATTTCTGTTAGTGTATAAGCAAATAACTTCACTGTGTTGCTCTACAGTCTGCTGGAGGGCTATTGCCCATTCGGTTATCTATGGCTTCCTCCTGCTTGGTTGTATTGCTACACACAGCTTAATACTTCTCCACATAGCTATTTTCCCTCAGTTGTTTCTAGCTATAATTAGAGCACAGATTTAGCAATGCACTTTTCCCTATTTACTTGTAAGTTGTGGATGAGGACTTGGTGGTTCTCTTAATCGATACATCTATCTACTGCTGCTTCCACAAGCTTTTAAAGAATTGCTAGCTCAGGACAATGCTGATTTCTCCAGTGATGTGCAAACAGGCAGAGGTGTAAATAGAGAGCTGTTGCAGCTGTGCAGGTGCTTCTCTGCTATACAGCAAGAACTTGGAGTAAGCAGCCTGTCTTTGAGCAGGCACAAGCACAATAAGGCAACTCTCTTTAGCCTGCGCTAGAATTTTCGAGGCAGCAGGAACGTACATCCTGGCATCTTACTGTTGCCCATCCTGTACTCGGCATCAGGATGCTTGGACCAACATACTACATCCTTACTGAAAGAGGCCAGTAATAATTTGATTTTGTTTTACATGATTGTAAATGCTGTGGGTCAGGGTAGCAAAAGAAAATCTGTCTTTCCTCAAATGTTTTCAGCAAGTTTTGGGGAAGTATGAATGGAATATGCTCATAGAAGTGTAGAGTTATACTGTGGAGTTGTGTGCTGTGTATTACTCTGTCTTCTTTGTGAGAGCATTTGTCCTCTCTATTTTAAAATATTGCTTTATTAAATCAAGTCACTTATTTGTGTGTGGGAAAACTTTTGAGCTTTTGGAGCACGGGAAATTGAAACATTATCATACTATTAGCAAGGATTCAAGAGGCTATTTTAATAGTGGCTAATCTAAACCTGATTCTGGTCTTCACTAGGTCTCCTCCAGCCCCAGAAGAAACCTTGCCAGCAAGGGGGATTTGAGTTCTCAGGGCTGGAAAACAAACTTTGTTAACAAGCCATGAACAGTGGACTCTGAGTTCACTGTTTCTTGGATCTACTGTTTGCCAAGAATTGGCAAGAGGAAGATTCCTGGGTACGTAGCCTACCAAGGCTTGTAATTTTACTAAGATTTTGCATGCATGTCTAAGCTACAAGAGAGCTGGGAGAGCTGAGATTGTTGCAGCCATGCAACATTGTTTTATTACCTGTGGTACTTCATTCCCACAAGTCCATTAAATTCAGTGAATGGCAGGTGGCTGGACCTTGTTTTGCCTTAGAATGCTGGGGAGCTGAGTAAGAAGTGAGTTTCCATTCTGCCAAGGTGAATGCAACAAAATTAGATGGGTAAAGAGAAAAATCCATGGATCAGCATGCCTTACTCTTCTGTCCCATGAGAGGGATTAGATTCAGAAGTCCAGTCTTTCTAGTGCTACACCTTCAGTTAAAAAGAGCAGGCCTTTGTCCCTTCTGTCCTGGGAGCTGCCACTTGGTATTTTATATCTGACACCTTTCTTTACACAGGGCACCTCTGCATTCAGGCAAATTGTTCTTCTACTCCTCTCCCGCAATCCAGAGGCAAAGGCCACACGGGGCAGAGAGGTGCTGAGCTCTGTTACTAGTGTGAGGAGGGAGCAGATCTGCCCTGTTCAGTCACGTTGTACAATGTTTTGTTGTCAGGATCAAATCCCGTGAACTTTTCTGGGATTAAAATTGATGAGAGTCTCCACTGCCACCAGGCTCTTCAGAGAACGCGATTTTCCTGAGCTGCAGTCACTCAGAGTGGGAATTGCAGTCAGAAGGTCAGAAAGCTGTTAAGAAAAGAAAGTCTATATTGTTGTTTTCCATTGTTTGAAGTCTAAAACTGATACAACAAACAACTATAGGTTTGATGAGGCTTTCCTGTACACCCAGCAGCAAAACAAATCATTGAATTAATCTAATGAATTTTTTTTTAATGGTATGTAGTAGAAGAAAGGGATCTTCCAGTGCTTTTTGACATTTTTGTTGTGGGTAACTATACATTTAAGAGGCTTATGTTAAGAGCCAGCATGTGATGTTATTCATAGGTTTATGCTGCAGTGCTCTGATCAGTCAAGATAGAAACACAGGCTGCGACCCCCTTGTCTCACCAAACTCGTCCGATTAATTTCCCCTACTGGTATGAATACACCAGCTGCACTATCTCGGTTCAAGATGCATTTGCATCACAAAGGAATTATCTCAGCCTTTATAACTCCAAGTGATGCTGGTGGTTCGCAGACACTTGCTGTCCAAGTTATTTTCCTGTTCTGAAACTTTGCAGAGCATCCACGTCAGTGTTATCTGCTTTAGTATTGTGACTTTTTTTTCTTTTAGTTCCTGCAGTCTAGATTTGTTTCAAACCAATGGTGAATGCTATGCTAATCTTTATCCTGCTGAGTTTACGTTCAAGAAGAGAAGTGAGGCCCCCAATAGGCACTATAATTTAGGGTGGGAAGGGGAGATAGCACTTGCCTGCAGAGCCATCTTAACCCCTGCCTGTGACAAGGTTGTACCTGTTTCCAAAAGTGGTTTAAAAACCCCACCAGGGGAGAACAGAGAAATGTGCAGAAAAATAATAAAATCAAAGAATTGTAACCAGTAAATTTATGACTAATTGTTGCCCTGCACCTGGAAGCCCCAAACATTCAAACCTTTCATTGGTTTCGCTGTATACCACATGTATGTCTTGTCCTTTTGGGTGCCGTGGCTGCAGTGGTAATTTTGTACCACCCCAAAGTGATTTGTTCTTTAAGTGAAGGAAGTGGTGCTTCTCTTCAGGAATTTTGAGCCTGTCTTACTTTAATTTTATTGTGTTCCCTGTGTGCTAGGACAGGGAGGGCAGAGAGGATGAAGCAGAGATGCCCAGATACTGACAGCTCTGGGGAAAAAGCGAGCAAGCAGGAGAGGTAGGAAGGAAATTTAGAGTTGAGAAACTGAGAGGGGGAGGGGGAGAAGACAGCTTGGTCTGCATTATTCAAAGGAGTGTTCCTCTCTTCTTCTGACTTTTCTGTGCTTTGGAAACTGAGTAAACGGGAGCATTTTTCCTATCTGAAATCCTTCTGGTTGCCCTCGCTTTGGTGCTTTCAATCTTATTTCTTCCTAGATGTGAGGTTACCCAAAGTGGAATTCAGATTTCCAAAAAGGCATTTTCAACATTGTTTCTCACATAAAACACCTATTGCATGTCTGATTTTCTCAGAATTAAGAGTACATGAGCAAGAGCTCACAAAATGCCTTGCTACCCCTTCTCCTAATTTATTTCAGAGACCCACATACATCTGCATTCTTTCACCCTCTTTGCTGACCTCCAGGCCTATTGAGGCAACAACTATTTTCTTTGTCAGCACTCACCAGACCCTGACTCTAGGCAATTTTCATAAACAGTTTTTCCAGTACTATTGCACTAATCTTATATGCTCCACAGCCTATTTGCAAGTAATTTAATCATGTACATAATTTTTCTAACCAGGGATTATGATGTTCTCTCCCTGGTTAAATGATGACCAGAACTTGCAGCCATTTTGATATATCTGAGATGTGATTGTTTCTACTAGTTTGTAATTTCTATGCTTCTGAGAAGTCTTTTGTTTAATAACATCAGCAGAGGAAGACAGAATATGCAGGAGACAACATTTTTCTCACTACATGGGGCAGTAAACTCTAGGTCTTTGGAAAGAGTCAGATATTCACTATTCAACCACTGGGAATTGTGCCAGCTGAGCTGATGTGGATGAGAACTAACAAACTCATTTCACACAGGCAGAGAATAAAAATAATCGTTACACAATAGCCAAGTCAACAGGAACTGGTGACCAAGGTCTCTGGGAAGCACATCTTTGGGCAGAGAAATCTGAGCTGTAGTGGAGAGGGGGTTCGTTTGAGCTTTGCTACTCTAATAGAAACACAGTTCTTATTTCTGTTTGCGATTTCTCACCTATCTCTGTTCTAAATGAATTTTATTGCTTGAGATTGCTTTTAATGTTTTGATAGGAGTACCACTAAACAGAAGTACCCTTTGGTCTATTGTTACAGGTGTTTTATAAACGTTACAATGTTATTTCTATTCATTAATGTGGGGTGAAATGTGAGCATTTTTCTCCAGTATTCAGTCTTTCATGCTGAAAATAGCATAACGTTCCTCCCCCCATTTATCAAACACAAACCCTGCCATTTTTTATTGTCCATGGGAGAAAACATTGCAGGGGGTGGTGGGTGGGTCTTTTGGGCTGTGCTTTGGTTTTACTGCTAAATAGCTTTCTGTTTGCAGAAGTCCATTTTCTGTGTGTAAACAGAAGGGGTTTTCTTTCTTTGATACCTTAACATAACTCAGCACTTTAAGATCAGAGCTGCATAACCCTCATTGTCAGAAATGTAATTAAAATAAGAGCTGCAGTACAACTGTCACGAGTACATCAGGGGATAACTGCCTAGCGTTACAACAAGCATTATGATTATCTTCAGGCATTTGGCCCAATTTAATACTTAGACACTGCAAGCTACTGAGATTCCAGTGAAATTTTTGAGAGATGTTTGCCTGTCTTCTGCTTTAAAGCCTGTAGTGAGAAGCTGCTTTGTATTATTTGCATTTTCATCTAGACTGGAAGAGTGCCTGTTGGATAGCATAGAAACCGCAGTGATTAAAAAGACCCAGCAACTGAACCAAAATCCAAGCTCTGACAGGCATAAGTCTCCCTTCAAAGACTGCCAACGACCCAGAACTAAAGTATTGTCTGAATAACTTGTGCTCAGAGCATTTGAGAACCTAATCTTAGCCTACGTTTTGTGGAAAGAAACCAAGCACTAAAGAAAGAAAAAAACACTTCTAAATTTGAAGCTCTTGCAAATAAAGCAACAAAGGGACTTTCTGCAAGTAAAATTTTCATTGTGAAATTACAGGAATTTCTCACAGTCTAGACAAGCATGAAAAGGAAACCCCCAGGCTTACACAGCCAGCCATGCTGGCTGCTCTAAAACACACCTTCACCCTTAGCTCAAAATACCCTAGAAAAAAAGATGGTGCTACTTGTCTCTTATTTATAGGCTTTCTGGTTATATTAACTCCCTTCAGCTGGCCCCAGTGAGTAACACATTTCTTCTTTCTGGCTGGCTTTTGTAGTAGAGGGAATAGCTGCTTAGTCTTGTGAGCCTGGTAACTCCACTCTTGCTAAGCTGCTGTGTACAGAGTCCGTCAGAAACTGTATGTATGATTTGGGGTATATTTTGTGTTTATGTTCTTATTGTTATTATCTAGCTTTTGGCATAGAAAGCTTGTGCATGTTGTTAAAACAGCTCCTGAGCAGGTGTTTCTGCACAAGGAGCTCATTGCAGCATTGTGGTTAAGTGATGCTGTTGAGGTTGTGTGAGGATATGGGGCAGTGTTAGGAGGGGACCCCTAGGTTGTGTGAGGAGAAAATGGGGTCTGACAACACCTTGTATGAGAGTATGGTAGTAGCAATGCGGGCCTAATCTTCTGGTCTGATAACACACACAGGCAAAGCAGACCTCATCTTTCTGTTGAGGAGAATTACTGTTTTGATTTGAAGCTCCTTGCTCTCACTGGTCTGATTTTCCCTGTGGTGGCCACCCCAGCAGCCACGTTTGCTATGCTAATAGCTGCAGGAACCCGTGATACACGTGATTAGGAGGAGCATTTTGCTGCGTGCAAGTCTGCCAGATGCTTTCTTATCCTGAGCACAAAACATTGCACATCAAGGCAGGGCTGCTGCTAGCTGAATATGTAAAAGTTGAGCTTCCAGTCACTGTAGGCTTTATAATTGCTTATTGCATTAACTTAGACGCGACCATGGAGCTTGCTGCGTGTTACTCTGATTTTATTAAAATAAAAAGACGAAATGCCAAATTAAAGAAAAATGAAGGGGATTAGCATGACTCCAGGTTAAACATAAACAGCATGATTCAGTTCCTGGAGAACAGAACTCCTCTTTCAATAAAATCTCTCCATTTATAAAACATTTAAAAGGAAAGGGGGAAGAGATCTATGTGCCATAACAGGAAAATTGCCTTTAAATGTTATGTTTCTCAAGAGTTTCTATGAGGCATTAGTAGCTCTCCAAGAAACAGAGGCCTTGTTTTTATGCTAATGATAACTGAAATAAAGACAGAGGGAGGGGAAAATGCAAAATTCTCTGCCACATAATCTGTGTTAGTTTGGAATAAGTATCTGTTCTTTAGTGAAGGTTTTCTGCTGGCTAGTAGCACCTCTTTAAAGCAAAGATTTGTTTTTCTTTGTTGCTTAATGATGATCATTGCCAAATGCAGGAGGGCTGTGAAAGGTGAAGGATTTGTTTTATTTCATTTTCCTCCCTTGCTTTTTGTTGCTTCCTTCCCCTTCCAGGAACATAAATAATGATAATAATAAACACAAGAAAACCCCCCAGGTAACTTACAAATGAAATGTAGGAGATTTATTTTTATAAATGAGAGTGTGAATGTCACACTGGTAAAATTAGAAAGAAATGTGTACGTCCTGAGCTCCTCTGAGCTGTGGGGGAAGGCTTAGGAGATTTGATTTGAGTGCTGCCCAGAGAAAGAACTGCAATGGAAATCTCTGTTTTCATTAAAAAAGCAAGCCAAAAAAATATTTCTCAAAGCCTGATTACAGGGCCCTGACTTTGACCCCCATTCTGGTTTTAATGCTCTTACAATAAGAACAAATAAAATGTATTTCCACTTGAAACCTCTGGCATGGCCATGACGGGCTGCAATCTGCATGCAAGTGCCTGGTGGAATTGTCTGGTGGGAGCCAACACCACCCTCGGCAGCACCGGAACGACAGAGCAAGAGAAAGGGTATAAAATGATTCCTGAAGGTGCAAAACAACCTCGGGACATGCTCAATGCTTAGAATTGTGCCCAATGAACCATTTTCACCAAAGGTAACCAAACCAGAAATTGGCTTTGGACTTCTTCCCTGTTAAACTAAAGACATGGTGCATGCAAGTTCATCTGGGGTCTACAGGGTAGGGTATGATGTTACCTTTTTGCCTCCTGAGTCCATACCTAGGATGTTTATCACAGGAATGACCTTTATTAATGTAAAGGAGGAGCACAGTGCTCACTGGGCTAGATTTTGCAGCCTGTTCTAATAACCTGTGTGTTTTCCATGATGCACCGGCTTTAAACATGGATAAATAGACACCAAGCTGCCTTTTGCAGCAAACTGCTGTGGGTAGGAAGAGAGCCAGGCTCATACTTTAGAGAAGAATACAAAATAACAGAGTATTGGTCTCATGTTTTTGAGCTGAAGGGAAACATGGTGCATTTTGTTTGCTCCTATGCTCAAACCTAGGGGAGCATGACGACGACGAGTGTCCTTGGAAAAGTGTGAGGTGTACAGACTGAGGTATACAAGTGAAGAAAGTCTTCACTTGTGATTTTAACCACTACGTTGCCCAGAATGCGCTTCAGTATCTTTGACGATAAGTTAATGAAGCATTTCTATGGGTTCTCTGAGATTTGTCATAAGATCATTGCCAGGAGTGGTTACAGCTGTAAATTTAATCGTCTGCTTCTGTATCCTAATGCAAATGTTGAAAGCCCGTGGAGCAGGTGAGCTCATCATTTATCTGTAGAAAAGTGCACTTGCAGTCAGTGTGGTTATAAATCTTCACCTCTTGAACAGCTTTACAAGTATTTCTGAAATATTCAAAACATTTCCTATCCAGTATGCTTTGCTGCTGTATTATTTACATACCAGATTCACACCAGTGGACCTGTCTCAGGTGACTGTTTGCATTTTGCTTCCTATGCCTGGTGTAGGACACTCATAGAGCTCATTAGAAGAGAATGCTAGATAATTTTCTTAAACTAGATATTCTGGGGTCTGGTTACATTTTTTTTTTTGGATATGAAATGAGGATTTGGAATATGGGATTGGTGTGGATAGGTAAACAGGATTTTGGACACTTTCCCAAATACCTGAATTTTTAAGACTCTCATTAGCTGGAATAAAATCCTTAAATCCCCTCTGAAAATATCAGACCAAGCACTACATTTGAGAAGCACAGCAACATACAAGCGCATCACACAGAACTACCACCCAGTCCTACCGAGTAGCTCAGCTCTCCCCTCCACATTTCTGTAAGAAGAGCTGTAAATGAACAGTGTTTGTTTGAAAAGGGTTGAGAAATATGCAGAGGAAGGAAGGCTCTTTTCTGAAGCATGCTATAAATGGGAAGGACACTTGTGTAAGCCTTTGGAGAGGAATGGGTTATGTTGAATAACACAGAGTCAACAGCTCTGTTGCTCGCTTTGCAGTTTCCACACCTAGCTCTGAAGATGTAAATTCTTTGTGTCTGTCGTCAGCAGCTTTTGTTTGAACCCAGATGAAATATTGTAAAGTTTTCAAAACAAGTTTTGTATTTTATCTTGATAAAAGACATTCTCCCAGCCTCACAAGTTCAGAAATAGCTTCCTTTTTCCTGCTCAAAGCCATATGCTGCTGACAGTCCTACCTGATTATGTGATTCTCTTTCTAGATCCTCCTCTTATTTGGAAATAAAAAGTAATTTCCTTGACTGAAGTGAAAAAATAGGTTATTTTCCCCATTAACAAAGAGAATACTTTGTCTGTAAAGCTAAATAAACGGAAACCAATGTCTGATCTACACTCAGCATGCGTTTCTACTCTAGACATGGTTAAGATGGCTTTGCATTGAATTCTGATGAAGTTGACAGTGGAATAATTTAAACATTTGTAAATTTTCCAGTGCTGTTCAATGTGTTAACAGCAATACTTCTTAGACTGAGCTTCCTGGGAGTGACATTTCCCTGTAACCAAGCTGACTGCACTATCTGTCCTGTCCTTTCAGCAAAGAGAACAGAAAATACTGATATCTGCATAAGAATCAAAGCCCTTGTATAGACAGTGCTGGCTGCATATACATTTATGGAGAGGTTTACTTCCCCTCTGTCTTTCTACTGCCTAGAGATGTGAGCTGTCCATATCTGTTCAGAATGGCAGTAGTTTTCTTCTGTCCCTTGTTGTCCCCTCTTCCAGGGACTAAAGTGGAAATAAAACAATGAAAAAGCCTTCTGACAGTATTTCTGAACTGAGTGGAATCGGTAACCATTTGCAGCTCTTGCAGAAAAGCCTGGCTCTCTTAATTTTCCAGATCCATTTTCCTCAGCAACTTCAAATTTCCAGATCAATTGCTATTAGATTTCATCCAAACAAATCAGGAAACTCCATCTAGTAGGGCATCCTAAGAGCTAAAGATATGGTTTCTTTCTGCACTGGGGAAATCAGAAATATTTCTTTTTTGTGAAATGGAAGTGTTCCTCCAAGTGTTTTGTTTCAATATGATGGGAAATGTCATTTGCCTTTATTATATTGTGTTTGAAAAAAAGCCATTTGTCTTATTGATGCAAAAAATATTTTGACTGCCTCAGAATGAAATGCTTGAAGAATGTATCATTGAAAATTTCAACAAAAGGAATGTGCTCCTGATAGCACTTCATGCTGAGCAAGAGGGAAACTCTTCTGTCAGGACGATTCTGCTCAGCACTAATTTCCAGGTCAGATTTGCTCACAAAGCAACTATACCCTCTCCACGTGAGAGATTGCTTCCTCTTGATTCTTAAAAATGCCTTTGGATGCAGTGTAACTCCTGACCTGTAGCTCTGGGGTGGGAGGAA
The DNA here is from genome assembly GCA_027574665.1 of Rhynochetos jubatus. NCBI lineage: Eukaryota > Metazoa > Chordata > Aves > Eurypygiformes > Rhynochetidae > Rhynochetos > Rhynochetos jubatus. The sequence goes on along the minus strand of CM050655.1, from coordinate 30,944,373 downwards.
GAAATAACAGTTGAAGAATAAGAAATAATTTTTGTCAATATGTCAGCTCATCTGGAATTTTAGACTCAGAGCAGTTTCATTGGAAAATCAGTGCGCTTTGGGTTAATATCCATGCTTCCAGAGGTGTTCCCACCAAATCATCAACTACCTTGACTGCAATATCTTGACCATTTTGAGCATATTCCTTTCCTCTAGTGTTTTCTGCACATGGTCATAATATATGTTTCTTCAGTTATCTGCCACCTAGATAATGATATGTTCTTCACATGAATACATTAATACCTCTATTTTTGCCAGAACAGTTCAAACCAGTTTGATCTTCTCCCCGTAAAAGTTTTGCATGTACTCTTAGATTACCATAGCTTGGGTATAGGATTTAAATAAAGAGTATTACTCTCAGGAACTAAGACCTAGAAACTAAAATAATAGAAAGAGGGACTTTAATTGAAAACTATGAAAATTCATGCAATACTAAATTTAGGAAGATCTCCAGTAAGTAAAAAATATCCTAGTTTGTAGTCAGTTGTGAGCAAACTGAGATAATATGTTGATCATAATAAATGTTTGATAAATTAGATTTAAAAAAATCAAACCAAAACAAATTCAAATAACCAACCTTCTACCTCTGCTTGGTTTCATGTCAGGTGATATCCCAGGTAAAGAAATTTCCCATTCTCTAAATCAATAATATTTTTTCCCACTTTGACAAGAATCCTTTAATAATGTTAAATGAAAAAAACTTCAGCTTCTCAAAAAACCCCAAACCAACCAAATAAATAAAATCCAACCCCAAAACATATTCTGCAAACAGAACAGAAATTGCTTGTGATGTCTTGTTCATTCTGAATTACTTTCATGAATGAAAAAAAGAGAGAGATTTGCTCAAGAACACCCATTACTGTCTATTTTGTTGGGATGATTTATGTCAGAAGCATGACACTTTTCCTTCTTTAGGTCCTTCCAGAATATTTGTTTTACAAAACTGTTGCATAAAAGATCTACTTTCTAACCCTTGTGAGTGAGAAATAACTCCATTGAGAAAAGAGGGGCAAAAAGTGTCTAAACCTCTCCAGGTGGAAAATAATTCTAAATTGAATTTTACAAGTCACTGTGGTTTTATTAACACTGATAAAATAAAGTGAGAGAGAGAAAAGAAATTCAAAATCAATCTTATTTTAGTGGAGACTGCTCAGTGACTTGCATAAAGTGAAATTAATCTTGTTTGGGAACAACAGGAAGTACATAATAGAAAATAAGGATAAGATTGATCCTGAAGTTAGACAGCTTTGTTGCCAAGCTGCTTATACTCAAAGGAGGGAAAAAATACTCAGCTCATCTCCGATAAATTATTAATCTATTTTTTTAACAATATTGCTAATGTTTGTGGCATAAAAGCAAAAGATCAAAGGAAGTGAATACTCAGCAGCACAGAGAGTACAAAAACCTTCTACTGTTGGAATAAATACGATTTTATCAGTATGCTATTTATATTGGAAAAAGTTAGATTTATTCCTGATTTCCAACCCAAGACTTCTGCACAAAATATGTCAAAATACATCTTTGGCATGATCAAAAATAATCAATCTGTTTTCAGTTGATTAGAGAGAGGCTGGGGTCTAACTCTTTAAAATCAAGACAAATTATAGCCTGCAACACAAAAATAATTGCCCTGGCACCAAGTGAGCATATAACACGTGGACACGTGCAACCTGCAGATCCCTGGTGCCTCTCAAATGAGGCTGGTGGTGTCTGCTCTGCCCTGTCTCAGGGGCTAGGCAAAGAATTGGTGTGGAAAGGCACAAATCAAATCCTCGTTGACCTCATTGGACAAATGGTGCCGGTTAGGTATGAAATGGGTTTCTGTGAGCTGTGGGACCCTGTCTGCTTTGGATTTCAGCCACTCAGGTGGGTTCTCTCATGCCTTTTGAGGAGACACACTTTTCCAGGAGGAGTCATTAACCCACATCTCAGCTTTGCTTGTGCAATTGGTAGGGAAGCAATATCTTGCTTACTTCCCCTGCCTTAGCTGGGTTAAGAAAGGCCCCATATCAACATGCTGTTAGGAAGACAGACAAGCCCATGCACACAGCATAAGTATATTAAGCTAACCTCAACAGCAAACAGAGGAAAGATGTGATAACTCATTTCTGCTTGTTTAAGAGTGGAAATATCATAAAATTTACACAGTAGATGGACATGTGTAACTATTAATGTTTGAAGAGTGTGTCTTAGTTTAATTTAGAGAAGAATGCTCTTAAATATTTTTCACCTATTTGCCTTCTTCCTTTCCTCATCCCCCAAAGAAACTTCTACACAAAGGTGATATTTTTTGACTTTCCTCTAGATTGTCATCTGCATTTCTGTCCTTGCCCCATTTTAGAGACCTAAGAAAATTTATTCTCTTCTGTAAAAGAAAAGGTGTGTTATTGCTCAAGCACTAATATTTTTTGTTTGAGGCAACTGAATCCTGTGTCAGTTGCAAAACTCAGTTTCTCCTTTGACATGGAGAGTTGTTCCATTAAGTTGTTTTGCTGCCTGGGAGCTCTGCTGACAGCTAGTCGTCTTCTCAGATACTGACTCTGATAAGAGTTAATCTTTCTCTTTCTTTCCTGTTCAATATTTTCCCTGCTTGATGGGCAGATTTGTTCTTGAGATTTGTAATGAACAGTGGCACCTTTCAGCTGTAGGTGACTAGTATTGAACCTGGCTTGAGATGGGAATAGCTCAAGAGAGGCTACACGCAGTCTTTACCCTGTGTTGGCTCTTGGGTGACATCTGGAATATGACTTCCATTCTTATTATCCACATCTCAACCTAACCTTGCGGTTGATAGTAATCTCTATTGACATGCTCAGCCACTGGGCTGGGAATCGGATATGGAGGCTGAATTACCCTTTGCCTTGGGAGGAGATGTCTCCAAAGCCTGCCTGAAGTATAGTGACACATGGAGTGAAATGGTGGAACTGACCTATGTGTGCGTGGTGAACAGTGAGCAGCTGTCACCAGTGTGGTGTGTTCAGCCATTTTATCAGTATAAACTGCAAAGAGATTCTAACTTTTTCTTCCTTGCAGTTTACTTCACTCAGAAAGTGCAGTTATTCAGTGTAATGATTTTGGCTCGAACAGAGTTAATATTCTTTGCAGTAGCTGGTATGGGGTTGTGTTTTGAATTTGTGCTGAAAAAAATGTCGATATCACAGGGATGTTTTCGTTATTGCTTCTTACCCCACCAGCGAGTTGGCTGGGGGTGCACAAAAAGTTGGAAAGAGACACAGTTGTGACAGCTGACCCCAACTGACCAAAGGGATATCCCATATCATATGTCATGCTCTGCATGTAAAGCTGGGGGAAGAGGAAGAGGCAGATGTTTGGAGTGAGGGTGTTTGTCTTCCCAAGTAATGGTTATGTGTGATGGAGCCCTGCTTTCCTGGAGACGGATGAATATCTGCCTGCCCATGGGGAGATGTGCTGGTTTTAGTAGCGACAGAGTTAATTTTCTTCACAGTAGCTAATATGAGGCTATGTTTTGGATTTGTGCTGAGAAGAATATTGACAACAAACTGATGTTTGTAGATGCTAAGAAATGTTTGTACCAAGTCAAGGACTTTTTCAGTTTTCTGACACTGCACCTGTGTTCCCAGCTTCTTAACTACACGAAGCTGGGAGGGGATGCTAAGTTAAGGGAGAAACTTGAGGCAGTGTTCAGCATGCTTACAGGTGCAAAGGGATGGTGTACAACCCCATCAACTCATACCCTTACCTGCCCCTTTTTCACAAACTGGCTTTTGGCACTTCCTTGCCTCTGACTTTCCCCCTCCAATGTATAATAGAATATCTGTTATCACCTGGGGTAAACCATGATGATAAAGACATGACCTAATCCATGTTGTCTGTCACCAGTGTCTTTCTAATATTCAAGTTGCCTTTGAGCAGTGTCTGAACCTTCCATTTTGTGACTCCATTTCCCCAGAGATGCAGAACTGGTGATGGTGTATTCCCATCTTGGTGGATTGCCTTTGAACTATCATGGTCCAGAAATGATGTAGACAAACAGGCCTATAAGGCTTGAAGCACAGTAAATCAGCTGTATTGCTTCAGATTTTTGGAATGCAAGAATGAATAAATAGTTGCATCAAAGCAATGGGTCAGATTTACAGTAAAAGTGTATTATTATAGACCATCAGAGGTCCTTAGTCTTGGATATATGTATATGCCATGCACTTCATCCCTCTTCCAAACCAGTGTATACAATTTTTGTGCCTGTGCCTTTGAAAGGTCTTGACCAATTCTGGCTCAAGGAGACACCAGGCTTTCAGATGTACTTCCGAGTGTTCTTTTGTTTAACTGTCATAAAGAAACCATGTAGATGTTTGAAATTATGTGAGAAATCATTTTGCCTAAGTGACAATGGTGTCACATTATCTCTTTTATCTTGCAGTTTTCTGAAAAGTCATGGTGTAGTGATTTACGAAATTCATCATTTTCTCCTTTTTCTGATTAATTTTTCTACTTTAGGTTTTTTCAGTCTTGAATTATACAACTTCTTTTATGTTTTGATTCATTTTCCCCTCTTTTTGCACCAAGTCTGTTGTAGATACTTAATTACAGCTTACTCATAATTGCTGGCTTTTTTTGTTTGTTTTAATTAGAAGTGTGTAATTGTTTTATCAGCAAGTAATTCAGTCATACTATGTAAAAACTCAACACATCAGGAACTGATCTGGCTTTGCTCAAGATACTTTTTCTTGTTCTTTTGAAAGTGATTACATTTTCCCCCCTGCTTGTATGATTTCCTTTAATTCTTTCTTGATACAAGATGTCTCTCTTCTGTTTATCTGTCTCTTCCTCTAGACTCAGAGATTATAAGGCTCTTTCTCTTCCTATTACCAGACCATTTAGGAACCTGCTTTTTGCTTCTCAGTCAGTTGTATCAAACAAAGTTGAGTTCTTATTGTTGCCTACTAGATTGTACTGATATATATAATTAATATTTCAGAAGAAGACACTAAAAATTATTTGAGATAAAGCTCTTCACTAAAATTTCCAAGGCAGAAATGGTTGTTTTATATTATTTAAAAATCTGAACAACCCTAAACCAAATATTCCTTGTTTACCATCTGAAAATCAGTCTCTCATTATGCACTTTTTCTAGTTCAGTATGTTCAAACCTTGTCCTTACAATCACCAGCTACTTTAAAATCCTCAGGAATGTTTTCTTAGCAGTCCTGTGATGTTCAAACTATCTTTTCAGTCTACTAAAAGGTCTGCCATTCTTATTATTGCTACTAAATGCTTTCTGTGTCTGTGGACAGACCATTAATACAACCATGGCTAATATCTAGTCCAGAATGATATATATTGTGCAGTCTTTCAGCAACTGCAATATTGCCTGTACGCCCCTGTCATTTAAGAGAAGATACATTGGAGCAGAAGTGATACATGAGCAAAAGTTACTTAAAAAGACAAAATAGAAGCTTGCTCATTAGCAAATGCCATGTGGTGAGGTTATGGTTCAATGAAAAACCCTTTTAAATCAATCTCTCCTTCTCTTTTGCCAATTTCTAATCTCAACACCACTGCCGGATTGCAGCTTTATCATGTTGGAAGGGCATAGCTTGATGCCATAAACTATGTCTAAATATGCATTAAATAGTTACACATTCCCAAGTGCCTGAGTCAAATGAGAGTTGTTATTGATTCTGTTTTACATTCTAAATAGGTTTGAATCATCACTGGTTTCAAATGTAAGAGTGGGGAAAACCTATCACAATTATGAACTGAAATGCAGTTGTCAAGCCTCATTCTAGTGCAGAGATGGCCACAGCTGGCAGAGCAGAGGGAGGGGGGTGTGGGAGTAAGGGGGCAGGGGTGAGCCTGGGTAATGACCCTGCTTGGAAAGAACTGAACTGGAGTGTGCTTAGTGCTGACAGCGTGTGTCCTCGTGGCTGGAGGTGATAAACGCAATGGTGGGTGACACAGGGAAGTAGGTGAGATGCTGGGAGTGGGGAGAGTCAGTCAGGTGCCTGCTGAGCCTCAGCTCTTCCTCTTTGACAAATCATTTAATCTCTCTGGGTGGGATTTGTTTCATCTAACTTCAGTGATTGAAAGTAACTGCTAGCTACCCATGGACGTTTTTGTTATGCATGTACCGAAAGGACATGTATGCCAAAAGAGCACAAGGGCAGGCAGGGGGAAGTTTTCCTGTCAGGTTACGCTGCTGGAGATAAAAGCAACAACTGAACTGAAGCTGCCTGACATCAGCAGGGGGCTTTGCCTTTATTTTAATTGATTTTTGGGGTAGGACTGAAGATCTTCAGTCCTGGGCACTCTCCTGTGTTTAGGAAACTGATATTTATCATCAGGACAAAACTGTCCAGGCAGAGCTTTCTTTAATCACCTAAAACAAATTCTTCAGGCCCATTTCTGGAATGGCTTTTCTATCTTCTGTAATGCCTTGGTGGCTCAAAGAGCAGAGAGTGGTACCTGGAGATTTTGTTTCTGAGGAATAGGTGCTTGTTGCAGTCAGCAAAGAATTTCCTCAGCCATCCTTTTGGGAAATAAGTCTGCTTTGTTTTCTGTCCAGCCTAGCAGGAGGGATTAGATGAGCCACCATCCAAGAGCACACCAAATATATGTCAAGCCAGACCTAAGAAGCATCTCTTGGGAATATGAGGTCCCTGTCTTGGTGACTGGTAGCAAAGCAAGCTGCCAAGCTTGGACACATTTCGAAGTATGATAATTAGTTCCATGATCTATCTGCCAAATCCTGAGCTAGAAAATCCATTATTGATGTAAAAAATGAATCACACATGAAAGCCAGTGACAAAGTATTCCTCTGTGGTACTGAGCATGTAGTTATGCATGCCTGTGCAGTTACTTTTATATACTTACTTATATCATAGAATGGTTTAGGTTGGAAGGGACCTTATAAGTGTGTGTGTTTGTCTGCAAAGTGACTTTTTACTCATGTAGACCAAATTTTGACCCAGAGAAATTGTCCAGATAAGAGTTTGAATTATGAAGCCTTTTTTCTAACTAATCATCTTTTGTATTTCTAAAGGTGGGTGAAACATTCTGCACAAACTCTAATTTCATGGGAAAAAAAATCCTGCGTTTGGCAAAGCTGAAAAATTCCTTGGAAACACTTTATCTACAAGGGAAGTCTGCGCACTGAGGAAAGTGTGGGAGCAGTAAGAGAGCAACAATAACACAGATGCAATTGTAATATGAAGATAAATGTTTTGGTGAAGAGCTTTGAAAGGTTTTCCATTCACTTCAGTGCAGAACTAGAAAAAAATCTTCAAATAAAATAAAAAAATCACCTTTAAAATAGACTGGTCATCCTGCAAGAATATCAACGTGGTGGATTTTCAGGTAACACATTGTATTTCTAATTGTGCTGATCATCTTATTAGTCAGCAGTTCAGGATGGCTGCAGATTAAGTTTACATGACATGATGCAAAAGATGCATGCCTTGCTGCCACCATCTCAAGTACTGGAAATGTTATTGCCACATTCAGCAAGACCATACAATGTAGAAGGAGCTTGAGCTTAACACAACCTAATCTCAGTATTGGTCCTCACGTCTCAGCTATCTCAGGTTTCAGTTCACTGCATAGTGTTTTGTGATCCTGACATACCTTCAAGTCTGAAGGAAACACATTATAAATTGATTTATTTGTTGTTTGGTTTGGAGGGGGTTTTTTTTAAGCCAATATAAAGCAGAGTGGGTGCAGAGTACTGCGTCACCCAGAGGGTCCTGTTCTGAATTCATAAGAAGCCAAGGAGATTGCCCCACACTGAGATCTGTGGGGATTAAGTGCCCATTACTGGTTTGCAGGGTCATTTGGAGTGAATGTGGACTGGATGTGAGGTGGAGAGATGTCTGACACAGAAAAGCAAACAATGCGCAATTCCAGAACTGATGTGGTCTTCTGTTGCTGTTGCCTGCAGCATTTCATTGAAAGCTAAATTGGAAAAATTTACCTCTCATGTTTATGACTTTCACCAAGGTTTCCTAAATATTAGTGTGGGAGGTAGAAAAGCTAATTTTTCACCAACATTTTTTAATGATAGTTATTCCCTCCAGTACTTCTAAGGAAAGAAACAATTTTTCATCTCTGTGCTCTTCTCCAGATTATCATACCAGGGATGGGTATTAAAAAACCCCACCTTTCTTATTCAGGAAAAACAAACAAGACCTTTGCTAGTTCAACATTTAAAAAAAAGTGTTGCAGTGTACTGGAGTAACAAATGAGAAACTTATCATAAAGAGAAGAGTGTTTGGCAAAAAATGTTGTATTTATGACCTATGGTGGTGGGTTTGTCTTACTAATAATCCATCTGACATACTGATTAAACCTTTTGGAAAAGGAATAACATTGGTTGCCACTGACAAATGCTTTGAACTTATATGGAAGAGAAAAGGGGAAGGCACTGAGAGGCTTTCTAACTGCACATTAAAAGGATGTGACCCCTTCCTACCTTTGCCTGCAATTCCAACAAAACTCTGAAATTAGGCACAACGAAGCTGTTTCTCCACCCGACTGGCAATCCTGTCTCCCATCAGAGACAGTCACAAACTGATACCGTGGAGAGCCCAACAGAAATGTGCAGCCCTAGGGAACTTTCAGGCTGAGTGGGAAGGTCAGCTCTTGGGCACGTAAATTCAGAAAAGTGGTCCAGAAAGCCTAGTCTTCTGCATCAGTGTCTCTGTGATGTTATGGTTTGGGGTTTTTAGGGGTGGAGGGAAACAGCCTTGGCTTTATCCCCTTTTCTCATCAGACTTCTTTCACCTCCTCTGAGTCCATGCTAAAATACAGTGCAGCCAGACTGCAGGTGTAGAGTGCAATGAGTGGTCTGTGCCACCCCATATGCTGAAAGTAATAATATTGACTCTGTTATGCCTCATTGTAGGCAAAATATTCCACGATTATGGGCCTAATACCGACCTGATACCAACTATAACAAGGGAAGCCAAAGTCAGGTCTTAATTTAGGTCAAGACCTGAAGTCTGTTGGGAGAAGTAAAATGTCAGTTATCTTGATATTCATTTCCATGGTGCAGCAAAAGAAATTCTGACTGCTCCAGAAGGAGAGGCTGAAGTGTAAGGTAAATCTGCTGATGGGGAAAGGACCGTTCCCTGCAGGTTTTGTACTCTTCTATCTCTATAGTGTCAACAAGTGCACACAAGTCCAACTCTGAGTTTCTTCTTTGTGCTCTTCATGGCAGGTCTTCCCTTCTCATGGCAGGTACAGCTCATCCATAGGGTGGTAAATTGAATTTTCATATGTTCCCAGGAAGTGTTGAGCCAGCTCTGGGTGCATTAACAGAGCTGGCTAAAATCCTATTGATGTTACTGGGGATGCTTGATAACTTGTGCTGTAGTAAGTGCTTAAACCCTGATGCTCTATAGATCTAGGCTTAAACTGATACCATTGTGAGACATTAATAACAAGGTTCTGTCTATTAAATCATCAATCAGTTTTGGGGCTGTCAAAGCCCACTGTATGGGAAAATTGTGGCCTGACAAATATTAAAAGCTAGAGAAAGTAGAAGTTGAGCAACTCAACAGCTTTTGAAATCATTAGATTGATGGCTCAGTAGATACTTGAAGTCCTTTTTTAATGACAAGAAAAGACTTGGTCAAAAATCCGTCATTTAGGTAGATATGTATGTAATGGCTGGGGGGAAAATAAAACCCTAATACTGATAAAAGAAAGCCCTAGTTGGCAACATGATTATTACCTACACCACAGATTACAACTGGAATTGTACTGCTTGAAGCCCACGCAAACCATCTTTTCAGGTAACTAGATCTTGATCGTTTGTCACTAGCCACCACTCAGTTCTGTGAGAGTTTTGGAAATGATTTGTCACGTTTTACTTGGGTGAGGACGCTGTCGCGAGACAAGGACTCAGGCATTGATAAGAAGGTGCCTGGTTCATGTGGCTAGCAAGATTACTGTTACCGTAGCTGGTATCTTATGTGGCTTCATCAAATGTGACAGGGCGATGCTTCCTTGTGAGTGAATTAGGAATTCTGCTGGATACCAAAGCCTGGCAAGTTGTCCATTAATGACAGAGCAGAGATGGCACCTGCTTGGTCTGCCTTTCAATCTTTGCTTTCTCAACTAGCCTGCCCTGTGAAGATACTGGCCTTAAGTCTAACTTCAGAATCAGCAGAAAACAGCCATTTTCCATTTGTAGGAAGACACAATGAATGATTGGAATAGGTATAAAAATCACTTTCTGCTTTATGATGTGTGGATTAATGAAAGTATTAAACCATTCTAAATGATAGATAAGGAAATTATTTCTACTGTAGCTTGAAAGAAATAAAACTGCTCTGTCTTTAAATTTAAGAGGTTTAAAACTTTGCAAGCTCATCAAAAGTGCATGGGCAACAAAGAAGGGCAAGTTTATAACCATTTATGGATCACCCTAATTTTTTAACATTCATAATTTTTCTGCTTCATTACTGTTAGTATTTCCCATAAGCTTTGAGAAACCAACTAATTTCTCCAGAAAAGAAGAGTAAATACCAGTCAGGCTAATATGCTTTTATGGGCAGTGCTGGGATTTTCCCATTTTATTGCCATTTTGCACTATTAATTTTATATCATTGACACTGTTGTCTTCATTGCTCATATCTCAAAGGCTCAAAAAGGATTATATACTGTGCTCAGAGGTTCAAGTTGGAAGTGAAATGGGATGAAATTCAAATGTGGTTCAGTTGGACAGTACAAGTGCTATGATGTGACAGTTTCTGGGTTCATGCACAGAGTATAGCTTTTTTCAGTTTTATGTACAGCTGTGATTGTGTTTGACTATGGCTTGTGTATGAATGTGTTTGCACCAGAATGTGTGCAACCAGGTGTATACCTGTAGGAGAATGTGTGGTCTCTTGTATAGTTGTAAGCATTGTGGTGTATGGAGGTATTGTGTCTTTTGACCTAAAAATGTGTGAATTCAAATGAGAGAATGATGCTCTGTGGGGGAGTGACTGCAGAACTATGCACGCATGAATTCTGCAAAAATAGTGTGGGCATGGTAATTGCCAATAGAAGTGCACATGATATTGAGTAGAACCAGATCATAAATGATTTCATCTTGAAGAGCAGCTGGAAAATGGAAGACATGGGGCTGTTTATTGATACCTGGAGTTTGTCTTGCTGTCTTGAAAACTCAGTCATGAATGGGTAATAGGGTGTTCATAACCTGATGTGCTGGATAATGGCTGGTAGAATGTGTTCATTTATGGCATTTATGTAGAAAATGGAGAGCAGCTGGTTTAATAAGAGGCTGATAGATCACATGGTGGGGACAAGAAGTCATTGATCCAGTGGTCAAGAAGAATAGAACTGCAGAGTAAGGGGAGAGGAGCAAGAAGTCAAGGTTCCTTCAGTGAAAGTGATGAATAACTACCTTTGGTTTCCCAAGAAACAGACTGTTTCCTCCCCAGGTCCTTCCCGCCTTGCACAAAACCCTTGTGTAGTTTTCTGATGCTCTAAGAAATGACTCTGTCTATCCTTTTCAAGAACCAGTAGCCTCTTGACCTCATATATCCAGTCTCAGAATCATAACTCTGAATAATACAAAGTACTAGTTATGTAAAACCGCAGAGTTATCTTCTGGGCCATCCATCCTCCTCGTGTTGCCTGGTTTTATGAATTCTGATAACACAAGGCACAACTCAAATGAATGCTGCAGTTTCTTCCTACTTTGAAGTCCCTTATCCTTCATAGCACATACCGCAGAATTTTACCTAGCAAATCTTGTGTCCAGCCTGCAAAATCAGCAATGGAATTATAAAGTAGAACTGTAGTGGTATCTTTAAGATGTCTAGAATGACAAAAAGTTTTTAAGTTATGGCAAATCTGCCATAACTCTGGGTATCCTGCGTACAGAAAAATCATCCTTAAAAAAAAAAGATTTATAATCTGTGATCAAGGAGAAAACTCTCCATCTGAGTCTTCTCCCTGCTATAATGTAATGATTTACTGCTGCTACAATGGTAAAAATTCACTACCTCGCAACAGTGCAGCATGACTAGACTTTGGCATTCAGGTCCATCAGAACCACATCAGCCACTTGAAAATTAACATACTCAAATGAGATGACTTTTGGGTGATTAATCTGCCATTTCTAATGATAACTGCGCTGTTGATTTTAGCAGAATTTTTTAATGGTTCTTGTTCTTTTATTTGCTATATCCATTTTATCCTCACCTAGCATTGGGCACAGCCATTAGAATATCACATAATAGTTGCTTCAGTAATTGTGATAGTAGTGTCCCAAATCATACCGCTTCCTCCTCGGGTTCAGATTTATGAGCAAAAGAGGACATATGCTCTCTCACTAACATCTGACTTCTCCATGTTCTGGACTCTCTCTGCTGCTGCTGTGGTAGAGGCTTCAGTTGATTTTATTTTTTTTCTTCTAATCCTTTTCAGAGTCTCACAAGTAATTAATTAATAGGGGTGCTCTGCTCAGCTTGTTTATCACAGGACAAACAGATTCTCAGTCTGGCACTACTCACCCAGTTACACCAGCCTTCATTATTTTAGTGATCAGAGATCTCTTGAAAACACATGGAGTTCCTTAAGTAGATTATAGCATCCAGTCTGCAGTGCGTATTGAATACCACAGGGATAACTGAAGGTGGTGTCAACTTGATTAAATAATTATACATGAGATACCACTTGGACGTTCTAAAAACATTTATTTGTTTTATTTTTGTTTCTTTAGATTTTCAAATTAAGTATGGCTTTATCCTTCAAACATGATATTTATAACCTTTCTAAGCCAGAATTGCTATAATTTAGGTGATCCTCTATGTACAGGAATCATGAACTGGAGAGTTAAATGAGTGTGGTGTGAATTTCTACAGAGCAAACTGTATGGGTTATGGCATCTCTGAGCAGGCACAACAGTGGGAGAGCGGGAAAGCAGAGCTAGAAGCCACAGCCGTCATATTAACCTCTGAATTTCTAGGCATTGAGGAACCATGATGAAACTGCAGTATCTTTTTGGTTAAGAGAATACCTTCACAAAACCTTCTGCAAGAAAGAAAAGTGTCGATGAGTTTATGGTAAAGTTTCTGTTTTAAAAAGATCTAAATAGAAAGCCCTTTCTATTCCATGCCAAATTCAAAAATAGGAAAAGATCACTTCTTCAGCTGAAGCAAAATTTCAGTGGATGTTGTAAAATGGTGAATATAAATGCCACTTATAACCAAACAAAACTCAGTCCTAGCAGAATTGAAATATTCCAATGATCTGTTCAGTGTTTCAAACAAATGAAAGGATATTTAGAAAAATGTCATTGTAAACAGAAAAAAAAGGGGTATTTAAAAAACTGAAACAGAAAAATGACTGTTCAGAGCAATTCAGCATGTACTTAAGGTATTAACAAAGGTATATACTTGCAGCATGGTCCAGTTGTGCCAAACCTGACATTTTGACCAAAAATGATTTTGATTTTTGATGTGATAACTTTATCTCATCTCCAGGTTTGAGCAAAGCAAATAATTTTAGAAAAGTAAGCTCAGCAGGCTTTGAGGCCAACTGAACTTAATTGGTAACTAATGCTGTGAGAGCAGCAGCCACTGATGTGAGGTACATCCTTTTACTGTCAAGTTGAGCCTCTGTGAGCAGAAGTTTGTTGCCTGCTCACATTACATCAGAGAGTGATGGGGAACTTTCTCAGTGCCACAACAATCCCTAGTCTCTCTACTTATGCAGAAAACAATTTTATGTCCCCTTATATGACACCATGTGTTCAGAATCAGCGCAACCTAGCTATATTTTATGAAGATGCTCTTTTCTGCGCATCGGTCAGTAATTTCCTCCCCCCCCCCTCCCCCCCCCTTAGCTTGCCATTTCTGACTGGTCATTTATTATGGGTCTTGAGCAAAATGTCTTCCCTGCCCAGAATAGGGTGTGAGGTATATATCTGCAGTGTTGCTGGAGAATGATGTAGAGTGAAAATGAACCTTTTATATAGGATGCTCTGAGCCCAGGCTAAAATTATTTATGAGTCTATGCTGGTTTTTTGACTCCATTTATTCCCTGACAGGGATGTTCGTACTTTCCCAGCTGTGGGTCACAAGGACAGTCTTCCAGGCACCTTCAGGCTATGTGTGATACTGAGAAATGAGATCACGTAACAGCCAGACTGTTTTCTGAACCTGGAGGTGCCCCATAGACAATGCTACTTCTTGATGTGTTTAGGACCCCAGGGAATGGCATAGGTGGGCATATATGTTTTACAGACTACACTCTCAGTACCTCAGTGGGCCTGATCTTCAAAATCAGTGTCTTCAAAGGATTTTTTGGATCCTAGTACCTTCCCCATGAACGTCAAAGGAAACTAGAAGGAAGCTCATAACTTCTATATTAAAGTAACCATGCCCTGAGCACCCAAGAGTGGTGTTTCCTAAAAGTATAAGTTTCCCTAAGCCTTGTGGTTTGGATTTTGACTGACCTCTGTATGACACTGGATCAGATCTCTTAGAACAAGCCTCTGACCACTTATTATGCTGCTTATCCTCTATACTGTGAAGCTGCTGTCTGTAACTTACATTTTCTCCTCTGTTGTCCATTCAGTAGTAGAGCTCAGGTTCAACAAAGGGGAAATTCCCATTTGGGATTCACCAGTGACTGTCACAGATCAGTGGCATTTACCCAGGGAAATGTCAAGTGGTGTCATGGAGGTGGAAGAAGTGATTCTTAATTTATTGAGGTTAACTTCTGAAATTAGCCTAATTTGCAATTTATGGCCCTTGACCATCATGAATTGGCCTGTGCAGAAAAATTCTTGCTGCCAGCATAATAATTATAACTTTGCACTAATGTAAAAGGATTTTTCTTTTCACCTTGCTCCAGCATATCTTCTTCCCATACAATGTGAAATTCAACCCTTTTTGGAGCATTCTTTATTAACCTGGATTTACTCAAATCCTCCAAGGACATTTAGCTTGGGTTTAATATCATCGTGCTAGGACTTGATCTTACATGCTTAGGATAGATGCCTTTACAACTATACACCATAGGTGTTGCTTAACTGCAAGCCTAGACAATTTCTCTACAGCTAAAATGAAAATAAGAGAAGTGCAGGTGTTGATATGGGCTGTTGTTATGAGCAAGGAATTTTGCTCCCTAACTAGATTCTTTGACACTTTGACAGGTCACTTAGTCACAGATGCAGATGAATGTAATTACACGTAGGAAGTGATTGCTAAAGTTCTCTTATTGATATGCGTGCTGGAGTACTAGCTAAAATGGGTTCATTTTTACTTTTCCCTTGAAAAAAAAAATCCCCCCGGGATTTATATGCCTTGAGTCAACTTGTCAACCATTATAAAGGGAAAGGGATGCCATGGAATATCTAATGTGGAGGAGGCTTAGTTGAGTGCTGGAAGAAGTGGAGAATTTTTTGCTTTTGAAAATACATTAGGCAATGTTTCCTGTCTCCTCCATTCGTGCCCTGAATGACACCCTGGTGCTGGGTGGAGGCCACCCATGCTGCTCCATAGCTGCAGGCAAGAGGCCAAGGTCCTGAAAAGAAATTGGGTGTTGTTGGGATCCATCAGTAAATGTGTGACACAGTTCTTATATACAGCTCCTCCTACACTAGACCCACAGGCACCGTGTGACTCAGTACAGGCACAGAGAGAGATCCGTGTGTCTCTCTCTCTGTATCTAAGTATAGCAGCTCATCCTTTTTGCTCTGGGGACCTTGCTTTGGTATTGTGGGCAAAATAATTAAAGGTCATACAAGCCTTAATGGAATAGGGCACTGATGCTTATTTTATAAACACCCCTGAAAATGTAGGAAGAAGAATGTGTTAGAAGGATGAAACTGGCAACCTATAGGTCCAGAGTGGGTGGGTGGCTGCTCAGAGGAGCCATAAGGAGGCTGGGAAAAGCACAGTTGAAACAGCAGACAGTAAACTGGGCCTGGGGGAAACATGTAGGTGCGAGCTTAGCTCTGTTGCAGCTTAGCTCATTGGTGTATCCAAGGGGTTGTCCCACAGTGGAATACAGCCTCCCTGCATTAATCCTGAGGGGACTGCAGGAGAATAGCACCATCTGCCCCTTCCATATCCTCCAAAATCACTGCTGAGCTTAGCACACATGATACTATCAAGGAAGCAAATTAAAATAGTGCATCTCATTTCTCGATTTCTGTAATTGCATTCGGTGTTAACAAAGATATAGTGGAGTAAATGCCCCACCAACCACGGGCAATGGAATAAAAATCATGGTGATCCAGACTTGAGTAGCCTTCACCTGAGATGATATGAAGTTGGCTGGTACTTCTGCAATACTAAAAGTTAATATCTTTTTTTAATCAATGGAAAATGAATTCACAGAATTTGGTCTTGAGACTCATAATGATGTGATTGCAGGTAAAAATACTAATTAAAAATAAAATGTCTTCCCTTGTTCTAACTCTGGGCTCTGTAAGATCAAATCCTGCAGGATGCTTGGCAGTTCTCATTAATGGTGCTATGCACTTCTTACTAAATCAGAAGTCCCATTGGGCTTTTTCAGCAGTTGAAGTTGTTCTGTGCTTCTCTGCTTGTAATTGCTTTTATAAAGAAGAATCAGCATATTGAAATGTGCTCAAGCCCACTTGTCAGCCTATGAAGCAAAATGAAAAGGCAATAAATCCTGATTGAAACTCTGACTTGATGCTCAGACCTGAACTCTTTAATGCTGATGAAAAGGTCGATTGGCATGTCAGGGTGTGATGCTCACTCTGCAAGTGTGGGCAGTGCAGGGTGACACTGGTAATACTCAAACCAAGCCCTGCTCTGGGATGTAAGATGGTCTGATGCTCTCAACTGAGGCTGTTATACTTGACGGGTTTAGAATTAAAATGTGGTGGCAGCTAGAGAGCTATTGTGGAGATGGTGAACTCCCTCCTTCCCTCCCTTTATGGAAACCAGGGACTAGAAGGGTGGCCCTCACATGTACCCTTTGTCCCAACACTTAAAGTCCAAGTGAGAAAGATGCCAGAGGTGAATCTGGGGCAAGCAATGCCATGCTACTAACTGTGCTGGGCTCTGGCAGCGATGTCAATTAGTTGGGACTGAAACAATCTGATATAACATCTCAAGTGATTTGCAAAGCATCTCTGCTTTGTTTACTGCTTGTGTGCTCAGTCTATACCAGTTATATGCTTTTCAGAGATTTTTATGGGGGTATTCAGCTGTGAACACGATAGTTCTGTACAGTTCTCCCCTGACATATGAGTTTATTTGAAAAAAGATATAGCAAAATTATTAATAGAAATGAGAGACAACATGTCAAAGACTTGTGATTCATAATAATGGTGTGATTAATAGTAAAAGTGATAGTAATATCAATGACTAACTGTGGGAAAAGATGAGGGGGGAAAAAAGAGAAGCCTCTCCCAGGATTCAAATCCTCTCTGCTGTAACACACAAATGATAGGACAAGCCATACTGAGTGAGGCCAGTGACTGCTTAGACCTTTATCCTGCTTTTGGTGGTAGTTACTAGCATATATATCTCCATATATATATATAAGGAAGAGCTTAAGGGCAGAATAAGCACACAATGCTTTTCTTGTACATGTTCCCAGACCCAGTGACTTGTGGTTTGGGAATTTCCTGAGCCAGAAACAGCATCTTTGTGTTTAATAATGCTTTATAGATTTTTTTTGTTTTGTGGTGTTCTCTAAATCTGAAGCTGTGTAACATTTTGGCATGTTCAGTAGCCAAAGGAGTTCCAAAGTTTAACTCTGAGCTATGCGAAGTCCTGGCTGCTCTGAACCCATTGCCTGGAAATTTCATGTGATACCCTCTTGTTCTTGCATTAGGAGAGGCAGAAACTAATAATTCCTTATTTTGCTCTGTGTGTTCTTGATGGGATTTCCTTCACTCTGGCAATTCTAAAGCATCCATTTTTGAGCACTAACTGTTTGAGGTTGACAAGAAATCACTAGGGGAATCATATTTAAAACAATATATATTTGCCATATCAACCAACTAAGATTCTTTTCTTCACATTTTCAACCTCAGAATTGGTGAATTATAACTAGATGTAGGTAACAAAAGTAAAAATAAATAAATAGATAAATAGATCAATAGCAATAAATCCTCCACCTCCCTGCCCCTTCCCTCCTATGCAAGCACATGTAGTTTTCAGCAGCTGTTATCTTCTCCTGCTCTCTGAAATGAAATTGATACATTGTGCTGTAATTTTGTACAGTTGTAGCTCTGGATGTTTTTTTTGAGTTTTATTTTTGTCTATTAGGCTATTGGTGACTTTGTGCTATAAAAAGGCTAAGTGAACTAATTTTTTGCTTTTAAAAAAACCTAGCTCTTAATAAACAACAAAGCCATTATGCAAATCAGTGCTGCATCCTTATCTTGGTGTTGAACGAGGTACTGGTGTCACTCCCTTTTGAAAAGGATGTGTCTGATTTAGAGGGGATTCAGAAAAGGCTGAGCAAAATATCAAACACTGGAGAAGACTCCTCTGTGAAGAGGCATGAGAAGAATGTGATATCTAGAACAGAGATAAATAAAAATAAATAAAAAAAGCCAAGATAAAAGATCAAATAATGAATCATCTAGAAAAGAGATAAGATTCTTTTATGGCATGGCCATTCAATTCAATTATAAAGTGGGAAATCCAAAACTTATTGAAAGAAATACTTTTTTTGTATGGCATGTAATTAGGCTTTTGAACTCATTGCCACAGGAAATTGCTGAAGTCTAGACAATATGAAACCTCAAGAAATAGATTGGCCACTTTTATGAAAAATAAAAATGACAATGCTGAATGTTAAATAATATTAGCAAAGAGATATAACTCTTGGTGATTCATATCTTAAACCAATCTTTCATGCCATATTCTTCTGCATGAGGCATTGGTATGAGATCTAGATTGTATAAAGAGGGCAAGATCTTCACAAGATATTTGCTGTGGGCTTTTACACCTTCCTTTCTTTGGTTTGTTGCGGTGCTCTGTCAGATACTGAACCAGATTGTTGGCTTTGCCTCAGTATGGCAACACATCTGCCTTTACTCAGGAGGGGAGGGATGGGAGAAAGAGGATGAAGAATAACTTGGCAAGATGGTAGTGTGCCTGACCACCATCATGCCTGCTCTTCACCAGAGCCTGAACCAGAGGCTGCTGCTGCCTTTTACATACAATTAGACATTGAGGCACTGATCCTCATATGCAGGGGTTAAAAACTGGGAGGCCATTACCGGCCAAGCCTGTGTTGCTTGCTGTGCAGCCACAAAGAGTGGCTGGAGATGCTGTCAGAAAAGCTGGAAAGGGCTGGATGTGTAAGTGTGTGCAGGTGGACTGAATGTCCACCTATACGCTTGAGCACGTTTCCTGTTGTCCATGCCAGTAGCTGCGTGACATAGCTCCCTCATAGTGCTGCTGCTGAGACACATGGCCCAAGTCTTTCAAGAGCGACTCCAGGAGCACTGTGGTGCATCTCCAGCTGAATCAGCGGAGCTACACTGTTGGTGTGCCACCAGATTCAGTTGTCCCACCTCCTCCTTCCTGAAAGATGCTGATTTCACCCATGTGTGAAAGGCCATTTGCTTATCTGGTGTGCCAATACCCCTTCCCTCTTTCTGTTCCCAGGGACCCTTTTGAGCCGTTCCTGGTTCTTGAATGTTCATGAATTCATGGTTATCACATGGGAGACAGACATAGGAGCTATGATCTGACCATCCAGTCTGTCATTTCAAGTGCATTTCCATTGCAATGCTTTGGTTTTCAGTACAGCAAAGATCCCAAATATGTTTAATAAGCCTCTGAGAAGTCTATGCAAATCAGGAAAATATTAAAGGATCAGCTTCATTTTTAGTGTATCTAAATCTAGTCCACTTCAGCGTTGACAAATTTATTAAGCAAGCACTGATATAGGTCTCCAGTTTTAAGTACATGTTTATAATCCACTGAAGTGGATTGAGATCAATAGGTTTGAGGAATGTGCTTAAAATGAAGAGTATATTTGATGAGCTCTTTACCAGGGCCTTGACTCTACAAGCACTCAAAGGTTTTCCTAGATGCAAAGTTGCACTGATACAAATTTGAAAGTGATTTGAAATTGATTTGATTAAAACTCATCTGTAAGTTTGGTAAATGCAGTTGATAAAAGGGTACATTTAAGGGTTGAGAGACAAATTCTGCTAAAGCTAGTCAGTTAAAGGCACCACCACTCTTCCAGGTCTCCTTGCCCCTGTCCTGATGATCACTGCCCCCAGAACAGAGTGGCAAAGCGCACATGTCCCTGTCCCTACACTGCTGTGTTTTACAGGCTCCTAGATTAAACTGTCTAGTAGAGTGATTTTACTCTAAAATCTCAAATTAGGAACAGAAGTAACTGAGAGATGCATTTACATTCCCTTTTGGTCTTCCTGAATTAGTGGGCTGTAACCTCTGGCAATGGGACAGGCAAGCAGCCAGGGAGCCGAGCATCTTCAGCTCCTCCTGCAGCTTGTATCAGTGTGTGTTTGTGTGTTAGACATGGTAAACAAATGGAAATGAATCATTCGATCTGGAGCGTTTTCATGCAGGAGCGTTTAAGGAAGGCTTACATCGGTTTAACAGAATCAGCACTCTGCTATCACCCAAACCTCCCAAACTTTTTCCTGCAAGACTGGGCTGGGGATGGAAAGCCACTAGTTTAAAATGCTTTACGGAGTGAATGCTTGTTACCCAAACTTCAGAAATTGTGTGCATGCTCTCAACTCACAGCAATCATGGTGTAAATGGTGTTAAATTCATGGTTCACTGGAGAGCCATGTAATGGAAGTACACTCCTGAAGCTCAGTAAAAAACTCTTAAAACCTTTAACCCCCTGCCTGCCTGCACACAGAGTGCAAGTGCCTTTAACATGCTTCTGAATAGGCAGCACACTTACAACACATTGATGTCAAAAGAGACTTCAGAAATTAGGATGTGATTCTACAAATCCATGCCTTGGATATCTATGGCTGCAATGGCTTTCTGTTCTACGTAAAGTATCAGTATCTATCATTCACTGTATTTCAATCCTTATTCCCCTTCTCATGCACTCTGTCCCTCCTTTTGAAACTTTTATGTAAAAGAAAATACATCCTTAATAATCTCTCAGTATGTGTTCTCCCCCCCATAGCTCCTGGCAACATGGTCTAGTTCAAGCTGAGTTACTTTTACTAAGCCTTTAATTCTGGGGAAAATAAGATTTTTTTAAAATGTTTTTTTTTTTTCCCATTATTGTCAGTATGGGATCATCTCATGTTTGAGTTCAATCCATTGCCCAGGAAACTCTTACACAGATGGTCAATAGTTCATGCAAGGAGGCAGCAGACCATGTAAACAAGCCTTTGGATTCAGGCATTATTATTACCGGAGTAGCTTAGTAATAAAGCCAAACCCATTGAGAAATTGCTCATTGCTATTGCTAGCATTCAAGCCTAGTCTAATTTAGGATTTTTATAAAAATCTAGAATAAATTGGATTTCTGGAAATTTTATTTCTGTTTAAGTTTCTATATATAAGTATGCGAGTTTGAGTGTATAAACACAATTGTGAAAGACAATCAGAACTAGTTAGATCTGACTGTATATCAGTAATTTTCCATACATTAAGGTATATGGGATTTTATCAGTCCTAAGAAGTACATATGCTATGAAGTACAAGCAATGGATCAATATGTAGTATGTAGACTCCAGGAGGAAAGACCAGATGGAAACAATATTCCCTCAGTTAATCCGAAGGAAACTGCCCTTTCAGAAGAGGGATTACTTTATTTTCAACTCTGCCCACTTTTGATCCAGTATTCGAGCACAGATTTCACTACTGGAATTTACATGTTTCTGGATGCTGTGCACTAGCCTTTACCCAGCAGTGACAGCATCACAGATCTGCAGCTTCATTTTTCTACAAAAATTTTCCTCTGGAGCAATCCCCCGAAAAGTGCTGAAGAACAGCAGCACTGCTCTTGCTCATGCTGGCACCTGGCAGTCAAAGATCACACTTCATAAGTGCATCATGATTTAAGTTACTCCCTAGTTTTTCCACCTATATAGAGAAATGCAGCCTCATTGCCTGCCTGTGCCACTGTGACCTGGGGAGGGAAGGGGAACATCAGACTTGCTGGAAAGGAAAGCCAGAAGAATGCAGTGGTGCTGGACACCAACTTCATTCACTCTGAGTGGATCTTGGTAAAGGCCTTTGTCAAAGTAAGGAGTCAGCTGGGTCCTAGGGAGTGAGTGGAAATCACCTTTATGCTTAGGCCTGTAAGAGAAGGTGGAGGGGTGAGGGTCTGCCCCTGCAGGCCAAGCCTTGGACCAGACTCATTATGGAGATACTGAAAGGGGGAACAGTAGTGTGACTCCAGTGCATTTCTGCTACTCTTCCTGCTCCCGAGCTGGAGATAGCAAGGGAAGAAAATAAGCAATACTAATAAACCCTGTTGCTCTCTGCAGGGTGCTTTCTGCTCTGCTGTCTACTTAATTCTCCATGTCACTGACAAACTTGAGATACCCTGCTGCTTACCTCTGCCCTTTTTTAAGTTGTGATGTGGAGTAATGGGAAAATGCATAACCACAGACACTCTTGGGCTCTCTAATAGTTCAGGAACCACACTAGAAACTGCTGAATTCCGCTAAAATCATGTTTGAGTACTGCCAGAGGAGAGACCACACATCAGACTGCACACATGCATCTCTCCTTGTTACAGCTCAACGTATGCACTGCCCATTGCAAGACCAGTGGAGGCAAACTGTGGGTATGTGAAGTTGTTAGCTGGCATGTTCCCAGCAAAACGGAAGTGATCCTTTTTTATATGCTGTGATGTCAAATCTCATTTCAGGAGTTTATGGATATGAGAGCTTCCAAGAGATCCAGAAATGAACTGGATTATTTATGAAGCAAAAATCCACTATGGGAGATTAATCACAAAGACCTGACTTCTTGTTCTGGAAAGCCCTGATCCTCAGATTGCTGGAACTGGAGGAGCATTTCTTGGGGAATATAATTTCTGTTTGCCTTCTCACTTAGGCATCTGCTGTTGGTTGGAGAATGCACAGGACACTGAACTAGGTGGTCTTTTGTTTGATCCAGTATTATTTTCTTATGCATGAACTAATACTGAAGGAAACTAGGAGGGCTAGCTCTGCTCCTAGTAAACAGTAGTTAGCACTGAATAAACACTGATCAGCCCCAGCTGAGAGCAAGTGCTGGTATGGATTAGAGGTCCTACAGCTATGGAACAAGTTGGCTGGTTTGTATTTCTTGTGGAAGCCATGGCCATCCTGTGTCCTAAAACACTCTGTGTCTGTGGCATTTCAGCTATGTGCTACTTGTGTGCGTCATGCTTCCGAAAGGGGAAGGACTACAGGGAAGGTGAAGTGTCTACAGGGATGCATCTTCATACTTCTAGTTATGATCAAATCAATAGTTACCTCTGTGTGTGAAATCACAGTTGTCTCATTAAAAGCTGAGTTATAGCGTGCATGTTCTGCTGCCGTTGTTCCTTCACTGGCTTTGGGGTAATGTTCTCAAAATGCATGCAACGGGTCAGTCCTTTTGTCCAGGCAACAAATTTGATTTTTTCCCATTTTCCCCTGCAATGTCTCCTTTAACACATAAAGATTTGTATCTGAACATGCTAAGGGCAGTGTTAAAAATCCATATTTGCCAAGAAAAGAGGGAGTACTAACATTTAGAAAAGTGGGAGGATGAATCTTCCCTGAACATACAAAGTCAAAAAAGAGACTTGCAGGGACCTGAGCATAGGTCAAGTTGACCTATGTGAGAGCAGAGAGAACAGAATGAAAGGAAAATAAGTTAGAGGAAAAGGCAGCACTAAAAATATGAGCTGCAGCCATTAGTTGTAGTACTGTTAGTTCCTAAAGTGCCTGGGCACTTTTCTTTGTCTCCAGTGCTAAGATGTAAAAGCACAGGAGAGAATCAGCCTGTGCAGTAAACAGAATAGGTCTGTTTTCCTGCCCAGGGAAACTGAGTCATGGAATCAGGAAAATGTGCTGTCATGGCCCCTGTGATGGAGCATTTCAGGGGAAAGAAGAAAGATCTTGTGAGCCTGGGGCTCTGTTAGGTTGCTTACCATTATAAAGCTTTTTTATCTCTGACCACCACACTTTGGATGGAGATCATGATACATTATTTTATGTCACTACAGGAACTCTGCCTAAAGACATGTAGGGTAAGAGACGTGGTTAAAGAATGCAACAAGTTGTCTTTCATTACCCGGCAGCCTTTGTAACTCTTGGCTTTATGTATTCCAGGCTGGTGCACTTCTGACTGGGGACCATAAAAGAGAATTTGGATGAACTGCAAAGTAGATGCAGAATGTGATACTTCCTTAATTTTTACATTTGTCATGTCCAAGATGCTAGTTACATAAAGCATAGGGTGGGGGAAGGAATTTCTCACCACGTGATTTGGAGGTGCTCATGGGGATTTTTCTTGCTCTGCAGAGAGATGGCAAGGGATCAACAGTTAGGATACATAGGAATGTCATACTCAATTAATTTCCTGAAATTACACTTTGAAGTTGTGTTTAGAAAATGAATTAATATTGGTGAAAAGCACTGATATCCTTGGATAAAGGGCAACAGAGAAGAACACATTGTTATTATTAAACTGTTGTAGAAATCCTCTCTTTTGCTTTGACTGAATTATTGCAGTGAGTTTCCTTGGTGATGTGATGTAGAATTTACTGGAGTGTTTGTGCTATATAATTGAAAATGACACTACCTTTATTAGACAATCTATGGGACTCTTAACTCTTTTCTGTGCTGCAAAGCAGCTTTGCCTGTGATTCTTATCAAGGGTCCTGAGCCAGTAAAGTAGAGGGTGGTCACATATCCACTATGAGACATCTAAGTTAAGGGAAGTCTGAGGGCAAAAAATACATGCCTTTTTCAAGGTAAACGTAAGAATAATAGAGGGATGATATATGTGGCTGAAGTCTCAATTAACCACTCATTAAATTGTTGCCCATTGATAACTAAGGACAGAGCGAAAGTGCTTATCATCTTGTCATTTTCTCCCTCAAACTAAGAACATAAGGTTCAGGGTGAAGAGACCTCTACATAAGTCATCAGCTTAGAGCCAGCTTTGTCAGCACTATCTGAAACCTGTCACCGAAGTCTGTTCATTTGTTTGAGTAAAATGAGTTAATGGTTCTAGTCCAGTTTTTCTTAGACAGGTGTCTGCATCATAACGAATCTCATCTCAATCAATGCTAATTGTGGCTCCTGACAGCAGCCTCCCAAGAGAGTCTTTAGGGAGCAAGCAGGCCATGGAGGTCAGATCTGGTGGGGTCACACCTAAGGATCGGTAACAGGCCTTGCCTTTCAAAAGCTGCCAAACTGGCATTAAATACAATGAGTACTGGAGACTAATGTGGTTTGAGTTTCTCTCACACATGAGATGTTAGAGTGGTCAAATTAAAGGTGCCTAGCTTGTTAAGTGTTAGTGCAGATTATTAAGCCATCTTTGCAATAGTGCCCTGTTCTGGTGCAGCAGTGTAGTGATGAACTTCACAGCTGAATTTCATCCTGTGGCAACACAGATTTTATCACCCAGGGTGTAGCAAGACCCTTACATTTGTAGTGACTGCAATGCAGCAGCTTTGCTCTCTGAGGGTGGGTTTTACTTGTGTTGCATCTATGGTAACGTGTGGGGTCTGATGAAGGAGCTACATGACTGAAAGCTTAACTCTTTTCTCCAAGTATACACTGATCTCAAAAAGAAATTACTTCTTCGTAAGAATATAATCACTCCCTTGTCAAATTAGATTGAGTAAATTTTCTTGTCTTAAATTCGATTTGATTTTTGTAATGACTGCTTAGTCCTACAGATATTGTTGTACTGGGAATATAGATACACTTTGATTGAATGTGGATCCTCTCCTGGATACTGCAACTTGATTACATATCCCAGTGGATCCTAAATAGGAAGTTCTGGCTTCCTGAAATCAAAATGGTTTCTTCTTTGTCACACCATTAAGAAAAAGCCAGGATCCTGAATAATAGCTGGGCTCCATGTCTCTTTCACGGAGACAAGAGAAACTTTGCAAAGAAACGAACAGGTATGTTAAATATTGATCCCTGTGTGGCACTGACAATTTGTTGCCCCTCATTTGGGGATGGGATAGAATAATTTATAATGGAAATAAAGTAAAATTTTTATACAGTAAAAATGTATATTTAATGAAGGAAATTTAAATTATTCCCCTATTCAAATAAGACAATTCTGTTGTCACCAATCAGAAAATATCTGATCTTGGGTATTGAAATTCTTCAGTGTTTGACTAAACAAGAAACAAATTTGTTCTAGTTGTTCTGGAAAGTCTTAAAATATAGCAGTTTTTAATTTTATGTTTCTCCCTAAACCTCACCTTGCCTCCCTGAAAATTAATTGTTTAATACGATGCTTAACTCCACACTGGTATGCAGGAGTCCAGACGTAGCAATTGTTTGAACGCTGCATCTGTAAAACCAACAGTATTGGCTTGTCAGTCTTTCCGTGATGGGCTAGACCCTCTCTCTTCAATCCTTGGTTTGTGAAACTACTGGGGTGTCAATTACAGATTAGCACAATCCATATCAATACTGATGAGGACAATGTGAGCCAAAACATGATGTTTTGCTAGTAATTTCAAACAATATTTCAATAATAATTTCAAACCTATTTCAAAACATATATTTTGCTATCCATCATATCCAAGAAGTCATGGTGGTCTGGGGAAGTTCCCACTGACTGGAAAAGGTGAAACATAACCTCCATCTTTAAAATGGGAAAAAAGGAGAATGCAGGGAACTACAGGTCAGTCAGTCTCAGCTGGCAAGATCAGGGAGCAGATCCTCCTGGAAACCATGCTGAGGCACAAAGAAAAGGAAATGGTGATTGGTGATAGCCCACATGGCTTCACCGAGGGCAGATCGTGCCTGATGAAAATGGTGGCCTTCTATGATGGGGTCACGACCTTGGTGGATAAAGGAAGGCAACCAATGTCATCTACTTGGACTTGTGCAAAGTGTTTGACACTGTCCTGTATGGCATCCTTGTCTCTAAATTGGAGAGGCATGGATCTGATGGATGGACCACTCGATGGATAAAGAGTTTCTTACTTTCTCCAAGAAAGCTATTTTTCTTTTCTTTGCTGCCTTAAATTCTACAAATCTTTTTTTCAGCAGAATATATCGTCTCTGAAAAATTAGGCTCTTTATTGGTTTGTTACTCCGTCCAAGGAATTAAATTATTTTCTCTGCATCACTGGAGGTGTCAGAATGGGACAAATCTGCAAGAAATAACTCACCAGTGGGCCATTTCCCTTTGTGTCACCCATAGAATTAGTATGAAAGGGCAGTAGGAAAAGCAACCATATCAGCTTAAAATAACTATTTTTTTTTTTCCTGTGAGCTCTCCCCTTGGATAATTTGGGTTTTTTCCTTGTAATGAGTGCTTGTGAAGATTATGAATGTCAAGAACTGCAACATACCCTGTGCATCTACTTCATCTAATCACAGTCCATGTGCCATTAGAGGGGAGCTACAACTGCTAATCCCTTCTGAATTCCATATGAATTGAAATGCTCAGTTGACACATAATGGGTCACAGGTGTGCTGGTTTCAGCTGGGATGGCGTTAGTTTTCTTCTTGATAGCTGGTTTAGTGCTGTGTTTTGGATTGAGTATGGTAATCTCCATAAAACTCTGATGTTTTAAGTTGTTGGTAAGTGGTTGGAGTGCTTACACTAAGTTGAGGACTTTTTAGCTTTCCATGCTCTGCCAGTGGGGACGTGCTCAAGAAGTTGGGAGGGGAAACAGCCAGGACAGCTGACCCAGACCGGTGAAAAGGATATTCCATACCGTATAACATCAGTATATAAAACTGGACTTGTCCAGAGGGTGGGAATTGCTGTTAGAGGATGGGCTATTGATCACTGAGTGGTGAGTGATAGTTACCTTGTGCATCACTTGTTTTTGTATATACCTTTATCAGTGTTATTAATGATTCCTTTTCCCTTGCTGTCTTATTAAGCTATTTCAACCCACGAGCTTTTTTCCAGTTGTCTCCCTCATCCCACCTGGCAAGCAAGAAGCTGCGTAGTGCTTAGTTGCCAGTGGGGCTAAACCACAACAGGTTCATCTCCTTCTCAGGGAAAAGTGAGTGCTATCTGCAAACAGACCACCAGCTGTGCTTTTGAGAGAGGCAAGAATTATTATCCCTTTTCTTCCAGGACATCAAGTCATGGTGAATTGCTTCAGAACCCAGTGGACTCCATCTAAAGCCTGCCTTCAGTGTCAGAGGTCCAGGGACATTATGGGTCTTACCTGTGGCTGTACCCAGGCAATAGCTAAATGTCTTCTAGGAGCTGGATGAAAACCAGAACAAGATTCACTTTGGTTCTGTTGGTGTTGTTTTTTTTTTTTTTAACCAAAATCTTTTGGTTTAATTTGGATTAACCTGCTGTATTAATTAAGTTTTCAGGTCAGGCTCTGCCTCCTGTTAGGTCATGAAATTGGCTTTGTGACACCAGTGTTGCACGAGACATTACATCAGTTAAATGTGGCAGGATTGCACTGACTTGATCTTGCGTGTCTACGTATTCTGTGCATAATCCTGAGATGTCAAAGTTTTCTTTCCTCTTCGAGATGCCTATGTATACATTCTGTTATTTGCTATGTATGGATGTGCAC
Organism: Rhynochetos jubatus; assembly: GCA_027574665.1. NCBI lineage: Eukaryota > Metazoa > Chordata > Aves > Eurypygiformes > Rhynochetidae > Rhynochetos > Rhynochetos jubatus. The sequence continues at coordinate 30,915,651 of CM050655.1, read as the reverse complement.
AGTCTGCTTACAATTACTTGGAACTGCTGATTTCATATCAAGCGTACAGTGCATTTAAACTGTGAACATGTTTAGGAAGCTCTATTCCTTTTTGACGCCTTATGCCCAGAGGAAAGAATGAAAGGAAAAATATGTGCATTTTTGAGTAGGAGATAAAAAGGATTGCTCTCAGGAGACTTTCTCCTTAGATTCTGTGATGAGTAATGCTCCTGTCAATTATCGGGTTATTCAGAAACAAGCTAAAAAAATGCTTAATTTTACCTTCATTTGCTGTTTGTATTGATGCCATTTCTAATCCTGTGAAAATAGGTATTCCCTGTGGAAATGAAGAGCTCTCAGCTGGACGACGAATCAATGCCAATTAAGATCATAGTAATGATTAAAGACTTCCCACCCTGGGTCTTCATTTGAGATTTTATTAATACTTTTGGAGAGACATATTCAAACATTTGTGAAGTTTCCCCACAATATTAGCTTTGGAACACTTAGTATAAGTTGCAAAGTGCTAACGTAAGTAATTTTCTTCCTTATATCTATGGATTCTTAGCATAGTACTAGGGACTGTAATGACTTGATGGATAGATATCCATGACTTAACAGAGTGTACCATGCTTGTTGAGTGTTGGGTTTTTGTAGTTTGTGTTAAATATTTTATAGTTGTATGACTCTCTCTTCAGTAAAATCCCTCTCCCAGGATGAGAAATCAGTGTAAGATGTAAAACCTAAATTGATGGCAGTGAGGATTTACATCTTACATTTTTAAGTTATATGTGTCTAAAGCAGGTTGATTAGCTAGGATCCTTCTCTGCCCTATGAAAATCATATGGCAATTCAATACACCTATTTCAGGTACAACTTTTAGAAGGAGTTGTTCTTTGGCAGTCAGTTGTCTCTCCTCTGCAGAGAGGAAACTTGGATGCCAGGCTAAAAAGTTGGATGCATAATTTTTATACGGTTTTATACAGTTTACACTGCTGTGTGAATCCTACCTTTGGTGTGTTTAAGAATCCTACATCTCTTCTCTAAAGAGCTGTAAGGGCTAGGAGCTGGTTACCCTGGTTTAGAAAATTTTGTCTTTTTTGTCTTGAATTCCACTGCTCTGTCCAATACTGTTGGGTGGATTTTCCAGTGTTTTACCACAGAAGCAACAGCATTATAGCTGTGGAGAAACTAGTTTAGGTCTGAAACATTTAAATAAGTCTAATGGCAGTCACAGGACAAGATACTCTTCTTGGAACAGTATGGAGTGTGAGTCTGCAAAAATTCATGCATGGATATTTTTTGCTTCTTTATTTGGTTCTAAATTGCTTCAACCTGCTATAGTGAAAGGGCTGCACTCTTCCTGGTGATACCTGAATTCACCATGTTGTTTTTCTTCAGGAGCAGGTGAAGCTGTAAAAGTCACAACTGACAGGTAAGGTCCTAATATCCTTTCACAGTCGATGGGATTTATGCCCTTAAATCCCCATTGACTTAAAATGGTTTCTGTCTTGTTGGTAAGAAACTCTACAGTAAAAAAAAAGGTGGCGTGAAAAGTGCTTCCTGTTTGTAGTAGCTGAAAAGCATCTTGTGGGTGGATGTTGTATAGATAACAAAAATCTGAAAAATAAGAAATACTTCAAAGAGCTACTCTAAGACTTCTTCCAACATCTCTTTACATCTGTCTCTTGAGTCCTTGATAAAACTTAGTCATAATGCACATGGAATAAGTTTGGTGAGATTTAAGAAAAAAGAAATTGAAAAAAGTATTTGTTATCTACTAGAGGGAAGGTTAAAGAAAAGGGAAAACAGAAAACAAAACAAACAAACAAACCACTAAGCTAATTTTGTCCTCTAATAGAAGGTTTGGTATTCACATTATTCAGTGCAATCTGGAATGTAGACTGAGAACATAATTCTGTGTTGTAAACTTATTTAAAATGAATGAGAGTGCCAGCTCATGTTCCTCTAACAATATTTTATGTGCTTACTTTCATGGGTTGATCCCATACACTTATTGGATTTCTTAGTCCAGGTGTCATTCTGATTTCAGAAGGAGGAAAAGAAACCTAAGTGTCAAGGTTTGTAAAAGTAAGAGATATCAGCTGAATCCCTCTTACTTGGTGTCCCCTGCACTTTCACTCTCCCTTAACATCATTTCCTAAGCCCATGCTTTCTTTCTGCTGATGCAGCTGGGAAATGGCTGGCCAAGACATGGGAGAGCTGAGGCTTGGATGGATTCATGGCTAAGGATTTCTGTGACCTGAGCCATTCCTGGTACTTATTGCAGAACCCCCAAGAGACCCCAGCATTGTCAAGAAGAATAAATTGCTTCCTCACTTGTAGAAGGGGTCCCTAAAGTTCAGTGTTAAGTAGTGAATGGGGATGTATCACAGGAGAGATTTTGCTGCTCCTGTCTATAATAAGGTTAAAAGGTAACTTGATCACATTCTCCAACTATCTCCAGTGGGGATATCTAGTATATAGTGCAGAGGTGGGAGAGGGCTCATTAATTTTAGACAAAGTCATAACAAGAAACAGTAGCTGGAAATTGAAACCAGATGAATAAAAAATGAAAGTAAGATTTTTTTATTTCTGATTTATTTATTTTCTTAACAGTGGAGATAATTAACAAACTTTGTAGACTGTTCAGAGGAAAAGGAATGCTTTCCATCCCTTTCAATCTTTAAATAACACTGAGATTTCTTTCTATGAGGGGAGTTTTAACCACTCCAGAAGTTATTGAGCTGAGTAGAGGAATTCCTAGGTGAAGTGTTGCCATTAATATTATTGAGACTTTGAGGCTGCAGGATCACCATGGGTCTTTTTGGGCTTAAAAAAAATAAATAAAATCTATAAACAGCTGTCTATAATGTAACCTTTCAAAGCCATTTTGTTGAATGGTTGAGCTTTTATGATATTTTACCTACACATTTCTGCATACATGTAAACCTCTCTCAGGCTATTTTTCCGTTCTCTTAAGCTCAGTTTTAACTGTAGCATAAACGACATCCTCCTTCGCACTGCTACTGGAAATGAGTAAAATAGAGGGAAAAACATAGGTTGTTGTGGCTCTGATTGTAATTCATCCTCAGGCTCCTCTCTGAGACTGAACTCCTTCTGAACAGATAGCAATGTGTCTTAAATGCACATCTTTGTAGGAAGAAAGTATTCAAGTTGCCGTGGCTTTTCTTAGCTTGTCCTTGTAATTCCTAGACTTTCCTTGTATTGTCCTCTCCCTATAAATCTACAAGCTCTTTCAATGGCTTCTTTTCCCTTCTTCATGGGCTCATATCTCCAGCCTCAGTCCAATGAAGATCTAAGTGTTCTCTGTCCACACTAATCAACTATCCTTATGTGATATTTGCCGGTGGAGGTTCTGCCCTGCTGCAGATGATGAGCAGAGCAAGGAGTTTGCCAGGGCAGGAAAAAGGAGATGAGATAAAACAAGGGATCTATTTAGCACCCATCTCAGGAATCAATGCTCATTTTCATAATGAATTTGCCTGTGTTCATCATCACTGCAGCCCTTCATTAGGAGGTTGAGATTCGATATCTGCCATTTTGACGGTAACCCAGCAGTAGGTTGCTCAAGGAAAGATCTCTAATCGTTGCTGTGAGGCACTGGGTTGCCGGTGGGATGGGGGCTGTTCCTGGCAAGACAAGGAAGGAGAGAGAATTAAAGAAAAGCTTTCTGTGACTACAGCTTGCCAGCTTACCACTAATAAATGTGCTCCTGAACTCTTCTTAACTCACTTCTTTATTGATTTATTTGTATATGTAGGACTTCATGATGAAGGAATACTGTCCACCCTTCCTCCTGAAATATGGCTGCCTCTGCTATGGAGCGTGATGGGTATTTAGCACCAACTAGACAACATGACATTTCAGAACCAGAAGAAGGGAAAAACAATAGATTTGGCTGAAGTATAGGGGTAACTAAGGAAGTGAAAATATTGTGACAGCATTTGTGGAGCCCATCTAAACAGTGTATATACCCTTCATGTGCATCAAAAGGTTTTATGTGTGTCTAGCTTGGCGAAATACTAGTCTAGGTTTCTTAGCCACACACGTCAAGATTTTGATATTCTCAATTTATAAGAAAGCATTCTTCATTTAGGAAGGATGGTGGGAGAGCCCACTAGGCTGTATTGACAACCGGCTTACCTGCCAGTGCCATCCTTTGGCAGCTGCTGGGAGACTGTAAGTAATCATTGTGAAGGAACACGGCAGTGCAGTTGTTTTTTCCTTGCTGGATGGGATTTACCTGATCCGTATTCTATTAGCTGTTTTGTGACATAAAGTGTTAAGAGTTGGAAAAAAGTGGGAGTTATGTGTAAACAGAAGCTTCTAGCAGTGACTTACATACATGCATGCACACGGTGTGTCTTGGCTCAAGATGAAGGAACATTGAGGCTCTGCTTTGTACACTTCGATTTTTCTTGCCTTAACAGGCATAAGTACCAGGGGAGGTCTCATTTAAATTGGAGACAGAGAAATGATTATCTGTTTATCTTGCTTTCCTTTCAGAGCAGCACAATGAAATCAGAACTCTCCTCCCCCCCTCCTACTCTCTTCCTAGCAAATAAACCTTGTTTTATAAAAATTAGAATGCATTGTAGATAAAGGAAGGTGACCCTAGGTCTTGGATCTGTTTCCTTCATTAGGAGCAAATCGGCATGTAGTGATTGCTGCTTCTAGTATCAATGCTGGAGCATTTAACTAGTCAGAAGAGTTTACAGATGTCAGAAGAGAAAGCCAGTGATGCATATAATATATTGCTGGAATCATAAATAGCTGAGACAAGGGCTGGTTATTGCTTAGTTCAATATTGTTGTTTAATAGCAACTCTGAATACACTCTGCGGGGTTAAATATTGTACTATTAACTCCAGAGATAATGATCTTCCTAGATTGAATGAGAGACAATCATATTATAGTGTGATGCATTTCTTTGAGCTCTCCATATGTGAACAGGATAATTGAGGGGACTAGCAATTCTGTAAGCCATCCTGAGGGTCAAATTCTCTCATTGTATGGGCTCCTGATTCCTAGAGAGGGCAGGAGGACTTACTCGATGAATACAAAAGCATTAGATGACCCTGCTTTGTATATTTATAAACCACCCAGCATCCCAGCCTGTGGATATTCTCAATCTCTAAATAATTATAAGGTATCTGTTCCACAGTAATATCTTCATAGATAACAATTTATCCAGGATTTTCCCTCATCCTTTCTTATAGGTGACTGAATGAAGAAATGAGTTCTCTTCATGTTGATCTTTTTCTCTCTCTCCTGTCTGAGCTCAAAGAAAAATGAAAAAGGATTCAGCAGTGAAAGCCCTGTTTCTAAAAGAGCAGTAATGTCCCTAAAAAACGTCCTATCCTTAAACCCAGCTGAATAGTTCAATGAGAGCATAGATCACCTAGACAGTTGGAGTGGAAGATTTTATGATATTTTAGGAATACATTTTTAGCTGGCCAAACAGAAGAGGAATCTTAGAGGATGAAAGAAATGCCCACAGTTTACCTTTGCTTGCAACAGCCTATTCACTTTCTTTATATTGTGCATTTGCTCTACTCCTAGAGTGTCCCTCATTTTCTATTTCTTATGTTTTCAATTCCTGTTTTGTTAAATCCTATATTTAAATGTTTCAGTTAAAGGATTCAGAGTTACTAAGGAGAGGAAATTAGATATATTTATATATGTATATATGCATGGTTGTGTGTATGCAGATACTCATACAAAGTTATCAAAAACAAAGCCAAATGTTATGTAGACTTTTGTCTTCCCTTCTAAGATTTAACCCTTTACACTCATTAATATTTTGTTTTAAATTCAGAAACTTTGGAAGGCAGCCTGTTGTCGTGTAAACCCACAAAGGCTGCCAAAGGCTGGTACCAGCAGACAGAAGAGATGTGCACCTCAGTTCTGTTCCCTTTCCACCAAATGACTATTTTAATTTGCTTCACAGACACTTGAGGTCTGCAGAAACTACACACAGATATATTGAGAGAGTGTTGTGCTGGTGTGTTATATGAACCATTTTAAAATATTTTATTTTAATCCCCAGAACTTTGTGATTGTCTCCACAACACAATTAAATGTAATTTACCTTAGCAGTTTGGAGTTTTCCTGGGTAACTGTGGTAAATCAGGAACTATCCAGGAAGGACTATAAGCAGTTGTTTAAAGCTTAATTTATACTAATCTATAAGCAGAATGACCTCTGCAATTCTTGCTTACTGGGGACATTCTGCGCTTTTACTTATTCTCAGGTTTGGTTTCTTTTCTCCCTTTGAAGGTCACCTTCAAGGCAGGTTATCTTTTAGGTCTCCTCCTTCATGCAGATGAGGATTTATTTTTATTGCTTTTAAAAATGAGTTAGATGTTTCTGATTTGCTTGCTGGTATCTTTTTAATTTCATCATGGGAGTCTTGCCACTGGATGCACTGTGATTTTGAGTCCTAATTTTATTGTCTAGGTAAAATGAAGGACAAATTTGAAACATTTTCCACTTGAAGTGCAAGGATACTTTTGATTCACAAGCCTGTTGCTGCCTGTGAAGCCACTTGCAAAGTAATGACTGCTCAGTTCTGGTGGATACAACCAGGTGTAACTGTTGGGTATGTAAATCTTCACATGATCATCAGCTATGAAAGAATTTATGATACAACAGCAGTGACACATTAGAAGTATAGGCTTGTTGGTATATGAACAGGAAGTCAGAGATTCCTGGTCCAAAATAAGTTGCTTCTTTGCTATCTTTGCAATGACTTAAGAATTTTTATTGAGCTCCCATTATTCCTATAAAGGTTTTTTTTTTTTCCCCATTTAGCAATTTTATATTTGTCTTGATTTGCAGATTGGAGAATGTCTATTGGTTTGGGATTTTGTTTTATTCTATTGAAATCCTAATAGATAATAACATAAAATAATAATAGAAATAAAGCACACAAAAAACCCCTTACACTATTGCTTCCTTATGTTTTTGAGGAAAAATTGAAACTAGTCAGATCATTGGAGACTGTATTAATTTGTACTCATTCAAGACCTAGTCATCTTTGTCTTTTTTGCTTGCTTTTTTTCTTCCTTAGAAGATCTATCCTTTTCCCCCAAAAGCAGAAGGAGAATGGAAATTCCACAAGGTAATGTATTTCATAGCAGAGGCCAGGGTAATGCACTCTAAATCACTTGCATGTCTTATTTGTTAAAAAAAAAAAAGACTTTATTGAGTAACTATAATGTCGCATAATATACAAGATCATAACATGAAGAGGCATCAACCATCCTCATAACACATAAAATAGAAATTATGGGAAGCTATTGAAATTGGCATAGAGCTGATACTCCTTTTTATGAATGGCATAGTCATTTACACTGAAAGAAACGTCTGCCAACTTGAACTGACATCATAAGGTAACATGCGAGACTGTTTTGTTAAAACTTTTACCAGAAATAAAGAAACACATTGTTTTGGAAATGTTTTAGTTGTGAGATTCATTAATTTTAATGCTTGAAGCAACCTTAGCCTATCTCTCTGTCTATAAAGTGTAAGGATTTATCTGTTGGTTCTTATGGGGGAAGGAGGAAAAAACAGAGAGCAGTGCAGGGGCATAAGATGAAAGTTAGTAACTTATTTTAAATAAACTTGTATCCACAAGAGGAGGGTACAGCTATGTGTCAGATGCTTGTGTCCCATGAAATGATGCAGTGTCACTGAGAGCAGAGTACCAATAGCAGCACAAAATGACAGGTTTACCTTCACACCAGCTGCAAGATGCAGCTGCAGCATATGATATGAAAAAAAAAAAAATGAAACATTCTCAAGTCATTTTAAGACAAGAATAAAAGCAAATGTCTATTTCTTGGTGGAGTCTAGTCAGTCACTAGTAAAGCCAGGACCTCCAGTAAGGGCAATTGTAGATATGTCAATGTGGAGAAGAGGTGTTCCATCGTATTTAAAGATAACAGAAAAAAAGGTGTTCGCAGTAACTGTACTTCCATTGGTTTGATCCCATTTGTGTAGAGAGGTTTAGAACATATTTGGAGGAAAAGAACAAATAAAAGCCTGGATTTAAATAGAAATCAGGGCAATACACAACCTGGGTTTGCTAAAACATGGTCATACTAAGCAAATTATTATTTTTTTTTTATAAAATAAACATTCCTCTATACAAGGAAAAACAAGATCCTCTGATTTTCCTTTTTCAGTAAAGCATTTGATGTAGGATTACATGAAGAGTTGTGAGTTAAAGGGTGGAATATTTGGTTAAAAGATCAGAAAGTAAATAGATAAAAGAGAATATTAAATTGTGGAGTGTTGGACCGGAAGTAGGCTCCCAGCCAAGTTACCTAAGGACTGTTCTTAGGCTCGGTTTTGTGTAATATTTTCATTAGGGACTTCGGTGCTGTAGGAATTTGCTGATGCTACATAATTTGATGATAGCAGTACAGAGGAGCATTGGGATATTGTTTGAATGAACTCAATGACCTTCAAGGGGAAGCAGTAGAAATAGAATAAAATTCAAGCTAACAAAGGGCAAGTTCATACGTTTTGAGACTAATCATGAGGTTTTTCTCATATAAGGCTGGGAACTCTGCAGTGGAAATGACAGAGGAGGAAAAGGAAATGGATTAGCTGAGCATAGGATGACTGCGAGCTCTCATCTTGCAGTACTTTGGAAAAGATAAATGGGACCCTTCAGCCTATCAAGATAAGTAATATCCAATGGAGACAGAAAAATCTGAATTCCATGGCACAAGGTAGTAATACAAAGCAAATCATTGCTGAGTGCAAAGTGATGGTGAGACTTGATGTGGAATACGATGCTGAGCCCTGGTGACTCCTAGAGGAGAAAGCACAAGGCCTGGAACAGCTGCAGGAAAGGTCTACCAGGAGATATATTAGGGAAAACCAACACAGGCTGTTTTGGCAGCTGTGATGGAGTCTGAGGAAGTCCTAAGTACATGAGAAGAGTTCAGGGAAACTTGCTCAGGATGGACTTGCCCCGTGTGAAGGGCACATGGACCAGACTTGCTGAAGCTGACAGCTTTTTCTATTCAAGTAGGTGTATGCTGCTGTGTACCTGCATAGTGGGTCCAGTGGACAGCAGGAGTGGAACACACACACCCTACCAGGGTGAGACTGGAGTGTGCTCTCTGCTTTACTCTGATCTGGGTTGAGTAACTATCCCATCTGTACGAGTAGGGTACTGCAAGGGCAGAGTACATCAGAAGACAGTGTCTGTGCCAACTGCTGTACTGAGTGAGTGGCTTAGGCTTGGATCTGCTTCCATAATACACACCTTTATAATCTCTGTGGGTTTTTTTTTCCCCAGTGATTTATGCTACTAACTTTCATCCCTGGTGCTAATTATGGTTCTGCTCTAAACTTCTTCTGCATCTAATGTGAAGAGTCTCAGGGTGCATGCTGAACCTAACATCATATTTCTGGTCAACTGCCAGATTGTATCTGGACTCAGACTCCATATATGGACATTTATGTAAACAGAGAGAGCTCGATTTTGTGTTTAACTACACTTTTGATCATCATGAGTCAGCTCTGTCTTGAGCTATCTGGCACCTCCAAAAGCTGTCATGCCACTATGTCAAAGGTTTCGAACAGGGACAACATAATCTCAGTCTAAGTCACCTCTACTGCTAAAAATTAATTAAACATTATCAAATTAGTCACAGCTTGATGACTATCAGCCTCTTGGTATAATTAAGGTACTAGAATTACACAAAAGTTTCCACCTAGTGGGTAAGCAAAATCTACTGCCACTTGATCTTTTTCTGGATTAATCTTTTAAGCTTAATAACAATAGGATAAATACAGTGAATGTAAAGCATGGCACAGATGAGAGATTCAGTTGCACAAACACAAAACGGGGACTATCTGGCTCAGCAAGAGTACCTCTAGAAATAATATAATACAGGGCTATAGAATAGGTTGCAGCAATACAAGCTCTGGGGGGAAAAAAAGTCATACTGTCTTCATGAACAGCAGTTTGATGCAGAAGACATGCAGGATAGCTGTGCATCTTCCCCTGGCTCTTTGAAGGCTTCAGATCATGGAAAAACCATTGTAGAACAGTTTAAGCTGAAATGGGCCTCTGGAGGTGATCTCCTGTATGTTTTGGTACCGCATACTAAGAACCATGCAATAGGAGCAAGTTCTGGAGGAGAACTGCCCAACAAATAAAGAAAGAGCAAACTGAAGATAGGTTCAAAATCTGGGCTGGTTCTGTCTGGAAAAGAGGAGACTGAAGGGGAGGCTGAAGGTTTTGAAAATAAATAGATTGTTATAAAGCCGATTATTGTTATATTGATATATATTCATTGTTGTTCACAGTCTGTTGGGCAAGAAGTAGTTGACCAAAATAGCAGGAAGGGAGATTAGAGATGTATATTAAGCTATGAATTAACAACGTATCGTTAGACAAGGATAGACTAAGTACATCATATCATGCCTCAAAGTAGGGAAGAAGGACTTCTACCCAGAGAATTTTAGGATTCAGAGCAATTTAAAAGGAGGACATGACCAATAAAATAATAAGACTGACATATCTGCTGAAAATGCTATATGACCCTAGGAAACTGGGATTTTGCTGCTTTCAAAGGCAATGGGATTCACAAAGCCTGGCAGGGACTCTGATCATGAAAGACTGTATTTTTTTCTCTTCTGGAAAACTGTGTGTATGCTTTCTGTTGTTCATTATGTAGGCAGCTTGGTGGTCTAATGGTTGAAATAAATATGTTGACAGAGATCAAGTGTAAAAATCTATTTCCAAAACTGAGAGTATCACATCGATTATCAAGGACGGTGTGTTATCTAAAATAGCATGAAATACAGCTGCAAATAATTCAGGAAGGATAATTGTCTGATGAAATCAACAGAAGTTCCCACATTTGGTAACTGTTTCTAATAATGTGATCTTTCAAACTGCTGTAAATCTTCAGGATGGTGCTGCATCCTTGGTGAAAGTCAAGGAAATGAAAACACCATGCACAAGCAGTAGAAGCCTTACTAGTTCACTGAATCAAGTCTTAGAGCTATTACAAAGGACTCCATAACTTAAAGAAAATGCCACTGTTACGATTGCTTGCTTTATTCTTGGAGGACTTGTCTTCCCTAGAAATCTGTTACAAATTCATCACATCTAACTACACAGGGAAAAAGACATAAAAAAAGATTTCTTTTTTTTTTCCACAAGGTGAAATTTCTTTTTAACTTGGGAGAGACAAGTTAACAGGTATGACAGCTAACTGTGGGTAAGGAAACTGATTACAGCATCTTCCTTATGGCAGAGTTTTTTCTAATGGGACTAGAAGATCCTTTACGATTAACACGAGGCAGATGACTAACTGCCTGCTTCCAACACATCCGTCTACTTTTCCAGGTGAAGGTGCAAAGGATATTTTCTTTTGATCTTTTATTATTCTCCTGTTTATATCTATATTTGATATCTACAGTGCTTAATTCACTGGGAAAATTTGTACAGTAACTCAGATCACACCCCAAGCTTCCAAACGGCTAGTGTTGCTCTGGCAGAGCCAAATACCCAGTGCCCGCTCCTCTATTTATTGTAGCACTCTGTGGCACACAAAGCCAGAGAGAGGAGTTTGGCAGCATACAGATTAGGTTTTCTTCCATTTTTCTGCAAACAACTGAGAGGGAATTGTGTCAGTGTTCACACGAATGTTTAGAGTTGGTTGATTCAGATTCATCCCAGCATGTCAGGGCATATGGAGCAGGGTGGGAGAGCGATGGCAGTGCCTTGTGGAGTGACTCCCAAACAACACAACTGGGCTTCCAGAGCAGCCGGCAAGCGCTCATGAATCCTGAAGGGGACCTAATGATTTTTGTTCGGGAAGGGGCTAGTGAATGATGGATTTGAAACTGGACCTCCCATCTGTTCCCGATTCATCTTCCACCAAAGCTAAAGAATGAGAATGAGCAACTGGGCAAAAGCTTCATCCAGCTGTCTGGGGATCATGTCACCAAGCCAGACGGCAGTAATTTAACTTTCCTCTCTCATAAGACCAGTGTATACTGGCTGAAATTTATTGTTTCTTCATTACTAAGGATTTACTGGATGCTTCGTTGTTCTTGGGGAGAAGGCAATATTTCCTGCTTTGTAAATGTGACCTTTCCTTTCTGGGCATTTTTTAGCCGGCTATATTTTGCTTGTAAGAGATAAATGTGTGGAGTATTACAGAAAGGACAAAGTCCCAGTAGTGGATTAATAAGGATTGTCCTGCATGGTGTGGAATACTTAGCTGTGTTATTATCTAAATCTTCATATAGAATACTTTCACAGGGCTGTGATACAGCACCAAATGGCTATAGAAATCACCAGATTGAGCTGTGGGGAGGGAGGGTTGGAAAGCAAGGGGTTTTAGGGAAAAAAATATACCAGATCCTTAATGATTAGGTTCGTGATGCTTGCTTAGATATAATGACACTTACATCCACAGAATATCTGGTCACAGCAACAGCAGTTAGGGAGCTGGGGCTGCCAGAACACAGACCTCAGGATGACATGGAGCATGTTTCGAAGACCAGTCTGTCTTCAGATGATGTGAGCACTTCTTGTTTTGCAAAAGGGCAAATCTGCTCTAGATTAGTGCTAATTAGCCTCCTGTCTCTACGGTTGCAACGGAATCATGTGGGTTTTTTATGCTGTAAATCACATTTTAGTCTGTGAAAAGTCTGTCATTTATTTTCAAAGCAGCTGTGCTTTTCTGATACATAGAGAGACATCTGTTCTGGTTATTGTGTCAGTCTAACACATTCATGATGACTTTCCCACCGCCTCACTATGCTATCACCTCTTTTCCTTGTGAGAGGAAGCAGGAGAGAAAGCATCTTTGATCTCTGCAACCTATTAAGGTTAAGGATGCTACATGCATGTTGGCTATCCAAATTAGTTGAAAATAACAGAACACCATTTTATGAAACATTTGAAAATAACAACTTTATTCTCTGGAAACAAACAGGCTTCCTATGACATTCAAAGAAGCAGGCTAGTAAAAAATTTCCAAGTGAAACTTATGTAAAGTAAACAAGTTACTTACGGGAAAATTGCTCTCCTAGAGTACCTGCTAGCAGTTCCCAATCAGATTGGAAGGATGTATTACACTGGGTTCACAGGGAGCTGCCTTGGGACTGGTACTACTCATTATTTTATTAAAAATCTATTAGTAATAAAATAATTGTTAATTTTAATTATCTTCTGTGGTGTAGGCAGTATAGCTTACCGATGGTATGAAACCTGGAAAATCTGCAGATGCCACAGACACTTAGAAGAATTTAAAATGAACTTCATAAATCAGAGGAACCTTGTGCAAGACAAAAGTCTGTGATTCAGTAAGAGTAAGTGCCAAGTATCACACAGAAATTGAGGATTACCTGGCTCAGCAGGCTTTCTGCAAGAGTGGATCTAGGTTTGCTATGAGGCTACAAAATGGAAAGAACCAGGAATATCACCAGTGCAGAAACCTTCTACATTACCTAAATGTAGAGGAAGGAGTGTTGTGCATTTAAAAGCCTCAGCTACAATGCTTCCTTTGTTTATGGGTTCCACACTTTGAGGAAAAACCAGGGAAAACTGAAACAGTCTGACAAATGGCCATACAAGTGATCCCAGCAACTAAAACCAGCCAGACATATGGATCATGGAAACTTCAATGGTATTTGTAAAGAAAAGGTTAGAAAAAGTGTCAGAGTAGATGTAACTGTAGTAGTTTTCCCATATGATCTGGGAATAGACTAACTGATATCTCAAAGTCATCTCCAGCAATAACTAGGTCAATGATTTTTTAAATTTTTTTTTTCCTATTGTAAGTTGAATTTTCTCCACCTTAGAAGAAAATCAGGATATATTTTTTTGTACCTGTATTTAGAGTAAAAGAAAAATGTGGTTTTCTGTGAAAGAAAAAAAAGCTATTTTGATCCAACAACTGGAAGAGATCCATACAGCATTTTATATAGTATCTGTACCATTGATAACATTCCACAGGATGAGAGTGCCTGGTACCCAAACTTCAGGAATTAAAATGTCAAACCACATCCAACTTGCATAATGTTATTTGTAGCACAATAATCTCAAGAAAATGAAGAAAAATCATGGCACTAAAGCACAACGTACTGTGCAAATCAGGTTTGAATGAAACCTCTTGGCCACAGAATAAGGGAAGTCCAATGTGAAGGAGAAAACCCAACGATCATTGGAGCAGCAAGCTCAGCAGTGCACAAGGTGTGAAGTCCCTCTGCTCGCCTTGCTTCAGGTGTCCCTTTAGACTTCACATTTAGAATGATGTCTGCAGGTGAAACTGCTGTGGTGTGGACTATCAGGTGAAACTGCTGTGGTGTGGACTATCAGTCACACCCCAAAGCTGTTTCAAATACTCAGAACAGGCTTAGCTTTTGGGGCTTTCTGATGTCTTACTATGCTCTTGAAGAAAGATAAGAGAAATTAACTTCCAGCCACCTTTCCTGCCTTCACCTATTGAGGCTCAGTATGGTTGTGATGCTGAGACAATTTTGTGCCAGCCAATGTGGGAATTGCTTCGCTCCTTTCATTACCAACACAGCAGCATCTGCTTTTCAGACAGGATGCCAAAGGAGAAATGTACTCCTCTTCCTAGGTATCCTGCAGCACCAAGATCAATTATACAAAATCCATGCTCTTGGGCTTTAAAGACTGTAGATAGTGGGGATTTTGGAAATTAGATTGAAGTAGTTAAGTGTTGCAAATTTCCTCTCTTGAGCGGCTGTGGCTTGATACGGCTGCTTAAAGGATTCTTTGGCAAATGGATTGCATTTCCTAGTGGGATTTGTGCTGTGAATAAATAAATTTCTATAATCAACTACTGATATTTCTGCAGTCTTCACAGCCTGCCTTTTGAATAAATGCACATGTGTATAAACATTTCTGTCCATTTAAAATCAAGTAAGGCATCGAGCTGCAATGAAACCCCCACACCTTGAAAAAAAATCCATCAATTTTTTACTTTGCTTTGTAAATTTGTGAATTTTGTCGGTGCCTTTACCTATTTAATGCTAACTAGGTGTCAATCAAATGCAGAGCTGACTTGCTGGTGAGAGCGCTCTGGAAATGAGAGGTAGCATCTTGGAACATCTTGCATTCAAAGAGTGATATCCCCTCAGCTTTCCAAAGATGTCTAATTTCCTTTTAAAGTGACTCTGTCACAAATCCAAACAGCACTCTTGTTTCAAACAGAAGCAGAATTAGGGAATGCTAAGCCTGTAGGGAAGGGAGCTTGAGAGAGGAAACTCCACAGGCTTGACAATGAACGATCTTTAGGCATTATATTTATGTTTTAAGTTGATAGTTCAGCTTCCAGAATACTGATAGATTTGGCTGCAGTTCTGGCATGCCTTTCAGGTTTTCTTTTGATTTTGTTTTCTCTGATCTTTGGAAGACCTTGACAGTTTGCATGCACCCTCATAAAAGGGAACTGAATATCTGGTCACTTATTTGGTCTTGAAATGGAAAGAAAACTCTTCTGAAAATATTGTTTTCATATAGCAGGTGGCATCAGGCGCAGGGCTGGGGAACCTCAAGTTACAGTTTTGAGTCTTAATAGGTTCTGACATAAATAGGACCGACTGTAAGGAATACTTCCACAGTTTGCATGTTGTACACAGTTGATGATGCACAACATTGTGACTGCACCACTGTTCTTCCTTAGGTAGCCTCCTTACTGTTCTTTGCATCTTAGCCTAATGATGCCAGTGCTTCTGTCAACTTGGGGAGTTCAGTGCTTGCCAATGTGAGAATTATCTGTGAGCTCATTAGTGCTAGCTCTTTGAACATCTTGCTCTTGAACTGCCAGCTGTTACAGGATCAGATCTATTTTCTTGACAAAGTTGGAGTAAATAAATAAATACCCCATCCCCAGCAAATATGTACTCACACTTGATATATAGTTCCCCATAGAAATTTTTGTTCTTCCACTTGTTTGCTTTTCTTGTTCTCCATCCTCTTCCCAATCCATTCAAATACTAATTTAATCTAGAAATGGAGCTTTATAGAAACATGTTCCTAGGTGTGTCTCCACATGGAGAAGTGAACGCTGTTGTCTTCTTCTCTTTTCACAACATGAAGCATCCATTTTCAGTTGCACCACTGTGCTATGGCCACATGCACCAGGTGGCACTGAAACTTTGAAGATTAAAATAAAATAAAGGACATGGACTGGTCTGCCAGCTCAGAGCCCAGCCAACAAGGTTGGGATTCAATCCTGGTACTGGTAAATAGACTGTTGCCATTTCTGATGGAAGCAGGATCAAGACGGAAAATAATGGGTTTTCATTCCTTTGGAAAAGGATATAATTGTATGAAGATGGGAACTTTATTCTGCTCTGTCTTATCTCCACTGACTTTGGGTTGATAGGCTGGCTTTGTCTTGCATTTGCTTCTGAGTGTTTTGGCAGCAAAAATTTCATTGTAAACCCCTCCATGCAACCACAATACTTCTGTTTCCCAAAATGGTCTATTACGAGAGTAGCAGTCACTACTTTCTCATAGTAATTCAGGAGCCAGGTAGCAAACCTCAGGATCCCATCTGCAGTGAAATCAAAACTGTGTTGCTAAATCCTAGGATAAGCTTCTAAAGGGGAAATGGTAGGACAACAGCCTGCTCTGCATAGAGATTGCAACTAGGAAGATTTTGAGCAAGTAAAAGAATATTTCAGTTCACCCTCTGAGCTACCTGACAAGGGGAGTTACTCTTCTTTGCCTCCCTTCTGTTAATACAACCCCATAATAGATCTTAACTGTTACTTTCCACATAAAACTCAAAGTTTTATATATTCTAGTCCTTGCTTGCATCTTCATACTGTTGTCACCTTTAATGGAGCTAGCTCATAATATTATCACAAACCTGTGCCTTTTGGAGTTTGTCTTTAAGCCTCAGATGGAGTCCAAGGATGTGGGAACAACTTTAGTTGTACAAAATGGGTCTAATTTGGCTCACACTTCAGACCTTGTGCAAAGTGTGCTGTGCAAAGATGACATTGCTTTACAGAGCTCCAACAACCTGGAAATGATCAGGTTTTGCATAATTCCTTGAAAGATGAGAATAAAGTAGCTTGGTGAAGACAAATTCAAAAGTAGATGGCTGTTTTCATACTGAAGATGAACTGAGGTGACTGATTTGTATGGAACGTGGTGAACCTTCCTCTCTACTGTATGTGCTTCAGAGGATCTTTCATCATGTCTGGGAAGTAGATGAATTGTGCTGCCTAATAAGTAGGAGTTGTCTGAAGTCTGTGTTTCAAATACCTGAAACAACCTATAACCTGTTGTCTACCTTGATGAGTCACCAGACCACCTTTCCTTTGCCTAACAAGAGGGTTCGGGGTGGGTGTATCTTTGTCCAGCTAATGCTGTCTGCAAATGAATTCCTGAACTCCATGTTGCAAGCAAGGTGTGACTAGGAGGTTTAGTTGGCACTGGCATATGCAGCTGGCATGCCTCTTCAAATCCAGTGTGATTTGGCAGCAGTACTTCAGGTACTGGTGCCAAAGAGGTGGTGAAAGAAGCCTTGAGTCTCAGAAGGCCAGTGATGGTGAAGGAGCAGCAGATGCCAGGAAAAAGGAAAAAAAAAAAAAAGGAAGAAACAATAGCATCAATGAATTTTTGATGGCAGTACTTTGTGTTCAGCAATTAATGTAGCAAGTACTGCCCAATTGGCGTGGACACAAAGAAAGTCACAAATAACCCACTTGACAAATTAAACTTAATTTTCCCCAAGTGTCTGCACCCATTTACAGCCCCAGGAATTGCTCCCATGTGCAAATGGCTTCATTCTTTTTATAACAAGGCAGATGCTGTCAGCGTGTCTGCTCTTGAAGGATAGTTATTAGGGCTGGCTTCCCCATCCCAGTGAACCTGTAATTTCACAAATAACAACTATTACAGCTTCACCTTAGAATAAAGAGAAAGAAAGAAAAAAAAAAAAGGAGCTTGAAGAGGGCAGGGAAGTACTTTCTATCAAACAAATATTCTAGGCCAAATTCACAGCTCCTGAAGAACAATTTAACAGCCAAGGGGTGGCACCATTCCTGGCTGTTTCTGTGTTGTTTTCCTTCACTGAGGCAGTAGGTACTATGATCTGTCCATGTTGTAGATAATGACTCCAAAGTGGTGCTCAAGTGTTGGTCAAGAACACTTGAATTTGTCAGAAGAGATGATTCTCCATTCTTGGCTTATTTTGTGTTGCCTAGCTATTTCTTCAGATGGGAAATCAAACCCGTTTGGATTTACTGAAGCGTGTGTTAATGCTAAGCTCTGTCTGGATGATCATGAGGTGGAAAAAATAAATGTATAGCAAATTAATTCCTCCCAGCTTCATCCAACTGGAAGGGGAAACTGCTCCAGCAGACCTTAGAGAAGATTTTTCCTTTCTTCTGTTCTTTTACCATATCTACTCCCTATCACAACTCTGTCGGAAGACCAACAGAACACAGCTGCCACAGACACAGTGGGAGTACCTCTGAACCTGATCATGTCTGTCCAAGCAAGGTGGGAGACAGGAGCTTGGCCGCTCTCTGAATTGATACCTTTGCTTTTCACATCCGTGCTCACAGTAGGTTTTGATGAAAATACATTATGTCCCTCAGGTACTAACATGATATCTTGTGATAGTGGGATTAGCTAATGCACAAGCTTGGAGTTTCTGCACACACACACACCCCACACACCCCCCCCCTCTTTTTTTTTTTTTCCTTGCAGTTTGGACTATACGAACCCTCCAAAACTGCATGGCTTCTCTTCTGAAGCTGCCTTGAGCCCAGACAATTCAGCTCATACACTGAGCTGGCTTGTACTCAGGCAAATCTATCTGTATTTCCCCTGTGATCTTGCATGCATTATACACATCATTTCACAGTTTTAAGTTGTGCCTGTGTGTTGTTGACACACTTAGGTGACTAAGGTTCACTAGAATTTTATTATATGTTTAAAATCACCTTAACTGACTAAGAAGGATTTCAAAACATATGTCTAATTCCCAGCCATAATATGTCTTGGCCTGTTCCTCTGGTATCACTTTCTGCCTGATGCACATATCCTAACCTCCAGAGCAAATTTTGCTGAATCCCACTAAGCATCAGTAAAATAAGGTATTGCCATAAGAAGGTATAAAGCCAGGACCAGAAGAGACTTCTATGTTAGTGCTGTCCTCTGGTTTCACAGGCAGCCATATAATTTAATTTTTCATAAACTTGTCAATGTTTTTCATCCTGAAGGTAGTTTGGCTTTTCTGGAAGACCCAAAAGGGATTTGAAAGGGCAAAGGATAGCCAGAGCATTTGATGATAGTGACCACACAGACTTTAGATAACTGCATTCTGTACGCTGTTTGGTGGTGCTCTTGTGTCTTGAATGCAGCTGGAAACTTTGCCATTAGAAACAATAAAGTTAGGGCTTTAAGAGACTCCCAACACACACTTTCCAAAACCTTTGTATCATTCCTCTCTTCTCCCAGACATAAAATATTAACAGAGTTTTTTCCAAAGGATGCTTGTTTGATCTCCATGGAAGGACCTCCAAAATATGACTTATTTTTCTTCCCTGCCCCCATTGTTAAAACTTTTATTTGACAAAGAACAATGAGTTCCAGAAAAGAAAAGAAAAGAAAAAAGTCTCCCCACACAAAACCAAAAACCAATAAAACCAAAGATTGGTAAAATAGCCTCTGGGGCATGAAGGAGAAACTGAGATTTTGCTTGGAGCATTTTTTTTGGGTTGAGTAACAAAGTGGAACATGGAGATGTTGACAAAACAAGAAGTAAAATGGTATTTAGCAGTGTTGCCATCACAAATTCTCAGCATGAACAAGCTGCTGTAGTCTGTTATTTACAGGAAATTCAGCAAACAAAATGCTGAAATTATTCCTAATGTGTTTTTTTAAAACACCACCAGACCCTTGCTTGGTCGGTAGTTGAAAGCAGTACCGTGATACACAATTTGCTTCTCCATGATGGATTCTTTTTGAGTTCCATCCTTGTTTCATATCTTAACATAGATTCCTCATTTTGTGCTGCCCCACCTTTTGGTCTAGTTTTACTTGAAAGAAGGATCTGGAACATTTTACAAAATGTAGGTTTGATTTTAAATGTCTTGGAACCCTGGTGTTTTGCCTAAGATAGGAGGGACGGGGAATTTGTATGTGGTATATGTGAGTTAAGGAATGCATAGGCATCATTTCACCATCAGCATCCATTTTCCAAGAAGCTGGTCTATCCACGGTTTTGTAGGCACAGAAAATTTGTGCTAAAGTCAGGCATGAACATTAACAGAGAGCCCACAGCTTGTACTGTGCATATAAAAGGTTTAGATTGGTTAAAGGATGGCTTTTCCCTATTCCCTCTCCTCTCCATGCCTACAGGAAGCAGCATATGGAAGAAGTCTGCTGCATTAGTGTTAAGCTGTTAGCGAAGTTATGCATTTTTTGTTCATTTTGCCTTTTTAGTTAACAAAATGACTCTAGTGCCTAATTCTTTAATTTTTGTAAGGAATCAAATCTCAGGATCTTTAAGGTCTGGAATGACAGGCAAAAGAAATTGATCCTTTAATTTGCTGCCCTTCAATTTCCAGTCAGAAGTAGGGAAAAATTGAGCTCTGGTTTACCTGAGGAAATCCCTTGAACTACTCTGCATGAAAGTTTCCTGAGTTGCTCAAAAATGTCTAAAAGGAAATATTAGAACAGCCCAAAAATGCAGGTGTTTATATGAATAATTAGTTGCATTCTATTCACATCCACTCTGTTGGCAGGCCTCATGAGATACCCTCTATCTGGGAAGCTTTACTATTCAAATCTCCTTTTGACAATGTGTGGCCTTATGAGTGAGAAATGTAACTCAGAAGTTGAGGCTATTCAAGACACTACTGTGATTGAGAGTATTTACAAACATGTTTTTGATGTAGCTGCTCATAACATGAGGGGTTATAAATATGCCCCTTTCCTCCCTCTGTCCTCTTCTACACACACACTAGGGCTGTTGCCAAGTTTCAGATGGTATAGCCCTATAAATATATTTGACTTTCTTCCTTTAGGTTTGTGAACTTTTTTTCTTTGTCTGTGTTGTTTTTATTGTTCTCAATTTTTTTTTTTTTTTTTTCCAAATGGAAAGAAAACAAGCACTGGAACCTCTTCTGATAATTAGGTCTTGGGAGCCAGCCCATCTGTTCCTGTTTATATGCCCAAACCCCTCTATTTTAGCAACACTATCCACCAGCAAGGTCCAGAAGTCCTTTTCAGTAATTATGTACTTTTGGTCTTTAGAAAACACATTTAGTAGCCAGTTGACCCTAGTGGAATACCATTTTATAGAGGAGATCTTCGCTAGTGGTAATTGGCCAGCTGTAAATTTCCCTTGGGCAAGTTTAAAAACTCCTTTATCTACAATGGAAAAGAAGTTTGTCCTATTATCCTCCCAGACATAAAGATGTACTTTAGCTCACAGAGAACTTTGAAAACATTCCCATTAGAGAGAGCTCTGCTTATATACAGGAGTGCTCAATATGTTTGGTAATTATTACACAGAGTGCATTTGCAGAAAAATGGGAATTTTGTGACTTGGCAGTTCATGTATTTCTTACCCAGATCTGCCATTTGCTGTCACATCTCTAGACTCTTTGCAGCATTTTAGTAAATAATTAAAATACTGGGTCTGTCTCTCCACTCCATTACCAGCCTTTATAACTGTGGAACTTCATTTAGCATCACAATTAGGTATATCTATTGCCTCTTGAAAGAGGGGGTAAAGCACAGAGAGGGTCTGGCTGACAAGTCAAACCTTGCTAAAGAAAGTTCTGGATGGGAATAATAATTTTTAATTTTTGGACAAAAATTCAGTGAAGAGGAAGAAAAAAAAAATCCTCATCAGCTACAAGTCACCTCAAGGATAAATGATAATATCAGAAGTGAAACTTAGCTACTCTAATTTTCAGTATGAGGTTTTAATGAAAAGAGTATTTTTTTCCTCTGGTATTGTCACAATTAGTTTCTAGGGGTATAATTGGGATCAAACATGATTGATTTCAGGTAGGAATGAGGAGATGAACTTCTGACCCACAAAGCTCTTTTTTTTTTCTTTCTGTTATCATTAAGAATAATAATTAAAAAGAGGCATAGCTCAGACTCCTTCAAGATACGATATTTCAGCAGAAGTGTCCCTAAAATTAGTGTTCTACAAGTTTTCCACCAAGCCTTAGCAGCTATTTAACTTTTGATCTTTTTTCTGCTGGCAACAAAATGTGTGTTTCCTCCATTAAGAATAAGACTATCTGTAAGAAAGAGTGTCCACTGCTAGTGGCAGACAGGAGTAGGGAAGCCTGCTAAGACAGGGAGAACTCCTGCTGATCTGTTATTTCACTCACATCACTCATCTGAATGTAGGTTAGGGTCTGCCGTGATGGGATGGAGATGCAGGTCTGAATGCTGAGGACCTGCCCCATTAGATTTTTTCACGCTTGTTGGCAGATGCAATAAAATCTTTCAGTCATGACACCATTGGCCCTTCAAATGCCCGTGGGATGAGGTTCTGGCATCACCTCAAGAACAAGTTTTCTTCAGTCGACATTGTTCCAACATTTTCATCCAGGTGAACACCCATATCAAACCTAACCCATTTTAGCTTATGAGTCACACATGAATGCATCTTCCTCATGGCAAAGGTACTTGTTTTCCCTAAGTATCTGAGAAAGAAATTACCTGCCTATGGGATATTTCCAAAAAACTCCTTGCTGCTATTTTGCGATTGACCCTTTAAGTAGAAAACTATTGTTTCTGTTCCATGGAAGGATGACTGAACACAAGTAATACATGACTGGTGGAACATTCATTTGAAAATGTCATTTGAAAGATGTCAGGCAAACTTTTTGTTTGGTTTTTTTTTTTTTTTTTTTGGTGTGATTGAAGGTGACAGAAATATTTTCTTCGAGAAATATAACTGTATTTTGTTGTGACACAACATCTTGCTCGGAATAGTTTTTTCTGATGCATTTTGCCTTGCCCAAATCTTGCCCTAACCTGTCATCACCAATGTGTTAATAACATGGTCTAGAAGTTTTTCATGCGATTTAAATGTTTCAGCTATTTACCTCTTTTTTATTGTTGCTCTTGAAATAGAAACTTATGCTTTTAATTTTTCAGAAGAAAACCTTTCTTCTGTTATTTTTATCCACTCAATGAAAAAGAAGTTGAAATTCTGTTATCCTGCTCTAATTGAGGACTGAACTGATTGGGGAATTTCACACACCATGACAAGGTGGGAATTAAGTAGGTTTAACAGCAGTGTTGCTCTGTTTCTTGCCTAGTGTGTACTCTCTTTCAGTGGTATAATTTTCAAGAAAACACAGTGGAGAAGTTGTTCACAAGTTTGCTGCAAGAAGGGTGGATCTGTAGAGGGAAATGGTGCTGAAAACGTATGTAGATCTTGCAGGTATGTTAAGGATTTTTACTTTTAGATCAGCTTTAATGGTGCCCAATGAGCTGAAAGCCTACTAGCAGCTGGAGTGGCTTGTTTTCATGCTAAAGGGGTCTAACTCATATGCTCCAAGGCTATGTGGTGATGCAAATCAAAATTCTGTATTTGGGCTGATTAGATTTAATAAGAAGTGACTGCAGATGCAATCCTAGATATTGCCTTCTAGTTACAGACCACCACTGTGGACACAGTTTTCTCTTAGGTTTTACTGCCTTAAAATGTTCTCCATTGCAAATTTTGACCTTCCAGTTATACAGAGTTTGGCAATAAAGGGTGAGCTTGGCAATAAAGGGTGTCCTATCATGCTTTCACGATGATCTTGCATTTATCACTCAGAAGGAAAAAAAATCACCATTCATTGTTATTAATAGCAACTGTTGACTGTGCAATGGTAATTGCAATGTGAATTACTATGGAAGTAGGGATATCCATTACTGTAATTGTTTAGGAAACTGTAGCAGGATGGAAGCTTTTGTTAAATAAGTCTGAAGGCAGGTTTAGAGAGTTTCATCTTTCTATTTTTAAACTGAATAAGTGTAATTTCATGATCCAAGAGACCAAAAATCATACCATTAAATTTCAGAAACATAAATTGTTTTGTCGAGTTATTAGTGAAACTGACGATTTGACAGGTTTTTGTAAACGCTGACATGACGTGTACATACTTAAATGGTTTTGCTCTGTAGGAACTAGATTAATTCAGTCTCTTTTTAGCCCCACAAACTGTCATCTTAGGGAGATGGTTTATTAAATTTACCTGAACATGAAATTAAAATGTGATTGATGTTATCTTATTAGATGTATGTAGAAATCTGTGATACAGTGAGATCTGTGTATATTGAATATTAGGTACAATGAAGATTCAGGTGCAATTAAGTTAAATAGAGGATGAGGAAGTGGTTGATATGGTAGGCATTTCATGACTAGTTAGCTGTTGTAGTCTCAGAAATGGTAACTAACCTGGGAGGATCTGAGATACCTATAGCTATTGAACTTGAACTGTCTTTAGGAAGGAAGAGTAAAAGAGAGTTTATCCTTGGATGGCCATTTCTGAACTGCCATATTTTCAGTGAAGTCTCTTCATATTTACAGTACTGCCTTATGCTTTTATGACCCTAAATGTCTACTAGAGGAAAATTTCGATTGGAGCTTACCAGATCCTTCTAATTTTATGGAGATATTAGCAATACTAGCCTGATAATGTCCAGAAGCAAGGCCAAAGATAGGGTAGTAAAGTTCAGCTCTGCTGAACTAAAACTGATTCTGTCTGTTCATCTCAGAATGAATCCTTATTTCAGTACTTAAACACATGTTCCTTTCATTTCCTTGATGGCTGAGAAGAGATTGTAAGTCACTACACAGTTGTGTTGAAGACATTTACAAATTAAAGTCTTCTAGATAAATGTAGGAAAATGATTTAAATTTCAATATAAATGACAGAAATGAAGGAATTAATGATTTGCAAAACTTCTTAAGATAGTTAATGCAAAAACTTCCTGTAATGCAATGTTCTGGCTGAAAATTAACATGCAGAAACCCAAGACAATTTAAAATGATAGTTCCCATAGCTACCGTAACTCATCCAGCAATCCAGTTAGACAGTCCTTGATAAAAGTGCATCTATCCATGTCTAATTTGGAGTTCTGGGGATGGACATGTTACCTCCTCAGTGGGATAAAGGTAGATAGATAACTTGGGATATTAGTTTCTCATACTCTCCTTAAATGAGCAGGATAGTGACTCAGCTAATTGTACTATACAGGTATAATTCCATCATCACCCGAACACATTATTGCACAAAAAAAGGCTTTTCACTTCAAATGAAGGAATTTCTTTGGCTGCAGGTAGGCTGGGGAGAGACCCAAAGTTGCAGTGGGGATTTGCATGCTGCAAGTGGGCACACTCTGTGATCTTCTTCCAGTCTGTCTTCTGACACAAACATCCTTTCTCTTGGGCAAGCTGATAACAGAATAATGCATAAACAACTGTTAACATTTTCTTGCCTGTGGTCAGAGAAAGCCATCATTCAAAGCCTAACAAACTGCAGCAGTACTGGGAGAAAAAGAAAAAAAAAAAATTAACTGCTAGGTGTGTGTGTTTTCAGCAAAAGCATCTTCTGGGCCTTTGGAGACAAAATAAATCTTACTATCCTGATGATAGTGCCTGAAAGTCTCTGAAATTTTGTGGTCTAGATAGTTCAAAGAAAATGGAATCTTGTATATTTGACAGCATAATTATTATGATCTGTCAGATTTATACAGTTCTTTCATAAGAAACACTTAATACTTCATACGGATATTACTTTCCCCATCACATATCACTTTAGAAAAAGTTAATAATTTAGGAACTTTTATATTAAAAAAATGGCTAATTTCAAAAGATGCATCTGAGACCATCATCAGATGTTGCATAAAGAGCACTAAAACTTACCCCTTTTACCTTGAAGTAAACCTGGTGTTTATGCCAAACTCTCGCACGCTTTGTGATCCTGGATTTCAAGCAGTAGTTTAAAGCTACATTACAGAGGATAGGTGGTTGCTCCCTTCAGTATCGTTCTGTCCTGAAATTCATAGCAAGTTTACTCTCCTTACATGTCTTTGCCCTGTTGTATCTCTGATCTCACTAGAAAAACCCATATTCTAGTTAGCCGCTGCCTTTAATTTTCAGGTTTATTCCAATTTCATAGGCACAGAAAATCATCTGTAAGGTATACCACACTATCAATACATCTATTACTTGGAGAAATAATAAAGTCAACCTCTGATATAGTTCTTAAAAACTGGAAAGAAGTGTGGGCCCCACTGTGGACATGACAAATGTTCCTTAACTAGTTCTAAAGTGAGTATTTTTCAGATTTAAAACAACCAATCATTCAGGATACATAGCATAAAATGTAAGACTTGTGGAAAAAGGAATTAAAACCCTTACAGATGTAATTAATTTGATTTTTTTTTTTTAAATTCATAAATGCATGCTGAGTAGAAGCCTGTGCAGTACTTCTTCCTTGGAGACAAATATATGTTGATGCTTGTGTTTTACTATGCATAGATACACACAAATATGAATTTGCTTAAGCCTAAAAGTATGTGTGTGTAATATGTATGTACATGAGCTTCTTTTCCCCTAATTTACTAGTCACCCTGAAGAAAACAAAGTGCTGTGAAGCCTTGCTGTTGTTGGACCAGACTGGAGGGAATAAATATCCAATGAGTAAACTTTTAGGACATGACTTAGGCTCAGATCTCAGTCTGTGAAGTCAGAGGGAAATCTGGATAACTTTGAGTAAATGAAAAGATTGTTTCTGAAGTGCCTTACGTGGAGGCTTAAATACTTCATCCTTGACATTGTGAATGTTCTTACTCCGCCAGGGACACCATTGTCAAGTGAGCCTCATTGATTCTCAAGGAAAAGAACCGTAACCCCACTTCATTTTTAACTAATCTATGGAAGAATACAACAGACCCACTGCAGCACATTAAGTGGAATTAAGGGATGTATGTAGCATCTTTCTACAGCAGTTCCTGAGACACCCATCAGTCTGTGTCTTCTGCTTTTCACAGGAGATGATAGATTAATGCAATACAGAAGCTGTGCTATTGTCTAGCTCAAGCTGAATGCCACCAATAGCCAAATGGACAAATTTGATCAGCCTGGAGTGGGGGCTTGTTGTTGATTGTTGCTGCTTTTGAAAATCCTAAGTGCTTTGTGTGACAGGCTCATTTTTCTGCATGTTCGTCTCAGAGGAGGCAATGCAAATCACACATCACACAAAAGGTAAATACAGATAGCAGTAGGAAGTAGGATTTTGTGGTAAACAGGCCTTTCTTCAAGAGGCATTTGAAGGTGTTTCTGTCCATTTACCAGGTAGGGAGTTTAGGCACTTACTTTCAGAGGATTATCTTGCTTGGTACTTAAAGTTATGTATGACTTGAATTTTGCTGTGCGTTTTTAGGATTCGTCAGTTGGTACAATAATGGAGTACAATACCTAAAATTTGTAGGGGTATGAATCACCTCTCTGGAGATAGCTTGCTTGATTCAGAAGGAGGGAATAACTTAGAATAAGGACCTTATCTGCCTGTGCTAAGTGAGGTGACTTTTGCACTTCTGTCCTGTCTGCTGTTAGCACAGAAACCAGCACAGGAGGCTGAATTTTGGTAGCTGCTGCTGTGTAAGTATAGATCCCTAGTCTTTGGGAAATTTGGTTCCAGCTGAAGTGAAACTCAGAGGCAGGTTGTCAGCTCATGAAGGCAGTCTTTGCCATTACAGCTGCGTGCATACATGCTGGTTCTTACCCTTTATGAAATGAGTGGCAAGCCTGCCTTCAGACTACACTAACCTCCCATCCACCCCACAGTGGCCACTGCTGGTTTATGCCCTTCAAGCCCCAGCAAGATACTGTATCTTTCAGCATATTGCACTGCATTTTACATTAAGTTGTTTCACTCCAATTAGAAAAACAGGGCAGTAGCTGCTTACATGCAGAAGCATCTGGCTGAACATAACACGCAACTCGTTAGAGAAAATTGCTCCCCTGAGTTGGAGTTGAAGGAGATGGCACTGACCTTGGTATATATTTATTTAAAGGTATGAGGTCATCAAATATATAGGTCTGCTTAAGATACCAGCAGCAAAAAAGAGACAATTTTCCAAAGCTATGAAACACCTTTACCAAGAGACTAAGCGGCATATCACCCCTTGAAATATGTGGTCTAGCGAGTTTCTTAAGGATATTTGGCCTGCACAGAAAACATTCAGTCATCCTAATCTTCAAGGATTGAGGAAAATGACTGTCAGCATGTTGAGGAAAACTGCAGAGTGAATTGAGCCCATCCTTCTGCCTACTGCCTTGGTTGGACAGAAAACTGCTATTAAGAAGAGTCAGAGGCAAGTGCTGATGCCAATAAAGGGTCTTTGCCACTGAATCCTAACCTGGGATACATCTTTCCTAGGGGGTGTTTTGCTTTTCCAGGGCAAGGGTTAAATCCAAATCACTGATAATTTATTTCCATAAATATGCAATCGTTATTGCTATGCTGACAACTCTTTTAATAGCCTGTTATGACTAATTGAAATGCATGTCTAACACTTGTTATGTATCTGCTCTAAACATTTAATCTTTTACTTTGCATCTGTTTCTTGATCATAAGTGAGGCCCACACCTCACATACCTCTTAATAACCTTTTCTACATGATTAAGAAAATGCTGTTATTCTGGAAATCAAACGCTTTCACTTCTTTCCCCTCTCCCCCCGATCATAGGCAGTTACATAAAGGTTTTATGTCACTCCATGGGTACAGTTTCTAACAGACAGAAAGCATATGTCGTGCTGATAGAAAAAGAGATTTCTAGGGCATAGCTGAACCATCGGTGTGTTTGAGTAAAGGAACAACATTTTCTGCAGCCAGCAGTATCCATGCCTGTCACAGACACAGCATGTCCCTGGACTGTCTCTGTTGTCCAGCCTGGCTGCCTGGGGTTACACTTTTGGGGAGGAAGGAAGGATAGAAAAAGTAATAGGCAATGATCCAAGTGGAGACTTACAATTCAAGGATGGGCATTTATGGAAATGAAGGTTATAGTGTATCTTTTTTTGTATCAAGAAAGTCACTCTTTATTGGATGAAAAAGCAAGTGCTTAGCTAGTATCCAGTTATACCAGTTCAAGTGGAAAAGAAATATTTACAACATATGGGAGGAAAGGAATAAGTGAGCTTTTGGAATATTATAGTAAAGCCCTTTTTTCTCCATCTTCCCTGGTATAACACATCTAATTTATGCTACAACTTTTTTTTTTTTCATATTTTTATTATGATTGTATTATAGATCTACAAGAGGACTCATAAGGGTTTGGTTATATTTGAACTGGATTCATACTAATACAAAAGGTGAGCTAGCACTTTTTTTGCCTGCTTCTAACATCTGAACATATGAAAACACTACTGTATTTCAGCACATTGCGCTGTTATCTTGACAGAACACAGACTTCAGTTGTGGTGACCTGCTTAAACATTGCCTTTGAGCCGTGGTGTAAACTCAGTGTGGTTATACTTTTGTCAGGAAAAACAGTTGCAGCTGCACTTAGACTAACACCACAAAGTGACAGTGAAATTTTTTTCTGCTGTATATTGGACCCGTAACAAAAAGCCTTCACTGCTTTCTGAATGCAGAGTACCAAGTTGCACGGATACTCTCAATTAAATATATGCATCGGATAGTTTTCTGCTGAAATATGGTACTGGTTCCTGCCATGTGATTGTTTGGTAAGACTGTCCATGAATTCATGAATTGACTTAGTGAACTTAAAGACTGTTTCCTTTAAACTAAAGCAAACGTTGTAACAAGCAAGGCCAGACTGATGGTGCACTCTGGTCTGGAACTGCTTTTCCCACGATTGCAAGTTATCAGTTTGCTGCATCTGTAAGCATGAATTGAGACACAGGAACAGTCCACATGGATGTTCTCGGCACAGCTCAATTTCAACAAGTGAGACACTTTGAGTTCAGCTAGAGCAAGCCTGTTTTGTCTCGTAACAGGGGTGAGCTAGAAGTCAGCATCCCTATTACTGTGTGCCAGCTGAAGGTGGGAACTTAAGATGCAATAGGCTGGCTTGCACAAGTGTAAGTAGATTCTGTGGCTCCTTAAATACAGGTTGCTGAGAGTTGATGCAATAGCATAAAAGAAGACAATGTATGTCTGATACTGTTCTAACTTCTGGTTGAAGAAGCAGGGAGTGGTGTGAAATCATCAAGCAAGTAACCATGCATAGCTATTGATTTTCCTTTCTTTATTTTCCCTTTTCCCCCTCTGGTTCAATAGTTTCTCTGAATCTGCTCAGGGACAGTGTGACTTCATGGAGAAAGGGAATGTGCCAAATCAAAAGAAAACATGAAGTACTGTCGAGATCAGTGCAGAACTCCCCAGGTTTTCGTTAACTAAGTAAATGACTTGCATGCCAGCAGCCAAAAGGTAAATTCTCAAGTCAGAGATGATACAAAAAAAAAAAAAAAACCACAAAGAGAAAAGAAAAAAACAAACCCCACATAGCAATGAATAATTGAAATTTTGCAACATGCAGATGGAAAACTGGAACCTAGATTAACTCCAATACTCCAATCGCTGCAATAGTTGAAGCTGTAACTCCAATAGTTTGGAAAGCAGCTTGATACAGATAACAACAAAATAAAAAGATGTAGCGACATGTAGGAAAAAAAAAAAAGAAGTATCTTTCGGAAGAGAAGATGTTGAAAGCTGCATACTGAAAAATGGAGATTTGGAAATTTAGCTGAAGGTAAAAAATAAAGTAAAAAACATAAAAAGCCACCATGTGTTCAGGTACATTTCAGGATACCGTTAAGTATTCTAAGTAGTCTTCTAAGAGAAATGTGGTATAAATAAGAGAAAATAGTGCTGTTGCTAGAAGGCTTGGTGAATTAAGACCTTGCTTACAGCAGAATGTTCAGGTTTGGTCACTAAAATTGAGAAAACATGTAATCACTGTTGAAGGGAAAGCTGTGCTGAGCAATGACAGATTAGTCCTGATTTCCAAGATTCAACCACACTAAAAAGAGTAAGAAAAGTCAGGCTTATTTCTCCCTGATAAGAAGGAGTTCTATGGGGACCTACACTTTTCTGATAATATCACCAAAGAAAATGTTATCCAATTATATTATTTAAATAACTTGCAAGTGGGAACATTTGGCCAGATGTGCAGAGGAAGGGAATTTCAAGTGAAAGCCTTGGATTTCAGAATTAAATTGTCAAAATCAGAGAATTAGTTTTGACAGGGGGGATCACAGAGAGAAAGACACCCAGGGAGCTCAAGAGTAAAACTGAACAGGTCTTTCTCAATCTAATAAAATCCTATTTATTGTTCGTAAAGCTAAGACAACAGTAACCAGAAGGTGATCCCCTGGAAGCACAAGCTGAGGGTGCTTCTTTGGACCTTGCCATTCACATCTGACCTACACAAATTCTGTTTCCTAAAGCTAAATGACTTTTTTTGCTGACTGTAAGCTTCTAAGAGCTGAGATCAACTCCACAAGGGAAAATGGCTTCATATTTTACTGCATTAGTTCATAAATGCTTGAATCTGGTATTGATCTCCATGATGCCTAGTTATGCACAGGGCAAAAAAAGAACTTCTCCCTTTCTTAAAGGTTTTATGAGCCACAAAATCAGAAGTTTATTCTCAAAAAGAATTTTGAGAATCCCAAATGATTCCAGCCAAGAACTTAGGTTGAACTTCTCATACATTCAGAGCATCATCCCGTGTTTCTAAGATACCATAAAAACATAATAGAAATATTGTAAAATGGCTGTTAAATGCAAAGACATCATGTCTGTCACAGGATCTACAAATTGGTAAAAGCTGAGAGATTACAAAACCAGAATACGATTCTTATATTCTCTTAAACTCTGTTACAGAAACTGGGTTGTTATTGGAAACAGAACACCGTGCAGATGAATCTTTTCTCTGAACAAATACAGATGCTCTAGTGGTATGCATACTGTATATGAAGAAACTTCCTGATAATTTTGAACTCTCCAAGGTGGTGAGTTTTTAGATATTACACAGTCCCTATCGTGCCCTAAATCACCAGATGGTGCTAAGTATAATGATACTTTTATCATTTTCTGGTTTGCATGGATAAATAAACAGCTATGCTGCAAGAGGTGTTTTTATGTGCTGCTTTAACATAAAATACATGAGCTTTGTAAACACTTCAGTGAAAATAAATATGCAAAAATAAATTTGGTACAGGCTTTGTGTGTTTCTGCAAAAGTCCATGATAACTTATCTGCTTCAAGCTGGCACGGGTTGCATTTGTGTTGGTTTTGGTGCAAAGGGAAAAGGTATTCTGATACGGAAGGAAGGATGGGGGGGAGGAGGGGGGTGGGGGTGGGGAAGAGCATTGGATAATACATGTGAAGAGGCTAAATTTCATTAAGCTAATTTTCATTTAGGAGGCTGGTTAATGAAGAAAATCTCATCCTTAATGGTATTCTGGTCTGTGATTTGCCCTGTGGGAAAAAAACACTTTTCCTTATGGTGACTGAGGGAGAGCAAAGAGCTCTGTTCCTGGGCTACAACTGGCTTGCAGCTATCTTCCATCCTCATGTGGCATCTTCTTTGGTGTATGTGCAGTTGCCAGAGAGAGCCTGACACTGGCGGGCCCTTCAGGACCAGGACAAATCCCTGACCCTTAAAAAGCCAATATCTTTGATAACTTCCACTGGGGAATAGCTAGGAAAGCATCAGAGAGGGAGATCACCACCAGTCTGCTGTGTGGTCTCATCCAGAACTGAAATTCAGCTGACATTTTAAAAAGCCAAAGTTGAAAGTTGAATTTATAATCTGGGGCTATTGATTTTGCTGGTGTCAGTCTCCATTTCAGTTCAGATTTGTTTGAAACAATCCTCACACACTTTGAATATGACCAGAATAAACACGCTCATGGCTTGATGAATTAGGCATTTGGAATGTATTGTTGTGAGCTTTGCACTATTATTCCATGTGATAAGTTTCCCCTTCATTAACCTTTACTAGTAACTTCAAAGCAGTAAGTAGGCTCTAATGAATGTTGACTGTTCGAGGTGTCAAAATCGGCCTTCAGTGAGGAGGGGAATCTGTTCTGAAAATTTTGGTTTGACCACACTGGAGAAATCCAAACATGAAACTTCTCAAAGCTTTGCAATGTATTTCTTGCTGTCTCCAAATTCTCCATCTAAATAAATATTTCCTGAAAATCAGGTCATGCTTTATGGTGAAAACTTAAAGATACCGTGTGTTATTTTGCATGTAACTGTTCAGATCTGTGTGCAAGTAACCTCATTGCTAAGCGCTCCTGTGACCATTTCCCCAAGGATACAGCATCTCTTTTTTTTTTTTTTTTTTTTTTTACTCTTTTTTGCTTTTCTTTTCTCCTTTTTTCTTATATTCCTTTTTTTGTGTGTGTGTGGACATCTATAACTTGGTGCAAGTGTAGAGGGAGTGAAAGATGGAAATTAAATCTGGAAGAGCTGTGAGGGCATGAAGACCCTGTGAGAAGTGACTGGTATCATCTGTTGTTGTTATTCCAAACAGACATAGCATAAGTGACTTGTGTTTCTTTTGAAAAAGTTCCTCTTATCCCATCTGTTGGCCATATGGGTGAAAAACATGGTTTTCAGGATGCCTACACCTACTCTCTGGCCAACAGTCTGTCCTGGCCTAAACACTGCTGCTTACTGTGCCACAGCAAATTGTTCTTCTTAGGAACGACCCAGGGAATCTTTGCCTGTGAGATGGGCTTTAGGAAAAATCTGAGAAAAATGAGCATATGCATCAATCTATTTTGAGATGGTGGGATTCTTTAGTGTGCCTTACTGCTTTTTCAGGGGATAGAGAGAGGAACTGTGCTGGATTTTCAGCCAGCTGGATCAACCGAGATACTATTCTAAAAAGTGTCTGTGAAAAGATTTGGTGTAAACTAGACTGGCCACATTCCAAGTCAGAAGAAACAAAAAATAGGTCATGCCTTAGAATCCACCTCAGAGTTTACATTGGATCTATATACGTTGATTTAGTGTACTGGAGAGGTTGCTTTTAGGTAGGATCTTGCCTTGTGTTCATACCTGAAGTTTTCTAACATGCACTTGAGTGCAGTGCTGGTGTCCTCAGAGCGGTTTTCTTCCTGGTTGAGACAAAGTTGAAGCCTGCACTTAAGCACTCTCAGAAGCCCTCTGCGTGCCAGGTGGATCCATGCTCTCCATCATTTAGGTCTCTACATATGCACAAAGCACACCTGGGAAAAGCCACTGGCAGAAACTTCACTGCCATAAGCACAATGCAGACATATGATCCAGATTTCTAATGGATTTCAGCAAATTAAACTCTGGCCCTTCCTTCTTTTCATTTCACCAGGCAGGAGATGTAGCCAATGAGACCATTGTTTTCTGGAAAGGCATGTGGCAATTCACATGGTAGAGAGACAATAAGCCAAATCCCTAATGAATGAATCTGAAGACCTGATCAAAGTATTATTGAAGTACTAGGGGAAAATATTTTTAAAACTTGTCACTGACTTGGTAGGGTTTTGCTCTTGAGTTTTGGAGCTTGACCTAATTTAATTGTGGTACTCTTCTTCTAAATAGAAAATAGTGCTTTTGACAGCTGATATTCTTCACTTGTTCCTTTCAATACAGAGAAAGAGTGTATGCCCTTTTACAGGTGAAAAGTTTTTGCCCTCCTAATAGTGACTTTTTATAATTGTCATCTATGTGTCTAATGTTTTTAGGTAAGTTGTTGTTGCAAGACGATAATGTCATGGTGGCCTTCAGAAATATTACAATTTTAAGTTTGGGACTCAATTCTATTCCTTATATTCTGCAAGTCAGTGGGAAAATTATCTCTAATGTCTTATTCATTCAAAAGCAACAGGGACTGAGAACAGAGTCTAAAGTCTAAAATTTGATCATGCTTAGAACATTTACAGCACAGCTTAAATACAAGGTTTGGGGTCCAGCAAAGCTTTGGCTGTAATGCTGTTATCTTGCTTTGAAAGCAGGAATCAGGAAAGACATCCAGGATGAAAAGTGGTTAATGAGGAAGAAGCTTCTTCAGCTGATGCCCATTTTGAGAGTCTGAGTCTACTAATTCTTTCCCTGAGTTTCTTCAGCTGTTTTTAGCTTTGGAGTGTGTTTTCTTGCTGCAGCCATCAGGTATGCTGTTCCTTTTTTTTTTTTTTTTTTAAGAGAAAGAAAAGCAAAGTATCAGACTTTGCAGTATGATCCTTATGCTGTAAAATTACACATGGAGGCAAGATCTGGAAGGCCCTGGATAGTAAGTAGTCTGAATCATTCATTGTTCTCTTAAGCATAGATGTAAGCTGTAGGTGCCTGAATCCAGCAAAAGATGCGCTCGTGTATACTCTAAATACAGCTTTAAGTGGCTATAAAATGTTAATGTTCTGTACCAAGGAAGTATGGAATAATATATGAAACAGAATAACCCTTTGGTGACTCTACTTATCTCTGGCCTTCAAGTGATAGCTTTTACAGGGTTACATGAAATTTCATGTGTGATTGGAAATGTCTATTGCTGTTGCAGCAGCTATTTTGCTGAGCCTGTATGCATGATGCTGTTTTCCTCTCCTTTTCAGGGTGTGCTGTCTGTTTTGTCAGGGCAAGCAAAATACTATTTATTTGCTTTATTTCCAATAAATCCAAAGTCTCTACTTGCCTCCAGTCATCCTCCAGCACTGTGGAGGTAGGTTGGTACTTTGGATGTACCAGAACATTTCTGTTAGGCAGCAAGGTATCTTGAACACCCCAGCTATCAAAGGTGGGTGAAAGAACTATGTTCTCAGCTAGTAGAGCAAACCTTCATATCTTCCCTTGCTAATGACTTTCTGGGAGCTGTATCTTGGGAGTGTTCCCTTGCCCTTTCTAATTATTCCCATGGCAGAGCAAATAGGTTTTCCTTAAAGCTCAACATTATCAAGAAAGAGAAGATAGACAACACCACACCCTGGCATTGTCTCTTGGTCTGGATTTTTATATACAAAATCACTGGGATACTTTACTAAGACAAAAGTTATCATTGTCAGAGTCCTAATGACAGTCTGTAGGCTCACATGACTGCATTCAGAGGTCATAGCAAAATCTGGAATATAGTTATGGATTTCAAACAGGAGCTCTGGCCAACAGTTTTTTTTTTTTGCCCTGGTTGCACTGCAGACTAATTCACTCTTCACAACAAGGGAAAACATTTTTCTAGATTGTTAACTAAGCTTATGAACACATTTCCTTTTGGTGGAATGTGAGTTTTTATTGCTGTTACTCCCTCATGTACAAACAAGACTGTGAAGGAAAAAAAATCCCATCGTAATAAAACAGATTTATTAAACTGGGGCTATTTGCTTAGACTGATGCTAAAATTAGAATAGGCCTTGTTCCCTTCGACAAACTGATTTGGAGACGTACCTTTTATTAAAACTTAACACCCACACAATCTTCTCTTGCAGTGGTGTAAGGAAAAAAGTGGGGGTGGGTGGTGGGAACAACAAAGAAACTATTTGAAGTGAAAGTAACTGTAGCTTGCACAGTAGCTTATCATACTGTGAGGAGGACTTTCATGGTAGAAGAATCTATTAATTGATGACCATCATTGATTACTTGCCCTCAGTGTTTCTTTGTAGTCCTGTAGGGTGTTCTGACGTGGCTGAGATGTTCCGTGTGTGTATACTGTGATATTTCCATTCAGTGTAAATCACTGTTGGAAAACACACTGTTAAAACTTACTTTACTAAATCCTCGATATTCTGAATTGGAAATGTTGAACTGAGGAACTATTTTTCCTTGGTATTTTGTAAGAGGATACTAAAGACGTCAAGAGGAGGAAGGAAGTTGGTGTTGATGAATTTGTTAACAATGAGTCGTTTTAGCTCTGGGACAATTTTGATAAACATGGTCAGTTCTTTGCCATTCCAGGAGAAATTCAGACTTTGTCTGAAAAGATTTTACTAATGACCAAGACAGACAGTTCCTTGCTTGAAGAGGTCAGGGTCTGGGTCATTGTGGTGGGAGGCGATGGTATTCAGTGTGGTACAGACTGAATGTGGAGAGCTCAGCAAAGAAAAATTAAAGAAGGGCCAGACTGGTTTGCCACTGTCATATCTCACTCTGACTAGCCAAGTGGCTTCTTTTTTTTCTTTGCTCACCTATTATAGAAGCATATGTTTTCTTTTAAAGCTTCTTACAAGGGATCTGCTGCTGTCTTAAACAGCTTAGTCTCCTATCAAGTTTCTTGGTAGATCATACATACTAACCTGTTCATGCTTTTGCTCCCTTGCTGTAAGGGGAGCATCAGTGCCTCAGAGGTGTTGTATTAAAATTCCATGGCACTTGGCTAAGAGAAGTTAGTGGGATAACCACCAGTTCAACCAGTGCTGCTATGGGATCAAAGCAGAATTCTAATAGAAGTTTGGGATGGCAGATGTAGGTTGAGTTCAATGCATGGGATATCTTGAATTCTAGGTAGAAATCTCATTTTCTTTTCTTGTCCTTATCCCACCCTGTGCATTTCTGAACACACCTTTTCCAGACCTGGAAGAAAAAAAGGTTTCTGACCAGAAGTTGGATAAGAGCTCTATCCAGGAGTCGGTCTGAATTGTGCAGAGTGCTCTGCAGCTCTTGCACATGTACAGCATCTCTGTGCCTCTCTTATGCATAACAGGAAATTCTGGGGTTTGAATTAGGTGAACTACTTTTGTTTTTCCATTTTAAATATTTGATGACATCGTGTTGCTTATTCCATTTGCATCCTTTGCATTGCTGGGTTTCTGTGGCATTCAGGTTTGGTTTTCAGTTTTCTGGGTTGATTTTTGGTTTATTTTGCGCAATGTGACTTTCTCTCTCTGCCTGTCATGATATTTCAATTATTCATTATCACTACTATAACACAAGACATCTCACCCACCTAGATTCTTTTAACATTCCTCGTGCTATATGTGAATGTGCCTAAATATTTCTAGATCTTGAGGTGGCACCAGATCTGACAGCATCACAAACTTTTAGAGGCACAGAGCCTTCCTTGTTCCCATGAGTCTTCCTAAATTCACTTTTAGGAAACTATCTTTTACTTATCTTCACAATTAATTGCTGTGAACTCCCAATGGCTATTCTCACTCACCTGAAGATTAAAAGCTAAACATAATTATGATCTTTTAGGTGAAATTTTTTACTTGCCTTAAAGCAAAACCTTGACAAGCTTTGTCTTTTTTGGAGATAGAGACTGAGTGTTTTGTAGTATTCATGACAGGTATAGACTTTCCATCTAAGAAAACAGGTGACAGGCTCCTTCATATATTTATGTGCTTCCCAATTTTAGGGGCACCTATCAGAAAGCAGTGTACAGAAGGCCCAGCAACAGACAGTGACAGCAAAACATCTCGCTGCTGAGCTAAATGTCCCTCTACCATCTGAAGATGCACAGCAATAGCATGTCAGTGTCGAGGCTTTAGATGCTTATGTGTTGTGTCACAGACACTGACACCAGGTCTCTTCCTGATGGGCATTCCCAGAAGTGCCCTGAAGTTGGGGGAATTGTGTTTGGGTAAAACAGTTGTGAACACAGGGATGTTGTGGGAATCTGACAGCAAACATGATGGGTACTAACGGTCTAGCCTCAGTGTTGCTCCTCTCACCTGGCTGGCCCTTTTTAAGGTCACAGACTGACCCCTTTTGGTTTGGTAGTAGTAAGTACTTATTTTATTCATTTCTTCACTTACATATTGTGGCAATTTGAAAAATAACAGTGAATGGGTCAGGCAAGGCCCCTCAGGGGAAAGAGCATTGCTCCATCATGCAGGAGCAGTGGACAAGGAGTCACACCCTTCTTGGCAGTGCAGGAGGAAGCCCTTCAAGTATCTGCAGAGCCAGGAGCACTGCTCAGGAGTGGGGAGAAGTGGGCATGAACACAGAGACAAATGTCTGTGGTTGCACAAGAAACCTCCCAGGGAGCAGACAAGACTGCTAGGAGTGTATTATGCCCCAGAGAGCCACTGAAATGACAGCAGCCATGCCAGCAATTGGCTTTGACCTGTCCTCCAGTGTATGAAACCCTCCAGGCAGTAAAACTACTCCTTTCTAATTGAGTCACTTTGAGTTGCCTCTTTACAAAATTAATTGTTCTCGTAAAACCTGTCTTTTTAGTTTAAAAGCATTTAGGGGCACTTGTGAAGAAAAGAATGAGGTACATTGACTGGTTGATGGGATGCTCTGTGGCTCCCCTTGGTGCCAAGGGGGTTTTGGGTAGGAGCAGTGAAAGGGAAGGAGGGCTAAATTTTCCACTGGAGAGGCTGCAAATGGGATCTGTGAGCTGCAGCTCTGCATGGGCAAACCATGGGGTCATGGGGAATTACAAAAGTTATTCCCCATGCAGCTTCTCCCATGCATGACTCCTGGCTGCTTTTCTTAAAATGTGAATCATAAAGTCCTCTTTGAGATAGGTACTAGTCATCATAAATGATGTCAAGAGAGTGCAGGGGAACATCGAGATCACTAAGCAAAGAAAAAAACAAGCTTAGCCTGTCTAAATCATACGCAATCCTGCTTGTCTTCAGATCCAGGTGATTTTTATTCAGTTAGAGATAGAAGAGGGGAAGTGGGGGGAGAAAACACTAAGATGATTTTTGGCATGAATTTGGATCATCTGTCTCTAGTTTCCAGCAGTGTGTTGTCACAGATGCTACTTTATCACTTCTGTAAGACAAAACAAGGGCAGATCTCCATTCCTTTCCTTCCTTTCCTCCCTCCCCTTAATTTTCAGCAACAGTTGCTGTGCTTGAATCCTGCTCCCGTTTTTATGACAGTAAAACATCCTACCTCCTTCTGGCTAATTGGTGCTCTAGCAGCAGGAGATCATGTGTGGAAGCAGCAGAATTCCCTGCCTGCTCAGCATCTGTAGTCTGCTCACATATATAATTTCAAAATGAATCCTAAATGTTACAAAATTGAGTCTAGATAGTAATTGGTTAAAATATACACAGGGATATCAAAGCTTGTGTAGTTTCATGGTTTCTCTTAAAGTTGCCAGCCTCTTAGAAACAATCATGAGGAACATGCTTAAAATAAAGTCCCTTAAAAATGTATGTTAAAACTTCAGGGTTTATAACTGTTGATACATTACGGGCACAAACACAATGTTCTCTGTGAGGCTATTTCCCAAATGTGTTACGTGTTCCCAGCTTAACAAATAAATGTATATGTTCATACTGTCCAGAACTTTCTCTCTTTTAGTGTAGTCTTAAGAACTGCTTTTTATCATCTTTTATGTGCAATGTGCTCTTAAGATCCTGCAGATATTGAAGACTAACCAGGTAGACCATCATAGCAGCAAAGCAATCTCCCTCCTTCCCTCATAAAACTGCTTCTTCTTGGGCCCCAGACTGGTTTGTGTATGCAAGAGAAAGTGAGGAATCCAGAGTTTCAGTCTGAAATCATGTT
This sequence comes from Rhynochetos jubatus, assembly GCA_027574665.1. Classification (NCBI taxonomy): domain Eukaryota; kingdom Metazoa; phylum Chordata; class Aves; order Eurypygiformes; family Rhynochetidae; genus Rhynochetos; species Rhynochetos jubatus. The sequence continues at coordinate 30,875,157 of CM050655.1, read as the reverse complement.
TCACTTCTGATCTGTATCCCCCTTAGTTACACCCACAGTGCACTGAGATCTACCACGAACATCCTCTCAACCCTCTGTCACCTTTTTCCTGTTAATGGGGAAGGAACAATGACAGGGGACAAAATGGATTTGAAAGCTATGCTTGTGGAAATAGTTCATAGACAGGAAGATGGATGTTGCCTAATCACCCCACAATAAATTCTCGCCTGCTTCACGTTGTGTTGTTCTATTGCTGTCCTCCCTCGTTCATTCCCATTATCACCCCGAGCATCCCTTTCCCCTTCTGCTCTCCCTGCTCCTGAAATCCCAATCTGCATTTAGTAAATAAAGGGTGAAGTGAGTTCTCATACACTGACTGCTGCTTCAGATCTGAAATGAGAGAGCCTCTGTTGATGATTCAGTGTCCAATTTAAAGCAATATCACCTGTCAGTTTGATATAAGGCATGGAGAAAATATCCTGTCTCGGCCAAGGGGGGGAAAAAGTGACATCTAAAATAAATGCTAACCTTAGAAAAAAAAAAAAAAAACCAACAAACCAAAAACAAATGGCTGGGAATTGCTTTTATAGTTCTATTTGCTGGGGCTAGTCCTCAAAACATAAATTACTGCTTATTTGTGACTCCAACAGAATGGCCGCGAATGAAGCCTGCAGGCCGGCAAAGATGCAAACTTGCTCGTCGTCCTTTTATATTGAAACATGTGAAAGGTGTGTTTGCAGGACTTCTGGCTCAGCTGTCTCAGCCCTCTGATCTTTCTTTCTGCTAGAAAATGAGTCAGTGCATTTATCTTTCGTCCTTGCTTTCCTGAGCTTTTGCTCATGCTTCAGCCTACGGAAATGCAGTGTCCTGTTTGTTTGTTTTGTAAATAAGCATGTTGCTTAATGCTTCAGCTCTTTATTTCACTGTATGTCGTGCTGCAGCAGAGCTGCTTCAAGAACGGATGTGGCTCTGGGGTAGGTGCCGTTGGCTTACAAACACCTTTCTCATCTTCACTCGCAGGTATGATACAAAAGGCTTTATGACACAAGACAGTTCACTACCCCATTTGAAATGGATCTAGTCACCACCATCCTTCAATCACTGCTATCCCCATACCTACAGTTTGGAGGGTTTTCCATCCAGACGACCTGCAGCACTTCCCCTGGGCAACAAAGCTGCAAGAGTCTTGTTTGTGGATGGCAGAATGGGGGTAAATGATGGTGAAGGTGATGGGCATCCTGCTATGCAACATCACGGAGGTGACTCTCCTGGTCTGGGTCTGACCGACCCGTGCATTTAGCCAGACTGTGCAGCCAAGGCAAAAGAAGCACAAAACCCACAGAAAGGTTCTGGGGATTGACAGCTATAGCATGGTTTAGTCAGGTCTGTGCTGCTTGGCTTGGCCAGGCTGTTGCAAGGAAAGAGAAAATATCGATGAGATATATAAAGAAGTATGCGGTGTTCTGCAGTATATGAAATCATCATCCAGGAGGTTGTCATCTCCCTTGAGCTAGCTAAGAAAAAGGTTGCAACAGCTATGTGTAAGAAAACGTGTATTAATTGGAAAGTGAGACAGTGAATTTCACCCTAACAGATGACACATAAATAGGTTTCCTCCTGAGAATGGTAAAGGATTGAATGGGCAAGAGATCCAGTCTATGTGCCCTCTAAAGGGGATAATTCAACCTAGAGCAAGCCCAGATTTATTGGCAAGGCTGTCTTTTGGACTCGGGCACCGAAATAATTCTTATTACTATTTTGTTAGCTATTAGACTGCAGTAAGGGCAATCTAGAAGCTTTTACCAATATGAAATGGATTGGAAACTGGGCAGAAAAACCTAGTTATATTTTAATGACAACATCTTTAGGAACATTTTGTAATCTGGAAATAGTCAAGTTCTGTAAAAACATTTAGGTATCGGGACAATAAAATAACAATTTACTATCAAAATCAGTGGGAATTCTTCAAAGAATAGAAAGAACATGGACATGTACAGTTAAATATATTTTGCCCTCACAGAGTGCAAATAAGCATATATTTCTTATTCCAAAAGGATGCTGTAATGAAACAATTCTCCAATCAGTTTGAGGCGGACTTGGGAACCATCAATGAAGAATCTTTCCCTAAGACACCTGGCATAGAATTTGCATCTGGCCCAAGAACACCAGTAATAGGAACATCAGCAATATTGGATTTACAAGCTTATGGACACAATCAAAAGCTTATATTTTGCTGTCTTTTGGTAGTCAAAACCTAGTTTTCCATCTCGTCTTTTCACACTCTCAGGAAGGGGTAAATATAATCTGTTTTATAGTGGGAGTTTGATCCTTCAGGTAACTCAGTGCAGGATTATCTAAAAGTTCAGACATTATGCTAGGTGTAAGCCAGCCAAACTCCGGTTTGTGACTGCCAGTAATTCTTCTTAGTCTGGATTCACCATCAGTTGTGCTGCACTGATTGCCATTGCAGAAACTGCTTCAGTTTTCACTAAAATCAGCTGGAGTTTTCTGGATTCAGATAGTTTTGAATCACTGTAGATACAGTTAATTTACATTAAAAATTTTACTTCAGCTTCAGTGTCTAAGCCATTTTTACACTTGCTGCCAAACGCATCATGCGTTTTCTGCTTTAATTCCCCAAAAGTCAGGATTTGACCAGTAAGCAGCGGCAAATTTTTCCTGTTCAAGAAGCATGGCAGGGCAACCTGAGGAGCTAAAAATCTAATGCTGGAGAATACTGTTAACACATCTGTGAGATGCTGGGCAACATATCAAGGAACAGTAAAGTTCATATTAAGGTCAATAACACCTGTGAAGACAGGGTGAATGTCGTGTAGCTCATGGGAATGCCTCACAAAGTGAGTTGCCCTGTGTGGGGAGGGACATGTGGAACCATCAAATCGCAGGGAAATGTTAAATATATTCATAGCTCTCTCACCCTCAGGGTTTAAGTTTTGCTCCAAAGCCAGTCTGAATCTGATTTCAGATGAAGGTTTTTACTCAATCTGTAATACATTGTGATATCCAGCAGGTAGAACTCATTGAGGAAAATTGCTTCCCTTGATGATATATGATTCATTCAGTTACATCTCTGAGCTATTTAGGGGAAATTATCCATGGGATTGTATCATTAGTTTAAAAGCTGCCTCAATTGTTTTTCTGTCAGGATAATTTTAAGCCATGCAAGAGTATTAGTTGGAAAAACGTATTTGAAAAGAAGTCTAATTCCTTCCACATTGCTGAAATCTGGTTTTCAGGTAATATTTTCCTCTTCATTTATAACCACTCTATTGAGGGGTGGAGAGCAGAGTTCTGCCTCTGAATTGGCCGATGACTTTCTGTCTGAATATAGCTACCCTCTGTTAATCAGGTACTCAACTTTCATGGCTTTATACTCCAGCCAATGCACTTGTCTGCCCTTGCTACATCAAAAGCAACACAGCTCTGAAAATTTCCAACCACAGTCCTAACTAATGGCAAAATCCATGAAATAACAAAGTGCTAGCAAAGGAAAGACCCTGTTCATATGAATCAGTAATGTGATCTGTTTCCAGGGGAGTTTGTTTAATCAGAAGTCTCTAGAGGGTCAGAAAGGAAATTTAGACTAAATGATGAAACTACTCAAAACTAAAGATACTGAAGAACAGATATGATGATTGAAGCATTGATGAGTTGAGAGTTGGTGGAAATAAAAAGTTAAAAAGCAACTGAAACTTTTTCCTAGGGAAATGCTCTGTACATGACAGAGAAAACTGAATTAATAATGGTAAATAGCAATGTGACCTATAGACTGAAGGAAAGACAATTGCAGCCAGACATGAAGGCATGAGGGTAATTCCTGGGTGACATCTGGCAAGTCTCCTTAGCTTCTAGCAATAAAATGAGTTAACATGGCTATGTTGCTCAACTAGGGTATAAGGGAAAAGACATAATGAGCTTGAAGAGTATGAGTACTCTGGCAGTTAGTGTTCTCTTTTGCATCTTACAATGAAGCTTTGGTCTTTAACTCCATCCTGTTTAGTGAACCTTTCTTGACTGTGGTTTCTCCCTTGAAATTTGGATGTGTGTTAAGTTAACACAGCCAAGAATTCTACCCTGGCATGGGTGACCTGGACTGGCAGCTCCTATAAGAGCAGGCAGGCTGGGATGACAGAATTTGCATCCTTGGTTAATCATAATGATCTTGAGACACATGGTCCAGTAGCCTTAGCAATTCAAAGATGCTTTGTAGTAACTGCTGTAAGGGTAGATATTGAAGAGGAATCCCTCTATTCCATCCATAGTAAAGCAGGATTTAACTTTTGTTTCAATAGGCCAGCTGTGATTGCTTTTTTATGAGCAACAGTTATTGACAAGCCTGAGTGACTTCAGGTAAACAGAAACAATTCCAACATTTCTAGTCCCAAAATTGCTATTTCAGTTTGAATTGTAAATGAATTTTCCCCATCTGAATCCATAAGAATGATCCAAAGTGGTGGAATGTACATTCAGCTAGTTAGGAATACGTAGGAAGCTACAGGTATCATAGACCACATTTATCGCAAAACAAGAAACTTTTGAAGTTTGCTTAGCCTCACTTGCTTTCCACCACATGGAAGATAAGACACTGTCATGCACTGCTGACAGTATGAAAGCTTCTTGAATGAAGTCTGTGATGTAACAGCAGCACTGATTCATGAACTTGGAAACGCACACTAGGAGCAAGCAACACTGATGCAAAGAGCATTTTCTTGTGTGTGTTTTATTTTTCAGGAAAAGATACTCAGTAGTTAACAGATGCAAGCAAAAGGGGAAGGGCTTGCAAGATGGTGATTTATTTTCTGGGAGGAGTCTGGAAATGGACCATTAGCATCCTCCTTTCTGTCCTCTGATGTGATCCCTCATCATTTAGGAGGATCAAAAAAACATTGGTCTTATAGGAAATTTTCTGAAATTGGTGCCATCAATCAGAGAAATATCCAATGACACAACATTTGAAAGCATTAAACTTGTATGACCCAAAGGACACATTTATAGAACTATACACAGAGCCACATTTCCAGAGCTAAATCCAAGGTATGCCTCAAACCACTGTAAGGTGCCAAACACATATTTGATTGTAAATAGTACCAAGGATTTTTGGATTCTGGAGAGACTGTGGAATCTGTTTTATTGAAGGACTTCTGCAAACCTCTGGATTTGTTTTGATCAGAGTTAAATCTGAGTTTCACAACTTCAGATCTTCTCTGATTAGAAGGGATGGGATATAAATGCTGTCTGTTCAAAGTTTGGATTTTATGCAGCTGGAAAGGAAGGTTTTTCAGGTTCTCTCCTTCCCTAGACTTCCCTCTCTCCTGTTGCCAATTAACATTACAGTAAACTTGATGGACCTCTGTTTCCTAAACAAATACATTGCTTTATTTTACATGTCCTAGGACATCCTACCTGCCTTCCAACTGCCAGAAGAACACGTGTCTAATATAGATACCTGGCAGCCCTGTGCATCTGCAGCACGTTGGTATTTGTGCAACTGACTCCTAACTCCTCTCTCAGTGCTCTTGGAATTAAATCCTGTTCCCGCAAATAGAAAACCTACATATCCTGATAAAAGCACAGTTCCCTGTCCCCATAGCTGATGGTGTTAGTAAATAACAAACTGTTACAGGGCAAGTCCTGCCCATGGACAGAGAGGTATTACAAATGCTAAATCAGAATGTCCCTTAAATAGGTGGTCTGAGTAAAAACACTAAAAAATGCCAAGACATCCCCAAAACTGTGTAACCTGTGTGTTACCAATCTTATCAGAGTTTGGTTCAGCTTATTCAGGAATTTTGGCAGCCTTGGAAAATTTCAGCCAAATAGAAAAGCCTACAGAGAAAGCACCAAAGCATAAAGAATGTTTTAGTGGGGTGCATTTCAAAAAGAAGTAGATGAAGTTTCTGCATAGCTAAGGGAAAAAAGAAAAGTCTTTGCAACAAAAAAATTGTATCAGAGGGCAAACAATCACACAATCACACATTATATTCTGGTTCTTTGTTGTGTTTCTTGCAAACCAAACTTATTTGTCTGTGTATTGTGCTCCATCCTGGTCACTAATGTAAAAAATTTCAATAGAAAAAATCTAGAGGGAGAACTGTCCACAAGAAAGCCATTTTTCAAACTCCTTGTTAGGAGAGACTTAGTGGAAGGCTGAATATTCCACACATGCTATCTGTGAGCTCATTCAAGAATAGGTACTGGGGGCCTGATTAATATATATTTCATGCACGTCTACTAACCATCCAATGTAGATTTTTACCTCTAACCTCCCCAATATGTTATTTCTATGTTAAACTAAAAAAGATCTTTTTCTGTCTAAGCACCGTTAAGTATTGATGTGCCTAGTGATCTTGAATACAAGGACATTTGGCATCTAGTATTGATGGAGAACAAACCCCATCATCTGTCCATGGCTTGTAATTATTCCTTTTCCGTGCTTTTCCTGACTGCATGACTTCGTGAAAAATCATCTACCTGCGGTTCCAAAAGGTAATCTCCATTTCATCCTCCAGTGGTAAAATACTCCACAAGAGATCAGGACTCCACCTCACTTGGGGTACCTTTGCATTATCAAGAACTGTGTGCTTTGCACATCTGCTTGCTTTGCTGCATCTCAAAAGGCATAAATGTAATCAGTAATTATATACATTCAGAGATAAACAACATCCAGCATGAACATTTGTATTTATGAGAAAAGATGGATCTCTAATTCAAAATTAAATGTAATATGAGCTTAATTGAAACCCATGTATTTCTAATAGTTCTACCTTCCCACTTTGTGAAATCAACATCTGGGTCTTTCTTACTGTAAATCTAATTGGGCCATTGTAAATGATCACTGAGTTCATGCTGTACTTCTTAAGTGACACTTACTCAATGTTCAGACATGGTGGCAGTTTGGGATGAAAGGATGGCTTCTAAAAATTAGGGCAGCTCACATGAAAGACATTACCATAGGAAAAGTAACTCTGGGAAGTGCTTGACAGAGTGTGGATGACATATATTTGGAAGATCCAAGATGTATAGCAACTGACTTGGCGGAACCCAAGGAAAAGTGTGATAAGTGAAAACCAAATACCAAGCGATGCTACAAGTGTTGAGTGATAGCAACATTTCAGCATAATCCTTCTCAGGAATGGTGTCATATCCTCTGATATATACTGAGCTGGTGTCTGACTTTGCTCTATACCACAGAAAATATGCAGGCAAAGAGAGAAAATATTGGTGTGTGTGCATGCATGTGTGAGACAGAGCGAGCAAGAGAGGAAATACAAACCAGTGACCTTTAATGGATAGAGTCAGAAGCAATCAGCTTCACTTCATAAGATCAACTGAATGTCAGAAGTTTTTCAGAGTGGCAACACTGCTGGAAATTCCCTTTCGTGCAGATTTTTGAGTTTCGTAAGTAGGATGATTTCAGCATCACACCAATCTCTCTTCAAAGTTCCTATGACTCATGACACAAAACACAATGGAAAAGTTTCTAGACAATGGTGGCTTTGTTTTAGGATGTCTGCATCTGGAGAATTTACAAATATCAACCTAATTTTAACAAAATGGAGATGGATTTTTTTTTTTTTTTTTGGTATCACTACAATTCAGAGATCTCCCCCTCCAGTCTTTGAGGGAAGTTACCTATGGGCCACATTAAGTTACCTTGTATTATGACTAGTTTTGAGTACAAGTAAGGTGTTCTGTGTTTCTTATACACAATAGGAGCCTGTAAACCTCCAAATGTTTGTCCAGTTCTTCTTGTACCATTTCAGTTTCTTCCTCTCCTAGGATCTGATGCTTTTGTATTTCCAATGTTGCCGACATATTTGTTCCACACTATAATCGTTATTAGATTACCAGGGTTTTTTTTACTTTTTTTTAATGGAAGTTGTTGAGTAAACTCTCTGAAATTCTGGAGAAGGCAATACCAAAGAAGAACAAAATGGTATCACCAGCTCTTGTCACCCTGGGTTTTGCACAACTAAATATGCCTCTCTACCCCTTTCTCATCAGAACCACCTCCAATTCTAGAAACAGAACTGTTCCGTGCTTCATTTCTGAGGCTCCGTGCTTCAGCTTCACAATATAATAACATACAATTCAGTTAGCACAGTCTAATCCAATCCATTGCAAGCACTTTTACAAAGGCATTGAGGTTTTGCCTAGAAGTTTGAAACTTATGCTTTCTGTAAAACCTCAAAGCGTCAACCTTTAAGTCAACTTTGGGAATAACAGAACTGTTTGAAGTTCTGAGTTTTAGTCAGTTGTAACATGGGTGGATCAACAGTATGCTGAGATTAAACAAAGTTCTGGTGCATTTTGAGTTTATGTACAAGCTATTGGTTGCTAATTCAACACTTTGGTTTAGTACTGTATTAACTGCCACTTGGACTGAAGGGAGCTATGGTTAGGTTTATAATGCAAGTTTAAAAAAAGAAAGGAAAGAAAAAAGAATGACTGGGAGATGATATACGACAGGTCAGATTGACATCTCCTATTGTGGAGAGATAGGATGTCTGATGAATATTTAAGGAATCCCAGCAGCACTCTTAGCTCTCTTGCTACCCTCTTGTGTTTGCCTCAATTGCTTCTTACAATTATTGCTAGCAATTGCTCCATGGGGAGAAGAGGGATCAGTGCAAAAAGAGGTTGGAGACCTGAGAACAGAGCTAATGGGCAATCTTGCACTGTTGTACGTGATGCTGTTGTGATCCTACGCACCAGTTAATTCTTGGCTGGATTTTTGGCAAAGCTGCAGTTTCTCTGGGCTGGTTTTGGTGACACTAGAAAGCTTTTCTTTCTTTCTTCTGGATACTTGTCTGCGATTGAAGTTGGAGCTCAAAGGACAGATTCAGAGATAAACAAAGGGATTTTCCCTGTGTTAGTGTCTGTTCAGTGAGTATCTTCTAGGGGCATAAAAACCCTAGGTATCTGGAAGGCTTTGTCTCCTTCCTTGAGCTGTAGATTCAGGACAGATAAAAACCTTTGAGTTAAATTTTCCAAGGGGCAAGGTCTGAGCTCCCAGTATACCTCATTTATCTGTATTTTTGGTCCCAGAATGCTTTTGAGTTCATTTGCTTCTATCCAAATTGGGGTGCTCCCTGAATATGCATTGTTCTCCATGCATGATGTGCATAACATGCTGGTTTCCATGGGAAGGAAGTTCACACGTGGGGATCAGAAAGGAGCCAGAATTATCTTTCATCATTTCCCATACCTGAAGCACCGGGGGCTACATGCTCAGTATGTGCCCAAATTTACTTATTTATGTAGACATAGCTATGATTTCTCAAAATGAATTCTTGGAAATTTTTGTCATAAACCTACTTTTGATAATCCTTCTATTCATTTTAAATGCAATCAAGTCATGATCACAGGCACCACTGTTATCATGCAATGGCTGCATCTATAATCTACAAAGACCTCAGTCTTCTATAAGCTATAAAGACCTCAAAGTTTAGGGCTATTTACATTATACAACCTGGTCTTCCTCCACATTAAAGCTGGACTGCTCCCTGCAGAAATTTACTAATCGGTCTGCGCAATACCAAGCAGCTTCTGGCCAGAACATGTTCCTTTTTAACACTCAGGTCATAAAGTGCCTATTAAAAGGACATTAAAGCCAAAGAAAATCTATCCAAAGCCTCAAATAGGCACTGGATAAGGCCCACACCAGAGAATATGCTATATAAGCATGCTCATAAATCATTAAAATTAAGATAGGATCTATCATTAATAAGTAAAGTTCAAGGACAGCCTTTATCTTGTTAAATTATCCAAATTTTGCTGTCTATTAGCATACCATTTAGAATGTAAGAATGGCTGTAGGGTTTTTTTCACCCTTCTTGGTAATGACATATTATGCAGAATAAAAAGCCTTAGCAACTGTTGTAAGATGCCATAATAATGCTGGAATTATTCTTTGGGGGAGGTTGTTGTATTAAGCAGCAAGTAATTAATGGTAAATTGCACTGGAAATTCTTGGAAAAAAGACAAATTACATACGCTCTTGTACTCATACCCAGCAAGTCCCATGTAATTAACAATATTAAGATAAATATGAGAGGAATTATTAATGATGAGATTAACTCCACATCATCGTGCAAACAGATGTATTTCATCTATGCATGTGGTAGGAACTGAGAGTTAGTTGTAACTGCTAAAAATATCTGACGGTACTGCTTCATGGAAATTCACTGCAGTACTATTGATTATTATGCAACCTCTGACATTTGTATTGTGACTTCTGTGCCCACAGATCTCGAGTCCCAAGATCAGTTTTGCTGGGTGGATTAAGGGGTCTTTTGCTGAGGCTGTAACTGATTAAGAATATAAAACACTCATTCTAGATAATGTGGGTCAGACCCTTAGTAAGCGTCAAGCAGAAGTGACCAGGTAATATATTATAAATTGCTAGCAGAGAAGGGGGCTGACCCGCTTAGCACTATATTCAGCCTAGGTTCATGAGTTACCTCACTATTTAAAATCAAAAATAAGTAGGGAACTGCCAGAAAAGAAAAGGCAGCACATAACAACAGAAGGCAACTACTTCAAATACGAAGTGAAGAAAGGTAGTGTACCCAAGTGAAATTTTGAAGACGAGAACAATTTCCTCTTTTTAATTTGTCTTCTATAGCAATAGTACTTGCTCTACTGCATTTGTTCCGTGCATCTGGGATCTGTTAGACAGGAGAAGATATTCATATTATTCTTGAATTAAGAAAACATTTTTTTCAATTTCTAGCTCTAGTTCAGGTTTTTTGTGCCTCAGTTTCCCTACCTATAACAACTAATAGCTTGATATCCATTCTTAAGCACTTCAAAGTATGTTGACAACATGGACTAAGATACTTAGCTTTATTCTTGTTCCCAGGTAGGGTCATGTCTGCTAATATCAACTGAAGGGGTATTGCCTCAAAGGAAGGTCCATGTATCTGAGATCACTAAGACCATTTCTTCTGTGACCTTCCTGGGCCATGATTTTCCTGCCTCCCTAAGGATCTGCTGGAATCCTGTCTAATTCTGGGATCTGACCAGCTATTAGAGTAGACTTCACCTGTGTCCACCTTGAAGAAGGCCCTTCACACAGTGGCTTTTAATTTGAAGATGAGCAGGACACCACTTTGGTTCAAACTGAGAGCATTTTGCTTGGTAAAGCCATCACTGGGAAGAAAGAGAATTTTGCCTACTTTAGCACAAAGACATGGCAGGAGTGCTTATAAATCCTGCCTCATTTGACCTCACTGGCACTTGCAGAAGAGTAATCACCAGAGCTTCTAGGTTAATTAATCAAGGCTCTCAGAAATGTAGATTCTTAATGGCTTCAGGTGTCTGTTACCTTTCCTGTAGGTCCTGGTTTGAATCCAGCTCGAATCAGTAGGGGTGGGGGGATGCAAGTGACTTCTGCCTGCCTGGTTCAGCAGTGGCAAGAACTGGTGACCTCAGTTGGGCCTCCATTACATTAGGCACATACAGGGTTAATATCAGAATAGTAATTAGCCATCTCTGTGGGAAGGCTTGGGTTGAATGTGTGTGGAAGCACTAGATGGAGTCCCTTCAAGTCACGCTGAAGGGATGCTGGTCCATGTTCGACTGGACACTTCAGGTGTCACAGTGTGCACTGTACCTGCTCTCATTTTTCATTGCTTGCTCTCTTGCATCTCTCCTCTGAGCGGGAAAGAGGAATTAAAGGATATCATTTTCTCTGTCAATCAAGTAGACTTGTGTCTCTTGTGAGAACCCAACTGTACTCAAAGTCATTCAGCTTATTTCTAGCCATAAGAATAATAGAAAATTGTCCTATTCTAGATTTATGCTTCCCCCCATTTATTTTTTTTTAATTTGTAAATATAAAGACACTTTGGTGCCTTTTTCAAGGTAAAATTATTATTTCCTGAAGGGTAAAGGTGACAGACTGAGTGTGTGCTTCCATGGATTTTTAACGTTTTGCTATAGCATCTGTGTTTTCTGATATATCTGTGCAGTGCCTGGCATAAAAAGATGCTGCTCTTGATTAGGGTCTGCAAACTGATCCTTGAAAGAAACATGAGGGTACTGTATTATCACTTAATGTAATTTGCTGTATTTTCAAGTGTGAACTCTGCACTTCTGACAAACTACACCCCTTCATTAGGATTCAAAAAGTCTTTATGCAACCTGAGCCAAGGCAGACACAGAGGTATGGATCTATTAGAGGAAACAGCGAAGACCATGGGAGACAAGAGGAAGCAAAATTATTAGGGAAGAGCAAACCTGTGGGATAAATTTTCTGGTATTCTTCTCTTACAGTACTGAATTAAGTGGTTTAAACCTATAACTTGAGGGTTATAGTGACAAAAGTATTCTCCCTGAGGTTGCTTAATGCAGTTTTTTGCCAGTTTGATGTGGTAACAAGATGATTTTTTGGCTGTCTCTGGTGGTTACCTCTTACATTTCTTTCCTGCCCAAGAAGGTGCTTTGTTTTCTGTTAGACTGTGTGATTTCCATGCATATTTTTAGTTTCTCATGTGCCTGATAACACAAAAATGAAAGAGTTTGGGAAGCTACACATAAATAACAGACCTCTAGCATTCTTTTGGGAACCCAAAAGGTTTAGAATTAAAAGCCCTCAGGAAATGCAGTATTATTCATGTATGACCTCCACAATATGCTGAACTCTTGAATGCTTACATCCCTCTATTCTGGTTTGATGTCCTCATCGGTAATAATGACTGAGAAGACACTGAGAATAATGATTTTTTTACTCTGTCCACAAAAGTGCTGCTTTAGCAACTGTAACTTCTGCTTTAAAAGAGGATGTCATCAATGCAAAGGGCAGCTCTATATTTTTCTGTGACTACAGCAGTACCATTACTGTCCAGAAAAATGACAGAGGAATGGATTTACTGTTTTAAGGGCTCCTCAATAAGTCATTGGTTTCAGTGGAGAAGCGTTTGCCTAATTTATTGAGGAAGCAATCAGTCACGAGAAAATACATCCCACACATTAAAGTAAGGCTTTGAGTCTCTGCCCAGCTCAACCAACTGACCCAACAGGTCTCTGTAAGGGTAGCCCAGACTGCTAGTCCCTGACTAGTGGGTTTTTTTTTTTTTGGTTAGTGGCTTCAGAAGCAGCATGGAAATGCTAATATGCGGAAAAGAGAGCACCTTGTACAGAGAAAGGGGATTGATCAGTGTGTCTGCTGTGGAGAGAACAAGGAGTTGTGAGTTTACATTGTGGAGGGAGAGATCCAGGTTAGGCTTTAGAAAAAACTAACAGGAAGGATCACTACTGTTTTGAAATACATTAAGTATACTAAGTATAGTTTAGTCAGTCACTGGATGTTTTGAAACTTGGCAGCGTGTGGTATACCTGTAGGTCATTATGGTAGTTTGAGACAGCTATCTTGCCAAGCTTTTTACCTACCTTTAGAAGAAACATCCAGAGAAAAGGAGGACGTTGAGGTGTAGAAAGATGAAGCTGGGGTCTCATAGTCAACTCGTAGTGGAACCATCCCAGCCTTTTTGGCCCCAGACCTCTTGCTCAGCTGAGGGGATGGAAGAGAGGGCAGTCCATAACCACAACTCTATGCCCTTGTCTCTACCAGATGGCATCCTTCACAGTAGTGAATCCACAGTTAAGGCCACACGGGGTGTTCTGTGATCCCTGCCAGACTTGTTATCAAGGTTTGTCCTAACTGGCTCTTACAACTGCTTATCTCTCTCCTCAGTGTCAGCATTTCTCCATCCCTTCGTTTGCCATAGGTGGCACTTCCAGGAATCAGAAATGGTCTGTGTCCTTTCAAATATTTTCTGAAGGGCAGGATTCAGTATAGGTACTAGATAGTAAATTTAATGCACACTGACCTGATCTTGCTCTGTTGTTCTTGACCATCAGAGAACTGGACTCCTTGCCCCTGGTTTGAGGAGAGCACATACAACAGCTATTAGCAAGTGACTGAGGCATAGAGTTTGCCACCAATTCTGCAGCATGCTTAAGAACAAACATATTTTACTGCAAACTGATCAGCCCTACTGTGGTAATTTTGTAGGTGACCTCTGCTCTTATGAGAGCTATTTACTTCTCATTCAAAAAAAATGACTAACTGCAGCAGAATAAATAATAGGTTAAATAGCTTTATAAGCTATAATAACAGTCTAATGGAAACATTTCCAAGGTTGAACACTACTGCTTCATATGTGCCTTTTTGATTGAATGTCCTGGATTTGTACTCTAATGGACAATAGTAAAGAGGAAAAAATGGAGTAATAGATTCTCAGTATTGCAAACTTAAGTTATTTCACTTCACTGATTTTGACATTTTTCCTTAAGTCATCTATGAAATATTGTTATGACTAACATCAACTTTCATTAAAAAGAAAAGTTGATTTTGACTCCTCATAGTCACAATGAAAAGTGAATGTGTGAGCTGTGAGCAAAAAGCTACAAGGCACATTCCTTTTTCAAAACAAAACAAAACCACACCAAACTGCAAAACATATTTTTCTTTAACTTTCCTCCTTTTAAACTCATGTCATGATTTTGAGACATGATTCCTTGTTGCTGAAATCATTAGATTAAGAATACAGTGTATGTCAGCAGGCACAGAGGTATCACTTCTAATGGTCAGGTCCGTTCTGCGGGGGTGTTGTCATACTATTGATTTCTTCTGAAGTCTGCACCTTTGCTATTGACTTTCCTAGCAGTGGAGATATTTCCTGTATTTTTGGTATCAGTCCTGCTGAGATCTGGAGCTGAAGCACAAGACCTTGCCCTTTTTATTTATACTGAAAGTGCTATATAGCAGCTACATAGCTGGTTGAACAGTATCTGTAAAAACTGGATAAAAAGACATTTTTAAACTAAAAACCTCAGTTTTCCATTAAATGCTACATTTGTGTCAGAAAATGTGATGGCTAAGTTAGGGAAATGTAAACTTCTGTTCAAAAGACTCAAAGTTCAGAAACTTAAATAATTAAATGAATAAACTGTGGTGCCTTGAGTGCAGAGCCCCCAACCTGTCTTTCTCTTCTCTGAGGTGCATCTCCTACTCTTGCTGCATCTACAGTAACTGCTCCTGCTCTCACGAGCACCTGATAGATCATTTCTTTCCAGAGAAGCACTAATGGTGCATCATAGAAAATGCATTACCCTCAAGATACTTCATTTACAAAGGCATTTGAGGCGTTTCAGCTACAAGTCCCATGAAAGAGCTCAATATCCTTCCCAGTACTTTTTGTAATGGTTTCACTACGTATACTAATTCTTCCAACTAGGTGTCTTCAGTCCTGGGATTTTCTTTCTCATTCTATTGATCCGACAAAGTTATATTTTAAGCTTCCTTGTCATAGTGTAAACCTTATCTGCTCATTCAGGCTTTTGCTGGAGGCCAGTAGTTTGAGAAGGTTGAATTTCATTTTGTAGGTGTGAGGGAATTTATACGAGCTGGTGCTTAGTCAGTTTTGTGTCTTGTTAATTGATGTTTTATCATTCTTGTACATGCACCCAGAGGGATCTGCATTGGATCCATTTTTTATGGTATGAAAAATAAATAAAATTACATAAAGAGTCCCTGAGGGACCGTACTTCCCCTTTCACCAGTGGAGTCTTCCATAAAAAATGGTGTGGATTCTTCAGAGCTCACTAATTGTTCCAGAAGTCTGGCAGAGATCCCAGGAGAGACCTCACCTTATCACATATATCAGGTGTTGGTTTGCCCCTGGGCACCTACCCTGTGTGTACGGGTCTCCTTGCAACATTTGACATTTTCTAGTGCCATGTTTGGAGTACAGAAGCAGAAGAGAGAGGGAGAATCTAAGAATATTTTTCTTGGAAATAGAAATATATGATTTCATGGCTTCTCATGATGGACTTCTTTAGAGGAACTTATGGTTGCTTTCTTTAAAGAAAAAATTAGTGAGTGGTAAGAGAACACAGAGTCCACTTCAGTGCACATGCTTTTTAGTTTTGGAAATTTCTCCTCAATGGTAGCAATAGTGTTAAAAAGCTATGGGTTTGTCAGAGCCAGGCTGCTTAATTAGCAAGACTGTTATCTGAATCTATTAACCATGAGTCAGGTCTCCATAAATATGGTTTAAAAAATTTAACCAACCAATATCTGCTAGACACAGTCTCCATCCTCCTAAATGGCATTCAGTTCATATCATGCATGTAACTGTGTTAAGATATCTCTTGAGTATATTAAGGCCAGAGAGACCACTACAATCGATCATTTATGCTGTCATTAAGCATGTGTATTTCAGTAAACTGATGCTTTCACAAACATTTAGACAATTGCTGCTCATTATGAATTGTTTTTACTATTACTAAACCGTTTATAATGTGAGGGTGAATAGGAACTTAGTATGGACTTTTTCCTTGAAAGCTTTTTTTAAGGGGTCGTTCATAGTGTGTACATACAGTACCATTTAGTAAAGGTACAGTTTAAGCTAATATTAAACTCCACACTTCTTTAACTAGTCAGATGAGAAAGGAATTTTGAGCAGATTTTTGCACTTAACAACGGTTTTTGTTTCCACTGCATGTTGTCTCCATTTTCAACTCTTTTCTGGTTTATTTACTGGAACATATTTGTATAGTCAAATCCTAGACTGGGTATGGAAAACTCTTGCTGAATCCCCAGAATGATGATTGATGTGAAGATTCTTTTGTTTGAATAAGAACTATGTGTAAAATAAAAGGTTTCAATACCAATTTCCCCCTTGTGATTCCAGTTCATATGACCACCATAACCTCATATTGTGCACATCATGAATATTTCTGAGAATTTTTACAAGAATACCCTTCATTTGAATGTATTCAAGGTTTGTCATTTTTTTAATCTAGTTTTTTCCTCTAACTTGTTTCTGTCTTCGGATTTCAATCCTCCAGTGCCTTGCTTTCTTTCCCATGTTAATAGAGACTCTTTATGAATTTCTATTTCTTTTGCATTCCTTCCTTCCCCCCTGAGTTCCTTTTTTCCTCTTTAGTTCTTTGATTGTTGCTGGGGGCTAAGGTTATAATTCAGTCAGCCTGTTCTGCTCTGCTGCCTAAAAAAGTACTCTCTCTTCCTGGACAGTAAATAATACTTGAGCCTGCCTGCCTGTCTTTTAGCTTACTCTTATTATTGTTATTATTATGGAGTCCTATCCTGCTGGTACAGTGTCCTCTCATCGTTCAGAGGAAACGCCTGCCTTCCCCTGACCTCGCTGCCTTCCCTGCTTCATGCCTTACACTTCTGGGCTGCATGTGACATAATAGAGTGGGATGACTATTGTTGGGGATTGCAAAGAGATGATCAACCCCAGGGCTCTCTCTTCAACAGCTATATAGACAATGATACCTTCTTCAAATTTCCTGTCACTAGCTGTAATTGGAAAGTCTAAATTCTCATTTAAAACCCCAAGCCCCTGTAGAATGATTGCTGTAGTAAATCAGATGTTGACTTGCTTTAGTGAAATGTAAATGAGCGTCAGTAGTGGGCTAAAACCAACACAGATGGAATGAGCATGAACAAAAAAGGACCATGTAAGCAGGGGGTCTGGGCCACCTGGAACATTACTGCAGTTATGGGTTGATTGTGCCTTTGGTCATGTATTTTAATAAATATTTTTATGGTGAATCACCACACGGTACATTTGTTTTCAGGATGGCCATTAGACAGGCTTTTATAAATACTATTGTAATTAAAGGCAACAGGTCAGTGCTCAGTTCCTGAGTCTGCCATAGGTACCTTGTAGGGCACTCAGTAACATGTTGAAAATACTTGTGTCTTAATTCTGTAAAATGGCAATGGCAATAATCTTTTTGCTGACCTTGTCTATTTAGATTGTGAAGTTTAGGAGCTGTCTGTCTGAACAGCACCTAGGCAATAGAAGTCCTGGTTCAGAAAGTGCACAAAACATTGACTCTGAAATCTGAATGCTTCTTTTGGTTCTTGACTTTATCATGTGATGACACAAGGCCTCTGCCACTAGAGGCTTTCATGCTCTGCAGTTTAGCTGGAACACAGACTGAGATTTTAATCTTTCTGTTGAAACTCATCTGGAGTCCTCATGCCACAAATGACTTCATTGATATACACAATACTGGGGAGCAAGGACTTGAGAGCAAATGTGAAAAACTTAAGTCCAGGATGTGATAACCATAAAACAATTGTGTGCACTTACAATTCAAAGATACATCTTCTATCGCCACTTTTATAAAGAAACATAATTATCCACAAGTACCTCTATACCTCTGCTTGTCATCCTAAGAAGAGACACTGCTGATGCATTAATAAAAAGTACTCTCAGCCCAGAAGCAATAAGGAAAACTAAAACTGAAAGAAGAGATCATTGCACATCTCGGAGAACATGTTAAAATTAATTGCCTCAGAACTTATACAACCTGCAGAAAGAATGGATAAGGAGGAGTCAGTCTCTCCCTGATATTTGTGAGTCACAGGACCATTTCTAATACCAAGATACTCATGTTTCCAACACTGTACCTGGCACTAGTTGGCTGTCTGGTTGCCACAACTGTAAGAGCAAACAATTGTGAAGCACAAATGCAGGCATAGAACTGCTTGACTCAGGCAATGGAGCCAATGAGGTCCTCTGTCACATTTCAGTTCATCTGACCTAGCTTCTTCTCCAGAATTACCACTGCATTTATTCAATGAAGTGCAGCAGAGGTATAAACTGGGGTTTGTTTCAACCAAGCCTTCAGCAAAAAATCTGTATCATCCCCAACTTCCATGAATAAAAAACATTTTATAGTTCCAAATTTTTAGGGAGGGTAAATACTACTTCTTATCTACCCACCACTCCTCATTCTTTATGCAGCAAAAAAGGAATCCATTCACTGTAGACTCTGTCTACTGATATTTAGAAAAATCAATCTTTTTCTTGCCAATAATTAGGACAGAATTTTAGATTTCCCAAGTAATCACCAGGTCTTTGTGTGAGAAAATCTGAACTCATACAGAAATGAGTTTTCTTTCACACATTTATGTAACTCACTGACATTGTAGGTAAGACCTACCCTGGTATTACCAGTTGTTATAATACTGGGTTCAATGTCTGGCTTTTGCTATTGAGCTTTGTGCTCCTACCTCTTGAGGATGCTAGTTCAATTGTTTTATTCATGCTATGTAAGATGGTGCCATCACAGGTTTTGGCACATATGTTTCTGTTTGCTTACATATAAATAATTTTTTCACTAGTAAATAGCACACTAGAGAATAAAGAATATATTATACTAAGGCACGTGCCCTCCTTTTACATATGTACATAGGCATACACAGCCCCACACACATACACTCTTCTATTGTTAATATGTTTAAGAAAAGTCTGTGTCATTCAGTACTACTTGGTACCTCTTGATATTTTTTAGCCTTTTGAAAAATCTCAGATCCTCAAAGGCAAAAAATCTCAAGTGAAAAATAGTAGATACAGAGGTTTTTCTTTGAAGATAATAACAGAAAGCAGAAGGGATTGGAACAATGTAGGCAGGATATTTCTTATTTCTTTCCCTCTTGTTTTCTTTGCAAGTCATTCAAAACTGAACCACTGATGGGTACGTTAACATGGGTTGAAATGGATTTTAAAATGGATTAAATATCAATTTGAAGTTAAAAACCTAAAAATCAGCCAAATCCACAGAGATTATTGAAAGGAACATCAGAAGACATATTTTGGGACAGGTAGTACTAGGAACTGAAAAAGGAATTTGCTATTGATTCTGGGCTGCCTTCTGTGGCGCTCCCATTATTGCTTGTCTGAGTGGCTTGAGAATTTTCTCACACTGCTTTCCTCATGTGTTGTATCTTCATGGTCCCTTTATTGCTCCTTCCTACTTCTTTCTCAAAAATGTTGCTGTTTTCCAGTGGGTAGAATATAGCGGAGAATTTCTGGGAACCCTTCAGAGAAGACCTGAGGGGTCAGCCTAACCAGCAAGTTTACTTGCAAAAAGATCTTAATCCAAGAAAGACAGTCAATAGTTTTTAGGAATTTATCCTAGATGAGATATGAAAAACTTCCACATGATGGACTGTGAAGTTCTCAGAGCTGATGAGTGAAGTAGAATTGCTTAGGCTTCAAAGTCAATCAACAAATACTGAACATTGGCCTTTTGGGGGGTCTGTTTGCACAGTACTGTGGGGTTTAGGTGACTCATTGATCTTGCAGTAGTGGCACCAGAGAAGAAAGAGTGATGAGCTTTCTTCCTAGGTTTCAGAAGCTGGAAAACGGAAGCGAGAAAATTCCGTAAAAGGGATATCTGGCTGAGTAGGGAGTTCTGTAAAACTTGCACTGTGGTTTGGTTGTGTGGTTTGTGGGTTTTTTTTTGTTTGTTTGTTTGTTTTTTTTTTTTTTGTAGCAGCCATCAATTTTGCATCATCTCCTATCTCAGTAAATGGGGAAACAATCTTCTAAAGGTTGTCATGCTGGCCAGGCTGATCAGATACAGACTGAAGAAACACTATAGGAAGGAAGGACAAGATCAAAGATACATTGTTTTGGCACAAAATTAAGATATTAAGAAAAAATAAATGAAACACAAAAATAATTTAAAAGACTGGACTGTGTGATTATCCATACTATACTACTTGGAAATTTGGTAAATAAACAAAAATAATTTTTCCCTTATGAACCCAAATTTGTTTTGGTGGGCAATACTCAAGTCTAGTAAGCAAGCTTACATGCTGAAATCATGAAAATCACTATTTATATCCAGTTTAGGAAGGCTCGGTTTGGCAAAGTTTACTTTCTCAAGATCTGTGCCATTGACAGCTTTGAGAAGGTGGTCCTACATTTACAGGTCATATTAAAATACTAAAAGAAAGAGACGGATGTTTATTGCTGCTGTCAACTACCAATCACCAAAGCACAAGAGAACAATGTAAACACTTCCTTAATGATCCCTTAGCAATTTCTATCCCTATGCCTTACTACAAGGAGATTAGCATATTCAAAGTTTCACACTGATAGTACTAAAACCTCCTTTATAGCACACAACAATTATATTACGTTCAACACTGAGGAATTATGTATTACACTTTATATTCATAGTCAAAGAGAAACTGATCTGGGAACCATGAGTGAGGTGTGCATGATCATGTTTTCAACGCAAACAGAATAAATTCAAAATCATTTATATTTATACCTTGTGCTTTAAAAAGGTCAGATTCTCAGAGGCAGAAACAATTATGAGCTAAATTTGCAGGGATAATGCATTTAAATGGAAAAATGTAAAAAATAATTGGGACTTGTTTACAAACGTTTTACTAGATGCCAAATGTCACAATCATGTACTTTAAGCAACACAGTGTTTTCCTCAAAAAAGCCTTCAACTCTGCCTAGGCTGAAAAGGAAAACAGCCAAATCTGAATGTGTATATAAAGGTATATATGAATGACACTTGAAGCAAAAAGGCACATGTAGAAATTTGTAGTCAGCAGGTGTAAAGATAACACTAGCAAACTTTTTTTTTTTAATGTTAAAAACATGAGAAACAACAACATTGTTACATAACTCGGATGTCTCAATAATACAGGAATAAAGTTTAGTAAGGATTTTCATTGCAGGTCTCAAAGTCAATGAACGTTAATATCAGGTGATGATCACAATGAAGAAATAATTTCAACTCCAACAAAAACCTAGGATAACGTCAAACAGAACTTTTAAAATGAGCAGATACAGAGAGCTTGCAGCTAAGAAAAAGAAAAGCTGTGGTCAATAATCATTAATTTTGTTTGATTCTGGGAAGGCAGAGCATATCCCACAGAACTTGAATAAAATCACCTGGATACCAGTAACTGAAAAAAGAAAACAGGATGATTTAAGTAGTTACAAGTTTGTCAGCCCACTGTTAGTTCTGGGCAAAATAAAGGCATGTCTGGGACAGGACTCTAGTAATAAAAGAGTTAATGAGGGGGAAATAACTAATGCCAATCAACATGCTTTTATGAAAAAGGGGTCTTGTTTAAATGTATTGCTATTATTTTTCAAAATGAAATTTCATGTGTGTTTTATAAATGTAATATTGTTGATATAATAGACTTCTCAGACATTTGGAATGATCCTCACATGATGTATTGATTTGTAAGCTAGAGTGATACAAAATCAATGGGGCACACATTGAATGTGCTGAAACCTCGCTAAACACAAGATCACAAAATCTAATTACAAAAAGAATTTTTGTCAAATGTCTCTGTTTCCCACAAGAATCTGCTCAGACCTACACTATTCAACAAATATATCAACAACTTGGAAATAAAAATCAGAATGTAATTATGGATTAAGTCTATAAATAACATAAGCTTGGGGGAGCATGGAAGAGAACAGATTGCTGAGTGATCTGCCAGTTTGAAGGTATCAGGCAAACAGTATGTGTTTCAGCTGAGCCAAATCTAAGATTATATGTCTGGAAAAAAATAACAATCTAGAATATGCACATAGCACGGAAGACTTCTGAAGGCAGTGGCAGGGAAGAAGTCATGATCTTCATGATCACTGAGTGTGGTTCAAAAAGCTAGTGTAATTTTTGTTTAAATGTGAGAGAACTCAGTAGGAGTCGTGAGGTTAAATTAGTTCTGCATTTGGCACTGGTGAGATTGCTGCTGGAATGCTATTTGGTTCTGGTGTCTACACTTCAGATGGATATTGATGAATTGGAAGGGATTCAGAGAAGAGCCACATGAATGCTTACAGGCTTGGGAAACGTGCCTTGTTGTGAAAGACGCAAGTAACTTTATTTAGTTATCAAAGAAGGCTTAGAGAGTGACCTGACTGCAGTCTAAATATTATCTGCAGGGGGAAATGAAAGGGCAGAAAGAATAAATTTGATAAGGCTCTCCAGTGTAACAAACAAAGGTGACAATGATAGGTAGTTCAAATGAGACAAATTCCAACTAAAAATGAGCACAAATTTGAATAGCGAGCAAACTAACCACTGGAATACCCTGATAGGGGCTGCAGTAGATTTCCTGTCATTGGAACTCTTAAATTCAACGTTGGAATTATCTTTCCTAAAAAGAAAGAAAGAAAACAACCTTCAAGAAAAAAAGCACTCTAGTTCATGGATTTGGAATCAAAGTGAGTAGCATGAAGACCTATGCCTTTGTGTTACGCATGTCAGGCTAGACAATCACTAGGGTCCTTTCTGCCTTTAAAAAAACCCTATGAATCTTTTTCTCCATACTGACTTCAGGGGATGAAATTGAGCCAAAAGAAATAGAGTCAGAATATGAAGTAAAACCCGCTAGCAGTGACTTCCATCAATTTCTAGAATGATCTCCCAAGAGAAGAAGGAGGCAAGAAGGCGGGGGGAACCTCACTAGGCTATTTAAAAGGGAGGAGGTAAATCTAAAGAAATATCTTAACATTGAGACAGCAACTAGGTTAAGCTCAGGCACCTTTTTTTACCTTGTTTTTTTAATATTGATAGGTGTTTAACTGAGCCACAGCTGGGAATTGAACAAATGCCAGTGTCTTCAACATTTTCTTTATTCCCTAAAGCTCTCAGTCCCAGATATTTGTCTGCCCTGTCAGGAGAAAGGCAGCCCCACTTTTCCAGGTCTAGCAGTGACCATTGCTCTCCCCACTACTTTATAGCATGAATTGAGAACTGAAAGGAGGAGCTACCCAAATACTTCCCTAGCAGAAACACAGCAGCCATGAAAGAGGCACAAGGACGTTTCTCTACCCTGTGTTGACTGGGAATTTGTTTGAAACCCCTCCCTCTCATTATTCTCCCAGCAGCTCTTCACATCCCAACCTGCTCTTTTCAGCATCTTTTTCCATGTACTACCATCTCTTCCTTTCTGAGGATAGGCTGTCTTTTAGGAGGACATTAAAGCCACACGTTTGGTCTAGCCCAGTAGAACATTGCTCACATTACACCTCAATGTGTGAATCTTATGGAGGAAGACAGGCTATTTCTGAAATGCATGTAATATTTCTAAAAGTAAATATTCCTACAAAAAGAAATGGATATCAATTTTTTACAAGCAACTTTCTGCAGTGGTCTTGCATAATCTAGAAAAGGGAAAAGCCTTTGCTTAAATATCTTTAAGACAGATCCTGATATTTTCATCAAGTGATCGCCTACAGTATTAAAGAACTAGTGTGGCTGAGATTCTTTCAGGTTGTACGTTTTGTGAAACATTCTTCCATTTCTAACCTTGCATTGCATATTCTTCTACTTCAGAAGGTCTCTAGTGGCTGTGTATTTCATATACAGTATGGATCTGTAAGTCTAATGCTGTCTGTCATATTTAGAAAGTCACTGCTTTCATATTCATGACATGCAAACATCTGTCACTCAAACCCACTCATAATTCCAAATTCACTAATAGGACTCCTGCATGTTCCTGTTTATCAAGGAGCAGAATGGTGACCCTGGACATAGAAGTAAATGGCAGCAATAATGTACTTGCAGCTCATAAAGTGGTAACAATTCTGGTGTACCAGAAAGCTGAAATTTCAAAGTTAATAAAAGTCCCCAAACCCTGCATGTTAATGGCAGTCTTTTGCAGTGAGAGGAAAATTAATTCCCCTAAAAACATTGAAGAAGAAAGAGACATATCTCTTTTCCCAAACCCAGTTTATGACCACAAAGCCTGAAAACATGTTCAGCTTTTATGATCTCCACAATATAAATTGCCATACCTTTAGGCCTGTCTGTTTGTTTTTCTCTTGGAGGAGGAAAAAAGAAAAAGAACAAAAAGACCACTTTTTCTCTGGGGGGGAAAAAAAAAAAAAAAATCAGTGTTGTTATAATCCATGCTCAGGCTGCGGCAGTCATTGTCTGAATTTTAGGGATTATGACTTGGTGGCTCACTGCAAAAGCAACGGGACACCTGTGAGTAGGGACTTGGGTTTTCACACAGAACTGAGATTTCCTGAATGAAAGTTATTAAGGAAGTGCTGAGCAATACTTGCTGCAAGTCACAGACACAGGTATTCTTTAACCGTGATCTCCTGAGCTTGCTGAGCTCTGCTGCCTTGTGTTCCAGGGGATGTTACGGTGGTTTTAGTTCTGCAGCTAATTGGCTGAGGCTACAGTAGTAACTCGCTGTTGATGAGGTTTAATTGAAAGTGCAGGGCTTGCTGCATTAACGCCATGTCCAGAACATAAGCAGAGAGCTCACCACAGCTGACTGCATCATGGGCTAATGCCAGCTCTCCTTCAATCCCAAGCCAAAAGGCATGGCCTTTACAAACAACAAGAAAACCTAAATAACAGAGTACTACCTCAGTAGGGGGGAGGGAAGGGAAGCCTTATAGTCTTCAACATGGCAGGTTTGTGGGTCACCTTGATCACTAGACCCCAGCATTTGGATTAGATTTAGCTCTAGCTGAGGATCAGTACTCATCAGAGAGTGGTGACACTTAGGTGTGGTCTTGAATATTTTTTCTGCTCCCTTTCTGGAGAGAAGTCAGGATTTAGATACAAACAAGCCTGCAAGGGTCAGTTTAGGAGCATGGCTGGTTTCAGGCTCCCTGGCCTGGAGCTCTTTTCTGTGGGGATGTGCTGGTTTTGCTGGATGGTACCTCAGGAGTTTGTCTTCTGCAGTTAAAAAGTACGTGATTTACACCATCTCAGTGAGGGTGAAGGTCTTCAGGGAGTAGGATGTTGCAATGTGGAGTGCAGGAATGCCAAAAATATTTTAAAAGTCTGAGCTTTAGCCAATTACTTTTCAAGGACAGGGTATTCTCAACTCGTTCCCAGTGTCTCTGCAGCAAGCACATCTCTGACTCATCAAAATCTTCCTAAAGCCAAATTGATTTATTTTTTCTTGTCTTTTTCTTTCACATTGGTCACCAAAGTCAAACAAACAAACATGATTTTCCCTACCAGCAGGCAATTTATGATGGTTGTGTAACAGGTCCATGGTTTGGAAAGTGTCTTTAAGGTGACTTTTCTCCTTAAAGCTGGGACCAGATTTGCAGAGCCTTTCCAGGGCACTCAGGACAGTTAGAGCAGAGCCAGGAAGGATTCCCTCTGATCTCTCACCTGAGATCTCTTGTTGCAAAGCATTTTGTGTAATGTACATCCATCCTGAGTCTTACCCTTCATGTCCTCATGATTTTCGTGATGTTTTGAAGACAGATCTAAATGTAGTCATCTCAAACTTAATCCCCATATTTTCTGGAGTGGCACAGTGAAAATCTGACAGCTTCTGGTAAGTCATACTGCATTTTACCACCCTTCCTGACTGCAAAGAAAAGGAAATTAAGTAATTGATCATATCAGAGTTTCCCAAAGCTCTGCACTCTTGTCTTGGTCCTTTTCCACAGGGAATCCCACCAGTGTCCTCAGAAATAGAGACACATCTCTGAAGATAAACCGTGCTTGCAAATATATAGAAAATTATCTCTTTTTCATATTAAGTTTGACTTTTTAGAAGTTATTCTGTGGTTTACTCCAGGCCTTGAGCATGTTTAGAGGCAGGTTCCTACCACAAAGCTTGGAAGCAGAGCTGGAGTCTAAATCTTGTCTCTGTATGGGCACAGTTCCAAGGATACGAGACACTTTCAAATCATGCATTACATTTAGATTCAGATTTTAAATACTCCAGAATGTTAGTTTACTAAATATTTTCCTTCATACTCAGTGTCTATGCACTATGTATAGTACAAAAGACTGTCAGCTTAATCATGTAAAATTCTATTTTTACTTCAGGAAACCTTATGTTTCTATTTCCTGATTATTCCAGCACTGATCACAAATCCGCCTCATGACATACTTAAAATGATACTGTGTGCTTCAATTTATGGACAATAAGAAAATGCTCACAGCATTAATGCTTCAGAGACTAAAGCATAGGAAGGATGGAAGGTAAAGGTGGGAAGATAAGGACAAGGAGGCTAAGGATGGGAAAAGTCATGGAGACAAAATTTTGCTGGCATTCCCAACAAGCAAGTCCTTTCCAAAGAAGAGTGAAGATCACTGAAGTGAGAGGAACCTGCCCTCTCTTTATTCCATCTATTTTCCAGGTGGCAAATTGATAGAGGTTTTCATCCTCCAGCTGTAAATCTGAAGTCATATACTAGTGCCCACTCACAAAAAAATCACTTAAAAAGAAAATAATAATCCTATTTGCTGGATAATTAACAGTGAGCAATACCATTTTGTGCTTTATATTTTCATTGAAATTCTTTATCTCATAGTAGTATGGACAGAAAATATATTTCAATTATACAGCTATGCATGTCTTTTATATTAGGTGGAAATGTTTTAATAGATGTTTCAGTTATCCATTTATTGATCTTAATGTATTTTTAATATGCAGGCACCGGTCTCTGCTAACTGAGATATATCTGCTTTTCCCTAGTTGAGTTCTACAACTTAAAAGTAATTCTTTCTCTCTTCCAGGAAGTAGTATATAGTGGGCTTCTGTCTTCTGGGCAATATCTTCTATGAGCTGCCTTTTAATTTATGAGATTAATCTTTGCTCACAAAGGGGGATCTGAACATGAGTAGCAGAATTTGGCTACAGACTTGCCAAATATATATAATATTCATATATTTATATCAATATATAGTTAATATAAATATATACATATATTGATATATAAACAGATATGTATAATATTTTATATATAAACATATATTTGGCAGGAGAAACAAGGTCAGAGAAAAAAGTTGACCTAGGAGTTTTTTACTGGGCTGGGCCTTGGTTATTGTGCTCTCTACAGGAAGCTACAATCCTCTAGATGACCTCTAAGGATTTGTCTGAAGATCCTTACCTGGGATCAGTGATATCCTATGTTCAGGCTATTTTGAATAACGTAACACTTATCAGTGTTTGTGATTGCACAGACTTAATTCAGATAGCTGTATGTGGGAGAATTTCCTTCTCATCCATTTTGAATGAGACCTGATTTCAAATGTTTTTCATCCCAGTAATTCCACAGGGCATGGCCTCTGGGCCAAAATACACCTCCCATGAAGCACTAGACTTCTACCTGCTTCAAGCATTTCTGGTCACTTGGAGAAAGATTAAAACTCAATGAGGAATTTTCTCTTAGCCTTCTGATATAGATGGGGGTGATAAGGACCATGTTCTGCATTATTTTTCAATGTAGATATTTCATTCCTTTGAGAACTGGCTTAACAGGGAACCTTCATCCTCTGATCATCGAACTTGCTCCAGCAGTTACTATTGTATTTTGTCTCATGTTCTTGCTGTTGGTCAATGGGAACCATAATTTCTATTTTGTAAAGTGTTTTCAGATAACCATCTCTGTGAAAGGGCTATGGATTGATCGTAGTTATTTCCTATGCTAAGGCTCTCAAAGGAAATATCCTTTCTCCTGGTGAAACTGGGACCTGATTGTGCTGAAGTATTTTTTAAAAGATCATCCTTGATAGTAGGGGTAAGGACATATTTCCAAGAGTCCAAACATGGGACACTAGCAATGAAAACAGTAATGTGATGACGTTTGATAAAAAAAGGCAAAACACAATAAGAAAACCATCCAAAGAAGGTATTAACTTATTCACAGAGGAGACAAGAATCGCAAGGGACGGTATTAGTAAAGAAAATAGTGAAAGGAAGATGACTGTGTGTCTCCAGCTTTCACCTTGGCAGACAGTGAGCAATGAGTGAGTCAAGGAGGAAATTGTAGGTGCAAATGACAAACTCAGTATCAGATAAAATATTGGAGATGTTAGAAGTGCTGAACACGAAGCTGGAGGGTGGAAGAGGTGTGAAAAGTCCTTTGAACGGACCTTTGAATGGAAAGTCCACCAGTAGTTACTGACAGATTTTTGAGTGTAGTGAATTGGCTTAAGCAGATGGAGATACTGTTGCTTGTTATTACTTTTTGCCCCCTTGTCTTCACTTTCCAGAATAATAAGGGAAAAAATTGGAGTTGGGGGATGGGGGGAGAAAAGAGATGTCCCTTGTGCAATATCTATCATCTGCTCAGTTCCAGCCTGGAGGTTGCTGTGAAGTATTTTTGGTCTCTTGTTATACATCTTTAAACAGGGAGTGATTCATCAGGAAACTGGGATGGCTGAGACCATCCTCTGCCCTGTATGAATCCACTGGATAACCACCATGCTACTGGGAACCATGAGTCCATTGTTAGGGGTTAGAATCAACCCCAGAGGTTCTCCAAGGAAATATGAGACATCTTTTGCAACTCAGAGCATTTCCATTCAGGAAGCTGAGGGAAACAGCATATTTTTCACTCCCACCAACTCAGTACTGTTAAGTTGATGTATCTGTCATCTATTCTAGCAGTAGCACACTGCAACCAATTTTCTTTCCTAAGCCTGTCATCTCCTAGTTCGTATCAGTTTCAGTCTTATGCTGATTATTATTACAGGGCAGAGTTTATTCTTCCCCATGCTGATATTTTATGGAGCATTGACATGCTTTGCCACCTCAGTGCAGGACTGGCTCAGGAGGCAGGGAGTTAATATCCTCATTTATACTTACATGAAGCTGGGGATACATTTCTCTTCACAGAAATGTGCCAGCAGGGTGTAAAAAAGATAATTTTCCTACACGATATAAAAATGATCTTTCATTGTTCTTGGACTTGGGATTCTGGATGCAGAAGGCGAGAACATGTTGTTGCAAATTGAAAAAAGCAAGCCCCAAAGAACTTGCTCTCATCTCATACTAGGGAGAAATAAGAGCTAGTGCCACTTGTATAATTAGTTGACCCACAAGTGCAAGGCAAAAGGTGGAAGCACTGATACATGCATCTATAAAACAGACTGTTTTATTAGTGAACTGTCATAGTAGAGGGCATAAAGATGCTTACAGAGGGGAAACAGCATGTTGCACTTGGTAATACACTAAATTAAAAACTGAGAAACATGCAATCCATTCCTAACTCTTCCAATTTCTGTAGCTTTGGCAAATTTGCTCCTCTTCTTTTAACATGTGTTCCTCTATCTCAGCAAGTTCCTTTGTAATCTCTAGGTTCACCAAACACAACACAAAAATTATGCAATTCCGTTGATGAACTCTATATTATTCTATGATATGCATAATAATGCAATTGAAAGGATAATTATGTCTTTGTGTTAATCCTCTTGTAAGAAAAACCTGTAATCTCCCTGAACAGAATGTATAGGCTATTAATTTGTTCCTACACCAGTCTGTTGACAGCAGGCCATGGAGCATTAACAAATAGATACATGTCTTATGGTTTTGTGATTAGTTTTCCCAAACTTATTAAAAAAAAATGTATCTGCATGAGCAGAGGTGAAAGTTTGAAAACTATAAAACTTTCAAATCTATAAAAATGACATATTTATTACTGAATATTTCTGGGGCACTTGTTCCTTCCTTACATAGGTATTACAAAGATGACATGATACAATGTCTGTATGTAGTGGTGGAAGCATTTGTGTACGTTAAGCGTAATAGCATGTTTCTAGAGGGTGACAACATTGCCATTAGCTCTCCAACAGTTAGATAGAGAGAGGGTCCTTGAAATTGTGGCAGTGATGCACACAGAGAAGACAGCAAAAGCAGAAAAATTTCAGGATTCAGCTAATTATAAACAAATAAATAAAAATTAAAAACTGAGGAAATAGGTGAAAGGTTTAGAAAGAGCTCAGGGGTACAGAGGGAGACACCAACCAGAGAGGCCCAGCCTGTCGCTGTATCATGCATTTACAGTGGGTGCTGGTGGAGCTTCTTTGCTGAAGCTCTGCCCAGATGGAGGGACGGGTGTGATTAAGGGACACTTCCTCTGTGCCTGTGAGTTCCTTGTAGTTTAGGCATGCTAGCTAGTGCTGGAGTGCTGAAGAAGGACACTCCACGTACAACAAAAGACCTTCTCTGTGAGGAGGTCTACAAAGAAGATAGGAACTCGCTGATTGTGGAGGATAATCTTAAAATAAGGAGCACAGGGGTCTGAGGTGGAAGGCAGGCAATGAGGTATAGAACTGTGTTGCAGTGACATGCACCTTACTGTTTTCAGGAGGATGCCTTCAGGCAGGGCTCACAAATCACCTGCTCTGTGGTCCAGACAGTTTTATCTGGAATCCTGGAGTACTCACTAGGTCATAAAAAAAGGCAGGAATCATGGTATATATGATTAGGGGAAACGGATGTATACAGACAGACTGAGACTGAAGGTGGCAAGGTTTATTAACCAAGTTCTGCATCAGTACAAGTATTGGTTACTGGGAATGAGAGTGGTACTTAGAAATGTGTTTATACTTTGGTAACACATATGCTTGGCTTCCTTTGGTGACACAAGTAGCTTCCATCCCCTGTACCTTGGGACCACTGCCAATAGGGTGGTTTTTCAGTTGAACCAGTTTTCCATTCTGGTTCTCCACCTGGCCTCACAAATTCTCATGCTGGCACCATGGGTAGTGCACAGCAGGGGTAAGAGCAAGCAGACAGTCATGGAGAAGGAATGTCAAAAGCTTCTTGGGAACTACTGACACCAACTTCTCACCATTGCTAGATGAGAGACTGAAATAACCTCTTTTGCTACAGTCAGAACCTGCCAGAAGGGTTCTCTATTTCTGTGCCACTTAAAAAGCTGTCTTTGCCCAGGATAGGAAGACTTCTTTTTTATGATCTCTTCAGGGTTAAAAGTGATAATTAAAAGTGAGTACCCTTTACCTTCTTCAGAGTTATGGACTCACTTTGTATTTTGACAATATTAGCAGTGTCATCCTGTGTATTTTGAATATCAGTTGTTCACTGTGATTTCATCTCAACATCATTATCACTTCTGCCAGCACCTTCTTACCTTTGGGAGAGTGCTAGAAACCAAACTGCCTACTGCTAGCACTTCTTTCGGAAGACCAGACTTTCTTCTGAATAGGAAATTAGTGTCTGTATTTTCCTTTCCAAGAGAAATGTGTGTCAAACTGGAAACCTAAAAAAGGAGTCCATCAGATTCTCACTTAAATCCATGTCTCTGCAGCTAACGATGTTTGGAATAATGTCACCTTGATAGAACTGGTGCTGTGTTGACTTTTTCCTTTCTATTGGGAATGGCCTGCATTCTAATTTAAGAACCCCTATAATTTCCTTAGCTGTCATCCCAAATGGTTTCTTTCAAATGCTACGATCAATGTGAACCTCCTGTTTCCGATAAAGGAAGTTTTGAACTCAGGAGTGCTGACTAGAACGGATGAGCAAGACATCACAAAGCACTGAAAAATAAGAAAATCCAAAAGCAAAGGAAAACCCCATGTCATTATTCAGCTACAGTAATCTGAGGCACATGTGGTCTCTTGAAATTACTGACTAACATAGAAGCTTGTTTGTGGATGGACTGGAGATAGCAATTGCTTACTGTCAATGTCTTAGCAATTGTAAAGCTAATTATACCTCTTCCTAAATGTAAATAATTAACAGCAAGTATTTCCTCAGCCTTTTATTCATCTGTTTATCATTTTGGAAACAACTGGTTTATCTGGGCATAGGCACATCTGAGCAGGAAAAGCAGGCAGTAATTACAGAAATCACAGATGTTCCAAACAGTCTGAACCAGAGGAATTTCTCCCTGGAAGTCTGCAGAGGTTTTACCCCTATTTTTTATAGCATCTGTTAAACAGTTGATTTCCTAGGCATAATGCCCATTATAAGATCTCCGAAAGTACTATGCTCCTGAGATAGGATTCAGTTCCAGATTAGGACACACTACTTTAGGTGCCTGCACATCTCAATGTTGGCTGGGTGCCTCTGCAGCCAGTGGAAACATAGTCACTACAGGGAGTCGGAGTCAAGAGAGCCTAAATACTTCTGTAATATGGGGAGATGAAGGGTCCCTCTCCAGTCTCTGTCACTAGTAATTTTTTATAAACTATAATAATCTTTAGTTTTAAAAAATATCAAAAAATGATACTTTTTTTTGCTTAGGATCCAAATACTCTTTGAAACCAGAGTTTTCAGGCAGGCATAAAATTGAAAAACAACAGTTTTTTAACCTTCTAGTCAAAGCACTTAGATCACTAGAGATTTCCACTATGTGTTTCTTGTGGAGAAACAAACCAACAGTTGTTGAAACATTTGTTGTGGTCGATCAGGGTTGAGCACGTTAAATGCTTCCTTTTGCTTTTCAAAGAGTGATGTATGTCTGAGTGGATCATTGCAAGCACCTCACAGAGGAGCATAGATAGGATTTTGTTGAAGGGGGAGGACTATCTGTGCCACTTACGAAGAAGGAAAGGGTTAGATGAGAAGGTGTTTCTGGATTTCTCCCATAGTTTTGGGGTTGCATGGAGGGTTTTCTAGCTTGTCAGGCAGCCAGCCCACACCCTACTGGGTTCACCAAACAAAGAATGCTGCAGTGAGGAACTGCATAGGATGCCTCTGGGAGCAGCTCTGAGGAGCTTGAAGCTGCCAGGAGCTCTTGGAGAAGTCAGAGAGTTCAGAAAGAAGTGATCTGTCCCCCCCCTTACTTTTTCCTAAGGGAAGTAAAATTCTAAAACAGCCCAGGTGTATGGCCATGGAGAAGCAGGAGATGACTGATCACTCTCTGCCATGTAGAAGTCTGGGAAGGGAGCAAAACTGGTTTGGAAAGATGTCTGATAGGACACAGGGTACAGAGACAGCACATTAAAAAACGCTTGGTTTTGAAAGGGGAATGGAAAAATACTCGAATTTTAAAGAGCTGACTACTTGCCCCACAAAAAGATTTGATGCTTTCAGATGACATCCTCATCTTCCAAAATTATGTTCCAGTAGGTGACACGTACTTGGACAATTTGCTCTGAAAAGCAGGAAGCATCCTGTGTAATAGTAAATTGCAATCATGAGCCCTGCAAATTAACAGTGACTCAGAATTCATCAGGTGGCCTTCAGTGATAGGTACCAATTCCATCCAGTCCTGGAGACAATGTTGTGTCATTTTATTCCTATGCTGCTAATTTAGATTAATGCTTTTTATTGTTGGTTGTCAGCTTTGATTGATTGAACAGTAAAGTTACATTCCATTTCCCCTCTTTCATTATTGCACTTTGTGAGGAAAAATACAAATGAATTCACATGCTTAATTGCAGCATAGAAATATATTTTTTGGCTTCTGTTTCAAGAACAAGCATAGAGAGCTGTGTAAAAGTACTGATTGGGTTAATCATTGTGTTTGTGTAAATTCTCCAATTGTTTGTTCTTTCTGTCTGTGGCAAGCAGTTCAAACAGAAGTTGTTTTTCATTGCCAGTTTATCACTTTCTAGGATTCTGTAAATATCTGCAGAAAGAACAGTCATTCCTGCAAGAAAATTTTCCCACTGCTTCAACTTCTGTTCTTTCCCTGGATTAATTTCCCTCTTCTATATAATCTTAATCTCTCTGTCCTACCCACAGAGAAGGGAAGAAAGCCTGAGAAAGAAGGCAGGTGTAAGAAGTCAGTGCATGTGCAAATCTAATTGGATACAAGGAAGAATGTCAGTCCTAGAAGCTGATCAATCCATCAGTGCTGGCAAATACCGTCATGGACTTTTATAAAGGATGAAAAATGGACAGCACGGGAATGTCCTTTCCAGACTTTTTCTAGGTGAGCAGGGAAATTGTTTCACTCTTCTTTCCTGCACTTCAAAATAACATTTTGATAAACAACATAATGCTGAAGGGCAGCTGTGGTGTTTGATCTGGTCAGTCACAGCCTCCTGGATGCTACGGTGAGTTGAGTTCAGTGGAGTAGCCAGTTAAACTGCTTGAAGTAATGAAGGAACTTCACTCTGAAACCACCATCCATAGTATTGAGCTGTAAGTAAGTCAGAATAATTTATTTGGAGTGAGGTCTACTTTCTGCTGAAAGAATGGAGAAGATATTTCAGGTCTGTAGGCTGTAGGGCTTGGGACAACAGGAAAGGTAAGAAGAGGACTAGCAAGGGGATAGTAAGAGGAAATTTTGAGGGGATAAAACCCATAAACTGGCAGGTTTTCTGATTTCTGGCAGTGATTTTTGACCAAGGACATTATCTACTTTGATTCATTGCTGCACTTCTAGGGAAAAACAAGGCCTGGGTACCTGCATTTTAAAATAGAAGAGTATACACTGGAGAGAGTACCAGTTTCATAACACTGGTGTTTTTATTTTTCTCTCAGTGCAAATGAACTTCCTGAACACCAGATCATGGATCACAGTCCAAAACACAAGGAAAATAGATCTTTTGGGCTGAGCAGATTAATTCACAGTAAAGCTATTTTTTCAAGATGCCAAATGCCTTCAAAAGGAGCCCATGCCCTGATCTTCTTGTATTTGAGGCCAGGATTAATATCCACACAGATATAACCAGGGTGTTCCAAATCCCATTTTTAAAAGTTTCTTTTTTAAAGAGAAATGTATTGTAGTTATGTTATTTTCAAAAGTCACCCAACACTTTGCCCAACAATAATGTCTGACTAGATTTGGACAGTCCTGCAGTGGAGATGCTGCTAATCATTGCCTACTCTGTATTTCTTGAGAGCCCTTGCACTTGCAGCCACTAGAAATACCTGAAATGCTAAATTAGCAGATTTCCTCACTTCACAGTAACCTACTTTTTGTTAACTCTTTCCATTTGGTATTTTTTTCCCCCTGACATAAATTTAGTGCTGGTGAACATTGCTGTAACAGACAACATGATAAAATGCAGATGTCTGCTGTGTCTAAGCACATGAGAGGCTCTGATAATTACAGAGGGCTATGAGTAATTTTACTAACAGTTGCAAGGGTTGGCTTAGACTTCTTACCTGTTGAAGAAAAAAAGTGAAGTGATGGGCCTGTGACTACTGTCCAATGGGGCAGGCAATGAGACGCTGCCTGATGTGACTTATACTCCTCACACTTTTAGGGTCTGAAGAACTAAGTGTGATTTCAGAGAGTTAAATTTTCTTCTTTCCTTGCTCTAGAAGTGCAGAAAAATCTATTGCAGCTTTTATAGAAAAAGCAGCCTATTGTTATCTACTTCAACCAACGGATGAGGAGTCTGCAGGAAATGGAGGGATATATCCAGGAGGAGTTCAAAGTTTCAACAACTTTTTTCAGTGCATTTTTTTAAATGTCCTTAGAAGACAGTTTCTTAGTTGCTTTGGGATTTTTCTTTGTGACCAGGTCATTTTTGTCTTTGGCCAATGAGTTTTGTTGTTACTGGAATGTGAGCCATCAAACCTATCTGGTCTCTTTTCTCCGTAAAAAATGAGCCTGTGGTTTTCGAAGTGCAAACCATCAGCCTTAAATCAGTTCTCTGCTAAAAGTCCACTGGCAAGACCATTCTGGAAAGTTTAGAGGTGAAAATGGCAGCTACCTATAAAGTTATTTCGTGAACTCAAGTTGATATAAAGCAAATAATTCAGGAAAGGATTAGGCACTTACATGAATATGAATAACATCAGCAATGGCACTGACAAAGAGAAAATTTACAGGGGTTATCAATCCTTATGCTGCAGAGCATGGGGCCATTTCTGTGAAGAAATATTTTCCTGCCTATATAGCCCTTAATCCTCAGAGGCCTCAGTGTATGACACCAGCCTTTAAAGCATCTCTGAGTGACTTGGAACAAGAGGCACAACAAAACTCAGGGTGAGGTGGGATGAGTTTCTTTAGGAGGTTAGAAGGGCAGAAGGGCTGGCAATTCCCACTGGTCTCCATTAGTCCTGATGTAGGGACCTAACTGGCTGTTTTTCTAGGATACAGGGGAATGTGAATTGCTGTTGCCAACTGAAGGGCAATAACTCTTTTTTAAGTGTGGTGAGGGTCTCTGCCAGGTTTCCCTCGGAGTTAAACACAGAAAACCTTTTCACTTCCCACCTTTGGCCTGGTGAGCATTTTACCGAGTCACCACTAAATCATGAAGCACTGGGAGGAAAGTCCTCCCTTGCTCCTGCTGTACACACTGACACCTGAATTATGAGCTCCCCATCCAGATACTGGTTCCTTCTGTCCTCCTCTTCCTCCTGCAAGGTTACACTCCCTGGGGAAAAAAAGTCAGTAACAGTTTGCACAACTGTGGTATTAAATTAGTACAGCAGAATTTATGGGAAGACTAAGAGAAGCAAGTCTGTATTGTAATGACACCCTAAATAGTAATTTTCTGTTGCCTT
The DNA here is from genome assembly GCA_027574665.1 of Rhynochetos jubatus. NCBI lineage: Eukaryota > Metazoa > Chordata > Aves > Eurypygiformes > Rhynochetidae > Rhynochetos > Rhynochetos jubatus. Next base: position 30,838,181 of record CM050655.1, on the reverse strand, counting down.
TCTCAGAAGACAGAGAAGAGGGATTTATCTTGGGTGTAACTCTGCCAAACTATGTAGAGCAGCACTGGGAGTTTGTCCCTTGTGATGTTGTCTCTACTTGACTCAGGGGGTCTTATCTTCAAATTGCCTGAAGTACTTGTTCTCCAGACCAAATGGTAAAATAGAGCTTTAGACTCTGGATGTCATCCAGGTTTTCCAGTAGGAGTATTCCATTGCCAAAAATACAATACAACCTCATGCTTGCCAACTCTTATTTACCTTGATATCTTGAATGCAATCTCCAGGATTTCATCAGGAGATTCCTATCTGATATGGGAGACAGTGAAGCCAAGGGAATTGTTTTGAATTCAGATTCTCTTAAGCACAGCATCATATCATGGTGAAGCCACCAGCAGAAATGAAAACTGACAGTTTAATTTCTTGAAGTAATGGAAAAGAAAAGACATCTGCCATGATGGCTACTGGCTTCCACAGGCTGATGATAATAGACTGTGAGGCCCTTTACAGCTAAAGAAATTAATCCTTTTTTCCCCCCTAATATACCCGTCATTTTCTATATGAGAAAGTATGTATTTTACAATCTACAGCATGTCTGTTTTGTCTCCCTATCCCTTCTCTGTCTGCCTCTAGCCCCTGCTCACCATGGATTTTACAAATTTGCTAGTCTATTCTATTCTATTTTGTGATGAATCAGAAGTGGGTTTGGCCAACAACAAAAACAAAGACATTAAAAGGTTTTCTCAAAACTTTTTTTTTTGTTTTGCTTTACATACTCATGTCTTAGTTGAATATGAACAGGAGACTTTCATAATAATAACAGTAATAAAAAAATAGTAATAATCCTTCTCCACATAACATGGCATTTCATAAACAGCTGGGTTTTTTCCTTGACTCAAAGAAAAATTCTGGTATCATGAATCTGTGACAGAAACTGGCAAAAAAAGGCGGATGAAATTTGGGATCAGAAAAATTCACCGAGAATTTCATAAGCAGCAAAGCCAGAGCAGTCAGGTTATGTGCACATTTGTAGTTGCCTTTCCCACCTGAAGAGCAGCAGTTCCCTTTACTCACCCTGGTCCTCTTCTTGTCTGCAGCTTCTTCCTTGGATTCCTGACCATGCTGACTTGCCAGTCCCCCTTTCCCGGAAGGGTCTGTCACAGCTGAGGGCTACCTGCCTTTCTTCAGTAGAGCCAATCCTTCATGTCTCACTTCTCTACCCAGGCAGTTCAGTGAAACTTGTAAAACGACCCTGTTCCTGGGACTTATCTCCCTCTTTCAAATGTGGTTGAAATGGGCAAATGTGTACAAAAATAATTAAGGGAAGAATGACAGACAGCTTGACAAGGTACCTTATTTCCTTAGGAAATCAGGCTAAAAAAAAAGGGAAGGATTGTCATGTAAAAATCATAAATTTTTCCAAAACAAAAACTTCCTTTGTTCCCCTGAGCATCAAAGATTAGCAAAAGCTGGAGGAATTTTAAACTGCAATTTAAACTTCAGTGCTTGCACTAGCGGTTTGCTATTGAATTGTCAATTATCTTGGTCTTTTTAATTAACTCTGCTTTTGGGCTCTGGTGCAATGTTTTTTTATTCTGTTTTTAAAGAAAAAATGGAACATGGAATTGAATGGAAATAAAACTGACTTTCCATGGAGGGAAAAATCCCATAAACATAATCTCAACCAACACTGGAAATTTGGGTTTTTTAAGGTTTTCCATCAGTGTGGTCTGGCAAATGATGGGAAAATGATTTTTTTTTCTAATATATTATCTAAGGTTGTTCCTTGCTGATCAATACATTATTTGTAGGCTTTTCTATCAGGCTCATTTGTATAGAGTTTTTAATTCTTGCTTAGTGCAAAACTGAAGTTGCAAAGAGACAGCCCACGGTATGTGTGTATAATTCTTCAGATGAATGTAGCATCCAACACCAGTCCCAACAGTCCTCACACAGAGGACTTTGCATCTTAAAGGTTTGACCACAGGACAGAAGACCTCAGTACCATAGTACATAAAATGCAACAAACACTGATGAATTCTCACACTCCCAGTCCATGTAAACACAGAAGGACAGCGGTGGCAAGTTGGTCATGAAGTGCAAGAGGAACTCTCTTCTCTTTGGCTTCAGCCACAGAGTTTTCAGGATCATCTTTCCAACAGTTTTGTAGCACAGTGCATGTGGGTACTTGACTTACATGCTGGGAATTGGACTGGAGAACTACAGATGTACAGATTGATCTGAGAAGTAGAGTGTCTGTATATTGAGGCTATAACCTTTCATATTCTTTATGGATTGAGAGAAGAGGATTTTCATGTACGTTATTTACTGGGTTATATGCAGAATACTTAAGCAGAGACAGACTGAGACCAGTGCTGCATGAAATTGTACACAGATAAAATTAGACTTTATGCTAGAAAGTATCTGCCTGAGGTTTTCTTCCCCCATACCAAATAGTTGAATGTTTGCCTGGAGTACCAGAGAAGTGGGATCTCTCTCAGGAATTCCTCATGAGCTTCCTGACATACTAAAATGAAATCTCCTAAAATGAGCTTGAGATGAGATATTACAGAATCAGAGCCAACAAAAGTAACACTTTTGGCACAACACAGGACCTTTGAGATGTTTTATTTAGCAATTCTGTGAAACTTGATGCCCAAAGTTTAGTTTTGTTTTGGTTTTTTTTTTTTTTTTCCCTCACTCTGTATGGTTTGCAACAGTATTTTAAAATGTTCTGTCATGAAAAAGCAACGTTAGGAAAACATTCTGCTAAAACTAAAGGTCAAAACTTTTGACTACTTCTTTACTTTAGGAGTGGTTTTGGATATTGTTCTTTCTAAACTTCTTAGGGATGAAAAAATAGCGAACAGTATCTTGAGCTATTTTAATAATGTATGACTGATGACTAGACACATAGATCTTTTTGTAGATCTTTAATTGAATTTTTTTTTTTTTAATTAGACCATGTCTTTGAACAATATCCCAAATCACAGTTTAAATCTTTACCAAGAGACAATTTCCTCTCCTTGCACTGTGTTGGTGTCTTTCTGTCTCCATCAATAAATAAATAAATACCAGCAACCTAACTTTTTATCATCTTGCAGTGGTATACTGAAATCAGGACAACCTAGAGCCGTGAAGCTCAGTTAATGAATGGATATTTGCAGAGGGAAGTCAGGTTCCAGCATTTTCTTCTGTGTCTCTTCCATATGGAAATTTTTCTATAATCAAGCTGCTTCCAACAAAATTATGTTAGGAAAAAGACAAGTCAAACCCATGGCTGTAGGGTTCTTGATAGAAATGATGATGTACTTGCTGGGGTCCTGTTACAAAAAAGAAGGAAGGATAAACTCAGCTTTTTCTTTCATAATAAGCTCTTATTGGATCATAAGCAAAATTGAACTAAAGATCTTCAGCTACAGGATTAGAGGTTAATTATTAAGGTGCAAACATATGTAAACTCACATGTATCTCATATATAGATTAACATTTGGGAAGGTGGAATGCCTTCTATTCAAAAATACCCATTTTCACAGCTCCTAACTGCTGTTATCAGAAAAGAGAGTGATAACATTGAAAAAATCAGAGAAACAGGGGAGCTGTTCACATGTATATACTTTATATATCAACATGCATGGTGTGTATGTATTTATATCTATATATATCTTGTATGTGGGGGGTTTATATGTGTGTGTATATATATGTATGCACATACAATGCTCAGAAAAAGAAACGTACATGTTCTGCTATGGAAATTTAGAAGTCTGGGTAAGATTTATATCTTCAGATGGAACAAAGAGATATTCCTGTTCATTTTAACCTTTCTATGTCTATATTACTGGTTCCTACTGCATCAAAATATGTCCTTATGAGCTAGTGAAAAATTGTGACCACCATGGAAACATCACACATGTAATGTACAGCACTGGAAACAAAATCTGGGCAGGGGGTACCTTCACAAGTCAAGGTGAAATGTAGTAGGGAAGAGGAAATATTTGCTATAGATTTGCCCTTTATTTCAGAGTTGAAACCTTTTTTTGAAAGTTCAGGCTCGGAGAAAGGATGGGGTCATCAAAATGAATTATGAAATGACCTTCATGACTGTGCATCTGTGCTTCATGACACTGCATCCATGGATGGTTCTCCAGTTTGTATCTGAAATCTTCACCCTCTCTGAGCTGCGTGTTAAACCAGTTAAATGCTCATCTCCTTGTAGAGCTGTAAAAAGGATGGCAGTTTTTCTGTCTTTAGGAATGAAGAGTAGAAATGTCTTAAAGTAAGAATTGCTTGCAGTCAGTATGTTTTGATGTCGAGCTGCAGTAATTGCAAAGGCTTTCTCAGGAATAGCCAAGTCTTAAGTATTTGTGCTGCCTTCCCAGGCTCTTTTGACCATTTTTTGAGCTAAGTGCCTACATGACTGTACTGGGTTTGAATTTCTTTGGTAGCAATATGGGACTGGATCCAGCTACTGTGCTTCAGGGTGACCCAACTCATCTTTTAGAGAGAAAGAACTTCTATTACAGTGATTTTCAACATTTTCCTTGAGAAAACGATGTCCTTGTCCATACTTTCACTTAGAATTGCTGAAATTCCAGGTCTCCACATCTGCTTCCCATCAAGCTGGGATCAATATGAGATTGCCTCTGCTGGTTCTGGCCACTGTCAATGAACCAAAGACCTAAAAAACTTCTCTCTTCAGCTATTTTTACTGTCTCCTTTTTCAGATAAATGTCAGTAAGGGAAGGGTCTGCAATGGCAGAAGGATTGTTCTGAGAAGCAGTTGGGTAATGGTTTAAATATTTATCAGCTTGATGTCCCAGGATATTATCTGTGTACTTTCTCCCTCTCCTTACTCAGATTTGCAATGTCCTCGTAGCAGGTGAAGTGCTGCTTTGTGGGCTACCAGTCCCTGAAATGGCTAAATCAAAATGCTCTGATGCATTGAATTTTGGCATTATTATTCAGTAAATTGTGTATCTTCCCCTCATCTGCTCCCTCTAGATACATCTTGTTATTAAACAGCCGTTGCCTCTGACGCCAGGCGAATGCAGCCGGGATATGTAGGCAGAGAGAAACACCCAGGAAGAGAGGTTGCTTCTGAGGCAACACTCACCGAGTGGGTGTCTCCAGACACATTAACAACGCCGCATACAGAGCTGTTTGTCAAGTGCCGAAAGTGGTTCCTGAAGTGCTATTGGATATGCTTCCAACTCTCTTAGGCTGTAAAGCAAAGGAGGGGCCAAATCCTGGTAGCTGTAGGAGGCGGGCTGGGAGGGCAAAGGCAATACAGGCTAGAGATTGAATCTAGTAGTTATACACTAATGCAAAATCCCCTTAGCTTTTCAGTGAATAAACCTCTGGTCTGAAATATTAGTTTACCAGTTTGGAGATATTTCTCCAACTAACAAGGTTCATTCAATCTGCTTCTCTATTTCTGCAAAGCTTGAATCTGGATTTTTGGGCTGGGGCATTGCTAACTTCCTATAACAGACATATGGTATTTACAGAAGGATTTAATTTCAGTTATGTCAACCTGTGCCATGCCCAAAGAGGTCCCCTCACCTGGGCATAAAAAATTCTTCATCCTTTATGTATTTCGGAAAGGAAGGACCTGCTGTGAACCTAATGGTTGTTTACTTAGTTTGGGCTTTTTTACTCAGTTTCTTTTGAAGGTTTATTCAGCTCTGCAACCTAAACCATGCTTTGCTTAAGAGCTGTGGCTGTACCAGCCTTTCAGAGCGAGTTATAATGCTTGTGAAAATGTTTTTATCATGCTCCAAAGTCCTTTGGGTCAGGTAACACTTGTTTACTAAGTACTTTTCTGATAATGACTTCCTCTTTACAACTCTGTGCCTAAGATCATACCTCAATGGGCTTGATGGTGGAATTAGTGGGGAAAGGCCTATAATGAGACCATGTTCAGTGATCATATGACAACACACCTCTTTGGTATCTATTAATCCTCTGCCTATTTCTTCGACATTGAAACCTCAATGGTTGCCTTCCCTTTTTCATGGTCACTCATCAGCCGCGGAGCTGAGGTGGGATCACACCTGGACAACCCTTCCCTCAGACAAAAAAATCTGAAAAGTTTGGACGAGAGAAAGATGGAGAAAAAAATGAACAAATACAGTATTTGAACTCAAGATTTCAAAATCATATAAGAACACCTATTGGGATACCCCTGTGGAGACCTGTGCATTAAATACCTAGAAGGCCCATTCCATCAGAAAAAAACATGTGCAGAAACTCCAACTGAGTTTATTAAGCTAAGAATCATGTCTCTCCTAGGATAGCTGTGTTACAGCAATCTGCCCATTGACACTTGGGGAAGGTGGAGCCAGGACAATTTGGCACATTTTAAAAATAAAATGCTGTCCTTCATAAAAAGCCTGTTTGTTGCTTTGCAATTGCTTCTGGCAAACACTGACAAGTTGGTGGGATTAGTGGGATGGTTTTGGCTAGGTAGCTTGCTTCTTCATGTTCTCCCACCCCTCATCTGTCCATTTCAGCAAGTTTTGCTAAATTGGTGACATTTAAAAATAATAAATAAATTGGGGGGGGGAAGGGGGCAGGAATGAAGTATTCAGAAGTAGCAAAGCAGAAAGCTGAAATGCAATGGCTTTTACTTTTTTGTCCAATTTAAGGTCTATTATCAAGGGTAAAAACTATAAACAATAACTGCCCAAAAGAAGAGGAAGAAAAAAAGGAAAAAGCTTTTCTCATCTTAAATGTTTCTGTGTCAGTCTTCTAACCTGCAAAACTAAAGGTTAAGCTGTGAATTGGGAATAGCAAAACAGGCCAGTGAAAAAAATCTTTGGCAAAAACTTTGCTAAGGTCTAGCTGGCACTGATTTGGAAAGATGCAGGACATAGGAGACACTGCTTTAAGACATATGTGCAATTCCTGGTGAGACACTGTCCCCGGGTACTGTAAGACTGAGTGATCTTGCTGTCTGCTGGCTCTCCTTGCCCCTCCAGTGTCTTCTGGATGAAATACAGGAAGGTTTTGTTCACAAACTTCATGCTATTGAATTGGTGTACAACCCTAAAAAGGATCGCCATGCCAGAGTCCTTGAGTTTTGTCAGTATTACACTCATCCTCACCCCCTGCAGCTGCAGCAGGCTGTGTTTGACACAGGTACTGCTCTGGAAGGGTTAGATCTGATGGAGTGGAAGCTGAAGCAAGTGATGAATCCTAAATCAAGCCCTGTATCCAAAGCCTCTAATGCATACTGTGAGCATGACCCTAATCCAAGCGTGGATTTGTGTCGGTATTCAGAAGAACCAACTTGCTTATAAAACAGGTGAGGGAGATCACCTTCAGGCTGAAGCCTGAAGGTGCAGTTTTCACAGGAGGCACGCAGATGCCACCAGCTTGGGCAACTTCATCGTGATTTCACTCCTTGCTTCTCATTCCATCCTGATAACTGGCATACATTCTGTTTATCTACAATAATAGACAGTTTCTTCATACGTTGCCCTTTCGGTGTGTGATGGCTATAAACCACTGGTTACAAAGCCTGAACATTTCAGAATCTAGTGACATTTAAGGAAAAAGATTGCCAAGCCCTTGAAAGAAACACACCGCTGAAATACACAAAGAAGCTAGTGCAACTTCCTTGCTGTTAAAGCGATAAAGAAATTAACGGCACACCAGGTTCCAAAATCCCACTGCTGTTTGGAGATATCTCCTTTTTCCTCTTCTTTTTTTTAAACTCTCCTCTCCCTCACAATGTATAAAGGTAGCTGCAGTTAAAGGGATGGCAAGATGCAGAAAAGATATTGCTTCCCCTGAGTTTTATGAAGCTGATATCAATCTTTTATTTCATAAACTTCAGGCCTGTTATTACCCTAAAAGCATGTTCCACAGCATTTAATGTGACACTGATGAGAATACAAATAAGGGGAAGTGAGGGAGATGGTGGACAGGGAGAGAAGAATCAAATGATGTTAAATGTGAGGACCTGAACAGCGCTTCCATATCTGTTGCCATTGAGGGGAGTTTAAAAGGGCCATGAAACCACCGAGCATCTGAATTGTGTTTGAGGGCAGTAAATCAATTTAAGCTTCAGCAGTGAGGGAAAAAATACCATCTGAGGAAGGTGAGAAAAGAAATTTGGGTTATGGAGGCATGAAGGTTTGCGTTTGAGCTAATGAGGCCTGCTTTAGCTGAGTGTTGTGTGGAAAATCAGGGTATAAATGCCCTTGAAATCGGGATGATTTGGAGTAAAAAAAAAAAATTGCTTTGGATTTTCTAAACTTTCACCTGGAAATGTATGAAACATCTTTTAGTTTTATGTCATTTTGATCCAGTGCTTGGCTAGATTCTAAGAGAGATGCATAACTTTAAGTAGAGAAATATCCTTGCTCCTGCGTAGTGAGAAAAGGTTGGGTCACTTATTTTTGTTTCTTCTCTACACATGAATAGCCAACAATTGACATATTTAGAGAAACCAAAAGACCTAATTCTTCATGCAGGGTGTGGCTATGAAAGTCCTTGATGCAGACATTGGGGTTATGTAGATTTTTCACAGGTACAAGCAGACTGGACAAGTTCATGAAGGGAAATCCACTGAGAATTAAGGTACTTATAGGAAGCATGTTTGATTTGGGAAATCCTTGAGCTGCAAGCTGCTGAGGATTGGAGAGTATTCTGAAGAAGTATTACTATATGACTGTCCAAGGCTTATATTCATTCCTTGGTATCTGCTTTTTGTTACTCTCACCTCCGATCCCAGATGACTCTGACTCACTCTTTATTGTGAAGAGTAGAAGCCTCAAGAAAAGAACCACCATGATTTTAAGCATGATTGGAGATTATTCTTTGGAGCATGAGGGACTCAATCAGTTTACCCTGCCACCAGCACACCACAAGATGATTTTTGCATGTTGCCTGGAAGCAGTCCACCATCCTCCTTAACCCACAGGAGACAGCCCTGCAGGCAGAAGCTAGGATGGGAGAGCAGAGCTTGCCAACTTCATGGTCTTTCTTGAGATGTTTTTTTTATTGCAGTAGATATTTACATGGAGGCATTGTTCAGTGCTAGGCTGAGACAAGTGTGTGTTTTTGCAGCTACAGAGCTAGACTCTTAGATGACATTCATGAGGCCGTGTCCTGGGGGGAAATCAGAGTGGCCCCACTGGTGTCAGTCTTGACCTGTCTCAGCTGAAGACCAGACCTATAGTGCTGTTGATACAGAAGTGCTCACCAGACTGCTGTAGTGATTATGCAGGATATGTAATCCAGCTTCAGTATCACAGGGTAATGAGCTGAGGAGTCAGATAACTCATGGAGTCACTCCTTTCCCCAAGCTATGTCCTCAACCTTTATTGCTGTAAGGAAGTCTACAGGACAGTAGAGAACAGAAGGAAGTAACAAATACCATCTCTGAGCTGAACCCGGAGGAGAACTGATGAAATGCAGGCTGGACATGGACTTGAATGCAGTCAGAGCAATGATGTCTTTCTGTTCATTACATTTTTCCGATGTGATGTACCATCAGCTCTTCAGAGCGTAGTTGAGGAATCGGAGAATTCGTTCAACAGTCTTTTGAGAAATCTATGTTAGCGCTTTCAAGAAGTGTTGCTGTGAACAGGATGTAGCTGAAATGGTGATAAATGACCTGATACCACCATAGGAAACAATGCTGCAGGTGTCCTCTTGGCAGCCCTTCAAGATTCCCTAAATGCTCAAAAAATATATTAATTTTTTTAATGCACTGTACTGTATGCGATATGTATCATCAGTTCTCAGTTCATAATTTCAGCTCAGGTACACTGTGCCAAATTTGCATAAGTGAGCGTATGAAGGAAAATTATCTCATTTTAATATTATTACTCCAAACAAGGATTCAGAAAGGGCACATGAAGACTGCATGTCATTTTCCACAGACATGAAACTTTTCACATAACTCAATATACATTTTGATAAGAAAAATTCTATTACAACTCAATGTTTGTCAAAACAACTACAATACTGTTTACAAATGAAAAAAATAGTGATAAAATTTGCAACAGTCAGAGTATGTATGTTTTCAGTTTTGATGAGATGTAAAACTGGCTGAAGTTATTTCAGATTTCTGCAAAAGATGACTGTCTTGAAATGTCAGTATTTGATGAGAGTTTTCAATAGCTCTTCAAGTGACACAAAGTACTCTCAAGTCAACCTTAGAAACCCCAACCTATGCAGCTGTTCCTACGTAAGGAATTTCCGTCACAAAGATAATTCCTAATTCCTAGCTGAGGACCAAAATGGTTCTTCAGGACTGTTAGAACAAGTTTCAGGAGAGATTACAAACCTGCACAGCAATGCCTTTCTCAGTCTTTTCCTGATTGAATGCTCAGTGGAGGAAGAGGAGATATCTGTTGCCTTGTTCTGAAAACCACCACCATTAACAATGTAATCTGAATGAAGGATTAAACCTACAACTTTCTGGGGCAAAGTTTTGCCCAAGCCATTAATTTACACTGATTTAATGTTGGACAGCTTTCAACTCCTCTGTGTATAGGTTAACGTCTCTTAACACTTGGATAACTTGGATGTAACTTTTTATAGGAAGACACTGTGGTCTTTGTTCGGGGTTCCTTAAGGATTTCAATAAGCACAATGATAAATTGGAAAAAATGGTACTTCATGATGTTCAGGCACACTGTTTTGCGAGGAGCTATTCTTGAAAAGTGAAATAGTCACTTCACCCAGTGTCAAAGTTCTACATGGGCAGCAAATGAGTTCCTTCCAAGTGTGTGATTATTTGTGGCTTTGGTGCATCACATAGTGTAGGAAAATCTTCCTGTGTATCTACGCAGCTGCATTTTATTCTGTGTTGAGGATGTCAGATTTTTGAACAGCAAACCCCATCAATTCCTGAATAAAAAGATCCAGCCTAACACTATCAAATCGTTCCACAAAACCCCCAGATGTTTGTTTTTCTTCCCTGAAGGGCATTCCAACAGTGGAAAAACACGGAATTCAATACTTTTTTTTTTTTTCCCCCCAAATTGAGAAAGAAACCTGAAATCCTCTATGGAAGCAGGGGTTTTTGCCATTTCAAGTAAAGGCAGGAAGATCACCAGCGTATCCTGGTTGTGCAAGGAAAAGCTATAATGATGGTGTCACTAGGTTACTGCCTGTCTTTCTATAATGGTCCTGTTGGACCTTCGTGCCATAACATCCCCAACCTTTGTCACAAGGGGTTTTTCCCCAGCTGCTTGTGAATACTTTCAGGTATTTTATGAGCAGAGGGAGTTTGTGGTCTGCCTCTCTCTCCTTTAGTGGATGATGTTTCAGTTCGCCTGATGAATTTCCTCATGTAGTGCTCATTCACTTGCATAATACAGGGAGAAGACCCATAATCCTTAGAGGTGACAACGACCTGTAAGCTAGTAGTAGGACAGGGAGAGACAGACCAGGCCGTGATGTAATTACACCTGCACTTGTGAGAACAGGAACTGATCTATTCCTTCAAAGCTAATAAAACCCCTCTTACTAGCGTGACGATTCCGCCAGCATCCAACAGGTGGCAGAGCAATTTTCACCCAACTGAAATTGTATGTTTAAAAAAGGTCCTTCTGGAAATAGAAACAATTTTATTTTATTGCTTAAAACTTGATTCTGCTGAATACTGAAAGACCTATCTAATAGCAATATATTTTTAAAGTAATGAAATATTTACAGCTGGAGCCTTCAACAGAGGAACAGTAGAGTATGTTTATTTTGCAGCTCAGTAAATTATATATATACCAAGGATCAAATTGATGCTTTCAGTTGATCATGCTAATCCAAACAAGCTTTCTTTATGCTTTTTAATCTGGAGAATTTGTTTTCCATTCCCATGCACATAATTATCAAAGCTTCTATTAAACACTATAAATAAATCCAGGCCCTAAAATTTGTCTCCAGACTCTGAATACATAGTATGACTGCAGGGCATATCATTTCTCAGCAAAAGCTGGTGGTTTTGTCACTCCCTGGGCCCTTCCTAGACCCTTAAAAGAAAACTGCAGTGATAGCTAAGTAAATATTTGCTAAATAAGAACATATATATTGAAATTTATGCAAAACTGCTGAGAAATATCTGGCAAAATTTCCATCTCTGTACAGTAGTAAAGGGTGCTTGTAGCTTTCCATAAGTGTTACCAAGTCCAGGATGGACAAGAGCAGGATTCAGTTCTGACACTTGTTTCCATAACGTTTATACAGGGAAAAGTCCCGATGTGGAGTTTCTACAGAGAAATTTCTCTGAGCATTTGGGAGGAGAGGGACAAATTATGTGGTAATACAGTGGGTATGCTTGGGCAGACAAGATCTGCTGTTGCTTGAACTCAGCTGAGCTCACCCCACCACAAGTTAATAATTTGAAAAGGGCAACTTGCAAGAGAAAAATAAAAATTCATAACTCTTAGAAGACTTGAAAACTCAGATAAAACTTCGGAAACCTGTTAAAAAATAAGGATCTCAATTTATGCGAATGCATGTTTACCTATGTGTGCATGTATTTACTCAGAAATGTGGTAATTCCTCTGCTTCCCATCAGCCTTCCTGTTATCAGCGCTCATTGCGCTGGGTACGTAACGTAAGCTGCAGGATCTAAGGCTCGCTGGGTCTCACTGGAGGCCGGTGGAGTGACCCTGAGCTGCCTGTTGGACCAGAAGGCTACCCCTGGTCATATCATTCAGATGCAGCCATTCAGCCAGGGGTCACCAAGGGGGACTTGGAGGTGGCTGGATGTGATGGCACTATTTTCACTCATTTGGCTATTGAATCTGGTGAAACTCAAATAGGCTGATCTACAAGGAAGAGGCATGGGCATTATACAGACAGAATAAAAAGGAGAAGTGGAAAGCAAAGTGTCACTCTGTCACAATCAAGCTATGGGTCATCACCAGTCCCACCGGAATCCCAGACATGGTCTGGGATTTATAGAGAAGCACCTTTATCATCAGTACTGCATTCAAATGGTTTTCCTCTCACTCTTCTCTCCAGCACTGAAGCAGGGGCAGACATTATTAGATGTACATGCCTTCTGCTTCAGCATGAACTGTTGGATCCCCACCACCGACATTTCATAGTCACCCCAGTGGAGTTCATGACAAGTTAATCCCCATTAGCCAAAGAAATGGCCTAAGTTGTTATTAGGGTCTTTTTAAAGAAGCTAAATGAGAAAAAATATCATTAGAAAAAGTGCAGAAAGCAAAAAGCTTCATATTGCTTAGCTGGTTCTTTCCAGCTGGATTGTTTTCTAACGCTGAACGTTAATTGGAAAATAACAGCATTCCTGCCTGCTTTTAGAAAATCAATATGTGTTTTTCTGTCCCCCTCCCCCTGTTCAGGTTAATTCATTACTGGGATATTTTTAGACAACTGAATAAATAAAAACAACACTTTTCCAGTCAAAAATGAGTAACTATAACCAGCCAGAAAGACATCCCCAGTGCAGTCCTTTCCCTGCCTTCGGTGTTGCTCACTGTTGTCAATGCCAATCGCCTGCCTCAAATCACTTGTCACTCCTTCCATAAAACGGGATATGTATACTCCATTCCTTTGAACCAGCACAAGCTAGAGGATCAATGGCTCTGTTTGGCAGGGACTGAGCTGCTGGACATTTTGCAGCAGCAACAGCTTGGCAGCGTTGCCTCAGTTCTTGGCTGTTAACGCCAGTTCAACATTCCCTGTCAACCAAGTGAAAGAGCAAGGCAGGAGCAGGGAGGACCAAACTGGAAATGCAAGGAGGTGACGTCACTTTTCACAGAAGTTGCCTCACAACATAAACAAACAGCATTGTTTTGCCTTTTTTTTTTAATACATAGTCCTGCTCAAATCCCCCTGGATCTAATTAAAACATTGTTGGCCGCCCACCAATCAAGATAATTACGTTGTCTGGCATAAACAACAGCAACAAAGACAAAATAAGATTGTGCAGAGATGTACCTATGTGGCAAAACAAAATAGGAAAACAGTCCAGGCCCCATGCCTTGTTTATATATTTTTGCCTCTTTTGGAAACTGCAAAAAGAACCAAACTCTATAGAAGATGTTGAGTTTGCACCTCAAAGAGTACTTCAGCAGATGTTCAAGACAGCAAAATACCCAGAGTGTGTCAATGAGGATTTGAAATCATGACAAGGGAATCTTGCAGGAGAACAAGGCACCATATTAAATATTAAAATGAGCTGACTGCTGGGAGAGACTGACTCAGAAAAGGAGGTCCTACAGCAGTGAAGGGGCAGATGCTCAAGTTGTGTTATATAGAGCAGTCACCACTAATAAACCAGTTCCTTCCAAGCAAGATCTGAGATCCTGGATTTATTCCTTGTTCTCCCAAGTTCCCTGGATGATAGCCGGTTTATTCCATGGCAGCAAACATATGTAAGTTATGCTGCAAATGAACCTGATCCAAGTTCCATTGAAATCAATGAAAAGACTCCCACTGATTGCAATCAGACTTAAATGAACTGAAATGTACACGGAGACTTGGCCAGACTGGAAAATTGAAACCATTTTAAAACAGGATATGAAGGAGTCTTGATAAAAATGTTAAAAATTACTTTGGACTGAATGAAGACAAAAGTGAAGTACATTTAATGTCTTTTGAACAAACATTGTTTCAAACAGAGGAGAAAATCAGAGCGATTCAGACTTGGGCTAATATATGCATTTGGAGGGCTCTGAACCTTGGCAAGCAGTTTTGGCATAAGAAAAGCACAAACCCTGAATTATTATTAATTGCATGAAAATACATCCAAATGGAGTTTTTCCCCTATGCTTTCTTGATATGAGAATATATATTAAACACGCAGAGCCATCCACACACAAACACTCCCGAAAATAAATGAAATCTCAGGGGATGTTTACAACGAAATCAGCAAAAGTATCGCTTATGAGTTCCTTCCACTGCTTGGGCTATTTATTGACCTTTGTGTGTGTATACATGTATTAAACAGTCAGACTTAATTGTTTTTTCATATCCTTATTTCATAGAACTGATTCTTCTAGAAGAATGTCTTTTGACTGAAGATGTGGGGATGTCTTTTTTTTTCTTTCTTAAAGGGTTAATTGAAAACTGAAAAATATTCAATTAATTTTGAAAGAATTTCAGAGTCTGTAAATGCAAAATATCAATTTTAACCCTAAAATAAACTGTCATTATCAAGGTCCTGATTACCAGCAACAAATATCTGTATACGAGCTTTATATAGCTTAATCTTCCAGGTGCTACACCCACAGATGTCCCAGATAAACTGCTAAAAGGTCTGGGAAAGAAATGAACCTAGTACCAAATTTACAGAAAGAATTTTTTTTTATGTTGCAAGGTGTTCTGGCAAATGTCTCAAGTAATTAAAGCTGTATGAATAACTGGGTTTTTTTTAATTCCATAGACAAATAACTGTTTTCTTTTAAATTCCATAGACAAATTGATTTAAAGGGTAAAATTCAGAAATCAAAGATTCATTTCAAGCTGAATGCAAGTTTGTTCAGCTTGCAAAAACGTATTTCCTTTTCTGTGCAAGTATCTAGGTACATATATATTTAAAATATACATATTTTTTTTAATCTTGAAAGCAGGAAAATTTAGCTCCAGAATACCATTTTTAAGCAAAAAATAAAAGGGAAAGTTAATTTTCAATGTGCTGGAATGGAATATTTAAATTTGACTGCTTTGGCTTTGTATTTTGTGTTGAAACATTTCAGAATAGATTCTGAGCCAGGAAGAGCCTTGTTTTCATAGTGTTCTCCATAGTTAGAACTAGTCTTTATTATTATTATTAATAGAAAAGGAATAATAATTATCATTATTGTATGATAATCTCATATAAACCCACAATATCAGGAGCTCAAAATTCACTACAGGACTCAGACTGAAAAGATTGACAACACAGAAATATAGATTTCATTTTTCCCCAGATTTTCCACTACCCACTCCAAATCCTTTTTTCCGATACTTTAGTCAGAAGACCGGAGTTTCCCACCAAGCCACAAAATGGTAGATGGATGCCACAGCTCTGGGAAGCTGTTGAAGAAGCTGCCAGGCTGGAGGGAGAAAAGGTCAGAGGAAGATTTTCTCTTTTCACTTGCCTTCATTTCTGGCCAGGTGGGTTCTATGAAAGCATTAACCTCCCAAAGAGCTGCCCTGAAGGGAAAGGTGTCTCTGACGACTCGCTGTTATGCTCAGATGTGGATGTCTGTTGGAAAGGAGCACACTGGTTATCAGCTGGCAGAACAATTCATGTGAGTGTCCTCTAACTTGTTTTAGGCTGAATGAGCTGGGTTAGTAAAACCAGTTTTAACTGGTAGCCAGATCTCTCTCTCCTGATACTGTACCATGGGAGTGTGTGTATGAAAAGCTCTGCTGGTTGATCTGTGAGTGAGGCAGCTGTCTCCAGAAAAGGATTTCTGACCATGACTTAAGAAATGATGTATCAGTGAAGCAGGACAGAGTTGCCTCACAGAAATTTTTGCCCGGTCATTTTTTTTTAGTCCTGAAATAAAATACTGTCTGTGAGCCAGCTCACATCTTCAATCAGCCTCAAGGGTTCATGTTTTTTCATTTTTTTATTTTTCTTGCAGTAAAAAGGTAAAACAGAAGAATAATCTTTTTTCTCTTTCATCTCAAAAAAATTTTGTCTTTAGCTGTACCTGGACCTTCTAGTTTCTCAACACTTCTGACTAAGAGAAATCACGCACGGTACACAAGCAAGAAAACACCATCTGTAATAATGACAAACTATAAACAGCATTCACGGGCCATTAAGTTTGTAATCTTTTTCTCTTCATCATTATTCTCTTACCTCCATTAAATTCTTCCACAACCAAGAGAAGAAGCCAAAGGTGACAGTGGTAGAGTGATAGACAAGAATTTTTATTGTCCTGTCGATACAGATAAACCCGGAGCTGATAGAATGTCAGGTGAACTTCCACTGTGATGTCTAAAGTTCAGTAATCTCTGAAAAAGGGGGAAAATACAAATGACTTTTATGCCTGTTAGGTTTTTAATAAGATTTATGCTACTGAAGTATCCTGACTCTATGGAAGATCCTTTGAGTGATATTTATTGTTCACAGGAAACTATTATCTGCACTTAATCAGCCTGCTTCAAATTGCAGATTTTCAAGGCTGCAAGACAACCAGAAGCATCTCACAGCCACAATTCTCTTGAGAAACTGGAAAGACCTAGAAGATGAGGGAATGAAAATGACTCATTGGACACAGCCAAGCAACTTGCAACTGATTTTGAATAACTGAAAAGAGCCTCTGTTGGCTCTGAAAAGGAAGGTTTGCATCTCCACCCAAGGAAGAGAAAGGAAAATGCTGAAGATCCAGATACAGAACAGATACATGCCTAGGAGAACTATAGAGAGAGTAAGGTAAAGCCCAAGTTTTTTTAGTATGGCCTAATCTAGGATGTTATAGTGCAACTGTCCCTGGCTGTTGTTTGCCAATGTATGTCTCCACTGGTAGGAGTATTACTTAGACCTAGAACTTCATTTTACCCCACTGTCCAATAAATGTTGAGAGTCCTGGAGGACTGCAAATGTTTGACAAAAATACTTAAGATAGGTGGGATGGGACCCAAGAGGATAAGATGGCCCAAGAGTTCCCACTGGTTTGTTAAACTAGTGCTTAAGATCACAGGCATCTAATGAAAAGAGAACTGGACTGGTCTATGGAGGATTCTGAATTTCACTATAGGATGGTATCTAAGCTCATGCTGAACGTGGGAACCATTCATCCCTGGAACAGGTTACTGGTTTTAACTTGGGGAGAGATGGGATTTATTCCTGCCTTTGGCTGTAGACATGTCGTCTTCTTGAGCTTTTTACCCCTTATAGACTCCAATATTCAAAGAAATGTTGGTTGGGACAGACCAGCCTCCCAAGTGAAGCCAGGCTGCCATCATTACTAGATCAGGTTAACCATAGATTTGTCTTCCTGAGGGAGACTCTACAATCTAAAGAACCTGTCCTGGAGTGGCATTATCTTCTTCTATGAGCTTTTCCTATTTTTCAGTCTGAACATTTTAAACATCAACTTTGTCTTCTCTTGATTGTGACAGGTGCTTAAAAAAAGAAGAGTTTGCACCTTCATCTTTGTAACTCCCTCTCAAGCAGTTGTAGGCTGATATTTGATTGCCCTTTGGCCTCCTCTTCTTCAGGCTAAACAAGCCCAGCTCTCAACCATCTCCTTCTATGTCGTGTGCTCACCACCTTGGTAGCCCTCCACTTGGTAACCTTCCTCAGTTTCTCCATGTCCCTTTTGAACTGGGGGCCCACGCCAGAAACAGTACTCCCTGTTCAGCCTCCCCAGTGCTAAGGAGGAGATCATAATTTCTTCCGATCTCCTGATGATGACTTTCCAAAGGCAGATGAATATGCAGTTTGCCTTATCTGCAAAGAGAGAACATGGTTGTCTACTTGGCCCCCTGTGCAATCCCCAGACCTTATCCAGTCGGTTGATTCTCAGCCTTTGGGATTAGTGTTCCAGCCAGCTTCCAGACCTCTTTGCTTTGCTTTGCTCTGCCCGTACTTCCTCAGTTTACCATGAGACTTCTGTGAGAGTCAGTGTTACAATAGTCAGCTATTTAGTAACAAAAGACAATCAGGTTGGTCAAGCATTATTTGCTTCTGCTAAAGCCATTTTAATATTTCCTGGTTACATTCTTGCCTTTCATGCGGCTGGGAATGTCCACAGCATACATTTCAGTTATTGATGGCAAAAACCTTCTGGGTATTATGGGGTTGCTTTAAAACAGTCAGGATGAAATGTGACAATTGCTGGGTCATCCCTGTGGTTATCATTCATACTGGTGGTGGTGATGACTAAGAGATACACCTCAGGCTTCCTCCTTCCGCCAATGTTTACTAGCTTAAAAATTGTTATAATAAAGCTCATTCTAGCCCTCAGCTCCATCTCAGTGTTTTCCTTAGCTGCAAGCTCAGAGCACTAGCTGAGTACGTGCAGTCCTGGTGTAAGTGCAGTCCTTGCAATTCCACTTTACACTCAACTAAACTACAAAACCCAGCAGAATATAAGACCAGCTTTTCAGGGCAGCTTTCCAGGTTTCTTAGGCTGCAAAAGCTGATCAAGAGAGAATGCCAGCTGGGAATTTCAAGCAGAAGATTTTCTCATCAACTGTATTCTGTGGCCTAGGGCATTTTCGGCTCCTAAATCCCATGGTAATCCCTGCCAGGGAAGCAGCACTCAGGAGCACAGAGTGGCAATAGGTTGATACCTTGAGATCACAAGAGGGGAGGATCACTGGACGAACAAAATGCAAGACCAGCACAGAGGAGCAGATGTCACTAGAGAACAAATGGAATTAAATCCCAGGATCTATAGTAGCAAAGAGGTCTGGATTCAACATCATTGTGGATGTGGTAGTTGTGCAGCCACATGAGTATTGCTTCAGCATGTCACTGGGAGTACAAGCTTATTTGAGTGGGTCACAAGCACCATGGCAAAGCTACCCCTGGTTTATCACTGAAATCGTTGTGAAAAGCTGTCACAGGAAGTCTCTGCAGCTGTAAAAGTAGGAGGGAGGTCTGGACCCAAAGAGTAAAGTGCAGAATCTGTGGCAGGGGTATGAGGTTTGCTGTCTGTGGTGGGACGGTGGATCCAAAAGTGGCAGTGAAACAGAGGAGCCTACATGAGAGATTTTGCAGAGGAGACAGATCCAGACAACTCCTCTTGTCCCCAGAGAAAGCTGCTGGCTGATAAGCATCACTAGATATTTCAGTATAAACTGTGCTTTAAGGAAAACTGGCACTAGGTATGGGTGCTGAGTACCTTCTTGTACTTAGAGGCAATCACACCGATCCAATCTCCTCACCACCCAGCTCTCCTTGCCAGATAAATTGCTATCTGAGGATTTAGCAAAGCAAAACGGCTCTTTAAATTATAAAGTGACAAAGTCTTGCACTTTTTTTGAGATTACTTTAAACCTCAGTCTTTGCAACAGGCTGCAGCAAGAGGGAGTAAAAGAACAAAAAGCCCTTGCTGTTAATATTTATGGCAACTAAAGGAAAATCACATCACATTTGCAGATGAATGGGAGCCCCTGTTAAAAGCTGCAGCAGCTTATATTTGGGATGGCACTGGTTTGGGGCTTGAATGTCTGGAATAACAAAGGAGAGCTTTCATGTTAATTAATTTAGAGAAATTATTAGTGTTAAAAATAAATAGTTCAATCACCTTTCCAAAAATAATCTGAGTGACGGAAATGAAATTCAATGGAAAGAAGATTTTATTTTGGTTCCAGATGTTTTTCAAATATTTTTTGCATTCCAAATACATTGCTCCTACGTAAGGTCCTAGGATTTAGTCTTGATAACACCTTTGTAGCAACTATATAAATATTGCTACAAAACAAGTCACATAGGTAAATAATTTCTTTGTTCAATGAAAAAAGAGGCACTTGGAAATAGTTGTTTTGATGTAAATAATTACTCCCTCTTTTATTTAAAGAATGAAGCATCCAAACCCTATTAAGAAAAAAAAATCTCTTTGTGATATTTTCAGTTGAGAGATATCTTGTTTTTCCTAAGGGAAACTGAAACAAGGCCTGTTGTATCTTAATTTGAAATTTTTTTTTTTTTAAACAGAGATTCCTTTTGGAGGAATTATGTATAATGTCGAACTACAGTATTCATCACTCACCGTGGCTTGATAGGAATCAATGGAGCAGTGTTCTTCTTGGGCTCCCTTCATTACACAGTCTTTACAGAGAAAACTGATAGTTTAAAATGAGTGTAGATTCACAAAATCCTGATTATACAAATATTTACTGGAGAGGGATTTTACTGGTTAGCCTAAAAAACATTCAAGTGCAAGAAAGACCAAACTATGTTATGCCCCTGCCCTATATTGTAAACTCAGCTGGTTAAGCCCATCCAATTCTGTTTCTTTCTCTCCTCTTTCATTCCTCTTTCTCCCTTTCTACTCCTTCAAAGTACAGGCAGTGTTGGCATAGACCCTGAGGTGCTTCTGTCGTGCAAGCTCCATCGTCTAGCATGTTTCGGAAGACAGGAATCCTGTGGAGCCAGGAGGCATCTCGGGACCACATTTTCACAAGTAGTCTCTGATTGCGAGTGTGAAACACTCTGGAGGAAAGGATTCCTGCAGATGGTAGATTATTGCAATCATTGTCGTAAGGATTTATGACCTTGACCAAGCCCGTATTTCCACCTGTCTCTGAACCTGCCCGGCCCCAAGTGAAGATTTGTGTACTCAGCCACGTTTCCTTCTGTTCCTGCTTCTCTTATCAAGGCTATATAAATCCTTAGGAAGATGCTTGCTCCACTGCATCAGCTACCCAGAGCTGGTATCTACTCCCTTCACTAGATTCATGCTTGCGCTTCCTCACCCCAAAAGTGAGCACCTCCTCAAACCCTCACATGTCTGCACAGATCTCTGCCTTGGTAGTTGTTCCCCCCTGCTGAAGAGGAACACCCCCTGCCACTCTGCCACTGCTTATGCTGGTAAAGGCAGAGGCTGAAGAGGCCAGATGAGGCCTGCATTTTCCTTGTGCTCTCATAGCATCATGTCAGCAACTGCCTCCTGTTCCATGACCCGAGGGTTCATTCCTTTCCCCTCCCATGAGGCAATATTGGCTGTGTGAAACAGAAGAGCACTCTCCTCATCAGGTAACGAGGATGCTCTGTTGGAAAACACATTCTCATCAGGGGTTGGAGCTGGACATGTGGTGTAGCATGTGCTATCAAAACATTGAATAAGACGTAACCTCAGGTCAGGACACCACGAGCACAGACTTCCCGTTCTTGTGAGCGGGGTTAGGGAGCCCGGTCACTACACACCACAGCTGCTTTTTGGCTGAGTGTATGAATTCAGCCCTCCCCAATGACAGCATAGGGCCTCACGGTAGTTCCCAACTCAGAAAGCTATCAGTTACATCAAAAGACGGGATTATTCTTTTGTGCCAAAGACTCTGGCTTCATATCTGTGATGGCTCAATCATCACATCATCTGTGGCAGAAAGATGGCTGGCAACAAGATTAGATTATGGCGATTTAAAACGTCTCTCTCAGATAAGTGCAGACCATGAGTATTCAAAAGCACACATAATCAGATTGTAAAATTGACTAGCACAGCATGCCTCAGACACCAAGAGTATAAATAAGGATTAGAGAAATTTAGGAAAGACAGGTCCATCCGTAGCTATTAAATATAAGGGATCGGGTGCAATTTCTGCTGCTGCAATCTTCTAAACTGATGATTCCTGGGATCAGGGAATGGCTTGTACTCTATGTCTCTGTCTTATATATACCCACAGCAAATGGAAGAAAAGGTGGCTGCAGTCCTCAGATGGGTTACGGTATTTTCTCTCCATGACTGACTGGTGTGCGTTTGCTGAAGAGCTCTGCAAGTGTACTATACTCACAGTGTATAAGGTGTGCTTTACCAGGCACATACATATTGCTCACTAGTCACTCATCACAATCCAGAGAAAATAACTTGCCTAAATGAGGCAGCTAGATCTTTTTCTGTCATCAGCCTTAACTACTCCTTGGCATGTAAATCACTATTACAGACCCAGGGAAATTTCCTCTGACCTCTTATTAAGTTCCTTCTTCCAAGTTCTTTTTCTGTCTTGGCCACTCATCTCTTTGAATTTCATATCTTTAGATCAATGTCTCTTTAAGACACTTGCCCTGGGAAGATGTCAGTCTTTAGTGCATCCTTTGGGATAGATCCATCTGGTCAGTCTAGTGTATAGAAGTCAAAGGATTGGGTTGAAAAGAAGGTAGCTTCATCTCCAATCCTTGCTACTTGCTGATGGCGCTGTGACTCAGTTTCCCTCAATTAAACAGCAAGAGTAAGATTCACTGGCCTTTGTGAAAAGCTTTCAGCTTAGTAAAGGAAAAGAGCTGTTTAAGTGCAAAGTGCTAATTATTATTACCGGCAGGCTGTAACTAATAGTAA
Source organism: Rhynochetos jubatus (assembly GCA_027574665.1). Classification (NCBI taxonomy): domain Eukaryota; kingdom Metazoa; phylum Chordata; class Aves; order Eurypygiformes; family Rhynochetidae; genus Rhynochetos; species Rhynochetos jubatus. The sequence goes on along the minus strand of CM050655.1, from coordinate 30,815,250 downwards.
CCATTTAGCTGGGAGATATGGAAACAGGTATGCAGTTAATTGGTTTACAGTAGATTTAGCTGAGGTCTGATGGTTACATTGCAGACAATCCATCACTGTTGTAAGCAGCATGAAGCTATGCCCAGCCTCAATTACTCTGAGTCTCCCTTCGCCTGTGGTCTTGTGCTAATTTCCCAAGACCTCTCACCAGCGAGCATTTGAGTGAAATCTCTAGAAGAATGTGGAACAAATCTGTAAATCTCTTTCTGAAATGCCCTGCCAAAAAAATACAAGAAAGTCTTCCATGTCAGGAAGGAAAAGTTAAAAACATTAATTAAAATATAAACTCTCTTGGAAATCAAATGGGAATGAGTGAGAGCAGGCAGATGGGGACAGAATAAAATTTCAGTAGAAGAGCCTTTAAGCCCCTCCAGTTTTGAAGCCAGTGGACATTTGCAAGTGCCCATTAAAGCTGTGTCCCCCGTCCTGCTGCGGGGGTAGTCACCAACCGTGCTGCCTGCAGTAAGGGACCAGCGTCTCTCACGGCCGGCAGAGACCAACCTCCACAATCAGGGTTTGGTGATCTCTGGCCACCACTAGTGACTACTCTGTGGGGATGAGATCTAGTGAGAGAGGAGCACAGCTCCTGGGGAAGAAATTGCTGGTCCCAAAAATGTGAGACAGCTAGAGCAGAAAAGGTTTATTTCTGCTGATAAACCAGTGGTGGGGAATATCTCTCTCCCACCACCAAGTGCTGTCATTTCATTTCCAAAAGCTTGTCCCTGTCTCCATCAGCTTTATGTGACTACATCTCTGCCATGCCTGAGTGATTTATCTAAACATCGGCAGCTACTGTAAATGATGCTACAGCGAAGCAAAGGCGGAGGAGGGAACGGCGAGGTAGAAATGCGACTTCCCCACTGTGAAATCAAGCACAGGTGCCTACTTCCAGCAACTCCAGTGCATTTTCATCAGTCACAGGGGGAGAGAAAGACAGGGACTTTTCAGAGCCTGCTCAGGCATATAAGGCCACTTAATTAATCGAATTAAAGTATTACCTCTGGAAAGATGGTACACGTATACGTTTATATATATATATACTGCTCCTTTGCTTCGCACATCTGCTTCATCTGCCCTGGTTTTAGTGTGTTGGGGAGCAGGTTTTACGGGTTTGAGCTGATGGAAAGTGCAGGGGAAGAAGGGATCAGATGGTGTGAGTTGAAAAGTTGGGGTAAGTCCTTCTTGGAGTGGGTGGGGGAGTGTGTGACAGGGGGGAGCGAGTAACCAACCACTCACGAAACACGCGGAGCGGCTGCGGGAGGAGTGTGATGCAGAAGCGGCGAAGTGAGAGGGAGCAGAGAGAGAGCGAGCGGGAGAGGAGCGAGCTGCGACTTCCACGGAAGCAGCCGGGAGAAATAACCAGCCAGGATTTGCTCCTCTCTCTCTCCCTCTCTCTCTGATTTCAATTCAGCTCCTCCCCCGTGTGGTTGTGGCTTTGCCTTCCATCAAAAGCCTGCTCAGCGACGCCAGTCTTGGGAGGGGTGGGAAAAAAAAAAGAAAAAAAAAGAAGAGAAAAAAGAGAGAAAAAGAGAAAAAAGTGCGAAAGAAGGAAAAGAAAACAAGGGGGAGGGGAAGTGGAGAAAAGAAAGCGATCTCCCCCTACCCTCCGGCTGCATCTAATACATCAGCCTGAAACTTTATGGAGTTCTCGCAGTGTTTACCCCGCGGCGGGTAAACTGGGAGCACCCCGCTCTCCCGCTCTTTCCTGCTCTTTCTCCCTCTCGCTCAGCAGCAGTCAGCAGCGATGGAAAAAGTTGCTGGCTGGTACCCAGCCTGGCACGTTGCTCTCCTGTACTGGACATGGCTTTTCCTCTTCACTTTTGGCTTTACCGGTGCAGAAATAACTTGCCGATCTTGCCATTCCCAGGTGAAGCCGCAGCAGCAACATCCGCAGCAGGGATTATTAATGCATTTGAGGACCGACAGAGGAGAAAAGGAGCAGAGGAGGTTCCCCGGGGAGAAGGGAGGTGAGAGAGGGCAAGGGGCCGGGATGGAGGCGGAGGATGCCGGGCTGCAAGCGCCTCTCCCCCGTGCTCCCGCGGGGACGAAATCCAGCGGCTGGGAGACCCGGCTATTGACGAGGGAGCCCGAGAAAGTGACCGGGGAGAGCCGGCCCCGAGCGCCGGCGGCGGCTCCTGCCGAGGACCATCCTCTCCAGGGCCTGGGGTCCCCCCCGGCGGGCGGCCGGCCGGGGTCGGACCGGCGGCGGCGGGGCCGCAGCCCGCGGGGCGCTGCGGGGCCGGGCGATGCCGCGGGGCGGGAGCCGGGGGACGCCGGCGCCGCCCGCTTCGGGCTGGAGGAGCTGCGGCTGGGCAGCACCACCTTCGCCCTCGCCGGCGACTCGGCGCACAACCAAGCCATGGTTCACTGGTCGGGGCACAACAGCAGCGTGAGTACCACGGGCGGGGGGGTTGCTTTTGGCCTTGTCTTCTTTTGGTGGGTGTGGGTTTTTTTTGTTTGGTGGGTTTTTTTCTAATTTTCCTTTTTTTTTTTTTTTTTTTTTGGGTGGGGGTGGGACTAGGGGTGGGGGTGCTGGGTTTTTCTTCTTCGGGGGGGCATTTTGTGCCTACGGGCGCTGGGGATTGGTTTCACTTAGCAGTGTGCAGTGGGGCAGAAGTGCTTCAAAAGGGCCATTCTTCTGGAGCAAAAGAACTTTCCGCTGCCTGCCCACTGAGCACAGCCCCCTCCATCCCCCTTCTGAGCCCTGGAGTCCGAGAGGGATAAACCACAGTGGGATAAACCACTGCCAGAGCCCGCGGCGGGGAGGAGAAAGGTCAGTCTCAGGGGGCAGGGGGGGTTCCTTGCACCCCAGGGTAACCCCTGCCAGGAGCCTCGGGGTCTCAGCTGCAAGTAAAGGCCTGGAAAGCCCCTCTGGTGCTGCTCCTCCTCTTCCCAGCCCCGGGTGCCCACGTCAGCCAGAGGGCTCGTCCCCAGGCCCTGCTGATGTGGAGATGCTGGAGGGCTTCGGGACTTCATCTCCAAGGTGCTTCTGTGCAGGGATAAAGCTGCTTTTTGCCTCTTTGTCACCAAAGTGTTAAATTGAGACAATTCTAGTCTCTTCCCCATAACCTGGACCTTTCCCGTGAATAGCAGCAGAACGGCTCTGACATGAGCCAAGCAGAACAAAACTGGCCAGAGAAGTAGGTGACTGGTTTCCAGGCTGGACCAATAGCCGAAAGCATCAGTTACCAAGTTAACTTGAGCCCTGTATCCCTTCAGCTGCTGCCACAGAGGTAGCCTGGAGCCAGAGAGCTGAGGCCTGGGAAAGGCAGGGAGAGTTGCCTGATGTGCTTTCTGCCTACCATTACCTCTGCTTGTGGACTAGCGGGGGGGGGGGGGGGGGGGGGGTGGGGGCTGCCTGTTGGAGTGCTCCAACTTCTGTCATTCTGCCTTTTGGAGACAGCAAGTGGGATTCTAATAAGAGAGAAAGGGATGCCGGTACAACATGGTTGTTGCCCATACACCTTCCCAGGAGAAAGGGAGACTTGTGATCCTCTCCTCTAAGGTATCTGTAGCTGTAATGCCAGGTTTCAGGCTGTTTGGCACAAATCCTTGATCTCCCTTTCAGCTTTTAGTACTAGGAGACTGGTAACATTTTGAAATAATGGTGTAATGATTACGAATTCCTTTTGGTATAGGTTGTATTGCAGTACGTTGCAGCCACCCGGTTTGGAATTACAGTGGGTGTTGTAAGCACCTCACTGGGGGGTTCAGCCCTAGCTAATTTGGACATGGTTTTATGGTCTCATCAGGAACACTTTAATTGATTAATTGGCAGAGTAATACTTGTCATCTCTGTTTTGAAGGACTTTCCCCTTTCTTTACCACTCTTCTAGCCTGTCTCTTTACATAGTTGTGCTAACAGAAGCTGCCTTGTAGGAACTCAGGTACATTCATATAAATTGAATTGAGGCTGACACTGGTATAAAGTGACCCATTTCCTAAGAAAAAGCTTTTGATATAAGGAGTCATCCAGCAGGCATCAGTTTTCCTGGTCTATGACTGCAATTATGTTTAATGTACACATTTCTCAAGACACATATATTGTTCATATGTGCTGTATTATACATGTGCTTAAGTATACATATATATGTTTCTGCCCACTGTGGGGGACTGTTAATGCTAGGGGCTGATGTACTTTGTCTTGGTATACAGATGTTTTCAGGGAGCTGTGCAGAAACGTTTTGCCACTGCCCTTCCCAAAAAGCTGCGGGTTGCATTGCGTACAGGGAGATCATGCTCCCACCTTGCTGCTGGGGGCTCTGACAGGGCTGTGCTATCTTGTGCTGTGATACTACCCCCTCACTAAGCTAAATGAAGTTGGAGCCCAGCAAGACTTGGGTGTGCGATGGGCTTTTCTGGGTTCAGCTGAAGCGATGGTGTGTATTCAGTAGGTAGCTCAAAGTGGCACTGACCCAACATCTCTCTGAGGAGGTTTGGGCTCTCATCTGTGAAAGAGCTGGGAGGGAGAGGGGGTTGGGGTGAAATGCTTCCTTTAGGATCCCGTGTATGTAGTTGTGCTTGCATGGGGGTCGCAAAGGATCCCGTGGTGCTTCTTGAGAGGAATGCTGTGTAACCCCGCTGCCCTCACTGCACTCCAGCAGTGGTAGCTGCCTCCTTCCTGCCTGCATTTCGCTGCCATGGCAGGGGGATACAACACACCTCTTCACATTTTCAGTCTAATATGCTCTGTAAGTGCTGCTGTTAAGCAGCTTTTGCCTTTCACACAGGCACAGGGGCACTGTGAAGATGATAATAGTTTGCAGCATCTGTGTGAATAGAGGAAAAATCTAAAACAAAACTCAAAACACTTGAGATCCCTTTAGATGGAAAAGCTGAAAACTTAAAGCACTGTCACCGCCAAGTTTTGTTGTTGCACTGTACCCAATTCTTCCAGCTTCAGTGTGGTTCCCTATATCCTTATTTTGGTAGTGGCTTGGATACAATTGCAATGCTTCTGATGGAGGAGAAGGACACCTGAAAGGACTACTGATTTCTGTGAGGCATAGTTTTCGGTGTTTGCAGCTTCTTTCAGGCTTGGCTGTGATCTGAGTGTGTGTACCATCTAACTGATAGCATTTTGCTCTGAGAATGAGCTCACTGTATGCTTGGCCACAGGAACAATAAGAATAATAAACAGTAGTCCAAGTTATCCAGGTATAACTCCACTAACATAATTTGTCTTACATCAGGGATCGTTTCGGCCCATAAATGACTTTAACTGGTGGAGTTAGCAGGAGCTCCCCAGAAGAGAGCATAGAAGTACAGCGTCTGGATTGTCAGATGACTAAAAGGATGAAACCAGGAATGTATCTAGTGTTGTATTAAAATACAGGTGGGTCTCAGGCTCTCTCTGACTTTAGTGGAGGTGTGAGGCCACACAAGGCTATCTGGCATCTCCACAATCCTGAGCTCTTTTGGTCTGCAAAACAGAGAAGAGCAGCTGCAGCTAAATTGGGTCCTGGAAATGGTCTTTGGCTTGTACCGAGTCTCAGACTGTCTGGGAATTATCCAAGAAGGTGTTAACTGACACACGCCAGCACCCTGCCTGGAACCATTTTGGCAGTATAATAAGAGTATAGACTATTGAGTCTGTAAATGGGTCCTGGTATTGCTTCATTTACCTGCATTGGCATATCCTGAGAGTCTTTCCACTGGCCCCTGTAGAAACAGCCGTGAAAGACTCTGTGAGAGAAAAATCCTCCTCAGATCTCTGCTGCAAGACACACAAGTGAGATCTCCTGCCTTTTTGCACCACTGAGAAATTTCAGCATCGATGTGGAAGTTGGCAAGTTTCCTAGCTCGCAGAGATATCAAACTTGTTTCCCGATGTGGTGTATCCAAACACTGTAGATGTGAAGTCCCCATAGCTCCCTTAATGCTCTGCTACAGACTAAGAAAACAGCTAGCAGAGATTTGTGTGTGGAGCTAAAAGAGAGGCTTGGTTTTACTGGAGAAAAGAAAATCTCTGGGAGATATCCATTATGAGCTTTTGGGATGTATAAGGATGGTTCTCAGAATCCACAAGAAACCAAGACTGCTTCTATCCTAGGCTGGCTTGGAGTGAGATTAGTGCCTTACTTGTTCCTTTGAAAGTACCCTGGAAAAACAGCAAAAAATAGGAGGAGGTCAGAGCTAAGGGAGTCTGAACAAGAGCCTTGATGCTCTCTATAGCTTGTGCTATAAAGTGGTGCTGTGAAGGAAAGCAGCATGGGTTTCACATTTCCATAATAAAGCAGTTTACTTTTACCTTGGTCTGGATAGACAGCTCTTCTGGGCTGGATGTTGGTGTAGATCTCTGTGTTTGGCAAACAATTTTAGCATGTATCTGGCTGAACACCTGGCTTTCACATGGCCATGGTACCTTTAAACAAGTGGTTCAAACTTCTGTGCTTCACATGGCTGGAAAGGCAAAGCTGAGCTTCTCATAGGTCCCCCACAACAGAATATCCTCAAGAGATGGATGGAGATGGAGTCTGGACCAGATGCAAAACAACCGTGGCCAGACAGTTTTTATATTCCATCCAGAGTAGAAAATCAATGCAACTAAAGGGTCCCATGCAGGATGAAGCCTGCAAGGTCATCATTGTTGTTAGGCAATTGCACTAGACAGAGGGGAAGAGTTAGGTCTCTTTGAGACAGCTTTTAGGCAAGAAGGGACTCTACATTAGATATTACTTGCAAGATTTTACTTGACATTAATAATAGGACAAACTGAGCGTGGGTAAGGCAGCATAACAGTGCATCTATGTATTTCTTCCTGGGCAGAGTAATTGTGAATAGCCTGTTCTTGGATTTTCAGTTCAAGCATTCAGACCTCCTTCAAGAAGGGTATGGGGCTGCAATAGGTACTGCATCCTACAGCTATGAACTGATCAAATTGCATCTTAAAAACAGTTGGGTGTCTTTCAACACACCCTCCTACTGCCTTCTTCCTTTCTGGATAGCTGTTCCAAGCCTTAGTGGTTGGAAACTTCTGTCTAATTTCTGTTCTAGTGTTGCCATTGGGCAATTTATGTTAAAACTTTTTTTCATTTATGCATGTGCCTTTTAATTAAAGTTATTTTCCCTCCCTGCCACGTACATCCTCTGGAATTATTTTATAGGCAGTGATCATATTCCCTTTCAGCCTCTGGTTTGCTAGATCAAGCAAAACACTGTTCTTTCTGTATCCACTTGTGAGACAGGTTGTGGAAAGTGAACTGTGAATTTCTAGGAGTTTGGTTCCCAAGGGCTCAATTTTGAATCAGATTTTTGCTTTTGATAAATACATTCATTATCATCTGCATGGAATTGTATTCCCTTTCACAAGTGAGACAGTAAAGTCACGGCAAAAGTATCTTTGTCAGTGTTCCTCTATTCAGACCAGAATGGGAGATCAAAATCAAAATGTCACTTATCACATCTCACTGACGCTTCTTTGCTCAGAGGCTGTGTTCATGCAACTGGCTGTAGTGGTACTCTCTGTCCTTTCCTTGCTGGCAGAGCTGTGGTGCCAATGTAAAACTGCTGGGGATGGATGAAGAACCTGCCAGCATCATCCTGTGAGTGACCAACATTATGCTGTGTGACACTGTGCCCACTGCTCTCTTCCTCCTGCGGCAATTGTATTATTATAAAGGAGGAGTTTTAAGGGGAGTAATATGGCTGTGGAGCCTGGAGCCAGCTGTGCAGTGAGACTCATGGTGAGGAATGACCGCACTGTCAGTCACTTTGCATTTAGATTGGTTCCTAGGGTGCAGGAAACAGGTCCCAGAAAGATTAATCTGAGGAGGATGCCTGCATTAACATGCTTCAGTGAGATGTAGTATGTATTGCTTACATATTAGAACAATATATAATAGTATTAATAGTATAATGCACCTGATGCTGAGACTGTTTCAGGTTAATCTCTTGCTAGAGCTAAGGAGAATATATTTAGGAAGGGCTGAGTTAAAAGTGAGGAAACAAGGGATTCAAACCAAAAAAAACCATCCCAAATCAAAGTATTGCTAAAAGTCTGCTGTGTTTCAAATTTTTGTCTTCTGAACTAGATTTGCTACTGTGTAGATCATAAAATACTTTATATCCATTCTAGGTATGATACCTCCTTTAAGAACAAGCCTTCAGTGAGAGAAAACACCAGGAAACTTCCTGTAACTTTCAGCAGGACTTTATTTCTTTAACCAGAAAGTTTTGAGGTGTGGTGGTTTTTTGTTGTTTGTGGGTTGTTTGTTTGTTTGTTGTTGGTTTTTGTGTGTGTGCATGATTTGGCAAAAAAGGAGTCAATACCTGTAGTATTTATTCTGTGTTGCAATCCATCTCTAGATATTTTTCTTGACTGGCTAAAATGTAGGCTTTTCATGTACAGAATGTGAAATAGGGTACATGGGAAATTGTTAATAACAATAGCTGTGCGCTGAGACAAAGCAGTGGGTGAAAGAGAATGAGTGAGGAGTAGAAGAAAGGCTTGTTGTGTGAATCTGGTCTCTGTGAAAGTGTTTGGGAAATGGTGAGGAGCTTTCGCCAACTGACTGTTGGGATATGCAAATCCCATCGCGACGAGGGATTAAGGAGAATAATGGAAGAGCTCTGACAGCTGCAACTGGCATTCATGCAATATCAAGGGGCTATAAACTGTATAAAGCAATAGGGTTATAGTTTTCAATCAACTTAATACTGTACTTTATAATAGAAAAGGGCATTCTCCCTTTCCCCCTGACTTTAGACACGACTTTCGTGTTTCTCTGACCTGGCAATCATGATGAGGTCTGCCCACAGGGGGAAGCAAGGAGGTCAGAAGTCCTCAACTCATTCTGGAGAGGTTAGAGGCCATTCTGACCTGTTCTGTTGTGACACAGCTCTACATAAGAAGGGCTGCAAGATCAGCATTGGCGTTGTCCAATCCTGTGTCCTCTGGGCTTTTCTCAGTATGCCAGACCAAATACAACCTTCAAGCTGTGCAGAGCGAGGCAAGTGAAGCTGCCTCATCTAAGACCTCCTTCCCTGGAAGATTCTGCTGTAATTTGGCCAGAGTGTTTCATAGGTTCGCACAATTTCCTTTTGATCCCAAGACTTCTGAGAAACAGCTCCAAACAAGTCAAAATTGCGAAAGTTTTAATGTAACTTTTTTCGTTGTGTGTTTCAAGGCAGCAGTTTTTGAATGGATTTTGAATTCTTTTATTCTGTATTTAAAAATGATCCAGTGACACAAAAACCTTGATTCAGTGTCCCACACAGAGTCGTCTAGTGACACTGGAGATGGTCTGGCCTCTAGCTACTGCTTCAGAGCGCAAGGGCATCCTATGGGTCCTGCGTCCTACCTGACACCCAGGCCTGGGAATGGTAGAGCATCTCAAATGATATTTGTCTATATTTGAGCATCTGATATTATCATAAAATCTATTTTTATTGAATCCTGTTCATCCAGAACCAAAGCTACGTTCAGGTTTTAATTTCATAGGAGGAGAAAAAAAATCAGACTGACGCAAGGCACTTCTTTTCTCTCTCTTTTCCCCCCTGCTCCTCTCTGGCCAGCAAACCAAAACACCAATGACTCCCACAGCTCTAATTGACATTTCTGTGTTAAATGAAAATGGGCCTTGATTCCAATTCAAATGGCAGCATTGGGTGACAGACTAATTATTTTGGAATTTTAAATGCATATAAAAGTTGATGCAGTAATATGATTTTTGTGCCACTTGCAATTTTTTTGTCTGTCTCTTAAATCAAACAACAGTTAACATGAGGGCACTTAATCCCTAATTTTCTGTGCTGGTAACACAGTAACACTTTTACTTGGTCCCATACTTTCTCTCCTTGGGGAACATAAAAGGAAAGTACTTGAGAAGGAACAAGATATTTTAGGGTATGTCCTAAAATGTAATTCTCTTCTTTTTGAGGGTCTCCAAGAAGTTAACCTCACATTGCATCCCTGAATACAGGAGTTACGTTCTGCTGTGATAGCACACCGGCACTCAAAGCTGCCTCTGAACTTCCCTGCGGGCTGCCAGGGACACGTTCAGGGCAGGCTGTGCTGAGATACCCCTGATATGGGTAAGCAGGGAGAAGGCTGAGAAAAGAGTTGGAGACTTAGGTGGTACAGGCGAAAAAAGTAGGAAGTTGAACCTATTTCTGCTGCTATGGAGGGATGTCAGTGCCAAGTATCCCTGCCACAAGCAGCCTGTGCAGGGACAGGGCCTCGGGTGCTCTCCTGCTGTGCTGTGGTTAGGGGCAGAATTGCTTCTACAGGGGCACGAAGGTGAAGGGAGTCACAGGCCTTGTGATGTCTCTTTTCCTGGACGGAAAACTCAGTGATAGCCCAGATGGGACAATGGCCATCTCAAGCACATGGATCAGGTGAAATGAGGGGATTGACCCATGCTGTGCTGGGAAGTGTGGCTGAGGAAACTCAGGGCAGAATGAGGAGACCACAAAGTGTATATAAGGCAGCAAATCGCATGATAACAGCAAAACAAAACTCCCCCCCCCCCATGCCATAGTATTGCTTAATGCAGAAGCAGCAAGGTAGGGAAGATGCTCTCGGACCATCTGTGCTGGTAAGAATACTGGAGTACATCTAGTACATTAAAATACGGCTGGTGTTTAGAGAGGGTCTGAAGTTCATTCATCAAGGCAGTTTTCAGACTGCCACCAGGACTATGTCCCACGTTGCCCTGTGTCTCATTTCTTGCTGCCCCTTGGAACCTAAGAGCTCATTTGCAGGATCTTCCATGCTTTGCAGAAATATATTAAATCAAGAGATGAAGGATAGGAGATGGAAGGGGGTGATTTTCAGCTGGCATTTCAAGGCAAACATGTCCCTGAGACATGGAAGGGCCACGTATTTTTTGGGTGGAGAGTGTTCAGCCCCACACGGGATGCTGTTGATCTTTTACAGCACTGGGTCCCAACTCCATGTCAGCGCTCACATCCTATTTGTACTGGGTTTTATGTTACCTTTGCTGATGATTATGTCAGACCAGCAGTGCCAAGAGCTCTTGCAGATCACTTTCATGCAGATCTTCAGGAGGAAGTGAATGGCTCTAGAAAAACTCAGGCTATTTAGATAACCCAACAGAAACATCCCATGTCTTTCCCTAAATGTTTCTCTTCCTCCCTCATTCTCACCTCCTCCACTACATTTAAGGTTGAGAAAATAATTCAAGGGAAATATTTTATATAACAAATGTAGGCTTGTTTTTCTCTTCATAAATTGACCCTGCTCAATATGTGATTTTATCAGGTCCACTTTTTTTGGGGGGGGGTGTGTGTGTGGGGGTGTGAAGTAATCATAAAGTTCTTGATTCAGAAATATTCAGGTCATATGCTCCCTTTTTTTTGTGTGTGGCTGGGTCAGTATAAATGTTTAGAAACAGCTTAATGTTCCATTCCTTGGCCAAGAATGTTGCCAGTACTGTTCACTGAATATTCTCTGAAAACAGACCTAGAAGAAGTGAATTCCACTGAATATTCAAGGACTCTTTTTTTTTTTTTTTTTAATAATTTACCAATGTCTAAGTGTAAATATATTTTTTTTTTTCTGGGTTGAAGATCATACTCATGCTGAAAATCAAGCTCTGTATGCCAAAGATAACATGGAAAATTAATTTGCTTTCTGTTGCATTTTAGTTCAGGTTTCCAATAAAAAATACTTTTCTATAGATGAAAGATAAAAGATTTAAATTGATTATTATAAGTAGCAAAATCAAACTTTTGGGACGGTTGTCTGCAAATCAAAATTAGATCTTATTTTGACTACATCAAACTTAATAGATGATTTTTTTTTTTTAACAGGAGAGGATAAACTCATAAAAGAGATACACCAGCAAAACAGTGGATGCATTAAACTTAATATCAAACTGTAATGTACTGTGGTGAAATGTCATTCTTTAGAAGAGTTTTGAGGATAGTTATTCCTTGAGAATGTTATTCTGGTTGAGGATTGCACAATGGGAAGGGCCGGCACTACACCTCTTCCACTTCATTTGTGTGCATGTTTCCACACTCCCCTAAATGTGTTAACGGGAGAGATGAGGAATATGGATCTGGGCTATGTAGATCTAGACTTAGTCTGGGTACAGTGACCTAGCATCTCCACAGAAGAGCTGCTGAGGTTTAGTAGTAACTACTTAGGCTATTGTAACCCAAAGATGCTTTGATACAGATCTGCACTGTTTGTTTAAATAACAAATGACTGTGTATATTCTGGAAAACAAAATGAAACAAGACAAAACACTCACCAGCTTATTGTTTGGATGAAAAGCTCCAAGTTCAGTGTTGTCTTTCATTTTGTTTCTAACTTTTAGAAGTTGACTTGTGGTATCTTTTTTTTTTTTCCTTCAGAAACTTCTCATCTGCTCCCAAACATCTAATTTTAAAGTTGTTAAAGGAAGAAACACAGCTGTTTCTAACAGCAGGCTGTGCCTGTGAGTTGTTCAGGACAGCAGGGCCCTGCTATCCTGCCTCTGATGGAGGGAGCTGGAGCAAGGAACTAGCTCTGCATTAATGTGCTGTGGAGCAGGGTCCTGCTGTCTTCTCTGCTTCCAGCAAAACACCAGCTTCTGCAGTCACTGAAATCTGTTATTTTCATCGTGCTGCAGGCTGGGATACTATCAGATAGACCAGCAGCTCCTGTGCCTTCCTCTCCCGTGGGAACATGAGTTCCTCCTCTTTGTTGCAAACCCTGGTGAGGAGGAGGAGGAGGTGTGCTCCATCCTCCTCCTCACCAGCCACCCAGCTCTGTCTGTTGATGCTGTTGCCTGGTGACTACCCTGTGATGGACAGCTTGGAGGGAAGCGATGATTAAACAACCTGAACAGGCTTCTGAAAGCAGCGATCGTTATTGTAATGTGACAAGCAGTGACAGCTGAGACAGTAACACATTCCAAGTGTGATTCCTGAGAAAACAATAAACACAAGGAAGGTGCTGCACACACCTGTGTGTAGGTGTGATAGGTGTGCGAGTGCTGATGCCTTCCCTTGATGCAGAAGGGCCAGGGAAGGTGTGTGTTTCTTTATTAATGAAAGGCGAACATAACTCAAATGATTGTCATGATGAGCAGGCCAGCCCACGAGTCGCTGCAGCTTGCGTTGCCACTGTCAGACACCTCCGCTGCTCTGGCAGGCCAAGGCAGCTGTTCAGTGGGGTGCTGCAGGGGTGAGCAAGGGGTGGCTGCAGAGCCAGCAGCCCCCTGCTGACTGCCAGCAGGAATGCCCCTTGCACAGACAGGAACGTGTTGAAGCTTCAGCATGAAGGTGGTGGTACTGCTGGGTCTACCTGCCATTTCTCCTCCTGCCTTCCAGATGGATGAGACCACCACGAGGGTGCCGGTGGACTCAGCCCTGATAGGAAACAAATGTGGCTGTATGACCACAGTGCCTATCTTAGGGTATTGTGCATCATATCTTCCAGCATCAACTGGGAGGTTGCTTCCCCATTAGCCATCCTTCCAAATCCAGGTGACACCAAATGCTGTCCTTGCAGAATGATTTGAAAACAAGGCCAGACATGCCTTAACGACTGGACACCAAGAAGAAATGGATCACTACTAGTTGAGAAATTGTAGGAAAATACCACCAATGAACTCAGGGAACGAAAGTTATCTTTTTTCTTTTTAAGTGCTTGGAATGGCTCAGTTCTGCAACAGTTGCTTTAGTCATTAAAGTTTCCTAAAGCTACAGGTTCCTGTAGTCTCTTCTGTTTTACACTGTCAGAAACTTCCTGAAAAACCTCATATATTGGGTTTGTGTGGGCAGGTTTTGGTGGTGGGGAGGGGAGAAGGGGCTGTGCTTCTGTGAGATGCTGCTGGAAGCCTCCCCATGTCCGACAGAGCCAATGCCAGCTGGCTCCAGGACAGACCTGCTACTGGCCCAGACCAAGCCCGTCAGCGACAGTGCTAACGCCTCTGGGAGAACATGGTCAAGAAGGGGAAAAAAGAAACACAAGAGAAATTGCAGTCAGAGGGAGGAGTGAGAATATGTGAGAACAATAGCCCTGCAGACACAGAGGTATGTAAAGGATGGGAGAGGGTGCTCCAGACACCGGAGCAGAGATTCCCCAGCACCCTGTGATGCAGCCCATGGTGAGGCCGGCTGTGCCCTGCAGCCATGGAGGGTCACGGGGGAGCAGAGACCCACCTGCAGCCTGGGGAGGACCACACGCCGGAACAGGGGGATGCTGACAGGAGGCTGTGACCCCATGGGCAGCCCGCACTGAAGCAGGCTCATGCAGGAGCTGTGGCCCCGTGGAGAGAGGAGCCCAGGCTGGAGCAGGTTTTCTGTCAGGACTTGTGACCCAGGGGGACGTAGGCTGGAGCAGGCCGCTCCTCAAGGACGGCACCCTGTGGGTGGGACCCATGCTGGAGCAGTCTGGGGAGAACTGTGGCCCGTGGGAAGGACTCACGTGGGAGAAGTTAGTGTAGGACTGTCTCCCATGGGAGGGACCCCACGCTGGAGCAGGGGCAGAGTGTGAGGATCCTCCCCTGGGGATGAAGGAGCAACAGAGACAGTGTGATGGACTGACCACAGCCCCCATTCCCCATCCCTCTTCCCCAGCTTCAATGTGGGTGAACATCAACTTTCTCTTATGGCAGAGTTAACCAAAGATATCCTGATGTTTCTTTGAACTTTTAAAGTGATGCTAAGTGTAGCAAGTATTTCCAGGAAATGTTTGTGCTCTGGATTATCTGCCTATGCTTTGATGGCTGCTCATGTCCTTTTAGAATTGCTGTCACTGTCTGTGCTTTGTACAGCAGCACTGATTTTCTTAAGTGCTATTCAAGTTCTTAAGGCAGGTTTATCAGCGAGGCATCTGAGTGATGACTCTGAACAGAAATAAGAAAACCAACCCCAAACTACTTTACAAAGAACCTTCCAAAAAGAGTTAAGAAATCACCAGGTTTCCTGTCAGACTGAAAGAGAAACACGCATACACAAAGAGAAGAAAATTTCATCGCCTTAGTTGCTTTGTCCTTGCCATATCTTCATTGTGTCTGGCACCATCTCAGAATGAAATAGTTGAGAAGGAATGTTGAGTCTGTGTCTGTGCTCATTTTCTGCTCACATAAGTCGCGATTCACTTCGATGAAGCCAACAACTGCTTTGTGGCAAACAGGGGAATCCATCTCTCTTCCTTTCCAACACCGAGGTATTGAAAGACTAGGCAGAAAGAATAATTCCTGAGAAATCTTGTGTTTGACAGGGTGGATTTTGGTGAGAAACAAACCTTTGTGAGCAGGTAGGGCAAAGAGATACCTTGAGAAATTTTATGAGGAGCTGAGAATGTAATACAAGGAAATCAGCATCTCATTAAGAAATGTTACTCAGGAAACCTGTACTTAATCCTCTATAGAGAGAGCATTTTGTTTAAATAAGGACATACTGTATCATTAAACAGATGGAGATCTTTGCTGGAGAGAGTTCAGAGAAAAGGAAAGATTTCTGTAATTTGGAGCTCCTGCTTAAATATGTGGAATTGTGTGGTTGACGTCTGAACATGGGTGATACAATATGAATTAAACTTTAACCCATTAGTAAATTTGTCCTTCTAACAAGCTACCAAGATGATCCAGAAATATGCAGTAGCAGCTGCTAGAAGATGAAAATACTTCATTGCAGAAATGCATGGTATAATAAAGTATGGGAAATGAATACAGTGTCGCAGTACGGACAAAAGAAGATAGATGACATACAGTTTTAAATATTCACCGTCTGTGTTGAGTTTACAAAGGACAGATGACGTCAGTAAATTGAAAATGCCACTGAGACACATAAATCATTAGACATGAGTATTAGAGCCACTTGGGGAAAGAAAGTTGTCGGTAGAATTTTCCATTAGAAAATACAGTTTAGTCAAAATCAGAAAATTTCTTGGGGGTATGTCATTTTCAGTGACATTTGCTACACTAAAATATCAACCAAAATTGTCTGCATTCTGATGGTGTCAAAAATTGTAGTGAGAAACATTCCCAGTTGGCTTTTGTTTTGGCTCTAAGATTATGACAAGATACTAATGCTATATCATGGATACATCTTTTATACTGAATATATAAGAATATATGGAGAATATGGGACACTGTATGATACGTCATTGCTTTCCCAGAAGGTGTAAAAGTTTGTTGCTCCTCCATCCTCTTCTTTCCTTTCTGAGAATGGGTCCTATGAACAAGCTGTATTCTTTCTCCCTCCTGGAGAGATTTTATTTCCACCTGTCTCCACTTTGCTATGTCTCCTGACTCGCACGGTGAGTGTCACAGAAGGATTTTTGCTGAAGGTAACAAGTTCTTTGGTCAGTGAGGGCACTGCAGGGAGGCAGGTCGGTGGATAGTCTCAAAGGCAGTACAATGTTTTCCTTTCTGAGCTAGTACTTGGGGGGATTTTATCAATGATACCCCCTGAACTGTCCAGAACCGTATCTGTATGTGTGTTTTAAATTAATGTTTAATGTGGACATCATCAAAAGGAAATGCTTTGGTGCTATTGATTATCAGCTGAAAAAATGTTTACTGATTTGCATGGGAAATTTCACGGTCTTGCCTTTCTCTCTTGGGACAGAAACCAAGCATTAACCAGTCTGAATCCCTCACAGAACAGAAATTACGGCTTCTTAACACATTTAGATAGAGAATACAGCTTGGAAGGTCATTTTTAAATGAATCTTGGCAATTTTTGCATTCTATAATATGATCATCATTGGCTGCTATAAAGTTATGCTGAAGGTAACTTGAATATCAAATATTCCTGTTTGTTCCTGAAACAGTCTCCACTTTACTAAGGATAGTTCTGTGGAAAGTCAGAAGTGTGGCAGCTTGGCCATTTCTTAAGAAGCCAGAAAGTCAAGGGGAGAATAGATTGCAAGGGGAACATTTGAAAACCTGAACAGCTGTTTTTCATTGCTCTGACCCCCTTCACTGCTGAGAACCTAAGGTATGTGATTTCCACCCAAGCAGGAGCCTCCTAGAGGTGTTAATCGTTGACATTGTTTTATTGCAGAACAGAGATGTCTCCGTGTTAATTGCAAATCCTGTACAATGTTCCTTTTACAGCACTGAAATGCTTTAAAGACGAGATATTTAATTCCTGGCTCAAAGAACAGACAGTCTCAGTTAGCCGCGATGTGGGAGGCTGATACAGCCACTCCACTGCAGAAACAGTTATGGGAATGCTCTGGACTGTTTTACACAGGAGTCAGATAACTTGATTGCAATGGTCTGGTCCTTAGGCAGGAGGTTCTTCCTTAAATGTGTGAACAGGCAACAAGAAGCAGCAGAAACATGAGGTTTACAAATGCCTCCATTATGTGACTGCTCAATTCAGCCTAGTAAAGTTTGTTTGTAATTTAGATCATTAACTTCTAAAGAAAAATAATAATAATGATAAAGATACAGGCAGGCATACGAGATGGGCGTTGACTTTAGGGTGGGGTGAGAAGCAACAGAAGGCAATTTGAAGAAAGTTGAAGGAATCCCTCAAGGTGTAAATTGGCCCTGGAAAGACACGGCACCCAATTGGTTGTAATTCCCTGTCTTCCCAGGTGGGAGGAGTAAGTGATTAATGAGCAGGAAGAGATATGAGGGGTGAGAGGAGGAAGGTGAGGCTTTTTTGCTTGACTGCATGATGTTGTAAGTAGTTTGTTAAAGAAGAGCTGACCCGTGGTTGTTGTTAGGCTTTAGAAAAAGCTGTTGTTGAATGACCTCAACAATTGAAGAAAAAAGCTGTGAAGTGCTTTGTAGCAGTGAAGAGGTGCCAAGGAAGAAATGTGTCCTAAGCAGGTAGGAAGCCTCTCTGTTTGTGTGTTATGGTGCTAACTGGAGAATGAGAGACGACTTGGAAAATAGTACTTGGTAAGGCTTGAAAGCAGATGTTGCCTGGAAAACACAGGGAATGGAGCAGCTAATGGAACTTGTTGGTATAGCAGTGTGATGGTGTCAGAAAGCTAGGTTTGTGGGACATGGCTGTGAGAAGTGAAACAATAGGCAATGGAAAAAGTGGAGACACGGCGAGGTTTGTGGACTGGGATAGTGTAATCTGAACAACTGGTTTTAAGGATGGTTTTAGCTGCAGAATTGGCTAAAAGGAGGCCTTAGAAGGAAAGGAATATTGCAATAGTCAAGATGCAGACAGTTGGCTTGATTTAATCCAAAAAGAAGGGCACGAGGTTTTTTGAGGCATGTGAATTTTCTGTTGTGGATTTTGGACTTCAGTGATGTAAAAGCACTGGCTGGTAAAGAAGCAGAAAGAGGATAAGAGTCAGGATAAAAGCAGAGAATCTTGATTATGCACTAGTGAATGATGTGGTGCTGGTGAAACAGCTTGGAGGAGATGATAAGGAGATAAATTGGCAGATATTAACATTGGTAGCCAAACTTTAATATTCAGTGGGCAAAGACAGTTGCTGGAGAGTGGGACATAGATGGAAGTTTCCCTAGAAGTAGTTTTCCATGCTGTGACTTTTCCTGCATACATGGGGCTGTTTGTTCTCAGCATCTCTGAATGAAAGTCTCGGGTACCACCTGTGGAGGTTTGACATGGGCTAGCCAGCAAGTTGTGTCTGTTGCATCTGGTTTAATTGTGTTTCAAAGCTTACAATCAGAGCTATAATATGTGAACAAGACCCTCTTAAGGGATATAGGTAATTACACAAATTGGTGTGGAGACATTTTGCCAGAAGAGATGTATTTTGTTTACCTTCTTGAATTTGGCAGGGGTGGCCTTGCAATTTGTAAGTACAAGTTCTTATAGCTGGAGAGCTGCTGTCTGGGCTCAGAAAGGAGTGAAATAATTGTGGACTACAAGAGCCTGTAGCCTAGCAGCTTATGTTTTTAAAAGGATGATGTAAACAAAACCAATACTCTCCTGTATCTTTGAGACAAAATCTAAAACAAACAAGGGATTGCCCTGGTCTCAGTGGAGAATTCAGGTGGTGCATTTTTGCCTCTGAGCATGCAGCCTTAAAAACAAGCTCTCCTGTGGTTGATGATGCAGTCACAGCAGGATGTTTTCAGCCTATCTTGGGTTTGAGACTTAGGCCTGAGATGCAATAGACTGTCATTGCTGAGCCGAGGAGAGGCAGTGTCATACGTACTCTTGGCTCGCGGCAAGATACCTGAAGCGTATCTGTATTTACCTTAGCTCATGCTAGAGAGGTGTTTAAACTAAATTCCTTTCAAGATGAGGAGCTCTCATGTGGTCAGTTATCACAGATGGGCTAATGTGTGGCGACTCCCTAAGTTGTACTAGTGTGAGGTACTGGATCAGATTTTTCCAGCTGAAGATTTTGCATGTCTGCCTACAGAAGCTTGCACTATGGCATTGCTTATTGCATGTTGTGTTTTGCTTTTTTTTTTTTAAGCTGGTGTTGGCAGCCTGTGGCAAAAAGGGTGGATCTTCAGTGGCTTGGTATGTTATAAAAGGCATAAAGAGGCAACTTCTAGCACCTGATAGCTGCAGTATATCATCTCAAGGGGGCTGGGAGTCTCTGGCCTTACCAAGAATCACAACCCCCCTTAGCTGCTGATTCCCTTTGGCTTTTTTCAAAGTTATTTTCTTCTATCCCTATTGATTTCCCTCTCTCTCACCCCTTCATTCCAACTTCTTTTAACTTGTGAAAGTGAAGCACAGCTTGGCTTGCTTCTCTTGAAGGTCTGCCAACACCCACGTTAACCCACAAGTAGCTTTCTAGCCGGTGTTTTGGCAGGAGACCTTCAGTTTCCATACTGCATAGTTCCTTTTGGGAGTAGAAGGGACAGAGCTTGTACTGCTGTTCATAGTTCTACTTAGAAGATTTTTCAAATGTGTGTCTTGAGGTCAAAAGGGTTTTTGAATTTTCTGCATGATTCCTATTGTATGAGATGGGGAAACACATCTGTACTTGGATGGGCCACTTCTTCTGTTGATCTTTACTAAGGATGCGTTTAGCTTGTTCTGTAGTCTAGTCCTTGGCTTGTTTGTGTGAATTGAAAGGTGGTGAGGATGGCAACTTCCACTGATAAACGCTAATGGACAGATGATAGTATCCCAACTACCCCTTCTTCTGCCTGTTACACCAGCACTGCTCCTGCAGTGTCACAAGACAAATGGTATCACCTACTCATATGTAAGAAAATTACAAATTGCATCTTCCCAGAAGATGATGTAGCTGTCAGTCTAACAAGGTTAAGGCCCAGCAGTTGCATGGGGCAAAGCATGAAGCCAATGGTGCAGCTCCTCTAGATACCTCAGTCACAATAAACATGTGTCTGCTTATTATTGATGTGCTGAGAGAGCTTCTTGTAATGAACTGTGCTCTGCAGATATAACGGTGCACGAGCTGCTCTGCTGGTATAAGCTTTTGTCCTAACCTGGAAAAAAAATTCAGAAATTAATTGATTTGGGTCTTCTTTCTCTTCTGCGCTTTGAGTTTTTAGGCTTTCCATTACGTTTTGCTATTAGAAAGATGGGAATGAGTAGGTCTAATATTTCTTGTTTGGCTCTGATCATGTTGAAACCATCTTGATAGAGGTCTGGGTTGATAGGTTGTGCTGCATTTCCAATGAGTTGCCAGGCCTTCCATGTCATCCCCTTCCAGGTTAGGAACTGACTTGAACAGGACAGGATTTAGTACTTGTTCGGTGTTTTAATTCAATTCACCATACCCCTGACTTTTAAAATAAACCTGAAATGTTCACTTCAGGATAGAAAACCACTTTTTTTAAGGTGTGTGGGAGAAGTGCTTATTCCGAGCTCAACCCTATTATCAGAAGTGAAATGCCCCAGCAGTCCCATCCATTATGCAAAGGTGGGACATCAAGAGAACCATGCAGAAGTCTTGCAAGATTCTTGCAGTTGATGGTATCTGTCCCCACTGAATAGCATTTCCCCTAGCACGTGCCTAAGCAAAGTGCAGGTCTGTCTGCATAACCACAACTAGCTGCAACCTGCCATTGACACCACTTCTGTTACCTCACATGGGATGTAAATTATAGCCAGGTTGAAATATTTTGCTAATTAAAAAACATTAAATGATCTCCATCTACCTTCTCCCCAGTGAAAAATGCAATTGAATTATCATTAGCTTGTACAGAACCTTTGATAACAATGGAGCCATTTGTATTAAATTCAGCCTCAGTTTTCTTATTCCACCAAGTCTCATCATTGTGTTCATTGTACTTTGAAGTCATAGCAAGCTTCCCTCTCCTGCTATTCACCTGATTTATTTTGGCCCCAACACACAGCTCCTAAATTCTTGTTAAATTTGTTTCTGAACAAAAGGACTAAAATCAGTCTCTGCTTTAAATGAAAGACATGAGGCAGTTATGGTTCCATTAATTTACTTGTATCTATTTGCTGTATCTAGAGAGCTATTGTTATGCATGCAGTGCTGGAAAATAATAATACTAATAAAAAATAATAATTCTCCCAGGGTTTGCTGTCAATACCAACGATCTAAAGAGAACTCAAGCCTAGAGAGTGAGCGATGATATTTCAGTTCTGCTGCTAAACTTTAATGCTTTCTGGATGCAAATAGAGGCTGAAGACCGATAGGAACTAGAGGGATCTGCACAGTCTCTGAAGCCAGGTTCTTGTGTGGTGTGAATGCGGTCATTTCACTCCACCCAGACCCTCTCAATGGGTATATGCTAGCTGCTCAATGAGCGCTGCCCTAAAGGGGTGGAAACTTATGTGGGAACTCTGCCTCCTCATGGCCCTCCTGGCTTTCTTCTCTTTCCCCAGGAAAACCTTTACTGACTCAGAGACATGCAACAGCTGAAGTTTTATCTCTGTCCTGAGCAGGAGTTCAAGAGCTGAGACAGGAGTTTGAGTGAACTCGGTGTGTGTAAAAGGGTTTATAAAGCAGTTGGAGGGTTGCCTGCAACTGTGTGTCGATGCTGAGTGCACAGTAGAATGTCACAATCGCCTTTATTCCTTCCAGATACCACAGATGTGGCTGGCTTCTCAGAACTGAATTTCCCCAAAGAAGAAATAAAAATCTTGTTGTTGGCACACACTTTGAGTTGAGTCAGGGTCAGCACTGGTGATGCACTTGGCCTTGTAGGAGTTGTGCTAGGTGGTCTGCCTCACTCTTGGGAAGAACGTTTCAACCAAGATGAATAAAATACCTATGGAATCCCAGGTTCAGTGAAAAGCCTTCTTATTTAAAACCTACTGCCTCTGGGTTAGTCTCTGAAAAGAGAGAACAGAAGAGCTGGGCAGGTAGGATTAGTTTTCTTTCTCTGATAAAAGTAGATTAATTTTAACACTGGCTAAAATTGCATCCATTTTTTCTTGCTAAATGAACCATATGACACATTGTCAAAAGTGAGCCTTCCATAATGACTGCGGTTAATATTTTAGAGCCATTTTCTCTGTGGATCAGAGCTTCGACTCAGGCATGTGAGAATCAGCAATATATGCTGTACATTAGCTTGATTTCTATTCATTTGCAGCTCAAGAGTATTCTTCCCTTCCCTCATGCTAATTTTGGAATACCTCTGTGCTCTGTTCTGCAGAGGAAGGGATTTGCATCTGATTCCATACTCAGGTATATGCGCATTTACTCTGGGAGAGCTGTCTTGTAGACAGAGTTGGAGGTAGGAGAGTTCATGTGCTTGTGGGTCTAAGCCAAGGCTTGGGAAATCTCAGTTTGGTTATCTGCTTTGCTGCAGAGTTCCTCTGTGTTTTCTAGAAAATCCCTGTGCCCTTGTGGTGACTCAGTTTCCTGTACTGTAGCATGTTTATTAATCTTTGCCCTGCTTCCCATGGGACCCATGAATACAAATCTCTTCCGAGGCACTTAATACCCTGTTAATAAGATGCAAAGGTAGAGGGAGAAGATCTCCTAGTGCTCCTTTGCAAAGCATCTATTCTAGTCATACATCATTCTTTTCAAAAGCTCATTTTGGATGTTGCTTCTTACTCCCTTACTTTTGTTCTCTGACCATGACAGTCTGCTTAAACAGAGCTCAGCAAGAAGTATTACTTTTAATTTATAAAAGCATCCACTGAATTAGGTAAGTACCATTTCTGCAGTGGTTAGTTCCATGAAGCTCATCTAAGCAATTGCTCCTACTGTCCTGACCTGTTCTTGTCCCTTCCTGGTGCAAGGAGGTGATGAGGATTTTGTTTTGGGAGCAATAGAGCACGTTGCACCTCACCAGGGTATGAGGTGGCTATGGCTGCCATGGGACCATGCCTGCGGGCTGATGTGATCTGTTGTTTCACAGCCTGAGAGTTGCCTATGGGAGTGGGAAGCATGAGAGGAGGTTATTGTGCACAGCAGTTCCAGGAATGTATTTCTCTTCAGACTTAGGTCTTGTGGAGTATTTAATAAAAAGTAGTTTTACTTGCTGAAGGGCAGCTGTTTGAGTTGTGCCAATGCAAATTCCTGTGGTATGAGGAATACAGCATGTACCAAGGTGTGTGTCCTGACTAGGTCTACTGGACTTCTGGTTGTTTTTTTTTTTTTTTTAATTCCCCTACATTTGTTCCATAGTGCATAGTACAGGGAATACCAGGACCAGCTACAAAGTGTTCAACACCCTCATATGGGGTAGGGAAGACCTGTTATTTCTGTATGTCAAGACAGTACTCCTTCCTGAAGTGGCAGGCAAAGGTAGGCTTTTGTCCCATGGTTTGCTCTGGTGTTGACCACTTTCTGCAAAGAGGGTCTTTGGCCAGATCCCTCTGGTATTGTCCATGAGTGCTGCTTCACCTGGAGAGAACATCAATGATTGAATGCAGTTTCCATTTGTGATGTGTTCTGCCTGATTCCTGCTCTCACTTTCCTGGAAGCAAACATTACATATCAGACCGTGGTACCTCTGCTGTTAAACCTATCTGTGTCCAACTGCCTGGGTTTCCCGTTGCTTTCTAGTCCTAATGCATAAAAAAGCTATATAGTGCTTAAAAAATATTTGACCCTGTCATTTGTTCTTAACATCTGCTTCAGCACTGCTTGGGGTCTGGAACAACTGAATAACCCTTGTGGCAGACAAAGCTGTATTTGAGAAAATACAGCAGGAATATTAAAGTTTTAAGACAGCCACTTGGGAATGTAAGTTGAGACAAATTATGCTGTGGATGTAGGATAATGGCCTGAGCCTAGTATGAGAACTTGTAGGACAAATACAACAGGTCTGATGTGCTAAAAAAATAATTGCACACAGCAATAGAATAGTTTTCCTAAGAGCTCTTGAAACAACTGAAATTGCTAACATTGCAATTAGTCTCAATAAAGTACTTTTTCTTCTACGTACACAATCTGTCTCCTTGCTTTTTCCACAAATTGAGGAAGTGAATTTTTCTTAATTATCCAGTTCTCAAATTATGATCTAGGTTTCTAACACTGAGGTATATTTAACCAGATCATTGTTTATGAAGCTGGAAGAGGGGAAAACCCCAAAGGAATCTGTAAAATATTTAACTCCAACAGGTCCGTAGTAAAAGCATATTGTTCTGCTGAATGATAACCAGTAACACTAAGCAACTCTTGTTTCTACAACTTGGGTGTTGTATTCATTCCAGAGGCATGACAGAAGATGGAAGCTGTTATTGCTGCTGTTTTCCCTGGATAAGCCAGTACGTTTTACCCCAAAAGCCTTTACCAGGTTAACACTTTTCATCCTTACATAAGGCAAAGACTCAGGAAAGGTTTCAGGAACTTAACTCTTGATGAAAAGAAATTAGAAAGCACCAGCAACACAGCTGGGGCAAGCCAGAATTCTCATTTCACATCTTTATTATGGGAATCCCTAGGGCTCCTGCTGGGACTCTGTTCTTTGCTTTCTCTGCCCTACTTCGCAGCTCTTTCACTGCGGCATTGCCACAAAAGAATCCCACCTTTTTATTTACAAATATCAGAGAAAGAAATTGTCAGCACCATCTATTGGGGAAACAGAGGTATTGGCTTCTTCACTCATTTGAATATGCAAAATCTTGTGTGTTTTCTCTTGTTTTTATGACTTCTAGCTATAGTTTAAAGTGAAAATGTGCCTAGACAACCTGCCTGATTTTTAACTTAGAGCAGCCTGGAGTCTGTGCTTGGGGGATTGTGCCTTGTTTCAAAAGGTACCTTCAAGAAATGCAGTGAACCATTTAAAAGGGGGCAAGCAGGCAAAGATTCAAATGTCAAAATGGTGCCTTGGCCATGGCAGGTTCTGTCACATCAATAGGACAAGGGCAACAGCCAAGAAACAATTTGCTGCTGCAGAGATACGGACATCTAGTGCCTTGAGTCAATCTAGACTACTGTGTCTGAGAAATTTGGATGAAGAATGGAATATTTGACCTTCTTCATCTTTCAGGACAAAGAAAACTCTGTAACTTGAAGAAAAAGCAGTGGAGTTATTGTTAGCAGAAGACTGACTTCAAGGCACATTTCAGGGTTGGAGAGTAGTCATCATCCAAAGGAATTTCGGGACAAGCACAATTTGACCAGTGCTGGCTCTTCCTGTCCAACTTAGTGGCCTCCCTAATGTGTTTCAGGAAATTTGCACGTGTAGAGCATATTGAGATATCTAGTGTGAAATTTCCTCCTGACTATCACTTATTCTGCTGTATTATGGGCTTCTCC
The DNA here is from genome assembly GCA_027574665.1 of Rhynochetos jubatus. Classification (NCBI taxonomy): domain Eukaryota; kingdom Metazoa; phylum Chordata; class Aves; order Eurypygiformes; family Rhynochetidae; genus Rhynochetos; species Rhynochetos jubatus. The sequence goes on along the minus strand of CM050655.1, from coordinate 30,789,683 downwards.
CTGTCTTTCGGGTACTCTCACCCATTGCATTTTTGTGCTGTTCAAGTAGCTATACATCACCAGTGCTTTTGTCTTCTCTGTGCTCCTCCTTCAGTAACAAGTGATTTCTTGCTAGGAGCACCATGCCTACAGGCAAAGGTTCAAATGCCACTATTGATAAGAAATGATACTGCAAGAATACAGCAGGTAATGTTTCTTAAGTCAATAAGGTCTGATCCCTACAGCTGTGGGAAACACATAGCCCCTGCATTAATGGACCAAGGTCTGGTTTACTGCTGGTTTTAAATGGTTTGCCCTACAATATTTGTTGAACACTTAAGTTTTTCTCATCTGTCTTGAAAAAAATCTTAATGCACAGCATAACTATATTTAGACCTTGTTTATCCATTTATTCTGCCAACATAATCTTTTAATTTTCACTGTAGTATTTACACTGCTTTCGTCTATTTAGAAACAGAAGTCCTATCCTTTTGTAGTCTCTGTTGTGCTTGGTAAACAAGCGAAGTTCTTTTATGGCATGACCACATGATTGCAGCAACTGAATTAACACAGGTAACTCAATCAGTAAAAGTTTAGCTTTTTAAAAAATTGGACAATTATTATTCCAGACTCTCTGGATGGCTATTGAAGAGACCTAAGTACTTTCTATCATAAATTCCTATTTCAGTAGCTTGGGATAGGTGATAAGATAGCTAGTCTACAGATAATTAACACCGTAATATTCATTGACTATTAGCTAGATTAATGCCATTCTGAGAGTATGGGAGGATTAAATACGAGAGGAGGGAGAATAGAGCTGTATTACCTTTGGGAACATGGACTTGTTATAGATATGAAAGCGTTATTAAGATCTCGGCAGGTAGTGTAAGCTGGACAGCCTTGGCTTTGATCCTACAAGCTAGAGAAAATTGCAGCACTCCTGAAATGCAAACTGCAGAATTGCTTATGCAGTGACAACCTCTGGAGCTCTTTCACTCCAGTTTTAAGTGATCCCAGTGACAGGTTTCCCCACATGCTTCCCTTGAGAGGTGTGTGCTCGTTCTAATTGATCGACCCATTAGCAAAGCAAATTTCTCTTGCTATTCAGCCAAAATTTTCCTTCTGCTTAATTTCAGCCCATCACTCCTAGTTATGCCCCCTGTGAGCCTGCCTGAGCTGCCTCTGCCATACTATAGCTTTATTGATCTTGGCTCTGTACAAGTAATTCTTAACAGACTGAACTTGCTACTGGCAGTACCTGGGCAGTGATGGCACCAGGGAGAGCTCGTTTCTTGGCTGCCTTTGATCCATGGGGCTGGAAGAGAGGAATGCAGTGAAAGAGTTTGCTGTTTCTCAGTTAACTTTCTGAATGGCTGTATCGAGTGGTGAAAAGAGATTTGAGTTGCCTCAGTTTACTCCTGGATGCAACAAGATCTGTTTCCCAGAGGTACTAGAGGGGAAAGGGAGAGAGTAGTATTTCTTTTAGTGGGTGTGCTGGTTTTGGTTGGGGTAGAGTTCATCTCCCTCACAGTAGCTAGTATGAGGCTGTTTTGTACTTGTGCAGAGAAAAATATTGACAACATACTGATGTTTGTAGTTGTTTCCAAGCAATGTTTATATCAAGTCAAGGACTTTTTCAGTTTATCATACTGCACCTGTGTTCCCAGCTTCTTTGCCACAAGGTTCTCTACAAGAAGCCTGTCAGCCAGGACAGCTGACCCAAACTGACCAAAGGGATATTTCATGCCATAAAACATCATGCTCATTATATAATTTGGGGGGAGTGGGCCAAGACTCTGGCTTGTGCTGTCTTTGGCTCCCACTGCTTGGGGACTAGCTGGGCATTAGTTGGCAGGTGGTATCATATGTGATTTTTTTTTTTCTCGTTACTTTCATTATTTATGATTATCAGCAGTAGTAGTAGTGTTAGCAGTAGTAGTATCATTTTTTTGCCTTTTTCTCCAATTCTCTCCCCCATCCCACTTAGGAAGAAGGAGAGGTGAGCAAGTTGCTGTGTGTTGCTTGATTGCTGACTGGGGTTAAACCACAACAATGAGATTTAATTTGAAGACAGTTTGTAAGATGTTTTGGGCAGCCTGCTCATGCTACTGTGAAAACTGCTTCTGCATACTTCTCTGAGCTCATAGAAAAATAGAATAACAGGATAGTTAGAGGGGCACTCTGAACAAGAATTTTAAATCAAAACTACGATGAATTTTTCTTCCCATGTAGGTGACAGTAAGCGTGTGTGGGTTTTGTATACACTGGGAAATACAGCCTTTCTGTGAAAAACCAGCATACTTGTCTGTAGTGTTCCTTCTCCCATGGAGTCTGTTGAAACACTAGCGCAAAACTGTAGCTCTCAAGCCTTAGGCACTACACAGTATTTAAAAGCTGAGGTACCAAACTCTGTTTTAGGATACAATGCCCCTATCAGTGTAGGAAAAAGAGCTAAGCCCAGAAAATTGCAGCAGCCTGCTGCTGAAATTGTAGTGGACACTGAGCCACCCACATAATTCTGTGTGTTTCCAGAGGCTGGCTGTGCAAGTGTATTAATACATGCAAACTGTGCACCTTTCTGCTGTGACTGCAGAAGCAAAGCCAGGCCAATTATTTGCCCATCAGAGTGAGGTTACAGTGACCCTCCTCCCCTCTTCTCTATCCATTCTTTTGTCTTTTATATTGTTTTGTTGAGAGTGTAAATGCAGAGATGATTAATTGCCTTGCTGACCTGTTTCTGTCTCTACATGGGATCTGCTTATATCAAAATGTGCTGGCCCAAATGACTAAAGTGTGTCAAAGCGTGGTGATTAAAGAATTATAAAATACTTTCTGAACATCCTATTCTCAACTCATTGTGACTTTGGACAGAAGCCCAGACAAGAAGGGGAGAGAGAAGGGTGAAAAATTAAAAAAAAAAAAAAAAAAAATTCTGTGAGAGGGACTTCTGCAATATTTTGCTCACATTTTATTGAGAAGACAAGATTGATAACAAACATTAGTGAGACAAAATTACAGTGATTTGTATAGATTCCCAGCTGGACAAGTTTAACATTAATAAAATATTATAGCTTGCTCTGTCACAGAACTGTTCTACTGATCATAAAATGAAAGGGCTTTATATATAGGCGGGGACTGAGTGTGCTTTTATGATATGGATGGAGGCATCTAATTTTCCACTAATAGTTTAAAATCCAGTGTTGGGCTGGAGTAGTGGTGTTTAACTTTCTGCTGATGCTGTGAATGATTACTCTGGGAGAGGATGCACCAGGCAAACTCTCATTTCAGATGGCAAAGCAAACCCATTGAGTGTCGATGAAATGACCCCTAAGTCACCAGTGCCTTAAACCCAGCAGCTCAGGTGCCCCGTTTGTTTCTGTCGAGGCTGTCAGCAACCTGTGCACCCCGTGGCTCTCGTAGGTGTAAGCGTGGTGTGGCACACTGGTGTTGACAGTTTAAGTGCTTTCTCCCTGCTGGAGTCTGTGGTGGGAACCAAGCAAAACCAAAAAAACCAACTAAATAGAAATAAATATTTCAGGATGAGAATCTTTCATGTGGCGTTTTTAAAATAAGTTTCTTTGGGGTTTCTGTAATGCCTGGTTTTATTTTATTACAAACGATGCTGAATGCTGGGTAATGCTGCCTTGTGCTGGCTTCTTACCAGCAGTCATCTGTCTCTGCTGTAGTAGGAGAGGAGCTGATGCTCCTTCCTGATCCTGGGAAATTTTTCTTGTGATTTCTCTAGTTTACAACAAATATCTACTGGTTTTGTGGCCCTAAAGTGGTAGAGAGAATTTCACCATGATGCAACACCATCCCCTGCTGTTGTGATTCACCTCTGACTTTGGCCACTCAGGTGCAGTGAATCTACTGTCATGCTTAGCCCTCCTGTGTACTTCAGTGCATTCATTAATCTCCTCAACTTAGTAGTTTTAAGTTATCACCAAGGTAAAAGGAGAGACACATTTGTGGTGATGGTATTTGGCCAATAAATTCCTATTGGCTTCACATGTCCTTCTCCAGTGTTAAAAACTGCTGTCGCATATGGGATATCTGCTTACCTTTAAACCATGTAGAACAGCAATTCATCAGTTCTAAGTATTTCGAAGGATTTAAGAAATTAATAATTTTTTTTCTTCCAATATTAAATATTGCAAATGTTAATACTCTTTGGAAGTGAAGATAACATTTACTGCAGAATCATGTTTGTTTTGACAGCATGGTATGTTTTAGTCATGTGAAATGAAAACAGTTACACACTTCATTTCCTTAATTTAATTTTGGCTAAAATTCCTGTTTCAATTAAGAAACAATATCATCCTAACCCTGTTATTCTTTTTGGATTTTTGCCCCAACCCTTTTTCAGTTTTTCTACTGTAAAGATTTAAGAAATACAAAATGCAAAAGTAGTCCCTATTTCCCTTTCTTCTCTGTGCCCTCCACATATAATCTAAATGATATTTTGAAGTGAAATGTGAAGAAACATTCTTTTTTTCAAACAAGGTCAAAGGCAAACTCAATCTAGAAATCAAATAAATCAAGATTCATTCAAGAAATTTCAATAAATACTTTCAGAGATGGATTATTTTTCTGTGATGTGTTTTCCCAGGAAAGCAAGCTGTAGGTTCTCTGACCAACTCATTACTAATAACAAAGGGGTCTATCAGAGGGGAAAGTGATATTGATACTTCATTTTCCACTTTTTTTGTTTGTCCTTTGGGTCAGATGATTGATTAATGATCGCTCCAAGGACTGGAACTCTGTATGCTTTGGCTCTATTTCCTGTCCCATCATAGCATTTCCATTTGGGATCAAACAAATTAATTTCTAAAGCTGGGATATATTTTAACCCAGGCTTATTCTGCAGCCAGCACATTGGAGTTACTGTGCTTCAGGTTTTTAAATCCTATGGAGAGCAGTGCAGCATTTGGCTCTGGCAGAACATATTCATCTTTTTCGGTCATTTCTCATAAACCAGTCCTTACTGCTTGCTCTGTGTTCTCTTATGCTTTGAGTTCACTTTAATATATGGTGTCTTCTGTCATGTGTTTTGGACCAAGGTGAGTCAATCTCCTGAGGAAGGACATTGAAGTGTATGTGTCCACTTACAGCTTTTCCTAAGCTATTGGTTGCAGTGGTGGGGGTTGGGGGAGTGGGATGTTCAGTGCTGCCCATGCCCAGGATTGGACTGAGTCTAAGAAACTACTGAAGAGGACCTCAGTAGCAGGAAAAATCTACACAAGCACTCAGGTTTAAACAATAGCTGTCATTTACATACTTCAGGGTGTTTCTTCTGCTAGCTAATTTCTATTCTAGCAGGCCAAGTGATCATGTATTTCAGATGCCTTTATGCTGGGGGAACAGCTCTCTTGGATAGAAACCAAAAATGGAATTAGGGCTTCTTGTTTGGTTTGCAGCTTGCTGATGCTGAGAGGTGATTCTCCCTCTCCATTCCACTCTCATGAGACCCCACCTGGAGTACTATGTCCAGCTCTGGGGCCCCCAACATAAGAAGGATATCGACTGGTTGGAGAGAGTCCAGAGGAGGCCACGAAGATGACCAGAGGGCTGGAGCACCTCTCCTGTGATGACAGACGGATATAGTTGGGCTTGTTCAGCCTGGAGAAGAGAAGGCTCCGGGGAGACCTTATAGCACCTTCCAGGGCCTGAAGGGGGCCTACAGGGAAGCTGGAGGGGGACTTTTTACAAGGGCCTCTAGTGACAGGACAAGGGGTAATGGGTGTAAATTGAAAGCGGGGAGATTTAGATTTGACATCAGGAAGAAATGCTTCACGGAGAGGGTGGTGAAGCACAGGAACAGGTTGCCCAGAGAAGCTGTGGGTGCCCCATCCCTGGCTGTCTCTAAGGCCAGGCTGGATGGGACTTTGAGCAACCTGGTCTAGTGGAGGGTGTCCCTGCCCATGGCAGGGGGGTTGGAACTAGATGGTCTTTAAGGTCCCTTCCAACCCAAACCGTTCTGTGATTCTGTAAGTTGCTCCACTGGTGTCTGCTGCCAGTTCTTTGAGGTAGTAGCTTGCCATGGGATGGTTAAATTTCTTTTGGAGTCTCTGAGTCAGTGGTCTGCATGCCTTGCTATCAGTAGGTAAAATCACAGATCATGTAACACTCTGGCTGAATCTTTTCTTTCTTCCCAAGGAAAGCATGACTGAGTCATGTGACCTCAGTCTGGTATGCTTGAGGAGCCAGAAGTTGGGTACCACTGCTTTAGATGCTGCTGTTAACTATCTATCATCCCCATTTTTAAGACTGCTATCCATACACTTTCCTTTAAAACAAAGGGGTACTGTGGAGGGGGATAAGTTGTGTAAAGCTGTTATTTCCCCCAAGAAGTAAAGATTAATGTTTCTGCATAGCCTCTGTTGTTATTCAGGCAGCTTTAGAGCAGTGGTGCTAAAAGTGAAACAATGGGTTGTCACTTCTAAAATGCTGGTGCTGTAAAGACAAGGAAAGAAAGGAATGGCAGATGTTTATCTCCATGTTTATACCAAGTTTTAGTGCATCAATCACTCTGTGCTATCAAGACTTGTGGAGGAAAGATAATAAGATTTATTGGTGGCTGTTGGGATAACCCACCTAGTGCATAAATATGTTTGTAAAATTCTAGGGAGTCTTGGTCTATCAAAATGAAATAGGCGGAAAGAAGCACTGGCCTCGCAGCTATGGCGCAGCTGAGCTCTTTGTGGGAAATCAGTTCTTCATGGTCAATATGAAGTGCATGAAAGCTCTTGGTAGCTTATTCTGTTCACACATGCCCCACCCCTCCACCCCCCTTCAGTGAAGGACTGAGAGGGAGAAATTAAGAAAGCGGAGACTTGCAGTGTAGGAGTAAAAGACAAGCAATAAGATGGGGTTTGCAAGTTTTCCATCCTTTGGTGTTGTCAATGTGACCATGGCAGTTGACTTGCAGCAGGCTGCTTGGGTGATGCTGGAAAGGGGAAGTGGGGGTTATTACAGGGTGAAGATTCAGCTGAAGAACTGAACCTATGAGCAGTTGAATAGTAAGGGAAGAGTTTGACTTGTGATTATTTACTTCTATTTAATTACCAGTAGAAGCAGATGATTCAGAGCTTGAGGAAAAGACAGCTGGGTTTTCTCTTGCCTCACTCCACAGAAAGGAGCAATGTCTCCAACTAACCTAGTTTCCTTTGCACTGATTGGCCACTTCTGATGATGTTCGTGTCCTTTTGAAATGAAACACAAGCTATGATCGTGATGTGTCTGTGTAGTTACAGTTTACAGGTGTTGACAGTCCAGACGATTGACTCTACTTCAGTTACCTGTCATTTTTGGCTGACATACTTGGAGTTTTGCATTTTGTATGATTCAGAGCTAAGTGATGAGCACTCATCTAATCACAAAATTGGTCGGGAACCAAGCCCAGTTATCTTATATGCAGCACTCCAGGATTCATGGAAAAACAAATTGCAGAGAATGACTTGAGCATCTGTGTACCAGGTGGAACAAAGACATGGCAGGCTAATGCAGGGGCTGGTCCTTCTTGCAGGCAGATACAAGTGTGGACTTCAGTGTGCAGGCTTAGTCCTGCACTGCAGTAAGCAAAATGTGCAACAGTGTCAGCTATGCTAGAATGAAAACCACATGTGAAATGGCTTTCCCTTCTGCTCTGTGGGTGCAAATGCAAATAAAGCTCTGGGTCCAGTGAATACCAAGAAATCTATGAGTTGAGCTACCAGCCTATGTATACCAGCCGAGAGAGGCCCCTGAAGTTTCAGTTTTATGCTTGTACATTGGAACTTGGACTACCTACTTTGCAGCACAGTACCTCCCAAAAAACATAATTCAGAGTAGGAGGAACCTCAGGAAGTCCCCAGTCTAATCTCCTTCTCAAAGCAGGGGCAGTTTGATGCCCAGACAGGTGGATCAGAGCTATTCCCGGTTTATCTTGAAAACCTCTGCAGAGGGAGACTGCCATAACTTCCATAACTTTTCCAGGCAACCTGTTCTGCTGCCTGACTGCCTTCACAGGGGAAATACTTTTCCCTTTCGTCTAGGCTGAACCTCTGGTCTTTCAATCTATGCTTGCTCCTCTTCTTGATGAGCTCCCTGTTGTCTCTGGGGGTGACTCTTGAGCCCTCCAAGCCATGTCCTCTCCAGGCTGAGCAGGCCCTGCTCCTCTAGACTTGCTGAAAAGGTGCTGCCTGACTGTACAGGCAGATCTGCCCTGAGCTTGCTGAACCTTATGCAAGGCTTCCCTGCACTGGTGGGTCCCAAAACCGTACATGTTATCTAACAAGTGCTGAGCAAAAATCACTACTTGATTGTTGACCGGGGTCCTGGTCCTATGCCCTGGGAAGCTGCTAGGGCACAGGGCTGGCTTGTGCTCTGCTCCCTGTCTGCCAGGACCCCCATGTCTCCTCAGCAAGCTGCTCCCCAGCCTCTATTGAGAATTTGGGCTCCTGTTATAAGAAGCAGATTATAAACATAGCATAGTTCTTAGACTTGCCTGTGTTACATGTGTCCAGAAGATGAGGTTTCCTTCAGGCACCATGATACAGAAGATGAGTTCCTTTAAGCACTTAGAAACTTGCCAGCATTTGAAGCACAAGCATGGTTTAATAAAAAAAGAAAGACCCCTCGCAGCAGCCCTGAGTGAAATGTTCTGTGCTCAGAGTCGCTGACAGTCTAGGGAGATTTTTATTCCCTGCTCTTCTCCTCTTGAACAAGATGTCTTTAAGAACACATTTGATAATCTAGGAGATGTCTGAGTCTTAAACAGCAGCTACTCAAGGTGATTGTGTATTTACTTCAACATAATAAGAAATTCTCCTTTGCATCCACTTGTTACTGACATTGCTTAGAAGTGACACTGACTGTGCTTCCTTTTCACAAAGATGCTGTAAAATTCTCTAAGTTAAAAATCTATCTAAAAATCTATCTCAGTTAAAACTTGCCCTTAACTTCTGAATGACTGAGCTAGTTGAGGATTGGCTGCAGAGAAACCATTATCCCTTGCGCCTAATTGAACTGGTGCATTGGACTGAACAAATTTCACTTCAGTACTGTTGAAGCTCCGTGGGTGTGTTAACTAGGGTTTATTCAACTGGGGTTTTATTACTTCGTAATTAATTTTTATTAATGCTTTAATAAAAAAATTAACCATACAAGACTGAGAATGGGCTTGATGTGTTTTGTTTTTTAAACAGTGGCATGCAGCAGTTGCCCTGCTACAGCATTAGCAATGGGCTCTTCCCATCAGAAGAGCCCCACATACTGTCATGAGAGCAGATGATGAAGCTGATGTACTCTGCTTTGCCTTTGGGTGAATGGACATGTGTCTAGCTCCAGATCTGAGTAGGGTTGGAACCCAGCAGTTCATTTCTCTGGTGGGCTGCAGAAGCTCTATAGCCTCAGACAGACAAATAGGTCAACAAGAGCCTGTTCTGTACTGTCTCAGTCATCCCATAGTTTGCCTAGTCCAGCTATAGGTGACTCCATATTTTAGTGACAAATTTATGCAGTTTAATAGAATCAAAATGTATTTTTTCACTTTGTTTTCTGACATTTTGTCTTTGTAATTTGTCACACTCCCATATTTACACATTACACAGGACCTTCCCTTTCTTTGATTTCATCCCCTAGCTATTTGTATACCATGCTGCTTTCTTTGCTAAAACTATTATTTAACAGTAATGACATTACCACCAGTACTTTTTTAATGAACGATAGTTTTCACGGCTGGAGGTGTGGACTCCTATATTTCTGATGTCTCATGGGGTCTGAAATTATTCCGTGCAAGACATATCTGATATCTTGTTTTAGTTATGCAAAATCCTGCTTTCCAGCTGCTAGTAGAGGCAGATTGTGACTAACACTTAACATGTTTTATAGCACTGGGAGATGTAAAGTTAGGAATAGGAAGATCTGTTTTATTTTTCCATTCTCCTAAATTTTCATTTTTGGTCTCAAAGGTGCTATCCACCTACGTGTAGCCAGCTGGGAAGCAATCCTCTGACTTCAGGTAAATCTCAGCTTTGAGTGCTTTGGAGCTCAAGAAAAATCATGGGGCTGGAGACTGAAAAGAAAAACAAAATTTGGCAATAAATAGACCTGACATGATGGAATTATTTAAAATGAAAATGAAGTCCTAATTATCAGGGACAGCTGATTGAAAGATGGACAAGCTTTTGTTATCACTTTTCTGGACATCTGCAGAAGGAACTCCATCTGCTCTGGGTTTCGAGACTGCCTCCAAGGCCAGATTCACTGCCCACATGTCCAGCAAGTCAGAAAGACCGGCCCTAGCAGTTGCTCACTGCAGCCTGTGCGCCAGGGTGGCTGAAGGCAGCTGCCAGATGCTGCCTTCATGGTCCGAGGTGGGTGAGCTGTGGGCCCGATGTTTCACAACTACTCCTGCACCCAGCCTAGCCTAGATGTGGTCCTTTGTGCAAAACCGGAGTGGAGGTACAGCTGAGTTGAACCTGCTGTGAGACACAGCAGTCTTCAGACTGGGACAAAGCAGGAGGAGGTTCAGGACTTGGCAGTTTCAACACAGCGTGCTAACTGGCCTCCTGTGCAGATGGGGATATCTGGATTTCGTGCTGTGGGGCTGCTGTAAAGACCTGCAAATGTGAATCAAATTGAATGCCTTTACTAGAGAAAAAGACCAGAAAGGCAGGACTTGTGGGTTCCCATGCCACTCCTCCTACATGGTCACAGGTAATGCAATTAACTACTCAGTGCTGTAGTGCAAGTCATCTGTAACATAAGCATCATGGTACTTACCTGCCTCTGAGGGCCATTTACTTAATTAAATTGCTGAGATCTTCAGGTGAGAGAGAGTTTAAACAAGTAGTTTTGTATGCAGTAGAAGTAATGGAGCTTGGTTTCCGATGGCTTTGTCTTGTGCTTCATTGCCAGCTCTGATTGAAACTTTCCCCCTGGGCCAGGACTTCATGAGGGTTTTCTCTCTCTCTCCAGGATTCACAGGTGCTCAATAAGAGAGAAGCTTGGCTTTTCCTCTAGAAAGGGCACTCCCAGAGGTTGTGTGCCCATCTGCCTGGCTTTTACAGAGACTTTTCTGTGTTACTGCAGCTGTAAATCTTGGTCCAAGCCAGCCAGCCAGTTCAAGGGGTGCAGCAGGAAGGGAGGCTTGCAGACACATCCATGTGCAAACTCACAGGGCAGCTTACAAAAGCCTTGCTTGCTTTGGAAGGCATGTGGAAACCAGAGTATGGTAGTGCACACCTATTGCTTACAAATGGTGGAGTAGTGGTCTTGGTACAGGCAGTGGGGTTCAGGGATCTATCCTGGGCACTGTTAGAAAGAGATGTTTTGATCAAAGCTTCTAAAGCACTGACACTTTGCTTGTCTGCTCTGGTGTGATGCTGTCCTAAGGATGCCCACATCCCTTTCTCCTTTTTAATCATTCTCTTTGCATCCAGGCACATTCCTGTAAGGAAAGTATGGTTTATGGATTTTCCTCAGTGCTTAAGGCCATGGAGGGCCTGTCAAAACCAGTTAGCTTAACCCTGGACTCCTGTGTTGATAGCTCTGCTTCAACTCCCCTTACTGTAATTCCTTCCTGCTGACAGGCTGCCTGGCTAGGAAGAGTTTTGTAGGATTTTTCAGCTATTCCAGTTTTTGTGCACGCTGCCTTCTGGGACTCCCACAAACAGATGAGATAATGCAGATGCACCATGGCACCCCACTTTAACTTAGGCTGGTGAATGCATTGCAAGCCTAGGAGAGCAGCTGGGGAATTGCTCACTGAAAAGAAGGGTAGCTGAAAGAGGGCTTGAGATGGGGATCAGGGAATGGGCAACACACCTGGTGTCTTGTATTTGAATGCGAATGTGTGAGTACAAATATCACTACATCTGCACCTTTCAGGAAGCACCTCTGGTATGGTTAAGCTTGTTATCAAGTCAGGATACACTTTCTCCTTGTTATAGTCTGTGTGAAGCACAGTGAGAAACCGAGCTATGTTTCTGTTTCCTGGGGTTCTGCTCAGCTGAAGCTGGGAATAAACTGTAGGGTGTAAATACAGAGTAACATTGCTTACTGGTGGAAGAATCCATGGGTGCAGGAACTACACTGCAGATGCAGCTTCTGGCTTTTGGGCTTGCAGCTGCAGAGAAAATGAACAATGAATAGGCAGTTAATTGAAAGCTAAAGTAGCTATTTACTGACAGTATAGTCTTGCCTTTTCTCGTATGTGGAATCTTTGTGAGATCACTGAAAGTCAGCCTCTTTGACCCAACTTGTTCCCAATATTTGTTTGTTTTCCCTCTTCCAGCTGAATTTACATGCCATGCTTTCATTTTTTTTCTTTTAATGCCATCTCCTTGTATTGTTGATCCTCACTGTTAAACTGCTGTTATGCATTAGAGGTGGAAAAAACTGATTCTTCCACTAAGCCAGTTACATTCTGCTAATCTTTGCTCTACCAGCAAGTACAACTTTAGAGGACAGGGATGCAAGAAGGACTACTTGGATAAAGAAGGGTTTACAGGCCTAGGCAAATGGAGTTTTAAAATTCTTTTAGGAATACCTAGAGTAATGGTTGAGTCAGGAAAAGAGGTAAATATTTGTGGGATCTCATTGATTGAATGCGGCGATTTAAGTCTGCTAAACTCTTTGCAGGGCTGAGGGTTTCCTTCCTTGAAAGAATAATGTGTTTAATAATAATTCTCCTACTGGCTGAGATGCTGACTGGTAGTTTTTACCTGCTCAGCTTTTTCATATTTAAATGCACTGTCTTATGAATATGTAGTGTCAGTGCTTTCATTTAGAAAATCACATTGGTCGAATGAGTAGAACAGGAAGGCACTTCACTGAGAAGGTGAAGTTTTCTCATGTGGGAGATTACAGAAAACAGCACAGTAACATTTTAGTATTCTGATGCTGTAGCTGCTGATGGCCTCTGACTCTAAAAGCTCCCTATAAGCTAATGCAGAGTGTGATTACTGGGCTGAAGCCCTGGCAATTGGTTTGTGTGTGGATACAGTATTGATAAGATCTTAAAGACAGCCGTTACAGGGACTGCTTGGGATCAGTTGCCAGTAGAGCTGGCTGGCATTTCTTTCATAATAATAAAATGATTAGCACCTGGTGAAAAGGTTTTTTTTCCAAAGGGTTAAAAGAATTGGGGGAGAACTGAAATTAAATGTAGCTCTCTTGCTGCTTGCTTAAAAGGTTCATGCCTCATTCGCAAGCTATCTGCAGATAGAAAGTGGGGCCAAGAAGAGTCTTCCAACCCAGAGATTGAGACAAGCAGGGCTGTTTCCATGGAGAGCTGTGAGTATACTTAAAAGAAAGGAGGTTGCATTTCTGAGAGGAAGAAATTGGGGCACTCTTGCTTCCATCAGCCTGCTTGGGTGCCACTTGTCAGCTTCACAAGACAGGTAGCAGTTTGATATAAATTTTTTTCCCCTGATAAAAAAATCCCTTTTAGATGCAGAAGGGAGAGAAGGAAGAGGATCTGAAAATTATCTGTGGGAAACTCACTTTAAGAGTGTTTCCACCTGCAAATCATTCTGACACAAAATTCCCAACTAGTTAGCAATTTTCTTCAAATATTTGAAGAGCAGTCAATCATAAAAAGTGTCTTAGGAAAGGATTTTGCTTTAATGAGGCTCAAAGTACACAATGAGGAATGTTAGAAAAGCTCTTTAACTGCTTAATATCTGGACACCATGCTAATGAACACTTCAGAAATGCCAGAAGTACAGCAGAGACTTGCATTAATATTCTATTCTCTTTACATTGAAGAAGTAAAACTAAGGACCCAGTGTGGTGTATGCTAAGGGTGGTTTATGGTTGGAAGGTACTCATGGTTGCAAGTCAATCCACTCAGGATGTAAAGGGAAGAGAGCTGGGAGCTAATGTGGGCAGGGCCACCAAGGTGTGCTGAGAACACGGCCCTGGCTGTTGAGCCTGAGGCATCACTCACGATTCCCCAGGTAAGGGGAGAGGTGAGGCTGTGTCAAGATGCTCACAAAAACACTGGAAACCTGAGAGCAAAACAAGGTAGAGATGGGCTATTTGGAATATTTCTAAAAATGGATCCAGCAGTGTTTATGGCAGCAATTTCATTGCTTGGAAACACGGACTTTTAATATCTAACCTGTGTGTGTAATATATGCAGTTGCATCCCCAGGGAATTAAAGCAGCAAGAATTATTTGGTTTGCCTGCATTTATTTGTATTACTGTTCAGAAGCTGAATCTCCTTTTGTTTGTGTTGTTTTGATTAATTTCCTGTATTGAAGCTGCACATGAAAAATATTTCAAGCCATTTAAGGGGCAGGCTTTTATTTGGTAGAAGCATTTTGCAACTGGTTATTAAATCCCTTTGCTATCTTAGGGCTGAGCCTCCCTTTGGCTCTGCAGACTGGACAGCTGGACTGGAGAGTGCCAGATTGCTTACCAAATCTGGAAAGAGAATGAAGGGAAAAAAGTTTTTGCTGTAAATGAACCCAGTAACTTGGCAGAAAACTTTCCCTTCTAACTTGCTGCCCTTGGAAGCAGCAGAAACCACTTTGTATTAATTTGAATTTGGTTGTACTCAGAGTAGGAAGAGCTGTTTTTGACAGTGTTATTTCTGTCAGAGAATTAACCAGAAGCCTCACAACAGGTCTCCATTTTGCTCAGGGCTGTCTCTCTACCTGGGAGTTGTTTCTCCAAATTCAGTAGCCTTTAGATTGTCTGGTTGTATTAATGTAACTGCTGAACTCTGCTTCATGCAGGAATCCTCATTTGGAAATAGACATCTGACCTGGTGGTGCTGAGGAGACCAGGCCCAGTCTGCACTCCAGGGTGATGCAAGTTACCTGCAGATCATATGGTCATTGTATTTAATCTAATTGCTCTGTGCTGTGAGATTGCTTTGAGCCTTAGTATCGGAACCCTGCATTTTCATTTTTCAGGGAAGGAAGTTGGGGGAGGTCTGATCTCTTCTTGTGACAGTGCCTGACTCTTTTTTAGACAAACCAGTTTTTCCCACATTGTCTTACCTTCCAGGTCATCTTAATCAGAGGGTGGTTACCCCACAAAACAGTGGACTTCTTGCAGTGGGAAGCAGACATTGACTGCTATGTCTGTCCTAAGAAATACCTTGTGGGGCAGAGATCGCCCAGGTTGGCAAGCTGTGTGGTTCAGTACAGGTTTACCTGCTTGCGTCTGCTCACAGGGATGAGTCCTGCACTGCATCCTGCAGAGGAGAACAGCCCTTGGGAGGCTGTTCTGGAGCAGCACTGTGGCCCCAAGGGCACTGCTTCATACCAGAGTGTGCCAGGGGTCAGCAGGGGGTGGGGAGCTTGGACTGCCTCAGCTGCCCCATGTTTCTCAGATGCTGCTCATGAACTTGGTCTTACCCATGCTGCTGAGTCTTTCCCATTTTGCTTCTTTCAGCTGCGTCCTGAGTGGGACTCCTTTTCCTTGGTTTACAAGGTTTAAGCATCCTGCAGGGTAGTCTGTTGGGATGGGCTGAATTTGACTCTGCCAGACCATAGCCTCATGTTTCAGCACAGAACTGCCAATGTCCAGATAGTTGGGATCTGCTGGCCTGCTGTAACTGGAGCAGCTAATCTTGTTGTGGGGAAAAAAGGCACAAATGTGGCATAGAAACTTGACATAAAGCAGTAACTCTTAATGAAAGTCTGGCCTTGCCATGGACCCTTGATTTCTAGGTGGCCTGCCACTCTGTCATGTACTTATCACGAAGTTGCCATGTGGGGCCTTATGAAAATAAGTCTTTTTGGAAATTGAAGTGATGCAGAATTTCTTGAAGGTAGGCACTTCTGGATGCAGTATACAAAATAATTAAAATAATTAAAACCTCAGCTAGCTAAATAGCAAGCCACTAGTTATTCACCAATTTTCTAATAAAGAAATGAAGGTTAGTTGTGAGGAAGTCAGGACCACTCAAGAGTAAAGCTTCTGCTGTAGTCTGGTAGAAGAAATGCCCCATACCTCAAAAGCACTTTTTCTTCTGGAGAATATGCTCCATTCAACTGGATGGAGCTTTATTCTAATACTCAGAGGACCTAAGTAAGTTACACATGCCTGATGGTAAGACAAACAAGCTGGTTTGTCTCTCAGTTTATCTGTGGCAAAAGGCCATGACCCAGCATTGAAGTAGGTTGGGATTCCCAGTGAAGAGCTGTGTTTCATAAGAGAGAAAGGTGCTTATTTATTGTGTATCTTCATATGAACTTAGTATTTGTAAAACCACGCAGCTTGGTCAGTCTGGTCCTATACCGGGACTGAATTGTACCTTTGGGAGAGGACCGCTGCTAAGGTCCTGCAGGCCCAATACGGCCCCCATGGTGTCGCACATCAGGAGGCATCTTCATACAGGTACCGCCACTGTGACAGTCTTAGTGGGATGCAAGGCTCACTGGGAGCCCCTGGAGCTATGTGCCTTCCAGAAGCTGGCTTTGAGCATTCAGTGGCCCATCGGATAATCGCCCATAAAAAGATGGTCCCTGCACGGCAGGTGGAAAGGAGGAGAGTGGCTTAAAGAAGTGGTATATTGCATCAGTGCAGCAGGAGCTGGGTTACTTGGCTTGAGACCTCACACAGCAGGGAGCTCTGCTGTTAGGAGGCTGTGGAAAACATCAATGTATGGGTCAGAATAGGCAATCTCTGGGTAGCCATGAAAATTTCATACAAGTGCTGACCATCCCTAACATAAAGAGCTAGGATTTGGCGTTTAGGTTTGAATATCTGCCATGTCTCCTTGAGTTTTACTGCTTCCAAATCGAAACCCTGCTCATTCGACCTAAACCCTCAAATTGTTGATCCTAAGCTGCTACAAATCCCACCTCTGTTGATGGGGAGCTGGCTTGGCTCGGGCAGGTTTGGCCTTAGTTTTGGATTCTGTTCACGTGTGTGCAGCATTAACAGCTTGAATCAATGGAATAGCTGCGGAGCAGAGGTTGCCATTTCAGCTGTCTTGCAAATCCTATATCCAAAGCATGTAATGTGGTGCTACAGCACCATTTGTGCTTGCTTTATTTTTCTTACCTGGAAAGTACAACCTACTTCACAAAATGTTACCAACAAAATTTAACAGCTCAGAAAATTGGCCTATAAATATCACCTACTGAATGTGACAAGGGATCTGCAAATGCTATAGGCAATATGTACACCTTTCCTAAGATGGGACTTCAGCTTGCTGCAGGTGAGCTGGTGTAGCCGTTTAAAAGGAAGGTTGGCAATGAAACAGGAGCAGTCTGTACAGTGGGACCACAATCTCTGGGGACTCATGGCCTGGTTATGCTTTGCCACAGGCCTTTGGGTTGTAAATATCACCACACAACCACAAAAATAAATTTTAGAACTGAAGGGATGTGAGGCCCAAGTGTGTGCAGAAGACAAGGGGATTATTAAGAGGACATGTGCCAGGGGGATGATCTGTAAGAAGGAAGAGGCAAGAGGATGTTTGGACAGAGAGAACAAAGAGGTCTGAAAGGATGAGTGTAGTGGGTGAAATTTCTAAGAAAAGGAGGGCTACAAACCCTGGTATTTATAACAATTAATGGAGTTTGTTCCCATTGTACCTCAAGGATTGGCTAGGAGGGTTTTAAACCCCTTGAGGGGGAATCAGATTAGACAAGTGGAAAAATTCCTTTAGGTGATGAACATCCACAGACCAGGAAACCTGTCCCAGAGGGGTTACATTCAGATGAGATAAAGAAAAGCAGTACAGTGTGGGGAAAGCAATGTAGCCAGGTTACCAGTGGAGTCATGAGCAGACCCTTGCTCCTTGGTTCTCCGATTCTGCACCCAGTCCACCCTGCTTGCGAGGCAGCTGTTTGAATTCACCACTGTAGCACTGAATGCTCTTTCTCAACTCTGGCAAAAAAAAAAAAAAAACCAACATTTATCTTGCTATTTAAAAAGAAAATAGCAATCTTGCTTCTGAGGGTATTCAAGCATTCATTTTCTGAAGATACAGGCAGCTTATCTGTTTAAAAACAGAATGAGCCTCCCCACTTTCTTCTTATTTTTTTTAAATGGAAACCAAATAGCACTGCAGTACAAATCCAGCAGCACTTCACAGTAAGAAAAGGCAGCTCTGTGTGAGGTGCTGAATAATGCTAAAACAGAAAATAAGTGAGCTGATAATGCACAAACAGAACTAAAAATAAATACCCTCAAAATTCAAATTTTGGGAAAAAATGGTTCAATTTGAAAGGACATCAAAATGCCTCTTGAGCTTGGTAGTTCTTGTCCCCTGAAGTCCCTTCTCCTGAGGTCTGCAGTGCTTACCCCTAGGGGTGGGCCTGTGAGCTGGACTGTTTCCATGTTACACTGTACATGATTTCACCTCTTTCCATTATCACACTTCCCACCAACATTATGTGGGATTAACCTCACTATGGCACTTAGCCTTTATGCCTTATGAAGAGACGAGCATTTTTAAAGTCAGTTACCTCTTTTGCCACAATGCCAAAAGGAAAAAACATCCTCTGAAATCCAGTCCGCGTTGAAAAGTATAAACTTTACTGTTGATAGACTCACAGAATGGTTCGGGTTGGAAGGGACCTTAAAGATCATCTAGTTCCAACCCCCCTGCCATGGGCAGGGACACCCTCCACTAGACCAGGTTGCTCAAAGCCTCATCCAGCCTGGCCTTGGAGACAGCCAGGGATGGGGCATCCATCAACTTGATGCCGATGCCAAGATGGTTTTCCCCTTGCTAGTCAAAGTATGGCACAAAAAGAAATTATTGTTTTCTCAAAAAACCTGATTCTAAGCTCGCAAAGATCATTGGAATGATTCGTGTCTCCTAATGGTCTTTAGATCAGGCTTTCTTTAGATTAAGAGACTGAATGCAACATTGCAGAGTCTGCTTCTTGCATGAAACTTTCTTGAAATACTTTAGAAAGTTCTCGCTCCTATTTCTGAAGAAGATGGACCAAACCCAGGCTATTTCCTTGAATTTATCATTGGCAATATGTGCTAAATTCTTGGTGGAAGGTCTAAATTACCTTTGATTACAATTTTTTTTTTCAGATTTAATGATAGATGGAAGTTCTTTCTTAGTAATTGTTCCTTAGGAGAATTATTTTAGAGTGGATATGTTTCCCAAGAAATGTTTCTAAGGGGTTTGGTCTTGGCAGAGATAAGAGTGATAGGAGCAAAGTGGGACAAAAAGTGATTTTTATCACTTGATAATAAAGTTTTTTTCTAATTTTCAGTGTTAAACTTACTGTGTTTTTAAGTGCTGCTGAATTAAGTGTTGCTGAGTGAAATTTTCACATTAAACACTTGGGGTTTGAGGAGTTTCTAACTTCTGGTGCATGAAAGGCCCTCATTTGGATTTGTTCTTTGCATTGTGATTGTGGTCTTGGGCTCTGCAGATACTGGAGTTAGACCCCTTCTTGCACGAGCATGCAGTGTTCAGAAAAACAAAAGCAAAGATGCACCTTCACTATAGAGTTTTTTGGTAAGAAAATGAGTTTGTGCAGAGTTCTGTGTAACCATTGCTAGATTGCAATGAGTATCCAACCTCATGTGAAATTAGGCCGATCGTTGTTATCCTCACCTGTAGCGTGGATAACACAAAGGCAGCGCTGTCTCTTTTCCTAGAATGGAAGTGCAACAGAAGTATGGGGAAAGTGACTGGACTAAGCTTTGACAGGAAAGCTTGTAGTCAAATAGAGAATTGAGCCAAGTTCTCCAGAATATGTAGTCTTTGATTTAACAACAGGACTGTCTTCTCTTTGTTGTTTGTGTTTTCTGTGCTCTTTTTCTGTCTTCTGCAAAGGTTGGTGTGTGTTGCACCTATTTTAGTAATCCAATAGGAGGTTGTTTTTTCCTGGTTTTAAGTCTACTTTGATCAGCTACAACTGTGTTGAATAAGGCTGCTGCTGCTTGGCCTTACGATTGTATTCGAACTTGACACAGAACAGCGTTCATCTTCACGGTAAAGAGCAATAAATAAATCCACACAGATTCCTAAGAACCATGAAGTACATGTAATTGTCCTCATTATGTTGATTACAAAGAGGTAAGGGGTATATCAAATGTTGTGACAGTGACAGAGCACTGGAACAGGCTGCCCAGAGAGGTGGTGGAGTCTCCTTCTCTGGAGACCTTCCAAAGCTGCCTGGACTTGTTCCTGTGTGATCTGCTCTAGGTGATTCTGCTCTGGCAGGGGGGTTGGACTAGATGATCTCTAGAGGTCCCTTCCAACCCCTAACACTCTGTGAATATGTAAAACTTTCAAGTTGAGGTAATGAGGCCTTGATATCGCTCTGTGTAGTAATGTGCTGAAGTAAGAATTAAACTTGTAAGAAAAGTTTCTTGCTAACATCAGTGGGAATTGAGAATTCTTCTCAAACTTAACTTGTGTATGTTGGCATTTCATTGACTCTACTCTTGCTGTGATGTTGATATTGCTGAATTGTCCAAGGCTCTGAGAAAGGCAAGTTGAGATCAAATCCAGAAGAGTCTGTTTCCTTGTCCTGTGCTTTCTTGGCCTTAGAGATTTTTATCGATCTTCAAGTACTGTTGTTGCTAGACTAACTGTATATTTAAATTGCTGTCTTCTGCTGATGTGCAACTGCTTTTGAGTTTTACGTAGCGTGGGAGATGCTGGCTGAAGCAGTAATCCTTGGACAGGGGAACCTGTCAATTGTAACTATCAGATATACATATCCAACAATGGCTCTGCAATGAAAGTGCTAGTGTCTTTGTTTAGAAATAGTTTATCCATCTACAAATGGGATGTGTAAAATCCAGCTAGCTGCATTTTGGACACGGAGTCTGTTGCAGACACTATGCCAGCAGACGTGCGAGAGCCCTTTTGGAGCTGTTTGTCTTTCTGCACTGAGCGTAACAGGAGTCTGCACAATGAGTTCAGACTGGACAATGAGCACTTAAGAGAACTAAAATGATCTCGGGTGAATCCTGTCTCAAGTTACAAGTAGCATCTACTGTGGAAAATGGGTAGTGACTTCTACACTTCAAATGTCTCAAGATCTCTTAGAGACTCTATCCACACAGATCTTGCCTGAACTGCTGACACAATCCTTGGATACAGGCTGTTACCAGGGATTCTGCTAAACCTGAGTTTTTGCATGCTCTTTTGCGTGTTGCTGAATTTAAAGGCTTGGGGAGACTTCTTTCTTAAAACCTGCAGGTATGATTTCTCTCATGTTGATAGCATTTTTCCGTGCGGCAGTTTGATCTGGAAACTGAGGGTAGTGCTTTCATACTTGCACAAAAATCTCATGAACACTTAAAAGCCTGTGCAGTCTGCAGACCTATACTTGCCTCATCTCTCTTGAGAGGCAAGATGTACTTCCTTTTGGACCAGATGTTTCAAAGGTTTTATTCATGTAGTGGATAGCTGAGGAAAATCAACTGCTTGAAAAGACAAAGAGCTTGACTTCACTCTTTGATCAGGAAGACAAAGGGTCATTCAATCACCATCATATCTAGATCCTTGGAGAGCTTTCTGTAACAGAGTCCAACTTAAATTGCCCTCTTTCATGACTCCTCTCTTCCAACCCTGCATGTAAGATCTACCACCTTATGGAGGTTTACTGTTCTACTCTTATTATTGGGGATGACAGCAGTCTAGAAGCAGGCTATACATCTTCAGGCTGGAGATGGTACTCTTCCAGTGTCCCATAACATTGCCATGTAAAGGTAAGTATTAAAGATATTTGAAACAGAGTTGACACTTGTTATGAATAAGCAGTTCTGTTCTTTTTTTAAAAAAACTAATCCATGCTTGAGATGTCCTGTGACAGACTTGCTTGATACTGAATCAAAAAATTCTCTCTGCTGAAAAACTGCAGCTGTCATAAACCTTGTCACAAGTGTCAAAGACTAAAAAAAAAAAAAAGGCACAAACTTGCCGTGCTAACCCTGCTGTTTTCCTAAGTAACCATATACTGACAGAGTAAAACGTGCTCCAGGTAAGGTAATTTTTCAGTGCAGCACTAATCACAGACTTATAATATTCCATGTATTGAAAAAGATTATAATTTGTATCTGAAGCATGCAACTGTATACTTGCAAAAATTAACTTATCAATGACATCTCTAACTTTTTTTATTTAAAAAACCAGCCTTCACTGCCTGCAATACTGTATCTGCTAGTCAGGACTCACACTGTAAATTAAGTCTAGCATTTGGTCAAAAAACATCCACCTGGACTGGTAAATATTTCAAATTGTGGGTTTTTAATTTCTAGAGATAATAATCGGAAGGCATCTATACCAATGTAGCACAGTTTCATAGAAGTCTTGGAATAAGGTAGCACAAGGGTATATTTTTACTTGTATTAGTTGTAATGATGTCCCTGGGGAGTTTTTTGCTTTAGCTATATTGACTTACAAACAGAATTATGAGATTATATGCGTAGAGGAGACCTTGGAGTTGTGTGTATGGAGACATACCACAGGACACACCTGTCCAGTCAAAAGAACTCAGACTTTGATTATTATATTTTAATCACATGGTAACAATTAGCAGGTGAAGGATGCATGGCCACTTGGTGAATGCATTGCAAACTCTGAAAAACCTGGTCTGCTCAAATTGTGGAAAAGATGGATGGAGATCACCATGGGGAAGGCACATGACAAGTGTTTTGCCTAGAAATAATTGATGTGCCAACAGAGTGGTCCAGTCTCTAGCGTTGCTCTGCTTAGTTGTAAAGCAGAGGGATAAATAAATACCTTGGAAGAACTTTCAGCAGTTGCAGGGGAACAGTTTTAAGCAAAGCAATAACTTTTTCCCTGCCTGTCAGCCTCAATTCAGTTTGAGTAGTTGGAAGAGCAAATTAAATTCGCTGTCACTAAATTCTCCTTCTGTAGCAAGGGTCAGGAAGGGGTTTGAGACTTCATATTAATTTTTCTTTTAATTGCCAAAATGTCTTCTGTACAAATCTATTTGTGGGAGGTGAGGAAAAGGTGAATGAAGTGATGATTCTCATGTGAATCGAGGTCTACAATGTTGTAGCTCTTACTGTCACAAAAAGCTTAGTGAAAAACCCATCAGAACCTATGGGCCAGTTTGACTCAAAGAATTTTCTGAACCCTCAGGTTTTTTCAGATATACTTGAAGACTAGTACCTTTTCCCTGCAGTAAAACACAATTATGGCAAAAGCAGGCACCTTTACATTATGATCACAAACACGTCTTTGCATCTGAATGCTGAAAACTGTCAGTCTTTCCATGCTCCTCTCTGAACTGAAATAGCACTACTAGGCCACCAATATTGAGCTTAGAGTAATTGCTTCTGTTAAGAGATTCTCTTGAGTGTGCAGAAAATGTCTTGGAAAAGGAGGCATTGTTTTGGGAAACTGTCTTCTTTCAAGGTATCATCAAAACAAGAAAGACTACATTTGTCATTTCCTATTGAAATAACTCAAATTGCTGATGGGATTTGTTTTCAAATATATTTTTGACTTCTCTAAAGCCTCTGCTTCTGACTTAAATACTGCTCCAAAGCCTTGTTTGCTGGTGTGATGGTAAGCTGACAGGCCAACAGGAAACAGAGTTTATCTGGCATGGAGTATGTGAGAGGCATTTCATGGCATACGTTGTTGGGGCTGAGGAGGACATACATCCTGAACATATTTCATATTTTCATTGATTAATTTTATTGGTATTAAAGGCAGGTAGCAACATAAAAGGACTGATGTGTATTAAAATGCCTGTAGTAGTGTTGAAGTTGCTTTGTAGCAGTACAGAGACACAGCTTTTGCTTTGCAGACTAGATTAGGGTGCCTCTCTTGCAAACTGCGTTTTGCCAGGTGGAAAAATGCTGGGGGAGAATGCTTTTCCATTCTGGTTTAGAAACTTGTAGCTGCAATTTAATTTTTCAGAAGCAAAGACTGGAAGCACAGAAGGAAGTATCTCGAAGCTGTGTGACTTTCAGGAGATATTAGCCTTGCCCTGTGCAAGCCTAATCCTTTTCAGGTCTTAATGGGGGGGTTAGCCAGGAACAGTGAAGATTTCCAAATCTTGAACTATACAAATATGGCTTGTTAGTGAAGATTTTAGGTGACTACTCTAGACCTTGTATTTTTAAGAAAAAAAAAACCCAAGGGGAAACAAATCCAACTGTCCTGCTCAACTCAAATGGGACAATAGTGGTAACTGCAGTTTGCAAGGTGCTCTCTTCTTGGAATATAGGGTCTGACACAGCTAGCAGAAGTGTCTTTTTGGTGAAACTAATGTAAATAAAGCAGTACCACTGGATCTCTTGAGATTCCAAGGGTTTGACCAGCGGAGTTGAGGGGGGAAAGGTTAATGTGTCTGCCATACAAAGAATTGAATCAAAATTCTTCATATTCAGAATTTCCAGCATGAACCATACATAGGTTTCCATAAAAGTATCAAATCTCATCTATTTGTTATCAGAGGCAAGCTACGATATGTATCTTAGTGAGATCCTGTTAGCTAGATCTCAGTGTATCCATGTTTTCTTTCCAATCATCTTTGACTTTCCCTTTTTTTTTTCTTCAACTGACAGTTCTGTCCACCACTTCTGTAATTACTGTCTATCATTTTAAATGATGGGCTAAAGGCCAATATCTAAGGTCAGGGCCATGAACATCTGACTTCCCTTGAGACTAGAACTGGTTGAGTAGGAAGAATATTGATTCACTGAGTAGATCAACCAAAGAGAAGGAAATTTTTCAAATGCTTTTGACCTAATAGCTTCCAACCATCTCTACCTGAGGCAATTTAATGAAGGGATAAATCATATCTTGTGTGAATCATGCATCAAAATACAAAACAAGACCTTTGGAAAAGCAGCCTAGAGGCTAGCTGAAGACAGCTGAGTGTGAGCCTTAGCCAGGGGTTAGACTGGATTTATAGAAAATGCAGTAATGAGTGAATTTAACTCCTAATTTGGAGTGGAAACTGATTCACCACTGTGGCTACTTTAATGGATCTGCATCTTAAATAGGAACATATGAGTGAAAGCAGAATTCACTGTTTTTACCTGAAAATGTGTGATCTAATTCACATAAAGGGAGAATCTAACTTATTCTTCCCTCAAATAGTGTCTTTTATTTGAAGAAAGAAATGGTCATAGTTCTTTCTTCCTGCTTTCCCTACATGTATAACCCTGAGCAACTGAGGCTATTACTTTGTAATTAAACTTTTCAAAATTGGGTATTTAAAACTTCCCAAGCCACCCAAAGAACATTGCAGATGATGGAAAAAAAGTACCCTTTTCTGCCTCCTAAAAAAACCTCCCAAAGATGGTTCCATCATGCCACTTGTGACTGGCCTTTCAGAAAGTCCCAGGTGAATTCAAGTCCCCATCTCCCATCCGGTGTGAATCAGCCTGGAGTCTGCTGTTTGTTTGATTATCTGAAAGCCTTGAATTCTGTATTTGTGTCCCTGATCTGAATGAATCATGTGGAAATGTCAAAGCAGCTTTTTGTGTGATGAACAGTAATAGGGAGAGAAGCAAAATAGTGATCCACAAAGACCTTTAGATGTCTTAGCAGAGTTTAACTTTCTTGGCAAATCGTAGCTATGAATAACAGAAATAGCCTGCCACGCAGAAGGAAGAGAGTGCAGTGCAAGAAATGTCCTAATCTTCTGGGTTCTCCACTCTGATACTATTATCCTTGAACATGAATAATTTATGCTCAGGAAGTTGGTTTCAATGTGACAGACAAGCATTTGTTGAGAAAGCTCAGTATTGGTCCTTTCAGAGGTATCAGAGTGCTTCCTGTTGCTGTTTTAAAGAAGAAATAGATGGAAAATGGAGAAAAGCTCACGCTTTTGTAAGGGAGTCTAACAGAAATGCTCCTACCTTTTTTTTTTTTAACTCTTAAGAAGCTCATGAAATGCTGCTGACTAGCAGAATGCTACTGCTGTCCACGCTTAACCATTTCATGATAGAGGAGCAAATAAGTGTCAGTCTGGAAGGGTTAGAAACGCTCATCTTGTTCTTTGCATACACTGAGTAGTTTTATCTCTTAGTATCTTTCGGTGTCCTGTTGTCTGTTCTCTCTTCCTCAAATTTGTAGCACACCAACTTCTTAATGAGCTGGTGTGGAGCAGACAAAGGGGTCCAAGGCCAAACCTTAGACTTCAGCTTAGGTGGAAAAAGGAATAATTAAGTGCTGAAAAGGTGATGCAGTCAGGTGCCCTGGAAATAAGGGCATAAGGATAATGAACAAAGTGAGAGCAGTTTTAATAAAGCTCTGACTAGGAGAGGCTTCTGACAGCCAAAGCCACTTTTCCAATGTGGCATGGCATGACTGTGCATTTACACACCACTGACTGAGGGAACTGTTCAGAAAATCTTGAGAAAGGCTGCATCGAATTTTCATTGTCTGCTCAGGTTGGATATTGCATGGAGAGAGCCCATACCTTAAAAGGCAATGTATAGAATGCTGGTTTTCTGCCTCAGAGAGGTAGATAAATTAGAAGGGTTTATGCTTTATTTCACTTATGCTCCTGGAGGATGAGTGCAACATAAATATTTTAACACTTTGGCCCCTGGTACATGGTCAGGCAGTAAGGGAGGAACCTAAGCCATGGTTAGGATGGGTTTTTCAGTAGCTGTGTATGGCAGAAAACAAAAGTGGGCTGTGACACAAACTCTTGCAGATAACATTTCCCAAATTATGTCTGATTCAGGGTACCAGTCCATAGCTCAATAGAGGGGTTTTGTGTTTATTTTTTGTGGAGATGGATGTGTTGTTTTTTTTTTCTCTTACAGAGCTGCCCCACAAAGTGGAGTATGTCAGATACCTCCTGGTCATAATACACCTCACACAGGCCTGAGCATAAGTAAAAGGAGCTGTATTTACTGAGTAGCGGAAAGAAAATCTGCTCAAGATTCTTGAGACACACTGTATTGGTTTGAGAGTTATCTGGACTCTGATACAGCTCCTCACAATGTCTTTGAGTAGCAGGAAGGATGTTTGGAAGAGAGGGCAGAATCATACACCTACTTAATTATGCTTGTCTCTGCTTCTCTTCTCCTAGGGAAGTGAAGGGGGAGGTTTAATGGAGATCCCCAATGACTGAAAAACTTAAAGGTTTAGACTAACTGAATTAAGACATGCTAGTGCTCACAACCAACCACAGGCCCAGTGTAGCTAGCACTTGCTAACCAGTGATTTCTGTCTTACTGGCATGAAAAAGATCAGGTTTATGCTGGTTTTAGGTAAAACTATAGGTTAGCTCTTGTCCTGGCTAGAATTAGGTAAAATCATCTCCCTAGATCCAAAGAAGATGATCAGCGGGCTGGAGCACCTCTCCTATGAAGAAAGGCTGAGAGAATTGGGCTTGTTCAGCCTGGAGAAGAGAAGGCTCTGGGGAGACATTGTAGCACCTTCCAATACCTGAAGAGGGCCTACAAGGAAGCTGGGGGGGGACTTTTTACGAGGGCCTGTGGTGGTAGGACAAGGGGTAATGAGTTTAAACTGAAAGCAGGGAGATTTAGATTAGATATCAGGAAGAAGTTCTTCCCAGAGAGGGTGGTGAGGCACTGGAACAGGTTGCCCAGAGAAGCTGTGGATGCTCCATCCCTGGAAGTGTCCAAGGTCAGGCTGGATGAGGCTTTGAGCAACCTGGTCTAGTGGAGGGTGTCCCTGCCCAGGGCAGGGCGGTTGAAACTAGATGATCTTTAAGGTCCCTTCCAACCCAAACCATTCTATGCTTCTATGTAACAATCCAATTTGCATCATCATATGCTGTCAGCATGAGCGTTAAAAATGAAGTTAGCCCAAGCCCTTGTGGCATAGGTCTTAATATTTAATCTAAACAGCAGAGCAAATGTGTAAGGACTAGCAGTACGCAAGGAAATTAAGTTTCTGAAAAGGATGTAGCAATTTGCTGGCATCAATATGTTACAGACGCAGCTCTGCTTAAGAGCACAGCTGTCTGACTCTCGAGGTATTGCCTGCTGCAGTGCCAAGCAGAGGTACCAGGAGGTAATGTGCCCTTTGCAGCATGATACTGAAATTGTAATTATTCCTGCTTCGTGAAAGGACTAATTAGCTTGAGAAAAGAGGCAGAAGGGTTGCCTACCTTCCAGGGTCCCAGTTATCTTCTTTTCACCTGAGGCTGTTTGGACACATTGGCTAATTCAGAGTGTGTTTAGGTAACTCTGTCATTGCACATTGCCCTTAGCAATTGTCAGTTTTCAGAAAAAGAACAAACAATATGTAATTAGCGTCTTTTTTTTTTTTTACAGACTCTGATTTCACTAGTTGTCATTGTAAGGAAGCTAAACAGAGCGATATCTTGAATCTTGCCTCTTTAAATTCAGGACAGACAGCTAGTTGCATCTTCAACGGGAGATGGTTTGTCTCTGCCAATTACTTCCCGGCTGGAAAGAGTATCCAGCAAGCAGTTACCTTTGCTCATATTGTGTGTTTTTGGATATTTATTTTAATTTATTTTGGCTGATAATAGCCTGCTGCTGCTTACAGGTATATGGTTTCCTGGAAAAGCAAAAATCGTATTGGCCATTTAGGTAAATTAGAAACAAGTTTAGCAGTATGGCTAAGTAAGCATTAGAACAAGTTTATCTAAGGATATGGTAGACTCACTATCTCACAAAGCCTTCATCAAGATTGGTACTTCTGTACAAGAGATTTTCCAGCTCAAAGAAGCTGTTGGGTTTAATGTGAGTGTCTGAAATACGCTCTTTGATCTGTGTTGTAGAAAAAGGCAGATACCACCATTACAATAACCTTAAAAGCTGTGGTTCTGATTAAATTGTGATGGTTCAGTAGACAAGATCTCAGTAATCTCTTGTGTGTCCAGTGCTGGTAGAACTGAGAGCTTGGCTAAGGGACTATGGAGGTTTCTGGAATAATCAGCTCTTGTCTAATATTATTTCAATTTTAAGGTAAGAGCTGAAAGTTTTACATGTGTTTTGGCAATTTCTTTTTCTCTCATGCCTCCCAAATATAAACTCTTATGCTTTTCCTTCTCCATCTTTGCTGTGGTGGTTTGTTCCTCCTAGCCACTCTTCTCTGAGTGGCTTTTGCTGTCTACATCATTGCCACGTCACGATACTGCATTTTGACTACATGTGATTGTGGAGTGAGAAAGGTGTGACCTTGGCAAGGATGCTGTAGGTTAGAGAAGGAAATAGGGGGCAAGGGGGATGATAAAGTAGTATAATAAAATGTGAAGTTTCAAAATTATATATTTATTTTCTGACTTCATGTCTTGCATGTACGTGAACCAGATGTTTAGGGATTTGTTTTGTTAGCTTATGGTCTTCAACCAGTGATTCTGAAGGGCTGTAGGGACACTGGGTGGAGCTAAGTTGATGGCCTTTGAGCTCTAGAACTGATGAACAATGAACAGTTCTTTCATTCCCTATTTTTACTAATTGTTTCAATCCTTTAAAACTTCATGTTTTAAATGGCAGGACCAAAAAATCCACAAACCAACAGCTCTTTAGGCTGATGTTTTCCTGTAAATTCTGATTTAAAGTACTGACCAGAAGTCAAAAGTGTTATGTTGCACAAAACATTAAGAAACATAGTTTTTAGATGTTTTAGGCATGGTTTAAGTCAAATACAGATGCTTTCATGAATGGAATCAGTGAAGAGCTCAGGGTTTTGGAAAACTTATGACAATTTAAAACTTCTAAGTTTCTTTTGTACGATTTCATATTTAAGAAAAGTAGAGCTGGAAGAGATCATGAGAGATCATGTAGCTTATCTTTGCCCTGTGGCAAGAACAACTCAACCTGAACTGTTTCTGACAGAAGTACATCTAGTCTCTTGAAGAGGTCCAAGCTACTGAGAATAAGTGCTTCACAGAAAGTCTCAGTAACCTATTCTCTTGCTTTATTCCTCTAAGGAAAACTCTTTTAATATCTAGCTTGCATTTTCTTTGTAGGTACTGCAGGTTATGATATGTCATGCCCACCACAAACCTGGAGAACAGTTTGTTCCCTCTTTGAAATAGCCTTGCTCAAATGCATTGTAGGCAGCATTAGGATAATGTAATAGGATAGTTTTAAGCATTTAAACATTTACAATTTTTTTTGCAAGGTTTCAAATTCATCTTCAAAAGATCTAGTACGGGAGAAGAAAAACACCAAGAAATGAGCTGGCTTGCGTAGCTCAACAAAGCCCAAAGTAGAGACCAGCCCTCCTGACTCCAGATTTGATTCCTTGCCTGTTACAGGTTTTTCCTTAGCTAAAAAGCACCAAGGCATGCATGAGGGACACTTGTCATCTAAAGCAACCTATTTTAGGGATAGTCCATTGGTCACCTTTGAATCCAGGTGCTGGTGGTTCCATACAAGCCAGATTGCATGAGAATTGAGCAAGTGCTTTTTGCTGCAATAACTCTGATGGATGGGATATGGAAGGAGGCATGTAGCCTATATATGGTAAAGAGAAGCACTGAAAAGAGATGCTGCTAAAAACCTAAAAGCTGTCTCTGAAATCACATCATTTTTTATTGCATAATTAAGCACTATTGCTGACACATCCTCCCTTATGATTCCCTTTAAGTTGGAGCATCTGGCCGGGTGTTGCACAAGAGCCCAGTTTTCTTCTCCCTATACAACGGAGTTTTGATTAATTAATCATTGCTTCTGTTTGAATAATACATTAAAGATGCACTTGAATGTTCTAGGAAAAAAGTGAAATAAAAAAACACACACAAAAGGAGATACTGCTCTGGCTTATGACAGGACGTGCTCTTCAAATGGCAGGGAAGGTAAATGTGTTACTGGTCAGCCTGTATTTATCTTCCTGCTTCTTGTTTATTTTCCGTGCATCTGACTTGGTGACAGTCACCTGCATCAGCAGGCTGTTAAGTGCTCAGAAATATGAACTTTAATATTAGAGTAATATGGTTATGATTAATAATATTTTTGAGTCTGTCTTGCTCTATAAAAAAGAAAAATTATGAAACTTATGTGTTGTTGTTGGTTGTCCATAATTAACTGTGGCTTTACAACACCTGTTTTATGCTGATATGACCACAACTAATTGGGTAGTTGTCCCAGAAATCCTACTATGGTTTCAAAAGTGCAGAATTTGTTTGCTTGGCACCGAACCTGCCGCTTCACAGCAGCTATTGCTGGTCGCATGTTTATGTAGGGACCTGATTTGTACCCTGTGTATATCCTCCACAATGTGGAAGCAGTGAAACAAAGCTTCTGAAATTGCAGAGCGATACTGCCTTGTATACAGTGCCAGGAAAACCTGGCCTTTGGACTTTTTTTTCCTCCCAATGTCTAACCATGGTCAGCATTTTCCAGGGAAGACATAACCCTGCCATTGATATGCAGCTGTTATACTACATGCAGTCTTTAATGTTGTGGGTGTTCATTTCTTGGCAATCTGGGTGTTAACTCTTGGGCTGGGATTTTTCAGAAATGCCTCAGGGTTGGCCTGAGTTTGCTTATAAATAATTTGAGCTTTCTGGAGTTCCTCAGTGTTTTCTACAGAAAAGCAGCACGTTGGCACTGTATCTGGCATGTTCTGGCTATCTGATAAATATGACCCTACAATCCTGTTGTTTTGACACTTTTTAAAGATGCCTTGGTAGCGTTAGGTGCAGAAGAGACAGCATGGTGCTGAGTGCTGAAATGAGAAGTAGTGACTGTATTTCTGATTGCTGAAGAGTTGGGGTATAGCAAGAGCTCACTTACCTCAGCTTTGCACAGCCAGGCTTTTATATCTTCTGTACCCAACCTTGAGATGCAAAGGGTTCCTTTCTCCCTAAGGGATGGACTGCGGGTTAATTGGGACCCAATACAAAACTAATGCCACTGTTCCTGTATCTCACGAGTGGTGACAGCAGCAAGGTACAGGGTAGACCTGTGAGCTTCATTTGCATCTGCCTTCCTAGGTGACTGAGCAGGAGAGCTTTCTGATCTTTAGCGTAGACCCACTCCTGCTGTCAGATGTGACACTTGGCCAAAAACCCCTCCTCTGAAAGCCAACAAAGTGCAGCCCCAATGACTGCTGTGATCTCACTAGATGGAGAGGAGGCACTGCTGGACTTTACCCACAGAGGCTCTTGCAACAGCTTTTTTCCTCTGCTCCCTTTAATCCATTTTCAAGCCTAGCAATGGCTCATGTTTACCCAGCAGGCCCACGTGAAAAGGTCAGTTTTATTTCTTTGACCTTTTTCAGCTCAGTAAACATTGGCAGCTGGAGGTCCTTGCTGTAGACGTGTCTGCTGCAATGAAATGGTGTTGCAGGTAATGACATGCATACAGAGCATCTCTGACCTCTGATATTGTTTGCCCATCAACACAGCAGTCATCCCCAAAATCTTACCCACTGCAAAAGCTTCAAGACTGACTTGACTTGCTTTCAAAGAACTTGTGGGTGAGTTTTCTTTCCCTTTGGCAGTTTCAATTTTTTCCCCCCAGTTTTTAGATAAAAATCTTAAATATTGGTAATTTTAAGATTATAGGTGGATTGGTTATCACTAGTGTGTAGCCCTGGGTTTTATCCCTGATGTGGTAGTGCCAGTTTGTTAGGATATAAGGAAATTATTTCCTGACTATTAACGTTTTCCTTGCTTAATTTCTTTTTTCCCTGAACTGGGAGATCATGCCTGGGACCTGCATGGACTAATGTTTTGGTGAGGGTGGAGGGGAAAGAGAAAAAGAACAAGGTACTCACTGAGACTTGGTTTGTGACCTAATAACCAGCATTAACCAGAACCAATTATTGAAACTAATGCCACTGCTATGGAAGTAGCAGAGGCAGTGTCAGCACTGTCAGAAACAGAGTTCTGTCCTGCTTCAGTTTCAGGAGTTAGGCTCTAGAATTTCTGGTTCCCCTTTGGACCTTCTTTCTACGACAGAAGATAAACCAGTACCCATGTCTCCAATGTTGAGCTTAATCTGTGACTGTGTATTACCATCAGCCACTGCTTCAAATCCTGTAGTCGCATCAGTGGGAACACGCATGGGAACCGATGAAAAGCAAGTTGTCATGTTGCATCCGAATTACAACTGCTTCTAGGTGGAGTGATAGCTACACAATTCCCATTAGACGAGTGATGTTTTTCTACCCATCCTGTGCAAATCTGAACCTTATTTACTACTTTTGATTTCTGATGAATATGAATGTCTTTACTGACTGAATTATATCCAGTGTTCAATCTGTAGAGTGTTTTTCATCCTCTGGAATCTAGTGAGGAATGTGTTTTGATAAATTGTGATAAAAATTGTCAAATTTTATAGCTAGATTAGTACAATACAAAACGTAGGAGTGTGTCTCTGGGTGAAAGCCTCTGCGCTGTATCATATTAATGATCTGTTACTAAACTTTCAAAGAGCACAATAACCTTTAAAAGTAATTTCTGGGCAATGATAGGAACACTCCTGGGTACTCTGTAAGTCATCTTGTCCCCTGTTAATACCTCATTTTGATTGTTGCATTTTTAATATTTGGATTAAGACAGTGACATACTCTGATCATTTCTGTTGAACGTGTGAACATCTGTTTTTTGTTGTGGTTTAGTGTTGTTTGCTGTTGGCTGGGGATGAAAGGCGAGATCAAATGGTTTGAAGTTGGCTTTTTTGTTTTTCAAAGTTGCCTTTGTTCATAAGCTATAACCCAGGAACCGACTAGCAATTCTAATTGTGGCTGACAAGCAATGATGGGAAGGAGGAAAACATGAGTGATACATTAGCTGTGCTAGCTCAGCAGTGAAAGAAAAAATTCTTATGATTACTCCTTAAAATTGTCCACGCTTTACCTAATGGAGAGATGAGGTTGCAAAAAGAAGGTACTTCATTATGCACTGAGCAATCTCAGTACTCTGCGTGCAGATTAGAGACCTGCTGCTTGCCCAGAAACCGAAAAGTATTTGGCACCTGCAGCCTGGTGACCCGAGGGCGAGGACATGGGTTCTCAGACCTGTGCCAGCTCAAAGTAGTAAAAAGTGAATCCCCTATGCCTATGGATTATCGAATCCTGAACAGAAGCCAATATCCTTTTTTATAGGTCACAGCTTATAAGCTTCCTCCCTTGCCCCTCCTCTCTTCTTTTAATATTTTGGGTTTTCATATAGTAACTTGATGGTTATTACCTTGTGCCATTAAACAATAATGTCAAGGAAAGGCCGTTCCACCCTGTGTATTTAATGATATATGCTTGAAGATGAATATCTGGCAAGCATCAGTGTCTAGGGAGAATTTGGAAAGCTCAGGGTACAGAAGTGGGTGATTAATCATCTGAAAGTATGTACAATTGATTGCTTGCTCTGTGAGTGAAGTGCTTTTTGCAAGCTAGACGAATATTGTACCATGCAACGTGCTGTATGCAGCTGGCTAAAGGTTTCCTTAAACACTTCCACATCTCTCATGCTTGTTGGAGGGACTATGCTGTCAGCTCTGGAGAATGGAGAGATCAGTCTCTACTACACTTGTTCTGAACAAATACCCTTTTAAATGAAAACACTTCTTCTGTGTTTAAAGTTAGGCAAGAAAAATCTGCTCTGCTGTAAAAGCTAGTACCTGAGCTGTGCTGGGCAGAGAGGATGTGATAAACTTCCAAAGGGTGAGCCAGAAAATGTCTTCAATGTTTCTGTAAAAATGGATGGTATTTCCATCTAGGAGTGCCTCTCTTACTATTGTCCAGGGAAAGTGTCGGGATGACCAACTTAAATTCCTGAAGTTTAATTTCTAAGAGATGAAGCCTATCCTTAGTGTACTTACCATCTCCTCTCCAGTCTAGTTTTTAAGTGAAATTATTATATATGTCCAGGAAAGTTGTTACTCACTATCTCCATAAATCTTGAGGCTGGGCGTTTGGGGCCAGAGTCCTGCCAGGTGCAGGGTCTGGTGTCTGCATGCTCAATCTGCTGATCACTTTTCATCAAGAAAGCTGCTTCTGTGGTCAGTTTGCTAAAAGTCGTGTTTGGTGTCAGGTGTTTTCTTCTTGTGCTTAGAGAGATTCTGACTTAATGTTGTATAATGTGTGCTTCAGCTTATTTAGGAAATTCTTAGCTCTAAGACGATACTCAATTCAGGTGGTCACAAACCCCCTCTTTCCACTCTGCATCTGTCTTTGCACCATGCACAGCTGAAATGATAGAGCGCGATGCTGCTGCTAAGAGGCACGAGTGCACTATGTCCCAGAAAACAAGCAGAGAACCTGGGGAAGAATGGGGTATACATGCTGGTGGTGTTACATAGGGAGGAATTTGGTCTGCTTATGCCCTGTTTAAAACATAGGGAGGAATTTGCAGAGGTAAATAGCAATTACCTCAGTGGGAATATGGCCAGGGCATCAGGCTTAACACTAATGAAAAAATACGATGGGGTGGATCTTTATTGATTCTTGGGGTTATGACCTTGGCTTTACATCTCATCTGAAAGGTACCAATTCCTGAAGCAGGTTACAAGATACTTTTGCTTCAGTATTAAAGTGCTGCTCTGTTATTTTGTAACTAAAAGATTCTGCTGGGTGTCCCTAAACAGCAGGATACTGGAAGGGTACGTAGTCACAGTTGCACTTGGAGATGGGTAATTCATTAGCCTTGGTCTGTCTATGTTCAGTGGCTGCAGAGATGACTTTTACCACCATATCATCAGTATAAAATCTAATTTGCTCTCAGTGTCCACAGGTTAGAGATGTACTAGTTGTACTGGAATCCTGCTATTGCAAGTGTCCAGTCCTCTGTGAGGAACCCCCAAATTTCTAAGGGGCTTATTTTTCCCACAGGGAAGTTCCCAATTAATATGCTTAAGAAAGCCATGTATAGAAGAGCCTCAGCTTCCCTAAGCACTGGACTGCAAAATCTCTATTGAAAGCTTCCTTGGACTCGATCAATTCATTTGTAACCTCTCTAAGCATGAATATAAATGTTGCTCACCTGATTAGCCTGTTTTATAGTACTTCAAAAGCCTTGATAAAATTGGTCAGTGCAATAAATACCTAATGAGCACTGAGCCTCCTTTCTTGGCAAATAAATAAATAAATAAAGCCTAGCAGAAACTCTAGGTAATGCTTTCAATCAATCTGCATAAATCCTTCATTGGCTGCAAAACTGAAGCTTCACATAATAAAATGCAGTGGCTTTGGTTGTGCTACACTGATAATTTCTTTTTCCTCAGTAATAAGGACAAACACAAATCACCCTTTCCTCTTTCAGTTTAAATGCAATTTGTTGGTAGTTTCACATCCCCTTCTAGTTTGTATTACTTGCAATGTTACTATGTTACTATTTTAACAGTATGTGGCCTGATGGTACAGAGTTTATTGGACTATAATTTCGTAAGGTACAATCAGTGATGGATAGGTCAGACTCTGAAAAGGAAGCCTTTTTTTTGCTTCAGGTCCTGTTGCCATTCCCTAACTCTTACACCCCCACAGCCGCTTACACAAGTCATCTTGTTGGTATTAGCAGGATTATTCCTGAAACACATATTTAGAGGAATAACATACCATAGTGTCATGACAGCAGAGGATGCTGTCTTGATAACTGCGGTAGGAAAATATTTTAGAGAATACTGCAGGAGAATGGAGAGGATACCTTAATGTTCATCATCCTTCTGATAACTTCTTAATATGGCTAGGGAAGACTACCAGTGCAGGTAATCTGGAAGCAACAAGGGATTCTCAGCATGATTCATGAGTGATCAGTGTTACCTCCTGATCCTTGTATTGGCCTACCCTGGTCATTGCAGCATGCATTGGTGCATTTTGTTCTTCCGTAGCAGCTCAGGCTTATGGATGATTTACTGAAATCCCGTGTGTGCTACAATTAGACCACAATAAAAATGGCAGTGACCTTTCCTACTGGTGTTCTGAAAGATCTGGTGAGTTGGTCCAGCTGTTAAGAACTCTAGCAGTGAGAATGAAAGTATTGGTTTTGAGCAGTGAGAGTTATATCCCATGCTTGGGTTCCTTGTTTTTCTCTAAATTCTTATTTTAGGATGCTCACAGCACACTAGCTCGTCCCTTGATATTCCCTTGACAACAGCAAAAGTGTGAAAGACTTTAGGCACATTTTCCTCTCAGGGTAGGAGTACAACCTCAGCCTGTTCCCCTGCAGCCACCTGTACATTCACTGTGGCACAAGCAGCAGTAAAAAAAAAATCTCTGCAGTTCCACTGAATGCGATTGAATCAGATCTTTGTGAAAAGAATGAAGTCATCCTTTGGATTTTGCCTAATAATGACTGAACCACTTGTTTTCCATAAGCACAGAATTTGGCCCTTCTCTCTTCTTCAGATCCTACTGAAAAGTCACTTCTGACATCCCTGTTCCTTTGAAAAAACATTGTTAATTTCAGTTGAATTTAGCAAACAAATAAGTCTTGTTTCAGGTACAGGAGCCTCTTAAAAGTTGCAGGTTAATGTCTTGAGTTTTACCCACCATCATAATATATGGGCTATGAATGTCAAATTTTTGAAATCTTCTTAGAACCTATATGTAATATCAGTAGTAAATTTGCAAGGCTTTTTCTGGCAGCTTTTAGGAGATTCCATGACTAATCCAACCTTCTGCAAGATGAGTAAAAAAAAAAAAAAGAAGCAGACTTGCAAATAAAGCTGGAAGAAAATATTCATCTTTTCCTGACTTTACCCACAAATAAGGATGGTGATCTCTCAACTTCCATGGCTTCTCATTTAAGTTTCACCAAATTGTTATAAATCTCTCCACACCCGCAAAACAAAAAGCTCTCTTTTGTTTTGATTTTTTTTAAAAGCATTTGAATATAAGGGGAAAATAATTATTTCAGCTGGGCAAATTACTTCTTTTCTACAAACTTTCTGCCTCAGTAAACTACATGAAAAGAATGAGGGGGGATGTCACTGGGTTTTGCATTGATTTAATGAGATTTTTTCACATACAAGTATAAATTTATATCTGTTTTTATATACATGTACACATACATGAATAACTCACTAGAAAAATGTGGCAATTTTGCAGTCAAGAGTCAAGCATGTCTGTTAAGAGGATTCATGTTTAACCTTCTTGGATTTTTGTTTATTCTTCTAATTGTACTGAAATTAGCAGTAGGAAAAATGTCTCTTTTTTTTTTTTGTGTGTGTATGCCTTGTCATTTTCCTGAGAAATTATCCTGGTTAATAGCCTAACCTTAGATGGGATGAAACATAAGTGCAAAAATGTACTTTGGCTAGCAGAGGAAGTAAAGGCAAAATGAAAACCTGTCACTTACGTTGTAGTCTAATGGTGATGTTGATTCTATTTACTGTACAACAGCTGCTCTCTCTTCCGGCACAAATGTACACATAGGCCACCTTTCATACCTGGGGCAATCTGCTTGTCTGGGTCTGTAATGCAAAGACTGTCATCGTTTGTGTTAACCATTCTGATGCCATGTTAAATGGGGTCTGAAATTCCCATCCCAGTCCTTAAGACTGCAATGCAAACAGAAAACCTAGTTTTTAAAGCATTTACTTTATGCATTGGTGTCTTTCTTCTTACTTTTGTGGCAGTCTTTGACAAACACTGGGGATATTTGAGTAACTATTTCCCTGTTGCATCTTTTTGCTATTAATGTTATGATATCTATTATCTTTGTGATTAAAACCCATGACAAACTGCAAAGCAGTGCGCTGTATAAAGACAGCAGTCTTTTTTTCCTCCCTAATGGATGTAAAAGTAGTGCCCAAATTAATTATGTAGCTAATGGCTTTTGCGCCCAGTGACTTGGCCAACATCAGAAACATAAATTCTTCCCATCTTGGTTATCAGTGTAAAGGATGCATTTAAAATTTGCAAGAATTAATTTTCTGGATTTACGTAAGCCACTTCTGTTGGAGGCCACCAGCTGCTAGTGACTGCTCAAGGCAGTTCTTCCTCGATGGGCAGATCTTTTAGCTGGGAAGACAGTTCTATTCAAGATTTATTGAAGCTTTCCTGCATTTTAAAGACTGCTTTCTCAAAGCCAGGGTTAGTGTCAAGAGTGGAGTTTGGTCTTCAACCATCGTAGACAAAGGAAAAACAAACCAGATACTATTGTACCCATTTGCTGGGCTCTGCCAGCAAACAACTTTGAAGGAATGTGGGTTTTCTTGGTCAGCTCTTGGAAGACGTGACAGGAGGAGAACAGGTCTGTCTCACGCTCCTAGGGGATTCTAGCAGAGGTGGAGTCCCGCCATCTGTGTTACCTGAACTCTGCGTCATGTGTTCAGAGTAAACACGTTTGCTTCTAGTAAACAAGCAGGTCCCTAGAAAATGTTATGGTCGTTCCTAGCAAGCTAATACCCATCAGCCCATGCTATCCTGACAACAGCGAGGCAGGGTTGCTTTCACAGTGGAAGGAACTGAAATGTTAGTGAGCACACATGGTGATAATTTACATCAAAGGTTTGGAGAATTGGACTTGTTGGAGGTGGAATAAGTAGGGGAAAAAGACATGTTAATGAAAACCTCCCTGATGGTGGTCTGCAGACAGTCTGATGTCCAACAGTAGACAGTAAGTGTACCAGCACTACAACACCCGTTGAAAGGGTTAATGTAGGTTAATCCTTCCTGCTGGAGGATGAGATGATAATTTAAGGACTTGCGTGCCCTTGATGTTCTCACTAATAAATCCAGTTTGAGCCACTGTTCCAATTTTTGATGCTGTCCTTGGAAGAGGTTGTCACACCGCTTAGGAGGAAGCGTAATGGTTTATGACTACAGCACCTGAAGTCCTCTCATGGAATGAGTTCCCGGGAGATCCTAATCACACAAAGCTAATATTGCTTAGCTAGTGATAATGTCATGCTGCCAAGCTGAGTTACATGGATTGCTGCAGCAAATGCCCAACTGATTAATTTTAATTCATTGTAAATAGAAATGGTGTCAAGGATATATTGTAAATAAGGAATAGCTCTACATTTGAAGGCACTAGTAGGGGACCAATGAGCCGAGATGGCATGACCACCACATTCCTCAGCCATCTTTGACAGTACTGCTGAGGTAACGAGTGATTCGCTGCTCAGCTATGAAATAGTGCAGTGTGGTCTGAGAAGACCTGAACAGAAGGAATTTCTCTTTAAAGTATGAGTGGGGGAAAAAAAAACCTCAGAAGCCCTAAATGAAGAGGAAAAAGCAATACAGGAGTATGCAGTGAGGTTCCTGAGTGTAACAGAAAAACTAGGTGGCAGTCAGTGTAAGCACTGTAGGCTCTGCCATCCTCTAGTGATTTCAGAGGCCACTCTGTGATTTTCATCCTGATACCACCCAGACCTAGAAAAAAGAATTTAGTGCCTTCTGCTTTAACTGATGAGGGAGCTGAGACAAGTAGAAGGGAAGCACCACCCTTCTAGCTCCAAGTAGAAGGGAGCATGGGGGTGAAGCATGGTCTGCTCTGTTCCTGCAAAGCGTTACCACTTCTGTAACCAAAGTGGTTTATGTTTTATGGAAGCAGAACCCATGTGCGGCACTCCTCTGCCGGGTGTGCTCTGCTGTGGACACCTTGCTCAGCTTTGTTTATGGGCATTAATTCTACTGACTTAACCCATCAGCAAAATTATTTTCTATAACCCCAGAGTATAGAGAGAAACAATTAGCTGCAAGTTAATATAGCTGATGAAATCAGGTAACAAACTGCTGCTATTCCTGTAGCAAGGAAGTTAGGATTATTTATAATTTACACCCAAAAAAGAAAAATCCAAATATATATGTAAATGAAGTGAATCACTTAAGCTTCTGTCAAGTTGCCAGCTCAAACCTACTGGCTGTGAGCAGATCTCTTTATCATCAGAACCTGGTTGCTCACTTTGGACTCAGTCCACATGCTTTCCTTTTTGCCTTTCAGGCTATATGTAAGCAGTTAATCACATTACAGCCAATAAATGACTCCAAGCTGCACTAGGTCATCAGATTAATTTTTTTCTTAGTATTTTATTTGCCTTTTTTCTTTCTCCACAGTGTTCTGAGGAACTCTGATGTAAATATTTGTGAGAATAGTGAAAGTAAGCAAGTCAGAAGATGGACCTGTTTATGTTTAATAAGAAACTGTAGCCTTGCTTTCAACTTATTGACTTCTAGTAATTTGCATAGTGGACTGAAATAATTTAATTATGTGGGTTATATGAGGAAAAGGATGGGTCTGTGGCTGGAGTGCTGGGTTGGAATTGTGAGTGCTCTGTTCTGTGCTGCACACCTTGTTTGACCTGGGCAAGTCATTCTCCTTTAGTTTTTCAACTTGTGCTAAATGGGGATAGTAATTACACACTTCACATGTGGCTGAAATTAATTAATGTTTATAATGTACTTGGTTTCCCTGATGAGGTTTGCAGCTCTGTTGCTGAGCACAGTTATTTCTGGGCTTTGGCGCCTGTGTGTGTATGTTGTATGCATAGGTTGGCTCCAGCAGAAAGGGTAGTAAGATGTAGTCTTTAAGAATAAAATTCCTTGGCATTTTTATATGAATACAATTAATCACTAAAGATTTTAAGGCATTAATGCAACTCGTACTGGCTCCGCTACTGAAGCATAACTGCTGTGTGAAAAGCAAGAAGGTAAATAACAAGTCAGAAGGCTTATAGTGTGATTTTTTGGTTTTTGCGTTTTTGTTTGTTTTTTTTTTTTTTAATGGCAGGAGTAAAAATACTGGCCCTCAAAGATAGCCACTGGAGGAAAGACATCTTTAAGACACTGAACACAGCTCACTTGAAACCTTGTGGATTTGAGTGACTGAAAAATCTAGTCACCTGCATGATAGCTAACTTGCTGGAAGAGACTGAAATCCTGTTTGAACCTTAAATGCTAATTTTACAGTATTTTAGTAAGTGGAAGATGTTATAAAACACAGCAATAGACATGCTAAAAATCATATTAATAGATATGTAAATAAATAACACCTATTTTGGTGTAATGGCTAGAGGATTTTTTTTTTATTTCAGCTGAATCTCTACCATCTGCAGTCTCTGCCAAACTATTTTCTAGCAGTTACACAAATCCAGTGAAACCTAATAAAATTCTCCAAACTTAGTGTTTGCTGGGAAGCAAATATATGCAAATCTGCTCAAGAGTGAGGTCTTGGTGAAAAACATATTGCAGTGAATGAGTTGCCTTACGATGCAGAACAAAAAACTCTCGGTGCGAGGGACCAACTGATAACAAACCTGCATGGACCGTTGCGCATTGCAACCAGCCATACGCAGTTTAGAAGCAGGGCAAGTCAAGCACAGACTTAAACGTTGTCCGTTAGGGTTAGGGCCCGGAAAAGGAGAAAGCCCACAGCTCCAGGGACTATTGGGATTGCAAAGGCCTGCCAAGAGGAGCACGGCACTGCACCGACATTGCTCCCTCCCCAGCTTTCCTAGCCAGAACCCAGGACTACTAGGGTTAGGGAAATTGCCCTCGGAATTAAGCATACTCTTATGCGATTTGCCAGACTGGGACGATATCAAGGAGGTGTTCAATGTAAAGAATGTGTTTAAGTGCTTTGCTGAATCCAGGCCATAATGGCCAAGATCTTCACCTTTCAGTGATATGATGGGTAGCATCTACCAGGTGAGTTACTACGCCTCTGCTTGAAACACTGAGATTTTGAGCCAGTCTTAACTGTAGCACAGATTTTTCAGATGGATACTCTAGTGTTTTCCACAGAGTCCCTTTGATGCTGTCAGTGAATCCTTCTTAATTCATGTGCCCAAGGAGGGCTCCAGAGAACTCTCGTTTGTTCATTCTGGAGTGGGTTTTTATTTTCTAATAACTTCTCCCTGAATTTTGACTCTGATTAGCAGTGTGCCTGTATTTTAATAAATGATCTTAAAGAGCTTCCTTCTGTCTTCCCCCAGCACTTAATTACAATGTGTAAATATGCACACAGCCCTATTACTGATGTTAATCCCAATACTGATAAAGCCAGATAGGAGAGAATAGAAATGAATTGGAATAAGGATAAGCACAGGTCTTTCATTAGCCTGACTAAAAGTAATCACAGATCTCTTACTGGTAATATACATCTTCTAGATAGTGTACTAATTACTTCTGGCAGTGCTCTGCTACTTCACAGAGATAACTTTATTGTAATCCTGCAGTGATCTAATGCTTTCACATACCAGTTGCTGTTTTTTGCCCCCTTTCTCTCCTTGATAATGTGACCTTACAGATTTCAAACCTTCAAACTATACCTTGTAGCGTCAAGGCTGAGGAAATCTGGCAAGCTTAGTTTTTTTTGTTTTCTCAAAGTTATCCTCCGATGTTTACAGTAAAGTTGTACAGCATTCGGGAAATAAACTTGGTATTGCACGTCCCCAGGGTGCTTTCTTATGCAGCATCCAGTATGGCTGCAAATGTGTTTACTCCCTTCTGACTGAGGAAGCTGAAGTGTTTCCATATATGTTGTTATCTACATATCATGACTAGTCTTTTCAAACTGTGGTACCTAAACTTAAGCTTTTAAGACTAAAGTGAAGGCTAGACTTTCATCCCCTGAGCTGTTTTTAAGTTACTAAATTCCATAAATAAAACCAATTATGTATGTAGATTAGTATAATAAAATTCTGCTTGAAATGATGCCACATTGCTGAAAGCAGTGGAATTCCACCTAGAGGTGTACCTGTATGAGTAACTGATTTTTTTGTTGTTTGTTCATCTGTAATGCCAACAAGAAGAACATAGTATGGGTTGGCTGAGAAAGATAATTAGGTACGTTAAAAGGTTGAAATATCCTTCCCTCAAAATACTTGATATCCAGTTAAATTCTTTTGTTTGAAATAGATCCTCAGACTCAGCATGAAGTATTCATCAATGTTTTAATTAGCAAAACTGAAGGACCT
Source organism: Rhynochetos jubatus (assembly GCA_027574665.1). Classification (NCBI taxonomy): domain Eukaryota; kingdom Metazoa; phylum Chordata; class Aves; order Eurypygiformes; family Rhynochetidae; genus Rhynochetos; species Rhynochetos jubatus. Next base: position 30,746,017 of record CM050655.1, on the reverse strand, counting down.
TTCAAACCGGAAAAAAAGACATTACAAAAACGCACTTAACATGTGCCACTTACCTGGAAATCCTCCTATATTTTTGGTGTTTTTGAATATAAATAGAGCAAACAGTTCAACTGAAAATGCATCAATGAAATAACTTCTTGTCAGTGGATGTTTGGCCTGAAAAATATTGTCAATGAAAAATGTGCTAGCTGGTACTGAGAGGCCAGTTCAGAGTCCTTTAGAATACATCTCTTGGGTAGCGCTAGCTTAGAAATACCGGAGGTAATCAGGTGAGCAAGTGGAGCTATATGGTACTGAGCTATAGGCTTGTCGGTGCTCTCGTCCCAGTACTGTCGTGTGTTTGTCTCATCCCCTCCAGCTGGTCACCTTCATACCACACCAGTTTCTGAGGAGATATAGCGGGCTCTGAGAATTGGAATGGTCTTTCTGTCTTGGAGGGTACTGTATGGTGTTAAGTGCCAAATCCAGTCAGCACAACGTTTTCCCACTTCTTCCCTGGGGAATACTTGTGATTGTGTCATTTTTTCCTTCGTGAGATGTTAATTCCCACCGCTGTTGCTAAAGCAGCCGTTACACAATTAGTGAGAAACACTGTCATTTTGCTTAACATGTTTGTGCTTGCAGATAAAAGCTCTTTTTGTGAGTTTGTGTGAATAACTTCTGTAAGTACGTGTGTGTGTGCAGATGAAGTTGCCAGAACAGGAGGCTGAAGCGTATGTGCAGAGGTGTAGCGTGTGAGAATCTCCCAGATACTGACAAAGTCTGGAGATGAGTGCTTTGTTCTTATTTACAGCTTAATAAAAGGTTTTGAAGTAAATGCTGGTTATGATTTGGTGCCCTAGCTTGATGCTGTACTGGGGGAAAAACATTGTAGCTTTTCTTCCTGTGTGAATGTGGTTTCATGTGCTTTGCATTAGGCTCTCACTGTTTTATGAACCTGCCTTCATTTTCTGGCTGCAACAAAACACTGTCGTGTTCTCCTGAAAGCACACCAGGGTTTGGCTGCATGGCTACTCCTTGGTTGTGTGACTGCTATTTGGTCATAGCATCACAGTGAGTCTTGGCTGCTTGCTTTAAATAAAATGGTGACTTGTATCTTATTCTTGTTCCAAATCAAACCAAACAATTTGGAGGGATTTGTGTCTACTTTGTAAACAATTAACTTTAATTACAGTTTATCACAGCATTTACAAAACTTGCACACTGTAATGCAATTTAATGAATTATTAAAGACATCAATCTTACTCAGTGATAAACATGAACATGTAAGGATCAAGAACTGAAAGAAAAAACCATAAAAGCTGACTTGTATTTTAACTAATAACAAGAATTTTGTCATTCTTTTGTCCATGCATTTAGTTTCTGTATAGTGGTGGCAAAAACTCAGTCCAGAGGAAGTATTTCTGAAATTGTATGGGATTTTAAACTAATTTATTTACATAGATCTGTATTACAATTTCAAGAAATTGTCTATTCCATTTCTTATGAAAAACTTCAGGACTTTTCACATAAGGTACTTACAAATTGTGTTGCTTCTCTTGTGGCAAAGGTGATGATAACCTCACCTTTAGGTAAGGTAGGTAAGGCATGAGCTTGCAAAGAACCCCAGAACAGCACCACTTTGACTCACCTTTCACATGAAATAGCCAAAGGTTAAGAGGCTTTCTACTGCTGGGTGCATGTAAGACTACAGCTCATCAAGTAGAACCCAAGCTAAGCACTGTTAATGTGCATGTGAAAATATATCTGTCTGTAAAGATGATAGGAACATGTCTCTCTTTCTCTGGGACTATGAAATATAAAGCATCTTCTGAGAACCATAAGCTTGTGTTTTAACCACTAGTGCATTTCAAGCTAAGGATTCAGCAGGATCTCCCACCTAAGACTCAGTGCTTTACTGCCTAATAGAAATAATTCATTTATGCATCCTAATGTGCAAATGATGAGCCTCAGGTAATGACAGCACCCTGTTTGGAGAGGATGACAGAAACTGGGGGTTTGAAGTGCAAGCTTATGGTGCTGATCATTATTTTTGTATCTAAAAATACCATATATTTGTGTGTATTTTTATTTCTATTGCTTAGATTTTAGACTACAAGGTAGGCTAAAAATGAGACAAGAAATGACTAGCATTCTCGTGTTACTCCAATGACCCTGTGAATGATGCTGTAGGTCTGAAGATAGTTTCCTTCCTCCTGACAGTTGCATTCTCAAAACTTGCTTTCAGAAGAAGCAGGGATGCTGGCACTGCTGTACAGATTCTAAGGAGATTTCAGTCTAAACCAGGAAGAAAAATTACTTTTGATATCTGATTTTAGGATTGTGATAATTCTTGTGTCTGCTTTACAGGCCAAGAGCTAATAAATGTCAGTGTTATAGCTAGTGAAAATATCATGGAATGAAACACAAAGAAACAGTCCACAAATACAGTTTAATTTTCTGTTTGATGTTGCTGCCCCCATTTTCCTTAAACACTAGCACTGAGAAACTCTTCATCTCACCTTATCTATGGCATGATGCCTGAAGAGTTCAAAGTCACCTAGGAGATGTGTTATGCTGAGTTTTTACTTCATATTTTTACATGGACATCTCTATCCTTTTGTTTCCAGTTATCTAAAGCTATATCCCTTCAAACAAGGAAGCGAGAAAAGACTGTTTGACTAGATTTGTTGGGTTTTTTTTATTTTATTTTATTTAAATCTTTTTTTCTGCGAGAAACAAACTTATGGGACTTCAGTCCTTCATGACCTTAGAAAGAAAGACAACAGCTGCCAATAGAAAGTGACTCATAAGCGTAAATGATAGGCTTGCAGAAGCTAGATCTGGACAGAAAAATAACAGCACTGTATTGCAGTTGGAATGAAAGGTGAACCCATTTTTTTCATGTAGCTTGCTTTATTTCTTTAGTACTCTGCATAAAATGAGATTATATGTCCTGTAAGTAGAAAGCGAAGGAGAATAACATTTCTGATTTAACACTTTAGGGCTAGGTGGAAAAACTCAGTTTGTCAGTTAGAAATGTTTTTAGTTGCCTCATTCACTGAGACACCAGTTGAGAACCAGGAACTGAAATCCTACCGAGGCTCTGGGTTGCTGTTACTGTGGTGGTTAGAATAACTAATGATACCTTGGAATAGATGACTGTTTGAAATGTTAAGAATTAGCTCACAAGAGAACTGATTACGAACCCCTTGCTGCAGGGGATTTCTCTGTGTGTTTTTATGTTTTGTTGGTTTGGGGTTTTATCTGGAGAGGGGAGGAGGGAAGAATGGAACAGTTCTAAAGAAAATGGGTAAGTAGAGAAAACAGCTGTTTGGAGATTTTTAAAGCTGTTGAATAATTCAATTTGATTTTCTTTGAGAATAGTGAATGAGACCATGCCTTTTTAATGTAAAAATAGACAAGTTGTTGAGCTTGAACAGTGCACTTGAAGGGAGTTTAGATTGCTTATTTATATTCTAGCCAAATCATCACCATTTAAAGGCAATTTAAGAATCTGCAGTCATAATAATCTATTTACTTAAGAAGAAACAAAGACATTAAATATGCCATTTTGTTTAATAAGTAGAAAGTATTCTATGTAATTGCAGAGTAGCTGCCCTCAATCTATAGACTGCTGATAGGGTACTCGCATAACTGGGGCTATCAGTCTATGCTAAAACTCTTCTGCGTATGTAGATATGTTTATATAAACATACATACACACATATATATATATATATATATGTAGTATTGGTAAAGTACTCTCTAAACACATTTGGCTGTGTTGACAAGACAGGGGTTTTTCTCCGCTGTGGTGGAAGTTGCGTTGCTGTCCCTCGACCAACTATGACCAACACAATCAGTATAGCTGTTAAGTGCTTCCTTGGGGACCTCTGTCCATGCAGGGTCACATTGCTGGTCAGTGTAGGCAGGCAAACAGAAAGATAAAAATATCTGAGACTGTGGTTTAGAGCTCAGACTAAACTGAGAAAAACAGTATTTTTCACTGCCGTATTTTCCATAAAAATTCAGCAGATGCATATGGTTTTGTACCTAAAAAAATAAGCAAGCTCTCAGTTTTGAATTGTGACAGGATTTTTTTGAAAACTTTTCTCTTGCCTGTTGTGTGGTTGGTTTTTTTTTTTTCTCTTTAAATTTTCCTATGGGGGTCTTTCCTTCCTCTTTCTACTCCATTTTCCTATATTTATGTTCTCTTCTACCAACTAATACAGGAAAGAGTTTTCTGAGAGCAAAGCCCAGTGAATAATTTTTTTCTATTTCCTGTAAGTAGTGAGATTCACTTGATACGAGACACAGGTTTTTGTTTCATACTGTCTTGACCTTCTGCCCCTCCTTCTAAAAAAACCCACCTCAATTCAAACTTCTGAAATCTTTATTGTGAATTGCTGGTCATACATATGAAGGTGGAACTATATTAATCAGCTTTGCTATTACCTAGAACTGAAGCAATGGTTTGCTCCTGTACTAGTGCAAAGTGCTTGTCACTGTAAGGCTACATCCCACTGCTACCTATACACTGCTTTTTTCAAAGCACTCGAAGGCAGAAATCAGAACTTTGGTCGTCGGGAAGTGAAAAGAAGAAAGTGAATTTGTTATCCAGCAGAATAGCAGTATTGCTATGAAAGGAACATGTATCTCCAGAATACCTGTGGTCTACTGCCCTTCCTGCCTACCAGTCTTTCAGTATTGGCCACTAAAAGCTTTAGGGCTAGATTAAAATAATAGTAATTGGAAATGCAGATCACTGCATAAACAACGTGCTCATGCAGTGCCATGTCTAATTAGTGCATGGAATTAGTGTAATTGCCAGTGCAAGGTGGGTAATTGGGTGTGTTAATTATGATCATGATTTCCTCATCTGCAGAAGCTGCAATGAACATCCGTTGTGCTTTATTTACTTAGTGGCCTTTCCCACAACAGCCTATCCTTTGGTGCAGGTGAACTCAGTGGGACTGATCACTCCTGGCTGTGGCAGCATGCAGTTTCCAAGGACAGCCGGAACAGTAGGTCTGGAAAAGACAACAGAGTATTAGAAAGGTTTTCCTTGAAACAGTCAGTGCTGTTCAACCAGGAGCTGCTATGTTCCCTCCTGATTTTTTGCACACATCCTCCTAATTAAGATGCTCTTTCTTCAGTAATTCCAGTTTGTAACTTTTTACTTGGGAATGATGTTGGCAGTTTAATGCTTCCTATAGAAGAAGAATGATACATCAGTGTGTTGCTGCGTTCTCACCTGGCAGTTCTTATAGCGACTAACCCTACGGAGGAGAGCACAACAGGGCTTTGCAGAGGCTCTGAAGGTGATAAGCAGCAGTATCCTTGGTGCTGCAGCACCAGACTGCCGTTTGTGCCATCCCACGCTTGCAGTGCGGCAGCCGACTGGGCTGCGCTGTGCTTTGTGCAGCAGATGGCAAGGATTGCATTCAGTTTGTGCCTTTCTCTCTGCCGGGTGCAGAGTTTCTTGTCAATGTAATAGTTTTACATGAGCAGTGGCTTTGCTTTCAGCCTACAGCGGGAGGAAGGAATAGGGAAAACTTGAGAGGAAACAAACAACGTTGAATCTGTGTTTGACTCCAGGGTGCCTGCCTTTTTCTAGCGTGATCGTTATCGGTGAACCAGTAGTTATTGCCTCCTCATCTGTTTCTTCTCAAGCAAAATGTTCTGGTTCACTTCGTGCTTGTGTTTTCTTCACCTTTTCAAACTGTGCTAGAAATTTAACATGGAGCTAACACTAAATAGCATGTTTTCTCTGTGAAGGAAATTAAAGCCAAAGGACTCAAGTTCTTTGGGATATAATACGATACATTCTTTTTCAGCCTGGTTTTGCTTTAATCATTTTCTGAAATGCTTAACATACTTCTTTTCTGTTGATGAAACTGGTTTAAAAAGAATAAGGATTAGACAGTTTTATGGAAAGATTTTACTGGTTTAACGACACGTCAGTCAGTTAACAGCTGAGTAGTCTTAATCTTTTGATGCACTTGTGCAGTGATAATCCCTTTTAAAATGATAGGAAGCTCATTACTTAGAGCTGAATTTTATTTTGGGTTGTTGCAAGTAAATCTGTAGAGCTGATACCTTTTCATGCTGGCTCTAACTTACCCCAGAAAAAGGAGAGGCCACTGTCTAGTAATGCTGTGTCTTGGTATTACATCTTCACTATTTAAAAAAAAAAAAAAAAATACTATGACAGCTTTTGGGTTCATGAGGCTTTTTCCAGATGAAAGATGTATATATTTGCCTCTGCTACTTGAGACTTTTTAAGTCACAGTTTGTATCTTTTTAACAAATGGGAAAGGATCCTCTTTATTTTAAAAAACTGCACATAAGTCCCTGCTATAGTGTCAGGCTACTCTTCAGTACAACAGATACTGCAATGTCCATGATAAAATTGAGGGAGCTTTTTCACCCTGAAGGTACATACAGTATTGCTTCCCCAGTACCCTCCACTATCAGGTATGTGCTTTCTGCGTGCACGGTGCAAACAGCATCAGTGTTGTCCCTTTCAAATTAGGATGTGTCTTTCAAACCACAGTCTGGGGTGTAGCCTTCAAATGAATGTGTTTAAACTTCACCTGCAGTGGAAAAAAAACCCAAACCACTAAGGGATAGGCCTTGAAGAGCTGAGCTACCTGCAGCTTATAAGCTTTTTTTTGGGTCTCCTGGGCTTAGTGCTGTTGGTGATGCGGAAGAGTACAGCCCTTGGGTAAGCCATCTCTTTAATTTGGGCTTTCCCAGTTGCATCTGTTTCTTAGTGAGGTAAATCTTTCAGTGAAGGAAATTTGAGGCTATAATTCTTGATGTTCTCCTGCTTTCCACTGGCTAAAGATCTGGTCCTTAGAGTGCATTACCCTAGTTGAAGGAATTTCTCTGAATGTTTTACCTTCCCCGAGTGATGTTCCAAACTGTTGGCAGTTATCGGTGTTCCAGTAGAAACTTAGAGTGTGATACCAGTTTGTCTCTTACCTCCTTTATCTCTTTGGGGAATATACGATGCTAGTGGTGCTTATGGTACAACACTGAGCTTTGCCAAGGACAAAGGGTAATAATCCACTTTCACTACTGAGCTTTATGAACAGGTGGCTAAGGATAAAGGTGGTAGGTGACATAATGAGAATAACTTTTCTTCCATAAGACCTATTAATTTGGTTGCTTGGGTAGCTCAAAGGCAAAACCATGGAAATACAATTCACCCTGAGAACAGGTGTTGAGCAAGCAGTAGGGATTGTGGGAAAAAATTGTATGTGCTTCCCTGGAGACACACAGGTCAAACGTAAAACATAAGTCGAAGGGAATGGAATAGAAATCTTCGTTCCATACCGGTGTCTTGATAAATGGCAAACTGTAAGACAAATTAGTTTAGTAGATGGGTCAGTGAACTGGTGACAGGGCTGAAAGTTTCTTTTAGAAATTATTTGGGAGGATTCTCTGCTATAACACATTAATCCAAGATTTCTTTAATGTTTTTTAGCAGGTAATGTCTTGCAGATAAATGAAATATGGAAGCAATGTCCAACTTTGGGAGTCTGCTGGTTTTGGCTGGGATAAGGTTAAATTTTCTTCACAGTAGCTGGTGTGGGGCTGTGTTGGGTTTGTGCTGAAAACAGTGTTGATAACACAGGGATGTTTGCATCGTTGCTGAGCAGTGTTTACACAGACTCAAGGCCTTTTCTGCTTCTCACCCCACCAGTGAGGAGGCTGGGGGATGCACAAGGAGTTGGAAGGGGCCACAGCTGGAATAGCTGATCCCAACTGACCAAAGGGATAGCCCATACGATGTCATGCACAGCATACAAATCTCAGGGAAGAAGGGGAGGGATATTCAGAGTGATGGCGTTTGTGTTTCTATGTAACCGTTATATGTGATGGAGCCCTGCTTTCCTGAAGACAGCTGAACATCTGCCTGTACATGGGAAGTGGTGAATGAATTCCTGAGTTCTCGTTGCTTGCTTATGCAGCTTTTGCTTTACCTACTAATCTTTATCTCAACCCACAAGTTTTCTTGCTTTTACTCTTCTGGGTCTCTCCCTCATCCCAGTGGGGGTTGCGTAAGTATGTGGCTGTGTGATGCTTAATTGCTTGCTGGACTTAAACCATGATGGGCAAAATTCAGATTTCTAAAACCCCTTCTTAGTCTAGGCCAAGGGTATATTGCTTCACTATAGGATGAAGTTTAGTAAGGAGGAATGGTAAGATTAGTGGACTGGAATTTGAGAAAGCAATGCTGGAAAATCAGAAATGTGCTCAGGTGGAAGAGATATTTATTTGGCTGTAGCTTTGCATTCAGAAATGAAGTATTTCTTTTGTAGGAAAGGAGTATCTGAGGGTGGAGAAATAATTTTCAAGTTGTATTCCAGTATTCCCAGATTTTCCATGACTTCCTAGAGCTTCTGTTGTCTGGATCCCGTGTCAGATGAATCTTGCCCATAGAGCTTGGGAATCAGTGCTGTATTTGTAGAAAGGAACTCTTATGAAGTTAACATGCTGTGGAAGAGCACACAGAAATCCTGTAACCTCCACGTTTTCAGTCTAAAACATTTGTGTTAGAGTCTGACATTCTCAGAAGAGCTCAAAATATGTTTCTTCCAGCTTTCTCTGTTGCATTGATACAGCTGATGGACACAATACATTTCTCTGCAGCCTGTTGAGAGGAATGGGCCACTTCAGGCAGGGTGGTTAATTGCTTTGATAAACACTAATAGTAATATTTTAAGTTATAGAAACTTTGAAAATGACAGTCAATACACTGGTTTCCATTTTTAATAACCTTAGCCAACAGGGAGATTGGGATGTGTGGGCCACACATCAAGATGATACCCCATAAGGGGATGGTGGGCAACAACCCCTGATTAATGTTTTAATGACAGGGTGTGTTTTTCCAAAAGAACTGGTGGTAGGATCTTACTCTGAATATCTCTCGCTTCCTTTAACAAGTTGTTTTTGACTAAGTCCTCTTCTCTTTGCTAAAATACAACAGTTTTCATTCTGACAGCATCAACCTGCTCTACAGAATATAGAGCCCCAGTGAGAATAGACCTTTAACAGGAATTTATATCCCAAGTCTGAAATGTGCACTTTATATCTGTTATGATCCCTGGGTGCCTGTTAAGGGATTACTTACATCTTACCATCCTAAGTTTCTTTCCATAAACAAATGAAACCTTTGAGTCTGAGGTTCAAGGAATATGCTCAGATGAAACATGGTTTAACAGCTCTTTGGAGAGAAAGAGATAAGGTGGGAAAGTGAAGAATTGATGACCTATTAACTGTTTCAATTTCCCACCTTGAATTATTGACAACATGTGACATTACAACCTTACAAATTGCTATCTATATACAGCTCAGAAAATACGACCTTTGCATTACAATTGGTCTCAAGATGCCTTCTAGCTTATTACAAACGGCTGCTGCTGGCATATTTTGTTGCAGCTGGAGTGAGTGAAAGAATGCAAGGAACTGAAGAACTTTTCTTGTATGATCAGACAAATCTCAGATGACAAAATGTACAGGGTGATGGCTGAAACATCTCTCTTTCAAGACTGGGCTCACTCCTCTGGATTTTTGAGGTCATCTAATTTTCAGTAACGAAGATATCCAATTAGTTAAGGTTTGTTGTCCTTAGGTTCTGCCCTGTCTCTTTCTAGAGATTCTCTTAAGAGGTGCTAAAAGATCTATGTTACTCTAAGTCCTCCCCTTTCCTTGACTGTGGTGACCAGTGAGTGCAAGCTGAACAGATGGTTTGTCTCATTTGTTCATGGCAAACCAAGTGCACTAAATTCTTGCTTTGTTTTGTTGTTCGTGTGATTAACGCACAAACTAAGGTCTTGTGCTGAATTTGCCCCTGAGATTTCTACTGATCTGGGGGAAGTTCAGCACATGACTTGATTTTGTGTCTTTTCTTCTTAGCACTGTTGAGGAATAACAAGAGATGAAATTAGTGTTGGCAGCCAGAGTGCTCCTAAGACACTTTCTGAATCCTAGGCCTGAGTCAAATTAATTTCTAATTTAATTCCATTAACAAAGAGTTGCCATAAGAGGAGACCTACCATGTTTGTGTATGGAGTGATGCTTTTTATTGTCATTTGTTAGTATAAGATGCTTAGGGAGTGCTAGAAGAGTGTTTGTGGAGGAACCAGTATTTAGAAGAATAGATGTCCCCAACAGTGTTACAAAAGACTGTGCTGAATAAAAATCATCTTTGCACCAGGCTTGTTTGTTTTTTCAGTTTCTGGGAAACATATCTTGTGTCTGTTAGTATAGTGTTCTTCAACACTGACTGAAGATCAGTCAAAAAAGTATATTTTCCCATCTGTGTTGTTGCAAAAAGACAGTAGGATTACAGGAAAGGAGAATAGAAAGCTTGAATTTGACCCATGTGCTGACAGCGCTAGACAGGGGGAAAGCTGTGATTTAAAGTTAGAGCAGGTTAGGGCCTATGAAGTCCATCTGTCCATGCATTTAGAGGACAGGGATGAATGATTTCAAGAATGAAGACCCAGTTCATCATTTTCTCCCTGCCCTCCCTAACAAACTCTCTTAAACTCTGCATGCTTGATGTGTGTAATAAAAACAACCTGCATCACAGAGCTGCTGTTAGGAGTGATCAATTAATGTTTTCAGGGCACTTTTGGGACCTAAAGATGAAAGGTACTTATGGTCATAAGTTTCACTACCATGCTGCCCCAGGATGAAAGTTTTACTTTAAAGGTTCAATTTCTTCCCTGGGGTGAGAGGGAGGCAGTCTATTATTCAAGGACATCATCCTTATCTCTGTTGTAGTTGCATTGTGGCCATGCAACATCACTCAATAATTCTGTCAAGTAGTATCTTTTGCTTGTGACAGAGTGCTAAACAGTGATTTATTGCTTGAATACACATTGCTTTCATGAAAGTGATTTGTTTAAACAACAGTAAAGTACTAAATAAATTATTCATTGCATGCTAATTTTTCATTTTCATATTCTTTTCTGAGCTCCAGAATAAGCAATCTGGGTATTGCATACACCACATGTATCTCAGTGTTTTGGTTTTGTGTGTTCTTCCACCTCAAGTCTTCCCCTGGGACATGGCTCCTTTCCCAGTGAAGGACTTCTGGTTTTAGCCTTCTTCAATTTTGTTGTCTTTTATGATATTTTTCCTCTTTGTTCTTTCTTCACTCAGAGTTGGATGAATTATGTTTAAGTGGAAGCTTGGATTACTGGTTTGGGAAATACTGTGTGTGTTTGGAGTTTGTAGGTATTTCTAAATCCTTCAGAAACTTCTGGGTCTTAACTTGGAAGGCACCACCATAAATATAGCTTGCAAAGTAGGATCCTAATGGCTGACCGGCCTTTCTTCTTAATGTTTGTTTTGGCATGTTCCCTCTATTTGAACATACTGCTCTTTTAGCTGCCAGCGGCTACGCTGGAGCACCAGTTTGCATGTAAGATCAGGTGTGTGAGAAACTTCTCAGAAGCAAGTTTTTGTTTGTAGATATGCAGGCTTTCCATATTTGCCTTAGAAATGGCTTCTCAACACTGAAAATCCTTGTGCCTAGACCGTATTGGGTTTGCGTGGCAAGGTTTTGGTAGGGCGAGGGCTACAGGGGTGGTTTCTGTGGGAAGCTGCTAGAAGCTTCCCCCATGTCTGACAGAGTCAATGCCAGCTGGCTCCAGGATGGACCTGCTGTTGGCCAAGGCCATCAGCAATGGTGTGGTAATGCCTCTGGAATAATATGGTTAAGAAGGGGAAAAAACTGCTGTAGAATCTCCTGTGGAAAGAGGAGTGGGATTTGAGAGAAACAGCTGTGGCGACACACTGGTCAGTGCAAAAGGCAGGCAGGAGGTGCCCAGAGCAGCCTGCAGCCCGTGGTGAGAGGGCAGGCTGTGCCTTGCAGCCGTGGAGGGTCACGAGGGAGCAGAGACCTACCTGCAGCCCAGGGAGGACACCGTGCTGGAGCAGAAAGATGCCTGAAGGAGGCTGTTACCCTGTGGAAAGCCTGTACTGGAGCAGGCTGCTCCTGAAGGATAGCACTCTGTGGGAGGGACCCACAATGGAGCAGTTCATGAAGGACTGCAGCCCATGGGAAGGACAGGTTAGAGAAGTTCATGGAGTGCTGTCTTCAGTGTAGAGAGGACCCCATACTGGAGCAGGGGCAGGATGTGAGGAGTCCTCCCCTGGGGAGGAAGGAGTGGCAGAGACAGTGTGTGATGGACTGGTCACAATCCCCCTTCTCAGTCTCCCTGTGTTGCTTAGGAGGAGGAGGTAGAGAAATCAGGAGTGAAGCCAGGAATAAGGGAGGGATGGGGGGTAGGTGTGTTTAAGATTAGGTTTTATTTCTCATTATCCTAATCTGATTTGATTGGTAATAAATTAAACTCATTTTCCCCAAATGGAGTCTGTTTTGCCCATGATGTTAGTTGCTGAGTTCTCTTTCTCTGTCCTTATCTTGACCCATGAGCTTTTTGTTATATTTTCTCTCTCCTGCCTGGCTGAGGAGGGCAGTGACAGAGCAGCTTTGGTGGGCACCTGGGCTCCATCCAGGGTCAACCCGCCACAGCTGGCAAAGACCAGAGCCTCCTGAATGTCTCGTGAGTGTTTCAATAGCAAGCCCAAGAGCAGGTCAGGCACGGAACAGCCTAGCGCTTTTCCCCAGCTGACCTTTCCTGGATGTCCGCTCTAAATCACTGGCAGTAATTGTGTGTTTAAGCAAGAGCTGCTGATTGACAGCAAATATATCAGAAGGCGTTAGAGAAGAAATTTCCTTCCAAGTAGTTTAGGGCTTCACCCTTCTCTAGTCTTAATTCTAAAATAATCCCCCAAAGGCCTATGTGGGTAGTCAGCCAAATGAATAAACAAAAAACTGCATTTCCCTCTTGAAATGTGTGGAGCTCTCATGCTAATGGCTTTTAAGCATCAATGCAATTATAGTGTGTAATCGATTCTCTCTATACCAACCTTTGTCTTCTGAAATGAAACCTTGTCTCTTTCTTATTTACATTTGTATTAAAACATTCCAAGATGACAGGCATTTTTTTCACTTGTTTTTGTCTTCCTTCCCCTCTGTCCTGACTACTTCTGCTACTGGAAGAAAATTGATTATTACATTTACTTTGGAACCTGAGCATCTCTGCTGTTTTTCCTACAGTAATTTACTTTCTGGAATTTCTTCTTTCTTCTTTTAATTTATTGGATTTTGGATTTTTTTGTAGTTCATTAATCACATGTGGAGCTGCTCAGAAATATTTCCATGAAGCAGATTCTCATTGAATGAAATGATAATTTGTGAAAATAGATTTCAGTATTAAAAAAAGGCCTCAAAGCAGGGAATTAATTCCCCTTTATAAGTTATTCAGCATGTCAGTGTCTAAGGTGTTTTTCTGGAAGGAGGGAGGCCTTAGGTTTGGGTTCCTTTTTGGAGCCAGGAGAAGCAGTAACTCACTGCCTTGACCTTTGGGCTTTAGCTATTACAGAAACAAAATTTCCTTCTCTCTGCTTTGGTGATGGCAGTATTTTAAATTCTTTTTAGACTGTAAAAAATTTTTGTTACGTTCTGATTACAAGCATGAAGACTGGGGCTGTCTTTAAACGATCTGAGGGGGAGAGATGCCTTTTTTTTTTTGCCTCTCTATTATAGTTTGTATTGTTGTCTCCTTTAAAAGTTGTCACTATGCCAGGGACCCCTGTAAGCTGAGTGTCATAGAAACTGCCATACATCTTGCTCTACTGATTGAATTGTACAAGACTAAGAAGGGAAATGCTAGTATCCATGTTTAGCAAACAATTTGTTGTCTACAGTTGGTTTTTGTAGCTGCGAAAAATATGAATAGCTATAAACAGATTTAGACAAATTAATGAGTGCTAAAGCTACCTGTGGTAGCCATACGAACAAAAGAACTGTCATACTTAGCCAGATTCCCTCTCCAAGATAGCTAAAATTGCATGCCTAGGAAAACTTGCATAAGCATTGCGATAGATATATTTTTATTTATTTAATTGACCTCAAAGCACATCTCTTCCCTAAACTTCTCCTGTCTCCCCTTGAACTGACATTTTCAGTATCCACAAATACAGTGGGAATGAAACTCCCCACTCATGTATATGTATTTTGAACCTCCCAGTTTCACTTGCTGTCCTAGGTCTTGTGAGCTGAAAAAGAGTGAATAATCAATTCAGGATACTCATGACTTTACAGATGTCTTTCATATTTCCTTTGAGAGTTGGAGTAATTTCTCACTTAAAAAAGGCTGTTCCACATCTTTGATCATCCTTACTTGCTTTCTCTGATCCTTCTATTATTAGGTACAATAATCACAATAGTTTTTGTGTTAGGAACAGTGTAATCTACTGATGATAAATTTATGAAAGTTAATAAGGGGAAGAATCACCCTCTACAGAGACAATTTTAATGCTTTCTCTCTACTTCTGCTATAGCCTCCTGTCACTTATAGGGTAATGGGCAATATCAGACGTTTTTTCTGTCCATTGAAGGATACCAGAAAATGGGATCTAGCTGTATAACCATGTGACTGTCCTTCTCTATCATCATACTTTCTCTCTTATTTTGCCTGCTGAAGTCTTTATATAAAGAAACCTGTTGATCTGCAGTCCAGGTGGAAAGCAAACCACAAAGGCTTCATGTCTCCATAGTTCTTGGTACTTGCATAATTTTTGTAGAGACCCTAATACTTGCTGACTGCTATAAAATTGCTAAATAATAATAATAATACAAAGAACAAGATTTGTACGAGTAATTTGCCCCAAATAATGAGTTCTCTTGAGTTTGTCTTTTATTCATGAGCAGCCTGTAAAATTTTCAGTCATGAATTATTCAGACTTACTTGTGAATTTATTTGAAAACATTTCCTCACACAGCCACCTCACCAGACAACTCATTGAGACTATTCCTGTGTTCTGGTTGTGTTCCCCTTTTCTTCTCAGTCCCAAAGTTCTGTGCTGTATTGGGAAGGTAGAGATGAAGATAGGTGTTGCCCAGTTATTTCAAGTCTTGGAATGGTGCATACTCTTTAAGTACTGCAGCCTAGCCTGAGAAACAGTTTATTAACACATAATGCATAAAAAAGCTTCAGTTCCTTTAGCTTCCTGCTCAATTATAGCAGACCAACATGCTTGTGAAAACTAATTTAGTGCTTATTTGTTATTGACTTATGTTCCTGCTAAGTAGGTAATGGAAGGGATCCCCAGAGTTTAATAAGGGATTCATGGATCACTGCCCATTGAGGTGTACTTAAATCGTCTTGATTGTGGCTGGATATTTGTTTCTGTCTTCCCAATTAAAAGGCAGTGTGATGGTTTGATCAGGAGAGTCTTGTAAAGCATAGTTACACCATTCCCTTTTTTACATAGCTATATGCATTACAATACCTTCTTAACATGATAGTGTTATATTGAAGGCTTCTTATGTTCTGTGCCTGTGTGGGACAGTCCCTATGCCTAAACATTTGCAGCCCGTAACAAGAGTTATTGGTTAGGATATATAATCCCAGAAGCTCTGGATGTGTTGTGTGATCCTTGCAAGTGTGGAAAGTACCACAGGAGGGGGAAGACTGTGGTGACTGCTCTTTTCTCAAATTGTGGCACATCCTGGAGGTCATAGTGTAGAGTGTGTAGCTGGCACATGACTGAAACTAGCAGCTTTCTGTCAGGTTCTTAGTTCTAATACAGAACTAATGTTGGTGTTCATGACGAATCATCTCAGTTATCCTGTGCTGGAAATTAGTATGCACCTAAGGCTGTAACTTGAAACAAAAATCCCTAGTCCTGGGCAAGAAGTCAGGTCAGAATAGCATACTCAAGGCTTTCATTGGGTGTTGGCAGGTAAACCTTGCTTTTTATTTTTTTTTTTTCTTGGGAATTCAGAGGTCAGAAAGAGATGTCTGGTCACCACGCTAACAGTCTACAGAAGAAACTGTTTCAGAAAGCTGCTGCATTAGAAATATTTTCTAAAAATATACTATTTGCATTGCTGTCAAATAATATCAGCAAAAAGTTGAGTAAGCAGCAGTCTGTACACAAGTAATGCTGAGAGCTGATGGTGTGCAAGACAGGAAAGTTGGACTGTTGACTAAATGCTTTGTGTCTGTGGCTTATCCCAGGCAGCTGCACTCTTGACTGAAACAGATGCAAATGTACATGTAAAACATGGCAGTCTGAAAACATTAAAGCAGAAGTGCTGGTTTTGCCTTCATAAGCAAAAATGCCTCGTGTGATTTTGAAATCGGAGCTTGAATCCTGTAGCGTCAATCTTTTTGGCATGTCTTTAGGTCAGTCTAGAGGTAGCATTGTAAAAAAATCAGAGTCCAAGAAGTTATAGTCAATACCTTTAAAAATTTGATTGTGTTCTGTTCAAAAAAATCTTACCATGGAGCTATGAAGGTTGCTTGTTTGAATTTAGTACCTTGTTGTGCTGTGTAAAGTGTAAAGCATCTACAGGCAGGACCTGGGGGTGGTGGTGAGAATACAGCTGATAAAATGTATCCAGGATGAGAGCACTGTTGGTGTAAATGAGTGTGAGTTCGATCAACACAGACCCCTTTGTGTAGTGGGTCTTTGATAATGGCAATCAAACCTTGAACACAACAATTGTTCCAGTCTGCACCCTTATTTAGCCTATCTGGACATGTTTTAACATAGTGTTCCCAGGAGTAGATTTGCAGTTGTCACTGAGTAGTGGAAGTGTTACTGATCCCTGACCTAGTGTGCTATTAGCTGGCTCAGGTACTGGTTTCTGTGTAGCTGTGACAGAAGATAATTCAGTGTGAGCTTGCTTGCTTTCTGGGTACACATCATTAGCAGCAGCAGAGTTACAGAGTCAGAGTGTAGCTTGTCACTTCCTTCGCAATGTGTTATGAACCTGATCAACAGCAGTGTGCAGATTTTTGTTCACTACCTTCCTGGCCTTCTAGTTTGGCAGTGTTTGATGACACTAAATATTTTTTTTGCCAGAGGAGAAAAGTCAGGTTAAAGGTGATCCTTGCATTATATTTGGAAATAACGCTGCAGTGAAGGATGAGCTTTAGCCCCCACCCTGTGGGAGCCTCGCTAGATGCATTTGTAGAGCAGTTGAAAATAAGGCCAAGACAAAGATGTAAGCTAATGCTAAACCTGGGTTAGAAGTGCAAGGAAGAGTGTGGCAAGACAGCATGGATCAGTTGAACATCAGCTAAGGTAGGTTTGGGAAAATTTTAGCCATGCTTACCATAGAATTTCTCCCAAGACAGTAAAGATCCTCCTAGGGCCTAAACTGGTAAATTCACAGAGCAATCTCTTTTGTCCAGCCACTGATGTGAAACTTATAGATGGACCTTCAGATCCCAAGTGCTAAAAAGCAATCACAAGTCAGGAGTGATTAACGAAGTGTGTTTTCCTTGAAACTGCTGTTTTGGTTTGAAGAGAAGCATATTGGTGTCCAAAATGTGGATACTCTCTCCTTCCTAGCATAGCCACTGGGAACTGGTTTAGTTTGGGAGATGGGTGAACCAGGTTTAAGTACATCTTTTGTCTTTTCCCGGGTGACTCTGCTAACCCAACAAACCTTCTGTCCATTTCTTGCCTGCTGGGGCTTTTCCACTTTGTCTAAGTAACTCAAAAAAAACCATTTTTAGTGCTATACCTTATCGTTAGTGCACTCACTGGGGGATGTGGTAAACCAGGATCAAATATCTTTTTGTCTGACCTATCAATGTAGAAGTAATGAAGTTTTGTCTCCTCCTTTTCCCTACCTGCTATGACAGAATAACCCACTTCAGTTGCAGATCCTAATGAAGGAACAGACTCCCTGAAAGCTTGCATGTCTCTGTAAGGGTTATCGGTATTCACAGCAGACTTGGCATAAGATTGGATTTTCAGCTCCTTTTCACTGTATCTCTAGTTTGCTCATTCTTTTCTTCTTGCTTTTGTTAGCTTGCATTTATTGGTAAGTAGTAAAAAAGGGAGGAGAAACACAGTCCCAGAAAACAAAAACAAAGGAAGAAATAAAAAACAGGCGAGACAATATTTTTCATTTCATTACTGTGCTTCTTCACAGCCCCTATTCTGACATTTAGAACAACATAATATGCATGTCTCTGTTCATTAGGTTCCTCAGTACTACATAGTGACAGCCACAGAGGAAAAGAAAAAAAAAATAAAAAACGCAATCTAACCAGTGCAGGCTAAATAAAGAAATGAGAACAGCAAAGGAGAAATATGTTTTCTGAAAAAGTAAATATAACCGAAATCGTGGCCTTGCATAGGTTATTCAAATATCATTACAAATGGGAAAAGAGAATACAGAGCTCTAGGGCAGAAGTAACTAATCTTCTGCCCAATGACTTGTTTGTTTTGCACATGTATGCTTGAGCAGATCTATTGCTAGTATTTGAACCACGTGACACAAAGAGACTGCTGGAACTAGAAATATGCTTAAAGATATTCGGGTACTTAAACAGGTCCACAAAAATGAGAGCGTTTCCTATAGGAAAGCCCTCATTTTCTGGAAATAGGGTATCTGTGCCAAGTGGAGATATCTAAGCTATTACCTAACAAACTTGTGCATACATATGCGGCAGCATGGTGCCAAATACAGATATTTGCTTGGAAATGTTAAATGTTAAGGTTTTTACCCTAGATTTACTAAGGATACCTGGATATAGCAATATTAAAGTTCTAGATTTAGCTAGTCTGTAGCTAATGTGTATTTGGATGGGTCCAGGGATGCCTCAGCAGCAGGATTGGTAGACCTATATCAAAAAGAAACATGATGGAATGCAGCTGTGGTTCCCCCCTCATCAATTCCAAGAGAACTACAGCACTCTAAAATTGTGTGGGTTTTACTGAAATTTATGGGAAAGAAAAAAAAGAACAAAAGCGATGTTTCAGCTCTCTGGAAGGTGAAATATTTTGATTTCTCATATTGGCATTTTCAATTTTTGTCACTTCACATTCTTCTGGGGATGTTGGTTACAGTTTTTTGGTTGTTTTTTTTTTTTCCCTTAAGTGAGTGGATTAAAATTTTTGATGTAGCTTTCTTTCATGGAAGCTTTGAATTTGTGATTTTTTTAATTTTTTTTTTTTCTCAGTCTGTTTAGCACCAGTAATTGCACACTGCTAATCTTAGTATTCCATAAAATTAACCTGATTGTAATTCTTGGGGTTTACAGATGGGGAAAGTTTCTTGATTCTTGTATGATCTTCCCCAAGATTACATCAGTTAGTGGCAAAGAATGGGTGGAAACTCCCCCTGTTTTTTCTTTTTAATCTGCCAAGTTCCTATGCCTGTTATCTTCAGGTCTGCTTCTAAAACTACCAGATGTCAAAGTATTCATTAGGGGAAATATTCATTAGTCATTTACATCTCTGCTTCCTCTGGCAAGAGGAGGAGGAGAGGACCAAGAGAAGACGACAAGGCTTGGAAAAAGATGTAAAGCAACTGTCCAGCTGCTTTGCAGATCCAAGAGAGGCTTGAAGCCGAGGGCATGTGCAATTCCCACATTGTAATGAAGGCCTCCATGCAAGCTGGCACTGAACCTCTTTGAGTTCACTGCTACCTTTCATCGGGAGAGTTCTTACTCAGAAAGGCTTTACGTGCACACCCCTTCCTCTTCCTTTTTCTCCACCCTTAATTTTTATTTATTTGTTAAGAATGGGATTTATAGAGGATGCTGTGAAAGGATAGCAGTGACATGGTTCTGTATCTGGAGCCAACAGCTGCCCTGCTGTCACTGATAAGCATTCCTGGGAGGGTGGAGATTGAAATTTAGTGCTTAGAAAGCCCTAATTGGAGCAAGCCTTCGTGAGGCATATGTGCCCACTGAAGCTCTTCCATCTGATGCCTTGGCAGACGGCTGGTGCTTCACAGGCCGGCTGCCTCTCTGAAGAGGGACCCTCCAGATTAGAGGAAAGGACCCTCTGGACAGCAGTGAAGTTGTGTATTTTGGGGACAGAGAGTATATCCATGTCATGGTTTCCTGGGGAGCAGGGAGGGATCATGGAGGCTGTGTGAACTGCTCCCATGGTAGCAGGGGGATGGATGCTGTCTTCTGGGCCCTGGGCCAAGGCAGGAGTCACTGTGGGGCTATTTCAGTAGGACTTGCCACTCAGTGGATTGGGGTCACACTGGATCGGTCCCCAGTTGCCACAGAGTGGTTGTTGCTTGGGACATGGCCTGGGGTTGGTGGCTGGGGCTCCTGGAGGGGCCTGTGGGTGACTTGCTGCTGTGGGCCCATGGGGAGGAGGCAACCACTGAGGAAATTGGGATCTGGGGACAGACCAGGGGGTCATGCAGAAGCTCACAGCTGGGCTGGTCCTGGTCCTGGGGGGAGCCTTGGGGCAGGCCCCTGGTCTCTGCGCAGGGCTGCCCTCAGCACTGCCATGACCAGGC
Source organism: Rhynochetos jubatus (assembly GCA_027574665.1). NCBI lineage: Eukaryota > Metazoa > Chordata > Aves > Eurypygiformes > Rhynochetidae > Rhynochetos > Rhynochetos jubatus. The sequence goes on along the minus strand of CM050655.1, from coordinate 30,725,655 downwards.
CCTGCATACACCTCAGGGCGAGGAGCAGTGCAGGCTGACAGCAGGGCCTTGCAGCCCGGGCCTGTCCCAGAGCCAGCTGGGGAGCAGGGCAGGCTGGGTAAGCCCAGCCCACCTCTCTGAGGACCCTCTGCCGCAGCAGCCTTCATTCCTCCGTGAAGCTGTTTGTGTGGTGTCACTGAGACACAAAGTCGTGGCGCCTCCCCCCAGCACTGCCCTCTGCCTGGGGTTTGCATTTTAACAGCCTGAGTTTGCAGCCAGTTATTTATGGATAGCAGGATAAGGCTCTCATTTTGGACTTAAAGCAGTAAGTGTGTATACAGAGAGGTGAGATACTAAAATGGGAGCAGATAATAAGGGAGGCCTGTTTCTTCTGGAAGATGTTTGTTGATGGTTGGCCCTGCTAAACTACTGTTTTTCAGGTGCCTTTCCTGTGTCCTGCATCAGCTGAATGTGACTAGTGTGCGTGCAGATAAGAAATGCTTTGGGCAGCTTCTCTCCATGCTATGAGGGATTTGAGAGTTGTGCTGTAGAAACAGATGTCTGTCTGCTGTATGTGCTCTGTCCCCTCTCTGTGTTGGAGTAACTCTGTGCTCGCTTGTGCCCTCGACTCCCACATTGCCATGCTTTTTCTGCTCTGTGTCACATGCTGAGCGTATTAGAAGCAGACAGTTCCTGGTGTGGCTTGTTTAGGGTTGTCTGTGTGTAAGGGACAGGATGGCTTTTGCCTTTGGAAATGGCAGTGGTGAGGTCTGTTCCTTGCTCCTGGTGCAAGCAGCCACATGGCTATTGCTCTACCACAGTGGTGCCAGCTTGGGCAGAGCTTAGGGGCTGAACTTCCTCAATTTGGCAGAGAAGCAAAGAATTAGGTTGAAGCTGGTGATGTTCTCAGGGGGGAAGGGGGATGTGTATTTGTGAGCCTCGTTTCTTAAGAACCCAGGCTGAAAATAATAATATAGAGGTATATAGATCAAGATTTTTGCCAGATAAGAAGTGTTGTGCGTCTTTAATTTACTGCGGTTTTAATGGGATAGAGAGAAAGACAAGATATACAGTGATCTGGCAGGGAGAAATGCAAAATAAATTAGTAGCAATAGTAATGGTCTGGTAGTTTATGTCCCAAATATAAGTCTTGTTAAGGGAGCGCATCATCTTGAAAGTCAGTAATTCAACTTTTTAAAACGATATTAACAAAAAAGCAGGCTGAAATGTTTTGCTGGAAATTAATTTTGATAAAATTGCTTTCTTCTCCTGGTAAGATAATTTTATTGTAGAAGTGTCTGTTTTGGCAGAAGGGAAAAGCTGTGTATCAAAAGAGCTAATAAAAATTCTAAACCTGAAAACACTGCCATTCTGGCTAAATCTAAAACTTTTCACTGAGGTCATAGGAATGTTGGTTGGTAGAGACATCTGGAGGTCCCTAGTTCAACCTCTTAATAAAAGTAGAGTTATCACTAGCTATAGATCAGGTCAGCCATGGCTTTCTCTAGCCAGGTCTTCAAAGCTTCAAAGGATGGATGGTTTACAGATGTTATGGGTAGCCTGTCCCAGTGTTGAACTGCTGTCCTTACAGAGATTTTTTTTTTTCCTGTTGTCCAGTCTGAGTCTCCTAGCAAAAACTGGTGATCATTTGCTTGTGTTATATCTTCTGCTATGAACAAAAAGAGTTTGACTGGAGCCAGGCCAGTGGGTTATCTGTGCACTACAGCTGTGAAAAAGATCAGCAGTTTCAGTGCTTGTGAAACAGAGCAGAAAGTAATTACTATTTCTACTTCACACAGCAGATCTTGTGTTGTATCCTGAAATATTGTCTAGCATGTCAGCCTCTTTCTACTGCACTCTGCCTCCTGGGCTTAAAGGAAGAACCTGTTGGCAATATCATGCAGAGGAGTTGAGCAAGAAAAGATCTGATTGGCTCAACATATATCTCTGCAAATACTTCCCATGTCAGTTTAGGCAAATGCTTTTAACAATTCATTCAATTATGCCAAGCACCCATTAAAGGAATCCTAAGCCCTCCCTGGGGTCACTTCAGTTCTATGAGATTGTAATTGTTTGAGACTAACCATGATTTCTTCTTTTGCCTTCAGGTGATTCTAATCCTGACAAAGCTGTATGACTACAACTTGGGAAGCATCACAGAGAGCTCTCTTTGGAGGTATGGAGATAAATTGAGTTAATAATTACCACCTTACTGAAATAGGAAGAGCCTGATACAATTCTTTTATTGAGTTTAATTGGATTTTTTTAAATGTGCTGGAAGGTTTGTAGCTAAACTCTCTCACTTGTATTCTTTCATATTCAAGGACAAAGAGTCTGAAGTCTGATTGTCTTGTTTCAGCTAGATAATGTACCTCATGAATATGCTATCATTTGATTTCCTCTTTCCCATCTTATTCAGAATCAAAACCAATTCATTTATTTTTAGGAGAACTCAGCAGCCTTAAGTCCTTGTTTACAATGAAGGATCTCATAGCTGTCTACTGCCCTAATGATTCTTATGAAAAGTCAGCACTATTAAGACCAGGGGAATACCTGTAAAATGAGTATTTTGTCAGTTTCTTCAGAACTGGTAGTATTAGTACTAGATAATTGACTTCTACTTGTGCGATGCTGACAACTAGACTGGTTTATAGGGAATGCCTTGATACTTCCATGATTTCAAAGCATATCATGCACACTGAACCAAAAGGAAGAGTTGGGCTATGGTCTGTATTTAAGACTGATATCTGGATTCAGTGAGAGCAGATGGTACCTGTTTTTACGTCTCTGAAAAATTAAAAAAGTTGCCAGTGCACTTCATTGTCATTCCTTGATCCTATTGCCTTACATAAGCTGCAGGTGGTTACATTGTGCTCTGTCCTGAGCCTGGCTCTGCTGTTGGATCCCCACTCACCATGTGGGCATGCCCTTAGGTCACTAATAAATATCCCTGTGAAGGTCCAGGACAGCTTCTCTGTTCTTGGTGTGATGGAAAGAATTGAAAAGATAGGCATCTGTTATTATTTAATGCAACTGACAGAGTGGTTATTAGCTGTTGCTCCTCCTGGCTGCTTAAGTGACATGTTAATTTAAATCTCCCTGCTTGTTTAAAAAGGATAGAAGAAATAGAATTGAGGGAAGGGGAGAAACTTTCATTTGTTTCATACCTCTAGATTTGATGCTGGGGAATGGAAGGAAAGCATGGTCTCAAGTCTGGTTTGATTTCTGATGGCAAGAGTTTTGTTTCTGAAGGATGGAGGAGAAAGACAAGTAGTTCTGCAGGTGCCCACAACTGAAGAGGAATCTTGCTTTGAATACCTGACAAAGAAATAGCACTCTTGCCTCCTGTGCAGAGTGAATTCTCAAAAGGTTGATGAATGATGAGGAGCTGTTTAGAAGCATGTCACAGACACAAGTCATTTATGCTATAGCTGGTTATAAGCACATCTGTCATTTGAAGGTGTAGTTGGTGATATAAGCAGTCTTGTGACTGATGGGACTGTAACCATCTATAACACAACTATGCCATCACCTACAAGATATGAATCTGTCTTCTTTATAAACACACTGCTACCTGCTAGGATGGCATGCCTTTGTAATTTTTCAGCCAGCCTAACTACAGCTGGCTACTGCACTAATGGGTGGAGATCGCCCTTCTAAAACGACCGATGAATTGAGAGACCACTGGTGACAGACATGAAGGGATGAAATACAGTAAGAGAAAAGAGATGGGGAGAATCTATACAGTCTTCTAGAGTGCAAAGGCTCTGTGCTCACCAAGATTTGGATAGCAAGTGAGCTGCTGCTTCTGTACATGGTAAATAAGGTTTTGCATCAGGCTGGGCCTGACTTTAATTACGCTGTTATCCTCTCAGCAGACTTTTTCTACAGTTTTAGTTGGTTTTTTTTATTTACTATTTGTTATTCTTTTTATAGAAGAGGAAGAAAACAGAAGATATCTGTCACTGAGCAATTAACTGAGTGTATTGGATTTATTTTTCTTCCTCTCCTAGCTATCTCTCAGATCACAAAGAGGATTAAGCTGTAAGAGTTAGGAGAAGATATTTTCTACCACAGGAGTAAGATAAGCTTACGTTTCCAATAAATAAAAATGTCAGAATAGTGACTGTGGTATCCATGAGCTGCAGACAGCTGTGGGGGAGGACTAATCTTTTTTTCTGTTTGTAAATATGATGCTCTGGAAAGATGTGTGAGCAGGACACTTTCCCTCAGGGCTTTAAGGAGCTAACAAGCAGAGAGTGCTGCCATTTTCCTCTGCCTTCTTGTAGCTCTGAATGGGGTCAGGAATAAGTAATTTCATGGAACTTGCTGTAAAAATAGTAGTAGTTAAACTTCATTTTTCATCCAGAAAGTAGGAAGATGTAGAGTTTGCTTGATTTGAGAGCATTTATGCTCTAAATCGTGCTCTGTTAGTTCTGGAGGATATTGATGATACTCCTACAGTCAAAGCTGTCTGAACTCTGAGCTCGCCATTTCAGGAGTCTGTAATGCTTCCAGCCCTGTCCTTCACTGCTCCTGGTTTCTGCAGTAAGGAAGCTGTAGCACATATACTGTAAAGGAGTCTTGGGGTGTCCAAAAAATGCCTATGGCTCATAGATCTAGCTTTAACTTTCTATATGTAAAGCAAGGGATGTTATTTGTTTGTTGGTGGGGTTTTTTTTGTTTGTTGCTGGTTGTTTGTTTTTTTTTTTACTCCTGGAGAGTTATGAATGGATTTAGCTAACTGACATCTACAACATTTTTAAGATTGGTGATAAATATTACAGTGGTCACAAGAAAATAAAGGTTCTCAGAACTCCAAGGCTCTGTTTCTAGCTTTTTCATGGTCTTTTTGTTTAACCTTGAAGTAGTGTTTTAACCACTCTATCAGTTTACTCATCTCCACCTTCCAACACCACCAATCCACATCATCATGCAACACTGTCCTTTCAAGAAAGAAATTTGTTGTGTAAACCAGAGAAGAATCGGGTCCTTCAGAGCATCTCCACCTCTCAGTATAGGAGTAACCTTTGTTTATTCCACGGGACAACTTGAAATAAAGAACTCGCTGTCCTTATTCATTGTCCTTATGAGGACAGTGTTCTTATCCTGTTCTGCTCTCAGCCACTGCTGGAGACAAGATATTCGGATAAGGTAAACCAAGGTACTTGGTACCAAGGTCTGTGTACCGTTGTGTTTTGTCTGTATGTTGGGTAGTCCCATATTCACCATTATGCATAGGAGTGTTTTGGTGGAAAACACCTATTGTTGGAGATGGGTTTGCATTAGTATGTCAGGTACTGAAAAGGAGTAGTGGCTGACAGGAGTATGTTATTTTCTCTTGTAACTGCTCTAGGAACAGAAACTACAGGAAGAGGTAGATGTAGGTCGAGGATCATATCTGAGTACAACCTTGCAATATTAGCCAGATGATGTCTGTTAGACATCTTTCTCTCACTTGAATCTGTTATTTGAAAAGTCTTGACAATGCGGTGACCCCAGTTATGTGATTATAAATACTGTAAATACTTTGAAGCCTCACATATGGATGTTTCTGCATACAATTTTCTGGCTCCTTGCTATGTAAGAATGCCCTCTGTGATTGGAGCTATAGCCAGCCATGTCATTTTCAGTATTGTTGACGTGTTTGTGAAGATTTTCTTCCCTAGATTAGAGAGTTCTTCATGTCAGCAGGAGATGTGAAAGATTGTCAGTATTGGCTTATGTACTTTGAGGGGAATTTCCAGGATATGTCTGTTATTGTATTCATCATTCTCCTGTATGTTTTATGCTGGTTCCTTCTGTTTTGCAGATGGACTGTTCTCAGCTCAAATTTATTTTCTACCTGCTGAGCCACATTAATAAGGTCGTAACTTGTGGCTTAGTGACACAGTGTGCTCTGCAACAGCAGATTAGGGTCTTGTAGCCGAAGTAGGTAGGAGAAGCAAATCTGTATGAGAGAAGAATTGACAAAGTGATGGGAAGGAAAGTCTCATTAAGCACATTTTAACCAGTTTTGTGAGAAAGGGGAGCTTGAAAAGGACTCTTTAAAATGCTTTTGTCTATAAATATGGTGCTTCACTTGCTCAATCTAAGTCACTTAACTATCAGAGCTTATAAATGCTGCTACATTATCTCCCATGGGTATTTAGTGAAATTGTAACAATTACATGTCCTTGTGTCTGTCTTTTTTTTTTTTTTCATTTTTGCTCCTGCAAACATATGAAACACTGGCTGTTCTGTGTATAGATGCTGGAGGGCATATTGGGGGGGAAAGAAGAACAGGTTTGCACACTGAGCTATTCATGTAGGAAGCAGTGTCTTAATGGTTTGATCACAGTGGGAGGTCTGCTTGCACTTGGAAGCAGGCTTAGAACATGGATTTCATGCACTGAGTGAGTGTGCAGCTTAGTGCAGCCTTTTCCCTCTATGATGGGACCCTCTATTCAGCCATCGGCACCCCTAGGGACCTAGCAGTTTCTATAGTTATTTTTTATATGATGGCACTCATTTTACCCTGGTGACTAACAATAATAAAAACTTTCTGCACAGTCAACTCTTCTAGTTGGTTGCCTAAGTTTCCTGGGATATTTTTCCTGCTGTCAAAAAGAGATCCAATAAAGCTGGGGGGGAGAGGGAGGAGGAACCCAATCAACACAAAAATCCACACATAAGATCTGCCTAGGAAACAATGCACAGCAGATGCTTAACTAGATCCTAATTTAGCAGAAAGCTTAAATCTTATTGAAGTTTACCACATTCTTACCTTCCCTGAAGAATGAGGGCCAGTATAACCCTTGCATTTTGTGGTATAACATCTGTCTTTGTTTAATCAGTGCCAAGTAAGTTCTGCCTTTACGTAGCTTGAAGAATCATGCCCTGATATTTTGAAGGATCAGATTTGGTTGAGGATTTAGTTATGTGCTCCTCATTTCTAGGTCTGTGTGGATAAAATATTCAACACTAATGACGATGCAAGTTTATTAAGAATATTAAAAGTGTTTACTATTGCAGCCAGTCATGAAATCTAAGAGTGTTATGAAGTAAATTAAAAAAACCTCTAATCCATTTTCTGCATGAAAAAACATGTAAATCAAAGTAACAAATATTAATACTGATATATTAACAATATACTGTTAAATAACAGATGCATAATGTTCATGCCACTGTATAGACATAAGGTGTTCCAGTGAAGTTTGTCATTCTTGTTCTGCAAATTAGAAGATGAGTTTACACATCTGTTTCCTAGACTGTATGTGTTTCTGCAAATTATATTGGTAAAACCTAGCAGAACTATCTCTGGTTTTGGTCCACGGGGTTCATCTGTCTGTTGTCTGTGTAATAACTGTAGACAAGCTGGACTGGAGCTGATATGTAGGAGGTAAGATAAACAACACGGTAGTTGCCAGTTCATAAATAGAAAGCAAAACACTCTTTATATTCTGATATTTCCATCCCTTTTACATCTATGCAGTCACTCTTCCTTTTACAAATGGGTAATAGTGTACTTATCCTTTCAGAGGTGTATGTTTTCCACTAATCACAAAAAGAAAAGAATGTATTTGGGGCTGAGCTCGGGTAACCAAAAAACTACTCCAGTTGAATGAGCTATACTAGCTTGAGATCTGAACTTTAAGGTCTTCAGATCCAAAGTTCAAATATTTCTGAATCTGTACTTTTAGAATTATCCAGGCAAACATTCAAAGTTTATTGTTATTACAAGAAGAGCCAGGTGTGTGTCATTGGGTCCTTCCTGAAGGAAGTAGTGAAACACCTGGAAACCATGTGCTGTAAAAATGCGTATTTAAATATATACCAGTGGTATGTTTGCTGTGCAGTATAAACTGACTCATGTTTACACAAAAAACATAGTGGCTTTCTTAGAAGTGTAATTGTCTTATTTCTCTAACCTACCAAATAATAATTGGACAAAACAGAAAAGGAGAAATAAAGCCCATGATTAATCAACTTGTGTCTTCAGTAGTGATAGCAAACCCAGCTTTTGTGTGGTCCTGTTAGTGGCTCCTGTGCCTCTGAGCACAACATAGTTCTCAGCAGCTTTTCTTCCTCAATTCAGAAGCTTGGATGGGGGGAAGTAGGACATCAGTGTGTGAGCTGTTCACTAGGGAACTGTTCACTAGAGCCATGGGGTGAGACTCCAGATCTGTGTGTGTGCCCCAGTGTTTTTAGTGAATACTGTGCTTCACAGGGTGATGGAGCTATTAAGCCCAGGAAGGTTCAATTTGCTGTGTCATTAGGGTGTATTGCTGAGGGCCTATGTGTATTCAGGGCTGAGAAGGTTTGTGCTTGTACGAAAGGGACAATTTGAGGGAGACTCGATTCCTAAGGAGCAGGGAATTAGTTTGCAGCCTCATGAAGGCTTGAAGGAGGCACATGGAGATTCAGGAACTTTACTATCCTGGCTGACAGCCTCCCCCTGCTATTGTGCCAAGTCATTTCACTGGTGAGATGCATTAAGTGGTGTCTGAAGATGTGGCCTGTCGATTATGAACAGCTATTGTGATGCGCTCTAAACCTATACAGTACTTTGCAATGGGAGGTAAAAAGCCTTCCTTTTTTTTCACCCATTATTTCCACCTACCCCCCAAATGAGTTTCTTCTGTAGGAAAGTTGCATGAAATTTTCTAGCGTGTATTTTACTGTGTGCTGTGTAGTTGGGTGTGAAGATAAAACCTCTTTTCAATGATCTTGAAATCTAGATAGCATATCTATGAGAGACGCTGAGTTGAAAAGTAATAGAAATTCAGAGACGACACATGTATTGTGTATTAAATGATTTCATAAGGAGAGGTAGAAAGAGACATATCTGATCTTCCTCCCAAGGCAAAATTCTTGCAGAAAGACAGTGTTGTTTGTTCTGCTAATGGGCTTTTATTGCTTTATTTCAGGACTCTCTGTGTATGTGTTCCCATTCATTTCCTTCTGTTTTTCCTTCAAGTGTGAGCTCCTGGAGTCAGGTGACTGCTCACAATATCAGCTTTTTTGTGCTCGACTTCCTGGTTTTCACATGGTGAAGAGAAAATCGAATGACTCCAACTGCTGTATAGATGGGAAAGTCCAAACATAGATTCTTCACACTTGGTTCCTGAGAGCTTTTTTTCTTTATTGCTTAAAGTGTCTTGGCTGGAAAGACAGATCAGGATGGGATGGAAGGGGACACCCCTGCAGAGTTAACTGGGAACCAGGTATTTCCCATATATAACGGAGAAACACAGTTGGGTGGAAAGGCCACAGACACTGGAAGATGGTCTGAGGAGATGGCAGGTTCCTTGGAACTGATTAAAAGCTGCCAGTCTTCCCCAGGAGGGTGTGACTGTTGGTCTTGAGTGCCCAAGAGATTTTTGTTAAGCTGTAGGCTTTAAAATCTGCACAGCACTCAGCTGCCAGTCTGATGGGCACTGTAACCGCTGGGGAACAAAGGGACTGCAGTCAAAATCAGGCCAGCACTGCCCTTTTACATTTTAATACAAAAGTTATTTTAAATAAGCTCAAAGGGAAACAGGAGGCCAGAAGAACTGTGTGCTAAATAACACTTCTGTAAGACAGGAGGATAAAAGGAAACTGTAGGCAAGTCTAAGCTCCCATTGCCCTTTATCAACAAGTCACTGTGTTCTTACTGATAGTTCAGGTGTGTTTACATTGTCTCTGGTTGTCTCAGCTCCAAAGGATCGGTCTAGGAGGCTGAAAACCACACATTTTAGGTCTCCTCTATTTATTTCTGTCCTTTCTTGTAGAAAGCAATGTATTTCTTGTTTAGAGCTGTGGACTGAGAACCACAGGTATGAGTCCTAGCCTTCCTATCTACAGTTTCAGGCAAGGTTCTTCACCACTGCATGTGTGGGTAATGGGGTTATGTTACCTGTCCATTTGTAGTCAGTGAGCTGAGAGTTTTGGATTAAACTGGCTAATTAAAAATAGTCCTGGAAGAGAGAGAGTGGAAACACAGCTGCATAAGCCTACCGTATCCATCCATGGCTGAAGCCTAACAGAGATTTGCTCTATGCTTACCAAGCCAAACTTGTGGTGTATTCTCATCCAATACCTAAGAAGACCTTGAGAAACTCTTGGCTGTCTTTCTAGGCAGGGTGGATTGTCATCTTTGGGTCAATTTATGACATCTTTAGTTTGGATTCTGCCCAAACAGAGACTAATCCTTGCAAAAGGGTAAGAAATGAGATTGAAAACCGTACCTTTAAAATAGTCAGTTCTCTTTCCAGGGAAGGAAAATCAACATAGATGATGATTTATGTCCATGAACTGTGTGGCATTGCTGGGAAGAACTGCTCAATGGGAGAAGCCCTAGAGGTAGCAGCAAAAAGAAATCTTAATGAAACTCACTTGTAATAGATGTTTCTTTATGCACATAGGAAACAACCTTTTTCCTAATAGTGTCTGTAACTTCTCAGCTCCTCTGTTCTTGTGCTTTCTGTGAGGTGGGGGAGGCAGAACTACAGCCTTTTTCCCCTCTGTACTCCATGGTAGCACTGCCTAAGTGGAAGCAACACCCTTCCTTACTGTAGAGCAGGTAAGAATGTGGAATATTTTCACAATTTTTCCTCAAAATGAGTTTTCCTTGCTGGAGTCTTCCAGATGTGGTCTGCTTTTTTTTCCTAGCCTGTCTCCAACAGTGCGCGGTAGAGGGCAGCTATTATCAGTGTTAAACTCTCAGTAAGAAACCCACTGCCTTTAGGATAATCTTTTCTTTCTTGCCCCACTAGAGAAATTAGCTTATACCCTGAAACGTGAGGTTTGGATGACTTGCCATATTAACATTAATAACGAGTTAAAAGTGTAACTTATATATATATTATAGACTATTAAATTATTGGCCCTTTCCAGTAAGCACATCTGTGGCTTGCAAGACTGATGTCCTTTTGCTGTGAGCAGTGTGCACTGACTACAGGCATTGTGGAAATATAATTTCACTTCCCTGCCAATGCTCGAGTGAGGATGTACTCTCTTGTTATGAGGCAGCATAAAATTTAGAGGCTAGTCACGATGGAGGTAAGAAAGAAACTTAAAGACCTCAGTAAATTTCCCTTCTAAGTGTTCCCTTTTCAAAGGTAAATGGTCTTATTCTTTGTAATCTCTCTTTGTATGTTAACAGCTTTCACAATGCTAACTCTTTTGTAAGAAAAGCACATTACAATCCCAGTCTGCTTTATCTCTGGTAAAGGAGCCAAAGGAAGAAGCCAATAGATTTTTTTATTTTTTTTCTTTAGAGTCCACCAGTTACTTAACACATGTACTGTAAATTCAAGATGCGGATGCTACTCAAAGAAGCAAGTGTGATGTCACTAGTGGTTTAATAGCCTTTGATTTATTTCTCTAAGTGCTTTATTAAGATGATCCACAACAGCATTTCTAAGCCAAATGCAGTTTTAGGAGAGACTTGAAGGAGTTATATTCAATCTCCTGACTTTTCTTCCTCAACACAGTGATTTGACTAGCACAGGATTCAGAACAGGGATTCTACTTATGTGGTGTTTCTTTGTGAGTTAATCAGCCCAGTTTGTGATCTGAGTGAGCAGGAGAATGAATGAACTTACTGTGATATGAGTGCTGCATGGTTCAGAAAACAGGATACTGGCTGAGGTTGGGAAATTTGTGTTCTGTTGCTGTATGAGTTTGTGGTTATTAGATGGTGAAATATTTGGTTAGGCATAATCAAGAATCAGCAAATTCGTGTGTATCAAAAGTCAGCTGCAAGAAATTCTCTCCTTGCAAGATATTTTTAACGACGTTCTGCAAGGTTAGTTCTAGGTACAGTGATATAGGGCATTTTTGTCATTAGTCTGGTAATAAATCTGGTATAATTTCCAGGTTCTAAGACAGGCAGGGTAGTGAATCAAAAAGAGACCTGAGGTAGTCACAGTGAGCAAATGGATTACTTCGTAAGCTGAGCTCACTTGAAGAAATGCATTTTATTCCAACAAAGCATAGTAGTAGGACAAGGGCTGAAGGTTGTACTTACAGTAGTATATACTGTTTGCTTACAGCATAGAGAAGAGCTGTGATCGAACAGTGTGTAGGAGCTGGAATAGGCAAAGAACAGGACATGGTGTCCCATTGGGAAGGGACCAAAATGGACTGCTTTGATCAATGGCTATGTAAGCTAAGGAGCCAGGAGTTGAAATTTTAAAGAAATTAAAGCTAAAAAAAAAAAAAAATCTTTATTTTAAGGTGCTGATTTGTCATGAAAAGCTTTTTGCGACAACATAAAACTTTCAACAAGATTCTGCACCACAATAGTGTTTCTAGGCAGAATTGGAAGAGAAATGGAAACAGTGCGACAGCATGTCTCGCACTGTTAATGGTGCTTCTATGCTCCAGAAACAATCTAAATATGCCTATCTGTGACTTAGGTAGAATCCCAGCTGTTGGAGACTGGGAGAGTATGTAGAGGAAGTAGTAATTCATGCTTCCTGAGATCTTACACAGGTATTTGTTGTTAACGATCTCCGGAGACAGGTACAGAGCTGAATGAACTTCTGCTCTGACATGAGATGCCCACCTTGATGTTGCGGTAGAACACAACTCTGTATAGATAAATGTACACACTGGTAGTATTGCTATTGTGATATGGTTAAATTTGCTCATTTCCATTTTGTGAAGGTCATTATTTGACTTCAATTAATTCCAAATTATCCAATTCAGCACAAGGCTAACTTGTTGAAATGTTGATTTGAATTAAAGAATAGACATAAAATGAATCAGATCTGAAACATCCCCCTGAGGTCATGCATATAGCAAATGCTTAAAATTGCAAGTGAACCAAGTTTAGTGTCTATTTTTAAGAACAGTGACTTGGGATGTGAAACAAAAGAAAGCAAATATGCCATGAATTGTGTAATCAGATGGGCAAAATATTGCCCAGGCCAGGTAAAAGATAAATACTGAAGAGAGATGGGGGAAGAAATCTGGTTTTTGAAGCAAAGATTATTACACACGGTTAAGGTTAGAGAGGTTGCGTGAGGAGTCAGCTCTTCTGCTTGTAGAAACTGGTATGAATATGCTGACCTGAGTCAAGCTGCACCACTTTCCACTAGCTGTTGATCTGCTCCAGAAATGATTTCTGGCCACCAATACAAAACCAGCATTGCCCTTGTTAGGATTTTCTTATTATTGTTATTATTTTGGTAGCTGCTGTTACCTTTTTAGCTTTTTAGTGTTATCAAAATGCAAAGTAAACAGAAAAGGTGGTTGAAAATACAGTAAGTGTAGCTATAAAATCTATTCAATCTAAGTCCCATTAGAAACTACTGGTCAGTATTGTAATAAGTATGAATTCATTGACCAGCCCATCTATTAACATAATTAAAAAGTCATTTGATTTAGCAGTTGGCTTCCCTTACGTTCAGTTGCTCTTTATTGTTTCAGAAGAAACCTGCTGAGTCAATTGGTTTGGAAAGAAGATGAAATAAACCTCTCAAAGTAAACAAGACCTGTTAATTTGCAAAATTTCTGTTCAAATTGCTTGAAAAAGACTTGTATAGAGATATAATAGCCTAGTTTTATGTTTGTGGATTGTCTCTGATGTGCAGTAACTCCTGGAATGCTGGTTAGTGCTCCAGGAAAAGAGAGTGGTTGTTCTTTGTTAGCTTGGCCTGGGAGAAAATGAAAACTGTAGAATTATTAATTAAATGGATTCCCGTGATAGATGAGGTGCATGTTGCAACTTTCTTCCAAACCAAATCCAAATTCCAAGTGTGTCTTTTTTTAGCTGAGGGAAGGTCTGAGGCTATTTACTCCTGTTTATAACAGCTAGCACACTAGCCTTTTTTATTATAAGTAATCCCATCAGGTCAGTAAGAATTGATGCTTGAACAAGGGAGGTCTCTTTCACTTGTACAGAGACCTATCTTGGATCAAACTGAAGATCCGCTTGACTCAGTACCTTGTCTTCAACGCGAACCTGCAGCAAATAAAGAAGAAAGGGTAGAAGAGCAAGGCCAAGCATGTGTGTTACTTTCCCAATGTAGTCTTCCATCTAATACTGACTTCTGGCTCTAGGACTTTATAAAACAGCGGAGGTATTTATTGAAGTTACTTATTAGCCTTTGGTGTGTGTGTGTTTGGTGGCTATTTTTCCTTCTCAGAATGTATCCATCACTTGAACCAATGCAAACTTTTAGCATCCAGAATGGTGGACAGCTGAAAAGCACCAGGTGGTTGTTGGCCTGTGTCGACTGCAGTGAAAGCTGAATTAATGCTTGAAAAGTGAGATGTTTTCTGTGCCTTTTAGCCATCCAGTTTCTTTCCCCTAGATGTCTTTATATATGTGAAGTCCTGCTGTGTGATGAAAACAAATTCACCCAGCTGTATTTTATCTTATAAAATGAACTCTCCACTCACCATGTTGGATAGAGTGCCCTATGGAAGTGAAAACCGAGTAAATGACACAAAATTGAACTTGTGTGTATCCTTTAGGGCAGCAGAACTCCATATGGCAGATGGAGAACAGAGTGTCTTTGAGTTTTATTGATTGATCTTTAAGCATTGCCATACCCTTTTAATGAATGGAGAAAGTAAAAGGGATAACTTTGGGAAGCTCCAATAAGTAGTAAGGAAAAATTCTGGTTCTTTAGTGAACTTGTGCTGTATAAATTTGTACCGTGTTGCTTACTAGAAAATGGAAGAATAAAGTAGTTGTGGTCCTGGATGTTGTTCAGCTGTTTTGTTTCCAGTCTGGCCATCTTGTTCCTACCACCTCAGAAATACTTTTCTCTTCAGAGAGGTGGCAATGACCTTAAGTCCAAAGACCCAGCTGCTTGGGACATGTCATTCAACACATCAGTGACTCCTGTTTAACTGGTGTGCCTGATCCTACATTGGGGATCTTATTGTCTTGTTAATTTAATTTTCTGAATGAACTTGATGTGACTGCCCCACCTTCTTCTGGTTGGATGTGATACAAAGAATTGAATCTATCTCCTCCTTTCCTGGTTTATAGATCTGACTTCGTATGTCAAAGAGCCCTTCCAAAAGTACCTGTAGAAATCTTGGTCAGAAAGGAAAAAAAAGTGGGATTTAAAATTGTAGCAAGCTGTGTCCTCTCTTTTCTGAGAAGGAAATACGAAAGGCAGCCTTAGATTCTGTTCACCACCTGATAGAGTGAATCAGCTTCTTCTGGCTGCACAATATCTTTTCATTGATGTAGAGGAAAGTTGGGGAAAAAGGGTATCATGTAGTTAATGTCAGTGTTAATCTCAGTGGCTCCACGTAATATGCATGGGATGATACCGACACTCGCCGTGTTCACCTGCCGTTATGCAGGAGCTCCCCATCTGAGCACTGACACCTATGTTAGTACCTTCAAGCATCTACTATGATAGATTTCTGTTCCTTTGGCACACATAAAAAGGCCATAGCTCAAGCTGACACAGAGGGAAAGTACAGATGAGATGTGTGGTATAAATCTGGCTGCATAATTCCATTTGTTTTGGCACCTGTTTAATTTGACATAGGAACTGATGTATTCCAGCTGCACTTAATGAGCTCAAATCCACCCAGGAAAGGGGGATAGGATGCTGAGTGAATCAGCAACATCTCAGATGCTTTAGAGCCTTAATTTACATATGTATTTGGGCTACACTTGACAGTCAGCATGTTCATGCCTTAAAAATATCCTACTGGGCATTGTCATCCTGTCCTCCCACACAGGTTTGTCCCTTCCTTTGCTTTCTGAAATGCCGCTGCTCTGGCCTCCCAGCTTCTGTCCTTTCCTGTGTTAGTTTCAAGAAGTTTAAAGTCTTACTCTGAAAGCTACATAATACATTTCTATCTTCTTATGTCACATCACATAAAAACCCAGAACTTTTCTGAATGCAGATGTCATAAACATTTGTCTTCTCAATCACTAAATCTCTGCCAGGCTTTTATATATGATAATTATACAGACTCTCCTGTAAACTGTTATTAAGTCTGTGGAAAGGCTTGTGCAGATTTCAGTAAGCTTTGGATAAGGCTCATTACCGGGTTTCCCTATCCAAAGACACAGAAAGTTTTCTGCTTGGTTTTGTCTTGTCTGTGTCATCCGTTAGTACACAGGATTCTTATAAATTGAATTAGTATCTGTAAAATGGTATACTCCCTTTTGTTTGTTAGGGTGCCTACCAGTAATGCCCCCCCCCTGTGAAAATAGCCCTTGCCCTAGGACTCTTGCATCTGAGTATCTAGCAAGTCGGGTGGACACAGCAGACAGGTGAGCCCAACGCAGTGGGGAAGAAAGTGTTGCTGGTGCATCAGACAATGACTCACAGCTTGCTGCCCTGCTTCTTGGCGGAGTTCACACCATCTATTGTGGACATCTTGTTCTTAGGAGAGATTTGAAGTTTGTGAATAGGGGTTACAATTAGTAAGATTGGTGAACCCAGGGGGCTCTATGGAGAATCAAACTCAGTTGTCTCAATAGTATGAATAGTCTTATTGTCCAACGTACTGGAAATGCTAAGGCAGAGGTAAATACTAAAGGCTAAACAACAATTTTCCTTTTTTTTTTAATTAATATCTGATTGGCAGTTGCTGTGTTGTGTCAGAATTTAAATGGATGCAGGTGGGTAAGTTTGATCAATGGCCTGCTAAGGCTGTTGTCCTTGCTGATTGTGTTACTGAGATCACTGTCCCCTCGCTGGGAGATGAAAATGAAAAAATATTATCAGGCATCCTACTGTAACTGTTAGACTCTTCTGACTAAGCCTAGGTCTTGCTCCTCTGCAGCAGGGTGCCCTAGCCCCTCTCATGCTCCTGCGGTTCTGCGTAGTGGGTGCAGGTGGTTGCCCTGATTTTTAAGTCACTAGCTATGCCTAGTAAGTGGTTGTAACATTGCTGTACAGATCTGGAGGAGATGAATCTCACCTGCTCCGACCATGAGCTGGCTGTAGTCTTGCTAAAAGGCCCAAGCTTGCTGCTGCTAATTCAGTGACTGTATAGAACAGTTTTACAGAAATTCAGCGTTATCTTAAATATAGCCCTAATGTCTAAATGCAAAAATAAATTAACAAAAAAAGACAGGATAAACTACCAAGAAACCTAGATTCTTTGGAGGAATAGGGCTGGCAGCATAATTCTTCTTCAGAGTTCTGCAAAAATGAGGTAGTTACACTCACAGAGGTGAACTTGTTGACCTCTGAATCTGACAGGATTTGTTAGCACTATCAGCTGAGTTAATGCCCAGTGGTACAGTAAGGAAGATACACTGTTAGTGTTGCCTTTCTGCCAGTCACAGAGTAGACAAGTAATATGTCTTCGTTCAGCATAAAAAGACTGTTCTGTTAGTTGAAATAATAGACTAGGAGTGGGTTTGTCTGGAGAACAGAGATCTAGTCCCAGTCCCCAGGCAGGGGTGTGTGTGATTTACTTACTGTTTGTGTTCCAGTGCTGCTGTTTGCTGCACTCCAGGCTGACTTTCTGGGATTAATAATTTAATATGATTAGTTATCAGTGCTTCCCCTAAAGCAGACTCTTTCCTACTGAATTGCCCACCAGTGCTGCTGGTCATTTGCCACAAGAATCACTTCTGCCTGTCTTCACTCCTAATTTTCTAAAACAAACTTTACTCTTAGCTGCTGCTTCATTTCCTGCCTCTTTTTTTTTTTTTTTTTGCTCTATCAGCCAAAGACATATTCCATCAGGTCCCAAAGGTGTGGTTGTTTAATTCCCTGGTTCATTTTGAAATAATTCCCCAGCTGGCACCAATCAGTGGGATGAATGTATGTATGCTGATTAGCTCCTGTGACAACTATGTCTAATTAGCTGAGCTGGTATCTTCCTTCCTGCATACCCTAAGGAGATGTTTTATTTTAAGGTTTTATTTAGATGAGCTAGGAGTTAATAATTATGTAGAAGTCCAGTGGTTGAAGACAGCTGGACCTCTGATCTAGCTCAATAGCCTTAATTCACTGAGGTAAAAAAGGCCTTGTGTTTCAGGGATGGCAATGTAATTGCTAGAGTTTTCCATTTATCCCTCTCTGTTTCCCTACAGAATAAGATTCCTTTTGCTGCTCACCTTGTCACAGCCCTCAGAAGATGCGTTTGAGTTCCTTCAGGCTCAAATGCAAAGATAGAACATCAGGCATTTTGCCCTGGATGTCCATTTCTTTTGGATAGTTGAGCAACATCACGTTTGGGAATGGTGACATGAGTTAAACATCTCCTTTCCTCTGAAAAGAAACTAGGTAAAACAGAACTGGGACCTAATACACAGCATTTCCCTAAAGGGCTGTAAATGTCTGGAATGTGAAAATGGGAATGTCAGAGTTTCATGGTCCCAAGACTAGCCATATTTCCACTTACTAGCCATCAAAACTGTGAGCTCTTATTGGCCATGTCTGTCCTGCAGAATTCTATTATATTCCTGAGTCTTGACCTAAACACAGTTTGTATTCTTCCATGTGTGTCAGTGTGGCTGAAGAAATTTGGTAACATATGCTCCTTTTCTTTTGGTGTCTGTAAACCACTGGTGAACACAAAAGTAAGCTTCCTCAGACTGATTTTTTTTTTTTAAACAATAAGAGGAAATGTTTAGAAAGTATGTTGTGAATCTCGAGGTGATGAAAGCATGTCTGGCACATGCAATGGTAAAGTAGCTCAGAACAATTTTTTTGCAGCAAGGGTTTTTGTATGTGGTGTTGCAACTAGTTTAGAGTGCAATTTCTTTTTCACCTTCAGATTCGCTCTTCTTCTGTCCCCCATCAGTGAACAAGCCATAAACCCAGCCTTGGGACCCTAGTCCTTTCTTTTGGTGGCTGCCATTTACATGGTTTTGGAGTGTTTGTCCCACTTAGATACTTCCATGAAGGTTTTTCAGTGTGGTTTGAACTAATTTGGATTGTAACGCAGTTCTTCTCTTGCAGACACAATTGTTCCTTCACTCTCAGGTCAAAGCCCTTCCTCTGCCTGATTCTGTCAGTGTCCCTTAATGATACTTAAGTGCCATTTAAGAGGCAGCTTTTCCTGAGCCATCTTTTCACCTTGCTTATTTCCTCCATTCTCTTCACCAGCAGCTTCCCTCTTAAATATGACTAGTCTATTCTTACAGCAAATACCACACAAACCAAGCCAGAACAAACTATTCTAGAACAGCCTCACAGCTATCACATTTCCTATACACCATTTTGAAATGTCCTTTATAAAATTGTTAGAAGCTCAGGAGTCCAATAAAACCTGTAGTTTTTAAGCATTAATTGCTTTATGACTTTTCCTATTAAGTCTTAACATGAAATAAAATTAAAAAAAAAACCACAAACCAACAGGAGTTTTATTTCATTTTCTCCAACAGTTCTGTTCTACTCTCATAAATAAAAGATTCTTACAAAAATACACTTATTTTAATATATTCTCAGACTGCCACCCAGGCTGAGTTTCTTGACTCTCAGCAACCTCATGCAGTGTTGATAACTTCATGGGACCACTGCTGTGCCGTGTGGGGATGAGTCAGCTTTTCATTTTTAAGGTAGCTTTGCCTTTTTTTTTTTTTTTGCAAGCACATGTCTCATACAAACCTTAGCTCTCTTTCTGAGGTTTTTTATGGCTGTCCCTCAGAGCCACACTTGGCTCCATTGCTACAAGAAAACCTGTCATCTTTAACTACTGTTTAGTCACCAGTCCTAAGTGGTTCTATAGGTATAAGGGCTTTCCTTACAGAACCTCTTCTTTGCAGAATTTGCTTGCTGATCCTCTGTGGTGAAGCTGGAAGAGCCAGTCTAGTCTTAGCTGCACCCTATACTTGATTTTTGTATTATCTGTGTCTTGCTGGTAGTTGAGTTTATCTAGGTTATTCCCTTCCCTTTCCTTCCCTATTACGGACCAGTAAATAATTTCTGTCACACTGGAAATGTGCAGTGTTTCATTTTTTAATGAACTGATGCTGGGAGAGTCCTTCCCTTTTTGAACCCAATCACTTTGTCAGCTTGATTAGTCAAATTGCTGGTGAATCTATTACACTCCTCCATAATCATGAGTGTAGTTGCATTATTAAACATCTCTCTCTGTCCTACACAGAAGCAGTTCGAAGGGCTACAGGAGGTCATCACCCCACAATAATAAGTAGTACAGTGTCTCAGAGATTGCTCTTCAGATGAAGAAGGCTCCTAAATTGAAGTTCTGTATCATTCGAGAATTACTATATCTCAGCATTTGCTTTGCTGTAAAAGATTATTTGATTGAAACTAATTTCAGTATTTGGTGGTTGCTTCAACAACAGCCCCAACTGTTGTTTTAAGGCGTGGACAGCTACAAATGCATCAATACTTTAGCTGACTGTTTTGCTATATGGTGTCCTCTCTTTCTGCCAGAACCTGGACCTTTCAAATCTCAGGTGGATATCCTCCCAGAACTAACTAATCTGCTCCTTCTGATGTTCTGCCAGGAAATTCTGTTCAGGAGCTTTTCTCAAAAGTTTTGCTTGGGCAGGTTGGCATTTGCTAAAGTGAAAACATGTCTGAAAGACTTCCAAGTGACCCTACAGATGACTGAGTTTGAATTTCAGTTTTATCCCTGTAATTTTAATATGTGTGGGGTTTTTTTTGTTGAATGTTGTTTTTTCTTTTCTTTTCTCTCCCCCCTCCAACCACTCCTTCTAGGCAGAAGCACAAGCCTGTGAAATAATGAAGATTTTTCAGGCAGTCACAGTACAAATGTTAAAGATACTCTTTGAGGCCTCTCCAGAACTCCTGTAGAACTTGGGAATTGTCAGGGGAAATTTACACCATGATGAACCTACTTAGCTGGCTGGAAAAAACAGAAAATCTGTTTTATGAGGAATTTTGCATTTCTGAAACTGTAGTAAAGCATGATAATGAGGAAGTCTGTGAAACTTGTCACTAAATGGATGATGTCATTCAGCCAGCCAGCTGGCTAGGAAAATTGGATGTGTCCCTGGAGGATCATAGCATCATAGAATCATAGAACAGTTTGGGTTGCACGGGACCTTAAAGATCATCTAGTTCCAACCCCCGTGCCATGGGCAGGGACACCCTCCACTAGACCAGGTTGCTCAAAGCCTCATCCAACCTGACCTTGAAGACAGCCAGGGATGGGGCACCCACAGCTTCTCTGGGCAACCTGTTCCAGTGCCTCACCACCCTCTCTGTGAAGAACTTCTTCCTGATATCTAATCTAAATCTCCACACTTTCAATTTAAACCCATTACCCCTTGTCCTGTCACTACAGGCCCTTGTGAAAAGTCCCCCACCAGCTTCCTTGTCGGCTCCCTTGATGGGGGATGCTGTGACTCTATACAGGATGTTGTGATTCTATCCAGAAACTGCCACCTGATGTAGAACATCCTTAGGGAAAACTTTATTTTCAGTGAAAAAATCCACTAGGACACAATACCTTTTGTATGAGTGGGACAGTAACAGGAGGTCTTAATCTCTGTCACTGTTAACAATGAAAGGCTCATCAACAATGTGAAGGTGCTGCAAGAGGTCGTGTTGCTGCGTTCTCTAGAGGTATTGCTTCAGAGATTCAAATGCTACAGCTTATTTCTTCTCTTATATTTGTGATGATACCAGCTGCAAGGTACAGAGAGGGGTTACTTTTTTCCCCCTTTTGGACAAATTTACTTTGGGCTCCCAGAGAGTATTATTCTGCCTCCCAGCAGGTTAAATCTTGATGCCTTCAAGGAAATGTGAACACAGGGACTTTTAGCACAACAAGATTCTGCTGAATCCATGGGAGTAGACATCATCTGAGTCTGCTGAGCAACTTTAAAGCTCAGATGTGTGATTCACAGCAGTTAAGTGTCTATGCACCGCTTTTTGCGTGATAGTAGGTTCATCCTGAAGCTCTTGCAAGTAGTGAAACTCAAAAACTGTGATTTGAATGGAGGGAATGATGGAGATGACCAGGAGTTTTTGGTCTGGAAAGTGACAACTAATGGGGATATGTCAGAGACCTGTAAAATCACCAAAGTCTCAAAGAAGAAAGGCAGGGATTGCTTGTTCCCTCTCTTTTGTGTTACAGGAATTAGAAACCATTAAAGAAATATATCAGAAAGCAAATTCATGGACACAATGTGTGCTAATTGCTTATGCTACTGTCAATTTGAAGTCTTGGTGGTAATGTAAGATTCGAGCTGGGAAACTTATCTGACTTGATCCTACATTGTATGTTGCAGTGGTATAAACTTGGGAACCTGTGACTCTATGAGGTGGTACTCTGAAAAAGACTATGTTGTACTGGAGAGATTGTGCTGCTGAGGCTGTCTTCAGCCAGGATAGAAAATTTTCCTGTCTCATCACAGTGGTTTGGCCAGTACCCTGGAGAAGTGTCCTGGCAAAAAAAAAAAAACCAAAAGAATGGGTACTAGTTTCTGTCCCATCCACAGCAAGGAAGGCAGCACCTGCCGTATGTGGTCCACTTAGGATGTGTGGTAGTGCTACTGTGAAGCTCTTTAATAAGGAAAAATATTTTGTGGAAGAGCTGTCTGGGTGACCGCTTCCAAGGCTGGAGGCAAGACAAACTCCAGCTACAGGGGAACTGGGCTACTGCTGAGGGTGCTGCTGATACAGCATTACAACTATGACCCCTGTGCTTTTACTGTGCCACTGTCCTGGAGAGCTGAACTGCTTCTGACACACACAGGAGGAATAATATAACCTAGTGGGACATACAGTAACCCCTCTCCATAGCCCGCAAGGTTGTTCACGCTGCATTCCTGTTGCTGCAGCAATTGGAAATGAGAAGTCTGACTTGTCAGGGTCTTGCCTAAACTCTCCCAGCTCTACCTTCCCTCCTTTCTATGGTGTGGTCTGGCTCCAGTCCAGCCCTTGAACAGTGGAGCAGGGATATCTCAGTTTTGTCCATGTGTCTGAGCAGCCTTTGGGATGGCTGTGTAGGGAGGCATCAGTGGGCCCTTCTCCCTGATGCTTTTCTGTTTTGATTGACATGCTTCTGTGGAAGCCCACTTGAAAAGTGTTTGCACTCAAAGCAAGTGGAGCAAATTCTAATTTGTCTGGAATGGACCCTCCTGTTAAATGTTAAACTGACCTTTTCAAGAGAAATTTACTTGATAGTTCTCAGTGAAGCTCCACTTTAAGCTAAACCTGTCACTACAACATGATTAAATTCACTTAAATGTACATCAGTTGCACATATTATTAATGGAAATTGAAATCAGCCTAAATGGCAACCATAAATTTTAAAACAGGGGGAAGAGGATGGAGATGGAAAAAAACACACATGATGTGAAGGTTAAGGTGTCTTCTTCACCCAAATATTAGATGGACTGAACAGGGAACTTTATTCTGAAGCAGTGAAAAATCACTGGATACTTTTGTGTATTCAGTGCTCTAATTCTAATACACTTACAAAGGGGGATTCAGTGCATTTTTTGCAGGGATTTGATCTGTGGAGACCTAGAATAATTGGTCACAGTTGTCTGGTCTTATTTCACCTGCTACTGGACCTTCAAGCAACAAATTATCAGATTTCTGGCAGCCTGTTTGATAGATTGTGGAGGGGTGTGTGCGTAGATAGTGCGGAAAGTGGGTTTTTGTGTGTACCTTTGAAACGAGAATGTCCGCTCCTAGTTGGACTGCACATGTGAAATCTTGCATCTCTTCTTGCCTCCATCCTCACCATCCAGCATGACAGTACCAGTGTTTGGCTATTGTGATGACTGTGACATAAAGTGTCTGTTCTAATTGGGCCCTAATAAATCAAAACTGTATTGAAGACCTTCTACTTATGGACATTATCTGTGACTTTCTATCAAGCAAAAGAAAGGGATTTGGCAAGCATCTCCTAGAGACTTAAGTCTAGAGACTTAAGAAGTTTCTTTTTGGGGGCGTTATCTCTATGTAGATCTGTGACCTTTGTCATTCAAAGCGCAAATTTAAACCTTTTGTAATTAATAACTATTGGTCTACCAGATTTGATTTCCATACAGGTGAAAGAGCATGGCTTTTTCCATCCGTTTTGGGACATAGAGTACTTCCATATGGCACTAAATAATACTCCATAAGTATAGACAGATAAACTCTTCTTTGTGTTAGGAGCTAAGTAGGCTGCATTGTCCACAGTCTGGAAGTAAATATTGAGAACTTGTCTGTCCAACACAGATTGTTTTCTTTTTCACTAATGCCACCTTCACTTCCTATGTCAGGAATATGAGTGGGCACATATAATAGATACCAGCACCTGCCTGCTGCTTGGGAGGGGATACAGGCTGCAGCCTGACTGAGCCTGTCACGCTAGGAGTTTCATGAGTGTGTTAGCGTAGAGCAGTAGTATGTCTGGAAGTGATGAACTCTGGAGGTAGTTTGTGGCATTGCATGTAAATTGGGGCTTACGCAGCTCTTGTGGTCATGTGTGAGACCAACCACGTGTGGGAACAACAAAGCTGAAATTTGCTGATTTTCTGAGCATGTTGGAAGTCACCTTTTTCAAGGGAATTGTTGGTGGCTGAGAATGATTGGTCTGTTGTAAGAAGGTGGGAGGAATTCTGAGATATTGGGCTGCATTCCTGTTGGTAGCATTATTTTAATGACTGGATTGTCTAACGAATGTCTTTATGCACCCACAGCTTTGGAAAGACCTTAATTTTAATTCCAAACAAATTAAAAACTGTTGTCTTGTGGGGGGCTGGAGAGGGGGATATCTTCTGGTCAAATTCCATTTTTTTTTTTTTTTAAAGTCACTTGAATATAAGTTGTGAATAATGGATGAATATGGCCCAGCAGTAACGATTTTAGCATCAAGGAATCTTTCAAGATGTTTCAGTCTTCATTTTCTCACAAACAGAAAATATAATTAATACAAGATGTTTTTGCAGTGCAGCGAAATCTTGATCTTGTGCAAGATGTTTCTGATATGGAATTTACAGCCTAACTTTAACCTTCTTTTATCACTTACCAGTAACATAAAAGCAAGATCCCATTTTATGTGTAGCTGGCACTGACTTAAAGATGACTTTCAGAATCAAAGAACCAGAAGAGCTGAGCTCATTTCTAGACTATCAGCCTGCAATTCCTCTACGCACAAATGCCAGTCTATCAGTTGCTAATAGACTGTTTGAACATCTCACCTTGACCACATTTTGCTCTGTTCTTAATACATGGCACAAGCTCCAGACTGTTTTTTCCTGTGAAGTGATTGGATGCATGCATTCTCCTCAGGCCTCAGAAATGGTATTAATCTTCAGCTGTGTACTTTCATTTCATTTCCTGTAAAAATCCATCTTCTGCTACTGGAGTTGACCTAAGGTTAGATGTCAAAAGAACAAATTACTGTCACTTCCTCGATACCCCAAGAGTAGCTATAAATAGCAAGCTTTATAACCCCACTGATCCTTGAGATACATGGTGATAAATATGCTTCTACCAACCAAGAGAAAAACAAAGCTGCATGGCTCTGGGTAATATATATTATTGGAAACTGACACAAATGGAACAGCTGCATCATTCAAATAGTTTTAAAACAAAGAAAAAAAAAAAGTAACACCCATTGGCTGCTTTAAAGCATTAATTAGTGATTCTTGGGTACAGTAAATCCCAGTAATCCACTAGCACAGCTTTTAAATACAAATTCTTTCTTAGGTGATGTGGTAGAGTAACAGTCTAGCTAATAGCTTAGCCTGTTCACTACTGGGGCTCAGAACTAATTGAAACCTTTTCAGTGGAACAGTTTTCTGCTGGGAAATGCAGCATTAGTCAGATAAGTCTTTTGCAATATTTTAAAAATGAAATCTTGACAGAAAATCTCAGAATGATTTGAAACTGAAAGTGTGTTGCATTTTGATTTTCTTCATGTTTCATTTGAGCTTTTTTCCTGTGGGGTGGCAGCCAGACTGTATTATAAAATATTCAATTGGATGGATAATGATAATGCTGGTACTAGATGGAGGAAACACTGATTTTTTTTCTATTTTTTATTTTTAACCATCAGATTTTGGGAATCATGGTAGTTTAAAACAAGGGAAAAAAGATTGTCAGCATTGCCTAAGGGATGGGAATTCTATCTTCCAACTAACTTTAATATAAATGAATGCATGAGGCATGTTTTTAGTTGATTTTAAAATGCTACTGGTCCTTGGGAGTTATTCCATTTTAACGACTAAGGACCTCGGACAGCGGTTGTGAAAATGTCTTGGGCTGTCTGGATCTTTTAAGCTTTCTAGCTGTTGATACGCACTGGCAGGCTGGAATGAAGATTGCGTATTATGTTGCAAATGCTTGGATGGTGCTAGCTAGAAAGTTCTTCTGCAGGGTATGTACTAAAAGCCAGAGAAGACCTGCAACATTTTTATGACACAATAAAACTCCTTCTTACTCTTAATTGGTGATGGGCGAAAGCAGTTTTCTGGATATATGACATGACTATGGATGCTAACATAGCTCTGCTAGGCTAGTATATCAAACGTGGTAACTGAGCTCAGCCTGCTGTGAAGGGTTTTTAGTGGTGTGGTGTTTTTTTGGTTTGGTTTTGGTTTGGTTTTTTTGTGTGTGTGGTAGTTGTTTTTTTTTTTCCTGGCAACACCCACCTTCTCAACAAAGCTGCTGACCTCAGTGTTATGATGGGGTGGGGAGTGTATAGAACATGTGTGGTTGTCTCATCTCACTGATTAATTGTAAAGCTTTCTGTTGCTCTGCCCTCAAGCTACAAAATCCATTAGCCACCCCTTGGGGTGCCTGAAATTTATTCTGGCCATTACCATCAATTAGAAAGTTAATAGTGTGATGATTACTGGGCTACAGTCCTAGCTATTTATGTGATTTACACCAGACTGGGTGGCAATAGGAAGATGCAACATTCACAGAACCACTTTATAAGCAAGAATTTGGCATTAAGGGTGCAGTAATGTCAGTATGCCCCATGTAAGCATATGGCAACAAGAATCATTCGTCATTCTCAAGTCTTGTAATTTAAAAGGAATCTTTTAATTTAAACATAAGGAAGAACAACTTCAATATCTATCACAGCTGAGATGAGATTTATTTTCTTCATGACCATAAGTCTTGAGTCGAGCTGGGCCTACGGGAACAGCTTCATTCTGACTTGCAGTACTACCTGGTGGAAAATACTCTGATAAAGGAAGGGTGGAAATTTGCATCCTAGCATGCTTGCTTGTTTTTACAAACAAGTCATGTGGACAAGGGAGATCTTCCAGATTGCTGGTCATCCACTTGTAGTCCACTAATCCCCCCAAAATTTCACTAAGGTAGCATGGAACAAGCCTGTTGCCTGCAAGCTTTCATTCCTTTCTTTAGGGTCTGCTCCTTCATTGAAAATAATGCTCTGGCATCAAATGGAAAAAATATTGAAGAACAGTACTATGGATTTAGGGAAGGAGAAAATGCTTGGAGTATACATACAGTCAGATGCTTAAGTGTAAATAACATGTCAGCTTTTCTTATATATTAATTACCTCCCAAAAATTAGTGGTCCTACTGGAGTTACTGATCTTTCCCATGTGCATCCAGGCACCGTGACACAAAATGTCTCATAGAAAGAGCAGGAGACGCTGTACTAGTGTTTCAGCCAGAGCACCACTAGTGCCTTCACCCTGAGTCTTTCACTCTGAGGGACAAGTGGAGGTCTTGCTTTGTTGGCTGTCCTGTTGTTTCTTGCTGCAGGCTTTCCCTAGCGTTGAATTAGAATAAAGTGTTTATGATCGTTAGCCTCCCTACACTCTTCTTGACTTTTGGTGCTTCTGTCAATGAGGGACTGGAGATGAGTCTTTCAGGCCACAGGAAGATAAACTGGAAGTGAGATTTGAGGGGGGAGACCTCTGGAGAGTCATCCTCTCTGCTGCTCAAGCAATGGAAGTGAAAGCCCCAGTTCCTTCTACTGCCACCTTACCTTGCCCTCAGTGGCAACACACAGTCTTGATGGGGGCTTGTTATCCAGTCAAAATAGGTGGTAAGTCCACAGTTGTTTTGCCATAAGTGCAGTCCTCTGCCTAAACATCCCATCTCCTTTCCCAGAGATAATCCTGCAAGTGGTCATTTAGCACAGCAGCGTTTGAGAGGAGATACAGAATGTAGTTGTGGTCCACAGCAAAATCCTGGAGTTTCAGTCCACTCCTGCAAAACAGTGCCTAGAAAACACTTCTAGGGCAGAGTCCAGTCGCTCCTCAGTGCATTATTTTTTTGCACAAAAGATTGGAAATTGTACACTCGAAAGAAAAATCTTCATGCCTTGCACTCTGACAGCAAATATCCTTCTGATTTCCTGGAAACAGTTTCTTCCAAGCCAGAGCGAGTTGATTGTTGATGCTGTCCGGTTCCATGTTTACAGTTGTGCATCTCCATAGTAAATGGGATTTACATGAGTGTGATCAGGATCTGACCCCCGATCAGCAGACAAAGGAGCAGGGAATCTGAATATGGATTTTATCAACTGCCAGAATCTTCTGTTTTTATCCTGCTGGCAGAAGAAATCATTACACTGTGCAGTAAAAGGGGGATTATTGGTCAAACAAGACAGGACAGACATCTAAATTTAGAGAAGCAATTAAAGGAGGGGGGTGGGATGGAGTGTATTGTTCCCATCTAATCCAAATTTGATCTTTTTTTTTTTCTGCTAAAGTATTCGATCTTGCGCTTTTCTTTAGGTATCCAGCCTTTATGCAGCAATTTCTCCACAGTACAGTGGAAAGTTACTTCTGCTGAAAAAGGCATTGGCATCAGAAGTTGGTATAAAAAAAGGTGTTTAATGCCAGCCTCTAAGCACAAGATGTCTCTGGATTGTTAAACATGAAAGTTGGATCTGCATTATGCTCTCCCATGACTGGTTCAGTAAGATGGGAAGGTCTGAAGAGATTATGCAGTGGGACATGTGCCACCAGAGCTGAAACAGTTAGATCCACACTGGTGTTTTGGCTTTACCCCATTTTACTTTTCATTCTTTATTTTACTTTTGATGATCTATGCCACAGACTGTCTTCTCTAGGTTTTCATTTCCAGTTAATTTGCTAGGTGTCTCCAAGAAGAAAAGTGGATGAGCAACACAGACTGTTTTGTTCTAAGGGCCGTTCACCATAGATAATGTAATGCTTTAGCAGAATAGATGTGAGCTAGTCTTTAGCTGTTCACACAGGGACAAAGTTTGCATTGTAGCAAGGACAGTGTAGATCAATCCAGGTGGATCACTCTGATTTCAGAATAGGGGTGCCTAAGACCCTTCAGCACAATTCTTTCAAGCTTTCAGGTGATAAAAAAAGTACTTACAGGGCCTCACAGTCTGTTTGGAAAACTGGAGAGGCTTCTTAGTTTCTGTCAACTTTCGGTCTTGCCAGCCTGGTTGACATTTACGTGCTACCTAGAATATTAGGAGAATTCTTCTTTTCTTTGTGCTTACATTCAACAGTCATAAATCTTGCTGCTGCCTAACGCTGTGCATTATGGTATTAGTAGGTTTTTTTTTCTGTCTTGTTCAGCTGGGAACACTTGTATGTTTATCGTTATTGATTGTTTGCCTTTGCCTCTCCCCAGCATAGACAAGAGTAAGAAATAACCTCACCCTGATTACACAGCTTTGTTTTAATCCTATACCACCTGTCTTCTGTCTTGTTGGAATACTCTCACCATCATCCCCTCCATGACTTCTGAAGCTATTGACCAAATTCTTGTTGACCTTAACGAGGCTTTCAAAGCTTCAGACGTACTAAACTAATATTAGTTTTCCTAAGATTTTCCAAGAAGGAAAAGGTTTTTCCTTTTCCTTGGCCTTTTTTAAAGGTATGGAAGATGTGTTGTATGGTGAAAGGTGTGGCTTGCTTGAAGCCATAATTATTGTGTTGTACCGAGACCATTAGTTTAAGGGGAAATAAACAACTCATCTGGGTTACCTACAGATAACATCTGGTCATCTCACACACACACACATTTCCTTTCTTTCTGATTTGGTGAGATTTTGACTATCTAATGCAATATGTAAACTCTGGGTTGGATGATAAAACATGAGCTGCTTCTCCTGCTTGTCACATCTTTATTTATAGCAATAATCAGCTGAACTATATTAAGCTAAAATTGCAAGAAATTTGAGTGTGTATATTTCATTTAGGTTGCTCCAATTAAAAGTTGATTAAAAAGGTGAAGAAGAAAATGTAACTAATTGATTATACAGAGAAATGTCGATTTCATGGTTTCCTATTGTTTCTTTGTAATTTTTTTATGTCCTATTTTTCTCCAAGTCTTTTTGATGGCTTCCGTAGGTGGGAAACTTTATTTTGTGATGAGAAAATTCTTTCCATAAGGGGAAAAAAATAGAAATTTCTGTAAACTCATATAAAAATTCATAACTTCATTTCTAGTGAAATCTACAGTCAAAACTCAAACAGAAAGCAAAACATTTTCAAAACAGAGGCTTAAATCTGTTTTAAAATGCACATTCAAACTTTAATTTTATATTTCTTCCTTTTGACATAGATATTAAGGAAGATTAATCCTTATCTACACACACAAACCCCTGAAAACTTATACTGTCAGGATGGAGTGGGAAATCGGTGGAGCTTGAAGGGACTTGTGTTTGGCTCTGTCACAGACTTCTTTCAAATGTAGGATTAGTTTTCTAGGCTTTCCCACAGTTTCCCTCACCTAGAAGGTATGAACAGTAATACTTGCCAGCCTGCTGTTGGTCTCATGAGAAAAAGTAATCAGAAATGTGCTCACTTAGGGAGTGACACATATGGGTCCCTTGAGTTTTGAAATATCTTCTTTTTATTTTCCCTGGAGATGTCTTTAAAAGTTATTTTCAATCTGCCAGAGTAAATTTGAAGCGTTGTAATGCTA
The DNA here is from genome assembly GCA_027574665.1 of Rhynochetos jubatus. Taxonomy (NCBI): domain Eukaryota; kingdom Metazoa; phylum Chordata; class Aves; order Eurypygiformes; family Rhynochetidae; genus Rhynochetos; species Rhynochetos jubatus. The sequence goes on along the minus strand of CM050655.1, from coordinate 30,694,918 downwards.
TGACATGTGCAGTGCCATTACAGACATTTAAAGAAATACTAACCAACTCTTTGGCTTGTCACCACTGTCGGACCACTTAACACTGCCCTCTTGAACCAAACTCTGATGAACACAAATAAAGCGTCTCTGAACTAGGTTCACTTAAGCTTAATCCCTGTTTAAAGCAAATGTGCTATAGCTAAAAATCAGCCAAGGTTCATTAATAAAGTGAGGAAGAGGAGGCCAGGGAAGGCATAAAGTCACAGTATGGCTGTTCCCAAGCTGCAGATAGGCCTTTAACAGAGGCAAGTATGTCAGGGTCACAAATCAGTTCAGTCTTGAGAGCCCTGGACTGATCAGTGGGATATGGGAGTTTTAAATAAAAATCCTGTGTCCTGCCTTAAAAAGTCCATGGAAAAAATTCTACAGACTTCCTAATGTGATCACCTATGTTCTGGGGGGCCAATAACTATTCAGAGTGTGACCTCGAGATAAACAAATGAGGGCAAGGTCTGCCTCTGCTGCAGGTAAATCCAAGGACACAGGATTCACTGTGTTTTTATCTTGCAGTTGCTCTTCAATGAGGAGATGTAATACTCCCCTCAAATTGTGTCAATCTCTGAGCTAGTCAAACATTTCCTATTAGAAATGGGCAAGGCCTTGGGGAATTATTTATACAAAGAGTTAGAAAGATGGCTAGTGGTGAGAAGCATTCAGGTGAAACAAGGTGATTTGTAAAGCAAGAGTAACTTGCTGTGAAAATAAAGAAGGGGATAAAAAACCCAGTTCCTCTCTGAGAAGCCGAGATCAGACATTATTACTTTCTGGAAAAAATACCAGGGTTACACAGGAAAGGACTTAAATCAAAACAGGCATCCAACCAAAAGTGACATTTATCAATGGCTTGTGAAAGGCTTAATAGGAAAAACATGTGAACGTGAATGGTTAGCTGTTGAAGAAGACTTTGACATTACTAGCTTTTGTGAAACATGGTGGCATGGCAAAAATCAATGGGAAACTTTAGTACTTGGCTATAAAATCATACAGGAAAGAGTTTCGATTTAAGTGATGAGGGAATAGCACCTCAGCCTAGAAAGATCCCCATCAAGAAAGAATGCAAAAGTCAACAACCCTACAGTATAGTTTACAAACAGGCTTAAAACATTGCACACAGGAATACAAATATGCTCCAGAGTTACCAGCTCCAGTATTTTTCACATTCAGAGATGAAAGATCATGTTTAATGTCTTTGTCATTCCTTTAATCAAAAACTTGTTCAGTGAAAGCCTTTAAGTGTAGCCTGTGACTTCACAGTTCTACCTTCTGTGATCAGAAAGCCTTCTATCCAAAAATCTGCTCATGTAGAGATTAATACGATAGCAACTGGCCAATCTCGTGCTCAACTGGCCAGTCCCTCTGGAGGCAAACCAGGTGGCAAACATAGTTATGCAGGAGTTTGGAGCAGATGATCTAATAGTCCCTGCTGTTTCTTACTTAAAATACCTGACTTCTGCCCAAAGTGAATTCATGCGCAGGAAAAACAGGCAAGAACCCGTCTCTTCACACTGCTCCTGGTCATGACAGGCTGCCCTGCTCTGCTGCTCACTAACCACATTACAGATGCTTCTCGTCCTGCCTTGCAAGTCTGGCTGCCGCTTGGACAGCAGTTGGAACAGCAAATTAAACTGTGGAGGAAGGAGTGTGAGGACATGACACAGAAAATCTTATGGTGGAGGTGGGGGAAGCAGTCACATTGATACATGAAAATGAGGCATTAACTAGTGGAAAATAATAATAAAAAAGGGTAAATTGTTCCAATTAAAGTGATTGCTTCTTAATGATGTGTGTCATAACAAGGAAATTCATCTGTTAACATACGTCTTGTATGGGAAGAAAGCTAATAGGCAGGAGACATGATACACAACTTAAAGTCTGCATGTAATTTTTTTTTTCTGGTGGAGTATACCAGAAAGATCTTGTTGCAAAAGAAACCTTGAGCAAACAATCCACTGGTTGATTCTTCAAGTCTTCAGCAGCTTTTATAAAATAAGTGCAGGCAACATTAAATTTTTAACAAAAGAGAGTAAGCAGCAACTTGCTAAGGAATGCGTTTAATCTATATATTCAAACTGACAGTCCCCTGAATTTCAGTCTGTGCTTCTTGAGAAAGAAGAAAATTTCCATAGGGTTCATGTTACTGGTTGATTCAGAATGCCTATTATAATTGTGAAATATTGGTAGGAATGGCTTGAGATATATTCATGACAGTAGGTGGACTAATGGAATTCAGTGGCTTTATTTAAAATGTGCAGGAGTTTATTATAATACTGTAATAGAAATGTCATTTACCCTGACGGGAAGAGAGGGAAAAGCCCTGTCAATGAATAATAATGAAGTTATTTAAATGTCAGCTTTCTTGCAAATAGTTTGCAAAATATAAATTCTTCTACATGCTACTAGTTTTGTTTTAATTTACTACTCAGGGAAGTCAGAGCTTCAGTCCTACAGTTTTGGTATTTTTTGTACTGTCGAATGAACTAGTAGTAATTAAAATGTTTATCATCTTTGGTGTTTGCAGAAATCATTCTGCTTTACTGAAAAACTAGGGAGTCTGACTCTAAACAGCTAGTGGTAAAATTTGGGATGGATTTAATGGAAGCAATTACAAATAAAATGGTGGGACAGATGTGAAGTTTAGAACTAAGTAAATACTCTGTTTCTGAATCTTATTCTTCCACTAAGCATCAACTGCATTTCAGTAACATCCACAGTGTCCTAACACTCATCTATTTCTTTTTTCATATTTACACTGCACATATGTCAAATCTCTCTGCAGACCTTCCTGTGTCAAACTCATCTGGACTTATTTTGACTTAGTCTGTAAGTGTACCAAGCCAAAATGAAACAATTTACACAGGGATTTAAATAATTTTGATGAAATACGTATAAACACCCCTCTCCCACCAAACAACTTGAGAAACCATTGCAACATGAATATTTTCATAAAAGCTAATGAAATAGGGCTTACTGTTCACTCATTTTAGTTATTACAGTAGCTGTGGTGTTTCAGCAGATGGTTCAGAAGGTATACAGTGTTTTCAGCTCTACAGGTCCTGGGTTTAGTCCTTTCAGATGATTTTCCTAGGCGTTTGCTTGATCTGTTCATGTTATACAGATGCACTAACATGGGAGTTCTCCCTGCAAATCTTCAGAGAAGTAGCCTACCACACAAAGTGTGGGAGGTGAGGGTTGATACGTATCCATTCCCCCTCAGGTAACTGGGATTGGATTTGTTGAACCTACACTGTCGTTACTGCCTACACCCTGCTGAGGTACATCTGTCATTTGCAGCACTCCCAGGTTAGGCTGGCTTCCTGGATCACCAAACAGCTGATAAATTTTCATGGGTTAGGAATCTCATGCTACTTTATTCACCAACTTAAGACAAAAGAAGGGCTCATCATCCAGGCTGCTAATCAATGCCTGCTTGTATACTTCTATATATGCAATAGGAATAAGATGAATGTGGGTTGGTGATAAGCCTGGTTTAGATCCTAACAAAGGCTTTATGTGTACAGTGTTTCATTCAATATAATTCTTTTGTTCCACTGCTGCCTGTGTGTATCTATCACCATTTCTTTGTGCTAAAGTACTTCTAGGTGCCTCTCTGCTGTTGTGTAACATTTACCTCCCGGTTAAAATTAAGGATAACTGTAAAGTGGTGTGAAAGAAACAACAGCTTGTTAACTGGGCAGGTAGAAGGACTGGCTCTTGCTAGTTTAGAACATGATAATGAGAGTAAGATCTAACAGTAGCTCCTTTGGTTGCTTTTTGTTCATCTGCAAGAAATGTTTTCTAAGCTTTTCAGTCTTTCAGTTGCTTTTATAGATGTTGACAGAAGCACACACTTCCATCTGTATATAATGTTACCTGTAAATAAAGCTATGAATGCAAAATAATTGCCTAGAGATTTGAAGTAAGAAATGGCTGGCAATTCTGACTAAGATTACCATTTGCAGTAGGCCTTCGACATCTATTTGCCTGTGCTGTGACAGGGGAACCGGCTGCTTTTCTTTAACAATTTCAAAGCAAGTTTTATCTGTTAGATTTTTCGTGACTCCTATCCGCTTTTGAAGGGTCCCATTCTGAAATCACTATTGCTAGCACAAAGAAGAGTTGCATTACTTCATTTTTTTTCTTTTTTGCCTAATTCAGCAGGTCAGATTTAGTCCTTAAATCTTTACATGTCTTTATCAGCCCAAACTTCACAAAGCATAGATTTTGTTTTTTAGGCAGACTGCAACAGAAATATTAATTTCTGAGAAGGCTGGGTGGTGAGGTGGACAAGGTAACCAAAGTGAACCAGCCGTCCTTGGCAGAGCTGTGTTCAGCATCCTGATGTGTCTCCCCTCACCTGAATGCTGGTACATCTCTGAAGTGCCCAGTAAGAGAAATAACTGTAACAGTTTTGTCCTTCTCAGTCCACTGAGGAAATAGCTCAGTTAGTTTGTATGTGCTCTGAGAGAGATGACCTTATAAAAGGCAAAGATCAGTCACTAGATGAGAATTTGATGTTAATGTTCTAACCAATGAAAGTCATATATGTGCACAGGGTTGCACATGTTTACTGAGGGGAAAGGAGGGAAAGAAAAAGTACTATGATCATGAACCATAGGTCAATTCTTATGGCCAGGTCAGATATATCCAAATGTTTTAATAAAGTTCCTGAGTAGAAAGGCTCAACTTTAATGCAAATCCACATTTTAGTACAATTCCTCTTAATGGGTAAAACCCCAAGCTGTTCCCTTGTTTCACTCATGTACTGATTGAAAAATCTGAAATCCCAGAAGCTGTGGTATGAATGTAGGTGTGGAACCTGACACAGAAACTTAACACCCTCCACAAGAAGGAAAAAAAAAAAGTCATTGTCATCATCAGTGTCTTAAGTACTTCTGTGAATTTAGTTGTCGTTTCTCAGATAGGACTGAACCTGTAAATATCAGGTGCCTAGGATTTATTTTAGAATGACTGGTTTTGGAATGTTTAGCAGAAGGGAAATTTCATGTTACAGCTTGTAAGAGAAGTTCTATATGGACCCATTTGTACATTTTAAAGGCAAGATAACATATTCTTGCAGGTAAATGATCTGCATACACTTAAATGGTTCTGTACCCAGATACATGTCACTTTTCTGCAATTTGTGGATATCAACTGTACTGGTTTGGGCTGATTATCTAAATCCCCTGGATATTAGGACGTAATTCAGGTAAGCATGATCTGCATAATGAACAAAACCTCTGCTAACAATGGATCTTGGTTCCAGTCACGTGTGAAGAGTAGATGTTACAGGAACTCTGCAGAGTCTTGTTTGTTCACTTGTGTTTTTCTTCCCCAAGATGTAGTCAGTGTTTCTGTGGGCAGCCCTCATGTTGGAAATACACTATTTTCTCTATTGAATATTGGCTCTTAAAACAAGAATAAAGCACACGTGTCCATACTCTGTTAGTCCACGTGTAAACACCCCTATAAATTGTAGGTGTAATGCTCATGTAGTTAGGTTTTCAAAAGGACATCAATGTTTTTCACAGAAAACTGAACTCCAATTTCACTAACAAACAGCTGGAGGAGGTACTGTGGAATATGCTGAGAAAAGACCTTAACAAAGTTGGCCTAAGCTTGGACTATACAATGAATTAGTAACTTCAGTCTCTTGCTGTCTGCTCTTTGGCATTTCTGGCAATCATTATCTTCTGTACGCAGAATTCAACATTTCTTATTGTACGTGTTTGTTTTAAAATGCTTTGGGAAGATGCTGGTTTAATTTTTCCTAATCTAATTTAAATGCAAATTATAGGCACTCACATGATGCTGTGTGTATATAATTAAGTATCATTATGTACTACATGAATCATTCAAAGAGCTCTAGAGGGCCATTCTGCTATGTAAAGCATGACTTACATTGAAAAACCGCCAAGTGACTTGTGGTTTTGTGATTAAGTGTTTGTACTTATGAAATCTCTCTTTGAATTGTAGGTCAACAGATTATGGGACAACGTATGAGAAACTGAATGATAAAGTTGGTCTGAAGACTATTTTGACCTACTTGTATGTTTGTCCAACAAACAAACGTAAGGTAGGTGATAATGTGGTTGGCTCATTTTGACTTTATGATGCAGTTTTTGTCCTGGTAATTTCTCCCAGTTTTACCAATATCAGTTACAATTTAAATGGCTGGAAACCCTCTGTCTCCCTCCCCGTGAAAAAAAAAATATGTAACTTCACCAAAATATAAGCCAGCTTGTACCACCTACCGACGTACTTTAGGGAATATACATTAGCAAAATATGGCCCTTAAAAGGATAGGCATAATAGGTATGCATTTAATTGTTTGCTTACCTTCTGGATGGTAATGTTTTTGTTGTCCGAAAGTGACAAACTTGTTAAAATGGCAGAAAAGCATCTACAGTGACCAGATTGTATGTAACATTGTTTTGTCTTTTAAGTGCTCCCAATAGTGAACTGAACGAGATTTGACAAATTCCTGCAGAGAAAATGCCTTCTGAAGCACAGAAGGTTTTAATCATGTAAACACCCTACTGACTAACAATTTTCTAAGAATTTATAATGCTGACATACTCATAAAAAGAATCTGCTGCCTTCTTTGAGATATGTTTTTGACAAATTTTTTGTAATCTGGACGTTTGCAATAGGAAGTGGTGAAGCACAGTTCATAACGATGAAGACTTGTATTCTCACGTATGCTAACACATGGATATGCTAGTGAAAAATACCGTGTTTGAAGAGTCTCCTTCACATGCTATTTAAAAAAGAGTTTACTCTCGTTTTTGTTGATCAGAAATCATTACTATTGGTATTTTGGTGTGGAAACTAAAAAGTAGCTTAAATTATCCTGAAATTACTAGCAATTTCATTTCAGGCTTCCTCATATGTCGGTCCAGAAAAAAATGCATGAAAACAAAATAAAAATTGATTACATAAATGGCAGTGATACCGTTGTCCTCTTCACTTACTAGCTGTGAGGCTGCAGTGCCTCATGTGGTTCTAACAAAATGGCTATCAAGTGCTCTTAAATGTATTATGATTAATGGATTGTAGCTGTGGAATTCCAGTTCTTATGTATTCTGATGAATTCAGGTTTTGCTGGAAGATCCTCAGGAATAAAAAAGAATTTGACTACCACTTACCTTCATAATACCACCTGGGTGATTCCTCATACCCACTTACATCGCCATGATTATACAGGACTGGAAAAAGGTGTAGGGGTGTAGGGATAAATGTTCATAATAAAAAATAAATTTAAAAAAAAAACCCAAAAGAAAAATTATGGTTTCAAGTCTCCTGATGAAAGTCACATCAAATTTTGATTAAATGGTCCTAAATTAGTAAAGTTGTCATGTCATTGCAGCTGAATTGAAGATATGAAGCTTTTCACAGAAACTAATTAATGAAATTACCAGATCACTCAAATGTTTTTTCAGGTTTGAAAGGTTGGAGTCCTGGCACAGAAACTGTGGTTTGGAGGGTATATAATAAAATCACGTCTGATGTTTGCTGGAGAGTAGTAACACTGTTCTCTAGAACTATGGAGGGGTTTAGTGGGGCAAAATCTGAATGATCCCTTATCTGTTGTGGTGCAGAGAAATCTAAGAAGAAACTAAGGATTTTGCAAGCATGTTAAGCCAACTTAAGTGCGGGCTGGCTCTAAAAATCCTTCAGCGCTTCTGGCTGCACCTTCCCACTCCCTTCCTCGAACTGCCACCTTTGTTTGTGTAGCCATCTGGTGAGGCGGATCAAGGACTAATCCGCCTGAAAACTAATCCCTTTCCAGCTCAGAAAACAAATAGATGAAAGGAGAAAGCTTTCAGGTGGAAGGGTGGCACTACCTCTTCTGGCAGTAAACTGCACTAAAGTTGGCCTATAATCAATATGGGACAGGGCCAGAGGAAAGCTGCAGCACCTGGGATGAAAGGACCTATGTAATGGTCTAAGATTGAATTTTCCAAAACTTATTTCAGCAGGAGCAGAATTAGAACTTTTGGAGGCCCTGCTTATGCTGTCTATTTCTGTAGGACATCTGGCCATTTCTCCAAGAAGTGTTTAACTTTAGGCACCTAGTTAGTCTCCTGTGATTAAGAGGGCATGGTGAGGAGAGTGTACAGCTATGTTACACTTCCACACTAAACCCACTTTCACAGTAAAAGCAAAAATACTAGAAATCAGGGTCTTTATCATACCTGCTGTGGAATGGAAAGCATAAGGAAATCTGTTTACAAATTTTGCCACCAAGAACGTCTTCGGCAAAAACCTGAGATCCTGAAAGCTAGTGATGTCCTTCCACCTCCCCTGCCGCCCCCCCCAAAATTCTGATTACATTGTCAGAAACTCTGGTTACTTTGAAAGTTTCATCTTGTTTCACTAATGTGGTTGGGGTGGGTAGCTGCAGACAGTTGTTAAATGTAGGACTCATCTACTCCAAAATCCATGAATTTTGTAGCAGTCATACTGTTCACGTCAAGGCTTTAAGCCCTGCTGCAGTTAATGCTGGGCAAATGCTAACAGCATGATTTCACTAAATATTTGTTATATGTGGTAAGTGATTTTTCTGACTGCACCTACAGTCTGAGATGCTCTTTGTTCCACAAGGTGTTCCTTAAAAGACAGAGGAGGTTTCTTCAGTAGTGGAAAAGAAACACTGCATTTTATATTGAAGGTATGGGGCGAAAGATCTTGCTGCAACAATGATTCATTAGTGAGGCCAGCATGTACTTAACTTGCCAAAGTAGCCTTCCTTAAAAAAAAAAAAAAATCCTTTTAGCACATGCTTAACTTCTAGGAATAATCCCATTGAAACAGAAGGTAAATGTTGAACTTTGCTGACTCAAGACTGATTGCATCTAATGACAAAAACAAGTGTATCCTGTACATGGTCTTGTCTGTTCCTTGCAAAGCGGTCGGAACAAGGAACTGTAGAATGCATGTAACTGGATTTATTCAAATAATTGATAGATTTGTTCATGTATTTCTGATGATTTTCACATTGTGGAAAAGAACAATCAGCAGCATGTGTTGAATAAATTATTTGCTATAATTTATTTGCTCTTCTCCGTCTAGGAAAAAAAAAAGTATCTATAAAACCAGCAGATTTGCAGAGCTTTCCACAGTCTATGAATGCCAATTTCTTTCTAAAACCTTCTGACTTCTAATTCTTGTCTCTCTATTGAACAAAATTAAATATTTTAACCAGGTATTGCAGGCAACGCCATAATCAAAAGGGTTTTTGTAAATAATGGTGGTCTTCATTCCCATTTTTATTTTCCATTTAAAGTGATCTATTGCTGTTGCTTGGTATTTTTCTGAATTACAGTATTTTCTTAAGAATTTAAAGAAAATTGAGTAACACAGTGGTGTATAAGACCTGACAATAAGAGAGGTGAAACCCTGTTTTTTCAATATTCTGTCCTTTCACTGAATTACTGTACTACCTGGTTGTATGACTGATGACACAGATCAGGGGGGAAAAAATTGTAGTGCATGGATCTTGCCAAAGACACAGAGCCTGGTTGAGTATTTGTCAACAAGTCTCCAGAAGGGAGGATCCCCAGTGTGCAATAAATCTGTAGGCTTAGGCATGTCAACATTGGTTTATTTGTTAGGTTTATAGAGCCTTTTGTGAGAGGAAATAAAATGATTTAAATGCTTCTACGTGAAGAAATAGGGTTTGGGAATAATGCACTGGTGGGTTAAAAAATAAACTAAGATAGAAATCCAAGTTGTGAAAATCCATTTTTGTAAAAGTTTGTCATTCGCTTTTCTAGAAATTCATGTGCACTAAGTTCTGTGGTCTTTATAAAAGCCTTTCAGATAGGTTTCTTGGAAGCATTGCATGTAAAATCATGGACCTGTGCAAATAAAAAGTGAATGAGAGGAGATGGGGACTCTGCAGTTGGTGTACCTGGAGGATTTCTTTGACTCAGAGAAGTGCTGCTGGCTACTTTAGAGACTGTATTCTTGTACGAGGCACACTGTGTTCTTTGCAAAGAGCCAGCTTGTGCAGCTCATTCGTTCTTTGTACTGTCAAACCTCTTATATCCATGTATCTCCAGTTAATTAATAAAATGTTGGGTGACAGTATCTGCCAGCAACTTTTATGCTATTAATAGGACTAGTGCATCAGATATTTCCTGTGGGTTTGAATTTTTGTTAGGGGATTTGTTTTGTTTTCTTCCCCCCTTCCTTTCTGCAGGCCTGGCTTGAATTTTCCCTTTATTCCTCCAACTGTTCAGATTTTAATTGCTGTGTGGTAGAGTGTCCTCTTTTCTTTCTCTCTAAAGATGAATGGATTACAGATGCCTTCCTCTTCATTTATATTTAGCGGTTGCTATTAGTGCCTTTATCTCAGCATGTTAAGCACTGTCCTGTTGTGTGTGTAGCTCCAAGATAATGGATATTTATTGTAAATATAATTGCATGGGTTTCCATGCTGGCTAGATCCCTAGCTACTTCAAATTAATTTCTATTAATGAGTTTTAAATGAAAGGAAATGCAAGTAGTGGCAGTCCAGCCTTCTGTTCTTTCTAGCATTGGGTGGTGGTGGAGAGAATAGTTGGCAAGTGTTTCTATCAGTCAAGAGGGGAGAAGATTCACCTCATTAGCTGAAATAGGAATGATTGAGTGCTACTTTGTATCCTCTGGTACTAGAGGAGTTCACTTGTTTCAGGAAGGCTCTGGTTTTGGAATGTGAACAGCTTGGTTTTGTAAAGGCTAAGACCTGGAACTGCTTGCTTTACACTGACCTTTCTAGCTGCTCTCCTGATAGCTGGGGAAAATATCCATGGGGATGAACAGTTACACCTGACATTGTTGTTTCTCTAGAAGGTTCTACCCTCAGTTGCTAAAATCAGATTGGGAACACTTCTGAAAATCATCTCTCTGACCTGTCTCACCATGGAATCTTTCAGAAGCCTGATGTGATGGCAGCTCTCAATTATTATTTTTTTTTAATCAAGGAAAACCAGTTATTTCCAGTGGTGTTTTCCTTGTAGGCCTCTATAAATGTTAAAGACCATCAGTTTATACCAAGGAGGTTAGAACATACCTCAGTGTAGACTGATACAGATCCTGTGGCTCCAAGGGATGGCATCCCTAGCAAATGAGGCACAGTGGGAGACCTAGGGTCTATGGTTGATCAGTCATGCCAATAGCCTAAAGTGCTATTGCAGTCCACTCTTGCAGAGATAAAATCAATTATTCTGTTGCTCTCCTCCTTTCATTTGGAAGGAAAGGTCCTTGTTAGCTGCAGGCTAACAAGGAGGAGAGAAAATATAACAAAAGACTCCTGGGTTGAGATAAGAACAGGGAGAGATCATTCAGAAACTACCATCGTGGGGAAAACATGGATGTACACAGCTATTTTCTCTCCCCTGTCCAGCTGAGGAGGGAAGTGACAGGGCAGCTTTGGCGGGCACCTGGCCTCCAGCCAGGGTCAACGCACCACACAAGTATGGACTTAATTTCTGTTTCAGAAGCCTGTCTTTTCTGCCCCTCACCCCATATGAAAATGAGGATAAAGCCCTTTTTTTTAAAATTAGTTTAGAAAGGTGGATTGTTTCTCGTATATTTTGGATATGATCTAACACAGCTGCAGATAGGTAGAGTTTCACTTGAGCCAATGAAGACCTGTAAAGTGGCAGTGACTGAGGAGCTGGTGCTGTGTTGTTAGTACTGAGTTCATGGGAAAACAAAAATTAACAAGCATTTGGACCATGTTAAAGTGAAAGCAGAGTCTCATCTTTCAAAGTGAATATTTTGGTAGTGATTGTCTGGCAGTAATCACTACCAAACTTTCTGATTCATGGCTATAGTATATGACAGCTCTCACAATAGCCATTACATGCAAAGCCTTTGCCATTATTCTACATCCATGTCTCTTCTTGGATGTGAAGTGAAGTCAAAGCTCATTTATTCTGCTGCTGCCTGTCAAAAATCGTGGCAGTTTTGACGTTTTCCCACTCAAAGTAGTACTACAGTATGCTGTTGTATCTCACAGAAGTCTCCAAGGGCACGCTGAGTGTTGAAACTAACAATAAGGAAGAATGAGCCATGGAATTCAGCTTTAGAGCTAAGATTCACCCAGGCTGAGGAGGGTTTCAGGGGTGTTCTTCCCATTCTGACCCCTGTTTTGTACAAAGTGGACAATTAAGATTATGCAAAATAATCTCTTGTTGAATATCATTCAATTATTCAATCTTTTTTCAATTCCTTAGCAATTTACCAACTCTTCTGGAACAGATGATACCCCTTTTGGCAAGGGAGTATATATGCCAGAAGTTAAGAGAGCAGAAGAATGACATGTTGTTAGTTGCAACCCAAATATAGGCAGCTGGGATTGATGGTAGTGTAAGAATGTGTCTAACTACAGAGCAGACCTATCTTATTGTCGAACTTGTAGCTCCATCCATTTTCATAAGTAACACAGGCTGTTTAAACCAGGAAAAAAACCCCAGTTGCCATAATATTATTTTTTTCTATGAAAAACTAGCCCCCAGCAGTTGAAAATTAGCTTGTTCAGTGTCCCATAAAGTTGGACTAAAAATATGTAGAGCAGAGTTTTTTTCATTTACCTTCTGGATTTTGAGCCATTAAAGATACATACCAAAATCTCACTTTATATCATTTCACTGCTCTGTTGTGGTAGGAACGTACTACTTTGGTCATGAAATGTGGAAATTTTTCTTGTTACTGTATGACTTCAGTAGCTGGCCTTAAAAGGAAAAGTAGCATGCTACTGTGGCATAACCATATGATCACTGGTTTGTTGAAGATTGGAATTGATAATGTAAAAAATGACAAATGTATGAATATTGAGCACAGGAGCTCGGAGCTCAACCCTCCCTTGCCAAGCCTGCAACAGTCATAAGTAGTATCTGTTAACCGGCAGATAGTGTAATCTGTAGGGCATGTTTACCAGCAGATTGCAACTGATCACTTCTCCTGTAGTCTAGGTATGTTATTATGAAGAAAGGGATGACTAAATGACAGTATACTTGTGTGTTATACCTTCAGTCTAGCTGTACCTGGAGTAAAAGGAGAAGGAACTGAAGAAAATAAACAAGAAAAATATTCTTGATTATGAAACTTTTGATAAATGCTGGTAAATGCAGAGAGAGGGGATTGATGGCAAAGATTAATGGATGTAATTAGAAAGTGGTCTACTGCTAAGAAAATGTGGAATTTGACTTGTATGCAGATAGCATGAGAATTAGAGACCAAGTGATGACTCATTGTATTGAGCGTAACAGGTCATTGTGGAAGCAGGGAAGCTTCTTGGAGAAAATGGGAATAATTCAGTGTCTGGTATGACAAAGATATTGCAAAAACTAAATAAACTTTTTCCTTTTTAATGCTAGTAAGTGAAGGGTTTTTTTGTTGCAGGGACAGAGGGAGAACAGTAAAAAAATCCTTGAGTCAAAGATAACACCAAGAGAATTCAAGTGTCACAACTTACTGAAAATAAGGCACTATAATCTATGTTTTTGGTTTTTTGAGTCTTTGTTCCCATCTCTCCATCTCAGTCTCATTAGTAGCAAAAAAAGGAATTAACACAGCTAGAGAGGGAATATACCTTGGGGAGCAAGGAAAAGATAATGCCTACTGCAGCTTGAAGAATAATGGCATAGAGAGGCTGGGGGTAGGAACACACAATTATACTTCTGTTTACCATGACATGGCTTTCAAATGGGTACAGGTCTCCCACAAATTTGCATAAACCAAGTTTTCCTGTGGAGGACTCTGTTCTGCCATGTTCAGATTGAAGGTAAGAATTAGGGATAAGTGGCAACAAAGGAGAGAAAGCTGTTGAGGAATCGGAGCAGTGATAATGGCAATAATTGGAGGCAGTGTTGAAGGTGGTGTAGACAGGTTGACATTAAATGAGTAGACCAAATTACCTTGATAAAGAACTATTGGAGGATTTCTTGCTATGTATTCTGGTACAATGGATCACGCCATAAAGGGTTTACCAAGCATTTTTTTCATTGACAGGGGCGGGTAGTCAGACCATGATGAATGTTCAGGGCACACTTATGACTTTAGAGCATTTTTGTGTTTCCTTGTTAAGAGGTACATGTGAGGATTTAAGAAAAATACTTGATAGTAAGTTTTGAGTATGACCAACTGTTCTCATAAATTTGAGAGCCAATACATTGTTTTGTTGCTGTTTCTTAAACTGCCAATGCAGTTAAAACTGGAGGTGGTGGAATATCTTCAAAAGATAAAAAACATTTAAATTAAAATATTATTTGACAAGAAAGAATCAGATTTACAAAGTGTTCTATTGCATATAGAACATTATGAATAATGGATTTTGCTATTTAGAGAAAGAAAAATTTCATATTGATTGAAAGCATTTATTGCTCTTCAAACATTTTTTTTTTTTTTTCTCTGCTGGGGTCATCCAAGGCTTTTCTGTCTTGAAGAGATTAATGTTAAATTGACAATGTTTTTGGGGTGAAAAGCTAAAATCATTTTGTTTTGAAACGTTTCCACTTTTAAATTCTTAAGAAATTTAACACGACTAGTCCTACTGAAAACAATGGAACTCAATAATGATACTTAAATTGCATTCTTAATAGCTTTTCTGATTCTTTTGTTGTTAAAATTCTGCCCTTAACGTTTTCAGTACAGTAAAGCACTGAATTCTCCTCTGCACATAAAGTATTTAGGTCTCACTGTGACTCTGTGTACACACAAAATCTCTTCAGTCTCTAGTCCCATATACCTAATTCCTTCATCAGGGGAAATAAGGAGAATTAGAAGGGAAATCAGTGACAGCAAGTGGCAGTGGAGAAAAAAAAAAAGAGGGGAGAATGATACTAGAAGTTTAATTTATGATAGCTGAGCAATTTACATATAGCAAGAACTTTGAGACATCAATCCCTTGAGGAGGACAATCTTCAGGAATATGCACAAAGAAACTGAGATCCGGTCCTTGCATCTCAAATTCCCAATGTGCAGGCATTTCTCAGGACTTTGTTTCTTCTACTGAATGATGACATGCTTTTGTGTTTTTATGAACATTTTTTTTTTTCCACACAATCTGACTAAAGATACAGATAGAAAGCAGTGGGATGTATTCTGCATGGAACTGCACTGTTAACAACAGAACCTGCTTCATTTTGTGATGACTAATCTTGCTGCAAAATTAGGTGTATCTTCAGCAGACAAGATTAAAAACCCCACACCTTTCCCTACTTTAGGGCTTCTTTGCACAGCAAATTGCAGGTTTGAACACTTTCATTTTTTTTTCTTCCCAACCAGAATATGTTTTAGAGGACTTAGCCTAGAGCACATGGTGTGGATGCTGGGCTCTTTGTCTGTTTGCTCTTAGTTTCAACACTTCCTGTGAACTCTACTCTTGAATGTGTTGTCTTCACCAGAAAGCTACAGTCAGAGTAGACAATCCACTAGAAGTAGTTCCGTAATAATAGGCACAACACTGGGTTTACAGCTATTTATGGACGTCATGCAGGACTGAGAACTTAATATGCTATTGTGACTCATCCTTCTGCATCAAGCCCAAATTTCTTCTGTCCTATTTAGAAGAAACTTGGAGGTAGATTTTTTTTTCCCCATGTTGGAACAGCATCTGTTCCTTTGGCTTCTGGTGCACTTGTTTCCCATTTATTAATATTACTAATGGTAAATAATGCACGTGATAGCATAGCAAACCTGAAGGACAGCAGTCTGTGCTTAGTTTTTGGCACTTAGGGAAGAAATGCAAACACATCCATATGCCATCCCTAATGTAATGTTATTAAGCTCCCAGAAAATAAAGAAAAATAACAGATGAACCAAAGGCAGACAGACAGTATCAACTGGGGAAGAGTGTGCAAGTTTCTCTGCCTACATCTAGAGACCCTCGGCCATTTATGGATTTTTATGTTAATAGGTACTTGAGAAGAAATACTATCAGTCCTAGTTTAAGAATGAGGCCAAATGTATTGCTAAGGTCAGAAAATAATCAGCTGCTTAGACAGGAACTGAACACAGGATTTTGGGTGAAATCCTAGTCACAAAATCATCTTTTCTCCTAATTCATGTAATTCTGTAAGATCTGATCTGTTTTCATGCCAATCCTTTTTGGCAAGGAATCCCAAACTGAATCCCATCCATGCGAGTTTGTACCCTTTATTTGTATTGCTAAACAAACAAACAAAATCTTTTCAGGAAAACAAAAAAGGGGTAGAAAGGAGAGAAGGACGTTATTCAAAGCCTGCTTGTGAGAAGAGTGGCATGAGGCTATTGCAGGGGAATAGAGGAAGCTTAAGCCAGTCATCTGATATACCAGCAAGCAAAGTTGACAAATCATTTGCTGCCGTGGACCCCTGTGTGTCTAACACCAATGCACACTGCAATATTCCTTTTTTGTTTTGAAAATAAATAAATTTCTCCCACGTGTTTTGAAATGTCTGGCATTTCGAACCTTGGAGCTGAGAGCTATCTTCCGAGTCATGTCCCCTGCTAGTGTTTCACCATTCTCTTTTAAGAATACGTCTACCAGCAAAACTCTTCGATAGTTCCAGGATGCCAAACCTTTCCTTTTGCGACTGTTTCAAGTGTGTTACTGACATTTACAAGATCTCACAGAAGCATTCAGTCAATTACCACCAGACTCCCATTGTTCCAAGGAGACTGACCTTTCCCTTTGGGCACCAATTAAAATCTATTACTTTTATTCCCATAGTGCTTGTTGTAATGGGAACTCTGGCTCTTTGCCAGGTAGAACTTGTTTGGGTTTTGTCTCCTTTTCTTTACTACTGAAATTTTGTTAGAGATGGCAAGAATGGAAATTCCAAAATGTATGTATATACTTGGAGTTAAACAATTTTAATGAAGCTTTTAAATTAACCTTGCTTTCAGTTGTCATCAGGAGTATGAGTAAAATCCAAGTGAGAGATATGTTTCACATGATGGCATGGCTGGCTTGTTTCCTTTTTTTTTTTTCCCCCTCTTCCTTCAGCTAATGTGCTCCAATTATTCTACTGCAGAGAGTTGCTGGCAAATGAAGGACAAACAAGCTGTGGGCCTTGCTAGTACTTAACTACTATGCTCTGAAAGTTGAGGGGAGAAAGGTGGAGGGCTGTGTACCTGTCAAGTGTCTTGAGCCTTAAGGTCTGTCCTTTCTTGTATTACAAACCTCTAGAAGCAAAGATGTAAATACTGCGTTACTAGTAGCAAAGCTGCATATTGTGGTTAAAAATTCTTGCTGTAAAATGATACTAAAATTATACTTTCATGCTTATTAAGTGTTTCCACCGGCTTCTGTTTCCTCTTTCAGTTGGAATTTGTGAGGGTAGAAGCAACTGCTTATTGAAGTATGAAGGATTTTTTTTCTCTATTGAAGATGTCTGAAGAGTCAGACATCTGCCAGAATGTTGTTGTTCTGTTTGTTCTTTTTCTTTGTGAAAAAAAGGGATTTTTGAAAAATGTGTTGAGGCACCTACTTTTTGTCATCCCTTCTAGTTTGGGGTCTTTGAGGTTGTATGAAAATTTTGTATGTGCAGCCTTTTACCAAACCTTCAACACTTCTTGAGGAAAAAAGTTATGTTATCTTGATATTTATCACAAAAAGCAATTCAATTTTGAGACCAGCATAGTGTGCAGGTTTATGGTATAGATGGTTGAGTATAAACCAGACATTGGTAAGTTATCCAGAGGTTTCTAAATCATTATGATGACGAAGAATTCTGAAAAATCTAATGTCAGTTTGCACAAGTCTAATTATAAGAGCATTTGACTTGCTTAGGAAATGGCTGTGTTGTGTATAAGCCAGTATCTACTTGTCTGATAACCGATAAGTAGTTGTGGTTCCTTTTGCTTCCTGTTTTTGGTATAAGATAGTCTCTTTTTGTTGCTTATTCCCTCATTTTGTTTTGCTCAAGTCTTAATATTCTAGTAAGTTAATCAACCATACTTTGACATTTTTGTGCAGAGTGATTTCTGTGCCTTCATGTCCAAGTCAGATGATAAAGACCTTTATTTACCAGCTGGCAGCAAATAAATGCACTTGGTGACTTAGATAAGTCATGGGTGGTTCTATGAATGTGTGTGGGTAAGACCAAGAATTAATTCTTGCTTCAAAAGTCTGTGTGGTACCTTGAATGACTAAATTTATGAACAATGCTTTTCCTGTGCCTATAGTCTTCCTTTACTGGAATCTGAAGAAGCATTACATTTCTCCCCACACACACTAGATGGGATTTAAGTGAAATAAATGTGAACAGCTGCTGGGTAGCTTCACTGTTGAGAAGCAACAAGAGGAAAAAACATCCTCTGATTCAAGGAGAATCCCAGGTCCTTGGAAAGATTTGCTTATGCATGGTTGTTTCACATACACCTTTTAACCTTAAGGTTTCCATCTCTCTGCAGATTCTGGAAACCACTTTTCCACCATCTTCCTTAGAACAAGGCCACCAATAATTGGAAATAGTGACGGTCCTTTATACCATTCTGGACTTTTAATGCCCTTTCTGCTTCCTTGTTTGCTTTTTCCAGTTCCAGAAGGTTGTTGTAGATGTGAATCAAGCTAAAGATTGATTTTTATGTCTAATAAACCTGG
Source organism: Rhynochetos jubatus (assembly GCA_027574665.1). Lineage (NCBI taxonomy): Eukaryota > Metazoa > Chordata > Aves > Eurypygiformes > Rhynochetidae > Rhynochetos > Rhynochetos jubatus. The sequence continues at coordinate 30,676,302 of CM050655.1, read as the reverse complement.
AAAAATAAAAATTTCTTAACTGAGGGCATTATTAACTGCAGGAACAGATTTTTCAAGCCCTGCTAGATACTATTTCATATATTATGGGGAAATAAAAAATATTGAAAGGTAAAAATAAAAAGTATTTTATAGAAGGGTTTGAAATTTCCCGAGGGATATACTAAAACCCCTACCTATTTCCATTTTTTCCCCCTGTCCATTGGAAGAGGTAAGTAAAAGATAATGACTTAGGAGGCAACCCCCCAGGGATGAATGCAAACTTTCTATCATCAGAAGCCAACAGGAGGCAACTACGTTTGCCTGATAAAGAAGCAGTTTATCATCTGTGCCATAGTGTGCTTTAACATTACGAATCTAAAGCAACAGAAATTAAGTCTTTTTTTTTTATGAGGCATAAACCAATCTTGATTCATTTCAGCCAACATAAAGAGAAACTGAAGTATTGAGGCTTTCCTGTATTCAGGTTTTCCCGAGAAGGCTAAGAGGTAAGACTCACCTCAGCCTTTTCGCTTGCGAAGTTTAATTCATAGCTGAACAGAATAATTGAAGATGGTCTAAGAAACTCTTTCTAATGAACAATAATAGAACAAAATATGTTATAGGTTTCATGTGATCAGTGGCAGCTGACCTGAGGTTATTGGTGTCTAAAGAACGTTTGACTTTAGCCTGAAGCTTGTAATCAGGGTTTTGTTACAGAAGCAGTGTCTTTACCTTCTGTAACCTTTTCTCACTGGTTTAGTCTGAGTTTGGGTTTTTGCTTAACTTCCATGTCTTTTTCTCTAATACTAAGCTACTGCTACTGCTCTGAAAGCTAGGAAAAGTCAGTGTGTAACAGTTCTCTGGAAACAACTGCCTTACTCTGAGAAATCTCCCACCCTGTCTTCACACAGCAAACTCTGATAGGATGTGTCGTTGGCTGCATTAGGAGGAAGGTAACATATACTAGAGGTTTGGACTTGGCACCTGGGTTCATGCCATATTAAGATAGTGTATACAATCCTGAGTAATTTATAAGTGCTTTAATGGAAATACTTATTTTCCTGATTTTACAGTCAGCCTGAAAAGTAACTCTGAAATGTGAATTTTGATTTGATTTCTAGATAATCAGAAAGTCCCTTTTTAGTTTTAACCTTACCTTGAGTGCTATTAACTCACTGGCGTCACATATTTAAGCTGATGGGTAACCCTGATCGATTGCTTTTTTTACACAGGTCATGTGTTGCAATAAACTTTTTCCATTTACAACAAAATGAAGTTGGAAGGTTCATCCTTACAGGCAGGATTTGGACAGGAAATTACAATCATGTGAGGTGAATTTGGCATACAGGTAAAGCCTGTAGCTGTGATCACTAGGTACACTGGATAGGTGTACTTTCCTTCCCACAGTACCTCTATAGGTCACATCATCTAAATAAACAACAGAAGAAGGTTTATAAAACCATTTATTTTTCTCCTAGTTGATGATAATGATCAAGCAGTGTGTATTAACTGGTTACCAGCATGTACTATGGTTGTCACAGCAGACACCCACAAACCCAGAGGCAGCAAAGTAAAAAAAAAAGGCTTATGCACTAATTTCTAGCTATGTCAACCTGCCTGTTTACTTGACCCTGTAATTAGGATCATGCCATTACCTGTTCAGATAGAGGCTGTAGTTACAGATATAGTAAACAAAGGCTTGGAACAAAAGAAAAGAAAATGCTTCTAAACACTAGTAATGTCATGAGTAAAGAGGTGAGTAAAAAAATGTCTAAGGTGGCTAGGTAATTTCTGGGAATGTTCCATATTCCAGCATCTGTCCACTGCTCAGTCTGTTTCTGTGATATTAGAGCCCCGAAAACCATGCTACATACACCTGTTCTTGTGTAAGTGTGGCTGCCTCCCCATCAGTGTCTTTCACAGTCAAGCCTTAGGGGTGAGATTTGCAAACATGCCGAGTGTCTGCTAAAAGGAAACTCGGGAGAAAAGAAACCTTCCTTTTCTGGGCCTCAGGATTCCCTTGCTTTCAGTGAGGATGCTAATAGGATGCGATTGATCATCACTGAATTGTTGATGTTGATCAGAAAAGTCTACCGCAGAGTGGCTCTTTGAGGATGTTGATGGTGTTTGCAGCCAGGCAGGGACCTGCAGGCAATATGAGTTTGACTGTTTTCTCCACCATTTGGACAACAGATGCAGTATGACAAGTTTCTGTATTCAGGAATGTGGCTTCGTGGAACTAAGTCAGGAGGACTCAAGGTTTAGATTATTTCTTTATAGCTTTTCAGCTATAAAGCAGCTAAATTTTCTTTTCAGCTCCCTGAAGGCACTGTAGATATAGACAAATCTATATATCGTTGCTAGGGCACCTCCATCACGAAACCACCCATGGGTTGATGAGGAGGGTCCCAACATCAGCAAAGCTTAGGCTTGGAGTATCCGTCTTGTAGCTGACTCCTACAAGTGTCAGGCTCGCAGAGCCCAAGGCAGCTTTCAGCTGGTTCAGGTACCACCAAAAGGGGCATAGATTTCAATACAGGTTGCAACAGCCCATCAGGAACTTGGAGCACTTCCTTTTTGTGGCTAAAACCGGCATTGCTGAATCTCAACTGATGTCAGTATTCAAGGTAGCTCAATTATATTCCTATCTGTATGAGTCTTACCTCCCCAAAGCAGTGAGGAGGTGACTTTAAGGAATGTAAGAATTTTTAATAATCTAGAATTTAAATAACCTGAGTTTATTTCTTTACTTGCTTTCCAACTTGTCATATAACTTTGAAAAAGCTCTATTGGTGCTTTGCACTTGGAAGTGCTAACTCTTGACTGCTGCAAAACAGAAATGTATTCCACTGAGGAATTCTCAGTTTCTTTGGGTGAGGTGCTGCATAAGTGCAAACAATTTTTATTAATAGTCAGTTCATGTGCATAATAAAAAAAATAGCTTCTTGCTATAAAGAAGGTTATATTATTCAATATATCTAAATTACAGGCACTGTAAAGCTGCATGTATAGGTTCTGTTTGGAATTATATGAATAGGTGCTACATTATAGTATATACTCTTCTACATTATTACTTTGTGAGAGATATACAGTCTGTACCACTCGAGATGGGAAAAACATGCCTGTCAGTAAAAAGACATTTCCTAGGCTTGATGCACTAACGTTTCATGAAAACATGAATAAGTGAAGCAGATTTATCAACAGGATAATGAGAAAACAACACTATTTTTGGGGGGGGTGGAGGGTAGTTTAAAAATCAAAATCAAATCCCTCAACAGCATCTCTCTAGGTTATCTGCTTTCAAATTCTAAGCAGTGGCAGGGCTGTTCTTTCCTTAAAATGCAAAACCTCAGAAAAAAATAAATGTCTCATCCTTTTGAAAAATCCATCCCCAAATGTCATAAAATATTACCCAGTAATCCGTCAAATCATTCACACTGAAGGCTGCTGTGGTCCAACTTGAGTTTAATCTAAAGTGAAATTAGCCTACACGTATGTTACTTCTGGGTCAGACTTTCATCCCACGTGGGTTCTTTCCCAAGGGTTCTCCAGGGACAGGCTGGCCATGAACAGAGATGGCATTAATGGAAATGAATGTGTAATGGGAGAAGTGATTTTCAGAGGCACAGAGGATCAGGCAGGTACCCAGCTCTCAGCAAGTGCCTTCAGTAAATACTCTTTATATGCAAGTCTCCTTTTTAGTGTGTTTCAAACCAGAGAGCGTTCCATATTGCTGATTTTTGTAGAGCAGCAAAAATAAGTTCCCCCCCTGTCTGAACATGTGGAACTTAGTCACTAGCAGGTGGATGTGCTTTTTTGGCTATCTTTGGTGCTTTGGCAGCCCAAATGAACAATGAGTCTCCCTGAACGAGACTGGCAGTCTTATGCCTGACCGCGCAGGAGCATGTCTTGCTTCCTTCTTTGGACTGTACTTGTACATCAGCCTGATCACTGGTAGCATCTAGGCTACCAGTGTCCAGGAAAACTGGGGGACCTGATGGTTAAATAGGTCACCACTACATTTACACATGAGTCAGAGGGTAAGAGGCTCCCAGTAGTCACCCAGTAAGTGAGGGTGCAGGGGTTCACCCTGGCTGAAGCTGCCTCAGGTCCTCTCAGACTGCTGGAGGATCCAATACAGAGAAGGGATATCTAGACTCACTCCTCTCAGCCCTGTGAGGGCAGGCAGGTAGGAAGCCTACAGATTTTAACAGTACTCTGACCACAGAGCAAGCTCAGCTTCCATCTCTTATCTCCTGTTCTCAGTTGCTGACAGCCACCTGTGAATAGTTTGACAGGGAAAAGTGCTACAATCTTCATTGTCCGGTTTGCTCTTGGCTTCAAGTTTGTAACAAGGGGTTCATTAACTACCAAGTGCAGTCTGTGCTGTGTCAGTCATGTGCACAGTAGAGATTCAGACCCCTTCCCAAATTATTTCATGTGAAACATCAGTGACTGGAGAATGACTGTTCTCCTCACTCTGGGCACTGGAAGTGTTAAGTGCTATGTGTTATTAGTAGCTCCAAAAAGGCCTCTTATTCATGTTATTCAAAATATTATTCTCCTCTTTGTAGCTTCTCTTTCAGCCATGCTTGTTGGAAGGTGCCTATCCCACCACCTTGTTCCCAAAACTCATTCTCAGTACTAAAGTTCTGTGAAAGCGTCACAGCTTATAATGACTGAGTTTAAACTGACTAATAGAAGTGTTGAAGATACATCATTAGCCTAATCACCTGTATGAGATGCTCCTTTTCTTCATGATTCCCTCCTTTTCTGTAACCCCCTGTATCCCTTTAGCATAAGAGCAAATAAAGCTTCAAACTGCATATTTTCCAGACACAGATAATCACTGCTTTCCAGACCTCACTTACCCGGTTGTGTGACTTCTGTTTTTCTTCTCAGTGGTCTTGGGTATTTTCCTTTGAAAGCAAGGAGGAAGTCTTGGCATCATTCAGGGAACAGAGAGAAGAAAAAAAGTAAAACAACCCACAACCCCAGGGTATTTTATGCTTCTGACTTCTTTTGCTCTTAATGGCTGATTGCTCCTCTCTTCAAAGACTTGCTAAGGGAAAAAAAAACCCAACCCAAAACATAAGAACTGAGCAGTAGCTCATTGCTGCTGTATCATTTGAAAGCCATTTTTAAAAATTTTCCCAAGTAGCAAAAGCATTTAAAAGGGGCCTGGCACTGAGCAGCGGGCAGTGCTGGCACGCAGCAAATTGTGCTGCTGTTCAGACAAGCAAGCTGGGGTGAGAACGTGCGTGTGTGAGGGTAAGTGTGCTTGATGGGCTGCATTGTGGGTTTGTTTACATAAGGACTGAGCAGAAGAATCTAAACATATTAACAAGGAGGTTTGAGATTGAAAAGAGTTGTTCAAAGTATCTGTATCTTGGTGTTTTCTGAAAGGCTTTTCACCATCAATTCCTTTTTGACCAGTAGTGTCCCATCCAAACACACGAAAGCATGTCAGCAGATCTGAAAACACCTGGTGGCCAGTCTCAGCTGGTATAAGCTAACAATACAAAGTGTTTTATGGCTTAATTACCTAAATCTGTAGGTTAAAGAATTGCTTCATCTGCTCCTGAAATTAGATTTGATCAGTATTTTTAGAGGACTTTTTTTTTTTTTTTCTTTTTTAGAAGAGGGAAGGCATGGAATTGGAAAAATACTGCTTTTTCCAAGGGTGGTGCAGTCTTTGAGAAAGACGACTTCAATGCAGAATAGAAATAGTAATTAAAAGTAGAGAAAAAGAAAGAATCTGAAGGATCTGTTAGGAAAGATAATTCTAAGGGAAGAATAATGTCAAACGCAGGTCTCTGAAGTGTATGCATCATGGATTTTACACAGTGTAGATGTGTTCCATGATTACCAGACTGTTTGGCTTTTCTAAAGTTAGAAAAAAAAAGTGAAGGATTTCAGAAACTTCCCTCTCATGAGATAAGAGTTTTCTTTTTTAATCATGAACATTTCTAAGAAACAGTTAGATAAAAATAAAATTCTCCATTTCCTTCCTCTATTGCACATGCAGTATATCTTCTGAGAGAACAGAATTCCCTGCATAGTTCCTGCACAGTGTTTTGTCAACTTTAGTGAGTGCAAGTGGTCAGCACAGTAGTTTTAAGTATAGTGTGGAAGCCTTCAGTAAAACCAACAAACAAACCCCACAAAAAATCCAAACAAAAAACCCCAAAGCCAACACAACCACAAGCCCAAACCAACAACACACCAACCAAACCCAATAACTACAGCAAGATTGGAGGTGCTTCTGGAGGAAGGGATATTACTCATTTATTTTAATATTTGTCATAAATATGTAAACCACCACTAGGATATCTGGGGAGGCTAAGTATATTTCCCAGTCATTCAAAGGGAAATTTACTTACACTTTAGTGTTCAGTTAGTAAAAGCATTTATTGAGTCTTAAAAGCTGCATTTAGTTAGGACTTTGCATATGTGAGAGAAACACTACTTTAATATGCTCACCAATGTTGTTCCAGATTGAGGAACATAAAGAAGGGAGGCTTCATCTCTGCTACCCCACTACCTAGAGGTGACCTTGCTTCTTGCAGTATCAATATGCCTGTTTAAAATCTGTTCTAAGGCCTTGAAATGTCCCTATGCTATGTAATGACATCATGTAATTATACGCGTTGAAGTAGTTACAATAAAGGGTAGGATAGGAAAGCGGGAAAAGCAAAAAGGGATAAGAAAACCAAAAGTTCTTTATGCAATAAGATCTGATTATTATACTATAGCCTTATTAATCTGAGTAATAATCAGAATAATTAACGTGTTTTGCTCTGATTTTAATTGTTATTATAGCTGGAGTAATTTGAAAAATACATGTCTGATTATCATGTTAAACAAGATTCTTTTACCCTTCTTGAATTACAGTTACTAATCTAGTACAATATTAAGGTCTTTGGTGAAAATAAGAACAAAGTCCATTATAAATTAAAAATAAGGATGTGGAGAGAAGAGTACTAAGTGAATTGGGATGAAAACTTAGAAAAAAAGAATCCAAGCCTGTCCTGGGAATGGTTTACAAGCTTTTAAATGCAAATATATCAAAGCTTTTCGTAAGCCATGGATCTCATTCCTAATTGCTAATCCACTGTTTGGAAACCAGCCACATAGGCTCTCAGTTGGTTAACATTCATTTTACTAGTCTCAGATCTTGATCCAAAATCTGCTGAAGTCAATGAAAAGACTCACTTTAAATGCAAAATTGAATTATTCTTATTAGCACGTCACTGCGAGAAGAATCTCTTCTGTCTTGCCATTGTAGCATGGAAAACTGGAGCATGGTAAAATATTTGGCAAGAAGGTGAGATTTTCTTTGTGAGCCTGTGGTTGATATGGGCTCATGGGCAATGTATTAGACTTCTTCAGATCCTCCAACGTGTCATTTCAGTAGGTGTTAGAATATATAAACCATTGGGGTAACCTCTGAAACACCCCAAAATGTGTGACCTATTGCACTCTTTGTACTCAAGCCCCATATATAAGCCCACATATTTAATATGTTTTTAATGTATTGGTTTCATATGCTACTCAGATATTATTGTGGTTTCCTTACCACAGATTGGTGCATGATCTATTGTATTAAGAAGATAAATAAAATGAAATATATACAAAATCCTCCTTGTAGTTTTGCAGTCAACAATGTACACATATCAGGAAAGCAGTACAGCAGTCAACAGTAGTTAATATCCTGTATCAGGAAAGCAGGACTGCAGTCAACAACAGTTAATATCCTGTATGTCATTCTTAGGTTCTTACTGTACACACAACATCCACCATAAAACTTAGTCAAGGGCAAGGATTTATGATGTCTTTCAGAATAATCTCTCTATCAATGCTCAAAAGAAAATACCAGTATCTTCATATGAAATGAGAGCTTTAAAAAGGCTGTCCAGCCAATCAACTGGACCTGAGTATTCAATTGGTGTTGTCCTGTTTACCTGTGTGCCCATTCAGACATTTAGGTACCTTCTTACTGGATTGTGTGTGTATTGAAGTATCTAATTTTTCTATGTGTATTTAGAATGTCTTTTATATCTGAAAGAAGATGGTTGTAATTATTCCGTCTTTATTAAGTTCAAATGTACTACTGGCTTCTACATCCAATGTAACATATAAGAGAACTACTGTGGTCTCTTCTACCCTTAACATCCATGTCTGAATAATCAAGATCAGAGAACTGATGGGAAGACTAAAAAGGCCTAAAATCATGAAATAATTTATCTACATCTATAAGACCACTGGTGAAATGGGAATCTGAATCCTAGTGTAAATCCTAACCCTTTGTCCTGTGAATTTGATAATGCTTTTTTCCTCAGAAGTTTTCCGATTCAGTTAAAATACTGCTGAGAATGTATACTTCTGCTAAATCAGTGAAAGGTCAGCAACATACAGGAGGTTTATGGAGGCCAAGCAAAGGAGAGCATCACACTTGTGATTAGATTGAATCACACAAGTGCAATTCCTTGTGCTTAATTTTTCATTAATTAAAAATAATAAATTATTTTTTATCCAACTCAGCTGAAGGGAGTAGTGTGGATGATGTGTATGAATAGTTAATGGTATGACTTGCAACAGTGTTAATCTAAGTTCTTTACATAAAAAATTAACACAGTGCATTCTAAAGAGAGGTGTAAGTGAAGTGTGATGGAATGTGCACTGATACATACATACTATCGTACATATGGAAATATAAATGTACCAAATGAGAAAGGGTGGACTTCTGGCTCCTAATGACCAGCTATCCCAGCCCTCTGAGCAGGATGTCAAATTTTCATCCCACAGACATTACAGAGTAGAGGAGAGGGGAAACTCTGGGATGGTTCTACAGTTAAGTCTGGTAATGGCTCCCAGTCACTGCAAGATGACAGGACAAGGGGTAATGGGTTTAAATAGAAAGCAGGGAGATTTAGATTAGATATCAGGAAGAAATTCTTCCCAGAGAGGGTGATGAGGCACTGGAACAGGTTGCCCAGAGAAGCTGTGGATGCTCCATCCCTGGCTGTCTTCAAGGCCAGGCTGGATGAGGCTTTGAGCAACCTGGTCTAGTGGAGGGTGTCCCTGTCCATGGCAGGGGGGGTGGAACTAGATGGTCTTTAAGGTCCCTTCCAACCCAAACCATTCTATGATTCTATGAAGATAGAGCTGATGGACTCTACAACAGCATAGCTATGGTTTCAGAGAAGTTTCTTCTTGCTCATTTCCTCCTAGTCAGGATTTAGACTACCCACTGAACCATGAAGATGTATTTCAACCATTTTTGACTGCCTGCCATTGAATTTTTTGCAGTTGAATTGCTTGTCACTGTTAGGGTATCATAGGTCTACTGGATGATATTCTAGCCCACAGATGAAGAGACCCAAATGTATTATAGTGCTTGCTACAGTTTTAATTTACCCTAGGCCTAATTTGTGACTTTTGTGTTGTCAGGATCTATGAAGGTCTATAGATGCCTAGTTCCCTTGGCTTCACAAAAGTTAAAGAGGAGCTGGGTTCATTCTTTCCTTTACAGTCTGGGCCAAAGCCTGATGCTGGCCTAAATTTCTGACAAGGAAGGGGGCACAGACAGAAAGTGCTCTGGAGGTCTCCTCATTTCTTACCTCTCGTCAAGGTTTGGGAACTGTAGCTTTCGTCATCAGTTGTGTAACTAAGTATTAACAGCTATAGTTACTCAGATATTGCTGTAATGAATAGCTATATTCATAGAGATATATAGTTGTATTCTTTACTATTAATTTAGTAGTGGTTTGCCTGTATTCACTCACACTTATGTATGCACTGAACCCTGCTCCTCTCTGGCTTCCCCTTCATTGCTGTGGAGTGAGTCGCATGCCTGATGTTCTGAACCAGCAAAACTCAGTGGCTACCTTGCTGATTTCCAAGTAACTCACTGCAAGTGCCAGTCCATGGGGACACAGTCCTGTTCTGTGAATCAGGATTTATGTGCTTTTGAAGTGTTAATAATAGAGAGGAGGAGGAGACGTCTTCCTTAGCTGCCTTAAGGAAGTAGTTTACTATTTTAATATGTTGCTGTGGATTAAGAGGACTGCTGGAGAGCAGAATGGCAACCTCCTCTTTGGTCCAGATGACTGGCTCTGTAGGTGGTCGTCATTAGAAAGAAGAAAACAGCTCCATCCGTCCTATGACTCCAGCTGTAGGGAGCCATAAAGCTGGCTTATACCAGGCCAGGTTTTCTATGCAGGTTGTGTCAAAGCCTGGCCAGTTCTTTTTCAATCCCTATTTCTAACACACTGCCTTTCCTAGCTGTCTACAGAGCTAAAGCTGTCATTCAGGCTTTCAACATTTCATGTCTCGACTATTGCACTGTCCTTTCCCCTGGTCTGACGAGTGTGGCATGGTCTCTGATTCATTCAGAGCACAGCTGCAGAAATCGGACACCTAGCATTCAGCTTCAGCCATATCACACATCTTTTTGAAATGCTCCCCAGCTTATCACAATGAAATTAGTGCTGCCAGCCTTCACTTTCCAGATCTCACTACCTTTGCCATACCTCACTGCAATAGGAGGTCAACTGCTGCCTCTGATTAACCTGCGATTCTAGTCTCTGCTTCTGCTCACAGCCTTTTCAATTAAGTGTCTTTATAACGTTTTTCAGTGTGACCACCATGCGTGGGAGGAGATGCTTTCTAGGGAACATCCATTACCCGATGCCAATACTTTCCCTAAAAAAAAAAGGGAGGGGGTTTCCTCTTCTCTTTGCTTTCCTTCTTCTGTCATTCACACAAAACCTTAATCATTGTTGGGTTTGGGCTCACTTTCAGCTGCCTTTAGTTTGTAGCTTTGCAAATACTGTACTCTGTAGTTCTCTGTAGCTAAAACCACTGTTTTGTGGATATTTGCGTGTTAATTGGAGCAACAGATTCCTGGAATATGATTGGGTGCTGAGATGCTGAGTTAACACATGTAATACTTAATGAAGTAGTAGGAAAGAGGTACATTGCACAAGGTAACGAACCAGACAGGGAGCAGTCAGTCATCTGTCTGCTGGAACAAAAGTGAGAGGGGAAAAAAACATGGGAAAAGGGAAGGAACCAGAGAAAAGATGGAGTCAAATTGGGGGGGAGGGATTGAATGGATTAAGAAGAGGGGATTTACAGCATCACAGGTAGGGAGTTTTTGCAAATCAAGTTGTGTTTTTTGTTTGATGGATACACAATGCATTAAATAATTTGCATAACATTCCCAGGCCCTCCAGATTAATCCTTACAGTTCTGAAAGATTCTTTGTTTGAGGGGGATTAAATTCTCTAAAGAATTTAGGGCCAGGTCTATGAGGAGGGTTAGGACCAACTCTTTTCTTCTTTTGTCTGTAGTGGGAGTCACACACCTAATTAGGACTTAGATATTTTGCCTTCTGTAGATTTAGAACTTTGTTATTTTTTACTATATTTATGGAAGGTTGATATTTCACTTGTCTGAAATAAGAGATGGAGGAAACAATTTAAGGTCAAAACACTTGTTTGGTTTCTTCTGGGGACAATTAAACATTTTATGATTAATTTTATTGAGTAGCTGAAATGTGAAAAAAAAAAAAAGTAATTTTATAAAAATATCTTTTTTAAACATTTTGTTTTGAAGTGGTTAAAATAAAACATTTAGACTTTCCTGATGTATTTTCACCTGAAAATGTTTCAGATAAAATTAGTTTCTGAGATTGTCAGGATATGTGGCTTTACAATGGTCCCCTTGAAACTTCAGGTTTTTTAAACACAAAATATTTGCACCAAAAATGTCTATTTCTGTTTGTTAGAAACGAGAACCACACAGTCAGCATAGCTGTGAGATGCAAGCTTTTCCTTGGACATCTTTGAGAATCCGTCACTTGACTTGTTTTCTTCCTGATGTTGACTTGGATACATGGCCTTATGCCTGTTTTGTGAGCAATTTTTACAAGAAAGGAGAATAGGGAATTAACTAAATGACTAGTCAAGTTGGGGGTTGATCTGAATGAAATCTAGTCACCCTAGTATTTGATTGTTTTTCTGTTTACCAGCTGCTGTTCTTGTCCTTACATGTATACCTGTGTTTATCTGTAGCAGCAGACATGGCTCTGCTCTAAAGGGAGGACCATATATGATTCATCGTGTTGTACGACACAGGATTGTTCGTGTTTCAGGAGGACTGTGCACTCTCAGCTTCTCAACTCTTGTATAGCCATATTGGTTTTATTCACATCCAATTATTTTTACAAGGAAAGGGCAAGAAAAGCACACACAAACTAAACTTGCCACTCTCTCAGATGTTCTTAAAAGCAACTCCAATGAAAACCCCATGAAAGATTGTTTGCTAAGTCAAACCATCTCTCAGTTCTGTCAGAGCTGCTTATTACAGGGTCTTTCAAATCCTGTGTATGTAATCCTTGCTCTACTCTGGATTTTCTGCTAATCCTACACCTGCAATTCCTAATTCCATACTACTTAGGGATATAGGCAATAAATTCTGTTTACTGTTTTGTTAATATGTTTGGACACGGGCTACCAAACCTGTACAGGGTGTTTAGTATTTGTCTGAGGATACAGATGAAACCTGATGAAGTTGTAATGGAGGGAAAAAAAAATCAAAGTCAGCTTCTAAAATGCATCTTGCTCACCCTAAAATCTGTGTAGTGCTGATCATGCTCATTTTCAGGTAGCACTGGAGGACTCTCTCAGACAAATGAGTGTCTTCGCATGTTGCTTATACACATAACTATTAACTGTTTCTTCAGTAGTTGAATGCTCAGGGGAAATGTCTTAGTTCTGCAAATTGTACCTGTGCTTGGAGGGGTTCTTTTTGTTAGCATTGAAAGGTCATGTGTTTTTCTCCTTTAAAAAAATGGAAAAAAGAAAGAAAAAAGGAGAAAAAGTGCACATACTCTGAAACTGCTTATACTGATCTGGAAATGTATTTAAGGCTTAGCAAGTTAGAAAATATCCCATGTTAAAATGTTGACCAATTCATAAAATATTTTCTTACAATGCTGTGTTTGCACATAAATGTTTGTGTGCATTTGTGCACACATATTCTACTAAATATGGGAATATCTATTATACAAAATGGGTTAAAATTATTATGACTTCTTGTTGTTCTATTAACTTTTTGCTTTTTATGGAAAGGGATTATTAAAAAATGAGGTCAATGTGCCCTCCTCCAAACAGTGTTTTCGGTAATGAAAACTCATAAAGTATATTCTAGAAAGAAAGACGGGGGCCAGATCATCACCTGTGTGACTTCTAGTCTGTGATCATAGGTACTATGAAATTAACTTTCACAGTGACTGCAGTGTGAACCTCTCCCTTACGTGCTGACTTTAAACTTCTTTACACTGATTTTATACTTGAGTGATGATATGCAATTATAGTCTCAGGCATAAAATTATATAATAATTTATCAGGCTGATAAGTGAACTGCTAATGAATGAATTGGCATCAGTGTCCATGCATGTCCCCTTAACTTGGCAAAGCAAAGCAGCAGAACGTAGTTTAGGTCAAAGCAAAAAATACTTGAAGTCTAATTATTCTGCATGTACTAGGGATAAGCATGTAGACAGGTAAATGCCTCATGTAACAAGAAGTTGTTAAGATGAGGTGAATTGACTGAAAGCCTGAAGATTTACTTGAGACTTGGTCTAGTGTAACCAAGATCAAAATTGGGTGATGATTCTTTAAAATCATGAGAATTGTGACTAGGTTTTATGAAGTATTGATTTTTAGTGTAACTAGTTATCCTTGAAAATGGACCACTAAAATGAAGCTGAGTATAAAATTTTCCGCTTCAGTGTAAGAGAATTTTAGGATCTCATATGTCACAATTTATAGGGGACAGGGTGGGAACTGAAGCTGGATGACAAATAGCAAGCAAGAGGCCTGAATATAGTATTAAGAGTATCTAACAAGTCCTCACTTCTTTAATCCTGGTTCTTGTATAACATCATTGGTCTTTCTGTTGTCGTCTCTCATTGTAGAAATAATTTAAGCTCTCTGGGACAAGGACCTCACGTTTTATTTGTAACTGTGGTGCCTCTGAGGCTATATAACAAGTGCTCTGATTAGAAGGCAGAGAATTCCCTGTTTCCAAAGTTATAAAACTTTTACTTCTAGGCTAGATGTCGTTTGAGATATTTAATCCTGTATCTGTCACTAACCATTTGATTAGCTCTGCTTTTTTGGCAGTGTTCTAGAGCTTAATGTCTGAGGCCTTCTGATATTGACTCATCTTTGGAATATAGTGTAAGAGTTAGAGTGGAAAGGAAACAAGGTTAGATTGAAAAGCCCCTAATTCTGATCTGAAAAAGAGCTAATTCTTCTGAGTCTGAAAAAGAATTTAGGGAGATTAAGCAGTATTGATGCAACCTGACATGATGATTTTCTTCCAAGTAAAACCTTATTCTGATACGAATCAAGCCAGACATTAACCTTTCAAGTAAGGGACAAACCAGTTTTACAAAGCATGTTCACCTTGCCTTGTGTAGGCCCATTATTAAGATTACAAAACTATGAGGCTATAATTCTTGACGCCCTCTTGTAATCAAGACCACAGACTTGTCAGGAGAACAGTTCAGCAATCAAATGAAAGGTGAAATTCCACTGCAGCTTGAGCCAGTCTGTCAGGGTTACTGCAGGTCCGCTGTGTTTCCTTTCACACCCTACTCAATAGTTCTAGCACTAGGGTGGTGTGTTCCTGCAGTGGGCTGGTTCAGGATTATAAACCAGCAGGCAGATTGAGTTGAATGAATGCCAATGGTAAAACAAGAGGGACGGCAAGAAATCTGCAGCTAGAGGCAGAGGAGACAAGGAGTATCCTAATACCTGTGACTTGTGTCAGATTATATTGCTGTGGCATTAGATTTTCTGAGGCAATATCTAAAAGTTTCTCTCTGCTGGTCCAGAGTGTCCAGAGCTGTGTATGAGACATCTGATGTGAAGTGATATGACTACTCTCCATCATCTCGTATCAGAGAAACAGACGATGAAGCCAGAATAAACTCAGGATTCAAGTTTATTCTTCTTCCATACCTGTTTTGTCTTGTTATTTGATGTCACTGCTGGGAGGAGGCTTGAGAAGAAAAATGTCAATATGGACAAGGACACACTGAGCTGGAGTCTCTTTGATTAGCCTTCAGCCAACTCCCTGAAAGACTCTGGAGAGAAGAGCATATCTAACAAGTTCATTCACAGAGGTCAGTGTAGTTTTCCAGTGCCTCGTAAGCAATGCACAGCTAAATGTGGAAGCTGGCACTGTTCTTGTGCTTGAATTTTGCTGTGGCTGTATTCAGAGACTTTGCATAAGAAGGTTGAAATCACTGAGTTTTCTGGAGTTCTGCCATTTTACTCACTTTCTAAATTGTCCCAGTGACATTATTATTCAGGAGAACATGGACAAGGCACATCTGAGTATAATAAAAGGGGGAAAGCTGTGCCAAATCTGCACCTGAATCAAAGAAGAATTTAGCTATCTGACATCTGTTTCACTTGTCAGCTAAAAAAATTATGTAGTTAGCTCAGATACATGCCTACAAAAACCTAAAAATGTGTCAGTAAGGTTACAGAGCTGGAAAGCTAGAAGGTTGACATTTTTCTGTGCAAGTGCTGTGGAACTAGGGTGGAATTCCAGTTGCTCGCAACTGCTGGCCAAATGCTTATAAAGTTAAATAATTGTATGAGAGAGTGTATATAATCAGATAGAAAACTTCTTAGAGAGTTGGTTATCACACAAAGTAGGCTTTCTTTTTAAGGCTTTTTAAAATTTGTTTTAAAGGGTGAGAAAGGCTGGCTGCTGTTTTAGCTTTTATATTAGCTGTTGTTTAGGTCTACCTCATCTACAACCTATGCAAATGTTGGACATTCAGTGGAGTTTAAATCTCTGGTGAATTTTCTGCTACAGCTGTATAGCAGCCTAATATTCCTGTCAGAACAGATTTGCAAATGACCTATAAACCTAAGAAGAAACTAAAGCTGAAAGGTTGCTCTGGGCATTATTGTTCTCTTTAGTGATTTTTTTATCTGAATTGGAGTCATTGATAAAGTTTTTTGGATGCAGTTTCTATTCAAGCTTAATAATCAGGATATGTGGAGGAGTAAATGTTGGCTTATTAAGAAAAGCAGTTAATTGTTAACATATAGGACTGAGTTTTTATTGGCTTCCATGGCATTTGGTCTAGGCTGTGGAGAGAGTTTTTTTCAGAATCTAAGGTGAGATGTCTAGAAGACTAAGAATAGGACGCACTATCTGTTACATCTTGGCTGTGCAGAGTAAGCCAGCCAGCTCTAGTGTGACAAATGTCATTATTGATAAAATTTTACGGGCATTGGTCAGTGTTCTTAGAAAACTTCCCCAGGTTACACTGCCTAAGAACGACATGACTGAAATTAATCGCCTGCATTTATACTTAAGGCGCTTGAACAGAGGTGAGGAGATACGTATTTGCTGGTTTGTGTTCTATGAATTAATAAATAACTTCAGGCCTCCAGCAGCTTGAATCCTCTGGAGACATTTCTTTTCACTCTAGGGAGCTTTGGATCAAACATCACAGGTCTAGGATTCTTTGGCAGTTTTTTGTAAAGCCGTTCAGAAAGGCTTTGTGCAAATTAGTCTGAGAGCACTATCTGATAATGGCAGTATGTGAAAAGAAACAGTAAACATCCCTGTTACTCAGGAAGTTGGAAACGTAACAAAAAGTCAGAAAAATATGTAAAACAAATTAAATATTCCTTACAAGCAGACCTATGGAGCTGGTGACCTGAAGGAACCATTCCACCTCCAACTTCTAGTAATGTATAATCTCTGCCTCAGATTTCTTTCTCAGACTGGGAAATTCAGCTCGATGAATTTTAACTTTCTTTTAAAAGGAGAGAATCTGTGTATTCAAACCTATTCAGAGATTGGGTTTGAAATATCTCAAAGTTCATGTTTGTCAGCAATTTTTTTCTTTGCTGTAAGTATGTCTGTGGGTTGATTGTACCTCAAAGCAGATACTTGGCCCTAATTATGTGATAGGAAGAAGGATAGTCTTCTGTTAAAGATACTGCACACAAGCATTTGAGGTTTGGCACAGGCTTTCTTAAGTCTTATAATAAATGTGCTGTTTAATTGCTTTGTGCCTTATCTTTCCATGATTAAAAGTGAAGGTGAGAATACTTGCTGTACTTACTATATTCAAAGGATAACTGAATGAATCCATGTGAGGTAATCAAATTTTCTGGAGATCATTTGCCACATAGAAATCAATGGTAGATAGATGTAATTATCTTTGAGACTGATGTAAATTTGATGCTAATTATTTTGAAAGTAAAAATAATTTAAACTTCACAAATTAGCTATAGAAATGTTAATCATTTATCTGCTTTTGAATGTTAACAATTGGGAACACCATTATCTATAAGGATTTGGGGAAATGGGGAAAAAAGACATCTCTGACACTGTTTTGATGGATCACGTACAATACAATAGTATCATGAGAGCTGATTAAAGAAATAATTTTCAGATAGCAGATTTTGCCAGGGCTTTTTACTGAATAAATTATTTGTCATGTTCCTAGCTCTAATTCAGTGAATTCTGTTTTTTATAGTGACAGTTCAACTGATGAGGGTGGCAGATACCTTGTTGGAGACTCAAGAAGATTAAGCAATTATGTGAAAAAGAATGTCTTCACCCTATTCAATAATTATTACAAAATCACACCACTTGTAATCCTGAGCACTATTTGATGACCCACTATAGTCAGGAAGAACATCCTTTGGTTTATTGATGTGGCAACATAAATCTATCATCTTTGTTTTCAGGGACCTGGATGTTCTTTTAGACAGTTCTCTTATTCCCTTAGAACATAATATTTAGCCTCAAGAGAAGGTTTCTCCTGCTAGTATACTAAAAGAAGCAGAAGATTCAGCATGAACTCTGTCCCTCTGTGTGCTTTGATTTTATTGACGGCTGAAGTATTCCTTTAGCCAGGTTAGTGCATCATCTAGAGGAGGATACGTTTTTTTGAATGCTTCATTTATGGGCTGTAGTTAGAGATGTTTGCCAAGGCCACTAGCGCTCTGTTTTGCCCCTGTCTGTTTCTGGCTGCCAGTCCTTGATTGTTTTCTACTTCTGGTTGTGTCTTCATGAGCAAATTACTGTCAAGTACGTTGGGCTGTCAATTTCTAGCATGTTAACTACTGCATAGTAACTGTCCATATGCTCACGCTTACAGTGTGATAAATTTGATGGTGCTTAAGCCTTAGTGAAAATGAGGAGAAATTTATACATTAGTTGCCTGTGTGTGCACTAAACAAAGGACAGTTATCTTGCTTTGTGGGAATTGACTTAGCCATAGTTTCTAATTCTTTTCTAACCGCCTTAGTGCATATAATTTTTTTTATTCACTCACATGTGTGGAGTGAAATTAAACTGGTGTGTTTCATTGGTTTGATCCCTGTGTTTTGAGGATCTTGGAACCTGCGGCACATGAACAAAATATAATTGGCACTTTTATGACTCGAGCTGATTATGACAGCAAACGTACAGTCCAGCACGGTAAGGACTTCATGATGTTGTTTGGCTTCACCTCTGTTCTCCCTGTTTTTCACACCAACTGTATTTGTTGTCTGGTACATTTGTCTTAACTGAACCTGTCTGTTCTGAAACTTCTCTTTAAAATGCAGTCCTTGTCTGTCCTCTGACTTACCTAAACTCTTTGTGTAGTAAAGTAGTTAGATCCTATTCCCTCATCTTTCCACTTTTTCCTGAGCTTGTGTGATCTCTCTGCGATGTGTCTGGTACATGTTCTTCCCACCATTGGCTTATGGAATACTTACTTTTTTTACTTATGGAATATACTGCCATCTGAAATGATATGTTTGGGGCAATTTTTAACTTGGGCACAAAAGATCTTACAAAGAAATCAGTTGTACTGTATCATGCTATTGCCCCAGGTGGCAGTGAGGATAGTAGTCCAGCTGGCCAGAATGGCCTATCCTTTGTTTTTTTGCCTGTGATCTGAACATGGCCACAGAAATATTAAGAAAAGGCTACCTTGAGGCTGCCTGAAGAGTAAGAAATATTAGCTTTGCTCTCACCATTAGGTATTATAGAAATAACAAATGATTAATAGGCAACTCAAGAGTTTTACACCATAGTAGCTGTAAGAATCTAAGCATTGTGATGCTCAGTGTCTTTAATGTAGGGATTGGAAAGGGCACAGACAACTGAAGAAGTACACATTGGATATTAAACAGCAGGTGGAATAACAGGAAATGGGCAACACTGGAATTTGCCATGACTGATGTAATAATTTCTAACTTATTTTCCCTATCACCAGAAGCAGCCCCATTACAGTCTGAATTGTGTTGTTAGAAATACTATTGATCAAGTTCTCATTAGTAGTCATTGGCACTCAGCAGCCATTGTCACCTGAGTTATCTGTGCTGCTGAAACTGATACTGATCATTGGCTTCTGATAACAGAAATGCATCTCCATCTTTGAGTCAGCTAGTTGATTGAGTTAAATTTGTTCCGTAAGTTAGGAGTGAGCTATCACACGGTTTAACATGTCCAGCTGTTTGAAGCCATTAAAGCGTTACAGGCTGAATCTAAGTTTCCTTTGTCGTGTCATGAGTAATAACACTGCTTGAAGTCATTAGCACCTCAGCCTTTCAAACATTAATTTGAATTTGGTGAACAGACATCCAAATACCTGATGTGAAGCATGATATAGAAGGAAAATTCATGCTTTCAAAGAACTTTGTTCAGAGTAGAAGCAGAAGGTTACTTTTGAGTTTGACTCCAGAATGACATTGTCATGAATTCTAGTCTCCCCTTCAAACTGTCAATTTTAAAACTACTGCTAAGTATGAATCCTCTCTTTCTTCACTCTTGCAGGATTACTTCTGTATGTTTTTGGCAATCAAGTCTAATAATGAGTAGGGTTCTGTTTCAGCAAGATCAGCTCCACAGGTAGGAAGGTCACCTAAAAGTACCCACCATCTTCTGTTCCTTTTAAAATACAGCATACAAGGATGGGCATAAAAACCTCTTCTCATTTCAGATATTTTTTACATAGAAAGATAAGTTCTGTCACAGCAATAGTCATAAAAAAATTCAGTAAAGCTTTACCCTGGTTTGGTTCTAGTAACTGTTAAAGATGTCTGTTGTGCAAGAAAGCCTTCTTGCAAGCTGCACAGCTGTGTGATTGCTAAAAGCTTTAGTCACACTATTAAAAAGCCAAGGAGCAGTATAGATTGAATTTTCCATCAGGTTCTCTCTGGACACACAGACAGGTGACATTGTCTTAAAGAAGACTCTATTTGGAGGTGGTAACATTAAAACATAGTACTTGCTGCAGTACTTCTGCAAAACCAGTGCTCTTAAAACAAATGGAGCCTACTTTTGCCCTCATTGGTGAAACTATGCACTGGTTGATGAAGATAGAAAGGTATAGCCTCAGTTGGTTCAACCTCTAATAATGCTATTAACTTCTAATCATTCTCTATTAGCCTCAGTAGGCTTTTTGCACCAGCTGAAGTTCTCTCTTAAAAATTGGTTTTCTGTCTGTGTTGGACTAATTGATCATGCCCGCCATGGTGGTCTATAAAGACAAACCAAGGATACTGATCCTTTGCTTTAAACATTGTAAATGTCTAACATGAATTGAAAGTGGGGTAGTAACAAAAATCCCAGCAGATTGATGTATCATACTTATTTTGGCACTTTTATTTAAAAGCTTTGAGGAAATTACTTGTTTTAGAAGAGGGCAAATTAGATGGAAAGAAAAGGGAAAGACAAGAGGGTCAAGGAGAAGCATCAGCAACTCTGTAATGGAGTAGTAGTAGGATAAGAGCACCTTCCTTTCTACACTGACATCCATCTTGGATGTTATATAGTATGTGCAAGGAGGGAAATGAGGCATGGGACATAATTTCCTCATGAATATTTTATCCCCCATGCTCTTGCAACATCTTGATATGACCCACAATATCTTTCAGGTACATGTGTGAATAGGCTCAGGAAGTCACCTCTGTGAAAAACAGCTATACTGAGTCTTTGTCAGCTGAACAATGGTGCCCTTGCTTAATGTGGGCTTAATGTTCACATTAAAGTTGCTTAGATATCATGGGTGGTCTGTGACACTGTAGTTCCATTTGAGACCCAGCATTATGGTAACCAGAGAGTAACAGTAGAACTGAAAAATTTAACACAATAGCTACCTAGATGCATATGTGAAAGACTGTGTAAGAGAGTTGCAGGGTGACTTTATATAGTAATTCAATTTCATTACCAAAACTGGTAATGAGTCTTTTGCATTCTTGCTTAACAGACTGAACTGAATCCCCGTAACAGAAACCAATACAGAAACTAAAAAGAATTATTTATTGTTGGAGGTGGAATTCTCTTTCAGGCACACTCAGTATGGATAATTTGAGTTCATCAACTACAACAACAAAAATAAAAAGTCAAGCTAACAACTTGCAAGCAGATGCTAATTCCCCAATTGTTCATGCAACATAGAACATAATTTGAAGTGATTATGAAATTAATGCATTAATACAAAAAAAAAATGCTTTGGAGAGAAGCAAATCAGATAAATGTGCATAAAAGAACTAGCTGTAGATGTAATTTCTGAAGCTGTGCTCTATTCTCAGTCAAAGGGAAAAAAAATAAACCTTAACTAAGGAGAAATTTTAAAGAACACTTTAGAATTACCCTACCCATGGCAGGGGTGTTGGAACTAGATGGTCTTTAAGGATGCTTCCAACTCCAACTGTTCTATGATTCTATGATCTAAGAAGCCAGAATGAAACAGAGCATGGAGCTTCAACAAAGCCAACGCACAGAGACTGTTTTGGAATTAAATGGTAGAGAAAGTGTCATGTCACATATTTGGGAAAGGAGCACTTGCTGATGTGAGTAAGGAAGAATTTCCAGCTGTGTGAGCATGTATCTTGGATAAAGATGACTATTTGAAGGGCAGGATACTCAAAGCCTGGAAGTAGGTTGATGGTGGAATAGAGCTGTATACCCTGAATCTGAAGAGACTTTATACTGAATGGTGAGAATTGGAACATTAAGAGACAAGGTTGGGAGACTGTGCTGTCTTAGGTGTTTTCTTCTCTAAGTGCATGCTTGTCTTTTTTACTGTATTACCAGAGAGAACCTACACTCCATTGTCCTTGTTCACAGCCCAGAGACAGAGTTTATCTTTCCCACGTAACATCAGTTTTATTTGTAGAATCTTTGATTTTTCTGTAACAGTCTTTTGAAATTAACTTCAGTGACACAGGAGGACAGGCTCAATGTGCTGCTTGAAACATCATTCTGATTTTGTGAGAACCTATTTGTTAAACTTAAAGGGGATTTCATTGCTCACTCTCACCACTGCCAGAGAACTCACCAGAAAGTAGTTTCTGGTTTTCCTCCCCACATTGTTTTGATGACCATCATAGCATAGGAAAATTATCTTGATTCACACTGTCCAGCAAGTCTTCATTCATGCTGAATTCTTGTCCTTGCACTTTTTTTTTTTTCTATATCCACATCTAAAAATCAAAAAGTAGCAGAACCAGGCATACCATGCCAAGGTTTATATTGATCCAGCAAATGTATGCTCAGCTATTATCATCATGTTCTGCACAGATGTGTGTTGAAAGATAGAGAATTACATAAAAGCAATTCCATTTAAATCTAGACAGAAAATATAGCTAACAACCACTAGATTGTATAGCCATCTCCCGAGAGAAGAGATGTGACTCAGTGCAGGAATTGTGGTGCCAGCGCTCATGATTTTGTCAGGTGTCTTATGTCTTTCCTAAAGTTGTCAGCTGGCAGAATCAATTTTAAACCGGAAAGAATTTAAATTTTTGTTAAAGTTTCTAGGCCTCAGAGTTCCACAGAAAAGCTTTAAGAAGTAGTACAAATATTACCCAATGAAATCTTTCAGGAGTAGCTAAAAGGCAAACAAAAATCCTACACTAAATGGGATTTTTATTAATGACTCTTTGGAGACAGATTCTTGTTTTTCAAGTAAAATTTGAAAATACTGTCTGAGTCTTTATATATGAGCAAAATAAATGAAGTAATTCCTCCACTATCTGAAAAATAGCTTTACTTTTGTAGACAATTTAGTAAAGTTACTGCTTTTTTACTATTTTTAAGTTTTCATTTGCATTCACATAGTTTCCCTACAATATCGGGGTGGGGTGGGGGTGGGGGGTGGGGAAGTCTGAAACATAAATTTCCTTTTGTTAACATATTAATAACTACTGTGAAAAATTGTACTTTTCCTTCCTCCACCACCCCTGCCACCCCAAACATTCATCCTGGGGAACAACTGAATACTCCAAGTTTTATCTTACTATACTTTCTATGAAGGTTATACTTTCTTTCAGGACATGAAAGCAGCAGACACTAAAGGATCTGATACTTGCGCTTGCAGGTATAATGTCACTAGTTGCAGTGAACTAAATCCCAAGAATTTTCCCAGTTAGGGCAAAACAGGTGAAGGAAAAATAGCAGCTGCTTACCAAACCTACAGCTACTATTCAGTCATTGCTGGGTTCCAGAAGCTCATTAGCACTCTTCTTGCTGGAGGCATGAGTCACCACCTGAGAACCGTTGGACTTGTTAAAGTACTTTGGATAAAATCAGCCATGTTTATTGAACAGTTTCAGCTGGTTAATTTTGGGTGAATTAAGACAAGAGCATTTGTAAAGAACAGAGGGATAAGAACCTTGTGCAGAGAGATGGACATGAGCAGGTACAGATAATAATGTCCTTGGGACTAACAGGGCACCTCTGCCCACAGTGAGGTGTGTGTAGCTTTTTGATATCTGATCCCCTTTGTTTCTTCACTTTGGATATGCTATGAAATGCAGGAAAGAGCCTCTGAAATATTAAACAGCATAGTGCCACACAGGTGCCAGGGCTGGCCAGAGGCAAGTGGCATGGCTTGAAACAGTTGGCTATTAAACAAAGTGTTTAGTGAATTGACCATCTGTCCAAGCTTGGCATAACTGTGATACAGCAGAGACCACCAGCAGACCATCAACATTGCTATTTAAAATTGTTAGATTTGTGCCTGCAGCTTGTCACTGATCCCATCTCTTCTCTCCCTTTTTGGAAATGTCCCTGACACAAGGAAATGGGTTTCACACTGTAATGGAGTTGCTTGTGGTAGAGGCAGGGTGAAGGCCAGGTAGATCTGAAACAGATCTTTGAGCAACCTGATCTGGTGAAAGATGTCTCCGCCTATGGCAGAAGTGTTGGACTAGATGGTCATTAAGGGTTCTTTCCGACGCAAACCACGCTATAATTCGAGGATATCTAGTTATCATCGCATGCACTGACGTAACACTGGGAATGAGAGAGGGCTTTGTTTCAAAAAGTTTGAGATGAGACCTTGGTCTCGTTGCCTCTTGTGGCAGCATTAGTGTCTAACGTTCCTCCCTTCTAACCCTCTCAAATGTTCTCATTTGTGAAAGGCTGAGAGAGAGCAGGAGATAACTTACTCTTGCTCTGTTTTAAGGGCTGAAAAGTGTATGATTTCCTTAGCAGTCAGACCATTTATGCCTATTCCTGTAGCCAGTCTGGTATTACTGTTCCTCTGGTTGAACCTCCTTTTCCATGCAGCTTTCCTCCTACCATAATAATTGTGTCTAGGTGAGTCTGAGTCTTTCTTGTAGTGGCATTTTTATCTTTAATGTAGCATTCTTTATAGAGCATGTGTATATGGTTTGGGGTGGACACTGACTGAAGACAATGAACCACCTGAGACCATCACTCCCAAGAAGAAAACCTTACCGTAGGGGGACATGCAAGCGGCATAAGCAGGGAAAAGGAAAAACTAGGCATCACATGAGAAACAGGGACATGAAAGATGAGTATCATGAGATGCTTCCTCTATGATGAGCTTTATTTACTTTGGACTAGTCTCTCTGTAGGCTTGACAAAACATTCATGCAAAGGTTTGAGTGTTCATGAGGCCTAATAAAAATAAACAGACCAGAAACTCCTGCAATGATGAATCTCATAGGCCATGTGAATTTCTGATTCCCTGGAGCCAGGGCTTCAAATCTCTTGAGCAGCTGTCTGGCCATCAACCCGTCCATCCTCATAGCGTATTAGAGATTTTTTTTCTGCCCCACGCTATCCCTGTTTATACCCCGATAATGGGGTACACCCCACTGTCTATATGCAGTGACTGTGTGTCTGTGAGCTTTACAACTCAGGGTTTATCAGTCACCCATGATGTGAGGTTGTTTTCAGTGCCTTTCAGGATTATGTTCAAGTACATTTCAAGGGATATCACAAGAAATGGGAAAGATGATCATGCAGATAGTGAGTTTATCACTAACCCTTCAGGGAAAAAATTGCTCCCTTAGTGTCCCTCTTTTCCCTGTCCCTTTTAGTAGCTATGCTTAGGTTACCAGGGTTCTAGGCCAAGAGTCTCCTCTTGCTTTGATTACGATTAACAGCTCTTAGGGCTCAGTATCTGGGGCTGGATGATGCTTTTGTTTGTAATACGCTTACAGTGCAAGTGGCTTCTTTCTTCTTGTGCCATTGACTGATTAGTGGAGTTTGTCCAAGTAATTTTCCCTCTTGATATGTGCACTTGCCTTCTCTACCACAAAGTTGGTGTGAAGATTAACTAATTAATCTCATGAGATTCTTTAACGAAAGGAATGCCTTACTGAGCAACAAAACAAAGTACAGGCAATATGTATGAACACAACTCGTTCCAGATCTCTACAAAGCTGAAGTTTCTTTTGTCCTCTGAGCACATAAGACTGTCTCAGCTTAAATTTTTGTTTCCCTGTTCAGTACAATGCAGAACATCTGTTGCTAAAGAACAGATGATTAATAATTGAAACTAGATTGTGCTTTCCGAAATAAAGTGCCTGTAGCATTGTAGCTTTCCTTTTTTCTTTATTTCTTTCTTTTTTCTCAGAAAATAATAATCAAATATAATTATTGTTATGTGTCTTTATTCCAGAATGGAAGTTTCTACTGTGTTTTACTTAATTTTGAGGAATAATTTTAAGGAATTTTCAAGCTGTTTTTAGTGATAGAGCTTTTTATGTCAAATGTATGTAAAAAGAAAGCAGTGTGTAACATTAATGAAATGGGAAAAGGAACATTTGATTCCATGTCAGGCTACAAAATTAGACATAAATGGGCTGTGGAATGAAGAGATTAGAATCTAGAATTTTATTTGAGGGAGACTTGAAAAACTGAGAAGCTTAATCTTTTCCTGTTCTCCCAGAACTGATTGCTCCAGAGCTAATGTTTATGCATGTGATTAGGAGTTGAGCGTGATGAATTCTATTTTCAGCACTGCTACAGGATCACAGCAGGTGAAACTAACCTTCGTGCTTTGGGCTCATACAACACCGTAAGCTTCCAAAGCTTTTGCTAAGTTAAGATGGACCTTTAGGTTAAAAGCAGTGTAAAATTGAAGGTGTTCTTGTTTGTTCTAAAACTGACATTATAACCCCAATATTTAAAATTAGTTAACACTAAATGCAAACTAAACAGTTTCAGATTGTATAGGCCCAAAGAGTTTGTAGAGTTTCCATCCTTGAAGGTATTCAAATATTGACAGGACAAGGACCCAAGAATCTGTCTGTACCTTTGAAGCTGGCTAGGTATGAAGCAGGAGTTTGGAGCAAAAGAGCTCCAGAGGTCTTTACCTACCTAAATTATTTATTTTAAATATTAAACCACACTAATTCTAGATAGAGCAAAAGTAGCTGTGAAACAACCTGCAGTAATCTATTAAGTTATATTAATGAAAGTTTTTATTTATTATTTGTAGTATTACATTTATATTTTCACATAAGGGTGATGCAAATAAGTGTGTGTTTCTTTTTTACAGTCCTCATTAAGACACTAGGTGCGTTAACTCCAGTAACAGCTAAATGTAGAATCTTTATTTTCATTTAATTCTTGAATAACGGAAATGGAAGCTGCACTTTAAAAAGTTAAGATTTAAAAAGTGATGCTAATCTTCAGGGACTCCTTTCTCCTCCATCTTATTTTTTTTCCTCCTTTAGTTAAAAGTTATTATCTCAAAGTAATTTTAAGAATTCACCCTAGCTGCTGGGATTGCAGCCTACTCTTGGGAAGGTGAAGGTTGATGCTTCTCTGTGTTCATAGTCCAGCCCAGAATCAGTGACTCAACAGCACACAAAAAACCCTGAAGACGTGTCAGCTTCTTCATCTTCAATAGAAAAAGTAGAAGTTGAATCTTTTCAGGTCTGGTTCAAGGTGAGGCACTTCTGAGAATGGGAGGTTTCTGCCAAAGCTCAGCCACAGAGAGAAAAGGCTGCAGGTAGCAACCTGTCCACTTGATGAATGTCCCCACATATGTGAGCTGTGAGTAATGAACCAGGCTGTGTCAGGGTGCACCGCTCTTTTTTTGAATTTTGATAGAAACAGGATCAGTCTCATCCACTTGGTGTTTCACATGTTTTCTGCATTGAAGTTCAGAGTAAGGAGTGGTTGTTCTCTCTTAGGAAAAATCTTCTCCCCTGCACCCCTGGACTTCCTTTATATCTCCATTCATATCAAGTAGGATTAGCAGAAAAACCAACAGAATCCCATCTCCATAGATGTCTCAGCCTCATGTTTGCTTTTCATGACTCATCACATTGACCCAATCCTGGGACTTTTGTTCTATGAAAATTCAGATAATACAAAGAAACCACATTAAATTGGGATTAGTCAGAGTAGAGGAAGCTGAGCAACAGTAAGAGCAATTGTTCATTAACACAGTTAATATATTAATACTGATTTGTTTGCTGTGTTCCAGATAAAGGAATTCCCTGGTACTTATTCACTGGCATTCAGACAACAGTCACATTTTAATGAAAATCTATTGTTGTGTATCATGCTTGAAAAAGAAACGCTGAAATGCTAGCTGACTCTTAAGATTATAATTATCACTGAAAATCGTAGCAGCAGTTGTAATTCTGGAAGTGTTCCTAAACACAAAAAAAGTAGTGTTTTGTTGTGTTTGGTGTTTTGGGTTGTTTTTTTAATTGAATGTTTAGATACTGAGAGAATTTAAGCTTTTTCTTTTTCATTTGTTACTAAATATTAATTATTGCAGTCAATACGGGAACGGGGAACAGTGAGCTGTATGACCTTTTATTCACCTGGAACAACCAGAAATAATTTTTTAAAGCTCACAGTTATTAGTCAAAAAATTTATACAAATGATTAAAACAGGTCCATTAAAAAACATCTGCATAGATTGTTTTTAATATCTAACATCCAAATATTGTGCTCAACCAAAAATGGGCTAGAGACAAAAAGCAGAGGATTAGACGGTTTACAACAGAAATGTTTAAGGCCATATTTTTCTTAAATCCCATAACAGAAGGAAGACATTCAGCCAAGGTAGCCAGTCAATGGTGTTTTTCAGTCTGTAGGGTAACAGGACTGCTCTAGTTTTCAGAAATGTCATTTTGAAACGTGTGTTTGCCAAGTCAGCTGGTGATGTGTGGTGGGGTTCAGTGGATTTTCAATGCTCTTTGCTTGGCCACTTACATGCTGTAAAAATGAGTAAAATCTCTCCCACTTTTAGTGTTCTAAAACCTTAGGACACTTTGTGTGGAATAGCTACTAACATCTCGGGTGTTTTGTGATACCTTTCATATGTAGATGTATGCTATTTTCTGCCTATATGTAAAACAGGGATGCAGACATATTCCTAAGGTAATGATTTCTTCTGAAATAGCTAATTTTCCTTTTGCAACTGTTTTGGGCTTTCACTAAGCAATGGTATTATTCTGTATAACTGAAGAGGCAGTCAGCAGATTTTTTTGGACATGATTGTTTTTTTTCCTGTCCGAAGCTTGGGCAAGGGGCAGTTATACAGTGGGATTTTTGGTGGTGTGATGCTTGTTTGTTTGAGGTTTTTTTTGTGTAAGTTGTTGTTAATACATACATTCACTTTTTCTGTCTAGTAAAACAACCCCAGATGATTCCCATGGATAATAAAAAAAAAAAATAAAATAGAACTTTCATTGGCTGCTTTCTTTTGTGGTCACTTTTGGTCTATAATAAACTTCTTCACTAAAACAGAATGGGTAAATGGATTCTTTTTTCCAGCCACCTGCCAGCTTTTTATTTCAAACCACATTCATCAAGATGCCAAATGCATTTCTCGACAATTCTTCTATTATGAACACTGTACAATCCCAGCTTTCAAAAGTATTGGCAGGTGATAATTTTTCTCTCTTAAAAGATAGTCCTGTGCCATCTAGTATTCTGCTGACAAGAGATTGTCTTATCACTCAATGAGCACTAAATCTTTCATGTGTGCAAACAAGATGAATTCACCACCTGAACCTTTTACAACATAATTTTTCATACCTATAAATAGCCAAGATTTGAGGAAGGTGGCAATATCCTACCAGTTATGGACCTCCTGTGGGTTCTTGAGGAAATGATGCTAGAGTTTCCGCTGTCCAGATCTGGATTGACTCTGAATCTGTATTACACTGGCTAGTAATCATGAGTATAGTTTTATTTGGGGGAGAATTGAAATATGTTACCCTCCATATCAGCAAAGTGCAGACTGATTTAATGAGTTTGGGTTATGCATCTTTGTATGAATAAAAACCTTGTTATTCTTAAGTCACTAATGTATAGTTGCAGAATAATTTGTCCACAGTCCTTTTTCTTGTATTAAAGTGGTTATTTCTGAGACCATTCCAAACCAGGTCATCATTCAAAGACAATATAATTTTTTTTGTTCAGTGTTGAAAGTGTAATTCTGTCACTGAAGTCCTTTCTTTCCTTACAAAATTACTGCACTTTCTGAGTTAAGAAGAACTTCTGGCAATAAAACACTTCACAGTGCCTTGATAGAATTATTGGTGTATTATTTTAATGGTGTCTTAATTAAATTGCTCAGCAACTAACCTTGTCCTTTAGTTAGCTTCAAAACTGTCAGCTCTAGCTTATTTCATGTTTTCATTTAGGTGCTAATACTGTTAGACAATTTATTTAAAGCAGAGACTTGGGCCAAATTTCAGTGGCATTATGGATGAGCACAGTTCTACAGCAGTTGATGTTAGCCCATAAGTAAAGCTTGTTAAACATTTCAAAGGCTTCAGATTCCTCTTAACATACAAATAAATGCTTGAGTTATTTCTTTTCAGTAGTCTTGTCCCTAATTTATTTGCTGTTGCAACTACTTACCGTTTCCAGCAAACCCAGTGCTGTAAAAGGAGTTGGTCTAATTTGCTTTACAGTAGTGTTGCAGTTATTTCAGAATGTCATGGTCAGAGCAGTTGCTTTCTTTGTTTCGTTTAATTTTATTTCTTATTCTAGTTCTTAAGCAAATTGCTATTTGGAATAGTTAAAAGCAGGACATGTTGCTTTGAAATGCATGTATGCTGAATCTGGAGAATCAGGTTCTCTCTTTACACAGTCTTCATGACTTGTAAATGGCAATCCAAATTCAGAAGTGGTATGTAAAGTGGCAGAAATTAAATTTCATTATGCTGGGACTCCATAGCACTGATGCTCTAGCAATCAGTTACCATGTGAAAAAAAGACAAACCCCACAACCCTTTAAAATTATGTAACTAGCATGCAGAGAAGCTGGGGAAAAAAAAAAAGCAAATGTTAGAGAATTTAAGTAGGGAATGCCCTGCTTTTTTTATGTCTGTTCTTCCTTGCTGATTTCCCCTTTTGCTGTACTTCACTCATGTTTTTTCTGTGAGAAATGTTACTTGAACCATGTGGGTCACATTTATGGGGTCTATGCATGAAGCATGTGACAGGTGAGGAATGTGAAGGTTCTTTCAGTTGATTTGACCTAATTTGCATTTCATCCCTGTTTTTGGTCAGGTGATATAACTCAGATCTGTTGATATATCAGAAGTGAATGTAAGAACATGTGAATCTGAAATATGTTTGTATTTTTTTCATACTGTTCTATTTCACTGATAATGTACTCTGGCCTACGAATCGTTAGAGACAAGTTGGTCCAAGTGAAGATATGAGAGGCTAAAATAAAAGATTGAGAGCAGTTCTGGACGTGCTTTGACTAAGCCATTGAATCAGGGCAGTTGTATAAGGATCACAATTCCATCTGGAGAAGCAAAATTGGAATCCTCTTGCAAAGCATTCCTGGGTTTCTTTGTGAGGACAGCATAAGTCAGCATAATTGTTAAGGGCAACTTGCCATCAGGAGAGTTAGCACCAAAAAAGGGCCGAAAAATTGAGGATTGTTTAAGATCTATAAATTATGTTTTGAGTTCATTTGTCACTTCTAGGAAAAACAAATCAACTTTCACACTTTTCAGGGGGTTGGATGATTAATGGATGCCTTGCATTTGGTTGCAAAAGCCTGTGTTGACTTTATTGACTTTTTTTACAGAGAAAAAGCCCAATCTGTCTGAACCATCAGGAAGTGCAGCATGTGCTTGCTGTGCCTGGTGTGAGTAAGCAGATTCTGATCATTGCTGAGCACTGATCTCAACAGAGAGCAATTACTTTTGCTGGGGAGAAGCAGCATCTTGGCTTATCCTCACTCTTAGTTTTTGTTTAACATAAGACAACAATAAACCAGACCAGAGGCACTAAGGTTGGTCTCCCTTTGCTAAGGGCTTTTGCTGGAAGTGAGAGGCAGATATAAATGCCTCTTTTTACTCCTGTGTAATAGCTTTTTTTGTAATGGTGGAATCGGAGATCATTTAAAAACTGTCAAGATAAATTATGGGCCCAATTCTTCTCATAAGAAGTGACTAGATCAGCCCACCTGAGCTGATAATGTTGTTATTGTTTATCATTTTCATTCACTCTCCAGTGATGTATGTAAGAACAGCCATGCTAAATCAGACTGAATCTTAACCAATCTTTGGTTAAGATAGCATTTTTTAATGCTGTTTAATTATTTACTAATAATTCCTACTTCTGTAATTAAGGGGTTTTAAACAGAATCTGAGGACGGAGCTATTTTCACAGACCTCTTCACTGAAACCCCCAGATTCCTTTCCTGAAAGGACATATCTACTTAGAGCCTATTGTTCTATCCGTTACACTGGGAATACTTTTCTCCACCTGTTTTTTTTCCATACATAACCGTTGAATTTTACCTGTCATTTTACTGCTCAGGTACTCGGTATTAGAAAATCTTTTCACAGATTTTCATAGGTGGCTTTTGTTTTCATCATTCTGAATACTTTACTACTGTCAGCAAACTTTGTCACTTATCTTTCCTTCCTTCTTTCCAAATAATTAATGAATAAATGGAAGAGCACAAAACAGCAGGGAAGTTCTAACACTTTCTTACACTGTGGAAACTGAAATATTTTACTATAACCTTTGATGTGTCGTTTTCATGTGTAAAAGTCTTGTTGATTCCTCAGTGATGTCCAGAATATACTTGTCCAGAAACCATTGTTAGCTGTGAAAGCAGTAATAGGTTGTATTAGGCACTGTAGAAACAGCGGAAGAATATTGCTTCTTTGAGGAGCTCACATTTGAGGAAATCCAGCATGCTTTCTACAGTGAAATTGGAAATTATAAACATAGTTTCATTCTAAGCTCTTATCTTAGACATTCTTAGATATTAAAGTTTATGACTTCTAAACTTAGAATCACTTTGTTATTGTTGCTGGGTTTTATTTCCCATGCTTTTCCTGTTCAACATGTCTCTAACCTGCTTTTATTTTCTGTATAAACAACTGCAAGTCAATGGGTAATAGACTACTTCAAAGAGAAATTGGCTTCATTTATTTCAAAGAAAATTCTAAAATGTATTTACTCTATATTTCATATCCTGCAACAGCAAAAGCATTTAAATTAATTGTATGTTCCCTTCTTTCTCATTCATGCTCCAGGCACCTTAAGCATTAAAACTAAGCTAATGTGGCTGCAAATACATTAGCATGTAGTGCAGCTCAGTGGAAGTGGGTTTGTAGAATAAAATGGTTGATGTTGAGATGACAAGTATCTGCAATATGGGCATTTTGGAGGCAGAGAGTATAATTTTAGAGTAGTGCTAACCTGATACTCGGAGCTAAATATCCAGTAGTGGTTAGAGCGCATTAGATGCACTCCTGAAATCTATATTCTGGTTTAGTTCCCTTGAAAGGGGATTCAGTTCCTGTGCTTAGAGATCACTGTGGTATGAGCCAGAGCATACATTTGCTACAGAGATTTCTCCCCCGCCAAAATTTGGGGGATTCATTTCAGCAGCACACTGCTGGTCTGATCAGAAAGGTTCTTGTAGATACACACAGCTTTTCCCTCTTGCTTTGATAGATTCTTCATACAGGTATCAGTTTCTGCTTTTTATCCAATAAATACTATCTTTTGAGCTTGTAACTCTGACTACTTACATGCAGATATGTTGTAATTAAATTTGCTTTTCTTATCTTGTAAGAAACATGGTGCTCCGACTGTGATATGAGTAGTGACTGCTTAGATGTTTTATGGCATCTGTGCAAAGTGATTGGTAATGCAGGGTACAACAGTGGAGCAGACAATGCTGTCCCAGCGCTGAAAGTTGGTCTCATTAACAAACTGACTAGTGGCTAGATTCGTCTGTCGCCTCCTTACTCTGTCTCTGACTCTGTGTGCCCTTGCCTGAATCTGCAGCTGTTCTGCACAGCTCCGCCACATCTAAGGCATTATTGCTATTGGCATATGTAGCAAAACTGATGTGTCCTGCAACACTTCAAATGCACAGAATGGCTGGTTATCGCAATGCAACAGCTAAGGCTTTTGGAGACCATGGATACCTGAAAACACAGCAGTAATAGCCCAGGGTGGTAGTTAGCAGATTAAAGCCAAAGTCAGCAGTGCTGGCAAGTCTGTTTAGGTACTTAACTTTTATTGATTGAATGAGAATTAGGTGCTTTAGTACCTCAATAGTTTGTCCCTCAATTCCCTTTCTAAGAAATGGAGATAAGAGCACTTTCACACTTCAGAGGAGTGGCCTGACAGAAAATGTGTTAAGGCAGTGACGTGCTTGGATGTGACAGTGATGAGGTCAGATGAGTTCCTTGTGCAGGTAGAAGGAAATATGTGAGACTAGACTGGATCTTGATTAACAACTTGCCTTAGAGGCACAATCCAAAGTCAATGACAAGACTCTTATTAACTTCAGGGAGCTTGGATCAAGCCCATTGATTTGTGCTTATTTCTGCTCCAGTTGCCGTAGTCCAAATTAATGCTGTGCTGTGATATTTTCAAATACCGACATAAACAAAATCCACTCAAGAAGGAAGTAATAAAAATAGGAAAATCATAATACTTGAATCGAAATACTGAATAAATAAATTTTAACCATAGGAACACTGTCCCAGAAATTAGTGTGGTAAGAAAAACTGACTGATAAACATCTCAGTTAATTTCTGCCTTTAGAAGCTGGATAGGCTACTTAGTGACAGTAGATGATCTATATGTTGATGTTGTGATTATTAATGCTTTCTGTGTAGCCTGTGTTATGCAATCTTCAGTTTACAAGTCACATCAATGGTACGCTTGATGTATTTGAAAGTGTTAAATGAAAATAAGAATGTTTAACTCCAATAATGCATGTTTTCATCACAAAATTTCAAATGTGAATCAGATATACAAAAGGAGATTGTACCAGTGCTACCATTATGCTACACTGGAAACATTCCCCTATGTTACGTTAGAGATACAGTGTGGTAACATATTTGGACTACGATCGCTCAGGATATTAAAGTTTAGGGATTTTGAACAACCCCAAACTTCTAAGTCACAGTCCAAATTGTTATCCTACCAAGGGTTTTTCTAGAGATAAATAAAAACTTCTGGCAGTTACCCAATGAAGAAGGACATCATCTATGTAGAATATATGTATTTACATGTTCCCATTCCTAAGGGATATTACATTGTTGCTTGTTGAAATACTGAAATGATCTTTCTACTGCTCAAACCTATATATTCTCTGATGCAGAGACACACGAGAGGAGTATCTCATTATTCTCTCTGATTCATCAGGAATACAGACCTATTAATACCACAGTTAATGGGGAGATGTAGCTACTACAACTGCAAGCTGTATATCTTCTGTCACTCCTGAACTAACACTCTTGGACAAAACTAGAAAGCAACTTTTCTATGCGGAGATTTTTGATACGCTACCAAATCTATAATTCACAAAACCACTGAAACTGGAGATGGAAAGAACCCAGCACGTTATCAAATGTGTTCTCCTGCCAAAGCAAGATTGCTTGTTGTAGACAGCCAGGTTATAACTTTCTGAGCAATGAATCTGTCATCTTCTCTGAAAATTGTGCCAGAGCCTAACAAACCCCACCATTTTAGGGATCATTTTGGGTGTGTGTCTCTCCTCTCTCTCTCCGCCTCTCTTTTTTTTTTTTTCCTAACAACTAACTTTTTGTCTGCCACTCTGATAGATCATTCATGAACCCTCTAGCAGCCCACTGTGGCCGTCTGGTAACTTAGTGTGTTTGCACTCTGGTGTTGCTGATTTCAAGTTTGATTTTTCAGATAAGCTAAGCATAGCTTTGTTTAGGTCTGTTTCAACTGGTGATAAATTCATTCTGCCTATTAGATCATGTTATTTGTTTATATACATAGTTGAAATATGCTGCTTTCATTACTGAAAGATTGGCTATGCCTAGTTTTGACATTACATTGAAACATTTGGAAATAGACCTATCCAATAACCTTATTTCAAATTCCTAGACGCTTATGTATTTTTACATCTTACTCCTCTTCACCACTGTGTTTTAATCTTTCCCTTTCACATAGATTATGCTGCTGACTGATCCAGAAGTTGAGAGCAGCTTATTAATCAGTTCTGATGAAGGGGCCACCTATCAAAAATACCGTCTGAACTTCTACATTGACAGTCTGCTCTTCCACCCCAAGCAGGAAGATTGGATTTTAGCATACAGCCAAGATCAAAAGGTAAGAATCATCGGCAGAATTTTGCTTTGTTTGCTTATGAAGAAACTAGGTTTTCCCCAGCTGTCTAAGGAACTGCTGCAGAGCCCTCAGGACAGCCTGGGGGGGTGATACCAGGAGAAGTCTTTGCAAATAACAAACTGTTATTTCCAAGCAAGAAACATGGAGTAAGCCTCAATGTAAATGGCAAAGTAAGGGACATGGGCACCTACCGTGTTCTTGGGGCTTAGCCCTCTGTGTCTGACCTGGCACTCTGTATTTATTCATCAGTCCTTTTGGCAGTACCATGTGACAGGCAATGGTCAGAGAAGATAGCTAGGATCATTCACAATAGGAATAACAACCTCTAATGAGGCTTTTTGTCCTTTATTTAACAATTCCCTTGCTCCGGCCTAGCACCAGCTCCAAAAACAGTATAAGACACTCCTTGTTCCTATCTGGTTGGCATATTTTCAAGTAGCCTTTGATTTTCTAAGAGGAAAGTAGCTGTGAATCAGTTTCCTTTGAAGTCCAGTTCCTTCAGTACAGGTAATCCATCAGCCAAATAAATATGCTGTAAGATTTGCCTTGATTTTCCGCTGCCCAATTTGAGAGAACAGAATGGGACTTGATTGTAAGAGACCTCTTTGTTAGAACTTTTTGAAAATCAGACACATCAATACTCACAAGTGAGTCATCTTCCACTGAAGGACTTTATATAGCTCAATCTGTTTAGTTTACCAAAAAGCAGATTGAAGGAAAACTAGTGTTGTGCATAAATATCACCATGGGGGAAGACAAAACATATGAGTAAGCGTTTGGATCTAGCAAAAAAATTCTAACAAGAATTCATGGCTAGGACTCAATGGCAGAAAATCTCAAGTGTGAAGTAACTAGCCATTGGAGCAAACTTCTCTGAGAAATGGTAGATTTCACATCCTGGTATTTTGATGGTTTTGAATAAAACTGGGAAAAGACCAAAGCAATTTGCTGAGCTCCCAACAGGGGTAAAAGAGTGAAATATCTTGGCATCTAGTATGGAAGCCTTGATACAAAGTAATTTAGTGGTCTCTTTTTGTTTTACGAATGATGAGTCTATGAGAATCTAATTGTAATCAATAATCAAAGTATTGGCTGAATTGTTCAGGTTGTACATTAATGTAAATGTAAATATAAATGCTTGAATTTTACATTTTTTTCCATCTGTGTATTTTAATTAACTTTACAAACATTAAACAGCTAATTTTCCTTTAGCCTAAATTTGACTTGTTGTTACTATTACTCTAAGCCTGAGAAAATAAAGGCATAAGGAAGCTAAATACGTAGGTAGGGTCACAAATAATTTTATGAGAATTTTTTTAATAGTTCAGTCCAGTGCTTTAAACTCAAACCCAATATCCTTCCTGGACTGTAGCTTAATATCCTTCCCAGCTATGAGAAATGAATCTTGGCTGCCTAATTTTTCCTGTAGAGTCAGTTGCATGCAGTATTTTTCACTCACCCCTCTCACAGGATTTTGTAGATTGTACTGTGGTTATAATCTGTTCAGAGGAAGATGCAGATTAAATTATTTCTGGGTGTTCATTATTTAATTAGACATGGTCAAAATGTTTCTTTTCCCTTGCGGCGGTTGAATTCTCTGGACTGCTATGAAACTGAACAGAATCTGATCTCTGCTGTCTTTTAGGACCTGTTGGAATGAAAGTTACCCTGTGTTAGTAACAGGCAATTTATTACGTGAGAATCAATGAAATTTTCAGTGGTGAATTTGTCAAATAAAAGTACGATATAGTTGAAAACGAATTTCAGCTGTTGTAGTATTCAACCTGCTCAGGACATAATTCTGAATTAGAGTCCATACAGCCAATGCTGATCTAACTTCTGGTAGATGTTTACCAGTAGGTATATTGTCACTATTCCACAGGAAATTCCCACTCTTCTCCAATAGAATCCTAAAAAACAATCTGGATATAAGAACAAAGGGCCTTTTTGTGCATTAACCTGAATTTATGGGGTTGGTGTCTGTTTTATGTATGGGGTGTTTTGGATGAGAGGCTGCAGGCTATACAGTAAAATTTCTTTGAATTACGGCATTGATTAGCAAATTGGATATCTCTTGATAATTCAATACTGTAGTTGCAAGAGAAAAATCGTGTAGCATAAGGTCTGTAGATCTGTACCAATTAACTCTAAAATGGAATTTTTAAAGTACTGTGTATGGGTATGAATCACAGGCCTGGTTTATATTTTAAAGTCTAATGGATACATTTTCTGACTTTAGCAAGCTTTGGCCAAGAACTGTAGAAGGTAAGCAACAGGCAAAAAGTATTAATCAGTTTGGACTAAATTAAATGTAACTCAAACTAAGGGTCAAGTTCAGCCTGTGGCTAACTGTAAATTACTCCCATTGGTTTCATGCTTGTATATCCAAAGGCAGAATTTTGTCAGAGTAATTAAGAGGTCCTGCAGGTATTTCGATAATTGCAATGGGACCTGTGGGTTAGTTTGGAACAAATGACACTGCCATTTGCTATTCTGCAATCGTGCTAAGGCCGTATTGAAGGAAAGAGAACCCATTACTCCTTGGATTCCAGGCACAGTGTGCACACAAAGAGTCATCTGAGGAAGGAAGGAAGGAAGGGAAATGTGTCTGCATGGTAAGGAATTTACATTTTGGTACTACTGACTTTGATGACTTAAAGAGACTCTGAAGGTTTTGTTGATGGGGGCCATATGGAGTAAGTTGGATTTTGACCATTTAGGATTCTCTGTGTCGTTTGATTTTTCTGTTGAGACGAGGGAATAAACTCAATAACAAGTTTACATCCTTCTAGGAAGCCATGTCCTTGTTGCCATCCATTTGCATCTTGTCACTGCAGTAAGTGGGACTAGGAGAATCAGGTGGTGATTAGAGCAAGAGCTGGAGAGACAGGAATCACACTAGGTCTGGACTGTTTTAGTTCTTGGAAGTTGTCTTTCCAGTTCAGGACTGATGAGGTTAATAGAACAGTGCATGCCTCTTGTTGCTCAGTTGTAATGAACAGGAAGTGGGTCACGTAGCATCATCCCTCAATCTCTTCACAGTCCACTGAGTCTATCATGATGATAAGTACTACAGATCTTTATTTGATTGAATAGGGATTTACTCAATAGTAGGGAAATCTCTGTTAACTGAAGTAATTTTATGTCCCAGTTTCTTGGGTGTTGTGCATGGGTAAATGTGGTTAATTACTGGGGTTCAGCTGACAAGCAATAGCTCATTAAGCTTCAGTGACTCAGTTGCTTTTTTTCGCATATCTCCCCCCCGTGTCTCTGCCTTGGGCAGCAGACTTGAATTACCACTGCTGACAGACCAGTCCCTTGTTCAGTCATGACTTTTTCCTGCCCATCTTGAGGAAAAAAAAAAAAAGAGCAGCAAACCATCTGCTGCCTGCACTAATTGCTTCATGATTGCATTCATTGTTCTGGCTGAAAGTACAGTTGTTACATGGCTGATGCTTACCACGTAATTGCAGAACTACTGCATGCTTCTCCATTTTCTGTGTAAGAGGATTTACAAATCAGGAGGAAACTTCAGACACAGTAAAACATTGCTTGTGAGGCAAAAGCTTGTTGGAGGTCTCGTACGTGTGAGCTCTTGTGGGTTTAATCAGCTTGCTTGTAGGATGAGGGACTGTATTTTATGGGAGTATTGCTTATGTATTACTATGTAATCTTCAAAAGTGGTTTGCTGTGTAATCAGAGGGTGGGATGTAAGAGCCTGTACTCCATGTGGAGACATCTTCTGCTATTCAGATGGGTCAGACATGCAGAGGAATGGTTAGTAATCAGCCACGAATAAGAGAGCTATTTGGAGAGATGAAATACAGGTGAAATTGGGAAACACAAGTCAGACTGGCAAAATGCAGGGTCGTAATTGCCCAGCTCAGGAATAAATGTGCCAAGGCACTCAATCACTGAAAGGCAGCAACAGACACGGAAAAAGCAGGTTTTAAATGGAGTTATTGTTGTTGCTTTTTCTCTCTCATTTTAAATGAACTCCTGAAAAGCAAGGCACCCCAGACTAAAGGAGATCTGTCAATATAGCACTAGTACGTTTACATTTCCTTTTTTCTTTTAATATTTTGGCCTTTCCCAAATATCTGATTCCATCTGTCTACCTTTATTTACTGTACATGTCATGCTGGAGATCAGTGAGTTGGGGACTGATACTTGGCTGTATAATTGAAGTGCTGAAGTTCAGCAAATCAGGATTCTGATGCTTGTGGGACATGTCTTCTGTCATTAAACCATGTCATCATCTTTAGTTTCCTACAGTGAAGAAGGTCCACTCCTCATGCATTCAAGTGGAAGAAAAAGGTGTTCTTAAATCAGGGATGACAGAGGAACCACTTAGAATAGAGATAAATATGCATATGGCCACAGAATGCCTGTGAGAGAGAACAGGCCAACTCTTCAGCCCCATCTAACCGTGTGTTTGGTCTAATGCTTGTGTCTAACAGTAGAGTGGCTGCAATAGATGTAGCCTGTATTCACTCTTCAAGATGTGATGGACTATTTTGGATGCACTTTGTAATTCTAAAACCTTTCATTTCACTGCATTAGGAACTAACTTTGAGGGTGACCCTGCTTGGAAAAGGGTCAGACGAGGGACTGCCAGAGGTTCCTTTCAACCTAAATTATTCTGTTTCTGTTTACACCCCGTAGATTTCAATGGTAACGGTCACTGCCTACATAGACCAGGGAAGGGGAAATAAAATCCAGACTTATTCTATCAGAAATTGCATAGTTTTTCAAAAAATTGCCATTAACATCAAGCAACATCATTTTGGGGTGGGTCTTTTTTCCATACTGCTGACAACTTTTAGAGCACTATTCACTTGGGCTAATGTTAGCTGAGAGAGGCTAATCCCATCTAAAATTAATGGAGAGTAAAAAAGCTTCTCTGGAGTGGTAAGCACTAGCCACTTTGAATCATCCTCTGGAAAAGCCTATCTCTTTTGACAGACTACAGACACAGCCAGGGACCTAGTTTGCATAAAGCTAACATTAGCCCATGTGTCTAACTCCCCCTTTCCCGATGGCATTACTCCTGCAACAGTCTATATGTGTTAATATTTGGGGCACCACTAATCAACCAAGCCAGTTTTCCAGCAGATTTGATACTCTTTGACGCATATTGCTGAAAATGAAAAGTAGTAAGGAATTTGCATGTTGAAAGTTGTTTCTGCCAGCCTTTGGAATGTGCCTTTGCAATGTTGCACTTCTTCCACAACGTTAGGTATCCTGTCTGGGTTACCAGCACTTGTGTCAGGGATGGAAAGGTGCCTTCCTATTTTTAAAACTTTCCATGTGGTTAAGTTTCTAAGAGTGATCAGTCACGCACAGAAACATCCACGTTTGTGCACACCATTTGTGTGAAGACCTTAAGCACAAACACCTATCAGGCATCCTGATAAAATATCTTTCACACAACTCTGCAACTATCCCTTGTTATCTCTAGGCAAAGTGATAAACATTTGGTTGCAACCAGCATACTGAAAATGAACAAGGAAGGGACATAAAAAATATTAATCTGACTGTTATTTTATTAGGAGTTTTTCTCCTTTTTTTCTCATACAGTCAGTTCCTCGGCATTGTCTCAATAAGAAGATTAATAGTGTCAGATTGTATCTTTTTTAATTGGCCATAAGCAATTGTACAAGCTGTGTCATAAAATATGCTTTCCTAGAGTACCCATCAGTCTTTTACACACCTCACTAAATATAATATGTTGGGGTACTAATTTAAAATAAATAATGGAATTAAAAGTGGGAGGAATCTCTAACTTTCCTCCCATAATAAAAAAGAAAAGAATCATCTAGCAAAGCCCGGTGGCAGCCTGGCATGTCAGAGAGGAAGATACATTTCTGGGCCAGGAGTGTGATCGGTGAAATAGAAGGAAAGACTCAAGCAGTAATCGCTGTGCTCTTTACCAGTGACTCATCTTTAGGTAAATCAATATGTCCTTGATTATCCATCTGTATAAACATCAGCCCTCTGTACCCCCAGAGAACGTTTTTGCTGTGTCGGGATCCTTGGATGCACTTATAGCTATGGCTAGATCTGTTGTTTCTCTGAAAGTTTTTCTGTGTTCTACATAACTCCAGATTCCTTATTTCCATGAAAAAATTACTTTTATCCTTTACATCAGAGTTGGACACTTCATTGGATCTGTGGTGTTGAGCAACTCCCTTTGCTTTTCTATAGCTGACTCACCTCTCCCTTCTCTGTCATTTGTTTTGACTGTGCTCTCCAATGTGTCTCTAGTTTCTTATTATACAAAATGCCTGTCAACATTACTTTCACTTGGAGCCACGTGTTTTCATGTAATGATAATGATAACCCATAATAATTTATTTTTTAAATTTAAAGTTGTGCATGTATACATGAAAATTCTGACTTTGCCCTAAATTCTGCTCTAATAAACCTTTTCTGTTCTGTTCTTATTCTTGTAAGATACACTTTTTAAACAAAAATGCATTTATTTAAATCTAAACATTTATGAACCTACGTAGTAAATTTACAACACAACAAAAAGCAAGATCAGGATACCCTGTTACCTGTTACAGAGATAGTATTTTTTAACAGAAAACAGAATTAACCTTGAGGACAACATACTAAGTGAAGTGGTAAATTCATCAACCCTTGGACTTCAGACTGGGTGTCTTTCCAAACAATACCGTCTAGTTCAGCCATCGGTTGCTGGCCTGAATAATTCTCTCTACTGCCTGAGTTAGT
This sequence comes from Rhynochetos jubatus, assembly GCA_027574665.1. Classification (NCBI taxonomy): domain Eukaryota; kingdom Metazoa; phylum Chordata; class Aves; order Eurypygiformes; family Rhynochetidae; genus Rhynochetos; species Rhynochetos jubatus. Next base: position 30,633,639 of record CM050655.1, on the reverse strand, counting down.
GGTAAAGATTCTTCAGCATCTGTTAGGAGGAGAACTGGCTGATAATACTCATGGTTTTTTCTGGCTTTAAAATATATATACTAGGCAGATTCCTTTAAATATCTGCTGGTAAAAAATGTTTTTCCTGCTACTTCTATGGCATATGAGTTGAATGCTCTAGAGACATGCTGATACAGTTGCTTGCAAACTGCCACCAAACCAGAACACCAGCCGGTGTGGCTCACATCTGAGAATGTGTGCGGAGTTATTGAGGGATAGGTAGGAAGAAGGCTGAGGGTCAGCTCCAGGATGCTTTGATCTGATGAACATGCACAAACGAAATTGATGGTTACAACCATACTTAACAAGTCTGCATGACATCTGTGTGTTGTTCATCAGCAGAAACAGCCACAGAGACCTCACTGGTATGTGACTGGGCTGGGAAGCAGGTGTAAGGAAGCTTTATCACTCTGATGTGTTTCTTTCAGCATTCAATAAACACCAATTGTTGGGTATCTTTATTGATGGGGTGTGTGTGAGGCATGATTAATGCATTGCTGCTGCTTAAAACGTTCAAAGACTATGCAGTCTCCTATGAACTTCATTGCTTCAAGGGTATTTAAACATCTAAACACTGGAACCTACAATTAAGGTAAGAGACCAGGGAAGTAAATGACTATCAGCCCTGTAGTCCTTTTTTGTATCCTGGATCCATGAGTCTTACGGTCTATCATAGGAAGAAAGTGCCGTTCACGATTTCAGATTCTTTGTATAAAAACCATACTGTTCTATTAAATTCAGTATTGGAAGAGAAAAACCTGGTCCACGGATCTTCTAAATGAACAGTGGGATTCAGGGAATAGCAGTATACCTCCCAGCCTTTGGCTGCTGTGAAGAAATGCCCTGTGCAGTATGTTGTGGGGTTGTTTTGTTTTTTTTTTTTTAATTTAACGTACTTTGTTACCCAAGTAAACTGCACTGAACGCATGTTGGGAACATGTGTGCATCCAAGTCCCTGTTCATTCTTTCTCGCTGTTTGAGATGTCTGTAGTGTGACTGTGGAAACTTCTTTCCTACTGTGATAATTTTTCATCCAGCAGGTAGATCTAAGGGCATAAGGGTCTGAAAGATCATAAAGGACTATGGAATATACCTGTATAAGCATGTTCAATCTTAAGTGCTTACATGATGCACTAACCCCATCCTTTTCTGCAGACTGCAGAGGAAACAAAAGAAATGAAAGAGAGACCTCAATTGAAGTAGTACACTACCAAACTAAAGCAATCCTTGTGAAGTTTCTCCTATTGCTCTTTGCTTTCCTGACGGTTTTAGGTTAGTTCTAAATATGGTCTTTCACAGTTGAATAACATTTGAATAATACCCCTATGAACAAAGAGAATAATGATTAAAACTGTAGAAGACTAGAATTTCTTCAAATACACCTGCGGTGGTAGTAAAGTACAATTTATCAGCAATAAACCTATTTAGTAGAAATTAATAGGGATAAGTAGGACTTTTCTACATTTATTTCAAGTTACATTGCTTCATCTTCAGAATGGGTTTCGTCATCCAGTTTGATTCTGTTATGTTTACAGTTAAAGCTAAGCTGTGCTTTTGGAATGTTGCATTCTTTGGTGAAATTGAGATAAATTTAAAAAAAATGTATATATGAAGATGTGGAAAAAGTCATCTCAATCTTTATATGGTTCATCAGTACAACATCTGTGGTTTTGGTGCACTGGTGTTTGGGGATTTTTGTTTGTGAATAAATTCTATTTGAAGGGAGGAGGGTGAGACACCACAAACAGGGTTAGATTTAATCGTCTTATAGAAACACCAGGAAGTGGAAGAGTCAAGAAATCAGCATAATGTGATATCAGGAGGATGGACTAGTAGGAACCTTCTCAGGGAATTAGGGGTGAACTGGAATCAAACCCAGTGCTTTGTTCTGAGCTAATTTTCCAGTTGCGTGTGGTTTTTAGGTCAATACTGTAGTGTAGGTTGAATTGCTTTGGTCAGATCTGTGTCCAGGAAGAATGCATGTAGCTTTTCACATTGGTGATTACCCAAGAATGAATCAAATTTGGCTGATGCCTAGAGAACATTACTATCTTGGAACTAATTTTAACTACTTGTTTTGGAATTTTTAAAATGCATATAGATTAATTAAAAAAAATATTCAAAAATCCACAAAGCCAAATAAGACTGCTGGTAAATTAAAGAGAGATGAGTCCTCAGTTAGTTTCATTTGTTTTAACTCCATAAAAGTGAGTGAAGGTCGGATGTTTTATAGCACTTAACTCCCATACAATTGTTTTAGGAGAGGTGTTTTAAGGATGAGTCTGTATATTATACATTAAAGTTTCTCTATAGTTTTTCATGGGAGATATGCAACCTTTGTCTGTAGAATGACAAGATGATTGCGTTCTTTACAGTAAGTATTTATTTTATTGAAGATGTTGATCACTTAGTGTCCATTGGAAGAACTATTGAAGTAGTTGATTACCTTCTGAATCCTTTTCTGATAGTCCCGGTATATAAGCTATGTCTAAGATATGTGTTTTATATATGTACCATACAAGTTATTACCAACTTCATTGATCCTAATGCTGGTGTTCAAATGTGATAGTATTTCAGTTCAGAGACTTTTAAAGCGTAAGCCATTGATGAACAATGAGAAGAACAGAATCAATGGTTATCTAAATTTTCAGTCCTGTGAATTATTGAAAGCTGGTTTTGAAGCCACTGTAACCTTATGGCAGAACCATTGTTTTGTTCTATCCAATGTTTCCAACAGTAGCTACCTTGTTCTAGAGGAACATATGAAACTCCTGTATTGCTGTGCTGCTTTTTGGATGAAAACCAAAAGTATTGGAAATAATATGGGAAAATCATCTAATTTCCAATATTCTGAATAGTGGAATCTCTTACTGAAGTATCTATTATGGTGAAAACTTGGCCTTACACTTGTATGCACTTACAATTACCCTTCATTGATAATAGTTACTGAGAACCCTCATCAATCTTTGTTGTATAAACACACGTTACAACAGATGATTTCTACTCTAAAAGCTTAGAAATCTGAGTGAAGGGAAGATGTGGAGGAGGTACAATACATGGGTGAACCAGAGAAGAATAAAATAGATCTAGTCAAATGACAGAAGGGACCTAAGCTCTTTTACAGCTGTGAACTATCACACGGGTAGATTGTGGAATAAGTGTTCATTCTGTGTGATACAGGGCGGTTATGAAACTAAGATCTTGAGAGCTTTCTGCTTTGGAGACATTTTCCAGAGCTGGAGTAAAACAAAACATAGAGTTCATTTTCCTCTTCCCTAGTACATACTTTCCTATCTAGAAGTGATGTTGCAGTCTAGATAAGTTGAGTCAAATAAAATTCCAGTTATTCTTTGTGGAACAAGTTGGAAAAACATATTTTTTGTCTCCATACATTTTCTGAAATTTAGTGGGGTTTTTTTATAGTGCACGCTGTTAAACTGAAGTAAATAAACCAATCAGGATTGCCTAATTTTTGTTAAATATTTTACTTTCACTAGGAATTTATACGTACAATTTCCTCCTCTTCATCAAATGCTTAGATTTTTAACTACAAACATTTCTAAAATATTTTTTCTTCTGCATTTTCATTGGATTATTGGACAGCTAATCCTAACAAACAATATTTTTTGTTTGTAAAAATATCTTTATATTAAAGACTGTCTCAAATTGAAAATGTTATCAATCAATATATCTGAAAATGCAAAAAATATTACTCAAGTTTAAAATGAGCACTGGGAAGATCAGGAAATTAGGGGGGGAAAGAGAAGATTACATGGCAACTGTATCCCGCTGTTACCCAGATATCCCAAAGCATTTTAAGATTAAGTTTACGCTGCCACTGTGTAATACATGAACAGCTCTTATGCTTCTCACACAGGTTGAGAAACAAATAACAGAGGGTGAGTATCATACAGATATTGTTTGGTGCAGATAAGGAAAGAAGTTCAGTTTTCAGATGTCAGCTTTCCCTACTCCAGAAGATGATAGTGTCATGTTGCTAGAAGGCTTTTTCTATAGCTGGGGGATTGTCTTTGCGGTTCAGAGGGTTTATCTGAATCCCTGCTCAGCCTCAGAAGGTATCTGTAACCTTGGGACAACTTTTCCTTTTCCCTTGCATTTCTGTTTTCTCGTATAAAAGAAGTAGGTGGTAAGTTTCCACTTCACAGGATATTAGGATTTTAAAAAGCAATATAAAACAAATCTAAACCGTTAATGATTGTTAAGTGCTCAGGTATTGCACAGAAAAATAAGTGTATGAGAGAAGAGGAAACAAGAAGAGAATTATTCCCTGATGAACAAGGGTCAAATCTGAGAGATCAATACAAGATTTGTACTTCTTAACAGTTTTGTCTCAGTGAAAACAGAAATGTCAGATCACTACTTTGCCCTCAGATGGAAACATACATTGAAATTGTAATAGGTTCCTTTTCTGTTTGTTGTTGAAAAAGAAGTATAGCAAAGAACATTATCTAATTTCAGTCTAATAATGAAAATTGTCATCAGACAGCAGTGCTTGCCAAAGAAAATAAAATGTAATCTCTGAAGGGACTGCATGCATAGTTCTGCCACAAGAAGTCCCAGGAGAGAGAGGTCTTTTATAACAACAAAATATGATGCTGGGTTTAAAAAATATCCATACAAGCACTATAATAGTTAAATGGGGAAAAATAATCCCAGCTGTATCATAACTGATACTTGACAAAAATCTAGCCTCCAAATATTTCTTTTGGTCCAGCTAAATAATCTGTCTAAAATGAGTCATACTTAGAATAAAATATCTGAAAAATCCTCACAGCAAAGAAGTTCTTTTTCTTTTTGTAGGGGGTGACACATAAGGTGGGGAATTCCTCCTTTGCTGAAAATAAGTTAGTGCTGCTTCTGCTGCTCTGAGTCAGTAAAGGCTGAGATTGGTGCTGAGATAATGGCAAAGGAGGAAAAACCATCTAAAGCCTGGTTATTAAAGTGTCTCATCAAAGACAATGAGAGCTTTGGACATGGTTTCCCAGGGAGCTGATATTTCCCTTTGAGAGCTGTTGCCTTTTCTCACACGCTGTCTCCAGCTCACGGGGCACTGGCTTCTAATCTGAGAGGCCAATCCTGACAGTAGAATTGTTATATCTGTTTCATCCCTTTGGAACAAACTTAGTCTTGCATTTCTTCACATTTTGCCGGAATCACGTCTCATTCAGGACACACACTGAGAGCAAGCAGGGTTCCCTGGGTGCTGTGCAGCATCACAGCTGTTACTGTGCGGGGGGAGTTGTTGGATGCACCAGGTGAACAGCCCCTCCAAAGAGTTGTGTTGAAAGACTCAGAGGGAAGCTGTGGCTCTGGGGGGCTGTTCAACCACTAGTGAACTGCAGGCATGGAGAAGGATGCTACATAAGCACGGAGAAAGCCTCTGCAGGCTGGTTTTAATTCCTTCAGGATACTGTCACCAGCAAATTTAGGGGTCTAACATCATCTTTGCCAGAAAAGGGGACTGACCAAGTCTATCAAGCAAGAGAAGGAGGGGAAATGGAATGAATCTGCAAAGAAAGTGTAAAGCTGACTGCCTCTGTGCTTCCACATGAGAAATGTGAAGTTAAATAAAGCAAAAGAAATACAGAACCCAAGTGATCCTCCCTTATTCTGTCCTTCTGAGATTTACCTGATGGCAGCATTTATGGAGAGCAGCTGTTTGTAAGTGCTCTATAACAGTAACATTTGTGTATCATTCCACAAAGACATGTCAAAATATTTAAAATACCAGTAACATGCCTTTTTGCTGACCTTTCTCAGTCTGGTTGGTATTTATTGTGGAAAGATTTTCTGAAATGATTGATGTATTTGGATATTGTTTGTGTAACCAGAATAGGAGAAGGTGTCATGTTGTTTGCAGGAGGAGGACAGGAGCAGTGTGACATTCATAGGTTTCCATGGTAGAAATAACTTGTGCTATTTAAACTCATTCAGTCCTGCAAGAGAAATCATGTGTTAGAGCATTTTTTTTGGTGCCAGATTGAACGATGTCTCTAGGGATGACTGCTGGTAACTGGAAAGACAATGACCACGACACCTTCCAATATAATATCAAGGAAGGCAAGTCTGTATGTCTGTTGTCAGAGTGAGGCTGGATATCACACTGCTGTGTTGTATTATACATTTGATGTCCCCCACAAGTTTATAAAAATGAAAGGCATCTTTCCCATACTGCGTGATTTTATTAACTGAGTGCACCACAAGAGCTAGGTGATGAGTTTTCTGTCATGGCAGGTAGTTGGGTTTACCCATACAGTGATCCCTCAGGTAAGGCCAGTTGTGTCCCATGTCACACAGCTCTGCTGATAAAAGGCACCACGGGTGCTTTCCAGCTGTTCCAGGTATCCCTTTGAGACTGGAGGAAGTAAAAGTCCAAGCCACTATCTCAGAAGTGATACTGAGCTCTTCAGATTAATTTCTCTATTATCTTTGTGTATTACTGTGATTCATGACTCTTTGTCTTTGTCCCCAGTTATTCAGTTCAGTGGAGTTTGGCAGAAGATGGCTGCTTCTTCATGAGGGAGTGGCACCGAACAGGTTCTACTGGTAAGAGCAAAAACCTCTTCCTCATTTCCTAGACACAGCTTCCCCGTACATACAGAGGTGTGGGAATGGAGGCTTGAAGGCAACATGGTTGAAGGCAGTCTGCACTGCTGATTGTTGGGATTAAGTGTGAACTGGTATGAATGGGGCATTATTCCTCCTGTTACATGTTTGTACAACACTTGAAAGTAGCGTTTTTGATCTAAGGGTTATGCACAATGGAAATATACTGAATAATAGTCTGAAGAAAACATTGATTTGGAAGGAGAGGGTTCTGCAATTCCCTGTAAACATGTTGAGTTTGAACACAACTCTGTTCAGCATAGGCTTGTTTGCTTTTGCACCAAATACAAGGAAGAGTTCAATCTTGGAGTCTTTGAGGACACTAGCATTTCTCGCATGGGTAAGGGTGAACATCCTCCGTTGGCTGGCATTATGCTTTTAACTACTGTTGGACCTACTTCGGTCCTTGAAAATGGAGCAAGTTAAACACCATTGAGCTAGGCACACACAGTTCCTCATCATGAACTTAAATCACTGTGCAGTATTGCTTCTAAGCAGATTTCCAGTCAGATTTCAAGCTGTATGAGTCAGCCAGGTGCAGGTTCCTCTTGCTGAATCTTTGAATGTCTGTTGGTTACAGCAATGGCAAAATGTTTGCGAGTTTGATGCCAAAGTTACCTTAAAGAAGTATCATATCTTTTTGTCACTGATGCTAGCTTAATTCTTTGCTGTGTTAACTTATGCCATACAATTTGTACCTAAATTCAGTTAAAGCTGTAGCCTACATGTTTATGAGCATCCCACAGATTTTAATATAGGGGGTGTCTGTAATGGTTGATTTGACTTCAGATTCCAACATTTGTAGTGACCACAACCACTAAAAAATAACCCCTGGACGTAGGTCCAAACTTTATTCTGCAGTTTTTCAGTACTAGCAAATTTCTTTGGGTCTCATGTTCGGTTTTATTCATCACAGATTTACCCAGTGATTCTGGTGTACTGATTCTCTTCTCATGATTCTGATTGCAGCCAGATCTCTTTGCATTTACTTTCCGTAGCAGTGATTTGCATACCCAGTGTAAAGTGCTCTAACCACGCTTGCAGTAAAATACTTACCTGAAATACCTCCATGCTGTCACGCAGTAGCAATTAGTGTAACGTCTACTTACGTGGAAAAGAAAGCTGAGGAACAAAGGAGACACTGGACTGTTTTCCTGCGAATGTGGTTGTTATAGTCTAAATCAAAGATAAATTGGTGGGGTTTTTTTTATATTTCAGCTTACTCCTCTTCTTGCTTACACTGGTGTAAATCTCTGAGACTTCTCATCAGCACTTTATGGAGACAGTAGTCCATCTGTGAGCAGAAGTCAGTTCTTGTCCTGTGAATTTGGCCTTTAAAAGAGAAACTTTTGACAAAATAGTCATCTTGAAATCAGGAGGAGCTGAACCAGATGATTAAACGGAGACCCCTGTGGTAGCTTCTAAACTATAAGTTTGTGCCAAAACCACAGGTTTTGAACATATCAAGATTCAGGAATTGTTCAGTCAAATATTTTCTTTTAATTTATGAAAGAAGTAAGAGCTTTAGGTCAAATATACTTCCAAAGTTGAATTTATATTTGGTCTGCAAAGGATATACCTGAGGTTTTGTTTGCTGCTCCTGCTTTTTAATACTTTCTCAGAACCAGTGTTAGCTGAAGCTTTTGCAAACTAAATTCCATTTTTAACTTAAACTTGGTTTTGTGTGACCGTCTGTATAGGCAGGCACATATATATTTATATCACTCCTATTTCTTTCCTACGGGACTCCTGACAGGGTTTCAAAGCTTCAGATGCAAACACACAGCCCCACACGTCTTGTTTTTTCTGAGCTAATAAAAGCAGAAGGTCCTAGAAATCTGGGGACCCAGTCTTTGAGACATCCAACAAAACTGTACTCACTGAAGGGGGTCAGAGAGCTGGAAACAAAGTCCCTGTTCATGGATCCCTGTGTCCTGTACTGTAGTCCAAGCCTTTTGAAGTTTCCCATCATTACTTGCAGTAGCGGTTTATTGTGAATTGTGCTGGTAGATGTCTGCAATAAGAATAATGATGAAAATGATCATTTTCCCTTTCCATAGAGCTCAAACTTTGAAGGCCTCTTAGAACCTAACAAATAAGGGAACTCAGGCTTGGAGCTTCAAAGGCAAAGAGTAAGTTGAAAGATGAAAAGATGTTCCAACCACCCATCTAATTCCCTGCAGCCATAAACAAAGCGTGAAACTGCAAGCCTGTATTTTCACCTTGAACAAAATGTCCCTTGCATAACAGACCAGTGTAAGCTAGACTGTACTTTTACTGTCAAAAGTAAAAATAATACAACAATAATAAATTCTAGCTTATTTATTATGATAATAAGAAAAAAAAAAACCCAAACCAAAAAACCCACCGTGTTATCTGTAATTATATGGAGACTGTCCTCAGAACCATCCATAGTAGAAAACAGGGCTGTGCGTGCGTAATTGAGAACATGTACACCACAGAGGGCTGTACTGGGTTTTCCTATGTATTTCCATGTCTGTGCAGCCTGAGGACAAAATAGGCACTGCAATGCCGAATCAGAAGGGCAGCCCTTTGCACTCAGAGTGTGTCCACTGCTGAGTCCCCATGCAAGAAAAGCAGAAGGGAATTGGGACATCAGAGGGTGCAGATGTACAGTTGAAATCCAAACTTTGACAGCAACACCTCTGTACCCAGTGCTGATGTATAAGTTGGGTAGAGCCTTGCTCAATGCCCCCTGGTTTGGTGTCTTTTTTAATTAATTCTTTAACATTTTGACTTGGAAAAGAGTCTAATCAACCTGAAAAGTCAGAAGACTCACTTCCAGCTATTCTTCTGAACAGAAATAAATAGTGGAGGAAAATGTCTCAAAGGCACCATTTTTCAAGGAAAGCATACTGTGGGGATACTCTTTCCTGTGGCTGGTGCTTTCTCTAAATCGAATGGTTTTGAAGGGATCAACCAGGAGACAGCAGTATTGTGCAGAGAACGAGGGCTGTAATATCTGTGGAGAATGAGAACTATATTCTGATATCTAGGAAAGACTGAGGAGTTGCTTTAATATAGGCTGCGTCCAAGACGGTCTAAACTGGGACTTTTCGAAGATCAGGAAGACACAAAGCAAAGCCTTTGGCATCAGGCCCTCTTGAGGCTGCATTTACTTAGTGCTGCTTATTTTCACAGTGAAGGAATATCTGGAAGACTATAAAGACTTAAATGTGTTTGAATGGTTGATGAAAGCAAATATGCATTTTCCTGGATGCTCACTGATACATTAATTGCAATTTTACTCTGTCGTGGTGGTCTTGTGGATCACACCAAGTTTTGTGAATAAATATCATTGAGCTTGCGCTAGTTTTAGTCTTGAGAAGTCTCTGCCTGCAAATGCTATATCAGAGAATCTGTAGTGTCTTTTACAGCTGCTTTTTCTGTCTTGGTTTCAGCTGGGATAGAGTTCATTTTCTTCCTAGTAGCTGGTGTAGTTCTGTGTTTTGGATCTAGGATGGCAATAATGTTTATAACACAATGATGTTTTAGTTGCTGCTAAGCAGTGCTTATGCAAGTCAAGGATTTCCCACCTCTTCATACTGCCCTGCCAGCGAGGACGCTGGGGTTGCACAAGAAGCCGGGAGGGGACACAGCAAGGGCAGCTGACCCAAACTGGCCAAAGGGTTATTTCATATCATATGATGTCATGGTGAACATATGAACTGGGGAGGGAGGGTTGGCTGGGGGTTTCAGTCACTACTTGAGGACTACCTAGGCATAACTCAATGTGTGGAGAGGAACTGCATTGTGCCTCACTTATTTTGTATATATTATTGCTATTTTCCCTCCCTTTTCAGTCCTATTAAACTGTCGTCTTCTCAATCCATGTTTTTTACCTTTTTTTCCATTTCTCTCCCCTGTTCCACTGAGGGGAGAGCAAGCGATGGCTGTATTGTGTTAGGCTGCCTGCCAGGTTAAACCACAAAAAATTTTTATCTGTTTGCAAGAGATTTTTCCCTTTTATTTGCTTATTTTTGGCTGCTCTGTGAAACACCCCTTTCTACTACCTACCCAGAGAAATTTAAACCCCTGAAGAACAATATTAAAGCAATCTGCTGATGCCTGCTGCATAACTTTGAGAAAACACCCTGCATAGAGACAACTCTGCTCCTTCTAGCTCATATGTATTTTGTATTCTTGCATCCTTTATTTCATTAAGAGGAGCCATTAACATGAAAATAGACTCTTTGTTTATTCAGAGCTCCTCTGTTCCCTCTTTTCATTCTTCCACGTGCAGCTCTAAGCGATGCCCTGACATCGACATTTGTGATGAAAGAGATTGTAATGTCACTCTGTGGAGGAAGATATCAGGTGGGGGGTGAGCAGATAAAAGGTGTGATGGGCTACTGTAAAACGGAGATCTCTAATAATTGCTGTAATTTGGGTACCTTATCACATAATTTGTTTGCATAATGTAGGTATGTGAAAGTGGTATACTGGGGAAGGCATAATCCAGTCAAACGTACGTGTCTGATGGAAACATAAAAGAATCCACACTGCATACAACTCCAAGACGCTGCATTTCTGCACCGTATTAACATTTTTTATGTGTGTTGTTTTTCTGGCATGTTCTTGAGATTTTGCTGTTAAATGTACTGTGACAGAAAAATGCATGAAAGTTATCATGGTGCTTAGTAATTCTGGAACTGGACTCTGTGAAAATACCCTAATTGCTAGGAATGGAGTATTCCAAGCAATATTAGTTCAGTGGGGTAATACAGAAACAGCAAGTTAATATACATGGTTTATTGCTACCAGCACGGTGTTTACTAATGTACTTGGCATTAGGGGAAGAGAATGCAGTAGTTGCTATTTAGAAGAGTTGGATAAATAAATACTTCTGGGTTTATTTTTGTGATATTTACTGATCAGTGTACATTTTTATGGTAAAGTTTTGCTGGCAAAGGTGCTGGTTTGTAGTGAATACAAAGTGAACACAATTGGTGAATTAGTTGTACTGGGAACTACTTTACTTTTTTTTTTTTTTTTTTCCTTTATAAAGTGGTCCAGTTGTTCAGTCAAGGTTCCGTAGTGAGACCTTGTGACTTGCAAATCCAAACATTCATGACCAGCAGTTGCAAACAAACCTAGTCAAAGTGCATATATTTCAATATGGCCAAAGCATATATGCAGAAATTGCTCATTAAAAGCTAAATTTTTATTCTGGTCCTCAGATCAAGTCATGCCTTGAACCAGAAATTATTTTCTGAAAGTCAGTAAGTCAAGGTATCACAATTAGAGCCGGCCCTAAAGAAATAAAAATAAAAGGTTAAAAATCTCATTAAAATGTCTGCAAACTGTAATGGTTTTAACCAAAATTACACATTTTCTGAGAAGCTTTTGAGCTAATTCTAATCATAACCTAATCTTGAAAAACTTAGGGGTGGTTGGGTGAGGAAAAAGTAAAGCCAAATAATAAAAGTGTCTTAAAAATTAGCATCAAATGAACAATAGAAGCCTAGCTAATCAATTATAACATCAAGTTATAATCAGTAGCTGTGCAAGTGCTTTTGATTTTTTTGGTTTTTACTTATTTAGGTATTATACCCAGACAAACAAGTAGGAGAAATACAAAGGAACTACCACTCCATGTTTCAAGAACATCAGAGTGCTTTAACGATCATAGGCCTGGAAATCCTCTTCTATGAAGAAAGGCTTCAGGGAGACCCTGTAGCAGTCTTTCAATACTTAGAGAGCTCACGAGAAAAATGGATGCTCTACTAGTGCAGGGACTGTAGTCATAGCACAAGGGGTAATAGTTTTAAAATTAGAGGGTAGACTTAGATGTAAGGCATTCTTTGAGGTCTGTGGGGCACTTGCCCAGATAAGTTGTGAATGCCCCATCCCTGGAAGTTTGCAAGGTCAGGTTGGATGGGGCTTTGAACAGCCAGATGTAGTGAAAGTCCTTACCCAAGGCAGGAAATCAGACTAGATTATTTTTAAAAGTCCATTCCAACCCAAACCATTCAATGATTTTAAGATGACTTTCTTAATTAGACAAAAAATAAAGCTCAGGCCTTTCATGCACTACATAGCTGTACCAACCTGATTAGAAGTAAAAACATAGACTGTAGCTCATTTACAGTAGGGTCATGTGTCCATGATGTTAATGATTCCCTGAAGAAGTAGCACGAGATACGTCAGTTTGGTAAGAGATGTTGCTATGTCTCCACTCTCTTGGTCTTTTCTGAGTATGAGAAGGAGAAGAAAATGGATTCAAACATTGTAAAAAAATAAAAAAAAAGGAACCAACCAACTTTTCCCCTTGAACAATGCAAAGATATGCACTTACACTGAAAGGAAGGAAAGATAAACTGGTAAGCAGCTGGGAGGACAGATGAGTAGATAGGGCTATATTTGTGTTTCTTTTATGAGCAATGGCAAAGAAAGCTAATCTTCAGAGTAGAATTATAGAGTATATATCTTTTCTTTTCCACTGGAGTGTAGAGACTACATTTTAAAAGCTCTGACTGTGTTCATTGGAGCAGCTGAAAGAGCTGAAAATCAAGGGGAAAAAATGTTGAAGGCCTGTTAAAAACTTCATTATATTCAAGCAGTCTGAGCAAGCCAGGAGAACTGTCCCAGTATTCTTGTCAGATTTCGGCTTGGTGATACTTGCATGCCTGCCCAGGTGGGCTGAAGCAATTTAATGGCATGGTATCTGGGCTGTTTACAAATGATGCTGTGTGTTGCTGAACAAGACCTTTTAAGCACTGCAGGGCAACTGCTGGAGGCTGATGGGGAAGATGCCGATCAAAGGGCATTGTGTCAGCCTGTCCAGAAAATCATCCGCTTGATCTAACATATATGCCATACTCGACGCCTTGGAGTGTAGTAGAAATTTAATTAAAAATAGATGTATTTCGTAGCTTAAATATGTTGGAGATGAGCACATGCCAGAGGGGGACAGCACAGGGTGACCCATTGACCCATGACAGTTTTCAGGAAATCTGAATTAAGCAACTGACTGATTTGGAATAGCAAGAATAGTGAATCCCTTTTTTTTTTTTTTTTTTTTTTTAAATTTTTTATTTCCTGAGCACCACACATTTGATTCCAGTTGAAGCTTGGCTTTGGGAAAACTTCAGGCTGAAGTTCCGAGCCTCTATAACATAAGCTGCTATTACCTTGCTAATATTTTTAGGTAGCTTCTTGGCTGCTGGCCTAAAGATACAGCTGAGCTGCAGTCAAGCAACTCTGCCAGGGACCAGAGTGAAGAGCAAATCTGCAACCATGCTTTTCCCTGGCCCTTTCCCTGCTGCTAACGTTACTGATGGTGAGCAACACACGTTACAGCACTTTGTCACTATTCGGTACCCCTGACATTTACCATTTCTGCAGCAGAAAGGTCAGTGTTACATCCTGCCCAGCCAGTATGTGAGGAAGTGTATTCTCGGTTGGCAGTGTTCACTAAAAGTCCCACTGGCATTTCAAAGGATTTAGTGAAAACCTCTGCTTACAGTTCTCAGGCAGCTGGACCCTGATGTAGCTCTATCTTTTTGCTACAAATGAAGGCTGAAATCTCTCAGATTTGTCTTGGGAATTAGGATTTTATTCCTGTCTGGCTTCCACAGATATGAACTTGCCAGCCCCATGTGGGTCAGAAAGGCCAGAAAAAAGACAGGCAGCATCCTTTTTCTGTTGCTGTTAAAAGCTCATTTAAACTCTTTGAATTTGTGATAAGTTCTAGTTCTTAGGAGACTGAGGTCCAAAGTACATACCTTTCTTCCCTGAACAAGGCTGAGAAAATTGCCTGAAGTCACACAGCAGAGGTTGATATCAGTCTCGTCCTCTGAGTCTGTAATAACTAGATCCTCTGATCCCAATAGTCTCTTGGGAGAACTTGTTACTCATGATCAAATCAAGATTTGTCAGAGTGAAATATAAGTCCCCAGTCCTAAATCCTTAGCTTGGCAGAGTTCTACCACAGGAGAGAAAATGTCATCTCATCTTAGTCTTGTCCTCCAGTTGTGAACAGGGAGAAGAGGTGTGTTCATCGGAATAAGCCTTTTGGTTCTGATTGATGTATAGGTTGGTTTGCTTTGGTTTTCCCAGTTCAGCTGATTTAGCTTTAAAAATCATCCAGAGATATTTTAGAAGTGAGTACAGACTGCTATGAGCTCCAACTTCTCTCCCATCATCTACTTCCCTCCCTTAAAGATTTGCAGAAGTAGGTAGGCATCCATATACCACGTTCAAAAGCTTGATTTGGGGGTTGCTCAGCAGCGGAAGCTTGCAGTGCTACGCAGGACCCTGGAACATGTCAGTATTGAATGGGCATCGGACCAAGAAGCTGATTTCACTGTATGCACCTATGAAGGGCAGCCCTTGCGAGGGTGAGGCAGCTGCACAGTAAAGTTAGCTGTGGATTTGTCTAGATCTATGTCAGGAAGGTTTCACTGCTCTTTTCTGCTGTATGTTTAATGAGCAGCATACTGTGTTACAAGAGTTGACTTTGCACTCTTGCTGTAAATTAATTCCTGGCTTCCTCTGGAGCACACTGAGTGGGTTACAGCACTACAAGATACCAGAAACAGGCATCTTAACACAGTTGGAAACCTATTAGACTGTATGAGCAGCAAAGCAGTAAATAGGGTAGGTTTGGTCCATTCTGTCATGGAGCTGAGTTCAGAGGCTATAACAAGACAGTACCTTCCTCCTTCTCTCCCTTCAAGCCAGTATGATGTATGAAGTTTCCTGCAATATATGATAAAGAGATGTAGGACAATCAAAAAAATCAGGATCTAATTCCTGTAGCTGAATTTTATTCACTTAGTTGAGATCATCATTCTAAGACATTCCTTCCACCTGGCTTTAACAGCAATAGATATCTACCTCCCTGAGAATTCACATCCATCTATTTCAAAGTTTTAGCCAAGTTTCCTGTCTGGAGCTTCCCACAGAGAGCTGTGGTGTTACTGCAGCAGGGGAGACGGCTTGGTTTGCTACTGTCCTCAAAGCCATGGGGTATGTGGACATCATGGGGTGGAAGGCTGTAGATAATACTGCTCTAGGGTTGCAAAAAATGGTGGTGAGAGAAGGAGTGACTCCCCATGGCCTGGAAATCTCACCACTACCCCCATTTACCTACTCATCTTTTTTAGTGTTAGCAGCAACAGCCAGCTGTTTTTCTACATCAGTGTTGTGAGGTGACACAACTAGGAGTTGGGGGTTACTCACTGCAATGCTATTTTCCATCAGTTCTGGAGGAAAGGTGACAAATGGAGTAAAGCATACCATAAGATGGATTTGGCCCAGTGGCTGTCAGTTGAATTGCACAAGATTATATAGTTTCATCTAATTGGACAATGTGGGAAAGAGTAGTGCAGAGATGTAGTAGGGAAAAATCTAATTAGATGATTGTCAGGTTAAATATATTGGCCAGGTCCAAAGGAATGAAATGCTGATTTATGCCTGTCTGGAATCTGGCTCTTTGTTTCTAAAATATGTCAGGAGAATAAGATGGTTAAGATATGTTAAAGCTAGAAATCAATCTTTAAAATATGTTCAATAAATACTAAAACCTGTAAAACTTCACATAATAGGGACTGAACTAAAGAAACCACAAGAATTCCCTCCCACATTAAGTTCCCTGGGGCAGATTCAGTGACCTCTGCAAGAAAAAAGGAACAGAGAGTATCTGCAAAGTCCTCATGGAGTCAATATAGTAGTAAAAGAAAAAGGAGCCCAGAGGACTCTCAAGCTCTATTTTTGTCTCTGCCACATAACGGCTGTGTGATCTTGGTCAAATCAATGAGGTCCCTGTGCTCTTGACTAATCAGTGGAGTTTATCTATAAAGCCAAGAACAAAAATTTTCCTCAACCTCTATTTCTAAGTTGGTTTGCTGGTCTTGTACTTTTCCATAGGTCTTGAACAAATCAGTAGCATGCAGGGAAGGTTACTTAAAGGTTGATTGTCAAGTACTTTTGTATCTTTGGACAAAAAGCTCCCTGTTCAGTTCTACATGTTACTATTTTTATGAATGGCAATTAGGATTTGGAGTGTTATAGAAGCATCAGTGGAACCAAAAAATTATGCTACTGGAGGACTCCGTGAACGTCATCCACTGTTGTTTTCATTCTGTCCTTTAAAACAAAAACAACAACCTGCCATTCACTAGGTTGGAATAAGCTGTCAATTTTTTAACATGAAGTGGCAGGATGTGTCCCAGAGGTAGCAGGGGAGCTGATTTTGCATTGACAAGATTTACGATAAGGGATTCGCATGAGTGCTGAGGCTAAAGGAAGATAAATCCCCAAAGGCAAATTCTACCAATAATTGAATTACAAAGCCATTATCATGTGCTGAACAGAGAAACTTTATAGCTCTATTGTGACAGGATAAAGCTTGTTAGAATATTTATGCTCATAGGACAACTTTGGCATAAGGATCTCTGAGAGTATGTTCTCTATTCCACCTGTCTGTTGCAGCTAATTAGTCTTTCTGTGTAATGCAGTATATGTGCAGAAGGAGGTGTGCTCAAATTGAGGCTGGGAAGTAGGAATGCTGAAGGTCAGAAGACATCTCAAAATAAATAACATGTTAAGCACAAAGTCATTTGCAGAATGCAACTAGAGTCTAATGTCTAGAAAGAGATTGTGACAGGTTGCAGGAAGGGGAAGAGAGGGCACCTAGGCAAACAAGTGTTTTTAGGGATGAGGGGTGAAAGTGGATTTCCCAAGTGATGTGTCACTTTTCTGTTTGTTACTGCACTGCAGCCACTTCAGACTTATTCTGAGTCAGTTGATAAGCTCAAAACAGCCACAACTGTGGGGATCTCATTCTACCCACCTTAGAAGAGTCATGCATATATTTCTCAATTATCTGCCGTCCTTTGTTGCATGAACAAATCATACTTCTTTCCCCCCCAAAAAAGGTGAGGGATGGTCATAAGACCATGGTTCTGCACTTGTTCCTTTTCTCTGATACCCAAGAAAGCTGCATAGCATCTCTGTCCCCATAAAAAGAATGAACCACATTCACACTGTTTCTGCCTGTGAAAAGGGCATAGAAGCGTTTTTGTCCTTCCAGCCTTTCATTCTGGGCCATTTGCATTGAGGATTCTCTAAAATAAGGTTGTCTTTTATTGCTCAGCTTAACCTGCTTAGCCTTTGATTTGGCTGCTATGAGCATGTATGATACAGGGAATACATATGAGAAGTTTGTCATCGTTTCTTATGCCTCTAGTCCAGATATGGTGTGCCTGTGTCTGAAGTCAAGCACCCAGAATCAGAGACACCCAAAGCTACTTTCCAGAATGCACAAGCCCTTGAGATGGAGCCCTTATTGTCTGGTGCTTCGAGTTCTTTGTTTATGAAAATGGTAGATTGCAATTAAGTGCACCAAGTGGAAGCTTTTGCTACCTTCACAATGATGCCTTTTTTCAGTTCTGAGTGGTCTGATTGCCTTGCAAGTCTAATCTGTTCCCAGCATCCATAAACAATTGCTTTTGTCCCAGAAGTGAAAAAAAGATAGAAGAGGTGGAAACCCCAGGATAACAGGGTCTCTATTGAATTTCCTTGGCTCACAAGAGCTGACAGGCCAAGGAAGCCAAGGTTTTAGAAATGTTTGAGACAGAGAGATGGCAAGGGGTTGGTCACTACAGAAATATGCCAACTAGCATTTGCTGTACAGTGGGCAATGCCAGGCTGCTTTTGTTTACTACAGCCTAGTTCTAAACCAAAGGATGGTTTGGGGTCTTTTCCCTGTGCTGCTTCTCACGGTGGGTGTAGAATCTGCATTCAGAGCAATTACTATGCTACAGCCACTGATATCGATGTGTGAAGCTCTCAAGTGTAGATGACTACTTAGCAGGCTTGATGGTGATTAAAATTTTAGGAAGCAACTTTCTAATAGGACTGTGGGGGTCCTACATTTTTCATAATGTGAGCATCTTCAGTGTTAAGTCAATGGGGTCACTGCCTTGCACTCCCCTTGTGTTTTTTAAATCCTCGGTTTTCCCAAAAGAGGTGGTTTTTGCCTTTTTTTTTCCTCTTTTCATTTTCTTTTTTCAAAACATCCAGACAATTATCCCAACAAAACACAGAAAGCTAATCACAAACATACAATAGGCACCATTCAGCAGAAATTGTTGCAAGCATATCCCTGGTGTACTGAAGTTTCAGGGGGTATTACAGAAAGCCTGAGATAAAAGGGAAGGACAAAGGGCATGCTGGCGTTTCACCATAAAATGAAAACATAGACCGCGGCAAGAAGAAAAGTTTGTGGATATATGAGCGATTGGTCTTTGAGAACAGATGCTGAAAGGGAAGAACAGAATCAAGAAATATGAGAAGAAAGTGTTGCCAGCATAACTAACAAAAGTTGCTCAGTTGGCAGTTTTCAACTGCTGTTTATTTTTAGAGAAATTTCTGGGACAAGTCAGTAACTGAGTGGATCCCAGAGTATTGTTCACTTGTACCTCTGTTCTTTGCAGGGGGTGCTTGGTAGCGTTGTGATAGATTTGGCTGACACAGTATAAATTTAAGATCTCTGATGTATATTCCACAGTTCCTAACACCTTGTTTCCAGTACATGCCTTAACTGATTGTCCTATGCATATAAAAGGATGTCTGTCTTCCTACAGAGGGCATGTTCTCAGGTGCAGTGCAACCAAGAGCATGATATTTATCTCCTGTATATGCTCCTTGTGGTCAACATTGCATTTCTGAATGTCTCCTAGGCTTTTACGTGCCATATAGTAAATAATAAAGCTGAGGTAAACTATATAAAAAACTACTCTCTGATGAGGAAGGCGGCCCAGGACATTGATCCGCCTTTACTTAAAATCCATAGTTTATCTGTAATTCATATATTTAAATGCAGGTAATAAGCATATTTCAGGTCTGTTGTGTTACCTGCTTTGGGACCCTTATGTGATCATAAGTATTCTGTACTACATGTCTGTAGTGCAGGTGTCCAGACATCTTATATTTAATGGAGAGAAACTTCCCTTTCTAGGATAAAGTTTGTCTTCTCATGAAGTCATATCTAACACTGCTCAGATGAACCACAGTGCAAAACTGCCTATTTCCCCCTCACTGCCTGTAAATAGTGTTGAGTGTGATTAGCTCAGAGTTAAACATCTATAGTATATAACTGGGTAAAATTAATACTACTTTATGCAGCTTTTCAAGTGGTACGGAGGGATGTATGGAGAAATATCACAGGGTTACCATGGAACTGGAGAGCATGATACAGGAAAATGTGACACTAAAACATTCTGGTCAGTAAGCTCTCACCAGAATCCAGATGGGAGTGATATGTTTCTGGATGTCAGCTGTGTACAGCTAATATTGAGCTGAGCAGATATGTATTTGTATTTTGCCTGTCCTCTGCAGCTGATTGTTCATGTTATCATTTAATATTATGGGCCTGACTGTGACCTTGTGCTGTCACAAGTAAATTAAGCCTGTTATATATCAAAGCAATGGAATGTGTATTTTCTAAGGTAGGAAGAAATGTCTAGCAGATAGGAAGACCTGGCTATGGTTCTTGCCTCTACCTCAGATATCCTTTTTGACTTTAGGATCTACCTTAGATTCTCTGGGCCTTAGTTTTCATCTTCATTTGTCATCAGGTCTCTAATTTGCAGGGCTTAGGAGATATCAAAAGAAAGGAAGCTCTTGGAGTAGATGAGTAACGTTTATCACAAGTCATGTTTCAGCCATCCTTGTTCTGTACCTCCTTGGGACAACTGATGGCTTAATTCTGCCTTGAGTTGAAGCTTCTGCAGTTCCAATACTAACTGTTGTAGTGTGAGACTAAATAATATGCAGGTCACTACAGCTGTAGCCTTCTAACTTTCAGGGCTTGGTGGGTCTGAATATTTATATGCTGCTCTTAAGATATTTACGAGTTTGATGTAGATTATGGCTCATATCACAGATGTAAACAACAGTGACAATCACGCCCCATCCATCAGTGAGACATCTCGTTCTGAATTAGCTTTGTCTGAGAAGATACAGTAGAGGTGTTTCTTGGAGTGAGAACAGCACTCAGAAGGAAACTCGTAAAGCACCTGTAGACTCACAGGCTTTAACTAGGGCAACAAGTGTTTTGCTGGATGAATACCATTGTTGGATGTCTCTGAAGAGAATCCTTGTTTCTTTGGAGAGTTCACGTCCCCATGGGGCTGTGTGAGGTCAGGAGGAATGCACTGACAATGCTGTACTGTTTCTTCTGCAAAACCCCAATTCCAGGTGTACTTAAAGCCTGCTTGAATAAACAAGAATCTGAAGGAGATATGCCAGATTACAAGTTTAGTCCTTCAGCAGTTTTTTAGAACTGTCACTGACATCTATCTTGAGCTAAACTATAATTATCAGGCCCAGAATTTTGGTCCTAAATCTGTGGATGATAGCAGGTAAAGGAACAATGCCCTAGGAAGGTACTCCCTTCCCACCTACTTGGTGTCAATTATCAGGAAGCAGAGATTTTTAAATGGAAGTTGAACGTTTAGGAGAAAAAGAACTTGCCACAGATGTTATTAAAAATGGAGAAGCGGTGAAATCAGTGCTGGCTCAGTGTTTTCTGAAATTTCCAGTCCCCAGAAAAGGAGAACAAAAAAAACCCTAAACCTTTTCTAGCTACAGAATTGTTACAGATTTTGTCAAGCAAAGCAAAGGATTAATCAGGACACAAATAGTCTTGTTATTGTTAACATTTTTATAATGGTTATTAGTTAATGTGCATGATGATTAAGGGTTGGAGCTGCCTCTGATTACAGTCAGTGGGAACTGAATTAAGTTCTAAATCGCTGTTTGAACTTAACTTTTGGTTTCCTGAAAAATAATGAGGCTTTGAACAAAACAGCATCCAATTTGTCTATCACTGCAAATGAATGTTTCTTTTCTCTCCTGCATCTGTTAACTTGGAGGTCAGGCAGGTAACAAAAAACTGGATGTTTAACCCTTAACCTTACTTTAGGATTATGACTTGGTTGATAGGACCAAGACCAGAAACAAAACTGTCAGAGATCTGCCAGATGCTTCTGTAAAACGGGATTGGCACATACTTGCAGTCAGCACTGCCATAATACAGACTGTCCAGCAAACCACTCCTAGGGAGTTCTGGAGGCCAGCAGTGCTGGTCCAGGGGAACCTCAGCAATGGATGCAAAGTTTGAGTCCATAATTGCAGTGGTCATGTCTTTATGTTGTTACTTGTTAACTCAGGGTGAACAAACAGTCATTTTCTGAGTCAATTTGCCATTTCTTTTATTAATGGAACACTGTTTTTATTAGATCAGAAGTGATAAAATGTCTCAGGATGAAATGGGTTTTTTAAATTTCTTAATTAATGAGAGAATATTGATCATTAAAAATGTCAATTAAGCAAATGTGCATAAAACATCCAATATAAAGGAACAGGTATAATTAGTATGCTGGCAAACACTATTATCCCATCAATTAAAGTCTTCTGTATCCCACCCAGAACTGAAATGCATCCTTCTGACCAAACCAGGAGACACATCAAAATGTCAGGCACCAGCAAGATCAGAAACGAATCTCTAGATGGAAAGAAGTGAGGTAAAGGATCAGAAATAAAGAACTCATAAGTACAATGGCATTGATTTGATAAAATGGTAGAATTTCCTTCAGATTTTCAAGTTTATTTTAGAGGAAACTACAAAATGCTTTCAAAATTATCTGTCCTTACTTGTGAGTATGAGTTTAGGTCCAGCTAAACAGGATCTCTTGTGGAATTAATATCTCAGACATTCCTGGTATCTGTTTGTTTTTTTTTTTTTAATGCCTTTGTATCAATCTTTCGCAGGTCTATGATGGGGTCTGGTAGAGAGCCTGACCTTGTGCACCTGGAGGCAAAGACAGTGGATGGTCGTAAGTACATCAGCTTCCAAATATTGTGGTATTCTGGGCTGCCCTCATATTCTTGTAACCACACAATATCATGGTGGAAATCTGACCTCTCTTTAGTGAGTGACTGATTTGAGGAGTCTAACTGTTCCAAGGCAGGTCTGTCAGAAGAGAAGGCTTTCCAGCAAGGCAAAAAGTTGGGGTTAACAGTCCATGAAAGGAGCTGAGCATGTAGTAAGGAAAAATAGGTGATAATCAGTAAATTGAGTTATATATACAGCACTTGTCTTTCTTCCTACATTATTTTTGTTCATGGGAACATGACATTGGGTAGAAGATCCTGGGGTCACACAGTCTAGCTGCTGTTGTTTACACAGTACAAAATATCACCTTATTCATAGCTTTACACTCTTAACAGACCAGAGGTAGTCTGCCTTAGGTACTACCTTTGAAAATACTTCATTTCTCTCACATTTGAAACGTTTTACTGACCAACCAAAGTGTATTCTTCACTGTTATTGCTTGTCCTGCCATTGTCCTTCACTTTCATCAGCTCATCTCCCTCCCTCATTGCCTCTTGAGGTACTTTTCTCCATTCCAGGGGCTTCCTTTACCTGAAACTCCAAAATAGTCTCCTAATTGGCTGTAAATTCTCTCAGGCACCCTGAGCCACCTGCTGGCCTTTTCTCCTCCCACCAGTGCTTCCTCAAGGTTTATCTTTGAGCTCTGCTGCCTTTGCAGATCTTCCTCCATGGACTTCTTTTCCACAACACTGGATTGCCTCAGGCAGGCATCACACTGAAAGCCTGGCTGCCATAGATCTCAACATTGTAATTCCATATTGTTTCCTCTGTAAATAGCAGCGTTGCTGCAACATAACAAGCAGATTTTTACTATTTGTAATATATAAGTATTATTGGTGCAGTCAATTAATTCCTTTAAAAATTGATAAAATTTTTCCCTGGACTGTACCCCCAAATGCAGTGGTGTTACATAAAATGTGTAACTTGTCATCAGAAACTTAACTGTCTGAAAGGTAACTGTAAGGTAATCAGTTTAACTCACTGAAATTCAGCAGGAAAGAACATTTTTTGGAAGATGAATTTTGAAAAGAAACAGTTGCGATAGAAACCATAAAGTTTTAAAGGTCTTTCACTAATCTTGCGTATGTTGAAATGGAAAATGAAAGAATGTATTATCTCTATTTCTTCTTACTTCTGATCTCTGATTATTATTTCTCCTCTCAATTTCACTTACCTGAACATGGCGGCAAGGCTGGGAACATGAGGCTTTCTATTTTGTGGGACATGCTAAATGAGAATGAAATGTTTTAACAGGACAGTGTCTACTTCACCACAAAATATTAGTGTTACAAGACATTAGGGATTTGAAGTGACTGAGATGAAGCACTCCAATCAATGTTTAAGGAGCTGTATGCTGGCAATGCTTTTGGGAGATGCTCAGCTCACAGTGGGCAGGGAGGGTGACATGCTCCAAATGCCGTGAATGGTCTTGTGTGAGTTCTTAGGCTGTAATGAGAACATTTTGCACAGCTGTACTCATTTCTGCAAAAGACTTTTTGAGTGCTTAACAAATTAGTAAGCTGTATTACAATTCTTAAGACAAAAACCTAATAACCGTTAGATGAAACTGGCCTCACTGAGCAGTCAGGCATGTTAGTAAAGAACTGTGGAATAACAAAGTATTGCTCATCAGCTGAGCTCTCGTAACTGGTTATGCACAGCTATTTTGACATAGATGTGAGGCAGCACAACTTAAGTTTCTTTACTGTAAATATAGTGGTGTTAAACCTTTAGCCAGTGGTGACCCCTCTTACGAAACAGTCATTTGAATGAAACTTCTGCTGGTGAGTCAGGAGGTTCCCAGCTCAGCTCAGAAAATGTGGTGGATTTTCAGTAAGTGCGTGCTCTGTTTTGCCAGTTATTCCAGGGAGCATTGGTCTCTGGCAGAAGACTAGGTGGGCAACTGGAAGGAGAAACCTTGGAATGTACCACAGCATTTTTTACCAGAAGACAATTGGTAGCAGGTCACAGAATTTCTAGACTGAGACGGCATGAGTGTACACACGATCCATTGCTCTAGTTACCACTACTAAGTTGGTATATTCAAGTCTCTTGGCTACTAGGGATGCCTTTTAAGTACTAGATAAGTCTCCTTTTCCTGGGCAAAGCATCCATGATCTTCCAGTAGATGACCAAGCTTTTCTTCTCTGGAATGAAGCAGGTGTGTCACTGCCAGTGGGGTGGTGGGGTGAAGTGTGTTGAAGTGAGAAAGATACCTTTTTTCAGGATGAGGTTAATTTGCAAATAATTTTTCTAGGGGCTTTTTTGTGTGTAGGTTTGTGTTTGTTTGTTTGTTTGTTTGTTTTAATGTTCTTGCATTTACTTATTTATACTTTTTTTGGAATATCTCTTTTGAGAGTTAACCAAGTGTAAAAATTCAATAAAGGAATTAAATTTGAGAAGGTAGCTTTGCCAAAACAAGGCAGGGAGAAGAAAGGAAAGAAAGGGAGGTGGTGTGAAAACAATCACACAACCTGTACAATAAAATAAAAGATCCTGAAGTGGAAATATAATGGTGAAGCAAAAACCTGCTGAACTCAGCACAAATAAGAAAAACCGCCTCGTTCTTGTGTTGTTATCTTTTCCAGCAAACGCTGAGTAGTACAACTGCAGCTTTAGGTGAGAAGAGCTAGAAGTATCAGCAGAGTACAGTGTTAGCCCATCTCCCTGGCAGGATTGTTTAGAACATCTGTCAGCAACAACCTTAGTGTTGGGCCTTCCCTGCTAGAACACCAATAACTCTATCTCTGCTTCCTGATTATGGTCTGTCTATGCATTTTATTTATTGTATTTATCTACATAATGTAAAAGGTTTACAAGGACCAAAATAGGAGGCTCTTAGCAGGCATAAATCACTGTAACTTCAGTGGCATGTTGATTTACACCTGCTGAGGATCTGGCTGGCAGTTTTGTACCTGAGCTCACATTCTTGTTACTTTTTCTTCCCTCAGGATCCAGGGAAATCTGGACTCCTTCTGAACACACTGTGGCTCATCAAATTAGGGTGCAGGTAGTGATAACAAATGGAGTACAGACTGCACAATTTAGCTGTACTGATGGAAACAGAACTGCAGGGCTAATCATTGCTGTTTATGTTTTCAACCTCTGGCGTGAATTTTGGAGAGCACCAGGCAGATTTTCATCTTGTCAAATGTGATAGTTTTGTTTATTTTTTTTAAAGGCTTCAGACCCAATCCAAAGCAAGCTGGGAAAACTGATTGTTCTGGTTGGAAGAAGCTCATATGAACCTTATCTTGTATTTTCATTTGTACACCTGGGTATCCCTGGTGTTCCACTTTGATTCTGGGACAGGATCAAAAGCAAGATGGCAAAGTCAGCAGGAGTTGTTTTTGGTTTGTGTTTGTTTTTTGTGAGTTTTTTTTTTTTGTTGTTGTTTGTTTTTCCTGGTTTAAGGTCAACACACCAGTAAGACAATTAATCCCATACAGTTCTTAACCATATGATAAGCTTCTCTTTGCTTCATTCACCACCATAGTCAGCAGGCAGAGTGACTGGTGAAAGTTAAATCTAGGTTTGCTCAAATGCAGCTTGAAGTGTTTTCAGAAGGTGTATAATCTTAATGACATGTGGTTTAGGTTTGTGAAGAAGTCTTGAAGGGTCCTTAATGGGTTTATCTGATTTGAGCTAGGAAGGGTTATCCCAGGAAGGCTTGATTCAAGCTAATTCACGTTGGAGATAATTTTTATTCAGGTGATCTCTGTTCAGACTGCTGGTGAGAATTAGAAACATAGCTTCCTACAAGACATTTGGAGACTGTGGGCACCCACTGGCCCTCCAGAGCATAGTAAAGCTGACTCAGAGGATGTCTAAGTGACAGTTTCAATATATGCAAATCAAGAAAACCAACTGTTACATTGATGAGAAATGCATTTGTGTATGTAGATAGATGCAAATTGATTTTGAGTAAAGTTTAACTCATGTAATTTTTATTTTTTTGTAAGTGTGGATGAAAGAAGCTGATAGGTTTCCTAATGCGCGGGCAACAATTTAGAGAGCTCCTGATACTTAAAAAGTACATTTGGTTCCTTTGCATTTCTTCTGCTGTCCTGATTTACACAGCAACTTTTCTTATTGAAAGATAATATATGTGCTGCTGTGATTTCAGGTAAGACCAAAGCCTCACCTGAGGTCGTCAGGCATGCTCTGCTTGCTGATAAACAGGGACTGAGCATCTGGCCTATAGTGTCTGAATCACAAAGTTGTGGTAGAACTTTAATTTCTCTTTTCACAAAGTATTGCTAGGAAGAATAAAATAATCACAGCTGTGGGAAAAACGAGTAGGCAACTTAGCCTGACAGTCTTTTGCTAACATAGCTAGCATGGTGAATTAATTCCCATAGTGCCCTCAACATGTGCAGTGATGTTTTTTTTTCCTGTTTGTGATTAGTATTTTTTCCTGATCTAGATTAGTCTGGAGAATGACTTCTGTTATTTTCTCAAATTACATCCTTACACCAGAAATGACAGAGGATATACTTTGCCATGTAAAGAAAGATTCCCAGCTCTGACATGCAATGAAGGAAGAGAAGCAACAAGATAAAAACAGATTTCTGAGTAGTTAGTAAATGGGATGGCTTCATTTCACTGATCTTCATTACTGGTTAATTGCCTTGCAGTTGCTGAGTCCTTCAGAGTTCTGAATATATTCCCATATCATAAATCTTTCACAAATCAACATTCAGACCAGATGGAAATGGGTAAAGAAGAGATAAATTTTGGTACTCATTGCTGTGGGATGTTGTGGATGCTGAAAGGTGTACCTGACTGCAAAGGCACCTGGACAAATTCTTATAATCTTTTCTAGGCTTCTGTTGTTAGTCACTGTTGGAACGGAGTTACCGGCCTGGGTCCTTCCATGAGATATTACTAGTTAATATCATTTTCTTACAGTTCATTAGTTATAGGATGTCAGTCATCCTTCAAAAGCAGAAACTATCCCTAATGCATAAGCTGCTCAGTAATGAACTGGGATACTCCATAGCAAATGTGGAAGATAAACAAGTCATAGACTGAGTGGATGCTTTTTGCATATATTCCTGATTTGTCCTTGGTGGATTTATTTGTAGAGAGCAGGACACATTCCTCGGTGAATTAGAGACAAGAAGAATATTTTCTCTGACTCTCCTTGTGATCGGATAAGGTTTTTGAAACATACATGCAAGCTTAGGCTGGAAAGCAGTGGGTATTACAGTTTGATATGCCATACAAAATAACACTTGGCAACAAAATATCCTGAAGAAGGTCTTTGCTTTAGGAGAGGACTCAAAACTCTCCTCTGCACTTTTGCAGAGTCTCACCAACCTCCAGTAACCACCACCAACCTTCCATCTCCACCAGCTGAGCCAAGAAATGACTCTGGATCAGACTGGATGCATTTCCCTTGAGAGCATATTAGCATGGAGCTTGAGCTAAACAGAAAAGACTGAAATATTTCACGCACAGGGTCCCTCTGCCTCTTAACTTTTGCTGTGTGTTAGCGTTTGCAATTCTCTTTCACCACTGAAACAGATTAATGTTGTCAGAGGTCCCTTACAAAATATCTCCTCAATTCTTGTGCTCCGTGACTATTCTTGCTTCCTCTTTAGAAACAGTTGCTGTTCCCTGAGAAGAATCATGCTCTAGGTGTCTAAAGCTTTCAAAATCAAAGTATCTGGGGGTGTAAGAGCTGAGAGTTGCTATGTTCTTCTCTCCAGGCACAGCGTGACTATGTTGTTGTATATTAAAAACAGCAGCTGTTGGAAGTGAGGGTTCTGGAACTGAAAAGCGTAATGTCCTAATTACCTATGGCAGGGAAAACATCTGTGTGGGAAAACTAATGAAATTAATTCCAGAGCTTAGAAACTGAATACATTAATTGACATTAATTAATGCTAAATTACAAAGCTCTGCCAGTGGAATCACATAAAAGTGTCCATAAGAATCAAATGCCGAAACAAAATCCTTGAATTGATGTGAGCACAGCAAAACTTCCCTTAGGAAAAAAGAGGGATCTAGGCACTGGAAGAAACCTATTTTCCTCTTTTCTGTCTCCCATAGCAGAGGGAGCTTTTCTTGTTGTGCACATCTTGGGGTTCGGCTGTTTGGGAGATTAGCTTAAGCAATTTCTGTGCTCTGCCTTTTAGTAGTTATTACTGGCATTTTAGAATTGAAGCAGTGGAGAATTGCACTGTAAAAGTTCACAGGAATTGCCTTAGTAAATCTTCATCAATGGTACAATCACTGCTCTACAGACTCCTGCGATCACAGCAGAAATAGACATAGTCCCCATTTCTCCATTAAAGCAGGATCGAAAAAAACTTCTGTCACCTCTAATGGATGTCAAACTGGCCTGCTCTTTACTATCTCTTGTGAGATTCCTTAATCTTCTTTACTGGCTGGTCCCAGAAGCACCCATCCTGTTACCTCCCTATGCTCTCAGGATAGATAACCTGTTTATGTGTTTCAGTTTAACCTGGCAGGCAGGTAAACACCACACAGCCCTTCGCTCACTCTCCCCTCAACGGGATGTGGGAAGGAACTGGAAAAAAGGTAGCACTCAAGGGTTGAGATGAAGACAGTTAGTAGGACCGAAAAGGGAGGGAAAATAACAATAATAATATATACAAAACAAGTGAGGTACAGTTCCTCTCCACCTGCAGAGTTATGCCTAGCCAGTCCTCAAGTAGTGACTGACACCCCCAGCCAACCCTCCCTCCCCAGTTCATATGTTCACCATGACATCATATGATATGAAATAACCCTTTGGCCAGTTTGGGTCAGCTGCCCTTGCTGTGTCCCCTCCCGGCTTCTTGTGCAACCCCAGCGTCCTCACTGGCAGGGCAGTATGAAGAGGTGGAAAGTCCTTGACTTGCATAAGCACTGCTTAGCAGCAACTAAAACATCATTGTGTTATAAACATTCTTGCCATCCCAGATCCAAAACACAGAACTACACCAGCTACTAGGAAGAAAATGAACTCTATCCCAGCTGAAACCAGGACGGCATGGAAGTAAGATGGCATTGCAGTCTCTTCGTAGCATCTCCCATGTGGCTGGTGCCTGTGCAAGTACAAGGAAACAATGCTGGTGGGGAGGAAAAAAGGAAACATGGTGGGAAACAGAGATATGATCCTATGTAGCTGTATGCTAGATGATTCAAACCCATGTGTGAAAACCACCCAGTCTTACCAATGGCTCAGGGAGCGGTGGGGCCAACGATTTCAACTGATGCTTTGTTTAAGCTCAGGATTGCCAGGCCTTTCACTCAGGAACCTTCTTGAGACAGAATGAGAAGGGATGAGTGTGGGGACAGGTGTGCAGGGCTGTCATTCATGATACGATGGATTGAATTAACAGGAGGAGTGGGAATTGGTTCTCTTGCAGATGAAGAGATGCATGCTCATTCTCCATCTTGTGACTAGGAGGGGACATGCTGCACCACACTACTGTTGGGTGTGGAAGAGGCCCTGTCCCTGTTGTGCTTTTTCTTCCTGGGACCAGAGGGACAAAGGGCTGAACAGTTCCGAAAGGGAACTTTCCTGAGCTCACAGGAATGATCAGGCTGGGAGTTATGTTGTTCCCTGCCCTCTCGTGGCTAATGTGGAAAAAATCATGTCCCTCTGCAGGGGAATGCATTTCAATCATGCTGCCTGGGCTGTATTAATTAATGTGTTGCAATGAGCTGTGAAAGTGTAAAATGTTATAAACTGCAGTGAATAATAATACTTTGCACTTTATATATTCCAAGAACTCTGCAAATGCTGGAGTAAAATCATCCCTCATCAAACTTTCCTGAAGGTTCGTTACCCTGCATGTCTGTTTCAAGCAGAAGTCAACAGCCCTTAGAAGCAAGGAAAGAAATGTCAAATTATGTATTTTAATTAAAACCAAGATTAAATATGAGATGGTAAAAATCCAGCCATTTCTATTTCAGTGTAAAATGCTACTCCTGTGATCAGAAGGTGGTAATTATGTCAAACAAGGGTCTGCACTTCTCCAACAAGGAAAAAGATTAGCAGTAGTTCTAAGATTAAATGCCATGTGGTGTTTCTGTCATATAAGTTCTAATGCTAAAATGCCAAAAATCCTCCTCCTTGTAAATCAACTTCGTTTTTAAACAAAGTGCAACTTCTTAATTGATCTGAAAGAGCCCAAATTGAATACTGCGAATCTGGCTCTGTATTCTAGGATACATTATCACCATGAAGATATTGAAATTATTTTTCTTCAGGTGATGGATTGTGAGATGAACAACCTGTAGTGCTTCAGAACAGGAGATGAGGATGTCCTATACAGTGACAGTGGATGAGTGGCTTTAGGGCTGCATTTAGGCCATTTACTTTAAAGCATATGACTGATTGAAAGTGCTAAGGCCTCTAGTTTCAAAAGAGTGTGGAATGATTGCCCAGGTCTGCCTATGTCCATCTACCTACACTGTCAGCAGAGAAATACACCCTGAACAGGAGGTGGTCTGAAGTACTTACCAAGGTGTTCTGAATTACTCTGCAGAGCGTAGATGCTGTAGGAAATAGAGGTGTGCTGTAGAAGGACTTCTTGGTGGTGACACTATAGGGCAGGTGTCCTCTGAGTGGATCCTCATACCTGTGAATGCTCTGGACCTTAGCCATGTTATAAAAAAACCTAACGTGATCGTGGAGAAGCTGTCATGCTCTACAGTGACCCAGGGGGATGATGAGGAAACTGCAGAGGCTCAGCAGTTCCTTCACAGCTCTGTTCCTCCCTTGCTCAGTTCCTTTCTTTAAGCTTAAGCCTGGGTAGCATCCAAGAAACTCATCAGGGCAGGTAACGGTGGTGAACCTTGACTAGATTTCTGTCAGACCTGAGCCACAAGCATTACATTGTGCCACCTTCAAATGCTGCCTCTGGTCTACTTTCAGCATGGAAACAGAAAAGTGGCATGGAGTAATCAGATCAGCTATGCTGGGCTCTCCCTAGGTATAAAGGAACAATATATCACTCTTATATAGGGTGAAATGAAAGAAGCAATGGGAGGCTGAGGCAGGTGAAGAAGTAAAGAACTTAAAGGAAGAAAGAAATCAAAGGTGGATTTACGGAGGGTGTAAGGGAAAGAAGTGTTATGTTGCACTGAATGGATGGTGTTACTTCATGTCATGTGAGGCTGGGAAGGAGAAATGCTGCCTGAGAAAAGCAAATACATTTGTGACAGTAGGAAGAATCTGTGCTCAGGATCTCAAATGTCTTGTTTTTGTTCTTTTCCTTTCAGATGCCCAATACATCACCTGCAAGATGCAGAACTGCAGTGAAGCCACTCGCAGCAAACCCTTTCCAGGCTATATTGACCATAACTCTCTGATCGTCCAGGATGATTATGTCTTTGTTCAGGTGCAGCACACCCTCTTCTCTCATTATATTATATTATTTCCTCTTCCATTTCTTTGCATGTGTGTGCCTGCGTTTTAACTCCCAACTAATCAGACAACACGGGATCCAAATAATAGAGGAGTGGATTACAATGCTAATAGTGTTCCTTTAACCTGTAGTATCTTACCACTGTAGGGTCATAGAGTTCCTGCTGGAGCATCCATCATACGTACTGGAGTGCTCTGTGCCACTCCCTGCAATCTCATCAGCACTCTGGATTACTGCTCTAACCCCCAGCTTGAAGTAATGTGTCAGTCATCTGCTATAACAAGGGAGTAGACCAAAACTTTTTAGAGCATGAGAGGGAAACAGAAAAAGAGGGAGGAAGTCAGGGGAAGAACCAAAGAAGGAGTAATCAAGCTTTATTGTTATGCCTCAGTTGTGATTATAGTGAAAAGGCTGAAGATGAGATGTACTCAGCCAAGCTGTGTTCCAGGTGAGAGCTGGTGAATAGATCTAACTACTGTGGGTTTCATTAGCCTGCCACCAGTGTCCATTTAATAACAGCTGAAGAGGACAAAAATAACAACAGAATTGCAGGGAACATGGAAGTGAACGGGAAATCGTTAGGACTAAACTGGTCTTCCAGGCAGTTTATATTCTGCCATGCTCGGGAGTGGAGGAAGAGAGAGGACTGATATTTTAAATTGGATGAGTTGATTGCTAATTACCTTCAGTTAATGAACTCAGTCATAAACACCAGTCTAAATAATCCACAAATAAATCTGGGACATAAGTTACAGAATAGCTTTTGTGCCTAGTGTGTCTCAAGCATAAATAAAATGTTTATGTGGTAAGGAAAACAGGGGCACACATCACTGCTCAGCCTTGCTCTCGTTTCAGAATGACTGTGTGTTTGTGGCTCAAGTGACACAGGAGCTGTGGAATTTCCTTTCATATGTGAATTGATTTATTACATCATCACTGATGTCTTGGGTTTGTGCTCCTCAAGATCGTTAGGCTTTTTTGTTCTGAACTGGTGTCAGTCCATACTTTAGAGAAGCCAACCCCTTTGCCTCATCTGAAGTCAATGCTGGGGAGAATGTCCATCTTTCTGGACAGCCCTTGTATTTTGATGCATTTCCTCTGTATATGTGTTGTGTAGTGTTCCCAGTGCTGTCAGGTGTTGGCTTTGTTCCACCTCCATGCTAACTGCACAGTGTAAGGAGGAGCATGTGAGGAAAGCCAGCCTCCTACAATGTTCCCTTTAATGCCCAATGAGACTTTATACAAGTTTTATATATTCGTGTTTGTAATGCAGTTTGGGAAGGTATCATGTAATACTTGGATTTGGAAAGCTCCTGTTTTAATCCTTAAACTACTTAGGATTCTTAAACAGAAGTAAATATAGCAGGTTAAAGAGACAGTACTTGCCAGTCATTAATAATTGACAATTACAAGTATGAAACAGTAATATTGTAATCCCTGGAAACAACCTCTACTTTGTTCAAAGTTGTCAGTGAATTCACTGTTGGCTGGTAATTTAAAATGGGATTCTTTATGTAGTTATGTTTGTATCTGGATGTATCTGGGTGGCAAGAAACAGCTAAGTAGCACGCAGTGGCTGATGCTAGGCCCTGTCTTGTCCCAGGCACTCTTCTTCAAATGATGAATAGCTCTATACCAGACAGCAAAGGCTTGGAAGAATAGATGAACATCCTGAGCACCTTCCTCTAGCCTTCCCTAACTTCCTTGATCTCCATCTAGCTTTTCTGCAACTAACCCATTTGGAATGAGAATTAGTAGGCTCAGAAGCACAATGATAAGGGGAATGTGGGTTTATTTCTCTCACTACACTTTGGTTTATTTACAAAGTCACACTCTCTCATAAACAGTGCTTCTGGCCTTTCTTCCCCTAACGTTTCCCCAATTCCCTTAAAAAAAAAAAAAAAAAAAAAAAGAAATTGTTGAAGAGGTTTAGAATAAGAAACAGTTCTTATTTTACTTAATATGGTATGAATGTAGCCTCTGTATATCTTGCATTTTAAACTACTGCAGTGCATTTTAAAACACTTACTACTGAAGAAAAGTCTTGATAAGCCCAGATAGCAGGCAATTAAAGCAAAGTTCTGCATGGAGAATCCCTTGGAATATTTGTTCTTCAGTATCTTTCATCCAAAGATTTCAAAGTATTTTGCAAACATTGATTATACTTCAGCAGCACTGGAAGGCAGATAACATTGACAGACTTTTTTCTTTCTATTTTTTTTCCCTCCTTTATTAGTAGGAAATGAAACCTCTCATTGCTCTAACCCAGCATTTTCAAGGTCTTGCCATCAGTATTTAGGCACTTACACAAATGGCCAGATACGATGAAATACCAGATCAACCAAGTTTCTTCTGCCTACAGGAGCTGTGAGTTCTCATGCAGATCTTGTAGCACATATGTATGATGGCTTGTACAGGGCCACACAGGAACCAAAGCTGGAGGTAGAAGTAGAAATCAAGCATCGTCTGCCAATCTTCAGATCTAACCAATAGCTTACACAGCAGCTCTGCAGATAGCAAAGAACAGACTATTTTCTGGTAAAGCAGAGCTGCTCTGTTGGAGTGCGCAGATGACATCATGGCCCAAGTGAAGCCAGGACTTCACTTTCCCTAGACTTTCACCTGAAATTCTGGCCTTTGTCTCTCATTGCATAAAATGAGATAGATTGCATAAAATAGGATACCTCTTTCTTTTTCAGCCACTGTCACTTGGATCAATGTTTATTCATCAACTGTGGTAGTGCTGCCATTTTAACCCATAGCCACCAACACTGTGGTATTTCCCGTGACATTTTTTGCTTGATATTCTCTCTGATAGTGAAAAAGTATTTAAAAAAACCCTGGTGCTAATTTTCCTGCTTCTCTCATAGTTGACATCAGGAGGAAGACCGCGTTATTACGTTTCTTACAGGCGGAATGCGTTTGCACAGATGAAGCTGCCAAAGTACTCCTTGCCCAAGGTAGGTTGCTGTTACTGGAATGCCCACATGAACCTACAGATATTTTGATTGTACAGAAATTCTCAAATCCAGCACAAGTAACTGCAAGATGCTATGCAACGAGTGAAAACATTGTTCTTTAACAGAACATTTGCAAGCAAGAAAGGACTGGAAACAACGTCAGCACTTTGGCTAGTCAAGGACATCAGCATAAAATGTAGACAGATACCACAGCCCATGTCAATTACCATTTCCTTCTGGTTAGTTAATTAAGTTTTGGAAGGGACTCTCTCTTGTTATTTTTTCTTTTTTTTGTCATCTTAAAATTCCTTTCTCCTGGCCCTGTCCTGTGTGGGTCGGTTTTTGTGCTTTGCCTCATTAGCAGATTTTAATGGGAACCAAGCAAAGAGATGTCTTTGTGTGTCTGCTCCATATCTTCCCTAATTAAGAACAATGGTGAATTAGCATTGGAGCTTGAAAGGCTATTGCTGCCTTCTGGAGCTGAACTTCTTTAAAAGACCTATATAAAATGTTAGCTCCATTTTAAAGAAATCACCGTTTTTGCAGCTGGGCTCCTAACAGCTTCTTAACAAAGACAGGAATTATTTTTTGAGGCCTTTTCATTCTTGATATAGTCTGGCTTAAATGAAATTTAAAATCAAAGTCAGGAAATAATTTTGTGATTTATGTGAGGTCTAACATCCTGAGAAAAATGCATTCCCATAAATTAAGCAAGGATTGTCAAAAGAAAAAAAAAAAGCAAGTGCAAGGTCAGCCTGTTCCTAGAAGGTGAAAGTATGTCAGATTTTGTAGGTGGAAATATTTAAAGGGGTAATTTGGCTGGTATAACAGTTGACTGTCTTTGATTTCTCACTCCAATTGGCCTGTTTATAGTGGATTGAATGGGTGACCTTCATCACATAACCGGATGGCAGCTCAAACCTAAGCGTTCAGTGCAACACCTAACCTACTCTGCTGTTGTACTGTTTGCTCCTGTTTACATCACTGAAAAGCCAGGCTCCCAGGGCACTGAGGACCCTGCCAGAAGCCATGATATCTTCTTGGCTCTGATACAGGAGGCCTGTGATCTGCCCCAAAATCTTCAGTCACGTTTAAAGATAGTACTCTGAGGCGTGGTTTGAAACTGCCTGTCCAAGCAGGGAGAATTACTCTGTCAATTCAGATCAGATTTAAACAGGTTTATTTGAGGTAGCCCTTAGCAAAGGAGTTGCGTTTTTAGCGTGGTTATTGTAACACCCAAATCAGAATTGTCATTTACAGCTGGTTCAGACCATCTGTAAGGAGAATGGTTGTATCCTTTAGCCCACACTTATTTTTTCCAACTCTCCACCTTCTCAAAGAGGTCCCTGGAGAGGCAGGGAAAATGGACTGCAATTAAATCGCAATGTGTCCCCTGAGAATAGGAATTGGAGCAATACATTCATGCCATATGACCCAAAGAAAAAGGCAGATATTTAAGGAGATAAGATGCTTTGTCACCATCTTGGAATATCTTCAAATGCTGAAGAGCTACATTTGGCTTGGAGAGAGCTACAGTGGAACTGTGGCTGTCTAGTAGTCTGCTATCAAAGGAGGATAGCTGCTTTTATTAAAAATTCACAAAGCATTATACAATTCAAGGTGTTGAAACAAACAGCTCCTTTTATGCCTAAATTCTCTTTTATCTCCTTCAGCTATGAAAGAGGGACCAAATATGGTAAACAGTACTAAGTGACTTCTGGAATTGAAGATGGAAATATTAAGCTTTTTGTCTCTGCATGTCACTCTTCCTGAACTGGAAGGGTGTCATCGCAGGCAGCTTTTGTAGGTGACACTGCTGCACAGGCAGGAATGGCCTACAGCAAATCAAAACGAAGATATTTTTTTTCTTGACATTGATAGCCTGGTAGCCAGTTTGATTAAAAGCCCAAATGGACTTGAAACTCTCTCCCATATAAGAAAATTCCTGCATGTGTGCATACTGGTTATGTTAACCCTGTAAATGGTCTTTATTCAGACCTGTTAATTTCTGCAGTGATGTTGATCTGAGTTGGTATTGCTTCTCTGTGCCACAGCACCACAGTGTGGGCTCTATCACAGAATCTAATACTACTCATTATAATCACCTTAAATGTGCACACAGGGTACATTCACTGCATTTTAGACCAATGCACTGGGCAGACATCTGTGAATACTGAAGCAAGCCAAGCAATTTCTCTTTTAAAAAGACCTGTCCTTAACTGGTGCTGGGCTGAATACTGATGGACTGGGTACATGTGGTCCCTCTCTTTTAAATTAATCACCTTCTTTCAACCTTAGGATGCACATCCTGATGGAAGAAGCAATAACCACAAAAGAATCCTTAAATACAGACCTTAAAAAGAGCTGACAGTCCCAGTAATTGACAGGATAAAACAGGCATTAGGCATCCCTGCTATTTAACTTGCTAGGAAAAAAGTTCCCTGACCAAGTGCGAAAAGGGCAATTGAAGCATGTTTAGCAGTTCAGAAAGCCTTGGCCTTTAGTCAGTTGAGTAGAAACCCATGCACAGCATAGTGCTCTTGCTTTTGCCTTTGGAAAGGCAAGAGGGACAGGTAGTAGAACTTCATGTTAATGTACTTCTACTCTGTGCTGAAACAGAGAAAAGCTCAGTAGTCAGGTGCATGGAGAGCCTCTGAGGATTGACAGCAACTGTTTGAGAAAGGTGCCTTGCTTCACATCCCTATCGTCTTCCCTTTCTGTAGGGAGGTGATGTGAACATCTGTTGTAGTAGTGAAAGATGCAGTGAAGCTCTTGCTCCATATCTAGATGAAGGCTATCTTTTTGCATTATTCTCTCACCAAAAAAGCAAACCCCACCCAGAAAAAACCAATGAAGTGAATGATATGCTGATTAACTTTTATTTTCTCAATGTGGAAACCAAAAAATTCTTGATGTTAGTCAAAGACTTGTTTGATGCTCATATACTAATCTCTTTGTATCAAAGTTTTGATTGTTACTGCATCTGTTGGTCAAGGCCATATTAAGAGGAAAAGTTAATTGATCCCCAAAGGCAAACAGTTGGAATGCTATCTTTTTTTACTTTCTTTGCTATGTATATGATGCCAATTCTGTCTTAACCTTTGCTTTTCCGGGCTTAAATTCCATCAGCCTTGCTGAGATCTTCTTTAGACTTGCATCTTACAGCATCATCTGACCAAAATTCAAGAAGCATCTAGTGAATAAATTGACTTATTTGCTTCTTAAGCATTCATGAAGTTGCCTTTAGTTTTCCCTAGTGTTGATGAACATATCTTTCTATCTTTCTCCCTTAGTTATTAGAAAATTATTGATTAATAAGTTAATGAAACTGTTCATTCATGAGATAAAAGTTTTACTTAAAATCTCTGTATTTAAATAGAGGTCTGCCCGTGAGTATATGCACATATGCAAAAGTTTAAACTTGATATTAGAACTGTGCTAGTCAATGTTGCCTGAAGCACACTGGGAACACCTACTCATGCAGATCTACCAGCAGATTGACTAGGGTGACAGTCCGAAATAAGGAGCCTCAGACAAACACCTGTGGCAGCGACTTCTACTAGCACAGCTGGTGCTAAGGGAAGATATCTATTCACAACCACAATTAACAGAAGGCAGTGGGACTTACGTTGCCTTTCCTGTTGCCTCAGGATTTAAGCCAATCTGTTCCTCCACAAAACCAGCCCATCTTCT
The DNA here is from genome assembly GCA_027574665.1 of Rhynochetos jubatus. NCBI lineage: Eukaryota > Metazoa > Chordata > Aves > Eurypygiformes > Rhynochetidae > Rhynochetos > Rhynochetos jubatus. The sequence goes on along the minus strand of CM050655.1, from coordinate 30,595,003 downwards.
AGGATACATTTTTCTCCAGCACAAAGAAGCAAGTAAATCAAGTGAATATTCATCCACTCCATACTCAGATATGGATGAAGAAACAACTGTGCCAAATCTTAACTTCATGGTGAATCTACTTTCAAATTTATAGATCAGATTTCTTCATTATATTATTTTTCTTCTTTACATTACAAGGCCCCATCTGGAAGTATTAATTCCCCTTACAATACCATGAGAATGTGAATTGTCAAAGGCTATTATTATTAACATAAGGAAGAAGTAGCATCAGCTTCCAAAGAGTATATTTTCTGATAAAGTTCCTGGGTTTGCATATAGAAAGCCCTGGCTGAGATTCATGAAAGCAGAATAACTTTGGGATATATGCCCAAAACAGAAAGAACAGCTGAATCTTCTGGGAATCGCCCTGTGCTAAGAAATCTGCATTTCTTTTCCTACCTCCACAGATTTTTATGGCACCAAAGAACCTGGGGTGTCTGTGCTGGGCAGATAAAGCCTGGGAATTTCATTATAACAATCTCTGTCTTGGTGGCTTTTTCCACTGGGTAGTGATTTCTCCAGGCATTGAAAGAGGGAATCAGGTTTAATAGTTTCTGGTTTTCCTTTGATTATGCAAACTTTTTATTGCTTCCTGCCTACTGTAACACACAGAACAGAGTCAAACAAAACCTCACTCAAAACACTAGTGATCTAGCTACAGTTCTGCTTTTTACATCTAGTGATGATTAGGCTTGTCTTTCTATTATATTTCTTGGGAGGTGTTTAGCACAGTGATCCAGGCCTTGACTTCTAGTAGGTGCTACCATTAGAAATAGTAAAGAGCAGCAGCACTGGCTGCAGACATTAACACACTAGATCTCAAGCATACTTTCTGAATGCTAGGTGAGAAGAGATGTTTCTGATGCTGGTTTTGATCTTCTTTAAAAAAAAAAAAAAAAGTCTCTACAGTTTTAATGCCTGTGGTTCCACAATCATAAGTGAAATCACCCAGGTGCCAAAAATGTCCACCCCAAATAAAAACCCCACCCTCTCCTCCAAACAAAGCACTTGTTTTAGTGAAAGTGGGGGAGGAGGGGAAGTACAGCTATATAACACTGTACTGCCAATGTAAATGTTCAAGTAACAGCTCATCAGTTAACTATTGCTTTGAAAATCGGCAGAAAAGAGCTGGTGTAAAATATTCCTGGATGGAATTGTCAGATTACCAGATTATTGTCTATAGTTTCCCATTAAACTCCAGCCTAAATATATCCCCTGCTCCTCTACAATGACTTTGGTGCCCTTGGAAATGACGGAGCAGAGCTCCCTCTAGTAACCTTCTTCTCTTTTCTTTCCCCAGGACATGCATGTTATCAGCACAGATGAGAATCAGGTATTTGCAGCTGTACAGGAGTGGAACCAGAATGACACGTACAATCTGTATATCTCCGACACCCGAGGGGTGTACTTCACCCTGGCCTTGGAAAATGTCAAGAGTAGTCAAGGGCTGGAGGGGAATGTGATGATTGACCTCTATGAGGTATGTCATGACTCCAAATATCTCATTCCTATTTCAGGAGCTCGTGTGATGCCAGTACAGTTTCCTTCTTGCACATCAGTCTTGTTATATGCATGTGAACAACAAAGCCAAAGAGTGACTAAACACATAGTTTTATGCTCCTTTTACTTAAGGGTCTCAGTGCAATCAGCTGAGTTTCAAGTCTAGGTTTTACACAGAAGCTGAATTTAAGCCCAGCATAATATTATGAAGAGACTCACTGCTGTAGTCTCCTGTAGGTTCTCAAGTGAGGAATAGCTCATGGCACTTTCATGCATAGGAAGATATACATCGGAAGCTGTAGCGGAATAGTTCAGTCAGTCCCTAAGAGGAATGCTGTTTCTCAGCCAAAATCCTGCTGACCCACACTGGTCCACTCTGTGGCTCTGAAAGCTCCCAATACTCTGAATAACATTATTCTCCAATTATTGTTGCATTCCTGACAACCTAATACCTTCTTTTTGAAGTAAGCAGAGTCTGCAGTTTTCAGGTACATTTGTCACCTTCCTTAGCTTGGACTATTCTGGGTACTGAAGTGAGTTTAGTTACAACCTCTTGGGCTATCCCACAAGCATGGAAACTCTCCTACCTCAACTTGATGTCCCTTTTACTCCGAACCTTTTCCTGACAAGTACATTCTGCCTAAGCTTGCCTGTAAGAAGGCCAATTTACATTGCCTTCTATGACAACTGGTCCTAAGAATAGGACTTTTAATGTGCCCCTATACTTCTCTTGCTCTGCTGCCCATTTAACTTCTGGAGAGAGCACTCAGCTAAGTAGAAATTCAGTCCTCAGCTGCTATTTTGAGGGTCAGCTTCTCTTTACAGGTGTGTCTGTAAAAACTGGATTTTTCTGACCATGTAGAATAAAGGCCATGAAGTAGATCCAAGTTCCTTTGAAAATGAAGGTGCTTCCCATATTTGCCCACCACTGTCTGAGTATGAACTCTGCCTTATAGTTTGCTTTCAGCAGCCCTTTACTTGGAGACCACCTTGAATTGTCCAGAGAGTCCAAGTCCTTTACAGAAATGCAGATGAACTGTGAGAGGATGGGCAATGGCATTTCGGTCATTTGGAGACTTTTACTGTTAATCTCTGCAACGCTGGCAGCCCATGGAAAGACTGCTGCCTCTTATTACTGTCAGCTTGAGAAGCAGTTTCACTGCATTATGTAAAGGTGTCCTACATCCCAGGGGGAAGAAAAGCCTTTGTTTTGTTTTATTAAGCTGACAGTATCCTGGATTAAAATTGATGGAATCAGAGTTGTAGCATCATATTTGCTGATTATCTAGATAGAAAGAATATTGGTTGACACTGAACCTGGCACAAACCTTCCTTTCAATTTGATGTTCTACCTGGAAGGGAACAGAAAGCTATCCTGCATGTTTCTCCCAGTAGGGTTGTTGCAACTGATGAATGCTCTAGGGATAAATGGAAATGAAGATGAGAGAAGAAAAAAATCCATAGATAAATAAAAAGGAAGTGGAGAGTTTGCAAAATAAGTCCTTCTGTGGTGACAGCAGTATATTATACTATTATATATATAAGCAATTTTATTTGAGGAGGTGCCAGACAAAGACCTGTTACATGTGCATGTGTCTGTGTACAAGTTTGTCAGGTGTTAGAAGCAAGAATCTCATTGCATTGTAGTGAATGTGTTTGTGTGAGTAGATTCTTAAACAGATTCTACAACAAGGATAAATCTCTTCAATGCTGCTTAAAGGGGAATTTCATTGGACATGAAGAGAAAATAGAAGTTCTTTCATGGAACTGAAATCATGTTCTCCCTTCTCTTCTCATGAAGTCATCAGGAGCCTTTCGCTTGAGGTTGTTATTTCAGTGTGGGCTATTCTGTTGTTGCTGGACCTTGTAGAGAATAAGACGACCTCTCCTAGAGAGACACTATTCCCTTTCTGCATGTTGGACAGAGAAGAGTTTAAGAATAGCTCTTCTCTCCACCACCTTCCAGTGCCACTTCATCAGTAGCACACGGGACTCAGCATTCAGTGGGCCTGCACTCACAAAGTTGCTGTCCTAGGGACTAACCCTTAGGGCAAGGGAAGAGCAGGAATCGCTGGCCATTGCATCTGAGTGTCCTTTCTAGTTTCTGCACCAATCAGTGATGTGGTATGGTTCTTGACTCTGTAGTTGGACTGGTCCACAGAAAGACAATCCTGCCTGTGGGAGTCCATGCCTGAAGTGATAACAGTCTGTGAGGAGATGTGTCTGCAGCTATGGTGTATATGCCTATCACTCTGGGACTAATTTTTTTTAGCACTATGCATCTTGGGTGGGAAGTATATGTTTGACATGTGAAGTTGGTGATGAGGAGTGGAGAATGTGTTTTGAGTTGTGTGTTCAAGTGTCTTGTATGAATATTCACTACAACTGTAGACAGCATTGGTATATGCACAGAATGTGTTTGGAGTGGTGAGGATTGTCTACAAAGCTTGTGTGTGGGCTGATAGAGTGCATTTTTTTCTGACCACTGGTGGTTGTGCACTTACTTGCATGAGTCTTTCTGTCTCATGATTGTATGAACAGCAGGGATGAACGGATCATTGTGTGTGTGTCATAGTTGTGTACATGCAATAGGCGTGTGTCTTCCTACTGAGAGCACACAAACACGTGTAGCATGTGTGGCCTTTTTATAACATAAAGCTATTCAAGCCTGACAGTATAACTTACACTTTGCTTTCTCTGGAAAGGATTCTGAGTCCCAGCCCATGACTAGAATCATAAAAAGAAAAATTCACAGGATTTCAGAACATATTTATCACCTGATATATAAAATGGTCTTTAATCATTTATGTCCAGCATTTCACAGGGACTATATAATACAACTATTTCAGGACAACAACAAAGAAAAGTACAAATGGAGCTGTAAGCTCTGGCCTCCAGTAGTAAAGGCAGAACTATGTTATTTTTCCAGCTCTGTCTATTCATGCAGCATCACTGGGAGACAAAGCGCCCTTGTCTTACGAGGGTGCCTTTTTATTACAACAAAGAAATCCTGAATACTTAGTTGGGTGGTACCAAACAATCCAGCTAGGACTTTGAAAATATTATCTTTTTATGTGTGTATCACCAATAAATTAGTTAACTACTTAATTTAAAGACTACTTCCCATTATAGCCAGTCATGTTTAAGTCTGTACGTAACTTCAAATGAAATTCAGGGCCATTGCTCAAGTAAGAAAGCACTATTCAGAATGACCAAGTGCAGCAATGTACTGTTCCACAGTATGTGACTCAAAGTGCAATAAGGTCCTACTCACTGGGAGCTCTAGCATCCAAATCCAGCCACATAATTAAGTCAGTTGAACTTGTACAAACTGAATCTGCTGTGTTACCATTTGCCACGTGATGCCATTTAAGTAATAAACTCTATGAATAAAAAGTAATGATGAATGGTTCTGCATCATAAGAAGAGATGGGGTAGATGACTGAACAGACCTGCTGAAACCAAAAGATTTCTCACTTTCTCCCTCCTTCTCCCCATTTCACTTACCTTCTTATTGCAGCACTCAGATTGCAGAATGACAGCCTAACAAATTCATTCGCAAGCTGCAGCAGCTATTGGGCTATTGATTTTCAGTGTGCTGAGAAGATGGGAACATTCTGCAGTGTGAGTTGTGGTTTGAGGTTAACTTTTTTTTCTCCCCATTAAGACACTTTTGGGCTTGGTTCCAACATGAGTCTGTTAGCATGACAGATTTACAAAATCCTCCTGCAGGTCTATGGAGTAAAACACCAGGAAAAAAAAGGATGAGAATCTCATTGTTAGCTCTATACCTAGAATTCTGGGTAGCCTTGCTTGAGTCACCAAGCTTTGGTTTCCTCTAAATATGTAATAAAAATACCTCTGTGCCCCTAGTTATCCTGTTGAAACACTGATAATTATGAAACACATTGGGGTCCTCATATGAAATGTCTTAAGCAGGCTGTATGAGAACAGAAGCACTGAACTGCAAGTTTGTGTGTGTTGCCATTTTCTTTGCAAGGCCCAAATTGCTGCTGTTTCCTGCTACTGCAGTGCAAGAGACAAATAATTGCCCTGTACATATTTCATCTTTCAGGGGAAGGATGCCTACACAGTTGAGAGAGTGTCACCTTACAGATAATGCTGTTATCTTACTATGTTCCCATACTGATTCTGAAATACAAGCTTTCTTTTCCATTTGTCACCTTTTCACCTGTGATGGTTCTTATCTTGTCCCCAGCACCTCAGTTTGCTCCTTGACAGTTCTTGCCCTGACATCTACCACACTGTCTCAGCCACCAGATACCTGTGGAGTTTCACAGGGCAAGAGACACACATGCACAGAACCTGCATCGACTTGATGTATTTTTCAGCCATGTCAATTTTTCCTAGGTAGCAGGGATAAAAGGAATGTTCTTGGCTAACAAGAAGATTGACAACCAAGTGAAGACTTTCATCACCTATAATAAAGGGAGAGACTGGAGTTTGTTGCAGGCTCCGGGCACTGATCTGAGAGGAAATCCCATTCACTGTCTCCTTGTAAGTACCTGGGAGGGTGGTGGGGGTGGAACTTGGTAGTGGTAACACCACAGAACAATCTTCTACCAGGTAATATAAGGACAGGACAGCTCCTCTCTCCATGTGATATAACTCATGGAGGAAGTGTTGCATATTCTAAGTACAGTACATCAGGTGTGGGCTGCCAGGTAATATTGCAAGAGCTGACGTTGTAATTTATCCTAATTCAGTTTAATTTCTGGAACAAAAGGTACCACTGTAGATCTGCTTCCTTCTGCACAGCTGATAGTCTACCATTAAACAGCAGGTGAAGTCGGACGCAGTTTCTGTGCAGTTGATTCTCTGAACACTAGATGGGAGGAGTGAGCTACTGTAGCTCAGCAGCTGTCAAGGACTTAACAACTTGCGGCAGGCTCAAAGGAAAGGAGAGCGCTCTTTCTTTCAGGCCACTCTGTTGGCAATATTAACATTTATCATTTTCTCTTTGAGCTCAGGAGTGAGAATCGACACATTCATCCAAATATATGTATAGCTATGTGTTAGGAGTATATTGTATCTGTCTCTGTACTTACTGATATAGATCAGCATATAGGTAAGTCTTTAATCATGATTATATGCAAACAGTTTTCAAGAGTGAAAGTGAAATATAAGCAGTGTGAATAGAATTGGAAATCTCTGTCAAATTAGAAAGCTTAGACTGATCTCGACATGTTTTTCAGCCAATACAATCTATACTCAGTAGTGGCATAATGCTCAGAAGCCCAGCCTTTGGGCTTCTCAATAGCTTTTATGTTACACAAATTTTTAACATGGTTCCAGGCAGAATCAGAGGCACTACATAAACTGCTCTTCCTCATGCTGTCCTGTACCTGCATGTTATTTTCCATCTGAAAAAAAAAATAGATGTTTCTCATTTTGAGACTGTTTGCTGGAGTCTGAATCAGTGTTACATTTTGTGCATTGTGATATATAGCTAAATGCTACACTAATATCTTATCTGAAGCCCATGTATTATTGCAAGAGCAAAGAATAAATAACTTGATATTTGAAGCTGTTCAAATAATTGATTTTTTGATTGAGCCAAAATACAAGCCTTTCATTTTCTCTCTGGTTTGGGGAAAATAACTCCTCTGTTTGACCCCCAGTCCTCCCTGTTTATTTCAGAACTTGACTAAATTTTTTTAGGTTTGGTTTTTTTTCTTCCAACTTTTTAAAAAACGTAACTAAGGGCATGTTTAAATTAAATCTTTCTAGATGATGAAAACCATAAACGTGACATTCAGAAAATTTTGCAGACATAAAGCAATTGAACTTTTTGGAAGGGGCTATATCTAGAAGTCTTTGTGTTTCAAGTAGCCTTTAATCTAGTTTTAACTCGAGTGAACATATTTGACAAACACACACCTTGACTTTTTCAAACTATGACCAATTTTAGCCAAAACCCAAGGTTATTATATAATATGATAGTGTAATATTTTGGGAGGCTGGCAAGACAGAAGAAATAAAAATGTGTGCAAGTGAAACAATGAAAGTAAGCTCTATCCTTTTCCCATCAATTTGAAGTCTGAGTTCTAAGAAAACATCTTTCTTGGTATTGTTGCACACTGATCGAGAGATCTGACTCGCCGTTGTGGTTATGAGCCAGAGGTGCTGCTCTGCAAGGACTTATCAAACAGTAGTTCACAGGTATTCAGTATTTTACATACAAGGGTATGCTGCCACTGTAGTATCCACTGTATAGTGGAAGTGGTCGTATGGCTGCGTATAAGACAGGACTGGATAGCTCTTATGGAGAAAGGGGATTATGGCTACCTTAAGCCTTCCCATCCATACTGTGTCTGCTACTGTACTCATGTGCACCTGAGAACACAATTAATTTAATATTAGACCAGACATGCCTGGACAAGCTGGAGTTCCCTTAAGGGTGGTGAGCTTGAACAAGCCAGGCAAGGGATTGTGAGCCGAGGCAGAAGTGTGGACACTTGTTAGGGACACAGTGAGAACTAACCGAGAGAAGCTCTTAATTCTCTGTGGATTGTGTTTATATGCTGTAATTTGAGTGCACAAAACACTACTCAAACTCTGGTTCATTTTTATTTTGCTCTCTGTGCAACCATGTAGTTTTCCTGAGAATTGGTTCCACCTGTTCAAGCTTGATGTAGGCTTGTCATCCTGTTTTCACTGGAAAGCAACCACTTTGTAAATGCTCTGTGACTTGGGCTGGGGTAGGCATCTCGGTGCCATGGGCATCTGTAGAAGTTGGTCAAGGGACAGATCCTCAGTGGACTTAAACCATGTAGCTCAGTCTTTCCCCTTCCAGAAGAATGGGAAGGAACTTAGCCCTTCCCCATGGTAAGGCTAGAGGAATGTTTAGCCACGTTTATTTTCCCTCTTTCCTTAATGTGAGGTAAAACAGGCAAGAAGTCTTTTACGTTGCCTGAGCCTCTTTGCCTCCTTCATGCTTAGATTGTCACAAGCTGGTGGAATGGTAGCAGAGCAGGGATCGTTTGCTGAATAGACAGGGTCTCAGGTGTTTGACTTGAAACTTTGCAAGAAAGCCAGTAAATTAATTCTGAGCTGAACTGACTTGTTATTTTTACAGGAACAGGCAGTCTGCCTGCAAAAGAAGGGAAGGTACAGAAAATGCACCAAAATCTCAAAGTAAAGTAACAATTCTACAAGAGAACCAAGCTATTTAAAAATCTGATTTGAGCTTTGCAGTTGATGATGGGGGAAGATGAAGGCAAATATGGAATGCAAGAATTCAGGAAATGATAGAGAAAAAACCACACAAGTTGGGAGTGGTAGGGGAATTTGTTGAAGCAAAAGCACTGTAAGAGTTGTACATTCCTGGAAATAAGTCAAGGATCCATAACGGCATTCTGCTGAAGGAAAGCATGGAGAAAAGGAATTATCCTATGCTGTGAGGCAATTCTGTTTCTTGTTAATGTGACATATCTGTAGTATTTAAATAGTTCACACACTCCACTTACCTCTTCAGCCACTCTGTCTACTCCTGCATCACCAGAAGTTTTACCTCCTTATGTCAGTTGTTCCTTTTCCCTCTACATATTACTTTTCTTGCCATTATCCTGCTTCTCCTTATGGCATAGCTAAATGAATTCTTAATAGTCCATTGTAAATCTAGCTTAGCTCCCAACCTTACTACACAGCAGATACTAATACTTTCACACTGCTGGTTTTCAGCATTATTGTCTCCAGCAATATTTTGGAACACAGCAATGACGTATGTTCCAGCTTCTTGGCAGACTGGGATCTGCCCTTTCCCAGGGTGACAGGATGGTCAGCAGCCTGTGAGTGAAGTGCTGTGTCCTCTGTGCATCTGGTCTATAAACCTAAACCAAAGAAGATTTAATGCTGAAAAAAGTACATAGCAGCTAAGTTGGTAGCTAAGGAGGTTAGGAGAGAATCTGGTTGAAACACAAGGCAAGCCAGACGGAACCATCCCTCCACTCACAGTATGCTCGAGGTGGTTTCTTTCAAAGCAACTCAAAGATTTTTTTTGCATTTTTTTGTGAGATGGCTCTGAATAATGCGGATGAAGGAAAGCAATGAAATTTTATCTAATCCCAGGGTTTTATTTTTCTTGTGTATACCACTTGTTTTCTACACTGAATACCTTTAATGTTCAAAAAAAAGAGCTGCCAAGGTGTTATATCCCAAAGATGCTGCGTTTGTTTGCTACTGATCTTGTGCTATGAAGTGGTTAACTGAGGAGTAATTCTATCTTGCAAGTTATGGGCATCTGTCTATGAGAGTTAATCAATTTGTTTGGAAGGATGGTCTTGTGGTTAAAACATGGGGCTGAATCTCAGGAGAATCTTGATTCAATTTTTAGGCCTATCTCCAATTTCCTGTGTGACCTTGGGCAAGTCATTTATTTTCTCTGTGCCTCTCTTCCCCAGACATCTGTTTATTCCCTCCCACATTTTTTTGCCTTGTCTATATGGATTATAAGGATTTCAGGACAAAGACCCATTTCGTGTAAGGGAGGGCATTCACACCATCTGCTACAGAATAAGTTAAGCATCTGAGTGAGGTGGTTTGAATCTTTCTCCTGGAAGTGTTTATCTCTCTTCATTGCTCCTTTGTATTGCAGGTGGGCAAATACTGTGACTACCACTAGCTTTGTGAATGGTGTTTAGCATCATCTTGTGGGTGCCCCATCCCTGGCTGTCTTCAAGGCCAGGCTGGATGAGGCTTTGAGCAACCTGGTCTAGTGGAGGGTGTCCCTGCCCATGGCAGGGGGGTTGGAACTAGGTGATCTTTAAGGTCCCTTCCAACCCAAACCATTCTGTGGTTCTGTGATCTTTGTGTTAGAATACTTTGCCCCACTCCTGATCAGGGGCAGTCGCTGATAGCTGTTTTGTATGTGTCATGCCACTGGAGACTGTTCAGGTGGGTTGTGCAGAACAGCCAAGAAGCAGGTTTGTAGGTATTTATGTGAAATTTTACTATGGAATACTGAGCCTTCTGAGAGGGGAGCATCAAAGTGCTGGCTTGAAAAATATTAGGTTGCAAGTAATGAACTCCATCATTGTAAGAACTATGGCAGTGAGCAGAGCAATGGGCTGTGTCACTCATGCTTTTTCTTCTACCGGGGTTGTAAATGCTCCATGACAGTGGTAGTCTTTCTATTGGTGTCTGTGCAGCACCTAGAACTGCTGGCTACTAGGCAGTGACAGGGAAACCCAAAATTGGTGATCCTGATGAAAAAAATGAATTCAGTAGCCTGTTGGCAACAACGAGAAGGATAGAGACAGCTGATGGAAATGCTAAAAAACAAAGCTGAGTTACCTACATACACATTAAGCTGTGGGAGCTAGAGGAGGAACACAAAGGCATGAACAGTGTGATGGAAGACTAACCAGTCTGGAAAAGTACCTGTCAATGAACTATATAAGGATACAAATGGAGAAGGTATACATCAGGGATGGAGAAGAGAGTGCTGCCACAGTAAGGATGTGAGATGGCCGTGGGAAATGTATTTAGCTGTTTGGCTAGAGTGGAGAGGTTAGTTTTTAAACCATATCCAGTTGTCACTAGACACCGTAAGCATTACTGTGCTCCAACCAATAAGAAGTCATGCCACTTCCACATCAATACCATCTTTTTATTAGACAGGTGACCTGACTTTTAATATTTGAGATATATATTCCATTTCTCTGTATTATGTCTTAAAAATAAGGCAAATTTGAAAGAAAACCTCTGGTAGCACAAAGATTTGAGTCTATCGAGGTTTAGTCTCTGACACAGTGTGAACTTGGCTGAGTTGCTGCTATTAGCTACTGTGTTCAGAATGCTGAAGTGGGCTTAGAGTATTAGTTTTAAAAATATGTTCTGTGTTTAGTCTTTTCAGAATGTATAAAAATGTGAAAGGGAAGAATTCATGCTCTTGCAATGCTTTTCCACTTCCTGCATGCATGTCAGCTCAATTTGCTTACCACTCCCTCCCTGTTCCCCGGGGCTGCTCCAGCGGCTGCCCTCACAAGGCTGTCAGTTAGAGTTAGGCTGCTCACTATATTCCACTTGGCAGGTTGTATTCCCTTCCGCACAACCCACGTCCCCTTTTTCTGTCTCACATAAGTGAGAGCTCCCACACTCTGTCACCACCCTCCTTCACCTTTGCCCAAACAATCTCCTGCCTTTTGTCATTCTCCAGAAAGAGATTTTCAGAGTTATAGACACCTACGTGGAGATGGGAAGGATCAGTGATCTTCTTCCAGCGACCTATTGGGCTTGGTCTTCTGCAGAGGAAGCCTACAAAACTTACGGAGCTGGAGACCTAGGCTTTTAGGCAACGGATATTATACAGAAAGATGTGCCTCCTAAGAGCCTGAGGGCCTTCTGTATAGCCTCTCCTGCTCATCTTAGAGAGTGGTGCAAGCTGAAGCATGGGCTTGGCTATGTGTTCCTGTGTGATGTCCCCCTCAATTTGGTCAGTTTGCTTCAGGTTTTCTTGCCAGTATTTTTCCACCTCCCTTCCCTTGGCGTGTTTCACGAAGGACTCTTCATGAGGTTTGGAAGAAAAAAATACTGAAAATAAAACCCAAGAGAAGGCAAAAATAATGAAAATTTTCAGCATTTACCAGACTAGAGGTTTGGAGGGGATTGTAACAGCAACTTTGGAAATCTGCCTGTCTGTCTTACTTTCTTGCTCTCCTGATTTATTCTGTACCATTCCTGTCTTATCGGAGTACCTGACATACAAAATCAATAACAAATAGGTGAGGTTTCTGTGGATGTATTTGTATTGAAATCTCAAAGGTCACATCTAGATGGGGCGATGAAGCATTGTATTAAACAACTTTTAAACTAACACTTTCCTGTCCAGATATTTCTTCTTAGAACAATGCAGAACAAAGTCACGTCAAAAATAGAGTCAAGAAATGATATAACACCATCTGAATTAAGTTGTTCCTCATGGCTAATTAGTGGTCACTCAGCACCACCCCAAGTTGCTCTCACAACAGGACCAGGGCAGAAACAGCGTATTTCTAAGGGTGGCTGAATGCAGAGGTTAGGAAATAATACAGAAAGCCACTGTTTCCAAGTCTGTAGAAATATGAACATGCACTTCATGTTATGCCTGCTTTTTTACCTTTATTTCCCCTTTCTCTGTAGCCCTATTGCTCCCTTCATCTTCACCTGAAGGTCTCAGACAATCCCTATACCTCAGGAAACATCGCCAGCCGGGACACTGCCCCCAGTATTATTGTAGCTTCAGGTATGAAACATTTAAAGATTGCCAATGTATGGTGTGCAAACACTGAAAGAAATCTTGAGTTTGTGATGGCTGGGGAGGGTGTTGAGTGGCGTGTCGCAGTAGCAGGAAGAAAGGAAGGCTGTCAAACGGAAGTCCTTACGGACCTTCAACTTGTCATATGTTTTTTATGGAAACTGACCTAGACCAAGCGGATCACTTCTAGTCCTCTACTCTCATCAACATTAGATCCAAACCAGGGCACTTCCTTTGCATGTGAAGGTGTGTAGAGCTGGATGCACTGGATCTTTTATATATTTTTTTCTTCAAACTGAAAGTTTTCCCTTTCCCCTCTTTCTCTTCCCGAAACTCCAAGTTCTATAATTGCAAAAGGTAAATAAATATATTTACTCCCCTGATTTGCTAATTCTGCTGTTTCTTAGAATGTTGCATCGCTAATCAATGCCCGTTTTACAGGTAATATAGGCACTGAACTATCAGACAATGACATCAGCATGTTTGTTTCTTCTGATGCTGGGAACACTTGGAGACAGGTAAATGATACAGGATAACAGGTTTAAATAATAATCGTAGGAAATTGTCATAGAATTAGGCTCAATATGTTGCTTAATTTTTGTTTCTTTTGATACAGAATAGCTTTTTTCAAATCTATGCAAAAGGGAGAACATTTATTACCTTCACAGAGGTAGATAGATGCCCAAAGAAAAAGACTGAATATGTTGTTAGACTTCATATGTATTTATAATTAATATATTTTTATAATTCTACTCCGTTTCACTTCAGTTTAACCCTGTAGTAAAGAACAGATTAAAATATTAACATATATAGGGCGAGTATGTGTTTACTGTTGTACAGCTGTTGCACTGACCAAACCATTTTTCTCTCCATCCATGATTATAATTTCCATATAAATATGAATAATTTCCATATAATTTCCATATAAAACTGCTATAAAATTAGCAGTTGCACTAGTCTACTTCTGCCTCACTACATGTGGGATTCATTTCACCAAAGCTGAGTTGTCCAAAGTTCAGTGACCATATAAACTGATAATTCTTGCCTTGCTCTTAGAGGAGAGAAAAGAATTCAGTTCATCCTGTTCTGAAGCTACCTTTCTTTTCATTAATTGTGGAAAGAGACTGGCTGATGAAGTTAAATCACTTGCCTAATATTTACTGAAATCCCACCTGTTAAAGCATTGCTACTCTTTAATGTGTTTATCCTCATAACAGGAAGCTCTATTTTTCCTGGTTTTGGATAGGATATCAAGTCATGGAGAGGAGGACTGACTTTCCCAGACTGACAAGTTCTGCTATATAAACTGGACAGGAGATGTTTGCAGAAAGCCAATACAAGAGAAGACATAGGAAAAGAAAATATTTTTTAAATATTTGATATTCTAAGAATCTAATTATGTTACAGTGTTTGACCAGCCCTCATTTTTCGGCCTACATCACTTATGTGAGATAGGGCCAGATATGTGCAAACACATAAAGTTCTTCTTTAAACAAAATTCTGTCATCAAAAGGAGGGAAATTGTCGATCCTTGCAAAAATTAATGTTTCTAACTTTCTATCAAGCAGAGGCAGAATGCATTTTCCAATGACCTGGGCAAGAATGCTGGAGGGGGACTTTTTACAAGTGTGTACTGACAGGAGGAGTAACGGGTTTAAATTGAGAGAGGATAGATTTAGATTTGACATCAGAAAGAAATTCTTCACGGAGGGGGTGGTGAGGCACTGGGACAGGTTGCCCAGAGGAGCTGTGGATGCCCCATCCCTGGAAGTGTTCAAGGCCAGGCTGGATGAGGCTTTGAGCAACCTGACCCAGTGGAAGATTTCCCTGCCCATGGCAGGGAGGTTGGAACTAGATGATCTTTAAGGTCCCTTCTATCCCTTCTAACCCAAACCATTCTGTGATTCTGAGAAAGTTAAACAAACAACACAAACAAAAACACAAAACCACCAAAACACACACACACAAAACCCCACAAACAAAAAAAACCTCAAGAACTGTGTCTATACAGAATGTCTTCCTGTGCTCAGTAATTTCCCTAGCACATACCTCTCCTCTGTCATGATCGTACTTAACAAACTATGACATTTTCTTAATACTAAGGAGAATATTTTAAAATATATGTGCTTTTTTTCCTAGATCTTTGAGGAAGAGCACAGTGTTCTGTACCTGGATCAAGGTGGAGTACTGGTAGCCATGAAACACACATCTCTGCCTATCAGACATCTCTGGTAATTACTCTGTCAATGCTAAATGTCTGCTGTCCCTCTTCAGATGCCAGGAAGTAGGCAGTTAGGCTGTATACAGAGTTTTCTGTAGCTACAGACTAGAAAATATCAGTTATGATACTTGCAAACGTTAACTCAGATAAAGCTAAGCAATGAGCAGTTCCACCTTACATAGTTTCAGTTTCGCCGGATCTCAGATATTGCCAATGTAATTCTGCAATTTTTCTGGTTTAGCACAACTTGGCTTCTTGGGTTTGGTAGTACAAATCTGGATTATAGCTTTGTCTCTTATTAAATTACCAAAGTACTCCTAATTTTCAAAATTATTGATGAACTTGTCTTCTAAGTGGCAGGCAGGACTTATGAACCAAAATTTTGTTGAATTTATTCATGATTATTTATCTAATAAGGCAAAAGTGTCCCGACTAGCACTCTTGTGTTTATGTGGTAAGTAGAATATGTTTTTGTGATGTTGTGCACCATTTACTACAGTTACTGTCATATCAGTATCTGAAACACACAGGCCCACATCTTATAAAGTGATGATTGGTACCAAGCTTTTGCTTACACCCACCACAAGAAAGGCTGTTGGTCAGAAGAGGCAAAGCTCTTGTGCTCCAGAAATCTAACCTCCTTAATATGTCTTATGTCAGGGAGCCAAAAATAAGATGCTCAAAATCACTTGAAAATCCTAGCCCTGGAGTACATTTTGTTCTTAAAGCATCAGTCTCTAATATAACTTTACAAGTTTCTACAGCTTAAGTATTGGCAACAGGTTAGCAGTATAATGCCAAACAAGTTTGATCAATGCTTTGATTTATGATGCTTCTGAAAAAAGTAGTTATTTAAAGGACTAAATGCAGTATACAAGAACAGAAGCTGCTTTCTTCTGCGTGTCAGCTCTAGTGTACTGGAGAGTCTCTTCAAGTAAAACAGGATGAGAGTAAGGAAAGATACTAATTCTGCTTTCTCCACTAGGTTAAGTTTTGATGAAGGGAGGTCTTGGAGCAAGTACAGTTTCACATCCCTCCCACTGTTTGTAGATGGAGTATTAGGGGAACCTGGAGAGGAAACTCTCATCATGACGTAAGTGAGCATGTCATCAAGATAATGTTGATGGGAGCTACGCTGAAAATAGCTTATGAGGGTTGTTGGTAACACAATAGCCTTTCTGGCTGGGGACTAAACCAAGTGCTGTCTGAAGCCAAGAGTATGCAGTCTTCTGTTTCTAAATCACAAATATTTATTTGTGATATGATTGAGGGAATGACATGGTGCCTTGCAAGCTGCAAAACCACTATCACGTAGCTTATCAGCTTGAAAACTGACTCCTCAAATTGAATGTGATTTAAAGCAGAGTTACTTGACAGATGAATATGTGAAAGAAAAATGGTGGGGTATTTTTGTAGCTGTGTTTTGCTGCTACTTTCTTTTATTTTTTTTTAAACTGAGACACAGAAAAATGAAGACATCATTTTGTAAAAATGCATGACAAAATGTTGCCTGGAGGCTGACTCATGAAAAATTATGATTAGATTCAATGCTGTATGCTGAGGTCTGCATGGTGCATAAATCTGGATTCACCCTGCCAGAAATCGTGACATTTTACCTGAGTTCAGAATTGCAATAACAGGAAGAAAATTCAGTTTCTATCTGTAAAAAAAAAAAAAAAAAAAAAAATTAAAAAAAAAAAAAAGGAAAGACTGACCTGTAATAAACAGAATATGTGGCCTGGAAACTAAACTGAATTAATGGAGATGTATGAAGAATTATCCCTTCAGGTTCTGATTTTAATTTGTGTGGAAGAGACTTCCAAAGCTCATAACTGAGATATTAAACTCCTGTAGGTATAACTGACTCCAGCCCCATGTCAAGTCTTCTCTGTATAGTCATTTTGGAGATTGGCATAAGTGGGAGGGTCTTGATTCACAGAATGAAAGCTACGTGCAATTTTTAAGAAGGTTGTAGATATTAAGGAGCCTAGTTTGTCTTCCACTATGTCAGTCAAGTGCCAGTGTAGGACTGGCCATCCTAAAGCAATTAATCTCTGTTGAAAATTTGTGGGTGACTCTATATCTGTAACTACCAGGCTCCACCTGATGCTTGCTATTACTGTATGCTCTTTCTGCTGCATTCTGTAGAGTGTTTGGACATTTCAGCCACCGGTCAGAGTGGCAGCTGGTGAAAGTAGACTACAAGTCCATTTTTGATCGGAGGTGTGCAGAAGAAGACTACAGGCCTTGGCAACTCCACAGCCAGGTGAGAAGCAAGGAGGCTGGGATCTGACCTGAAGTAGATAACGATCCTACAGTTAAAAATCAGCATGATCCAATGTCTTTTCCTGTTAGGTTGGTGTATCAGATTGCCCCTTACTGGTTGGGTCTGTTTTGTTACATTGGTGTGTTGGCCTCAGATTGCACTCTGTGAGCCCCAAAGGATGAACAGCTGCCTTTTCAGTTTCATTCTCCATACGGGCAATTAGCTCTGGCTTATCCAGAGCTGAGGAATGCAACTGCAGAAGCACTGCTGCTGAAAGAGGCCAGAATTCCTTCAGTCTTCCATCTGCCATCCGATTTCCCTGCCTTTACCTCCTTTCTCTTCCTCCGTTCTTCTGTGTCCTCACAGACAGTGTCTTATGTCCCTTCTATTTGCTTTCACACTTGTTTCTCCAAATCCCTGCCCTCATAGCCTCATTTCTTTCTCGCTTGGTTTCATCCTTGCTCTCTCCCTCTCTCTCAGCAGCAGTAGTACTTCTGCTGCGGGAGTAGGACACTTTATTTCTCAGTCTGTTGGGTCTCCATGCTCTGTCCCTTGCATCCTGGATGCAGCTGCTGCATCACTCCTGGAACCATTGCTTAAGTGCCCAGCAAGTGCTCCACACAGTGCCTGCGCCTGCCTTGGGCCAATTTCCCAGCTCTGGCATGTATGACACAACAGCCTGTGTTGTATCAGGTTAGAATAAAATGTGGCCCAAATTCTGTGGTTATATAAACACCACAGGCTCCACTGAATTCTAAAGCAAAAACACCCATTTATATCATCAAAGTTTGTCTTTCTGTATACATCTTGCTGGGCAAGAATTTATAATGAATATGAAATGAAAGTAGCTTGACTCAGACTAGCTGCTCACACAAGGCACAACTCCACACTAAAAATACTGGTTATGACTTAGATCCTTAGATGTTGAAAACCAGTACTGCTTCCTTGAAATTCAAGGAGGCACAGCATTTTACACCAGTTGCCATTCCGGCACTTCTGTTTCATGGACAAATCAAAGCCATGAAAAGTTTCTCTTCCTACAGCGATTTTAACAGCATAAAAGGTAACAAGTGAGACACCACTGTATTTTGTTCTTTACTTTCTTGTGCTTGCATAAGCAAAATTGCCAAGGATTTCACAGTATATCTTTGAGGATGTTGGCTTTGGAGCTTGCAGAACTATTTTTAGGAAGGCTGCTGTGGACTCTTGCCTTTTGATTTGCTTTCCATTGAGATTACAAGGCTGAGCATTGTTCCCTAGATAGAAATATTTAGCAAGGTGCTGAAGATAGGACTGAAAAGACAAGGAAATGTTATCATCCGCATAGCAAGTAAAACCCTGTAAAACCTGAAATTATAGTCTGTGGAAAGTATTTACATCTACACATATTACTAGTTTCCACTAAACAAAATTATTGCCAAAGAGATCAGAGCACAGAAATAAACCTGCTCTGTCTCTCAGACTGCAGAGGGATCTGAGTATGTTTTCTGTTGCTGTGAAACCTAATCTATAAATGAGAAATAGGCCTGAATCAATTGCTCATTGGCTTTGGAATAAATGCAGAACTGAATCAGATACGTAAGTAACCTCAGATCATTTTTTAGTGTGCATTGGAAAAGCTAGTTTAGTTTCAGTTAAAGCTTCAGTAGCTTTAATTAGCTTCAGTGTACTGAGATGGCATTTGACTTCCCATCCTCTTACCTTGAGTCACAGCTCCTGTTGCACAGGCTTGGAAAAATTGGGTGATACAAATAGTCTGGTGGGTGTCAGAGAAAGATATTTTTGGTTTTGTTTCCAGGGAGAAGCTTGCATCATGGGAGCAAAAAGAATCTACAGGAAGCGCAAGTCAGAGAAGAAATGCATGCAAGGAAAATATGCTGGGGCTATGACGTCAGAGCCATGCGTGTGCACAGAGGCAGACTTCGACTGGTGAGCAATGGCCACAAGAACTGTGTGCTCTCTACCATGCCAATGAAGAGGTCACTAGAGAGGCTGTAGGCTTGCAAAGAGTAGATATTAATCAGCCAGTAAAAGGCTAATTAGATTGCTCCCTGATAGTGCAGGTCTCAAAATAAAGGTGGAATAGATATCTGTAATCTGCAAAGGCTCCCACAAAATTGATACTGAACAGACCATTTTCCAGGTGACATCTGAGCTCTGTGCAGCATTAAGATAAAAGGTCCATTTAGCACATCTAACCTCAGCAATGACCAGGGGTGGCTGTGACCGTAGTATGTGAGACATACGTAGTGTGTGTAAAAAGTAAAATAAATTCTTCATACATACACACATACATGTTTATCTGTGTACAAGTAAATAAATACACAGGCAAAGTAGGCCTTTGGCTTCTGGAAATCAACTATCCGGGGAATACCTGGGTGTTTTGTTAGATCTGGACCATCATGTTTGATAGTCTCTAACAGACACTGTCTTCATGATTTGGGTTAATCTTCTTCTGACTTCTCTGCTGTATGCTATAGGAAAGAGTCTTTTGGTGAGTTATGAAAGGTGTGATAAAATGTTCAGCTTCTTATATCAGGATTCCTGTTGACTCACAGCAATTTGCACAGAAGAGGCAGGGAACCACATTATTGAAATCTCTATCACCTATTTTCTCCATGTCTGAGATAGTCCTGAGTATCCCAGAAGAGAGAAATGGTGGCTCTTTGGCAGTGCTGCTAAACTCCCTTTATGCCTCACCCAGCTACATCTAACTACATTATTAATTAAACCCAGAAGCTGTAGCATCTACCCTTAACAGGTTCATCTCATAAATATTTTGTGTTTTGCTGTATGAGTTCACTCCAGGACCATGGACATTTACAGCATTTCCCATTCTTTAGTTATATTGATTTTTCTATATAAAGTAACAGAATCACAGGAGGCTCTTCCATATTTCAAAAATGTAAATCTTGCACCAAATAATAAAAACTAGGAGCATACTTGGACACTGATTGTCTGAATACAGTTTCCTGATGATTTCTCTATCTTCCAGTGAGTTCTTGGTTAGGGAGAAGATACTTCACTTCTGTGTGTAGTTCGTCATGCCTAAAGGTCCTGGATTTCAGCTGTTTAACATATCTCTGGTAATATAAAAAAATGTAGCAACCAATTTCCCTGAAGATTTTGACCTTCCTGTGGAGCATGCAGTACAAAGCTATGCCAGGCTCCTACCCAGGGTCAAGAAAATAACTGATGGGATTGACTCATGGTCAATCTGTTAGTGGTTAATCTCCTTACACTCGTAAGGGATGCACACTCATGAAACACTTCTTATAAAATTATGCTTTCCTTCCAGAACTTCTCTCTCTTTGAGAATGCATGGTTTTATTTAATTAAAATTGACTGTGTGGTTTGCTACTGCAAAACTTTGTTACTAGATACAGAACAAAAGTAACATGGTGACATTTGCTGGGGGAAAAATGCTTTTATTTATTTTATTTCTTTACTTCTCACTTCAAGGAAACTTTCTCCAGAAGGTCTACTGGGTTGTGAGAGAATCTCTAAGTGAAAAGCTTGGATGGCTGGGGACGTGTGACAGATGTTTGCAGTTCATAGGCACTGACAAGACCCCTCAAATCAGTTAGAAGAATCAGAATTAAGACTTTGAGAAAGTCATCTTGTTAGAAGTAGCCTGAGAAAAATACTCTTAAAAATACTGCAGGTCTGTGCTTAGTTGAGTGATAGAAAGCCTTCCTGACCCAGGAGGACCTTCCTTCTTCTGATGGCACCAGTTTTTGTTTAGAGCAGACTGTCATGATTCCCTCCAATTCTCTCTGAGCTCTTGTTATTCTTACAGTCCTCAGACTAAATTTTTACTTTATCTATTCCCACTTTCTTCTCCACTGCCTCTAAGGAAAAAAGACTGAAACATTGCTTTAAGCATCCAGTTCAGAAATATTTATCAGCAATATTCATCACTTATTTATCAGCTTAATACAGTCAGGAGCATAGTTTTACATAGATTTGCCAGAGAAGGACAGAAAAAGCCACAGGAAACACAAGACAGGTTTATCAGGGAAGGAGAAAAGAGATCTCAAGAAAAAAGCAATTCTGCTAGCTCTACTGAATTTGTCAGCACAGTTTTCTTGTGCTAAAACAGACAAAGCCACTGCTGCGCCATTGCATTCAGTGCTTGGTTGTTGATCACTGCTAGGTTTCACTGCCGGTGCACGCTGCAGAAGTTGGTCCAAAGAGGCATTTAGGGGAAAATCAGTGAATGAATTCTTGCTGTGGAAGGATGTACTCTGTGGGGTTCTTTCTGCAAAAGGAAGAGGCACCTTCATCATCCTTACTTGTGACGTTTCAGCAGTGCTTTAGAATTACTGATTTCTCCTTTTGCTGGTCAGGGTTCTTAATTGGAGGAGATTGTTGGAGATGTGCATCCCCCAAGCAGGGAGAAGCCCCTTAGAAGACTGCATTTGATTTTGCAATCTTGAAATAAACTGGATGGGTTTTTTATATTAACATCAATGTTATAGACTTGTATACAGACAACAATCCCTGCCCCACTCAGGGCTGGACTTTCTTTGCTGTTCAGACACCGAATTATATGGAGAAAATTTTATTACTAAGCTTGTCAGAGCTTGGAGTAAAAAATGTATCTGTGTGGTCAGGTAAAGTGAAACAAAAATAAGTTATTGCTGTTAATCCTACGAGTGCTTTTTTATCAGTTCAGGAGAAAAATGCCAGTTACAAAAGACACCAAGATTTTATAATTTTTTTTTTCTCTCCTCGTAATATCATAGAACTCCAGGTTCATTTCAAATCAGTGTTCAGCCCATGGTAGTCCTTTCTCAGAGAAAAGGGCACATTTGTTTATTGTTTTACACAGCAGCAAAACTGACTGACATTAGAAGTGACGGTAGTTTCTCGAGCTGTGGGAAGCCGAGCTCAGAGGACCCAGCTCTTGGCGAGGGCGAGAAGCCGGCCGGGGCGGGGGGCTGGAGCCCTGCAGGGCCCGAGGCTGGCAGCCAGGGGGCAATAGCGCCTCAGGAATAGGGGCGGCGGGAGCGCGCCGGAGCCCTGGGCACATCCGTCCTAGCAACGGCCTGGGAACGAGATAGTCCTTCTTCATTTAATTGATTTGAGCAAATGGATGACACCGTTACTTGTGTGTTATTAAAGCATTCATTTAGCCGGTTTCCTTACATTGTGTTCCTTCCTGCCGCTCGAGCGTTATTACGGCAATATCTCTTCAGTAGAAGCACCTCCTGGACGCAGATGGAAATCTTTGGTGGTGTTATCCTTCAGCTACCCGTCTCCCAGGCCCTTTAATAGAAACTTTGAGTTAAGTGTCTCTGTCAGTCTCCCCGCAAACCCACTGACGTTAATACTGGGGGCAGCTTTGCACCCTTAGGTTAACCAACTTTGCTTTATCGTTGAGGTAAGCTTGCTTAGCTAGCAAATAGTAGTTTTGAATGTATTCTTAGTTCATTTTGAATGCTTGTGGAAAATGTAGGTTCACTATGCAAAGTCTACGGTGCATCTCTGCATCTTCAAGGCCTGGATATCTACCAGGCATGGATTTACTGGGAAGATTCTGGGGATTTTAGGTTTCGTGTTAACATAAGCTGGTGTAGCTTGACTACAAATACTGTGATACAGTTATCATATACCTTCATAGATCCATAATTCAAACTGCAGCTGAATCCATCCTTCTCTGAGATAAATCCCATATCACATCCTGTAGAACTGGGAAGCAAGCACAGTTCCCCTTTAACAAAAACCTATACTTGCGTCATAGTTCAATACTGATAATGTTAAGTGAATTAAAAGGTGGTAAGACTTTTCCACAGCTGTGGCCACAGTTATTTTTTTCCATAAGGGCTTTTAGAAACTGCAGAACGAAGGTGACTATAACCACAGATTCCTCAATTCCACCCCATTTAATGTCTGAAAAGTTTGCAAAGCACAGCGTACAAAACCACAAGTAGTATTTTTAGTTTCTGGCATAGCTGACCTTACGGTAAAGCTCTTAGTGTTAAGGAAGTCCTGTGGTTACATGTTAAGTTATCTCTTGAGTTTCAGAAGATATGAGCATGGCAATCACTTATCTGACTTAACTGCTTATTTCTGTATTTTAAAACAGTGAGATTTTAATAATTTTACATGGATTTACAGTTCTTCCATGACAGTATGTTTGTCAGGCCTGTGTTCAAACTACGGACTTACTTAAGGGATTTCTTTTACTTTGATTATTACCTGTGCTGCAAATAATCTTAGATAAGGGAATTTACCATGAGCTTTGAGATACAGAACTTCTGGAATTAATTTGTGCCTGTTTCTAGAGAAGGACTTGCAATCCTACTTGACTAAGACAAATAAGATTCCAGTTTAAACCAGTAAAAGTGGCCAGGGCAAAATCATCATCAGTGAGAACCATAAGATAGACTGCTTCATACTGATAAAACAATCTCTGCTGGTAACTGATCCACTCTTTTTTGACAGGTACATTATGTATTTCACCTGAATTCTTTTCAGGCAGGCACAAAATATCATCAGTGTATGCAAATTCTAATTCTCAGTTACCAGGCAATGACTCGGGTAGCTGATTGCAGTCTAAAGCTGGTGCCTTCCCTGTCTCCAGGTTTTGCTATACTGGCTCCTGCTATGGCAATCCAATTGATGCTAATGCTTGTTGATTGCTACAAAGCCTGTTGTGCCAAATTGTAGGCAGCAATTTGTTGTCAGCATCAGTGTTCTGCGTGCACCAGCCTGTAGCCAAGGAATTCATTAGATTCCAAGACTGCGGAGGTGAACGGGTGGCTGGTGCATCTGTAGAGAGAGATGGAACAGCAATTCATGTCATTTACCGGGATGATATTTCTGTATGGCCCTAATGAGCCAGACGATTTGCAAGCCTGAAAACAACACTGTGAAACTTCTGTGCTTAGAACTATTTCTGCTGTGGAAAATCCTATGATTTCATTTTCTCGACATTGAGAAATATATTGCAAGTCTAGTCAAACCTAGTTAAGTCAAGCTTGGCTCTGTCCAGGTACTAATGGGAACCAAAGTTATGGCATGAGTATGTATATGTGTGTATAGTAAAGAAACCTCAAACTGATATTAGTGCTTCTAATTGGACTGTGGGTACTGATTCCCTCAGAGGCAGATTTCACTGTATTACTTTGTTTTGTTTTCACATAACTGATTATAGAACATTGTGTGTGTTCAGTGTTACAGCTTTTTAATTAGAGTGACACATGATGACTTAGGAATACAGTGCTAGAGTGTTGACAAAAGAATTACAAAAATACAGGAGTCCCACTTGTATGTAAATATTTGTTTTCTCTAAGCAAATCAGAATGCTGTTGTTCTTCATTATAAAGTGTATTCTGCAGCTATAGTGTTCTTATTCCAACAAGGATGATTAGAAAAGCACATGGCATTGGAAGTATAGGCTGGCTGATGCTTCCAAAACAATTAAGCAACATTCAGTCACTAGAATCTGAGTAAATAGATTGATGAAAATTCATTCAAAAAACTGAGGAAAAGACCATTTAGGTCATCTACTTCATTGCTGTTTCCTAGAGCATGTTCAGTATTACTTGTAGATATCCCCAGCAACACAGCTGCCAAAATGTCCCTTTGGAATGGTCGTGCAGTCTAATAGATGTTTAGAAATTTTCCCAAGTGATATGCAGCTTTAATTTTCTTTTGCTTAATGTCATCTTTTTAATTTCTTCTTTTTCAGACTACCTCAAAACATTTATTTTTTTCTTGATTGAGAAGGAAATGTTGCAGGCAGGAGTAAAAAGGGGTGACAAAATTCTTTTCAATATCCCACTTTTGATAACAAGGATAAGAAATTTAACAAAAACTATTTGCATAATATTCTGTCTTTTTTTTTTTGTCTCGTATCTTAGATTAGTACAAGACTTCTTAAAATCGTTTAATAGTGATTCATTAAATTTTTGTTTAAAGCCGTCATGCTTTGCTCCAGCAAGAAAAAAGCATTTGAAAAATATTTCTTCATAATGTTAAACATTCTTCTTGTTGTTAATGTTCCGAATACTGCCTGATAGAGGTGAGACTGCTCAGCTCTGTGTCTCCTGACCCAGACAGTAGCAATGTTGAGTGTTTGTTCCTGCTGGGCACACATATGCATGTGTGCACAGTACATATATGCGTAGGTACATGGCTGGCAACACAGATTAGCACAAACAGAAAACGGCACTCGCACAAACACCAGTTTTCCTCATCCTGTTCCTCTCTCTGGTTGATCAAGATGAAATCCTATCTGTGGAAAATACGTGAGCTGTAAGCATACATACAATATTGATTCCATCACTACCTAGTCTTGGACACCCATGTCTGTCCAGTATTTGTCCCCTGGATGACTTGTGTCCCCAGCTGCTGACAACTGGACATCCCCAGTTGCCTCATGCATAGACATACAAACACATAACAGATCTCACAAGTAGGTTCAGACCTCTGTGGCTTTACACCAGTAGCCATTGCCCCAGACCTCTTGATCTCTCCAATAACTGATTCACAGGTTTAGGATACAGCCCAGAGTTGTGACCACATCAGCACCTAGCTCCCAAGTCTTTCTTCCTACTCACTGATTTTCTGGCATGCTGCTCTTCTGCACAGTGTGCTCACACTCCAGTCATTGCAGTTGCTGGCAGTGCGAGCACGTGGACCCCTGTGACCCGTGGTCTGAGTCCAGTCCAGGAAAATAGAAAAAGAGATGCCAGATGCTCTTCCCTGGCATGGCATGTCCCTGTGTGCAGTAACCCTGCCCAATGATCTGCAGAGTGATCTGGGGAGAGCCTCTCCTGCTCATGATCTGGTATGTCTCACTTGAGCCATGGGTTGATGGCTGTCCTGTGACAGCCCTGGGAGGAGCTGAGGCAGGGTCTACACAGGCTCTGATCAGATTATTGGGGTTCCTCTGCATCTTGTTTTTCCTCTCTGCTTCTTTACATATACAGAGATGAGCCTTTAATCACATAATCTAATGTTGCACTAATCCTCTTTTCTTAGAACATCAGGCTACTGGGTACCAAGACATTAAAGATAGGCAAAAAAACTGCTTTGCAAAGAAGTGCAATTTTAAGATCAAGGGTCAAGTTGCAACTGGAATATTGGAATGGAGTTGGTGGACTATGGATAGCAGTTCTTAGAAATGGCATCACATTAACTCGTCCATTGTGGGCTATGGAGAAAGCTTAGTAAAAGGAATAAGAATGATTTTCCAACCAAACAGCCCTCATTACTTGGTGGCTGGAGAGTAAATCCACATGTAAATTGAATACTGATTGAAAACGTTTCTCATTTGTTTCTTTATTTGTTCCACAATAACAATTTTTATTAAGTCTTTGTTTACATGGTTTCAAAACCAGTTTGAACTGTTGTTTATTTTTAGTGGAACCAACATGGCTAAACTCGAATTGGGACAAAAGATTATCGTTTGAGTCATTGTTTCTAACACATGATTTTTTTGTAGAATTTCCTCTTCCAAACAAAAATAGAATTGAAGATCACAGCTGCCTTTTCCATTACCAAATATGTTGTTTATACTTTCAGTCAAGAGCTCTCGGGTCGGTGAATTTTTCTCTACAGCTCATGTGATATAATTTCCAAGTACATTTAACTATTTAGCACTTCAGTTTTCTAAGAAATTACTGAGACAACAGTGATTTAACTTAGCTTATATCTCTGTTTTTTATTGTATTTGAGTCTGGAGTTGAACATGAGAAGCACTATTAGGCTGGAGGGAGAACAGACAATGCAATAGCTCACGAACTACCTGGTCTGGTTCTGCTCATTTATACTGAGTTATATGTACGGTAACTCTACCCTCCCAAAAAAAAGCTAAAGCAGGATGAAGAATCTGTTGCTATATCAATAAAAAATCAGAAATCCTAGTAAACAGATCAAGGAAAATGAAAACTTATATCAATAGTAGAGAGCATGAGCTAATACCTGTATTTCTTTTGGGTTTTTTTATGTGACTGTTTCTTTTACTGTTAAAACAGTGATTATGGATATGAACGTCACAGCAATGGGCAGTGTTTACCAGCATTTTGGTATAACCCATCTTCCTTGTCAAAAGATTGTAGCCTTGGACAGAGTTATCTCAACAGCACTGGGTAAGTGGCACACCAGACTTTATCAGGTAGAGCACCCATATGGACTTTAATCCAGTGACAATTACAGATTGCATTTATTATATGTGTCTCAAAGCTGGCTGAAGCCCTTAGAACCTCTTCTTCACAGAGTTTGTTAGGGTACACAGTCTGGCACTCCACATCTCCATCATGAGACCTCTCCTTGAAAAATGATGCTTTAAAGAAATGTGTGGGGAAACCCATAATGCAAAGGCCAAATCATTAAAGTCTCTGAAAAGACTCCTCTTAACATCATGTGGGATTGGGTAGGGCAGAAACAGTGGAAAACAAATTAGTAGAAAGAGATGAAACTGATGTGTGTGTGAACTGAAGTAATAGATGGGCAGCTAGCCTGAATGCTCATTATTCTTTGGCCCTCTTGCAAGTCAATGGAAAATGTAGTTTGCTTTAAGATACTGACCTCAAACTTAATTTCTGATGCAAGTGATTAAAGCTGTGTTTTGGCATTTTGTACACTCAAAGATTGGCAGAATTTGCTTTTTTCTTCAACTCCCTGATTTTTGTAGCTCTCGAGGGTTGCATCTTTAGAGAGAGTTGCCTCACAACTGATGAGAAGTGAAGAGCATGTGAGAAAAGCTGTTAAACTGTGTCTAGCAGTATAATAATTGAATACCTACCATTCCTTACTGTATGTTTATATCATTTGTGCATAAATTTATTGTTATTTAGCATGTAACATAAATCATCATATATTTTTATGGTTTAGGCAATTTATTAAGAGGTTGTGTATAGGTGTGCTATGCAGAAAAGTACTACATGCCATTAACAACACTATTAACTACTTGTATGTTAGACACATGACAAATGTTTGGCTGAGACAAATGCTAAAAATATATTTGGGCATCTGTTTTCTTCCAATCTCTAAGCTTAGTCTAAAGAAACCTCAAAAATACCACCCTGTTCCCAGTTAACCCTGTTATGCTCCCTGTCAGCATCTTGCACCAATTTCTCTTTTCCTGTGCAGATACCGGAAAGTTGTTTCTAACAACTGCACGGATGGTGTGAGAGAACGGTACACAGCAAAACCACAGCAGTGTCCTGGCAAAGCCCCGCAGGGCCTTCGCATAATCACATCTGATGGCAGACTGACAGCCGAGCAAGGACACAACGTCACATTCCTGGTGCAGCTGGAAGAGGTAGGCTCTACTTTTATGTTGCGTCCCAGGCACCATGGGTGTATTTGAGTCTGATTCGTGCCCAGACAAAGTTTGTAAAGTGGTGAAGAGTTAAACCAAGAGAGTGTGGCATAAAGTCAGTTGGCTCCATGATGTAGTTGCGTGGAGTATTCTTGGAAAGGTAGTGGATGTTATATGGAGATGATGAGACTGAAAGCATATCGTGTTGCATAGGGTAATGGCTGCGAGGAGTTGATAAAGACAGGGAACTGATTTGGTTTGGGAATTGGATAGTAGAACTGGGCAGGTTTGAATCCTTATCCCCAGCCTTACCTGTGCTTTTGACTTCTTGCTGTGTTGGAAACTGAATTTCCATTTTTACTTACCACTGACCTTCTACCAAACATGTCTAAAAGTCCATGTGCAGATCTGTCCCCATCACACGAGTTGGTACATATTGTTTAGGCGTTTGTGGATGAAATCTCAACATGTCATCAGAAGCATTAAGTCTGAAATTGATTGCGAATGTGAAGATGATTCAGGCTCTGATCAGAACCTGTGTTTTTGTTACATCTGTTAATGTAAGTTAGTATTTCAGCGTCTGCTCCCTCCATTTCTGAATCCTTAGAAAAAAAATTTAAAATCTTTTAGCCTATTTTTATTCCTCAGCACTTCTTTATCTGTTTAATTTTAGGCTGCCAAATAATAACATTCACAAGGTAGCTATTTTCTCTTTTTCCTAATCCAATTTTATTTCTTTAAACTTCTACCCTTTTTTCCAGTGTAGCTGGCCGATAAATCCAAAACCAGCTCTGCTTTTACACTAGGGCACAATGTACGTTCCTTTACAGCTTAGAGTATTAATGGAAATTACTTCTCTCTCCATAGTAAATGTCATCTGTAGTGAGGAAAAAGAAATGAGGGTGACCTCTGGAGCTGAGTTTTGTAGGGGGGGTGTTGAGGTTTTTACATCTGTTATTGATGCTTTCCCCAGTAAACAGGTGTCCTGATTTGTAAAGGCAATAACATATAATAAATCATATCTAACCTGAAGCAGTTGTTTGACCTGAATGTTCATTTTCTTCACAATGTGGTCACTTTATTTCAGTAGTGACAGTCATACAACGTTGCTACTGTGGAGTCTGTCATAACAGTATAAACATATGATTTCATCTGGATAAATTATTGATTTCTGTGTTTAAAGATGAAGAATAAAAGGTCCAAAGAAAGATTCAAGGTCTTCAGGCTTAAAAAAAAAAAATCAAGAAAGGTGGTGTTATATGCCCCCCAAAAAGTGTCAATTGCATCTCCTTTCTAATCTCAGTGAAGTTTTAAAACAGATTGAGAGATGGAGATGTGTAATCTGAGAAGTCAGTCACAGAACTATCAAAAGTATTATGCCAATAGTCAGAGGGAGAGACAATCACCCACAGTGTGGGGAACTCAGGACAAATGTTCTGCTCTTCCTTCTCTGAGCATTTGAATTCACATACCCTATAAGAATGCCCTGACTACTGTTATATAGGGATCTTCTGTGAATTTTTCTGTTGAGTCTGATCCTTTTCTATAGCCCTGCTTCAGTATTCATCAGAGTCTGAAAGCACCACCTTCTCCATTAGGAGTTGGAGTCTTTCTCAGGCTGTGTACCAGGGAGTGCATAAAGAATGTTTTGGTGACTGAGTCAGCTTCTGAGGAGATCTAAAGAGGGGCCTTCTTTCAGTATCTCTGATAAAGAAGAGGTTAGGAATTGCTCTGAGGGCTGAAACAGTATTGATCAAACTCAGGCCTTTTCTGATGACTCTCCTTGATAGATCAGTCTTGACCTCCTGCTTGACCTCCTGCTCCTAGTTTTGTCAATATTGTTTACAGTGGAACCAACTAAACTTTTGGGTGAATTTGAACTCATCAGACAATGACTTTGGGCTGATGTTGCAGCACAAGAAATATTTAACAAAAAGGAAAATTTGCCCATCTATATGCAAGCTATAAGAGAATAAACTGTGGTTATAGCAGCATTACTGTATATACAGTAAAGCACTTACCACATTAACTGTTTCAGTAACCAAAAATCACACCACTCACTAGAAAAGTTAACTCAGGAGAAGAAAAACGACCCTTTTATAGAATAGATACTGATTTCACAGAATCACAGAATAACTGAGGTTGGAAGGGATCTCTGAAGTTTCTTTAGTCCAACCCCTCTTCTCGAAGGAAAGTTTCTTTCCATCACAAACAAGGCAGAGGTATCACAAAACAAGAACTTGCCATTTTCTATTTAGTTCTATCCTGCACAGTTATACAGCATAGTGCAGTCCAGGATGTTCAGCATCTGTAAAATCTGTGCCACTCCATTTTTGCTGCAGAGGGGCAGCAGGCAAGTTAAGAAACAGCTGGATATGTCTGTGTATGCATGTGTGGTTTTTCCCAATGTTCTATTCAACCCTTGACACCTGGGCTGGTGGTCCATATTTTTAAGTGCTTCACCCTGGTGGGGATTCTTCCTTTAGCTTTTGTCACAGTTAATTTTAGGATGGGAAAAAACAGTGGCCTTTGTTTATGTTGTAGTCCGTTTACATCTTAACATCTCCTGTATCCTCTGAGACAGTTTGTTTGAAGCCTTCAGATCTGCAGAGCAGTTCCATACACTTCAGCCTCCCAGCTCTCTTTTCTCATGCCTATACTCCACTTGACCTGCAGGAAAAATAAAAAAATAGGATAAGCTGGTGAGCCAAGGGACGAAAGCTTGTTTGAGATTTGTACTCCTATTACCTTTCTAGGGCTTTCTGCTCCATCTAAGGACCCACCTGGGTCTGAAAAAAAGAATGAACTGCAGAGGCAGGCTTATTGGAGGGTCTGAAAAGTCACTGCATCTCTGTAGTGGAAGGGTTGGCTAAGAGGGGAGGGAGAGGCAAATGGCAGCAGTAAAAAACTGTTTTCACTGAGGTGTGGGAGTCAGGGGCAGGGACCACAGCACAGGGGTTTGTTGTAGAGCCTGTTTGTGCCTTTGGTGCTGCTGAGGGACTGTGTCATTCTGATAATGACACAATGTCAGTAAAAGATCTCTGGACAGAAAAACAAGGACAAGGCATTCAGAAGTGTTCTGCTTTTGAAGAAGACACAAAAGGAACATAATCACTGAAGTCTGTGCAAGTGAAGAGGGGGCAGGCACCGAAACCAGGAGTGTGTAGAGCATTGCTGGTTTCTGAAGCTGGGTTTCTGGCCCAGTTTCTCTATCTCTTACTCACATGAAGTTTTCCTGTGATGCATTTATATCTGGCTGCACATATATATCATTACAAGCAAAACCAACCAACATCTCATATTTAAATTATCTGAATGTAAAAATGCTTTTCAAAACAGTGTAATTTTCCTGTTACCTTTTAGGATTTCTGTATGACTTCTTAAAAACTGTTTGCAAAGTCACCTTGCACTTAATAACTTTAGTCCTATTATTGGAAAGATTTGTCCAGGTTAGTTGTTCTATTAACCTGGGTATAATGATCATGATATTCTTACTGGATGGCAACAGCCAGGAAGCATCAATATTTCCTTTTATAATTAACATAAGTCCTATTGTATGAAGCATTATGGAAATTTTTATTAAGAGCAGCACCATACTTAGGCTGGTAATTTTGCTCTTAAATTTCCATTCAGCTAATCAGAATAGCAACAGCATCTCTGTCAATAAATGGCAGCACAGGAGAAAACTAGTTATGCTCAAAAGCAAACTTTCCCATTGCCTTAAAATGCTGCCAGTTTAGAGGTTAACCCTTAGCCCTGGCCCGGGCTGTTTGCACAGACCCACGGCTGGTACCTCTCACGCTGCAGTGTTTGACAGGGAAGTTGTTCCTCAGCCTAAGGAATCTTACTTTATTTTTGCACAACAACAAAAGAAACCCAAAACCAAAAATCACAAAGGCATTTTCCTGCTGAAGTTCTTCAGTCCAATGGCCCTGACATATTTTGCTGCTCTGTTGTAGAAAATAGAGGAATTTATGAAGTTGTTATTGCTGCATGCCTTCCTCATCACATCGTCACATAGGTCTCTTGCTTGTCACAAACCCTATTGTTATTTGTGTGTTTATTTGTATGAACATCAGACACTTGCGCTTGCTGTACTGCTTCAACAGAGACACTGAAAGCTGCAGCCCCCAGAACAACGCTGTTCAACACAATGGCTTTCAAACTTGTTTCATCTGATTGCTCATACATCTTTGCCAAGGCAATGGACGGTAAAGACATTCAGGGCAGAAAGGTTCAGGGCTTTGGCTGTTTCGTTACAGATAATTCACAGGGAAACTGCCTCCTTTAATTTATTTTTTTACCTTGATAAAATGACAGCCTAAAGTCTTTGACATTCCAGGTCCGATTCCGTTCTCACTTGACAAAGTCACTCCACTGGGAGTAGATTCTGGCTCGCTTTTGACTACTTACTGCTGCTATATGATGTTTGGATTAGACTAATGTGTGGGGAAAGCTTATTTGTTCCTACAGTTCAGGCCATGGGCTAGAACTCAGGCAATCTGAACTCATTCCTGAAACACATTCTGAGCTCTTGTCGCATGACCTTGAATAGGAAACTTAACCTTTCTGGGTTTTTATTCCCTCATTTGAAAACAGAGCTTTGCTTTCTCCCTGATGCCCTCCATGCCTTTCACTTTGTACTTAATGCTCATAAGGCCAGACAACTGTCTCTTACCACGTGAATACACGAATGGAGCCCTGAACTACCTAAAGACCACTATGGTTTTCTGCAGTGACAATGTTAATAACCGGCTGTACAACATACGTTGTTTCTCAGGTACGTTTAATGAGCTTGGGGACCCTGCTGAGGGACAATACCATTAGCATTTTCCACCTCAGCACTGTCGTTTGGTGCAATTCAGAATTCAACTCAGCTGAAATCTCTGGAGGTGAACTTAGCATTAGGATTGTTTTGACTGTTGATGCACCCAAATTAAGGATGCAAAGCTAGTAGTACTTAAAAGCATAGTCTGTATTTTTTCTTGTGATATCTTATCTGTCTTTTGATATCACAAGTAAAGTAGTAATGATTACAAAAAGAAATATCCATCCTAACTTTCAACACACGTGCTGAATCACGCCTGTTTATCTTACTAACACCACAACATTCCTGTTAGTAACACACAGATGAAAGATCACTACACCCCCTCCCCCCTACCGCTGTCATCTGAATTATAATTGCACTTTCTGTGTTACTGATGATGACAAGTTGGTTGGGAGAAATCAGAGCCTTTCATGCATTTTAAATACTCTGCTGATACTCCATGAAAATGTATGAAAGTTGACCTCGCCTCCATGGTGGCACACAGCACTACAGTCTTGTAATTCACCTCCAGTCACACAAGTTGAAGTTTTCTGCATAATCCTGAGAGGCTGTACTTTCTGATTCCTGGAACTCTGAAGTTCTTGTCCTGTAGAAAAAGCTTATAGCTGAGTTGAGCTGGCCCAATTGACAGTCAGAATGAATGATTTGGTGAATTCAATTAACTGTTCAGTGTAGAAAAAAAACATATCAAAAGTATAAAGCTATTTACTCTGATATAAGACACATTTCTATTTGGTTTCTGATTTTAGAAAGTTACGAGCATCTCTGTGAAAGCAGGAGTTTACACATGAAAAAGTATTTCATGTTGGATTTGAATATCTGTTTAAAATTATGCATATGCTCTAAACAGACCTAGACTGAAGGTATTCCATGCTTAGATACTCAATCACAATGGAAATATCTTTGATGGATGTTTTCTGATGGTGACAAGAAAATGCCAGAGGGAAAAGAGTTAATCTAAAGAAAGTGCAAGACATTAATGCATGAATTCAATCCAGCAACAGCAGTGTCTGTCTCTTGCAAAGAGTAATTAAATCCATTATCAACATCTGTGAAGTAGATGCAAAAGTCGGTGCGTAATTGGAGACTTAAAAATTAAATCTGAAACATGGGAACCAAAATTAAAACCCTTGAGCTTTGTTTTCTTGTTTTAATACTTCCATTTAAATACAAATACTGAAACTGAATAAGGAAAATTCATTATTGCAATCTTCTGAGCAAGATTCAGACATAGTGAGAGAGGATCCTGCTAGGTGTGTCTCGCATACACCAGCATACTGAGAGCTGTATAAAAGTAATCAAAATGTAAAAATATTGTTGCAAACTGTGTTGTCTGTTTCTTGATATACCCCGAGGCTGAAGGCTTCCTGGTTTTTTGGAAGCATTCAGGTCTTGTGTACACTCTAGACTTTTGTTCTTTTGGCGAGATGCAAGAAAAATGTGCATTTGGCTTGTGGGGGGAGAGGAGGGGAAGGAGGGAGGGGAATCTTTTGTTTATGCTTAAAAGTCCCCATGACATTTAGTGAGAAAATCCCTTAGAAAACAGTAAATTTCTGATTTACGTTTTAGCATCAAAAGTTGTATAGGCAAAGGGTATAATATGGGGCCTAGGGAAACTTGTTTTTAATTCCCAGGGCTTCTTTTCAGATTAAAAGGAGTACTTGTGTGCTTAGTTTAAAATATAGGAGCTGAATGCAGAGATATCACCACAAGCAGCCAACCTGGCAAATTTCCTCCTTGATGCCAAAGAGTGCTGGCATTAAAGATCTCTTACAATGAAGGCCAGAGGGGCTGCCCAAAGATTGCTCGGTGCTGATTGCATCCAAGTGTTTCGCTCTGGGAGTAATGTGGGGAGTTCTGCGTCTGCCTTAACTGAGCTAAAAGCTTCAGAAAACCCCTATCATGGAGTATCGGACTTGTCAAAATGACAAGGAGAAGCTGGGAAAAGCAGCAGGAGAGATTTTTGCAAGATGTATTTATATACATTAAATTGTTGCAGAACAGAATTTGTCTTGGTAAAACAGCCACTTGCAAATGGCTCTGGAGAGCTGCCTGGACGCAGACGGCTGGAGCTGGTGTACATCAGGTGTGGGCTCTATGGGACTTGTTTTGATTTTGGCTCACCTGCTTTCTCTTCCTGTCTTACTCTGCCTGTGCTCTTACCTGGCACAGATGAAACATTGTAAGTCAAAACACAGTGTCTTTGTTTTCCTGACTTTTTTTCTCTCCTTTCCTAACCTAGAATTTTAAATGTCAGCATTTCAAAATGTGGCATTTTCAGAGAAGTGTTATAGCCTGGATCTTACTGAATGGAAAATGTATTTCCAGTTGAAAGGGTTTTAAAACAGCAAAGGCCAAGACAAATGAAAAAGACTGGGGGAACAGCAGCTGAAGCTCTTCTCCAATTAGATTTTCGGATGTCTCTGTCAGCATCTTTTCTCCTTAGAGAATTTGGAAGAAAAATTGAAATCTAAATCTTGCATGCCTTAGAAATGGCTCCCTTCCCTGGCAGCACCTGTAGACACCATGGGTTTCATGGCTATGGCGAAAATGAAGACAAGAAAAAAACCACTCATTAGAGCATAAATTTTGACACTTGCAGAAACAGGGCTGCTCTAAAATGTTGTCATCCTTTTCATCAGATACAATATGCATATGCGTATTTAAGGTAGCAGAGGAATATACCTCAACCTCAAAATATACTTCAACAGCATGACCTCGAATATACTCAGAGATGATAAAGCTAGCAGGGTCACTATGGTGGTGCAGTTTTAACCGTGTGAACAGCTTTTGTCCCAGCAGTGTGTCTTTACTGAAAAATGTTCAAAGACATAATCTCTCTTTTTTTAGTAACAAAAGATGACTAAAACTCCAGTGATGATGACCTAGGGCAATTGTCAGAGCATCTAAGGGTACTTCAGAGATCTGTCTTTGGTCCTAGTCCAGCACCATGCTTGGGAGAATATATTCCCCCTCTGAAAGTTGTTCAGAGCTGAGGAGCTCTTACATGCTGACTTCTCTCTGCGGAGGCATATCCCATTTGATGCCTTCTGTTGGTTCAAACAGTCAGGAGTGCCCAAGCCACTGCATCATGTTTGAAACTGCATGTCTTTCAAACAACTCAGCTTAACTGAGGACATAACTCTGTACTTAAGACCATCACCTGTGCTCCTAATGGCTCTTCATGAGGACTAGCATGATCCCCCTAGTTTGATCCTCTGTGTAACACAGGTAGGAGCCCTTGCCTCAGTGGTATTTGTCTCAAAGAAGAACGTAAGCAGGTGCTTAAATTTCTAGTAAAGCATCCAATGGAGAATTTGCCAAAAGCTCTGCTGAATGGAGCCCTTAGTAGTTTGCATTGCTCAAGGACCTTTCTCAGGTTTGAGAATACATTATTGGAAACTGCAGATGTTACCGAATTACTAAGAGAAACTCAGTTAAGAACTACCCAAGGGCAACCTGGAGCAGGGTTAACATGCAAGATCCCCATGTTTCTTTCTAAAATTATATTTAGATTGGCCTTCTCACTAATGTCTCAGCACTGCAGGGTTCCTTGGGCCTTGCTGGTGCTCTCAAGAGACCAGGGAGTTGCTTTTGGTACCTTCAAAACACCAGGAGGGAAATGACATGAGGTATCTGTATGAAACCCCAGACATATGCCTCTGTCAAGGGATAGCTTTCCCCTGCCACACCTTCAGTCTGGGATCCTCCAGGACAGAGCAAGGGTTATTTTTGTCCCATCCATTTGGAAGGAATAGAACTTCCAGCAGGGTGCCAGGGCAGCAAAATGACTACAACTTCAGCCTTTAAAAAGAGTGCACCTGGGATATTTGTCGCTTGCCATTCCCGGGTGTAGCTCTGCTCCAGCTGCTTTTCCTTTAGGCAAGCCTCTGCTATTTCTGCATTTGCAACAAGTTATAAAAAGACTGAGAGAACATGAGGAATAAAAACCTTGTGTTACAATTCCCTCTCATCCTTGCTCACACGGACATTTCCCCTTCTGGTGTGAAATCCTCCCTGATGCCAACTGCTGACATGGGTACCTTTTGTTCCCCTTGGGCATCCAGAGGAATGCTTCTCTCTCAAGGGAAAAGAAAAACAACGACAACAACAAAACAATGACAACAACAACAACAAAAAAAAAAAAAAAAGGAAAAGGAAACCAAACCGAAGTAAATTAAATGTCCTTTCAGCCAATTTTATGAACTGCCCTCAGCTATTAATGTGCCGGCACTCTTCGAGACAGAGGCAGCTGGTTCAGCATGCCAGGCTGTGGAGTGAGCTGCTCCACGGCAACAGCCAGCAACCGTGATCACACCCAGCACAAGCATCGGGCAGAGCCACTGAGGGGGACTTTCAGAAGCAGCAAGAATGCTTGAAGTTAAGACAAGGTACTGCATCTTACATGAAAGGGGGAGAATCTGTAGCAGCCATGGATGCTATATAGATCAGTGTAGACCGTGTAATTCAGCTGTCAGAAACTTAGCGTAGGCATACCACTACCTCATGATATGACAAATCTCACAGGTGTTTTGACCTTGTAAAACATAGGTTATTGTTTTGGTGTGTGTTTGGTTGGTTGGTTTACATCACTCCCCTCTTTTTGGGTTTTCAAAGCTTTTTAGGGCTGGGTATCTCTGACGTTTGTTTCCCAACTGTGAATTTTATTTATTTATTTTAATTTACTGTAACAATTATGAAATGCGCTAAATTAGCAGCCCAGGAGACTGATGTCACAAAGTGGCAGTCTGAGTTGTACCACAAACCCACTCTGCTGGGATTATCTCTAGGCAGGAGGAGAAGAGCTTAATCAGCTCTGTCAATTCATTAGCCCTCCCCTTCTGAGGCCCGCATAAAGGGTCCCGCTTAGTGGCAGCAGTGTTGGTAGCTGCTGTGAAATAGATACAAATCCAGCTCATTTTAAGTCAGGCCACTGAACAAGTCATAAGCTGCTGCAAGCTGTTGTTATGTGAGCTGAAGCAGGTCTTTTGACACCCCACCACTTTGATATAGTTGACTCTTCCCTGAGGACTTCTCAGTTTTATTTTTCTGCTTTTCATGGTTCTAAATACAGAGGCTCACAATGTGGGTTGTTCCAAAGACTCCTGAGGCAACCTCAAAAGCTACCTGCTTCCTGAGTGCTTGCAGGGATGAGCACCATTCCACACTGCAGCCCTGCTCTTCACTAGACAGAAACCCAAGGAGCCTGGATGTTTTCCAGATCCCTTAGTTCCCGATGATTAGGAAAGCAGGGCTACAGCACACACCTTGGAGGACACCTCCTTCACAGTGCAGCTGAGTCAGCCTCAAGACAGGGGTCACTTTCTCTTCGCTGACTACTGAGCAAGTTGAAGCGACCAGCTTTCCTCTGGTAACATCAGATCTTGTGATTATCCTTCAGTTGTTGTCTAGGTCACCCCACTGATCCAGTCTTTCTCAAAAACAAGTAGAGTCTATTCTGATCCTTTCTTTTTTCTATCACCACAGGGAGACCTTCAGAGATCCCTCATTCAGGTGGACTTTGGAGACGGCATCGCTGTGTCATATGCCAATCTCAGCTCAACAGAAGATGGGATCAAGCACATCTACCAGAATGTGGGCATATTCCGAGTGACTGTGCTGGTGGAAAACAGCCTGGGATCTGACAATGCTGTCCTCTATCTGCATGTAACGTGTATGTATGTTCATACTCATTGTTACCTTTTGTGGTTCTTTTAAAAATTACTTGTCCGTAGAGATGACAGCTGGGGATTTGCAGCTGGGAGCAGAGAGATGGGATATGGTGAGCATTGGTCTGTCCTCCAGCAGAGGACTTCAGGCTCAGAGGGGCCACAGGTAATAGTGATATTTGTTTTTTAAACCATGTTCAACTTCTAATTTTGGGTAGTCTAATTTGGGACACCGCCTAAGTAGTGTCCAGCCCTTTCTGAAATGCACCTTCATTAGCATGTTTGCACATCCAGAAAAACACAGACATCCAGGATCTTTAATCACTTTTAAAAGCCTTGGTTTTTACTTTGTACATGTGTTTTGCCCTCTAATGAAATACAACCACATCTGGGATGGAAACCAGTGCATTTCAGTCTTCTGTTGTCATAGGAACCACAATCTTGGTGTTAGAAAGTATTATAAGAAAAAATATTATATTCACATTGCTCTTCTGCTGTTCTTTTTAACCTTTTTATATTTCAGCTGTGTGCGGTTTATGACTGAAATATTTCCCATGTCTTTGCATAAAACCAGCAATGTGTTCTTTCATTTTTATTCTAGCACATGCTTATGAACCCAAAGAGGTCAACCTATTACTGAAATTTTGTAACATCCTTAATGGATTTTGTTTGGGCCGTTGTTTTCTTTATATAGTGTGGGGTTATTTGTCAATTATTTATGTCTTCAACTGTGTGCCTCTGTGCCAGATTTACTAAAAAAAGTAAATTCCAAAACTTAAAGTTATGATTACAGAAATACCACTTACCCCCTACCAAATTAAGTCTACATATTGTCTAGATAATTTAGCACATTCCATGTATTTGAACTCTAGTTTTGGAGTTTCTTCATACAGCATGAAAGCAGCTGCCTTGTTAGGGGCAGAGGGCACCCCTTTCATGGTGCACCATTGTATCAGCTGATGGGAGCAGTTGGAGGTATAGCACTAGAGAAGCAGGGGCAAATATCTCCCTGAATGCTTCTTTTCAGTAAAAACCTTTGGTTCATGATCATAATGTACCATTTATGATTCCCTAACCTGATAGATCCCAGTCTGTGGCAAACTTTTCTGTCACATAATCCGCACATCACGTGTTTGAAACAGTCATAATAGCTTGCAAAAATTACTGGACTCATAAATTAGCTTATTGTGAAGCTTGGGGTTTTGATTTGAGGGTTTAGCCTATATCACTTCTGTGCTAAGGCATTCATGCATCAACATAAATTCTCAGCTTTTAGACGGCTACTCATTAATTTATAATTTTTTAAGTGTCACCCTAAGTAGGGTACAGAAAAGGACCTCTGCTCAGAATAGACATTTATACACTTTTGTCTAATTTCTTCAGTTCTGGCGTCATACTGTATTTTGCCTCCCTGTTGTGCTTGGGTAATTACCATGGGAGCTGCTGCGGGCTCTGAATGCAGAAATTCCCCTCCCACTGCTGCTGGTTATGAAAGTCAGCTCAACAGGGGCTGTGGGTTGTTTTCTTTTTTTCTTACTCTTTGTAAAGGTCATCAGAAAAAAATTGAGAAGTATTTTGATGGTTGATATTTTTCATGAGATTCTGACAGCCTTGTTCAAGCAGGTTTTGCAATCATTCGCTGTTTGACAAGAGACAATTCCGTGGGGACAATTGCACATCCCCAGCCTATCTGCAAAGTAATGAGGCCACGTGAAGCAACAACTGCTTTCTCATGCAACAACAAAAAAAAAAAAAGGCAGATGTCCAGCTGTATATGCTGAGCATGACACCATATGGGATGGGATATCCCTTTGGTCAGTTGGGGTCAGCTGTCCCAGCTGTGTCCCCTCCCAGCTTCTTGTGCACTCACAGCTTACTCTCTGGTGGGGTGGGGTGAGGCACAGCAAAGGCTTTGACTGTGTGAGCACCACTGAGCAATACCTAAACATCTCTGTTATCAACACCATTTTCAGCACAAATCCAAAACTCAGCCCCATAACAGCTACTCTGAAGAAAGTTAACTCTGTCCTAGCCAAAACCAGCACACTTTTAAATTCCATTTTCTTGAGACATTGAAGACTTAAGAATTGTTTTGATTGTTTTAGCAGTACGAGGAAGAAATGATATTCAGATGGGTTCAGGTGACTTAGAAGCTGAGTGTATGTTTCTGTATTATGTGTAGGTAAAGCCACCATGGGACTTAAATACTGCGTGATCATTGCAGTGAGGCCCAGACTATACGTGCCTGACTCCCTGGAGAAGGGACAGCTCTAAGGGATATGTCTCATCTTTCTCTACATGACAAGAATTAGGGACTTCAGAACAGGTTGCACACCGAGCATGGTGCCACTCAGACTAGCGAAAGATGTGCTGAGACAAGGATGTACAGTAAATCCAGTCCCCTCCAGAGCCTAACATCCAGATTCACAGAAAGCCTGTTTAAACACCTGCATTGCCACTCAGCTCTCTACTGAGTATTCTGCTTGGGGTGTTTGAGCTTGGCCTTTGGGGAGTTTTGTACAAAGATCTGTCCTTACAATAGTTCCACACCCTATATTGCTGAGATCCACAGAAAAGCAGTGTGCAGCCTGAACATCTGGAGAGTTTTAGCAAGGGCTGCAAACAGGGTGACCCCTTGTTACAGGGTTGAATTACGTAAGTGTGTGCAGCCAGATCTGGACCTTTCAACGCTCTTCCCTACCAGTGGCCAGCACCCTTGCTGAGGGGAAATCTGTAGGCACTCAACCAAGGTGCTTATTATCTCAAATATCAGAACAAAGCCTCAGCCCCGTGCCCTCATTCTGCTGCAGCCGTGGGGCTGGCCCACAGAAGCAGTGCCTTTGCTGCCGTTGGTCCAAGGATCCGGAAATGCAGGTTATTGTGAGACAGGAGCATTTTGGGGCATACTGAAAGCCAATTGTATATAAATTGCTTCTACAGCCAACAGGCTCTCTCTGAACTGTCCTGACAAA
This sequence comes from Rhynochetos jubatus, assembly GCA_027574665.1. Classification (NCBI taxonomy): domain Eukaryota; kingdom Metazoa; phylum Chordata; class Aves; order Eurypygiformes; family Rhynochetidae; genus Rhynochetos; species Rhynochetos jubatus. Next base: position 30,552,973 of record CM050655.1, on the reverse strand, counting down.
TATTTCCCCTGCAAAGTCAGTTACATGTTTGTCTGAAAGCTTTAGAGCAACATCACCTGCCTAAGTGAACCTTTTGAAAAGCTTCTCCCTTTCTCTTCTCGGGGACTTGGATGCAGTCTTTTTGCTGGGGCAGGCAAAGGTCTGTGGTCTCCATGACCCTGAATGAAGCTCAGAAATGAATCTCTTCAAACTTACCTGGGAGAAAGCAGTCTCCTGCCAAACTAAGGGCCTATCTAGAGGGAGCTATCCCCATCTGCTGGTCAGATAACAGCTGAGCACTGCAGCCACTTTGACCTATCAGCTACGTGCACAGAAATAAGGTGGAATTGGCTTGCTTGAGCCATTCTTTCATGTTCTGTCCTAGATGGCATATGGTGGAGGTCCAAGGAGGTGCTGGGCACTCTCTGCAGTGCAAGATCCTTGGAGATGTATTCAGAGCAGCTGTGCAGTTGTGATGGAGCGTATTATACCTTATATGGGCTCCACTGTCACTGCTGTCTCCACATCTGGTGTTAAGAAATTTATTCCTTTAAAAGGCTGTGCTGATATTGGGCATTTGGAAAATATCCCAAAGGATACCAGAGCTGCAAAATACTTGGCTTAGGAAGCTGCTGTTTTTCAGGTCTCAGGGTCTTTCTGAGAGCAAGCACAGCCCAGTCACAGCAATGTGTCTGAGCAGGGGAATGCCATTAAAATAATAAGGGTGAAATTCTGGCTTCTTATGAATTTTCAAGAAGAGAATTAACTGCTGATTATAAAAGGAAGAATGAGCAGGAGTCTGGTCTGTGGCAGGTTTTGGTTAGTGTGATCATGGATAACTCTTAATTGGGCTGCGACTGCATCCCAGAGACAGCTGCCTTTCCGTAACGAGTCAGGAACGCTGGTCATTGTTTATGCTGCCATTGTTTATACAGTCTGATTTGGGACAAGTTTTCCACATCACTGTCTCTGCCTATGTGTGCTGTATAGGGGTACAGAGTGCTTGCTTCAAATGCGTGGTGTTTCTTTAGGTTGAAAAGCAAGGTCTAAGTGGTGACAGATACATGGGATATGTCCTGAAAAATCCTCTCATGAAATACGTAAGATGCTCTAGCAGTGTAGCTCAACTCCATGTGCAATGTAATCTATCCTCCCAAGCTGTGCTCTCTGCTTCTGATCACTGGGGATCTTGCAGAGGTAGGACATGTAGATGTGGCCTTAGTTTGTTTAAGAAACCCATATTCCCTTGTCACATGAGGTTTCATTCTTTTTCTTTCTCTGTCGCTCTTAGGACAATTGCTTTGTTCTCTAAGTGAACAGTCAGAACACATTTTAAAAATTAATCTATAGGACAAGAACACTTGAGGGTACTGGTTAATGAGAAGCTTAACAACACTGTGTGCTTGCAGCCCAGAAAGCCAACTGTGTCCTGGGCTGAATCAAAAGGAGCGTGACCAGCAAGTCAAGGGATGTGATACTCCCCCTCTACTCCACTCTTGTGAGACCCCAGCACAGTACTGGGTTCAGCTCTGGGGCCCCCAAACATAAGAAGGACATGGACCTTTTGGAATGAGACCAAATGAGTGCCACAAACATGATCAGAGGGCTGGAGCACCTCTCCTATGGGGACAGGCTGCGAGTTGGGGTGGTTCAGCATGGAGAAGAGATGTCTCCAGGGAGACCTTAAAGCAGCCTTCCAGTAGCTGAAGGGGCATGCAAGAAAGCTGGAGGGGGGGGCTTTTTACGAGGGCCTGTAGTGACAGGACAAGGAGTAATGGCTTTAAATTGAAAGTGAGTAGATTTAGATTATATATATAAGGAAGGAATTCTTCACTGTGAGTGTGATGAGGTATTGGAACATGTTGCCCAGTGTTCAAGGCCTGGCTGGATGAGGCTTTGAGCAACCTGGTCTAGTGGAAGGTGTCTCTGCCCATGGCAGGGGGGTTGGAACGAGATGGTCTGTAAGGTCCCTTCCAACCCAACCCATTCTACAATTCTGTGTAACAACAAAGGCCCATCTGTCTTCAGAAGATGGGAAATGTGTAACCCTAGGCATAATGTCACTTGTCAAATGAATTATGTTTTGTTTATACTAAAGAAATAAAAGAGCTTATTGTAGAAAAGGAGGGAGTATAAGGTAACATTAAAATGAAGGCACTCAGTGAATAGCTCCCTTCTGACAGAGTTTCAGCTGATATAAATAGATACACCATTGCTGATGTTCACCAAATTATAGCATTTGCATCAGCAGAGATTCTTCATGTCCACTGAAGCCATTTGTCATGCACATTCTTACGCTTTTCCAGTGAAGGCTGTATTCACATAATGGTGCTCTGCCCCTACTGTTTATAATGTCCCTGAATATATGACATTCATGCAGTAGGGAGTCAAATTTTTTTTCAACTCCGGTTACAGGGCTAGCTCCTGTTCTGTGAAAAACAGATTTCAGCTTGCCTTTCTAGAAATTGCGCCAAGCCAAAACATTAACTGTCATGCCACACAGTGTTTTGGTGGACTTCTCTTCTCCAAACAAATGGATATCCCCTCAGTTCCCTTCTCCCCCCAGGCTGACATTTCAGATGGAGGTAGGACTCACCTGCTGGTTCTGTCTCTGCAGGTCCCTTGGAACATGTTCACTTATCTCTACCGTTCGTCACCACAAAGAACAAAGAGGTCAACGCCACGGCGGTACTGTGGCCAACCCAAGTGGGAACACTTACTTATGTCTGGTGGTTTGGGAACAACACAGAGGTTTGTATTCCCTATGGACTGAGATCAAAATAATCCTGGAGGAGCACCCTACCTGAGAAGGAAGGGAAAGAGGGATCTGGGAAAGCTTCTAAATAGTCACACATGCAAGAAAATTATAAACCAGAGCCTGAGAGGCTAATGTTTCTTTGATGTACCTACATTGAAATGTAAGAACTGCTTTGTGTTTGTTGCTGTGACCAAGCTATAGGGTTTATTGCCATTTTGTACAAATTACCAATAGCTTTCTCCCTGCATTTACATCCAAAATGGACACACTGAACCAAACTCTGGAAGAGTTTCTAGTATGTTTTTCTCCACCCTCCCTCTTCAATAACAACAAAACTTGGGAGCTTTGGGTTCTTTTTAGAAAACTCACCTGTCAAACTGAAGCTGGTTTTATATCTGAAACTGTGTTTTTATAGGCTTAGAGTTTAAACCTCATTTCTCTGGTGACTAGCAAGGGAAGAGGCTGCCTTCGGTTCTGTGTCTGCCCTTAAATATGTTGAGCCCAATCCTGAGCCATGTGTGCAAGAAGACCTTGTTAGCCTGTGCTACCAGTAAATAAACTGGTTTCCAACACATCTCCCTGTCTCTGCTCAGATATGAAAATAACATGCACCACATTCTGCTGCCTCGATGCTTGCAGTAGTGGTAAATTTGCACAGGCATTATGACTGTTATTTTGTGTATCTTTGTGGCTGAAGTACCCAGAGACCCTTAGTTTCTCTGGGGAGAGATTCTCATGGATTTTGTAGAGCCAAGAGGGACCTTCAGCCACACATGGTTGTCTCCTGTATAATGCTGGTCAGAGGGTTTCATCAATACTTTCTGCTTTATTTAACTCTTTGTGATGAAGGCAGAACCTGACTATTTGCTGTTGTGGTTTTGCATTAATAATTTCCCTCAGATGTTGGAGAATTCACTGCTTCTCTTTCTTACCTTCTCCCCCAGCTCTTTCCCCACTGCTCATTATCCTGAGCATTACACACATGCACCGTCTCTGTAGTCTGAATTTGTCTAGCTTCGGTTTCAAGCTGTTGGATCTTGTTATGCCTTTGTGTGTAGATTAAAGAACTCTCAGAAATCATCTCCCCCTAGAGGTACTTACAGGCTGTGATTGTCACCTTTTAACCTTCCCTCTGATCTGATAAGTTTGTAAGTGATCAGAGTTGGTCTAACTCTGTTCTCACTGAAGTGAGGGTTTTACTACAGACTACAGTGGGAACAGAGTATGACTCCATATGGGGTGCTTTGAAGATCACACACACAGTTCATTAATAAGCGAAGACAGAAGTTAGGGCAGAGACTTCTGAAAGGGGGCACAACTCATCGATAAACTGGTTTGCACAGCAAAGCAAGCTGAGGGGATATGTGTCCTCTCTAAACACCATCGCTTTCCAAAAGTGATATCTCCACGTCTAAGAGTAACCTGGGGGAAGAACCGAGAAATCTTAATTTGCCTCTTGGTTCTGTCACAACCTCCTTGAGTGACTTTAAATCAATCACTGGCAGCTAGATCTGTGAAAGGAGTGGGACACCTGAGCAGTGAGTGTTGCAGGCCCTCATGTTAGGATCTAGGCCTCTGAGGAGTGCAACAAAGATGGACATTTTAACATGGGATCCAGAACAGCCAGCATGCTAAGTGAGGAGGAAATACTGGGATCTTAAAACTTCCTTTGGAAATTCTAGTACTGTAGCTTTGAGCTTCAGAAGGACACCTCCATCTGGATCCTTGGGCCCTCTCCAGAAAATAGGCTTCCATGTCACAAGGCACCAGTTTGCAAGCTGGAACGGACCCCAAACCATACTAATAGGCTAGAGAGCCAAACTAAATTTCCTTTTCCTTTCCAGCCAAATTAACTTAATTTCTCCTGTTCTGATATATTTGTAGCCACTGATCACATTGGAAGGAAGCATCACGTTCACGTTTTCTGTGGAAGGGATGAACACCATCACCGTTCAAGTCTCAGCAGGAAACACCATTCTTCAGGACACAAAGACTATTGCTGTGTACGGTGAGTTCTTCCCCTTTCATTTCACACAGGATTCTCCATAGGCAAAAGCTAGAGAGCCAGGTTAACTGGCAGCAACATGAGGTCTTTATTCCAGGATGGAGTAAGATAATGAACTCAGTTCCAGTGTTATCAGTTCTGCATAACATCTCTGAAACACACTGACTGACAGTAGTCCAGACTGAGATAATTGCGAAACATTGATTGCCTTCCCAGAGCCCTCTGTATCTATCGCTGTCTGGTCATCCTACATGATTGTCAAAATGTTAGGTCATTTTGCAAGCTGTTTTTCCCCCTTCTTGGCCAGTAGAGGCCTCTTAACTCATGCAAAAGCTATGCAGCTTGAAAGATAAGTCAGTGCTGTGTGTTGCAGTTCTGTACATAAATCTGTACTGATTTGATACTGTACTCAGACCTCAGAAGTAGTTAGGGCACATAAATATCATATAGTGTAGATGTAGACTAAGAACCACTGGGAATCCCGGTTTTAGCTGTTTATATGAAGCACATGGTCTTAATCATCAGTGTGGGTATCTTTGTTGACAAAGATTAAGAAGTATGTTTTGCAAGGCTTGTCATCTCCCCACCTTTATCCCTCTCTCCTTCCAGTTAAGATCTCAAGTGCTTGGGGTATGTCTGTGAGAGCACAATCACAGCCTCTTTCACAAGCCTTGCTCACTTGAGAAGTCAAGCGTTTCAATTACCTTAAATCCCAACACAGCTCTTTTTCCAGTGCAGTTCATCCACTGAAGTAAGGACTGATCACCCTTTTCGGTTCCATGACACTCGAGCTGTCAATCTCTCAGATTCCCAGAATCTCTGTGTGAATCTCTCAGACACACTGCTGGATTCTCTGGTAGTCTGTGCATCACCTGCAGATCGATTAAGCAAAACATGTGCTGCAGCAGGTTTCGCTAGGTTCTGCACACTCGTTTGGCATTAAGGCATTTCACAGTCTTTACCCACCACCATATCGTTGTATCTGCAGAGCACTTTCAATCCCTGCGGTTATCGTTCTCTCCGAACCTGGATGACTACAATCCAGATATCCCAGAGTGGAGAAGGGACATCAGTAGAGTTGTCAAGAGAGCTGTGGTGGAGGTAAGCAATGTGCATAACCTGCATTACAGTGGTTCTGATTTCTGCTTTGTTCCTGCATTAGGACTGGATCAGCTGTTCTCTCAAGGCATCTCTCTGTTTCTACCAGCTGTAAAAGTGGGCTAGACTAGTGTTTGAGGCCAGAATCCTAAATTTTAGACAGGTGAAATTATCCTATTTTATGAAAATCTGATGCTCAGTCAACCTTCAGTTTATCCTTTTTCATGACAACGGATTATGTGGATCATTTAGGAGAAAAGGGCATACAGAAAACAGTTTACTTGTACCTGCCTATAGCTGCGCAAATGTCTTTACTGCTGCATAGAAATTCTTACTTCTTTTACTGCTATTTTTATACAGCAGTGCAAAGTAGTGCTATTCTAATGGAATTACAAACATGCCATAAGAAACTTAGGAGACCAAATAGAGAACAATTTGTACTACAGAGAAGAGCACCACAGTAAGTGCTTTATGTCTTTCACATAACATGAAGTTCATGGGTCAGGATTGGATGCTATTTTTCCCATCAACACTATGGAGAAGCTCTGAAGTTCCTTCTTTAACTGTGGGAACAGAATGTCATAAAAATATTCTTGTGTGGCTGAAGATTTGGGTTTCAAACTGAGAGGCTAAGAAAAGTTAGAAGAGACAGCTGGGGTTTCTCAGCTCAGTAGAAAAATAGTGAAAAGAACTGGTTGAAACAGGGCTTCAGCCTTTTTTAATAAAAATACTCAGATTCTAAAAGGATGAAAGGCTGTAGATATTATTAGCAATCTTATATGTTGATGTGTGGCATCATCTGTGCAAAAAGACTGGAAAGACACTGTGTGCTGATCAGGTGCACACAAACTTGTCTGGATTGCTTCTGGGATTTTTTTTTCTTCAATTTCCTCAAAAGGCAGGAGGAGGGGAGGAATGGAAAAAAGAGAACATTTTTCTGGAGCTTGTTCTTCTGACTTATTTATGTCTGTATCAAGTATTCAAGGATCCATTTATCTTCAGGATGAGTTTTCAGAATATAAACAACTCAATAAAACAAAATCAAGCCATAAAAATAGGATTATAAAACTACAGTACCAAGGCAACAATCCAAAAGCAGAGCAGTGAAAACACAAAAAGTCTTTTTTGTTGTTCGGGTTAAAAAAAAAATTAATAATTGATAGCTAATTATCCCTCTTTATATAGCTAAATTATTCACCTTAAACAAGCCTTTGTGCAAAGTTCCTGTAAAAATTAAAGATAAAGCCAATAGATTTCTACAGCAATTAAGTAAAGTGTATAAAAATCAGTTGAATAAATAATTCAATAGGAAATTATAGCTGTGCTATAGAATTTTTATGAACTTCTATTAAAGTATTACATTCTTACTACAGAGTACCATAGGCTGCGATAAAAACTCTGCAAAAGAACTTACATTTTTCTACTAAAATCTGATCTTCTATCTAAGTAGGGATAATTTCACATTATCATAAAATATCCTATTTTGTATTATGATCATAATTATTTGCTCACATCGTTGATTTGGAGTCCTGTTTCTGACTTTTGATGAAGAAGACAAGAATTAAGTCAGTAGATCAGCCCAAAGCTTCCAGACAAAAAGAAATATAATTCCCAGCCTCAGAAAATTAAGAATTCCCATTAACTGGTAATACTGTCTTTTCTTGACGTCTTAGAGCAACCTGTTAGGCAAGCACAGATAACGCAAGCCAGAATTCTTGGAAATAATATATGAGACTTTTATATGGTTGTAATTTTTTTTCTAAGCCCACATTAAAGAAACAACAGCAACAAAACTGAGTGCTTTTCCTTGGCGCGCAGAGGTGGGGAATGGCTCCCTTTTCATAGCTCCACAGGGTATTCCCTGGGCTGTTAGCAGTCACACATAGGATAGCCACAGAAGTAGCTCAGGTAATGATGATTTGTAATCTATTTTGCTGACTCCTTGTCCTTCGTCCATAGTTTCCTTCAATGAGCAGCTGCTGCAAGTCTTTGTTCCTGAACTACTGGGGAGAAGAATTCATGAGTTTTAGGTCTAATAAATGTCTGAGAGGTTTGCAAGCCCTGACTGCAGGGGAAACTCTGCTGTGTCCAGCTGCTGTGGTCTGCCTTTATAACTGAGGGGCTTTCCCCACCCCGCCTCTTTTAAAAGAGGAGAACAACTCCACCATCTAGTTGTGTAATGTCATGGTAACAGCAGCTGAAACCCATGACCAGAGATGACCCTGGTAGTGATGCACTACCAAGGCACCTTTTTTCTGAATTTTGGCTAATGTGTGTCCACAGGGGATTCAGGTTTAAACTGGTTGCTTCAGATTTTCAGACAACAAGGAAAAGAAATAAAATTTGCAGATTAATACTATCTGCAATATCTAAAGGTAAAGAAAAAGGTTCTCATTAACTTGTTTCACCTGCCCAGGACATGAACTATAAGGATTTGTTTGGCTTTTGGGATTCAAACTTGATTCATCACCTTCTCTCTCCCCGAATTTCCACAAGGCTTTTAAGATGTTTCGGCTAATCGCACCTCTAGAGTGCAATTCTCCCCACATACCTTGTCCTTTAACATGTGGCTTCTTACCATTGGCTAAATGAAGAGCCTCAGGGACTAACTTGGCATAGTAAGATAACTTTAAAATAGCTAAATTTACACAAAGCAAATCATACCATATGCAACTATTAGTTACGAGCACCTTTTAGCATGTCTGATTATCATTGATGCCGTAGGACCCTGCATATTTTACTGGAGAACATGGTAAAATAGCTTAGATCAGGAAATCATTAATCCCTTTTTACCTGCAGTAGATTTTAACAAGATTCTCCCTGTTGTACCAAATAAACCCTACATCATTTGTATATGTACTGTGATGCCTTAGCAAAGAAGCTGTCAACATTCAGTGCTATCCCCACTGTTTATCTGTCCATTCATTGTCCATGTATCAGGCAACAGGTATTTCAAGCAAGCATATTCTGGTCGCAGTGCTCCCCGGTCTGCCCACATCTGCCGAACTCTTCATTTTACCATATCAAGATGCCACAGGAGAAAATAAAAGAACAGCAGCAGACCTAGAACAGGTATTGTGTCCATTACTTAGAGAAGTGTATGTTTATGCATCTGTGTGTGTATATATATGGGATTTCCAATACAGGTTGGAACAAATAATTGTAGTACAAATGCACCTGATTCACTGAGGTTTAAAAATGACTGTGGTACGTGCTACATCCTCTTTGGTTTTTTTGTTGGGTTTTGGTGGGTGTGCATTTTTTTTGTTTGTTTGTTTAGTTGGTTGGATTTTTTGGGGTAATATTGGGGTTTTTTTTCCTCCCAAATACTGGAAACAGGCTTTGGAGCTGTATTTAGGAGTGGATAGAAGTGGAGACTCCCATTTGGGTTTCCTCAGTAATGTTAAATCAGCATAAATTTGTGTGATATCATGTCTCTCCCTTTGAAGTTCTGTTCTACTTCATGGCAGTAGAAAGAAAGCAGAAAGGCTTTAGGATATGATTCCTGCCATCACGAACTGAATTAGCCTTATAAGGCAAAGGTTATGAGGCTGTCAAGAGTCTAGAAAGCACAGGAGGACAGAGCTGGGCGGTAGACCTGAGCAGTTCAGAACTTCATTACTTTAAGGCACAGGGATGGGGTTGGATTGTCTGCCTGCCCTCTTCATGATGCTGACAGTGGGGTTCAGGCAGTATGGGTTGTTTTCTCTGTGTAAAGCTGAAGCAGGTTATAACCAGACGACTGTGTCTCCCTGTAGACCCAAAAGGTCCTGCACACCACGTGGGCTAGCATGGTTGTGACTAAAAGATAAAACACTGTGCTGGACAAAAATCCTGTATAACTCTGTTTATTACCTCAGATTCCAGGGACAAAGATAACTAGCCCTGAGTGAAGCACCACTGTACCTCTGCCTCCCCATATAGCATGTCTGTGGCTCAAGCAGACATACCCCACGTTGGTATGGGCTGTATCAGAATTGGGTAGAGGGTGTCATCAGCTCACAGATATCAGCATCAGTGCTACAGTGAAAACCTCAGCATTACTGGATGCCTCCTATTCCACTGGATGGCACAAGGGTTTTAGCATTTCTCCTTGGATTTGTCCCTCAATTTGTGAATGAAGTCTTCCCCTCAGTCTGTGTATCAACAGTATCTTCACCTTCTCGTATTCTTTTTTTCTAACAGGCTTTTCGTCTTCCTGACCTGTTATTGGCTGTTTCAATTGCCTCTTGCAGTGGTCTGAAGCCTTGTTAACTTAGCTGTGGGCCTCAAACCATTGGGTCACCCATATTCTTAAGCTTTCCCTTGCTCAGCATCCTTAGCCATCATCTTTTTTTGACAAATTACTTTCCTCTGCAATTTTCACCACCCATGTAATAAACAAAAAAAGATGAGATTTACTGCTCTGCAAAACCTTTCCTTCCTTTTTTCTGTCATCCCCCTTCTCCTTTAGTCAATCCCAAATTGGCAAGGAAGTCAGTCCATAAACGTTCAAATTTACATCTGACCCAGCTCCCCTCCGGCACTCCGCAGCTTATTATATTTTGCCAGTTACTCCCTCTCTTTGTCCCCTTTTTTCCTCCCTGTAAAAAACGGAGTCTCTGCGGCTGTGGAGAAAGGAAGCCCTGACGCTGCCCTCATGACCCTTTCTATGGACAAGAAGAAATGTCATTTTCAGTGGGACTCCAGCAACTTCTCTGGCATCCTGCAGGGTCCAAACACTAACCTTTGAGAGAGAAACTATTTGCCATTTGCAGCCAGCGGCTTCTTGTGGAGAAGTATCTCCCTTGCTCACATTAGGATGATCAGAATGTTTTTCTTACTAGGCTGTGGGTACTGCATTCCCTTTCCTAGTTACTCCAGTAGAAAATGACATTGTTTTCGGTGGGAACTGTCTAAGTAGGGCCCTGAAAGGTGTCTCCACGCTCAGCTCTGAAGGATATTCTGATACTGTTCCTGTTTTGTCATCCGTTTGGGCTGTAATCCTTCACCATGTCTTTCCCAAAGTGTTTCAGAGCTCATTCAACAGCTTCTCCCTGTGCCTGAAGTCACTGGGATTAGTACTGGGAGCAGATGTTTCTGCTGATGACAGCTTAAATTGCTTCCTTAGGTACTTTGTGATGTAGAGTGTACTTTTCTGATAGGAACAGAAATCTATTTTGTGTTCATGAGCAAGCAACAAGCTATTCAAAGGCTCATATGTGGGTTTGTGTGTTTGCAGGTGCACACCCAAAGGAGTTATAGTTATGGATGATTTTTTTCTAATTTGGAAGATAAACTTCAAAGTATGCAGGAACAAAATGGAAATAATTTGCACAAATGCTGCAACAGAATAAGGTTTCTTAAGGAAGCACTTAATTCATTTATTCATGCTGTCATATCACATGTGGAACCTGCTCTCCAGACCTGAGACTCATGGTGAGCCTTTCCAGAGGCACAGTGACGAGTATTTTCTGTCCAGCCGCTCTCTGGTTTCTAGGTGCATAGTTCCCACTGACTTCAGAGGCAGCTAGATGTCCACTGTCCCTTTAAAATCTAGGTCTTAGTTTCCCATTTCTCAAAGTCTATAATACTGCTTTGTGCCACTCATATTTCATGAGTCTAAACACAGTACACCATGAATTATTGGGTACAGTAATAGTGGGACTCTGGAAGTTGTCCTAGGCCTTGCATCACGCTTGACAAATATACATGTCCATGCAGTTTTCCATCAGGGTGGTTCATTTGTGTCTCGTGCTTTTGCTGAGACTACGGTTAGATGGTAGATATCATTTTCTCCTTGAGCTGATGTACCACTCTCATTCAAGTGCTCCAATTTTTTTTTTCTGTGTGTGTATACACAGTACCAATTATTGTCATATCTGTTTGCAGATTACATTTAGAAGTGTGGACTCTGCATTCCTGATATTTCCCAAGGGACACTAAAGTACCTTTTAAAAAGTTTTACTGCTCTTGACAGCTGAAAAAACCCCACTATGTATGAGGCTGGGGAACTTTTCTCAATGTACTGCATCGGACAATTCCACCCAGTACATAAATACAGAATTTTTGAGGACTTCAGATTATGTGATCCACTACACTTTCTATAGTCAGTGTAACCTTATTCTTCACAGCTTCATAAAAATCAAAAGGCCTTTTTATCTTGCAGAATCACAAAACATTTTGCATATTCAAAAAATCTTGTATTTGACCTGAATATTGTGACTTTGTTTCTTTTTTTTTTAATTGGTTCCCCTGCTTAATTTCACAGTAAGTAAGGATAGACTACTAACCTGCTTAAAAATGTAGAAATAATTGGCAGTTGTAAAATGCTGCTGTTTGATTTGCATGCTGTCACTGCAACAGCACTAAAATATCCCAAATCTTGCATAAACAGCCACCTGGAATTGCCATTGGCCACTTGGGCTGGCATGCAGTTTACACCATCTTTATGGACGGGCTTGGTGAATGGGATGATTACAGAATTCAGATCTGCCACTTCAAAACCAACAAATTCTTTGTCTTCAATGAAGGGAAAACCTCTAATTTCAACTAATTGTTGAGTAATTTTTAGTTCTAATCAAATTGAAAATGAATGGGCGGTAGGAAGATATTCTACTTAGAATTCAGTAGAGGGCAGTCATACAAAAACACAGATACGATTACTCAATTTCAGTGTATGCCTTTGCTCTGTAGGAAGATTCTGAAGGGGTTTACTTTTACTTCTCCATTCCACAAATCATCTTCTCTCCGTGTTGTTGGCTAGTGGAGGCTTTTTGTCAAACATAGCAAGTGTGTCTCCTATTAGTCAAATGTCATGTAAGATAGATGAGAATTCTAAAGTGATGTTTTCATGCATTTCCCTTTAGTTCTCTACTGCATGCTTTTACCTGACCTATTCAAAATAACCATAAAAGCAGAATACAAATACAAAAAATACAAAAGCAACTAGTTAATGACGTTTGAGGCCATTAATCTTTTCTCTGAAAAGAGCTATCAGCAACATAGCAAGCATGATGGAGTCTGGCAAATGGCAACACCAGCTGGTTGGTAGCCAACTGCGCTCAACATGTTGCAGCTGTGGCCAGTATCTGTATCCAGCCAAAGAGCTGAAAACGACATGGATGACTGAATATCAAATGAGCAGTGATGAACTGAAGAGACAAAATACCTCTGGTGAATTCAGGAAGCCTGTATGTGTATATGTCTTTGGATTCTTTCCTTAAAGTCGATTTAGTTTTACTTCTGCTTCATTGCAGCTGATGGAGCTTCTATCTGGGGTTTTTTTAATACCTTTTTTTCACCCACACTCCAAAGCCTCAGTGTTTTAGCATATTTACTTTCACCACTTTTCTTTCCTCTCATGTATTTCAGATGTACCTGTCACCAAAATATTTTAGCAAGAAGTTAAAGGCAGCGAACACCTTCGAATCTTACAGAAAATGGTGCCAATCAGTCCTGGAAATTAAATTCCAGGAAGAGGGGTAATCATCTAGTGTTTACTAGGAGAGATTATTTAACATATGTACCTTTGTATGCAGATGGAGTCTTCCACTGGGTGCTTAGGGAAGGTTTGGACAGGATTTAAGAAGTAAAGGCAGGTAGGGAGAGAATGCAATAATATGACCCTGAAGCCCTTCTACCAAGGGCTTTTTTCCTTAGCCAGCTTTTGGTGATCGTGCGCTGTGTAAGAGGCTGTCTATATATTCTTGTCTTAACGTCTTAGAGTTAACTCCTACCGTGTAACGATCAGCCCTCTCGCCTTCTCACTTATTGCTCCATGTACAGAGCAGCCCTTGATTATCAAGGCACCTTCTCGTCACCTTTGTTCGTCTCAAGTGAATCCTGGCTTTTATGTCCAGGTTCTCTCGAGGTTCATATCTGCTGCTCAGTTCCCGTCCCATAGTAGCAACAGGAATGTCCTCCACCTTGGGCTCTCATGGTGTCTCTGAATACTAACTGCAGCTTGAATTTTAGCTTCTCTCATTAAAAGATCTCAAGTTATTGCTGCTGGACTCTGTAAGTTAGTGATTATGCTGTTTTCAGTGCTAATGCAAGCAAGCTTTACACGCCTCATGTGAAGTAACTAAGTTTATGCAGGGCGAGTGGCACAGTTTAAAGTAATCCACATTTGCCCTGACTCCTCACTTTTACAATGCTGGTTCAAGTTGCTTCCTACCAATCAATGTGCATAATTCTTTCCTTAGTTGTTTATTGATTTACTCAATGAATTGAAGTGTAGCACTCATTAGTTGAGATCCCTACACAGTATCTCTAATATTATCTAGATTCTTAGCTATTACGTACTGGCACAGTTGAATCACATTCAATTAGTCTAAACCAATTTACACCAAAGGTTTCCAAATTCAGTAAGGGCATAGGAAAATGCCCTTCTGAGTGATAATTCTGTTTCTTGGTGCACATGGTTCCTTCACAGTCCTAATTCTGACAAAATGCTAAGAGAAGCCAAATTAATTTTTGTTTTGTTCCATTTTTAAATTGGAATCTCTTTTTTTTCCTTCACAAATTGTCTGTTATTATTATTCATTATGTGTCCTTTGATGAAAAATGATATATGAAGAACGGTTTCTATTACTGAATTATTTTTTCACATCATGCTTAATTCTGCAAATGAAGCAGATAAAGTCAATGAGGCTCAGTTAAGGACCAAAACTAATTCTGAAAGCTAATTATTTTCACAAGGGAGACTCTTGAAGACTATAAATTAGGAGGTTGCTATTCTAAGAAGTTTTGTCTTCAGCTGAGTTAGTTGCATCTCCAGCAGTGAGAGGGAAACAGGGACAGGCCTGAGGCCAACCTGTTCCCCAGCTGAAGTTCCAGCTCTTCAATTGGAGTTGCATAGCTATTTTTGAAACAGGTCAGAGGAAGCTTTGATGTTTTCTTATCTGCTTTTTAAACAAAAATGCATCCATGATACCACTTTGAATACAGAAATAAAGGGAGACACAAAGTGTTTCCCATTGAAACCTTTTCATTACCTCAGTGACTAAGATAAGACTTTGTGTGGAGATTTAGTTCAAAGACATTTTATTAAGATTGTAAACAAATTGAATGAGGCAGAACCACTCCTAGGTTAAAGTCTGATAAACTGTGATCCACTGAGCTAGAAGTAGACTTGATAGAATAAGAAAGACAGAAGAGCCACTTCTCCAATCTCAAGGTGAGTGTCTTGAGTGATCTACAGTTCACAGATCCCCCTGGGACCATATGAAGACCAGAAACATCATCAGGTCCAACTTTGGAGAGCAGTGTCCAATCCCAATGTGAATTAGGTCCTTTAGCTGTGTGTAACCTACCCATTGACCTCAAACACTACATTTGTAAACTATTGTGTACGATTTCTATTTCAGATAATTTTTAGAAGTACAAAATTTTACTTCTCTATACTGTATGTCTGTTTTGAAGAGAATCTGACTTTCCATGTAAGGAGAAACAAAAATATTGTACTAAACAAGCAAACATTTTAAAAACATGTCGGAATGCATCTGTTCTTCCCACAGAAGTATATGTCAGGAATCTTCAGAACTGCCTGAGGAAGGCAGATGTCTGATTCTCACAAGAACTTCTGGTGCTTTTGAAGGTCTCAGGCTGTTACTCATTTTTTTTCACTTGTTCGGATTCTATATAGACCCAGGCTAAAAAGCTGCACCCAAAAAACCCCTGGGACAGCATATAATTAATTGAGCCAAGGAAATATGCTGTATACTCTGAGCAGCATGAACAGTTACTGCCTGTTTTGACATTTTGCATATAGTCTTGGAACATTGATGGTTATTTCAAGCTTCTGCTGATACACTGATGTTTTCAGGCAGAAATATTTTATTCTGAATTGCATTTGTACAGGATGTAGTACAATGAGGTCCCCATTCATAATCAGGCAGCAATGCAATACAGCAATAATAAACTTCAGTTGTGACCGTTTCTCTCTGCCTGTATTTTTCTTACTACTTTACTCTTACTGTCTCTCCCCTGCCTACTATTCCTTTTCATCAGCTTGCCAGACAAGAATGTTGGGTGAGCTTTCTCTCACACACTCCACTTGCCAGTGCTGTCATTTTTCCCCTCTTCACACTGTGCTGCAGGAGTCCTCAGGCAGGCCAGGTGAGATCCCAGTGTTCCTTCATGTCACTGGTTCTAAACAAAGGCTCTGGTCCCTTCTCAGGCTGACTTTCTCAAGGTTCTCCGATTCTTCCATTTCTTGTCCAGATCCTTGATGAAACCATTCTCCATTACCAGACAGCAGCATTTGCCAGCTGCGTTGTCAGTTATACATCACATAACTGTGATGTATGAAAAAGCCTTTTTTTGCATAGGAGCATACATCACATATGGTTTTTACCTCTCCTGTTTCCCTGACCATTTTGAGCAGCTATCACAATGTGTTGTAGAGGAATGGCACTATGTGGTTGGCTCTTCTCCTCATTTTACTGTCTTGTGGTTGCTTTTTTTCCATAGGCTCAGCTGCTCCAGCAGCATCAGAATGTCAGAGCACAAAGGAAGATAATTTCGACAGGAGTATGGAGGAGAGTTGTTAATGGCCAGGATGATATTTTTCCCTTTGTTTCCATGATCCATTAATGTATCTGGTTTACGACTTATAAAACTGCATCTGTTGCTCCACTTTTAGATATGAAATATGCTTTATAGTTGTCAATCTTGGTTATTAATATGCTAAAACTCTTAAAGAGGCATATAATTTCCTTCCCAGGCTTTCTTCATACACTGCACATCTTTATGTCACCATCCCTGCCACTCTGAGATCACCAGATGGCTCTTTGTAAGCAGGTGGTATTTTTTCTTGCTATTGGAAGAAATATATTTACTGCTCATTCTGGCACTCATGAAAAAATTGTAAACTTTAATGAGATATATTAAAAAATATAAATAAAATGCCTGTAAGAGTTATTGCCAAATTGATATTGAACCAAAGGCACCTATCGAAGGGATCAGCAGCCAGAAATGAAGTGTACAAGCCAGGAGTATTGAAAGAACTATTAACAATGTTGAAAAAAGAAGAGAGGCAGATAAATCTCATACTGTAATGAATGATAGCCAAGGAACACCAATCATATCTGGGTAGCATTTACTGAAATAACTCAGTGACAGAAAAATGAAGAACGTGAAAAAGATGGTGTAAAAATTATTGGAATGTTCTTTTTTTCTGACAATTTTTCATTAATCTTCAAGATGGAATAAGGATTTATTTAAAACAAATTAAATTAAGTGGTGAGCACTAGAATGCAGTTCCTCTAGATCTTGGTATGGCTGTAAAAACAGAACGTTCTCAACTACATGTTAAGAGTTGTGGGATGGGTTGGGTTTTTTTCCAGTTTTCCAATCACCTAATAAACCAACACACGGAACAGCGGCTATGCTCAGTTGGAAAATTGCTCAGTGATGTAAGAAAATGTTAAATACATGAAACATCTAGCAAATGAATATACAAAAGCCACACAACAAATTATCAACCTCATGTCTATAGACTTCCATTCCTTGATTAATCTATTTGGATTTTTTGCTTTTAATGGCAACATGCCTGGAATTTCTTGGATATTATTAAGAGTGATATGGAGAAAGTGGCTCTAGGCATATTGTGCCAAACTGGCTTAAAAAATTGAATGTTTACCAACAGATTGGGCCGAAGCTTGGCTTCTTTGCTGTACAAATACAGATTTTTATGGGGTCTTATCTCAGCAAATGCTCATCTTTTCTGTTGTGTCCTTTAAGAAGGAATAGCCTGCTTCATTTTTGCTGGAGCTCTATTGTTGTCATTAGAGTTATGGTGAGATAAGTGATCTAAAAGCTCTGTGGAATGTCTGTCCCATGAAAGAGAATATAAAAGCACACTCTCTTTCTGTGTAACCCAAAAGAATAGATGGAACATCCATTTTCTTCCAGATTTGGTCAGGTTTTGTTACATAAGGATTGGGGAGCAGCTGGCTTGAAACTCAGATCTGGATGAACTGAAATTTGGGTTTAGGACTTGAAATTTCAGTGAGAACTGGTGTAAGAACTTAAACTATTTATTTTGATCTAGGTATATCACCTGTTATGAACATACTCTAAGATCATAGAGCTGGCCACTCAATGAGCAAAAATGTATTTGTTATGAGCAAGTGAGTGTTAGTTGAAATGCTTTTCTGGGGCTTAATTCCCTTTTGCTGCTCGGTCACTCTGGCAGAGGTGTGACAGGGCAACTTGTTGCTATCAGTCATTGCTAGCTGTAACCAAACTACTCTGGACATAGTTTGGCAGGTATGTTCAGCTTTCACATGCTCCCTCTTTGTCAGGTGATAGGAAGTTGCACTTGGAAAGTCTGGTGCCTCTGCAAAACCTTTTTGTTTGTAGGAAGCTCCATTTCTTACCCACCCACTGGCAATCTAAACCAATGATCATGAAACAGATGCATTTAATATTTTTTCCTTTCTTCCAGATTTCAGAAAGACTGATTCAGAAACTGAACCAAAACCTGGTCCATTTTGAGTTGAAGCCAGGGGTTCGAATCCTTGTGCATGCTGCCCGTTTAACAGCAGGTCAGTATTCTCTTTCTGTGTACACCCTCCCTGTTGCTCTGCACAGCAAGCCATATATTCTTGATGGTAGTAGTGTGCAATCAGCTGTATTTTAAACACTTATTTTTATGTCACAATAACAACTCAGTGTATGGGCAGACTTTAAAATGCCTGTTCCACCCACTCCTTTCTTTATCATGCCAAAAAGATAGAGTGTCTTTTGCATTTACAGCTTATCCTTTTGTTTACTTATGTGCAAGAATTTGCTGTTGTTGTTGGAAATGCAGTAGAAGTGGAAATGTGCACTTCTTGGCTGCCTCTGAAATATTCAACAGCTAAGCAGCACCATGGCGTATTCAGCCTGGATCACACAGTGCAAAGGTTACCAGCTAGCCTTGGATATATTCAGATATTCTAGAGTCAACAAACATTCAAAGCAGCTAAGCACAGTTCAGAAGTTGTTCGGCAGCCTGAAAGACTAGAATCAATTTACATATGCACACACATAAGATTAGGCAGTTTGAACTTCAACTAATCCTATCTAAAAATGAGCCATCTCCAAAGTCCTGATATTTAATTACATGCGTCTGTCTATTCTGTATGCTAAACCTTCATTTCACAGCACAGGCCCTATTTAACTATTACAAGAGATGGGATGAACAAATCCGTACTCAGGATTCTTAGGAATTCCTTTTCTCTAGCAGCTGCTGATAGTTTTGATGAGTTGGTATCGGTTTCTTTTGCTACCTTGCAAACTAAAAGCCTCAGTTTACTTGTACCAGCAAACTGCTCTACAAAAAGCTTTTTGTGGTATGAAGAGGTGTGCCCAGACTGGTGTCAGTCCATGTGCAGCCTGGCCCATAGAGGGAAGGAAAAACAGACTGTTAATAAAGGGTATAATGTGACTGCATTTAAATACCCCCAGAAGAAAGCCTTGGTATTTACAATATTTCATTTTTCCTAAGCAGACCTTACTAATATCTGCCCTTGGAATATTACTGCATGTTTTTGCATTCATTAGCTGTAGAACAGATGATCAGATCCTTGCTTTTAGACATGTTAGTACCAAAAGCATAAAAAAGCAGAAATGCAGCACAGCTGGGTAATCACTAAAGAAAAAAAAAGCACAACAGCTTGAGAAGTCAGTTTTTTTATTTTTCTTTTCCACTGTAAAATGTTAAAAAAAAATGAAATAGTCATATGACACAGAAGAATTGTGATCCTTGGTCAGAATTTTCAACAGAGACCAGCGATACTATACGTACTTTCAGAAAATGTTCAGTGCCCAACTCTTAAAAGAAACATCCCTGAAAGCATCTTAATGTGAGCTTCGAACTTGGGAGTTACCTGCAATTGCTCATCATGTTTGAAATTTGTTTCGGGGAATTTACTCTGCCAATGCATATGGTTGTTTTCCATTTTTGTCAGTGTTCATTAAAGTCAAGATCAAATCCCAAATGAACATTTAGACATAACTACTCTGGCCCTGAATATCATGTAAGACTTCTCTAAAAAATTATAGTTAGAAAGAAACACATTAGATATTCCTGGGAAAGGCTTATCTTTACCTCTTGCTACTGAAGGGACATTCCTGATTTCATGTACTGGAAACAGATGATGCTTAAATTCACATCTCCAGCCCTACCTTTAATACAAGATGAATCTGGATCCAAGTTTTGAGCTGTATGTAGGAGCCTCCTGCAGCTTCTTGGAGAGGAATTTTGGGCATCTCTGCATGAGGGAGTGCACAGGGTCCCCAGCTGCTCCATCAGTGCTCAGAGCTGGCCAAAACCTGCGTAGCTCCAGTCCCAAAGCCAGATAGTGAAGGTACTGTAGCACTTTTCTAGGCTACTAAACGTTGTATGCTGCCCTTAATGAACCAACAGGCAGGGTCTATCAGTGCATCATACTGCCGTGCTAATTAACAGCGTGGCCTCCGGGCACGTGCTCGCCTACTTCTTGCTAGCTCAGTCTGAAGCAGAGGGTGCTCAACTCAGACATGATGTGTGAATACATGATCTTTGCACTCACCGAAAACTCACTTTTTTAATTTGTATTTACACACACACCAGGAATGAGTACTTTTTGTCCATTATAGATGCAAACACTCATTTGTTCGGCAAACTAGGCTTTGTTGTTCTCTTCGACGCTGCTGGTGAGATGTGAGTGATTGCTCTAACTGGCTTCATAATGTCCTATAGGAACACTACAGGATTTTGTTTCTTGCAAAATATGATTCAGTAAGAATGCAAAATGAGCCTGGACTGCCAAATTAGATATTACAAAGCCCAGAGAGCAGCCACTGTGAGATGTTGGAGGGAATATAGCTTCTTTTCAAGTTGCAGGGGTCATGACTCAGTTCCCTGTCTAAATAAAAGGCCCAATTTGATGTCATCAAAACTTGGGAATAGTTTAGAATTTGACAAAATACCAAAATTGAGGTTTACTTCACTGCTGAAAACTACTGTTTTGGTTGTCACGGATGAATAAGAATTGTCCTTTTGAAAGGGAAATTTGGAATGCAGACAGCACCAGAAGCAGTCCCTAGAAAACACAATCCAGGGGGATGCACATGACACAGAGGTGCTGCTCTGGCCTGTGGTATCCCTTCCTTCCCAGTCTTTTCACTAGGATTCTGTGTTGGACTCCTGGCAGCTATGGGCTGTAGTTGAATGAACTACAAAGCTCAACATGTGTGTGTGTAAGTGCATACATTTAGGTTCCCGTGTCTCAGTGCACATGTATGTTCCTCCCTGTGTGCGTCTGGTCATGCACAGAAGAAATTTCTGCAGCAGAGGAGCAGCAAGGGAGCAGAAGTGTAGGTATCTCAACTAGCTTGGTGTGCATATTTAAACAGAACCGGTAGAAATGAGCCTGTGTGTGTGCACGTTTTGTATGTGAGCATGTGCATTGGCTGGAGTACAGAAGAATGACAGGCACATTCTGCACCTTTGATCAGGCCACACTGGAGGAAGGATTAATTTATGGCAATTAAGGACAATTGATTGCAGTCCATTCATCATGTTCATTCCTTCTTCTCATGGAAAAAAAACCCCGAACAAGTACAAAGGCTTCCCAAAAAAACAATGTCCCCAGCCACCTCAACCCTAAGGCATAGTAAATTATGCCAATATTCCTCACAAAGCAGTTAAATAGCTGTTTATTACCAGACTCTCAGCACAGTGTTATGACAAGAACATTGAGTGATGCTGAGCCTGAATCCATTGGAGAACCACTTTGTCATCTCACAGAACTGCAGAGACCCACAAAATACAGACGCAAAGGGGACAAAGTGGAGAAGTGTGAGGAATTTGTAATAATGCATCATTTCATCCTGGTGCTTCACCTTCCTGAGGGTAGCGTGCTTGATGTGGGATGACAGCGGTTCAAGTTAACTTTCACTGCCTTGCAGAGGAAGGCACTACGTGTGCCTGTAGGGAGTATATCTGCTGTGTGCATTAACTCTGTAGTGGCACAGCTACAGCTGCATGTCGGCCTATAGTATGTTTTATTATTGTCTGCATGAACAACTGACACTACTGGATTTATGTGTGTCCATTTTTGGATGTTAGAAGTCTTTCTGTTTGTGTGTGTATGTGAGTGATGGACACTCTTTATTTAATACAATTTACTTTGTATTTCTGGGAAAGCCACACTTCTGGCTGTTTTCTGTGGCCTTATATAGTAATGGGCTGTGAAAAGGTGGTAAGCAAAACTGAGGAGAAGCACAGAGAGACACACTGTTTGATTAGGATTGGTTTTGGTGTTTTTATCCTCTTGAACCTGTGTACTGTCTTGCATGGAAGACTTGTGGGAGAGAGAGCAGGGCATCAGGGCAAAGAGTAGAACATGTTCAGAAGACTAGGAAAGGGATAAAGGAAGAAACTGAAAATGTGAGACGTGTGAGAAGAGCTTCCCATGATAACGTGTGGATGCTGAGGCAGTATCTGTGAAAGGCTCTGCACTTCCAGTCGGTAAGGAACAGGACTGAGCACAGAACAATACATTTGGTGATCGTCATTGCTTCAGTAAAATTGAGGAGCCAGTTGCTTGTTGTTCACAGTGCATTGAGAACTACCCCAGCTAGCCCTAAGCAAAATAGAATGTCAACACGACAAGTTAGTCCGTGGGTAGCTCCAGGGACATTCATAAAATGACAGTTTTGGTACCCAAGTGACCTCATTTACAACTGTCTTTGGTAATTATCTGCAATATGAGAATCCTTCTGGCAGAGCTGTCATAGGCCTGAGAAGAGAGGACTCTAAGGGGAAACTATGGGACTTCACATCAAGGGATAGGTTGAGCACCACAAGTGCTCTGAACCTAGGTTTCGTCCCAGGTGGATTAGAAAGGGAGAGAAGCCCTGGAGATGTGTGGATAGATGAGGCCTGCTACAAGTGCAATAAGAGGAGAATAAACTGCGTTTCTGGGGGACCAACTTTCGCTCCAGGCTGGGGGTGGCTCTAACCTTCTCCCCGTCTCTTGCAGCTCCCCTGGTGGACCTCACTCCCAGTCACAGTGGTTCAGCTATGCTGATGCTCCTCTCCGTTGTTTTTGTGGGACTAGCCGTGTTTGTAATCTACAAGTTCAAAAGGTATGACCCTCCCTGAGTCATTTCCTTCTCCCTGTTGCTGCCCTGAGGTGTTTGGTTTTGTTTTGCCGAGATTTCTTTTTTTTGCAGTGATTTGTTTCTTGGTTTGTAAAAGCTGATACTACATCATATGCCAGAGTACCCCACAATGATGGTTTCTGTTAATGTTTTAGGAAGATTCCTGGCCTTAATATATATGCACAGATGCAGAATGAAAAAGATCAAGAGATGGTCAGTCCAGTCAGTCAGAGGGAAAGCATACGTAATGTCCCTCAAAGTGAACTGATGAGCCCTGAGCAACTAGTAGATGAGAAGTTGGAAGTCCAGCCCATAGGTAAATAACTTGCAGCATCCTGCAGCTGGTCAGACTCTGACTTAAAATTGGCTAACCCTTTTCTCAGCTTCCCCTCTTTCCCATATTCCTGCACACTCCTCCTCCCATCCTCTTCTGCTGCAGCATTAGTTTTGCTACAGGAAACCTTGCTAACTCTTCCTCTCCCTCACTGCCATGTGATGAAAGGGAGAGGAACAACTTTAGGCTTTTTCTCTCTCCTAGTTGCTCTGTGTAGATCCCCTGCCCTTCTCAAAAATCCTGCTGGCACTTCACTTGCGCTGTAAGGCAATTTAATGTATTTTGCTGGGGCTGATATAGTTGCGGGGCTAAGCCCCACATCCACAAGAGCGTCGGCCACCCTCACCTGGAACATGGAGGTGAGCAGGTGATGCGGTAAGTCAGATCTAAAAGCTAAATATTTGTTGATGTTTTGACTGCTGTAGCCTTTGTGCTGTGCCAGACCTTGTGGCTGGCATCAGTGCTAGCCTGGCTGATTCCCAGGGAAATCAAGCAAAACGTGGGATCTCAGGATTGGACAGCTGGGTTTGCCCTCAGGCTGATTTCTCCCACAGTCCTCTGTGGCTGAAAACTTGAAAATCAGGCTTTCATAGGACTAAAGTGAATAGACTTGAAGCGGACATACTGGGATCAGTCACACCTTTGCTCATGCTTATGTGCTTTCTGTTACCCTGACTACCGTAAAAGTGTTGGGACGGAAATGGGAGGTTTTAGTCTGGGGACATGATCTGCTAAAGCCAGCATTGCTCCTTCACTTTCGAGGTGACAGTTCTGCAGGCCCAGACCAGAGCGTACAATACAGCACCCCTGCAAATAAGGACATGGACCTATTGTAGAGGTATTAAAGTTTATAGCTGTTTTGACTTAGACAGGAGCGAAGCATAGTCGTAACTGAGATCCCTTATTTGCACAATTTCATCATCCTCCTGAGGATGTCCCTAAAATGTATGGGAGTGTTTGCTAAAACAGGCTTAAGTCATAGCTACTGCAGAGAGGGAGCAAGGGGAGGGCAATTAAAGGAGGGAATGTGATGTGCTGTGAAAGAACCTAGGAGGAAAAAGAAGAAAAGTCTCTTGATGAAACTGATGTCTAAGCTGGAAGCCCCACTGCAATCAATACTGATATCTCCTCACCTGTTCACTAAGGAGAGATCTGGTAGCTATTAAAAGCCTTTAAACCGCTATTCATCAGCAGAGCTGAGCACCCCTGCTTAGCAGAATACAGGATGGAGTGAGGGGACCAACCTTCCCATGTGGTGTTCCCCATACAGAGCAACCCCAGGCCACAGTCCAGAACCCAAGGAAAGGAAATGCAACCAAGGTAGTCTGGACAGAGGACTTCCAAAAGGCTTGTGGATCACCAAGAGGTTTCAAGCCAAGACCCGGAGCGGTGGGTCCTAAACTTTAAAAATTCTTTTTTTTTGTTTGTTTTTTATTTTCTTTTTCCCCCAGAAGCCTCCAAAGCAAAATTGATGCTAAGGGAGAAACACCCAATTTCAGGTCAGGAACTCTCTTTCTAGAGTTAGTTGGGCTTTGAGCTTCTCCTTTCTAAAAGAATGCAATGACTGCGGTTCATGCTGTTCCAGGGTCGGGACGCACGTGTTTGCACAGGTCACTCAGACTGTAGCAGTAGGGGTCGGTCAGCTGCTGCTCTATTCAAGGTACCTTCAAAACTGCCCTTGCTGTTGTTGGAAACAAAACCCTTGAAGCCTCTAAGATTAGTCAAAAGCCAATTTTGTGGGTAGGTTTTCACTTGGAGCAACTATAACATTTCTGGCTTTCTACAATAGCCAGCATTTTGTGTGTTTCTCAGCTGTGCAACTGAACACTGTACTGAACCTGTAAAGGTCCTTTTAAATCCCTTGGTTTGCACCTATAGCTGCACTAGTGAGCACAAAAGGTAAATGTGTGGGATACTTAGACCCAACTCTCTATCAGAAGGAATCAGTCCAGCAAACGTCCTAAGAGTGGTTTTCCATGCTTTCAGTAAGATGAATGAGGAAACTGAATCAGAGCTTATTTGACAAAATGAAAAGGTCTGGACCTAGGTGTGAACAGAAAAGAAAGTACAAAGGCTCTTCACTGTCCTATACAACCACTTCATCTGTTTCTGGAAATCAGCAATTTCTTTTTTAATGAGTTTTCTTTCTTTTGGGAAAACAGAGCAAGACTGTAATTGGGTGTTTCTCTTTTGTATGCTTGTTCAGAAGGCAGTTTTTTCCTACCCCTTTGACTAACATTCAGGGATCTTTCGTTGGAGGAATCTGAATTAACGTCCCTGGATCATTTAATTTTATGTCCAGACTCTGGCAGCAAAAACACACACACAGTTCCTATTTTCTGGATGTGAGTTGTGTAGGCTTTTCTTTTGCAAATGCAAAGCTTAAGGTTATTTATGAGATCTCCAATACCTTACCATTGCAAATGAGTTACACGTTTCCTCTGAGGACCTCAACCCCTCCTTCCTTCCACCCCTGTGCTCTGGCCTCTCCCTCTTCTGTTGAACATGGGTGAATCACATTCATTAGCAAAAGTACAGGACATCACCTTCAGTATTTTGAATGACAAGAAAACATTTCTGGAAAGAACATGTCAGTCTGGAACGGTTGAATCCCAAAGGCCAGCAAAGATGATAACTTCAAACATCTTCCTTGGCTAAACGAACTTATTTACTGATTCTTATTTTGTTCTTTCTTTGCCACAGGAAGTATTTCCACAGCTGCTGAGCCCCAGAGCACAAAAGAAATCCCTACCTATGTAAATGGTTGAATTGAGGACACCGATATATACCTAAAAAAAAAAAAAAAAAGAGGAGAGCTCACTGCATTTGGACTTTTTAATTCTTCAGATAACAAAGGGTTTTTAGCTTTAAGCCTGTGCATGTGGACATTATACTGAGACCATAGTGGAACTACATTGTACAGGTGTTCAATTTTAGTGGGGGGTGGGGGGAGAGGAACTGATACCACTATTCACTCCTGCGGCCCTTCCCTTCACCCCTCCACACTCTCTTTTTTCTGATCTGTCTCTAATTTGTAGAAAATTCATAATGATATAGGCCAAGAATATGCATGGGGGTCTCTTCTTTAGGGAGAGGGGTGGGCTGGGATGTGTGGGGAAAGGGCTGGGGGAGGTGGGAGGGGACATTTAGGGTTCTTGGCTTTAGATTTAACTGCTCTTTTAGCACTTTGGACTGCGGGAGGGCTAGCCGCCCCAGCAGACTTTCATAGAACACACAAAAAAATCACACTGGAGTTTAAAGGCACTGAAAATATTCTTGGTCAGTCTGGTTTATGTCTTTGTTTGGACTCTGCCCTTCATTCCTCTAGCTGCAGCTGCTAGAGCCCCACGGCTGCAAGGAGGCTGAGTGCAAGTGTGGATGGTCTCAACTGTAAGGCCAGGCTCGCTCTTAAGCAGTTTTTTTAGCCTACTCACACCAAGGCATCCCACTGTTGAAAGATAACTTTTTGCCTCCTGACCTTGGACAGAGCAGAACTAGCATGCATTACAGGCAGGGAGGTATGTCCATACTGCACTTGCAGGAGGTTATTGCCAGCATGAATTTACACTGTACTTTGTACCAGCCTTACACCTTCAATGTTGGCTGAGAGAAAGCCCTAGAAACACCCTCAGCTGCATTTAGTGCTGATGTTTGGATTTGACTGCAGAAATCCCAGGAGATCTCTGTGTTTTGGGAGTCACCCCAAGGACTGTAAATTTTTTGAGAGACACCTTGTCCATTGAATAGGGAGCAGGGAGAAGTCCATGCGCCTTCTTGGCAAACCTCTTCGGTTGCACATGTGCACACTACTGCTGTGCTGGGCAGAGGAGAGACAATAAAGGAGGATGTGGCCTGATATTGTTGCCAGGCATGTTGAGCCCCAGCACCACCAGGCTGCTCTTGTACAAGATTTGATTTCTTATCAATAACATCAGCTTGCATCTTACACTGCAACTAGAAATGAGGCTGCAGGATATGTTCACGTAGACTATGCAAGGAAACAGCAGGAAAGCAGACTTAGCATACCTCGAACAAGTCCTCCCAGGACACTGGATATCTGGCTGCAGCTTAACCTGTGGTCATCACAGCTGTTGATTTCCAACCCAACTCAGGTAAACCTAGCACCAGGATTTTTGAAGTGCAAAGAGAGAAAGACAATAACCAATGTACACTTACTTCACTACATTAGCTGAAGGCCAATAGAGGCCAGTTCATAATCAGCATAGCACACTTAGGAGGCACTCAGATTCCTGAACATGAGTGGGTTTTGTTCAATAGACATTGCATATGGCAACCTGAGTCAAAAATAGAAGAAAGTAACATTGTTGGCGTTGCCCAGAGTCCTGGGGCAGGGGTGTGGTGGAGGTTTTGAATTTGTCTGTCACAACATGAGCACGAGCCCCAGTCGGCCTACTTGTTGGAAAAGAAATTAATGGGGTATCAAGTGTAAGAATATTAGACCTGTAGTAGTCAAAGGATAACCACAGCACAGTCCTCTGCCTCTTTCTGTAGTTTCTCTGAAGACAGGTAGAAACACAGCAGTTTGTACGGCTTTGCTATTGTGTTTGCAACTACAGCTTTAAGAAAGATGGGAAAGTTTTGGCAGCAACTGTATAATACTCCCCACTGAAGTCCAACATTACCCAACTTATTTTTATAGTAAGCCAATCAAAAAGTTTTCTTAGAGTGTTGGAACTATTTCTAATTTTAAAATTACTTTTTTTGATGTACTTTTTCATCTTCTTTTTCCCTTTCGTTAAATACAATGTAGCGTAATGTATAATTGCTATTGTTTATTGCTTTTACAGTCATATTTATTAAACAGATTATGTCTCTAAATGAAGGCCTGTGTTTTTGTTGCTCATTTTAGCTTTCTGTCCATGACTGGGATCACTAACAGCATTAAATTAGTAGGAACATGATAACTTCAAAAAGAAAGGGAATATTCAGTAGAAGTGGGAGAGCATGGTGATAATGTTCTGAAAATTTTCTTCCTAGAAGCAGGATGCCAATATGAAGGTAACTTTCTCAGCCCTCAGGCAAAGTGCTTTATAGAGTGAACCTTGGTATTGTTATGTCCATTTTACAGATGGGGAAGCTGAGGGATGAAGCAGTGCAGGGACTTTTTCTGGTTTCCAGTCAATGGCAGAGCTCTGAGCAGCTCCCTGGAAATCCAGCTCGTTTTCCTGCACAAGGTTATCCTTCCCCATTCAGACTCTCTGTTAAAGGTCCCGTATCTTTTTGACTCCACTTTTGCCGACATTGATGATGGAAGTTCTAAATTATTTGCATTACTGATTAATCAGGTTTTATCTGTGAAGAAAATGAAGCATAGGAAGTTTCTCTTGGTTTTCAAGATGACAGTGGATGCATGTTGCTCAGAAATAGAAAGAAAATATAACTCCTCTGTTTTTCAAGTCAGGAAGCAACCACCAGATTGTTTTGCCTCCTATAACTGTTCCAGGTTCAGTTGTCTAGCCTTTTTTGTACCCCTGGTGTAAGAATTTATATACACACCTAAATAGTCAAAGCCCTGGGGTTCAGACATTGTCAACAACCGAGGCCGTGGAGTTACATGTCAAGTCCAAGAATAATATGTTTGCTTATTGGAGGAGTGTGTTGTTTTCCCAGCATGAGCAAATCCCAGTATAATTACGATTATCAGCCTAAAATGTTAAAGCGGACACTGCAGCCTTTCTTCACCTTCCATTCAGGCGGGATGAACGGCTGGCGCAGCCGTGGCCATAGCGCAGGTGACTCAGAGATGTGCGCGTAGATGTAATCTGCTTTTATAGTTTAAGTGCCCACCTGAATTAGCAGGCATCTGTTCTGGCCATAAACAGTAAGTCTGGTTTTGGCAAGCATCTCTAAAGCATTTTCAGATCACTCTCTTCAGCTTGTTGTGTGTGTCCTGAGGCAGAGGCTGATTGTTACTTGTAGTTGGTTTTTTCTGGTTTGTATAACAACCCAGCGATTCACTGCTAATGGCTGAATGCTGAGACAATAAACAAAGAATATACCAAATACTTATAGAATCCAATATGAATTTTCTCTGAGGATATTATTGTACTTTGAGAGAATAAAAAATGTTCATTATCCTTTGTCAGAAAGAGTAGGGAATTAAAATATGGTTTAAAACTCAAATAGTATATTTTCCTAATTTGATGTTGAGTCTCTACCATTATCTTAACTACCATAAAACAGGCATACGGATGGGACAGAC
Organism: Rhynochetos jubatus; assembly: GCA_027574665.1. Taxonomy (NCBI): domain Eukaryota; kingdom Metazoa; phylum Chordata; class Aves; order Eurypygiformes; family Rhynochetidae; genus Rhynochetos; species Rhynochetos jubatus. Next base: position 30,523,455 of record CM050655.1, on the reverse strand, counting down.
ATATTGGCTTCAGACAGATTTACACCTCTCCACCTCACAGGGCATTTGGGCTAAAATGCTGGATTGCCTTTCATGGAAATCCATAGGAGATCTGGGCTTCAAACGATTGCTTGCTATTAATATGTGGCTATGTGTAATTGCTTAACCTTTTGCTGGAAAGCAAGATGTAAAGAACTTGCTGCAATGCTTATGCAAATGACAGGAATTTCCAGTGACCCTAGATGAACCCTGTCTTGGTCGTGTCAGATTCTGCTGAGAATTCCTGACAATTGCATTTAGTCTGGTACCTAGAGCTGATAACGAGGGATTAGTATTTTATCTGTGTGCTGTCATCTCTCATTGAATGCATGGAAAGTTTCCTTGCCACATCATATCTCTAGGTACATTCAGTGTTTTAAACATTAGCCCTGATTGCAGAGCTACCATGTTCATGACGTTAAAATAGAAAACTCTATTTTCCTTCAGTTAATGAGATGCTGTCCTTGCATTTCTCCATGAAACAGAATAATAAAGTATGTGAATAAATAATACTTGAGCTAGAACAGATCCGTTTAGATTAGACTGTTGGTATGATCCTGGCCATAATACCCAGAAGAAAAGAATGAAGTCAAATTGTTTTCTGATTGATAAGATCAAAGTGCTATCATGTACTAAGTCATCAGCGTAAGAGATATGTTTCATCTGCAATTTTAACTTTAGCTTTTCCTTTTCCATTATTTCCTGCTGGGGAATATAGCTATCTATTACTGTTCACTGTTGCTGAAAGCGGGACCTAGAGGAAGTCTGTGTTGCTATGTATTTCTCGATGTGGTAATTTCAGGATGTCTTCCTTGTTGTTGCATTGTGGTACAGCCACCCTGGTGCTAGGTGCTGTATGCACATAGGCAGTAGAGGTGACATTGTAACTGGGTAAAATTATGGATGTGGTGGTTTCTGGGACTGCAGCTACCCTGGGGAATAATTGCTCCTCAGCCTGAAAGCGTGGGTGCTCGCCCCATGGACCATGTCATTCCTTACCATGCCCCCAGGGGCAGCTGGGGGGGTAGAGCTCTGAAAGATTGATTGGACTGACAGCTGCCTCCGTGCTTGCTGTAAAACCAGGAATAATGCATGCAGTGCATTGAAATGTAGTATTACAAAGTGCTTTAAGGGATAAACCCTTCGATTATTAACCGTGCCTGCGTGGGCGGAACATCCTTATCCTGTCACCGCAGAGAAAGCCTGAACTGGGGGGCTGAACCCTTATCTCCACACCAGAAGGGTCTGGGATGCAGCGTGTCTCCACCTCTGCATGTGCAGTGCACTCGGGGCTGAGGGTCGCTCCTGGGCTAAGGCAACCTCAGTGCAGAGCCCTGCCCTGAATGAGGCACGGGCATCACGCGGACTGCCCACTGAAGTGACTCCTGCCCGCTCTCTCCTCAGGTGAGTGGATGAGACTCAGCGCTGCCGAGAAGTAGATGCTGTACATTGTGTGGTGTATTTACACCAGATGTTTTCTAACAAATAACTCGCTTCCCACACCTGCCTAGTCCCACACAGTGAGTGCGAGATTCAAAGCAGTGTAATCCTCCGTCTTGCTTCCCTGGAGCTACAGATGTCTGTCGCAGACACCCAAAGTTTCTTCTCTTCCTTCTATGGCCTTACGCATGAAGTGAAGCTGTTTGGTCAGAGCTGCAGTCCCCCAACCAGCTGTGCCTGTGTGTCTTTCTAGAAAGCACTAGCTCAAGAGACCCAGCAGAAAACCAAACTCCTTCATCAGACCCTGCTGCAGGGCCGCAGGACTGGAGAGGCTGACCTCCCGAACTGACTTCTTGAACAAGATCTTGGAGTGGGCTGCTCATGGAGTAGATTTTCCCATGCTGCCGCATTGGTTTGTGTAGATAAAAGTGTTTTCTGCCACAGATAAACTTGCAGGAGTATTCTTTGGTTAATTATTTATGTTCCATTAGTGACTGGAGGCCCTGGCACTCTGAACTGTCACAGGATGAAAGACAACCTGCATCCAAAGTAATTTGCAGTTTGGGGAGGAAATTTTCAAAGCCACAGAAAGCAGTTAGTCTCCCAGTTCATGTTTGCACTTTGAAGATCATTTCCTTAATGGACAAGAGAGATGCCCTTCCTGAGTCCAAACTGTTTTTCCTCACTTGAAGTCCTAAAATACAGCAGTTGGATCATTAATCAGCCTCATTTAGCTAAGCCTGAACCAGGGTCAGAGCCAGCATGCCTGTTTGAGCTTGGATGTGGCTGCAGAGGAAAGCTCTGTAGTTAGGCTGCCAGCAGTGCCCCATCAGAAAGGCTTGACCTGTCTATCCGCTATTGACTAGTTTTTCATTATTTTATTTTTCCCCATGTCTTCATGCCACGTTGACCTGAGAACTTACCACATTGCCTGCTGCTGTGGGCCTTTCATTTCACGAGGGTACCCAAAGACTGGGCTCGCAGCCTTCAGTTGGCCTCAGAGTTTATCTGTAAAACAGTAGCACTTATTTCCTTTACAGTTGTTTAAGTTCTTTTCAGCCCTTTGATACAAGAGGAGCTCGTTTCTTCTAAGGCACAATCAGGGTTATTGGAGTTAACTTCAGGGGAAAATACACACTAGTTTATTTTCAGCAACGCTTTGTTGCTGAAACTCCTCAAGCCCTCAGAGTATGTTATGATATAGGAGGATTATGTTTAGCAGCTCTTAACAAAAATGAAATTATGATCTCTCCTTAGCAATCTATTTTGCTTTGCTGTTAATCTGAACATTTTTATTAATTAAAAGCAATTATTCTTTCCCCTGTAATTATTGCAACCTTTTTTTCTAATTTCAAAGCATATTCTGGTTTCAGGGAGGGGAAATTCACCTTCAATCCTTAGTTCTACTTGAACTTTTCCTTCATCTATATAATACTTCTAATTATCCTTCTTAATTGAGATGAGAAGGCAGAAGGCAGCCAGCATTATTTTGTTGATGTGTTTGAACTAGATTCCAAAAATAGACCATTGTATTGGCTCCCTTTAGAAGTTCTGATTTCTGCATTGTGCACTGCGAGATACTAATGTGCATTTTTCCAAAACTTGCCGAAAAGGAGAGCCCCAACGCTTGAGAAACAAATAAATAACAAGGAGAAATGATGAGTATTTGAGCTTTGGAGTTGGATCCCGTTTTCAGATCTTAATAACTTTCCCTAGTATTCATGAAAAATTATGCTCAAATTTAATTGTAGACAAGTTAAGACTTGAGTTCCTGAGGAAATAATAACAATAACCTCTCTCTTGTCTGTTTTCCTGTTCCACTAGATGATGTTTGAAAGGGCATTAACATCATGTGTACAGAGAGCCTCCACCAGCTATCTACAGACGCCTGCTGGCTGGATTAACTGGACACTAGTTAGCCTTTGATTTTGGCATCTTTGAGTTTTCAGTGCTTTTGCAATGGACTGTGAAGTGCACAGTTAAAAGGAGACTTTAGAAGCATACAGAGGACCCCTTGTGTGAATTCTAGTAATATTTTTCAAAGAACTAAAAAGGCCTTATTTTTCTTGAAGAGCAGATGAATTTAAAAGGTTTGTTACAAGCCTGGCCTTGAGAGACCATGAGTTGTCAAGGCCCATTGTCGTACAGAATTTGGCAGCAGATCTGAAAGGTGAAAGTCTTTACTTTGTGAGCGTTTCCACCCGCGTAGACTTATTGCTGTACTTACAACCTGATCCTGAGTGCTTGAGCCCAGGGTGGAAAAACTGCAGGAGTAAACTCCACCACTAGGGTGCTGCATGATGTTGGCAAGATCAGCCTCTGCAGAAGGATGGCAGGCAGCTCTAGGGAAAGAGACTGTCCCGGGAGCTACTGTTACCTCCTGTAATCCAAAGAAATCCCTTTCCTCATCGTCCTGCTCACGATGGCCTGAGTTGGCAGGGAATGTGATGTGTTGGATCATGTGATCCCTTCCCATCCTATACCCCTACGCTGTCTTCTCCAGCCTCTTCCATCACAGGCATTGTAGCTGAGTAATTCTCAGCCAGGAGAGGGGCAAAAGGGAGGGAATGGAGGGATGTGGTGATGGTAGAGAATTCTGTAGCAGAGTTGTGTTGCTGACTGGAGCTTTTCAGCGTTCCTCCAGCTCCAGCGTAGGCAGCTCTTCCCTGCTGCATCGATGGTAGCTTTTGGACCAGTGGACCAATGCCATTTTGGGTAAGCATGGCAGTGAAGCAAACCCTCAGCTAAGGTAAGGTGCTGAAGGCTGTGCATCCTATGGAGAACAGCGCCACGTCCAGCTGAGCAAGGTCAGCTGAAATGCTTGTCAGGAAAGCTCCTTTAGCTGGGAAGGCTCGGAGGTGCATCCCTGTCAGACGTGCTGCCTGGAGTTCAACACCCCTTGATCACCTACCAGAAACCCTATCAGGTAATAAATTGTGTCACTAATTCTCACACCGATACAAAGTCTCCTCCACAGAGCTGCTCCCAAAGGTGCTCCCTGCCCAGAAGACTCCTCCCCTTTCTTTCCAAGATGTCCCTCAGTTATTGCTGATTAATTGCTAAGACAGCGACACTGAGGAGTGTAATGCAAAACCAATGCACTTACATTGGAAATACCTTATTGCTGTGTTTTTAACACTAGATAACTTCTTTTTTTTTTTTTTTTTCAAAATGAAGTGGCATTGCAGAAAACTAAACAAACTCCCAAGTAATCTGTCACATTATTTTCTTAAAAATATGACTATTTTATTAAGAAATCAGAAACTTTTTTTTTGTTTAGTAAAACAGTTCCCATTTTTGTTTTTCTCTGAGACAGCATCTTAAAGCCTTTAAGACACTCACAACAAAGAGGAAAAATAAAAGCCCAATTGTCTTTACCAAAAAATTTTACTGATAAAGATGCCAGATGCCTCCCCTTCTGAATCTTGGTAAATCCTAAAACACCAGCATATTAACAGTTTGTATATTTTGAGATAAGTAATATCATCACTATCAATAATACGTATAAATGCAACCCCCAAGATAAAAACTCTGTGAACACTGAGGATGAATATTAGCGATTTCATTGTTTATTTCATTAGAGTTCATAGTTGTTGCAAATGTGATCATGATTATTATATTAACCAGCAGACACAGTAATTACCAAAAGACAAACCTGCAGGTCACTACTGGATTGAAGTTAGTATAGAATCTCGTTCTTACTTAAATTGACTATAATATCTCCTTAGCCTGAAGATTCATAAACAGGTCTTGTTTTTAAAATCCCTTTCAGCCAAATAAGCACTTAACTAATTTCAAATTAAATATCCTAGGATATTTCTCGGGGAATTGCATTTGAATGTTAATACAATATCATCAAGGGAAATGTTTTCTTCCCAGTTATGAAAAGAAAAAATAGTAAATAAAACATTCTTTTCAATGGGAATTTAATTTATTTTTCTAAAAGTGAATTCAGTACTTGACCATCTTGGAAACAAGGATTCTTCATCTACCCACATGCTGTGAGCACTAAACTCTCTTCACATCATGACATCAGTGTACCTAGGTCATAATTAGCAATGTCTACATCTTTGCATTTCACAAATGCTCCATCAATTGGTGTTACCTGTTTGAATTAATAGTAAATTTTGGAAAGAATTACGAGTTTGGGAGAGGAGAAATCACACTCTACACTCATTTGAGGGAAATTCTGTGAAGCATTTTCCTCTTTTTTTTTTCAGTTTTTAGTTTAGTTTTGAATATGTTGGTTTCATCAGAATGGAATATCTCTGTTTCTCCTCACTGACCTCCTCAGCAACCCAGGCTCATCCTGACTCAGACTTAGTGTCCCGGACAGTCAGAGCATCACAGAGGAGCTCTTAAAGGTATCTCCTTTCTCAGCCTGCTCCTGATTCCAGCCAGCAAAGAGAGAGTGGAGTGACTGCCTTGAGCACTAAAAAACCACAAACCAGAAAAATTCAGCCCAATTCCTGCTTTGAGCTTAGTGATTTCTAGCGGAGCTGGGAAATTTTCTTTTAGAAAGATATCTATTCTTAATTAAAGCACTCGTGTCGTTTTGGTATAAAGATTCACTTTCAGAAGAAAGTGACTTATGTGAGAAAATAAAAAGTATTCTGCAGGGTTCTGTGGAGCTTTCTCATGACAGAAACCTCGTTCAGTAACCTGATAATGAACATGAGCACAGCGCTTATCTTTCCTCTACCACTGCAGCTATGCAGGGAAGATGAGTCCCTGAAGTAGGACTGGAAGCCACCAGGACTTGTCTGAGTTTGAACACAAATGTTAATGGCATAACATTTTTTTCCATTTAGTCTAATGACAAGGTAGGGGAAAAAAAACCCACCACAACAGTGGAAGAACAATTCGGAAGTTCAACTTCAGGTATTCACATCCAGAAGGAATCTGTCAGTGTGAATTCACCTGCTTCTAGGGTTGGGATTTTTTCAAATGTCCTGGAGTTGTAAAAAATAAAAATATAAAATTGAGATATAGGCTGGAAAAATGTAGGGTTTTTGCTTATGAAGGCCATTTGCCTGCTTTTTTTTGAGCAATGCCATGTAATCTCTTGTGAGCAGGGCATTGGGAAGGAAAAGGCTACAATAATCACTACAAATTCTGCATCCTCAGGCAGACTGCCTACTGCTAAGTCGCTCCACAAATTATCTATAGAAATCCTTCCTTCTGGGAGGTGAAGGTGCACTAAGCGGTATGAGAAAAGCACTGCTTAAGTGACAGGATCTGAGCACTGATGGTCATACTTGGGCTTTTGTGGTGGCTTTACAGCACATTTTCATGCCTGTATGTTACACTCTGGCTGATATTTGCTCATCAGAACAATGTAGTTCAGCTTCCAGCACAAAGCACTTTATTTACCTATCTCTGAATCAGTCTGAGGGTGAAGGACTCCTTCCTAGTTTCTAGCACTTTTCGTGCTGTGTATTGTGCTCTTCTAGATCAGAATTACCATGCTGCCTTTTTTTTTTTTTTTTATAATCCTTTAATTATCAGGAAGAAATTTCAACGCATTGAAGAGAGAGAGAAAACCGAATGGCTCCACTGTGAAATGAGAACAGACCTCACCCTGCCAAATTTGCGGCACACCAGGCCTCTGCCCTTGCTTTGGAGGAAGCTGTGAGGGTTGCGGTGATACACGCAGGCAAAAAAAGAAGTCTCCAGAGTGATCCTGCTGTAATCACGTCAGTGAGTAGGAAAATCGGGCTGCGGTAAGTCATGTAACGAACTCATGAGTGAAAACCAGTGAAGCAAAGCCTGCCACACAGGGAGATGCTGTTCCTCTCTAGAAGTCCTTACAACCTTAATGCCGGGGGTTTTAGCTGAGTTTGTATATAATTATACTGTTTGGTCATGACAACAAAAAGAAAGATAAAAGTCATTGGGTGCAGAATTGCAGATTCACATACATCCCGTAGGAAAGAGATCTTCAGCCACGACGGGATGTATTTTGCCAGCTAGGGAAAGACCAAGCAATTTCTGGTCTTCCAGATAAAGAAAACTTTTTGTAAGACCTCAGTTCAACAAGGTTTTTTCAGTAGGACATGACAAGGGACTGCTTGTCACATTCATGGTGACTTCTAATTGCTTCTGCTCCAACAGACAGACTGTGGATAAGCTTCCTCACTCAGCAAAGTGAGATGATCTGCTAATTATAGCCTGGGTCTTAATGTATTCTTTGGCCTAACTCTGGTGTGCTGTAATTAGGTTTGCTCTCAGACCTTCTGCATTTGTGTTTTCATTACAAATTGCTGACCCGTCTCTGTTGCTGCCTGAAGTGGTAGGCTGTGGTGCAGCCGTAGGGCCTGGTGAGGGATGGCTACAGCAATGTGTTAATAAGCCAGAGTGACATCAGCAGGAATGGGAACCAGGGCTGGGAAAAAGCAAGAAACAGGCAAAAATCCTGCCTCTGTGGCTGTCATTGGGAGATTGCCAGGACTTTGTTCCCATGCATCATCCAAATCATCATTTAGTGGGCATCTAATGACTGCTCAGACAGGATATTTTAGCTGTCCACACATTGCAATTGACCTAGAAAAGGTCAACTGATGTCCCACTAAAATCAGCAGGAACTGATTAAACATGCAGCAATTGTGGCAATTGGTATTGGGTGGCAAAACCCAATGTCATTCCAGTGACAACTTCTATTGGAGTCTTAGGATTTTCAACAGAAATCATCCAAATACTCTTGAAGTGCACTGGAACTATGCTGTTACCTTGAAAGAGCTTCTAATCAGAGCACACATCTGGATAAGGCATAAAATTAGCATGTTATTCTTTAAATGTGGAAAAACGTTACATTGGAAATTCCTTTTGTTTCACTTAGGCAGATGTGATTCCTCACTACCACTGCCCTTCCTTTCATTTGTCCTCATGCCTTTCTTTATCAGAATGCCTTTGTAATAAAGTTAACTCTGTTGTAGTACAAAATTTACAACTGAATGCTTGGAAGATTAACAAAGGTAGAGATACAAAACATAAACCCCAGAAAAATAAGACAAAGAACTTAGTTTAAATACACAAAATTATTGATAGAAGATCTTTAAACATTACCTTAATAGTTGCAACTGAAAATTTCGGAGCAGTATCAGGAAAAAAACCCAAATTAATAGTGTCTTGTTTTGTGTTTGCAAAGCTGGGTGTGAGGTGAAAGGGAAAATAACGCAATGAAATGCCCTAATATTCTCTATTTACATGAATACACCCAGAACACTTGGAGTGATGACTGTAACCAAGAGATGGCAGCAGTTCATGCACTATTCATTTATCTAGTTTGCAACATGATTTCCTTCCTATGAGGTACAAGGAAATTAAGTTGTGTTCAGCTTGTAGTGTTACAAATTGTTTCCGTTATTATTAAAGGAAAAGGAGGGGCAGAGACAAAGGAGAGCGTGAGGAATGGTTTGATGAAGGGATTTGGAAATTTGTTTTAGGCATGCATCCAAGGACTCTTCTTGGAAAGAATGATAACTGTTTTCTGTATAAAAGAGCTAAAAAACAACTCCACTTGGAAATCTCTTATGGGTGTACATACTGCACAGCTATACTACTGACTGGTGAAACGAGTTTCCTGTGATATGCTATGATTCTAGGGACCATAAATCCACATCCCATTTTCACAGGGAAGGATGATTTCATCTCCTTTGAAGGTGGGATGCTCTAAATGATGCTCTAGAGAGTAACTTCATCCTTGCTTCTCCGAGGAGGGAAACTGCTTCAAGTACAGAAGTTGTGTGCTAAAGAGAGAGTAACAAGGCTCCTATTTAGTTACACATCTGCATCTAAAAATAAACACTCCTGTATAATGAATCACTGATTTTGACTCACTCCCCCATACTCAAAGGCACCTCTTTCTTCAGGACCACATCTTGCAGGGGCTAGATGCTTTCCAGTGCATTCCATCTTTTCTGTTGATGAAAATATGACACCAGTAGAATCTAGTAATTTTTTTGGATAGACATTAGAATTAAAAAGGAAAAGTTGAAACAACCTTATTTGTGAAAATTAATTACTTCAAAGAGAATGTGGAGTGGATGAGGCATTGCTACAACAGCCCAAGGAAAATAGTGCAATTATTAGTCACATCTTATAAAGAACTGAACACAGGGACAAAGACACGCTCCAACTCCCTGATTATTTCAAGGAAGAAAATTTTGCATTAAGAAACTGATTTAAAACATCTTGAGGTGTTCAGAAAATGTTTGATGACTTGGGTAAAGGTGATTGCATCAATAAGAAAACTTAGATCATAGCTCGGTAATTCAAACAAATACGGATAATTATAGACTTGCATAGCTGACAGGTAGATAGCTAGATAAATATACAAAAACCCCTAAGTTATCACTGTTAGGCTAAATGCCTTTGCATTGTGATTAGCCTAGTCTGCCATCACTGTCGTTCACTTCATCAACGAATTATACTTTGCTCCCTTTACTGCATCAGAGACAAAGGAATAGTCATGCCAAAATCCAGAATCAAATTTTCCATCTGAAGTGGCTTTAGGTGTGGTTTAAGCCCAGTCCAGGTGGGTGATTGCTAAGTATTGTCCAAGCACCTTAGACCTTACAGTCTCCCTTGGACAGCCTGGAGAAATTAGGATCCTTTGTATGTGCATATGTTTAAGCACTGCACATATACAGGAGCACATTAATTTGGCCCATAGGTCTTGCCAGCATGGTTTGGACAGCATCAGAGTGGCTTAGTGCTGCCTAAATCCTGCCAAAGTCCTGGGGAAAGATGCCAATCCACGAAGAGCTGTCTGAGAAAGTCTTATAATTGCTGGTGCAAACATAAACCCAACTTCTCTGAGTATAGTCTACTCTTTGCCTTGATGATTAGTGCATGCATGAAGGATGTGGAGGATCTGCCTTCTGGTTCCTCTCCTTTATGATTCATTTAGATAGGGATGAAAATATCCAGATTCCCCATGTTTTAGGTGTGTAATTATATGATACTTATTTAGATTACATTTCTAAAAAAATTTCTAATGCCATTTAAAGTTTTTTATAAAAATCTGAAAATGTCAAAATTTATATCATGAATTAATGTGCATTAAAAAAGTGGTGCCAAATTAGCATTTCAAAATTAATTTCATGAGCAAGGCCCTGCCAAATCTTTTTAGAAACTTTTGTGTCATCATCAATTTGCTTCATAAGTAATGTGGTATCCATGGATGCTCATTTACAGGCAATAGGTATTGTCAAGCTACAGTTATTTTCAAAATGAATACGGGGCATAAATTCTTATTATAGATATCCTACTCACTTTTTTTTCAGTCTTCCACAGATTTTATTTTATGCTAATGTAATGCCATTGATTGTTAGGGTCAAAAGGATGTAAAACTGGAACTTCTTGCTGGAGGTAGATTGAAAAGGAATTGATTGAACAGGTCAATTAACTACTGGAATAAGACTCCTAAATGTACATGTGGCAAAGCCCAAAGTCCCAAACCATCAGCTTATCAAGCCAAGGATGGTTTCTTACTGTGTCTGTAGCACCAGGAGCACGGCGGGCTACTGATCCAGTCTGTAGCTTTTACTGGTATCTCTAGAGCCATGAAAGATCTAGAAAAGACTTAGGACACTAGGACTGTCACACTTTCTGTCTACATTGCTGGCTTCAGCTCAGGAAGAGCCTGGAAATAACAATTTTCATGCTTGTACAGTCCTTACAAAGCTCGTAGTACATATGTCGAAGTGTCTGTCCCATGGACCTTTATTGCAGCAGTAACCTTCTAGGGATGGCTTCTGAGGTTTCTGTGGTATCTGTTGGAGGACTGAGCAGTATCACCTTAAAGTCTTCTCAGGCCATCCAGGAAGTGAAAGGACGTTGAGAAATCCTGGACATGAGCAAAGCATTCCTGCAAAGACATTGGTTGAAATTCTTGTGAAAAGCACAAAGCATGACTGTAATAATAGAGTAAAAATGCAGGTTTTTATAGGGGGGGAAAAGTAGGCAGGGAGAGATGCAATTTTTGAGTAGGGCTATTTATATAGTCAAATATGTGTTAGTGCCAGCAATGTAGGAAGTTAGTGGGTGTGTGATTATCATCTCCTGAAGACAGAAAAATGGCCATTGCAACAATTTTTGTTTTAATCAGATGAATTTTTAAATAATAATTGAATGAATAGATAGCAATGTTTTTCCTTTTTTTTTTTTTGTTTTAGTTTCCCACCACCTGGCTTTGCCTTACAAAAGCTTCCCCTTCCCAAACCATTGGCAGCTTGGAATATGAGCCATACAAGGGGGAAATCCCTTTGTAATGGCTTCTAAATAAATCCAGTATCCATTTAAACTATTAGAGGAAGTTAAATCAAAATAATTAGGATATTAAAATACTTTGTGCATTTCCAATCACTGGTTTATTGCAAATCTGGATCTTTTCCAAGGAACAATAATAGAATGAATACATTAGGATGTTTCCTTCCCCTTAATATGAAAAGATAATTGATAACTTGCATTGAACACAAAACCAGATTGATTTGCAGACATGCTTGAGGGGGGGCTTCAAGGGAAGGAGAATAAATGTCACATTAACAAAACGTTACACAGATGCACATTCACACACACTAAGTGTATTAACCCAATAAAAAACAACGTAAAAGCTTTCATAGCACCTCTTCTCATTAGAAAAATATACTAAACATGTGCAAAGTAATTGCTAAATACACCTCGGCGTGGAGGAAGAGAGAGGTCTGGAGATTCTGATTTCAAGTGCTCTGAACCAGTTCAGAAAAAAGCTGGAGCAAGGCACAGCGGGAGATAAATGTAAGCTGATGGCAGTGTCAACTAAGTTATTGACTCTGTCTTGTTTCCAATCCCTCTACCATCCTTCTCTGCAAAGTGAAGAATTACATCTTTGAAACGGTGTAGCCTACTGGGACTAGGGAGCACAAATAAATTCGTACTGTGCCAGTTTTTGGTCTGTGGAAGTTGCCACGTTCCTCTCTCTGCTACTGCCACAGAAAGTGTCTGTCCAATGGCTGCCACGTTTAGTCTTGGGGCAGAGTCAAGTTCCCAGCCTTGTAGGTCTTTCTTTGTTTCAAGCCCTGGTGTAGTGTCCAGGGTGGCAAGTGTTATGCACAGGTGCATACGCATCCATGGGCAGGCTTCTGCACCGCTGCAATCAAAGCCCAGTCTTGGGCAAAATAGAAGAGGGTGAGCATTATTACTTGAAGACAACTCTCCCTATTTCTGTGACTCCTCAACACCTTCCTTGCTTGCAGGTTTTTTTGTTTTGCTTTAGTCTGGGACAGAATTGTAATTTACCATGTTGTCCTATTAGTTTTGCTCTTTGTTGTTTTCCTGCCCCGTGAAGAAGATAAGAATTGTTGTACTGGATCAGATTAAATGTCTGTCTATCTCAGATGGTATCTATCCATTTACAGATTCTTAGGGAAGAATATAAGAAACAACATGAATATTCAGTCATCTGTGGTACATTCCTCTTCCTTTCAGAAGAGAAAATAAAAGCATAGTATACCCCTTTTCTGTTCACTTACATGTATTTAGAGTCACTCCTTTGGCCATCAGGCATTCACAAAGTTAGAGTCACCCGATGTGTCTGATGTACACACTCCGTAGGAGTTTAGTTCCTGCTGCAAAGGTCCTTGCACCTTAATCTCCTAAGGAAGACAGTCTGTATGTAACTAATGTATCCCAGCAGAGACAGAGGGGAACGAAGAGTGCTAGACATAGCTACAGCCCATATAAATGGGGAAGAGAAGAGTTCTGCTGTAGTGAATTTGAAACAAGGATAAGCATTCTTGAATCAAGTGAACATGATGCTGTCAGCATCATGACTGGTGAAAACTGTGTATTACATTACAAACAAAAGAGAATTCTGAGTAGAGATCAAGATGCTGTATTTCCTTGGCTTTTGATAATGCTGCAATCACTGCAGGAATATTAAGTCCAGGTCTGGTGTCTGCAATTTAGGAAGGATATTGCCAGTTGTTCTGGAAAGAGGAATGTGTGAAGTACTGAAAAATATGCCCAAAAGATAAATATTTAAGGAATGGAATCTATTAGTTTATAAAAGAGATGGAGTAGCTCCCATTTCATACAGATTTCACTTGGGAGAATGGGTTTACTATTGAAACTCAAGCCGATAAAGCTACAATAAACCCAGGGATTAGAATCCAAAATTGAACAAACAATCTGTGTGATAAAATATATGGTTTTTTAACAGGGAAGATATTAATCATTAGAATCACAAGAGCTTTTACGGTATCACTGGCAGTTTCAGATTACCATCAAATGCTTATAGATTTTGCTTGATTAATTTTCTTTCCTAAAAATATTTAAAAAAAAAAAAAACAACAGTTTAAACAGAATGTAGTTCAAGCACGTTGGAATATCTACATTATACAAGTAATCCCTTACAAGTTCACTTCAGGTCCCTTCCGAATTTTATAATGTTGAAGCTGATGACTCCTGAAATACCTAAGGATGTTCAGCTGCACTTAGCAGAGCACAACTCTGCCTCTGCAAACATATTTCAGCGCCAAGGCAAAGCAAAACCATACCTGATGTAGTGCACCATTGATATTTGGTAAGTAAATGGTAAATCCCTTGGGTTTTAATTTATATGTCCTAAGATCCCTGTTTAAAAATGTATTTCCTTTGTCATAAGTCACTGCATAACTCCCTGCTAATCCCCCTCATTTACATTGAATATTAGCTTTATGGAGAATGGTACTAATTAATCCTGCATAGCTATGATTTACTGGCTGGGCTGCACAACAGCATGAGAATTAGCATGGCACTGGGCGCCAGGTTATCAGATTCATTTTCTGGGTAAGTCCTATTATGTTATGCAGGATGGGCACAGCACACAACGAATTTAATTACACAGCCTTTCAATCCGCTTCCTCGTAAGCCAGAAAACTATCTTCTAGCCCTTTCACTTTACAGAAAGCAATGCTTTCTCAGAAGCCACTCTTGCATTTTACTTGACCAGCTAATCGCTCTACATGGACACTAGTTATTATTAGTAGCTAATGACGACCTTTCCTACACGGTCATATCCCAAGATGACACCGGAGTCTATCAACATTCTCCTAAACTGGTAATGGCTGGTAGTAAATATTATGATTAACAGCAAACAGCCCACTTGCTGAATAAAAAATAAATTAACATATCACGATAAAAACATTATTACGCTGATTAATATCATAATTATCTAAATAAATATAGTTTCCACTTCATGATGAAGTGTGCTGTTGCTGTACATCTTTCTCTCCAAAGGGGCATTATCCCTTAGATGTTGTCATTTCACAGACCTGGGTTATATGCCTGGTCTGACAGTGACTTACCTCAATGAATCACACTGACTCTGCCTGATCTTTTTTACATTTTTCAGCATTGATGCTAAAGTAGTTTTGTTTGCCACCCTTTCACCAACACCCCAGCAGAGACCCATCCCATGAAGTTGCCTCTCAGGTTGTTCCTGTGCTGTCAGTGGATACAGAAAGTATTTTGAGGCGGTACCTCAGACCTACACTAGAATGAAGCATCCTTTGGAAGTTCTCCATGATACAGAGTAAGTAGGCTCCTAGTTTTGATGATTTGGTTAAGTACTTCAAATATATTAAAAGATTCTGCCTTATGCATGTTTATTTCTCTATCACCTAAGAAAAAAGGGATGGAAGAGTGAGAGAGGCTTTTAGACCTTCTTACTGCTGAAATGTTTGGATTATGGTTATGTGATGATATTTCACCAAGAAAGGAAAAAGCAAGCCCAACCAAGTGAAAACATTCAGAAGTGTGAAAAGCCACACAAGACTACAAAGAGATTGCTGGAGATTCTCCTTGTTTCATTATTTATATTTCCCCACAGTGGCAAAAAAACACATTCCTATATTCCATGTAAAATATAATGCACTTAATTGATCTAAGTAATTTCAAAGCTGCTGAATAGCAGAAACCTCCAGAGTGGAATATTCTGACTTAATGATCACATAAAATTGCTCGAAGTGTTTTTAATGTCATTGTAATTTCTGAGTTTATTTAATAGTTGAGGGGGAGAGAGAGTAACATTAACAGTCATCTGTGTGGCTTGCAAGACTGCATATAACAAATGAGACACATGTATGCCACAAAGGCCATCATTTTAAAATGGCTGCAGTAAAAATGAAGTTATACTGAATATTTGCTTTAGGCCATGACACAGTTTAATGAGGATGATATTGCATTAAGATTCAGGACACCTCTGATTTGTTTCCAAGCATTTGACCTTTTAAGGGGTCAGTTCACTTCTTGATTCCACTGAATCCCTCCTCTTTCTTCCTCAGCCTCATCCATTCAGTCCATGAAAACTTCAGCCAAGAGCAAAGATGCTCAGAGGGCTGGAGCACCTCTCCTATGAAGAAAGGCTGAGAGAGTTGGGCTTGTTCAGCCTGGAGAAGAGAAGGCTCTGGGGAGACATTGTAGCACCTTCCAATACCTGAAGGGGGCCTACAAGGAAGCTGGGGGGGTACTTTTTACAAGGGTCTGTAGTGACAGGACAAGGGGTAACGGGTTTAAATTGAAAGAGGGTAGACTCAGATTGGATATAAGAAAGAAATTCTAACCAGAGAGGGTGGTGAAGCACTGGAACAGATTGCCCAGAGAAGCTGTGGATGCCCCATCCCTGGAAGTGTCCAAGGCCAGGCTGGATGAGGCTTGGAGCAACCTGGTCTAGTGGAGGGTGTCCCTGCCCATGGCAGGGGGGGTTGGAAATAGATGGTCTTTAAGGTCCTTTCCAATCCAAACCATTCTATGATTCTATGAGGTTTAACACATTCACATGGATAAATTGCAGAGCCACTATGGGTTTATTTTGAAGCTCAAGTGGATATGATGTTTGCAATCTGCATGGACACCTTTTTTTACAGTGCAGGTGGCCTTGCTGATTTCAAAACAGTGATAGGTGGAGTAGCAGCATGTGTTCCTCTGTTGGATGCCTTTTCTTTCCCCAACCTGTCTTTGCCTGCTGTTGAACCCTTTTCCCCCGTTTCTACCAACATGGTTCAGAATTATTTCGCAGTATTAAAATAAGAATTAAGATTTTAAAGCTAATTCCATATTCTTCTCTACTCCTTCTACCCCTTTTCTCTGTTTGAAGTTATTTTAATCTCCTCTCAACCTTGCCATTTTTTTTCCTATCGGACTTGTCTAATTTGCCTCATTTCTAAGTCATGATGATATCCTCAAGACACCAATTCATAACTTCCTCATGTTGAAATTGTTCATTAAAATCTAATTTTTACCAACTAATTCTGGCTTTTTAGCTAATGAAATCAGAGTAATTATAAATATCCATCTTGCAACGTTGCATATTGACATTTGAATATAAAGACTTGGAATGGAAGAAAAGCACCACTGGAGAACTTATTTTCTTTCCTCTAGTTGGAAAGAAAATCAGCTCAGTCATAAATATATAGATTAAAATACTCTCATCTAAGTTCATTTCAATATTAACTTTATACTGCCATTAAGATTTGCCTGAACATGTACCATAAGGGACCATATCTAATTTCAACATCCTCACATGAGATATGTTTGGTTCACTCAGATCCATTATTTAACAAAGAGAAATGAAATACTCAGAAAGAAAGGTACAGCTCATGCTGTATTTGATCCAGAGTTCAACAAGGGGTTTAACATCTTCCAAAAATATTAGAATAAAGTGCAGGAAAGAATCACTCAGGAGAACTCTTAGTACTTTTTTCTAGTCTTATTTTAGTTGATGACTAAACTAGATTCAGGGCTGAATTTTACAGGATCACATTGTATTAAGACTCCCTGTGACACCAGATAGCTACCCCACGATCTTATAATGATATAAGAAGAATTTCTTTATATTTTTAGGTTTTTGGCAACCCTCACTAGAAGTTATAGACACTGATGGATATTAATATACTAATACAACACTGTGAAAAATGTATGGATAGGGGAAAGACAATCAGACTTGTAATAGCTTAATATATTATTGCCACAGGACAGGGATCTGATCCTGTGTGTAATTCTGCATTTACAGATCCTTTTGAAATAGTGTGGTTTGGAGAGCTGTGTGTCGGTTCTGCAGATACACTGCTTCAAAAAAGGCTGCCAAAAATCATAGGTAAGGTATTGTGAGGATGACCAAGTACGTCTGTTGTTATCAGAAAATAAATTATTTGTTGAAACCAAAATGATGTACCTACTGGGATCCATTTTTATAAAGTTCCTCTTCCCTGTTCCCTGCCCAGTTTCTTGCCAAACTGCTTTGTGAAATGTTGGGATGTTCACTTATTGTTTGTGCTCCAGTGAGGCAGACAAACTTCAGATTGCCTTGCAAATAAGCCCTGCTGGGCTTCCACATCCTGCGCCACAGAGCCAAGAGTCTGGATGAGCTGAAAGCCCCAGCCTGAGGCAAAGTTCATGTCCTGACTGTAATCTGCAATCTGAGAAACAAGGAGGTTTCAACTCCACTGCAGCTGGGAATTGATTTAAAGATGATGGTAAGTGGAGAAGTTTAACTGCTTTTTTGGGGATCTAAGAGCTTAGACTCCTAGATTTGTCCTTCTTCTTATCTTTCAACATTATACAGAGAAATACTTTGATGTTCTGTACCTTTTTTTTTTTTTAATGAAGCAGTAGATATAGTCACTGAGGAGAGAACTGCTGGGAAAAGCAAAGATACTAGACAGAAATTCTCCTCTCAGAGTGGCTCAGTCACAACAGAAATGTTCTCTCACTGCATATTTTACACAACAACTCCAAAGAGGTTCGTCTAGTGAAGGCAGCTAAAGTCATCATTGCCAGTCTCCACAATGCACAATCACTTTGATTCATGCAATCTGCCTCTGTGATGATGTCTCACAATAACCGCTAGAATAATTGTTGGTTATTATGGCTAGATGATTTTAAGTTAATTTTAATCAAAAGCTTCAGTATTAGTCAGTTTGATATCTGTTGGCAAAAATATTCTTCTTGGCAACAGACCAGGGAATTCACAGAACAGACAAGGGAGACTTGTTTCAGGCCCAACATCAGTTAAAGGAAAGCATTCTTCATGGGCATTAGGTCACTGCAGAGAGAATGGAGAATGGTGTGATTCAGTGGCAGAGATTCCTGCATGTAGGAGTATGTTCAGGCAAGCATTCCCTGGTGATGAGTATAAGCTGATCCTCCAGAAATTTGCTGCTGCAACTGGAATTGTGAGCACTGGTCTGCAGCTTTTGAGTAACAGGTCTTGGCAGGATTGGTGGGCCACTGACATTGACTGGCACCCAGGAATGCAAGGACTCTGGGGTTATCATTCATTAGCTCTTGTAGGAATTTAATCTAGTGGCAGTCAAAAAAAGAGAGAACCTAACACCTCATACCATGCGAATGTTTGTTCCATTTTGAAGCAGAGAATGTTGAACTTCTAGGGCAGCCTGCTGGCTCTGATTTTACTTGGAAAAATGCAAAAGGGTTATTTGGAAAATCAGCTTTCTTTCGAAAATAAAAAGGATCTTGCAATTACTGCAATTGAGTATTAACATAAACAGAAAAAGGATCAAAAAAGCAGTCTCTTACAACAGCTATCATTTACTGCTATTGCCAGTTCAGTGGCATTAATGCACTGCACACAGTCATTTCAGAGAGGTCAGTGGTAGGCGGCACATGACTTTTTCAGAAGATGTAAACAAGAGAATAAATATTTTGAAAGCATTGATCCTGGAGAATGGCAGTTGCAATATCATGGGCATAAAGCTATTGAAGACAGGATATGGAAAATAATCTGGACCTTGAAGCATCTTCATTTTTAACCCAGTGCTCAGACAGAGGGCTGTTGTACCAGGTAGGCCCAAGTATAAGCACTACCAGGGCAGTTAAGGTGAACCAGGTCCACACTGCAGTGTAGAACTGAAAAAGTACTGGTATAATTGCCTGTTGTTTTCATCTGGGCACTGAGATCCACAACTAAAATGGGCAGATGCCAGTATGTTGGCTTGGCTGGCCCACTGCAAAACCCTAAAACGGGTTAATATTATTCTTGACGGAATCAAAAAGTCAGCAAAACTAAAGGTAATTAGTTCTTTAGGGCACTCAGACCTATTTTCTAGTTTTACTTTGTATGATTATCTGAGCCACTGTCTTTTGGTATCATTAGTGCAGAGCCCAGATATCCATGCCAGTAGCCTAAGTGCTATTGCCAGCAAGTTGCATAATTCATCAGGGAACTATGAGGGGATTTTATGTAATTTACCCTATTCTTCCATGACCTATGGTGCAACTGTCTGTATAATACTATAAATAAACCATCCTGGCCCACTAAGCTTTCCTCAAGCTTACATATGAGATGTTTGTGAAGAAAAGTCCATGAAACGAAAGAATATAAATACACTTTTTCCAAGGCCTTGAATGGTTTCATCCCACTTAACTGTAGGCACCTAAGCAGAAACTCTGATTAGGGAGTCTGCTCACCGTCAGCACCTTATGTCTTCGCTGAAGAAACACTCATTGATCTGAAGAGATATTTTGATCTCAGGTGCAGCACCTCCTGTCAAGGTTTTTTCCCTCTGTTTCTTGCAGTGTAAGTGCACGACATCTTGGCACCTGACTTAGAAACCTCAATTCGTGCCGAAAACTGCATGGAAACTTGATAGTCTGTGGGGGTGTTTTTGCATTAATCCTACTCTCTAGCACGTTAGCCCTATTTCTCTCTCTGTGAATCTTCAAATTCTTCCTCTACTTCTAACACTTTTCCTTCTCCCATTTTCTCTGTATACAGTATACCTTCCCTTTGATTCTTCCTTTCTTGCTCATCGCACTCTCAGCTGTTCAGCTCCTTCCTCTCTCTGATCGTGTATTATGTATTTAAGTGGACATTGAATTATCAGTCAGTTTTGCCAAAATTCATCCTGAAGAAACTAAAATCTGGACTGGAACTTGGCTACGACTATCAGATTGGTTAATACTATTAACTGGGGGAAAAAAAAAAAGATGTTAAATATATATGTATTTAAAAAATTATTACAAATTTGAATGGCACTTTACCATTTTTGCTGAAGAATGAAAACAAAGGAATTTTTTAAGCTAAAAAATATTTTCCCTTGAAAACAGATTTTTAAATTCTTACATGACAGGAAAAAAAAACCACAAATCAAAAAAAGAAGTATCTCAAAACTTTTAATTTCAAGTTAAACAAAATAACAGTGAAATTAAAAATCAGTATTTTAGTATTTTTTAGATTTTGTTGTTTGTGTTTTTAAAAGCTTGTTTCCATTACACTGTGAGCAATTTTTTAAATCTTTTTTGCTCTACCACAGAAATGAAAGATCTATTACTCACCAGACTCTGTCTCCTGTTCTTCCTTTCCCTTCTGTTTTTGAATAGTCAATTTTCTCTTTGTCTGGCTGCCATCGATATTATATTGTCTCTACATGGTCTAGTCCAACCTCTCACTCAATAGCACTCACTGGTCTATAAACACTAACAAATTAATGCCATATTCAATGGAATGAAGCAGTACTGTTGAAAGAGATTGAGGGCTAGCAATAGAGAAATCGTAGATGAATTTGCAGTGTGATACAGCAGCAAAAGGAAGGGCAATTCAATCTTAGGCTACGGTCAGAGAGAGACATTATGTTATGGAGCAAAAAAAAAAAAAAGCCAATAACTTTCCTCTGTACAGCTTGACTGTGACTGCACCTGGAATATTATATTCAGTCCAGGGCACCAGAGAGATATCGACAAATGGGCATTCGGAGGGAAGTGCTGCAGCACTTGATTTACTGGGAAAAGTTGAAACGAGCTGCATAAGACAGCTGTGCTGGGCCCAGCTCCTCTGGGCAGCACAGGACAGAGAGCAGCATGGCTGGGAGCAAAGCACAAGCTTGCCATGGGATCTGGATGTGAAGCTATCTTCTAAGGAAGGTCAGAGCACCACCAGTCTGCATCTGCAGCCTACCTTTCCCTTCACCTGTTCCCTCAGGATAAACCTTTCTGAAACTAAATTTTCTGACAACAAAGCCACATAAGCAAATTATTCCTTTTCTGTAGGCAGAATATTTACCTTCAGAACAGCAAAGCTCCAGACCATCTGCCAGAGCTTAGTAATCTGCCCAGCTGCACGGGCTGGACCGCTGGGGACAGCTCCATCCACTCCTTTGCCTGTCACAGCTGGGAGAGGCAAATGCCACAAATGGGTTAGGCAAAAGGGCTATCTTATTTCCATTTCCCACTTTCACATCAGAATTTGGCACAAGATACTCAAAGAATGGCCTACCGCAAACAAGATTAATAATGGAATTAAATCAACTGTGTAAGACCCAGCCAAGATCAGCATCCAGATATTCTTTGGTTGTGCAAATATGTACTGTGGAAAGCCCTGAAATACCAAGAATTTAAGCAAACATCCTGTGACAGTATGTAATATGTTTGTAACAGATTACTCAGAACATTTGCTTTTCTTGATGTGTATCAGATTACTCAGAACATTTGCTTTTCATGATGCTTTGAGACCATCTGCACTGCTCCTGCCCAAGCTATATTTTGTACTTCTTCAAGGAACCAGCTCCCAGAAAAGATGCAATTCACCAGAAAAACAGCAGGCTACTGCCCTTGCGCCAGGGAGCTTCTCTCCTGGTTTCTTTGGCACATCTGGGGAAGATCAACTTTTTGCAGGTGGCTGTAAGGAGCTGTGAGTTGACAATAGGTATGAAATTTCCAAGTTGATCATATTATATGGAAACAGTTTGGTTTTTAAGAGCTGAGTACTTCTGGTACAGGGAGCACACTTCATATGAGAAAGGACACGATCAGGCACTTGGCACTCAGCTTCTTTAAGAAACCTTCCACTCTTCAGTGTTTTCAACGCTACATTTTTTTTTATCTCTGCTAAGACTTTGTCTTTGTTGACTTTGCTGTGCATTGAGTCCCTGAAGACATATTACCTGAGTAGCCAGGAGATACCAAGTGAAGCTGGAGAAGTGTGATGCAGTGGAAGGCAACTCTGGAGTCCAAAGGCTACAATATCTTTACCACATCTCCAGGAAGGGCCCAAGAGGTCTGAGCATGGTCCTGTGATCTGCAGCCCCACAGAAGAAACTGGCATCAAGGATTTAATCAGACCTAACTGACTTGAAGATAGCCCACGCTCAGATGAATGTCTTTGGAAGAGGATTGTGGTGACAGCAAGGGATGCTGACTTAAGTGTGACAGAAAGGAAATAAAACTGTTGTCATTTTAGAGGCAGGATATATATGCAGGATATTTTCATCACAGAAACAGGAAAAACCAAAGTCTAATGTATATACCCAGTAGTTATTTGAAGCTAGGAATTAGTTGGGCAGTAAGAAGTAGAACTTGCTAACTGCTCAACCATCATTTAGGAATCTACAGTGAAATGTCTAATTTATTATACAAATTAGACCAAGACTGAATAAGGCATTCTGTTTAATCATAAAGATTTTTGGGGGGTGGAAGTCTTGTATTTTTGAGCAAGGCTGAATATTCTATAAAGTCACATGTCCTCACCTAATTGAAGGTATTAAAATAGAGGGAAAAAAGTGAAAGAGGTCATGCTGTTTCATCAGGATTACTTTCAAGTAGTTAGTCACCAATTTATTTGGTTTTTCACGAGAAAAATGTCACACGTTTCTCTTACTGATAACTCAGCTGCTATATGGTATGAGAAGTGTCTAGTTAAATGACTTTTATAAACCAAGAAAGGTCAGGATTTCTTGTCAATATTTCTGTCTGGGGGATATGTTTCTTTTTTCTCTGCTCCCAGAGTGTATTATCTATATGTGCTCTTAGTGATATTAGCAATAAGTTGAAAAAGTGCTTGATTCGCCAATTGGTTCACAAGTGGAGATAATTCTAATCTTCACAGGCAGGAAAAATGTCTGCTAGGAGGAAAAGCTGCAGTTCGTTTCAAGTGTTAATCACAAGAAGCCTGAGGCATGTGCAGTTCTATTCCCTCCAAGGAATTATGGTCAGTGATCAAATTTGTGAGTATTATGTTAAAACTGTGGTCCTCTAGTCACCAAGATGCCTAAATCTCTCTACATCCTAATCCCTTTCTTGTTTTACCTGGCCTGTGATTGTTTCTCAACTCAGTTATGCTGTGTGAAGGATGAAGAGGTAATGTGATTCCTTCAACTCCTCAGGTCATCTTGACCTCCATTGCTTCACTAGAAATAGATGGAGCAAGAGAAATACCAGCCACCTGAGTCTTTTTCCTATTCCAAGCAGTTTGAGAGGAAAAGTTATAGAGCAGATGAAACCTGAAAGACGAAAACTGCTTTGTCACTGGTAAGGCAGCCAGTGAATCTGGCTTCAGACTTGGTTTTCTGCCAGTCAAGTTCAGTGCGTGAAGCACTACACAAGACCTGAGATTGCTTTGTCTTTTAAAGGCCTGGTCCAAGCTTCTATAAAGTCAAGGTAAACTGTCTATTGAGTTCATACACTTGGGATTAGGCTTTAAAACTTCTGGCTTAAAGCCATTATTTCAAGATCCAGCCTCTCATCCAAAATTTCCTGAATTTTAGAGATGTTTCAGAGAAGGGTTCCTAGGGGAAGTGTCATTATTTTAATCAATTTTTGGGATTCACAAAGTAAGCTGGTTTTGATTACATGATTTATACATGCTCTCCATAGACTTGGAGGGTCTTCATGCATTATTTTACAGTGTTTATTGCTTATTATGGGAACTACAGGAGAATAGTTGTTTCACTTATAAGCCTATTAGGCAGGTAATTGACAACACAAGTATACTATAAAGTTACACTCTGCTTGCTTCAACACAAGTGCGGTGTTGTGTTTTTAGGCAGGCAGTTCTGATAATCAGTGCATAAATGATTTTCTAATTAACTGCTTTTGTCAGAATCCCAGTTTCACTCAACAAGTGAGTTGGCTAAGAGTTCATTTGTCACTCCCCTTTCTCCCTCAGGTGCATCATCTCCCATGATGAGAAACTGTTTATCTCAACAGGAGTCTTGCCCAGACCATGGCAGCAATTGCATACTCTCAGTTCTACTGTCAGTGATTACATCTCTTTCAACTTCATAACTGCAGAAGATCACTGAAAACAACAAGATGACGATGCTTGAGAGTGGATTCCTCTTCTTACCTTTGGGAGATGCTTCTAAGGGGGTCATGAGTATTCAAGTTCAGCCTAATGGCTCTCAGCGACTTCTCAGAACAGCTGAAAATGTTACTTGAGATCTCAAATGCCTTACAGGTTTAATGCATCAGAAAAGTCAATAGTGCTTTATGGGATTATAGTGAGGAGAGATCAATCCCAGGTACACACCAGGGAAAAAAGAAAGGTGATAGTTCAAAAAAGTATTGATCTGGGCGATTTTTCAGGTAGTTAGCAAAGGTCAACCAAAAAACAGTAGTTAAAGGCTGACCAATAAGGAGTGACATATTCCTCCCTTTTGCTGACTGAGGTGCCAAAATGTCTGAACATGGATTCCTCCTTACATGCGTCAGAAGGATGTACAAGGTTTCCAAATGCTTTCCTCTGTATGAAAGGCTGAACACTAAAGAAAAGCAAGCACTGTCCTCTTTGAAAACTTTTAACCAGGCACCTGCCTACAGCTTAGAAAGAAAGTGCTCTATTTATGTTATCTCTAAAACTTTCCATATATTCCAGCTATGGTGGAGACAATGAATAAGATTCGCACATTTCTTCATTATCATTAAACCTTTAGGCTTTGCTAGACAGCTACATGAGATAGAAGCTGAACTTCTCAAAGAAATTCTTACAGGTGCTTTCCATCAAATCTCACCCTAGTTTACTCATTACCAACTCAGAGTGACCTCATGAGCTCTTGGTTGGAGTCAATTTCTGATCTCCCATCCTGAGATAGCATAGATACAATTTTCATTCAGATGTCTGAAGTGTCAGCTCTGGAGTTGGAAGTACTGTCATACCAGTTCAGAGAATTAGCAAACCATCTTTTTTGTCTGGCTGTCGCTGATCTTGTTGCTTTCATCATCACAGATCACTGCAAATCTCCAACATGTAGCATGATCTATGTCATTTTACTCCATTTTACTCATTTAGGTGTGCCCTCCAGATTTTCTGGAAAGGGGAGATGCATGAAAATTCTCCTCTCACAGTAACAATTTCTCTTTAATCTGAGTGTAAACTGAATTATAATTAGCAGCTTGATCCATTCTGTTCAGAGAGGTTCTAGTAAGACAAATAAAGAAATGAAATTTCTTTCATCTTTACCTTCAATATGTTGCTTCTCTTGTAACAGCTCAAAGGGAAAAAAGAGAAAGAAATACTGCTTTGACATTGCCAGGGTCCAAAGAGTATGAGAATTAAAGTGTTTGTTCAGCAACAGGCACAGTAAAGAAGGCAGAAGTCCCTGTGGTCCTTGTTCACCTATTAAAAACAAAATGGCATCACTGATGGGAAACATTTTTCCTGACTATGTGCAATCAAACCACACTGCCTGTTTTCCTACCTGGTAAGGACTTCCAACACCACCCTTTTTGGCCTGGAGAAGAGAGAGACCTCACCCAGCATCTGCACCTCCGTAAGGGGCCTCCCACAGGGTGGAAGGGTAAAAGGAAGGAATATGCTAGTTAAAGGCTAATAAAGAGATCACCTTTTATTGGACGGGAAAACAGATCTAACACAAGGTATTTCTGATGGACAGATGATTTTCTACCTTAGCTGTCTGAAGTTGTGTATTTTCACTATTCAAGGTTTATAGGTACAATCCTAATAAGAAAAAATAATGTGCCACTATAAAATGCCAGTTTACCTGCAACCCCAGTTATACTGCTGATCTGAACCCCACCAATCCTGTTATGGCATTTGACTGACAACCAGATATCAGCTGAATATTGGATTTTCTACAGTTTGCTAGACTTCCAAGAATCTGGTTTCAATTTTTTTTTTTTCATTTAAAAAAATCCAGTTCTGGTTATGAAGCCCTCTTCAAGATTTCAGTCTTTCAGGAGGTATGTATGCTTATCTGTAAGTGTTTTTGGCTGAAAAAGTCCTTGAATGAGAAATTAATTTTCTCAGGTATTTTGAACATTCCAAGAACACTGGAGATCTTACTATAAATAATTTTATTATTTATTATTTCTCCTTATTCTGACTATATCCAGGTGTTGGAGTGATAGCATATGCCTGCTTTCCATGAGTTGTTTATTTAAGCTTAAATTTCTAGCTCCAAGCTTCAGGTTTATAATTCAGTTTAACATTTAATTCTTAGATGTTGAAATAATGGTTTTTTACTTGAGTTTACTAGATTAGGCCCACAGTCCATTTCAGATATTTCAGGCACCAGTGAATGAGGGGAAATGGTACCCAGTACTAGACCGATAAATATATACTGCAAAAGGGGAGGTTCAGTCAGAAATGAAACCTGGCCATGTCATGCCATCTACTTAGACTGGCAGTGTTCCTGTTTATATGAGAATTGAAATTAAGGTT
Organism: Rhynochetos jubatus; assembly: GCA_027574665.1. Lineage (NCBI taxonomy): Eukaryota > Metazoa > Chordata > Aves > Eurypygiformes > Rhynochetidae > Rhynochetos > Rhynochetos jubatus. The sequence continues at coordinate 30,496,562 of CM050655.1, read as the reverse complement.
TCAGTTGCTTCCAAATTGGGAAGTGCACATGCACAGAAATTAGAAAAGAGAAAAGAAAAAGAAAAGAAAAGAAGAAAAGAAAAGAGAAAAAGAAAAGAGAAAAGAAAAAGAAAAGAAAAGAAGAAAAGAGAAAAAGAAAAGAGGAAAAGAAAAGAAGAAAAGAAAAGAAAAGAGAAAAAGAAAAGAGAAAAAGAAAAGAGAAAAGAAAAAGAAAAGAAAAGAAGAAAAGAAAAGAAAAGAAAAGAAAAAAAGAAAAGAAAAGAAAAAAAGAAAAGAAAAAACCCACAACCCCAAAAAACCCAGAAATAGGGAGGACAATAACAATGGGATGCAGAGGGGTTTTGATTATTTCAGCATGTGGCCGAAAACACAACAGATTCAGCAAGATGCAGATTTGCATAACGTAATGAGACTGGAATCAAAGTATCAGGAAGACAGACCGAGTGCTAATTAACTAGGCACTGCAGTAAAAACACCAGGATGGCAGGGCAGTACAATGCAGGAAAACATTCCAGGGACAAATGGATAGTGGTGTTAATTGTATTAGAAAAAAACCTCTTGGCTAGAATACTCTGGAGCCATTGCTACAAACTTGAGCAGACTGTTCAAAAAGATTAACGTCAGCCTGAAGTCCTTTGGAGCTACAGGGTCCTGACAATTACTAGACTGGCAAAGAATCTGATCAGTCCTTCACTGACTGCAGCCAGGCAAATCTCTAGGTTAGTGCCACAGCACTAAGATGGAGAGCAAGAAACAAGCCCTCCATCCATCTAGAAATGTCTGCTGCTTGTACCTGGCCTTGGGTTTAGCCTGCATATGCAGGCCACTGAAGGACTCCATGCCCTCTTTATCTGGTGTTCTGGCAGCGTATCTTGGCTTGAAAGGAGAAGCTGGGCTTCTTTCCTTATTCTGAGTTCTAAGATTTGGGACTAGTATTATGGTCTCTTGTGTACAGCATCACTGATCACCCAGGAAATCCTAGTAGTTCTGTACTTCTTTTCCTGCCTTCAGGATTGAATAATGAGAGCTAAATTGATAAAAAGCCTTTATAATAAAAAAAATCATTAATATTTAACAGCTGGAATAAAACTTAAAAATGTATGTGTGTCTATTTTACATAAAGGTCTTCAATCCCCTATCAATAATTTAGGCACCTGACTTTCTTTAGACACCTCCAGCAGTTATATTACACTGGTCCTTTATTTATAAGGACCTAGTGGATTGTGTGCATGTGTGGATAGCTGTGCAAGGGCCGAGTAAATTGTGGAGGACCACTATGCACCCCATGTACCCTGCTCATGGAAAGGAAGAGGAGCATAAGAACTCTTCCCAAGTCTGAGGCCAGCTGCTGAAGCTTCTCTTGAACTCAAGCGACAGTACTTTATGCTTTTAGCTCTACACTCCTCTACAGTGTGACAGCTAAAGCATAAGCCATCAGAGTGGTGTAGTCTTCTTTTCGTAAGGGGAAAGCTAGTCCTTCCTTCAACGGCCTGTTCAGAGGGAGCAAAGTGCACTTAGAAGCCTCAAGATGATGCTTTTTTCTGGAAAGTGCTCCAGGAAAAATTTAAGACACTTATTTTTTGCTTTCATTCAATAAGTGATTCTTCAATGAGTATATTAGGTGAACAGGAGACACTTCCGAATCCTACTTAGCAGCTGGAAATAATTACTTCATTAGATATGTTAGACTGTTGTTCCAGCTACTGCCGCCTGACTGCAGAACTGTTCAAGCAGTGAAAAAAAGGTCATTTGCAAATGAAATTCTGAAATCTGAAAATGGAAAATCATAGGTAATAGATGTGATAAAAACATTCTGACCATCTCATTGAATAAAAGGAAAAAATAAGCCCCAAATATTTTATGCAGTAAGTGATAGGCATATTAGTTGAGCAGTCAAGGCAGAATCTTTTGTTAGCTGTTGTGGATGACCACAATTCACATACCTAACTACATGTCAGGATATTTGTTTTTCATAATTTCCTGTGGAATACACTGTCTTATTGTGACTGACTCTTATACTTGGACTTTACACATCCTTTTAAGATCATTTAGAAGAGAACCAGAACAAATATTTCTCACCCAGATAAGAGAAGATATTAATCCCAGTCTGAAAGTTTTAACTAGGTTTTTAACTTTCAAAAAAGAAAGTTTAAAAGATTGTTCTGTCTGATTATTAAAAGACCCCCAAAACACACCAATGAAAACACCCAGATGCTTACATTTCAGAAGTTTCTGAGATGTGAAAACTGAAATAGTCTTTTCTGTCCATTAGATGTGGACTGGTGAGGCAACCAGGACCATGGGAAATAAAATATATTAAGCCATCAACTTCCTCCTGGAATACTGTTTGTTAGAGAACCAGGTTCATCTGTAGGCAGAGAAATGGGGACACTGAGATGAAAAAGCCATAAAAGGAAATCATGTTGACCTGGGAAGAGGTAGGGTAAGGGGACCTCTTTTTCCTCTCTTCTTTCCCTTCCTTATTATTTTGAAAGTTTCCTCTGGGTTTGTCTTTCTACTTCAACTTACCAAGTCCTTCACTAGCTGGTAGATATCCTTCAGGTAATACTTCAGTAAAGTAGTGCCCATGACCATACATTATCTGCTGTATTTATCATATATACTGAATTCATCTCTGCAAAACTCAGGACTAATGCAACACTCAGTCGTGCAGGCAACACATACAGAAAATAGGACCCATTATGGGGCTGCCTCCTTAGGGAAAATCTCGGTATATCAGTGCATAGTTATTAACTTAATTTGTTAAGGGATATGTCATGGTCACAGACACACTGTTGGGCTTGCAGCATCCATTGATCTCCCAAGGAAACCTAGCAAATAATTGATTTTAACTATCATATTAAAAAACCAAAGAAAACTATATATTTGGATTTTATCCCCAATTATTATTATTTTTATGTTATGCAGTGAGAGAAAACATGAAAAATGTCAGTCAAATGGCAGCTATAAGCACCTCTAGAGAAACAGGTTTTTGTCCTTTGTTTTAAGGTGGGGTGGTGTATCTAACCCACTTTTTACCCCTCCTTTGAATTACATTCCTGGCAATTTTCAATATAGGATATCATCTAGAAAGTTTTGAAAATGTCTTTATTTGTTTGAAAATGTCTGACTAAATTGTTTTGACTTTTAGGTTTTATTATTTTTTCTTTATTTTTATTATCTGCAAGACTTTGCTCATTATCACTCAGTGCCACCGATTCAACCAGTTTAAACCTGCAATTTATAAATAAATATTCCTTGGAAATATAATTTAAAAAATAATTCCACCCCAATGCAACATATTCTTTCTCAGTCAAGGAAATTACACAGTGTCAGTTAGGTTGATCCCATATTTGTACAAAACGCATTAGCAGTCTTCCTCTCACACTGTTCAAGTAAACTCTACATTCACGTGGAAACAAATTGTTGGATTATACAGTGTATTAGATTAACACCCTATAAAAGTACAAATCCCAGCAGGGAAGTAACCCTTTCTGCTAGAAGATCATTCCAGTTTGCTCCCAGGCATTTCTCACTCAGCAAGAAATTCAAGCAAAACGTCAGTAAAGTTTGATATCGTGAGATGTAGCTGACAGGAGAATTCTGCCTGTTGTGTTGTGGTGGGTTTTAAAATATTTTCTGTATGGCAATTCATTGTTAAAAAAAAAAAAAAAAGTAAAAAATAAAAATGGCCAAGTGCCATCAGTCAAAATTTTGATATGATAAGAATAATTATGTTCCCAAACCATTAATGCTGTGACACATACTCTATAAGTGCTTCAGGGAATAAGGTGCAATATTGTGACAGTAAAACTTCTATCTGCTGAAGGGAAGAGTTCCACTAGAATAAAGGGAAACTCTGTAAAGAAATGGAGTTTTTATGAGGTAAGGTATGGCAGGTAAGCACAATGAAATACTGATTTGTGACCTCCACAGTACAGCCCTTGCTGCTACAGCAGGAACTAATCTTCGGTCAGTGGAGAAAAGCAACTGTTGGAGACAGATGGCACCAGGTAACACATCAATGATGAACGTACCTTTTGGGTAGTGATCTGATCAACCCAGTGCCTCTGCATCAGGTTCATAGCTGCTCTCTCCCAACGGACTTATTCCACCTGAAATTATCTTATTTCCCTGCAAGATCAGACCTGCAGAGAGAGAGAAAAAGCAGTCAAGCACAGAGCAGCATGGTCCTGGTTGGGAACTGTTGGGAAATGGACACAAGGAGCTTTGAGGAGTCCTGGATCACCCTGAGACAGGCCAGGCAAGCCAGAGCGGACAGGGAGAATCACCTCCCTTGACCTGCTGGCCACACTTCTCAATGCAGCCTAGGACGTGCTTGGCTTTCTAGGCTGCCAGCGCACATTGACAGGTCATATCGAGCTTCTCATCAACCAACACTCCCAAAACCTTTTCCTCAGGGCTGCTCTCAATCCATTCTTGGCTCAGCCTGTATTTGTGCTTGGGATTGCGCTGACCCATGTACAGGACCTTGCACTTGGCCTTGTTGAATCCCTCACAGAATGGGCCCTCATTTTCCCTTGTCTTCCTTTTCTCACCAATGCACCTGTAGAAGCTTTTCTTGTTGCCCTTGAGGTCCCTGGCCAGATTTAATTCTGTCAGGGCTTTAGCTTTCCTAACCTGACCCCTGGCTGCTTGGACAATTTCTTTGTATTCTTCCCAGGCTACCTGTCCCTGCCACGCAGGCCTCCTGGAGTTTTTGCCTGATTTCCTCTTTGTTGGGACACATCACTCCTGATCTTGAAGAAGGTGTCCTTGAATATTATCTTCGTGTATTTTCACACTCAGTCATTCAGATTTGGGATACCTAGCCCATCTCATACCAGCACTTTCCTAATGAAGCATTAAGACTCTTTCTTTCAAAATGTCATTTTTGATTTCAGAAAATATCTCCTTTGAGAATGGAGACTTTTCCTTCATAGTTTTTCAGAATGGTTTGAGTTGGAAGGGACCTTAAAGATCATCTAGTTCCACCCCCCCTGCCATGGGCAGGGACACCCTCCACTAGACCAGGTTGCTCCCCTCATTATTCACCTGAGTAGTCTCTAGGACTACACAGAGTAGTCTCTAGGACATATTTTATCTACACACAGAGAAGGGGGTTCTTGGCACTTTCAATCTCCTTGATTTCTTCCTTGGTCTAGTGAGAACTTTTCCACTTTTATAGCCTTCATACCTGAGCAAAGTGAGAGGGCAGTTGCTTACAGTGTGTGGTCAAGAAGAGGAATATGATGGGAGACTGGTTGTATTATGGAACAACATGATTCTGTCTTTCCTTACTTCCTTCATTTTATTAATTCTGTCGGTGATTTAAAATCTGTGAGGTACAAAACTTGGGCAGTTTGAAACAAGATAAGAATGACAAGATTAAAAATAGAGCCTTAAATGCTGTTCAGTAGTTTGGGACCATGCTTCATTATAACCTGCAGAGGAATTAAAACAGAAAAGCACAGCTGCTTTGAATTCCTGTCCAGAGAAACCACACAAGCACAGCTTGCATAAAAATAAATGCTTTGCATATCAAGGAAACGGTCTATTATTTGCCATAGAAACATTCTAGTCTTATTCTTCCTTTTAAAACTGTCTATTATACAGCCTCAGAGCTGTTCATTCACATTCTTGTTGGAATAATTTTCATGCCTTTGACCAGTGAATGACTGTAATTACTAGCCAGGACACAGATACGAGAACATCAGCCACATGGGTTATTGCTGCTGGTCATCTACTAACTAATCCCAGAGAGCCAACAACACATCAGTTTCTTCTCCCATAAGTCCAGCACAAACCCTGACTCCTCCTTTTCCAGATGCCTTAAAACTGGTGATTGCTAGTATCAAAAAAGGAAGAGGGATCTCAAAGGCATAACCAATGCTTTAAGCCTGAAGGATGAAATTTTTTAGGAGCAAATAGCCAGATGTTGATGCAAAATGCAGTATTTTCCACACTAAAAAGACAAGGAAATCCGCCAATGGCCACTGCTAATCTGCCTGAGGAATTAATTTCTTCCTGACTCTAACTCTGGAGATTGTTTTGATCATGCCTTCGTGCAGAAACAGAATATTGAGCAAGTGTTCTGGTATAAACAGGTACACAGTCTTGCTTTGTCTGTAAAAGTATGTAAGAGATGTAAAAAGTGTGTTAGAGAACATATAAGTGACCACAAGTTTATCCTAGAGTGAGGGATCCACCCTGCAAAGGTCTCCAGATGGTGACAAAGCTTCTCAACCTCCCACCAGAATGAAACTACTGATCTCAGCACCCTGGGGAGCCGGGGAAGGGGAAGCATAACACAAGGAAAAGGGTAAAAACCATGAAGCGTGTGTATAAAGATTTCTATTACATTAACAATAAATCCTTTACACGTATATGTAAGGTGTGCTTTCTCTTTGCACATAAACCAAGATTTTTGAGTATAACACTTCTCGTAATACAGATCTTTTCTACTTTAGAGTCCTCTTTGGAAGTAGAAGAAAATGTCTCAAAATTCCTGAGCATGTAAAAGTTCTTAGAGATTTTCAGCCCAAATACAAGAGACATCTATAAAAGCTCTCTTGAAAATGTCTATTCCCTTAGTAATTAATCTAATTGCTCCTCTACCAGTTTCACTGTCTGCTGCATCTCACTAGAATTTTATTGGATGCATATGAAGAGTATATAGTGTCAATCAATCAGGTGTGTTTAAAATTTATCATACTACAGGATGCTTACCGTACATGTTGAGTTTTTATAGAAGTTGTATGAAGCATAAAATTTTCAAAGTGAAATGCAGTGTTACTAAGGTGCTGTTCAGAATTACCACTTTTGGTCAAAAAATGAATACTGGGGAAAATATTGCAAATCTTCAGCAATTCAGATCTTTATGTCACAATGACACGTTCCTGACATGTTCTAGAGCAAGTGTAAGGTTTGATGCAAGAATTATCAGTTTATGTTCTTTGGGTTCTGCAACTTATGAGATCAAAAAGAACAAACTTAAAAATCTGTGCTTCTGCAGATCACATACTGACCTAGCAATACTTACAGAGGATCAACAGTTCTTGTGTTTTGATGAAAGAAAATTGCTTGAAACTTGATAAACACTTGACAAGGTTAAAAAAACTGGGCAGTATAATGTCAGTGCAAACAAATGCTAATGAATATGAAACCTAGTAGTGACATACTACAAATTCTGCCTCCATGACATTGAACTCCAGAGGAGCTTAGCTGTTCCTTGCTGTGAACGCCACATTTCTAAGCACAGACCTTAGCATCTCCATTTCAATCCCCTGTCTGAGTTGAAAAGGGAAATGTCAGAATTGCAGAGTGCAAGGGATTACTTCTACACATCACTGAGTTTTAATTTCACTGCAAAGAAAAGCAAAACAAAATAATGATTTAGCACCACATGGATACAGAATACTAGATGTGTTCCTAAAATTCTGGGGTCCAAATGTATGCTGGGTTAATTTATGTAGATGAAAGCATGAAAGTGAACAAGGTGTCCCTGCAGACTGTGGGATGTGACACAAGTTCTCCTCACAAAAACTCCCCAAGATTTTCTTCCCTGTGCCTTTCTCCTCCTTCCCAGACATATTCTGCATAGTCTTATTCCCCCACATCACCCCACTTTAGAAATTGCTGTTGGAGACTTTTAGGGGTGGAGAACATGGGTGGATTCAGCTGGGAAGAAGTCACCAGCCTGGGGTGGCATCACAGGCTGAAGCAAAGCTGGACTGCCCACACCTAATATTTTCTCAGGGCTGCCCTATGCTCAGACCAGTGACTTGCAGCCACTGGCTGACATCCCTCTCGGTGACTCTGAAGCCATTACTGTTTTATCTGATACACCTTCCAGTTGAATAACTACTTCTGAAAACTTCATTTGGTGCTGATGAAGCCGAAGGACAAAGCAGAGAACAAGTGGAGCACCTGAAGAACACTTCATTTTAGCGAGCCAGAAGAAACAACTCCTTTCTTTCAGAAATTCATGTACTATATCCTTCTTTGTCAGGAGTGGAGAGTTACAGAGAGTGGCAGGAGAAAGAAGTTAGACAGCACCTTGAATCTAAAGTTGATTGTTCTCTAGAAATAAATTAAGCTGTAAACTCACCCAGCCAGAGAAATTAGTTGAGGGAAATGTTGGCATTTCCAGACTGGAAAAGAAAACTGACATCCTCTTGCATGCATGTTGGGTTTCAGTTAAGCAGTTCACTGTTAATAGTCAAAGCTGTGAGGAAGTAGATATCCAGCTTGCCAGCAATGAATGACAAATGTGTTTGATTCACACTGGGCTGTTATTTTACTTGGGGTTTTCATTCAAAATTTCAAATCCAAATTCCATCCTTGCTGAATCCCAGAGCCACCAGAAATATACATTTCTTCAGCTGCATATGTAAAACCTAATCAGTGCTACAATGAAAGGCAAACCCTTAAGCACACCCTTTGTGGGAATGAAAGAGTCTTAAGAGGTTTTCAGACTTTGCCCTTGTCTTGGTCACAGTTATATACTCAAAAACCCTGCTTATTTTAAAGTACCATGGGAGAAGCAGGTACATCTCCTACATACGTTGATTGGTTGTATTTTATCCACCTAAACCTTTGCTTTTCAGGCTGAGAACTTCTCACACAAAACCTGGGAATTTTCAAGTGCTGGAGCATCCTGTCTTGGAGGACACCAACATAATCGATAAGCAAAGCTCCAAGCAAACACAGGTCCCCAAAGAAGGAGAGAGACAGGGACAGAGTCACACAACACCTTAAAGAAAATTGATAAATAACTTCTAGATATGGAAAATGAGATTATATTTAAAAGCTCCCTGAATAGAAGATAGAGCCTGAACAGATGAAGATCAAGATCATCTATGATCAGCCCCTTCCACAAACAAATGTCATATCAGCATATATAGACATGAAAGTCCACCATTTATGAAAACATTCTTCTCCTCCATTCAACACATCAGGAACACTGCTCAGCAAGAATACTTTGAGCAGTTTTCAGCAATAAATGAAAAAAATATTTACTGTCTGACAAGAACCCATACAAGAACCACAAGGCAACCCAAAGACATGGCTCTAAAGAAAAAAGCAGGTTTGAAAATTTTGAGGAGGAAATAGAGTAGTAGTCTCTAAGAGGCTATTAGGGGAAAAAAAGGAATGTTCTCCCTGTTGAAGGTTAACATGCATGAACTGGCTGAGATTCAGGTTACCTTTAGAGAGAAACTTTCTAACAGAAAAGAAGAAGGATTGAAATGGATATCCAGGGAAGGTGACAAGGGTGAAAGTCAGGGCAGACTGGACAACTTTTCATTAGGATTAACACTAGCACAGATGGATGAATTAAATGATAACATGAAATTCTTTCCAACCACGTGACTATGAAATAAAGTGTATTTGTGAGAACTGAACACTTTACTTTGGCATGTGCTTGACTAGTAGTGGATATTAAATGAATTAAAGGCTGATCTTGTGATGAAGAAAAGAGAGAGGTGTTTAATTCTTAGCTTCCTGAAAAAAATCTCTCTTCACTTTTCAAACTTGGATAATTTAGGGTGACACAAGAAGTAGGATACAAGTCTCTGTAACAGGTAAACGGCAGAGGAGCTTTAAAACACAGTTCTAAGTTGTGCATTCAGCTCTTCTGTAAGAAACAGACTGCAGATCAACCTTTAAGTAGTCATTGATGTGAGCAACATGTTCTTACCTTCTCCACACTGCAACAGAGGCTAACACAACAGCAGATGTTAATATTTTTCTCTATACCTACCTCCTTCACAAGATCTCTTAGTAACGCACACACTCTGTCACACTGAGTGTACTATTAATGCCTCAAAAAAAGTGCATTTCTAGCAATGGGGCACAACAGACCACGGCTGATATAGCTGGGCTGAAGCTGCTCCAAGGGAGGTTTCAGCTTTGGGGATCATCCAGAAACTGAGCCTCCCCTGTGTGCACTGTACCATTTTTTGCCTCAATCCTCTCTGTTTAAGTGAGGATAACTGAGACAATCAAAACTCATGACTCTAGCCGAAAGAACTTTTGCCATTTCCTAACGTCTTCCAAACACTCCCACTTCAGAAACAGCACCTAGCACACTCAGTGTTTTCTGTACTTGTGTTGGCCTTGCTTGTGTTGGGTTTGTGTGGCAGGGGTTTTGGTCATGGGGGAGGGGCCTCATGGGTGGCTCCTGTCAGAAGCTGCTAGAAGCTTCCCTGGTTCCAGGTAAGACCCACCTCTGACCATGGCCGAGCCAGTCAGCACCTCTGTGATTAACATATTTAAGAGAGGAAAAAATCCAAAAGAGAATAAGCAATGGAGAGGAGTGGGATGTGAGAGAGACAACCAGGCAGACACTGAGGTCGGTGCAGAAAGCATGGAGATGGGCCGGAGCAGAGGTTCCCATGCAGCCCATGGTGAGAGGGCAGGCTGTGCCCTGCAGTCATGGAGGGTCACAGGGTGAGTGGAGACCCACCTGCAGCCCAGGGAGGACCCCACACCAGAGGAAGTGGATGTCTGCAGGAGGCTATGACCCCATGGGACGCCAGCACTGGAGCAGGCTGCTCCTGAAGGACTGCACCCCACAGAAGGGACCCAAGCTGGAGCAGCTCATGAATAAAACTGTAGTCCGTGGGAAGGACTCATGTTGGAGAAGTTTGTGGAGGACTGTCTCCCATAGGAGGGACCCCACACTTCCACCCCTGAGGAGAAGTGAGCAGCAGAGACTATATTTGATGGACTGACCACAACCCCCACTCCCTGTCCACCTGTGCCACTGGAGGGGAGGAGGTGGAGAAGTGGGGAGCAAAGCTGAGCTTGTGAAGAAAGGAGGAGTAGAGGGAAAAGTTTTAAGATCTGGGTTCTGTCTCTCATTATCCAACTCTGATTTGATTGGTAATAAAACAAGTTCTCCCCAGGTGGAGTCTGTTTTGCCTGTGACTATAATTGGTAAGTGACCCCTCCCTCTCCTTACCTTTACCCAGAAGCCTTTCCATATATTTTCTCCTCCCCATCCCACAAGGGGAGGAGTGAGCAAGTGGCTGTGTGGTGCTGAGTTGCTGACTGAGCCTCAATCACAACATGGCTCCAGAGAGTTAAACAAACCATTATGGTAGCAGGGTCTCTGAAGACCTCGTGGACATACACAACAGTATGTGATGTGCAGATGCTAGAGCTAGAAATTACCCACACTGTACAACTGCCTAACATTGCTCAAAGATGCATTACTCAGACTTTGTCCCAGAGTAGTGCAGGGGCAATTGCATGATGCTGACTGAAATACTCCATTCTGTTTCTGCAGAACGCTAATTAGTCCCACTTTCCTAAGCTGACTGTATGATCTCCTGTGGCACTGTTATCACTAGATCATCTCTCATCGCCTGGAGCATACATGGACTAATTCAGGTAAGATAATGTTATCTCAAAGGAGAAAGGGCTAATGCAAATCCTTTTAATGTCTGTTCACTCCAATGAACCTTCTGTCCTAATAACAGCAACAGAAATCTAGCTGAGGGAAGTTCTGAAAAAGAAATTGAGTGTTTCAAACACAAAAGGATGCACTTTCTATGAGTGTCATTTGGAATATATATGTGAATATTACTCTAAGCCTTTAGGAGAAAGATTTGTGAAATGTATGTGAAAGCAGAATATCTCTGAGAACATCTCCAGGATATTGGCAGGGGAGAGGATTCATTAGAAGAGATTTCATTGTAGGAAAATAATGAAAAACCTGAAAACAGTTCAATAGCGCGTTTGGCGGCGTACCTATAACATCTTGCCACTTGGCCATAAGCTGGGCACGGAGCATCTTAATCCACTGGAGAGATTTTCCAAGTAGGAATTACTGCTACATGATTTGGAGCAGCAAGATTGAACAGTATGAAAGACACCATTTTGCAAGTATGACAGTGCAGTCTTGTCTCAGCTTAAATGCAGTCTTTATAGGCTTTATAAGAATACCATAGCATTTTAAAATGTACTGTATCTACCCAGTGAAATGTGTGGAAAAACACACCATTGTTCCTTTAAACATTTTTGTATTATTAAACCTGTGAACTACCATAACCACCCTGCATTGCAGACAAAGTCTGAGGGAAGCAATTGATCACGAGCATTAAAAATATGTTGATGCCTGTAGTTACTAATTTATCATATCTACCCCCCTGCTCTTTTTGTAGTGAAATGAATGATGAGCCTATTCCAAATCATCAATTCCCATAAAATGTATACCTCCAAGTAGGAACATGTTAAGGATTTATAAAGAGCACTGTAGGCCTGGATACATTGTCTTGTTTGACATTGCTTATACAAGAAACCTTAAATACACACATTGATTGATTTGTATTGCATCAAAGCTTCATTTAATTTATCAAGGGTAGAATACCAATTTGCATTCTTCAAAAGATATAGTTAGGTTAGAGTCGAGCTGCTGGCTCAAACCCTGTTTTCATATTGCCTTTATTGTACTCCCTGTTCTCTTTGGCCAAAGGCACAGGTGTGCGACTTCCTTTTAAAACGTTTTCTGAAACGTTTAGGTGAACAAGACAGTAATGCTACTTTGTGTCTGGGCAGGACTTGCACAATCAGTGAAGTTGCAGGTTGGTCAGGTTTTAGACCTCACTACTATGGTAGTGATCTTTTCACAGCCATGGAGAAGTCTGCCTAATCTTTCTGCATGCCGAGTCAAGGTGGGATTTGAGGATTTTCACAGCAGATGAGACCTAACACCTAAGCCATCTGCCAGTCATGCATATAGCCTCAGAAATCCAGCCCATAACACGGACAGGATTTGTGCATTTAATTTCCATTGTAAGCTTTAAAAGTTCATGTCATTTTTATTCCTGTCCCCTCTTTTGGCTGATACTTCTCTCCTTTATTTGATCTCCAAATACCTGTGTTCTTTAGGGCCATAACTTTCTACCAGCAGCAATGAAATCCTTCCTAATTCTGTCCCTACTCCCCTGAATTGAGCCTAAGCCTTTGTCAGCTTGAGATCAGTTCAAGAAGCCCTTGCTAGGAGAAGGGACCCAGCCCTTACTCATCTCTGTGACTACCAGATATGGGTGCTATTTCTACAGACTTCTCTCAGATGAAAGCCTTATGCAGCTCAGGAGGCTTATTCTCTGATCAGGCGTCCACTCACCACACAGGGAGAGGTCAGCAGTCATCTTACTTGTGTACCTGCAGAATAAGACGTCCAAATTCAAAGGCAAGTTCCCAGGTCAGTTTTCAGCCCCTGTGGTTTCCACTGATTTTAATGAAATTTCAGACTACCCGTGCTTTTATGAATTTCAGTCCACTTTCCATGAAGTGTCTCTGTAAGTGAGAAGTTGCTTAATGATGAGCCTAATTTCAGACTGATTTAAAAATACAGTTCTGCTCTTTCTGCAGCTTTATTGGCAAAATACCTTTCTGAGCTGTGTCCTCTTGCTTTTTCATATATAATTAATTATAAGGGAGGCTTGTTATTTAGAGGATGAGATGTCACATCTGTTAGATAAGGAGACAGTGCAATCTGAAGCATTACCTTAAGTGAGCTGAATGCCAATATTCAGTGGCTCTGATGTAATTAAACAGTACATTGCTTAATCTAGTCAGGAATATAGGAATAGAGAAACACTATTCAGAAGAGGCTGGATTGTTATTACAGAGCCTGATTCAACAAAGCACTTGAGCATGAGCTTCAGATTAAGTACACATTTATATCTTCCTCCTGCTGCAATACATGTTAAAGTAAGGGTATGCATACTTGCCTTGCAGAATATTTTAATTATATTCAGAGAAGGAACTTGCAAGGCCCATTTCACTGAGACCATCTCAATCTTTAATGTATCTATCTTCACAATCTTTCTGTAACAGAATAACCTGTTATTATCTTCATTTTTTAAAATCCAAACCGGGAGTCGAGGAACGGGAGAAAAAAGACTAAGCTCATGAAATTATTTAGCCCTTCAATACTCAACTGATTTTGATAACGTGAAGGCACCTAATATGCTGGGATGATTGTGTGAGTGTCATTAGGAGCAAAGTACACAAAATTATTTTAGAAAATATGGGCCAAAAGCCCTAATCTTGAAATGTGCTTTGTGATGTTCGGGATCTCAATGATCCCAATAGTAGATGCATGTCAGAGTAGCTAAACTTTCCTCTCCAAACCTTAATTGAAAATTAAGTTCGCCTTTCCTAACGCAGAGCAAGACACCTTAACCACGCATCTAACGTATCCATGTTTGCCAAGGCTATGGTAAACAAAACACTCTTAATATCTGAGCTTTCAGTTTTGATGATCACCAAGGTGTCCTTCACAGTCTGTCAGATGCTTAGATGTCAGTGTGAGCTTGGTACAGAAAAATATACCAGGTAAAATTATACACTGATTAAGTCATCGCGTTGCCAAAGTATTTCAAACTCCACTTAAACTGGTATAATAAGATTTTTAGGGGTTTTTTTGTTTGTTTCATAAAAAGAAAAATAGATTACAAAAATATAGAAGCTTTGGGGAGAAAAATGTGTATAATTTGTTTGAAAATTTAGTATTAGAACTGATGATCCAACATTTTTTCTCTAGATCTGAAGAAATTTAACAAGATAAAAATAAGTCAGGAAGATTTTCAGAAGTATTCTGATACCACAGTGGAAATGGATAAGAAAAAAAATGGAGGGGAAATTGAGTGGATTAATATGATGAACTCCTAAATTAGATCAGTTCTGTTAATTAATTAATTCTAGAATTCCACTTTCCTAAGTCTTAGTAAAAAACCCTTATATGAATACTTCCACAGTAGTTGAAATCAATCAAAATTTCAGAGGTGACAATACAGTCCTTTGGCTGAAAATTCTTAGGGATTTACTTTAAATGTTCATCATCACAACACAGTGCACTTTCCAATTTTGTTCTTGGTTCTGAGAAACCTGCCAGAGGGCAGGAAAATGCACCTGACTTCCATTAGCCTTTTCAGTAGGACTGTCATAATTTTTTTCCTGATCTTCAGGATAACTCAACAGGAAGACAGACTGCTGTATGCACAAAGTAAAACTAATCTGTTACACAGAAGAAAGGTAATTTTGCTCCAGTTCATTTGTCTGTGTGCATAATTTATTGTACTACAGACCAATGAGTTTGGCATGGAAGAAAAAGAAAAAAAGGAGTTGACTAAAAATAACAAACTATGTTCTAAAAGCAGCTAAAAGTTCTGATTTCCTAATGAGCTCATTTAATCCAGGTAGATCACTGTGCTCTTTGATAAACCAATTGAAAAATAAATTGCATTTGCAAAAGCCTGCTTGCACAAATCCACATAGAAGAGGATTATATACCAAGGAAAATATATGAAGCATGTTGGAATAAGAACTGTGATGACAAGAACACAATAAAGCAAAATAATATTGGGAGTAAACACAAAAGGCTTTGTGATGAAACACCGATTATAGATCCCTGAAGAATGACCTGAATGACTATCTCCAGGGTTACTGTTTCATTCCATAAAGTTTATTTTAGGGCTAGGAAATATTTAGTTGCAGATGCTGCCTTCTAGCACTGTTAAGAATTGAGACAGCAGCAAAAGAATTAAAACACATTACAAGAATTGCTTGGCTAAACAAGCAGACACTTGATGCAGTCCTTTTAGTTACTATTATTATTATGACAATACTTATAGATCCTCTCCATCAAAGTGCTCTGATTAGATTAGTTCTGCTCAAGAAAAACATGGATGAAATAAAGTAGTAATTACAAAATGTGGTTTTGTGGGAATAGAGTTTCTATCCACACAGAAATACCCCATGCCCTGTTCAGCTGAGATTTCATGGGGGAAGGGGGTCTGGGGAAGTTTTGGTAATATGTAATGGAAATGTGTAATAAAACTTCTTGAATTTTTCATTTCAAACTGAATTCTAGGCATATATTCTGCAGATTTTAAATGTAACATCAAATGTTGAAATAGCTTGTGGGTTTTATTTGCATTTTTAAATCTTTCTAAGCATAACATAATCCCCACCCCGCCCCGGGTTCTGTGGTTTTAGTCTTGATCAGAACAGAAGGAAGTGTCATTACTTCAAAACCCTTCCTCCTGACACCTCTGTAATGTTGCTGCTCAGTCCTTCCCATTGGAAGATTAGGAAAACTAGACAGAAGAAGGATTTAGGTGAGGCCAGGTTATGTGTACAAACCATGGGTCAATGGAAGAAACAGGACCAGAACTCAGAAACCTGAATCCAGGACGTGTTACAATACTGCACTAGAGCTGACATGAACAGGGAAATAACTTACTCTGATCAGAGGATAGCTGAAAGATTTAAAATGCCTGTCATATTTGAGAACAGTGCTACTGTGATACTTAGTGCCTAAGGTACACATCTTTCTGCTACTCCCTCTCCTGTACTTCAGTTGTAACCTGTTTAGAAAAGGGACACCCTCTTTCAGAAGTTCTCTTGGAGCAGTTCTCACACTGATATCCATCAAATGCTTCCAAGCAAGTCAGTTGTATGGAGTCCAGACTCATTTTGTTTTCAAACATACAGGGACACACTCTTAATCTAAATACACAGTGAAAACAATGCTTTACACTGCCCCTAAACAAAAGAAAGCATCTATCTTTTATGGAAATATATTGATATGCATGACACCAAGTAGAGCAATACCTATTTTTTAATGCCAACCCAAGTGTCAGCCTTGGCTATTTAAAGCACCTAAGCCTCCATAAAAAAATATTATGTGCATTCCCAGTTTAAAAAAAAAAAAACAACATCTAAAAATTCAGTATTCAGAAAGAGGCTCACATTATTTACTGCAGTTGCTTAATGGTCTTCCACTAAAAAGAAAAAAAAAAACCCAACAACAAAAAAACCCCAACAGAAAACACCAAAACAACAACAACAAATCTCCCTTCAAACTAAACCTAAATTTATTAGAATAGCTCAAAAAAGTAAATTACTGTCAGTTAAGAGACGGTCAGCGGGGTGGAACAGAACATCATTTCAAGGACAGGCTCTTAAGCTGTTTCTTCATGTATCAAATTACTACCAGTTCTCCTGGACACCTTAGCACCAAGAAACACTGGTGTGGTTATGCTCATATCTGAATCCATGCCAAAATGACCATCAGCTTCAGTAAGACAGAATGCAGCTGGGAATAGGTGATAGAGCGAAAGGCTCATTGCAGGCAGACATAAGCTCTCCCCGTGTGCACTCTGAACTTGGATGCTGAATAGTTGCTGCAGGCTCAAGCAAATAAGCCCTCCTGAAAGGCAAGGTGTCTTCCTTCAGGCTCACCTGTGTACCATGTTCCTAGAGCTGCATTGCACTGCTTTTTCAGTGATACTCAGAGGGCTGGAGCACCTCTCCTATCAAGAAAGGCTGAGAAGGGCCTGTAGTGACAGGACAAGGAGTAGCAGGTTTAAACTGAAAGCAGGGAGATTTAGATTAGATGTCAGGAAGAAGTTCTTCATGGAGAGGGTGGTGAGGCACTGGAACAGGTTGCCCAGAGAAGCTGTGGATGCCCCATCCCTGGCTGTCTTCAAGGCCAGGTTGGATGGAGCTTTGAGCAACCTGGTCTAGTGGAGGGTGTCCCTGCCCATGGCAGGGGGGTTGGAACTAGATGATCTTTAAGGTCCCTTCCAACCCAAACCATTCTGTGATTTTATGATGATTGAGGTGTTTGGAGCATAGACAAAGAACTTAGCATCTGTCTGGAAAAAGACAGGTAGAGGATCCTAAGAAGCAACTGTAACCTCAGTCGCTTGAGTGGCACTGGAGTGGCAAAAGAAACCTGTCCTGCTGTTCAGTGGATCAATAAATGACCAGGGCTTGGCATTCACTACAGTTTAAACAAAGAGAAAGAATCTCATTGGAAATTAAATCAGACTAAAACCTAACTGATACTAGAGGGGAAGCTAAACAGAGGCAAGGCAACAGTTCTGCTTATTTAAAGGCTGCAGGGATTCAAAAGGAAATCCATTTGTCCCAAGGCAGGCCAAGAACTTTCAAAAAATATCTACACTCTTCCTCTGTGTGTAGGTTTTGACATGACTTTGTGTAATTACTGCAGCATGTAGAAGAAAGAAACTTCCAAAGAACTCTTTGTCACCAACCTTTTTTAACTGGTTCAAACCACTAAAGCTGGTATTTATGACACAGATACACATTAGCTACTATTTCCAAAGCTTAGTGAGCTGGGTGGCAGAGACAGTTGCTTTCTATTTCTATGCCTAGCTTGGACAGTAGAGATGGCTTTGTAGTGTAGAGCTATCCAGCCTCGTGCTGTGGCTGCAAGTTCCAGGTGCAACAACACAGCAACTCTGCTGTCACACTGTGGATCTCAGGGTGAGGCAGGAGGTCCAGCTTCTCAGGCATGTTGCTGGGATCCAGGCGACTAGTAGTAGTTTGTTAATGTTTTGTGACCTAAATAATTTCAAATAAATATGTCCATACTGATGTTAGATGTCTATACTGCTGGCACTAAACCTGGTGTTGGCTCTAATGAATTATGAAGGTGTGATGGGTGTTTATCATCATCTTCTTGCCCTCCATACCCTTCATGGAAAAAAGGTGGACTGAGACTCTTAGCACAAGAGTTGAGAGAGAAGTCTGCATCTTGGGAAGTGTCATCACAAATAAAGATTTAACAGTGAGACCAAGGACTTAAATATCTGTTAAACCTTCACTGACTATAAACATACGCTCTCAGCAGGAAGGTGAGTACATCCATGACCAGATGGAGCATCCCCTGCCATCTAAAATCTATCTTTAATTGTCTCCCTCAAACCACATGTATGCAGCTTAACCCAGAGCTGAATACTGCCTTCTCTGTTTCTGACATTACTTTCTTCCCCAAAGCCTGTGACAGCCCATCCAAACTGCCGGCCTGATGCCAAAGGACACCATTCTGCAAAGGGAGCACAGCATGGCAGAGAATTAGTGTCTGATTTACCCATGAGTGCTTTCTGCAGCCAGTCATCAGCAGGGTGTGAGGTTCTCTCCTCATTGCTACCTGAGGTAAGGATTCTAGGGGGAAGGAGTGGGGGCAGGGGGATAGCACAGTGTGTTTGCCAGCTGTGGCTGTGCCTGTTAGTGACTGGAATTACCCTTCTGGTGATAACAAGAGAAGGGGAAAGTCATGCCCTGAGAAGAGAAAACTTCACCCCTTCTCACTGACTGGAGACATATTGTGCCCATGTAGGGGCAAGAAATTTCACAGGTTCTCTGACTGTTTTTGTCCCTCGGGCAGCAACATGCAGAAGTGAAAATCAGAAGGAATTAATATAAGAAGATAAGAACAAGCAGAGAATTTGAGGAAGGAAAAAGAAAGTAAGGGATCCTCTCAATACAATGATCCTAGCAAACAGTACTGAACATCTACAGTAATCCTCCGCATGCCTTAAAGACCTTTTATGTGACATGGCAATAGACCATTAATTATGGGTTAACACGTTACATCAGGGTGTTGACAGAGGCAATTTGATAAGAGAAAGCATCTGTGTATTACAGGCAGAGGGTAGAGTGGCTATTCCTCTCTGACTGGGTCACAAGTAACTCCCCTTTCCCTATTCAGAGAATAGACACTTTTCAGTTGACAAGTGGTCCAATTCGGTGGACTTTCCTGTCAGAAGAGAATCAATCTTTAATGGCTAGATAAAATCAACAGGTTGACTTGGACATCCAAAACCTGAGACTTTCCATGGTATTTGGGTCTTTGTAACTACCAAGATGAGACAGGTGACTAAGATATCAGATGATGAGACAAATCCTTCTCCTGAAAAGGAGTCTCCAACTTATATTTCTAGAGTTGGAACAGAAATATCTGGAAAGTTACTTTTGTACAAATATGAGTTGCTTATCTACAATTCTTAATTCTGTTCTTTCATAAAGTCATGTTGTACTCACAAGATCCTGTTGAAATATTCAGTGCCTTTCACTCCAGAGATGGTTGCATTTCACAGGTGAGTGAAACGATCACCGCATGCAATATCTGTAGAGCACTTGCTGAACTTCCGTAAGCTTTATTATTACTGATTCAATCTGTGTAAGAGGAAAAAGGGCATCCAAATGGCACTTCAGATGGAATAAGGAGCCCTTCATAAAGCTATTAAGAAATTAATAATTACAGGAAGACAGAGGTAATTACATCCAGAAGATCAATGTGGCTTTTAATGAAGAATTTCAAGACCCTAAATACAAATTGAGATAAACTTCTGAGGCTCTTCCACATACCCCCTGCTAGATAAATGTGGCCAGGGGACAAAGGAATTCCAGTGTTGTTACACAAAACAAAGTGATTCTGGGATCCTACTGAAAACATTGACAAAACTGGTTTGAGCTGCAGAACTGTGTCTTCATTGATATATGATTATGCTCCATGTTTACAAATGGTCCCAGCAAGAAAACCTTTAGTGTACTCACTGATAACACGGCAAATTATATGAAAAGTTGCCTCCCTGTTCAGAACAGTTTCTGTGTTTCAGAGATTAATAAAGGCTCCCCAAGACTTAAGGAGTTATAAAAAAATCCTCCCCTCTCACCCTGCAGAAATCTCTATGTAATGGTAAGTCATCATCATCCCTTGTTGAAGGTAAGAGACAACAATGGACACTTGCAAGTTGAGTACCTGCGTTAGGGTTGTAGCTCAGTCAAGGAAGAGCAGGGAGAATGTCTCCTTCATTCGAATCCCCTGGGTTTGGTGTGGGCAAGCAATACATGATCAAAAGAGCAATTCCATTGAGCAGGAACTTTTCTTTATCTCCTATCTGCTGTGGATAAAGTATACAAAAGAGAACAATAATAGCTGACTCTTGTATATAGTGGGAATTATATGGGAACATAAACACAGAGGAAACCAAACCTGTGTGAAGTCCACACAAGGCAATGATATAATTTAAAATAAGAGTACAAAAATCAACCACTCCACTTCCATCCAGCAATGAAGCAGATGCCCTTCACACAAGCAAACACACACTACGGTGAAATGAGTGTTTTGTCAAAATAGCAAAAAAAAAAAAAAAAAAAAATCCCCAAACAAATCAAACAAAGCCAGAGCATCATAAGAACAGAGCAAGGGGGAATAATGTATTGCTAAAATCTTAGGGCCTTAAGAAACAGCTGAAGATGATGGTACATAGAACAAATGTAAGCATCAGCTAGAGAAAAAGGCAAACACAAAACCAAATTCTTTTTGCCAATGAACTCTGGAAAGGAAATTCTTTCTTAACCTTCTCTCTTTCTGCCCCTTCAGCATTCAAGTACATCTCTGTACTGTCCTTTCCTTATGACCGTGTTCAAATCCCAGACATTTACACCTGACCAGGAAAAATAACAAATAATGCTATACTTGCAATGTATCTCTAGTAGGTACAAAACTTAATTAAAAGCAATGCTTTGTCTGATCAATGGTGGGGTTGGAGGAAAAAAAAACAAACTAGTCTTAGCACAAAACAGACATTGAAGAATAGCTGCAGCTAAAACATTGCAGAACACACTGTGGAGAACAATTCTTCACTTACTAAGAAGGGTGGGAGCTAGCTCTGCTCCAGATTTGCAGCTGTTAACAGCTCTGCAAGCTTTGCAGGAAGCATATCAATTTGTACCAGCCAAAGAGCTAGCTTACAGAGGAGCACATTTGAAGGAGTTTCCTGGCCAATATCTATCTGAAGTTTGTTTCCAGCACTTACCAGAGAAGTTCATTTGTCATGATGGCAAAAATAAAGCCCTCCTCCAAAGAGAAAGAAAATACCGAATTATCAAATTACTAGCTTCAGCAGTACATTTTTAGAGAGCAGGGAAAAGGAAAAGCTCTCAAGGCATTTTGAGGACTAGTGGGGATTTAATAGGAAAGGCACTGTAGACAGCAAGCTGTGTCAGTAATTTGAAGGCATGCATGGTCTGATTCAACAGGATGGAAGAGAGAAGAATCTGACACTGAAAAAAAAATTACCAGCAAGAGAATAGAATAATAGAATAATAAAATCATAGAGGTTGGAAAAGACCCTTAGGATTATCAGGTTCAACCATAAACCTAACACTGCCAAGTCCACCAATAAACCATGTCGCTAAGTACCACATCTACACATCTTTTAAATTATGAAACAGCAAGCCCTAACTCCTTTTCATAAGGTCAACGCACATTATCTTTTTTGATCTTCTCCAAATCACTATTAAAATATTGCTTCTGGATGTACATTTGTCAATCAGTAAACACAACAGATAATATCCTGACTTAGTCACAATACACTGTGTGTCTGGCTATGGGGTTCAGCTTGGAAAAACTCTCTGTTCTTAAAGTGGGAATGGCTTTGAAAATGAAAAACTTCCACTTGCAAAGAGGAGGAGGATTGCTTAGCACCGTATCACGTGGCCACAGGGTCTGTAGAAAGAGGTGCAGCATAACTAGCTGGGAAAAAGGATGTCTGGGACCTTGTCTGGTCCTACAAAAGGTCTTACACAGTATAGGTATAACCCTCAATAGCCAAGATATATAACATGATTATTAATAAGAATTTGAAATGTAAAGTTGCAAAGCCATAAGAGATGTAGAAGACAGCGCTTTAAGAATAAGGTTTTCAACCCACCCATGTTAATGTCCTCTCAGTAATGAGTTTTTCTGATTTTATTTTGGGAGAAGCCTTTGCCTGGCCATGAGTTTTCAAATTGGATCCGAAGTAGGTTATCTACCATAAATAAAAAGTTACCAGATTCGATAGCCTCTTGTCTATAGTATTCCCAGAAGGGGAGGGAGAGGGATTTAAACCCAGGAATAGAGTTTACAATGTGGCACAGAGTTCTAGGTCAGAGAACTCCAATGGATTATTAATCTACCCCATAATTTTCTTTGCTTTCTTTACGAGCATAGAATAAGAAATAGATCTTTCAAACTGAACAGAATATTTTGTATGATACAGAAGAAATGCTTTTCTGTTTGTTTCAGTAATAACACTCCCCTCCCCCCAATTAAATGTTATCAGACCTGATTTTTCCTTTGATTTGTTGGTGTGGGTATTGGACAAAAAATCAATTATTCATTTCAGCACATAAATAAGTGTCCTCAGCACTTTCTGTAGGATAATAAATGTACTTAGCAGGATATGAACTTCGATGACAGGATCTGTGGTTTTTTCTTTTCATCTTTTTTTGGGGGGTGGGGTGGGGGTGTTTGTTTGGGTTTTGTTTGTTTGATTGATTTTATGCATGTATGAGACTTAGAGAAATGGGAGCATCTCAGCCTGCTGCTACACTTTGCTATCAGAAACCTGTCTGACATGTTTCTGTGAAGTGGATGGAAAAATCCGCTCTGAATTGGTTTGATTTCCATTGCTCTGTTCTTTTTTAGGCCTTCCTCCTCAAAAAAAAAAAGAACTTCTACTCTTTGGGCAGCACTCATGCAAAACTCAGCTGGTTATTCCCTAACAGTAAAACCACATTTGGGCAGACTTACCCATGTGAACTTCTGAAATAGCGATAGGAAAGAGTTGAGCATGCATCTCCAGTGCTCTGTCCTCTGAGTTACAGGGGCACAAAGAGGAAATCCAATTCCTCTTTGGAACTCCTACATGTTGATTTAAGCCTGTAGGGATAGTCTGTGTTATCATGGAAGCTAAAGAAGCCTCTGTATCCTATGTGTGTCCAGGACCATTACATTTACAATCCTCTTTGTCTTCATTAGTTCTGAAATTATTTTACCAAAAAGGGATAGCAAAAATGAGGCAACTCCATGTAAATTCACACCAGAACCTAGCCATACAGAATTGCAATGAACTTCTGGTCCCCAAAACATAGTCAATCTCCAACAAAATCCGTTACAATAAGATAGAAAATCTGGATGCTGTGTGTGGAGTCTGACAGCCTTTCTACTGTGCCAGACTTCACAGGATTCCCATAGGAATCCATAGTGTCTCAGCTAGGACAGACCAGTAACAGGCTTTGGGAGCCTACCACCTTCCTCATGAGGGGTTGGCATTGGTTGATTTATCTGCATTAATGCAACTGAAGCTGCAGATCCATCTGTGTGGGGTTACTCATAACCTTAGCAAAGCTGGAAAGAACTTCAGGGAAGTCCATTTTATTCTTATCTGCAGCCTTAATAAAGCATTGGCCTGTAGTGGCTGAAACCATTTTGAAAAGCATTTCAGCCTGTTATAGACAGTGTCCTAAGAGCTCAGCTCCTCCTCTAATTTACGCTACTGAAATAGGCTTTAAATGCAGGAATCATGGCTGGTTGTGGACTGAATGAGCAACTGTGCTCCTCACTTTCACTATTACAAAAATGATCCTTCAATACTCATAACACCCTAATGTACTGGAGAAGATGTACTAGTGGCAATTATTAGTAGCCATGCACATGCTTAAAAGAAGCTATATAGATTAAGCAGCTAGGGTTACTTTGCCTATGAAGATTTTTTTTGTCCTTTCATTAATATCAGAAATAAATATCATCATCACTTTGCCTTTTCCATCCACCAAACTCTTCAGGACCTCTTAAGATTTCTCTTGACTCATTTCCAGAGCAGTAATATATTACTCCATGCAACATAGCTTAAACGTGCCCATTATATGCATGATAAAACAATTCTTATTCCTTGTCACCCAAAACATCATTTCCCCCTCACTTCCTCTCTCTTTCCTCTAACAACCCTATCCCACTCCCCACTGTACATCCAGAGGAGCACTTTGACAACAACAGAATTCGTTAGCCAAGCCAGCTCCTGCGACTTCATAACTCATTCCCCTTGTTACTCACTACTGAGTCATGGAGCAGAAGGTGGGTGTCTTGATCTTGAAGGTAGGACAATGATACAATACATTTCCATCAGATGCTGGAAGAAAGGTTACAACCTGCTTCATACAGAATTCAATTAGGAATCACAGAGAGGGGGAGCAAGTTTGTATTAACTCCTATAGATGCCAGAATGCTTTCAATCTATTTCTATTTCATCTCTCTCATCTGAAAGATTTTTAACTAATCACAGCGTTAGAGCAGTTCTGTTAAAACAGTAGGCGATCAATTACACTTCAATGACTGGGGAAAGAAACTTAAAGATTCCCAGATGTTTCACTGAAACTACCAAAAATACTCAATTGAGAAGCAATTCTGACACTAACTAAATTATCTACGCAAGTATTTCTATTACACCACTATCTGAGCATTTTTGTATTATGAGGCATTTCTTCTTGGTTTAGTAGGAAATGCTGATAGACTCAAGTAGACAAGTTTCAGCTGTCTGTGCCTTTAAAGACAGGGCTGTACCAAATTAATGTTTGGAATACCCCATTTGCCTTTTGGTTCTAAATATCTGGAGAAAAGACCTTGCCACAAAATGAATTTAACATCTCTGGGTTTAATGCCAGGAGAGCATGAGAGGTCATCTTCTGGTGGAGATTATCAGCTGCCTTCATAGAGGACAGCCACATGCTTCTCTAATGCTATGGCAAAGTAGAAAGTGAAATTTTGTTCCCTGAAACATTCTGAACCATCACCACTTTATCTAATATTTGGAGAAAACAGAAATAAAATTTTCTGTCTTTTCTTATTTGTGTGTATGCATATATATGTGGGTATAAAAATTAAAGTAGCTGTTCAAAGCTGATAAACGCATATGTAGAAATGATACTTTTGGAAATTATAAAATAGATTTACCATAAACCCCCCACCATTCTGATATTTCCAAATCTGGACATTTAATTTAGATTTACTGTTCCAACAAATTGACCTTTTGAGGCAGTTTGACATTTAACAGCCTGCCTTTTTTGCCAAACTTTATCAGCTTGGAATGGTAGCCTGGTTTCTGATGCTCCCATTTTTCCTGATGAGTCAGGAACCATCTGGAAGAAAATCCATATTTTGATGCTTGATGGAGGGAGTTTCTTGTGCATGGATTTATGTCATGTATTTATGTTAACATTACCTGATCTATCAGTTACTTTCCATAAAGTTCAGGTTCCAGAAGTTCCCGGGGGCATTGCTGAATAACTGAACTCATAGCCTCCTTGTGTCAGTCAACAATGGTTTTGCTCTGGCTTCATATTCATTGTGGCCATAAAGGGAGTTAATGAGAAAATAAAGTTGAAGCTTCATCATCTGTGCAGATGGCACATATTTGATGGGTCAGATCCTCTTGCATGAGGTGCTTATTGCTTTACTCATTTCATCTACTGTCTGCGTCACGTCATTAATGTAAAGTGCATGATATTCACTTTAGGAGTTATTTGAACTGCTTGGAAAAGGATGGTCTCATGGTAAAGGCACTAAACAAAGGAGCTATTTATTTCCCACCTTCCTTTTCACAGATTCTTGACAGAACAGCAATGAATTCAAATGCCCTTGTTGGATGTCTGAGAGCTGTGTTGTAGATTGTAGACTGAGAAAAGGCTTCTCAGCCAGCAGATTTGATGAAAAGAGTGATCAGGCTGCCTCCCAAGGACCACTTCATAAACCTGAGGGCAAGACCTGGAGAGCACGTTAGATGCATGGTTTAAGGAAGCAGTGAGAGAAATTCCATGCAATAACTTTACCCAAAGTCTTTTGCAAAGTAGCTGATGCACAGTTGAATTTAGACTTGCAATGTCTAGCAATTTGCGCTGAAACAATGTGAGAGAGAAGTGCTGACTGCTGCCCACTCTGCCTTTCTACCAGACTTCATCACCCTCTTAGCTGAGGCAGCAGAACGAACAGTGTATCCACCTCTGAGCCACTGAACAATTCAAAACGTGATGTATTCACTTCAGGAGGTACCCAAATCTGTGGAGGTTACATCCATCTCTCCAAGACAGTGCAGGGTTCGTTCACAGGGCCAGCTCAAGTTTGCTCAGCAGTGATAGCAAAAGCAAGTGTTACCTCTCTGGGCTTAAAATTAATGCCAGCCCCCTCCTGTCCTGGGGAGCAGAGAAGAGGGAGAAGGAAAGAGGGATGAGATGGAGGCCTGGATTTAGGGATAGTGAGAGCTCTATTGTCCAATCTTGCAGCTCTCCTGAGAGGGGATGTGTGAGATGGGAAGAGGTCATTTTCAGCACAACCACAGGTCTGCATTGCCCATTCCTGCTCACCAGCGAGCAGGGATTTCTGGACCTGTGCTGCAGCAGTGGGGCCACCCACTGCAAAACATGGTCCTCATGCCTGAGTGGCCTCTACATGCTGTGCCACCACCTGGTCCTGCATGCTGTGTTTTTATGGATGTTGCACCTGAGCTGGCTGCCAAACACCACCAAAGCGATAACTGAGGCAGCAAGAGTCCAGCAGAGCCCAGCAAGAACAACCTTCAACTTTTTCTTCAGTTCCTCTAAGCTGTGTGGGGCTGCAGCTGGCCTGAACATGGCAATACTCCCCTGCTGAGGCACAGGAGAGTATGCACAGGAATTTGTTACGAGATGTAAATGAATATAATCCTTTTGCATGTTCAAGGTGGAGGCATATATGTTCCTAGGCAACCATGGCTTTTGGGGGAATTTTGAAACTTTCTTGATTCTCTCTCCTAAGGCATAGACTGAGACTTGACCATTTCTGTTTCCTACTGAATATTTATTACTAATTTCTATACAGTGCTGTCTAGTGCTTGGTATCACTAAGTTCACTAAGTTCAGTGAGGAGTTTTATGCACCAGCACTAATACATGTCTTAGCAATACTAATGATGGATTTACAGTACTAGAAAGCAGAGATTTCCAGCTAAATCATAATAAATTCAGTAAACCTAAACCTGGATAATCTACTGTGCTTTCAGTTACAATGCTTGCCTGCCATGAAAAGCAAATATGAAAACCCGCTTACTAAAAACACCCGCCCATCCCCACCAGGAAGAAAACAAACTGTCCTTCCAAGGAGATTGCTCCTCCTTTCTGCCTCCCCCACCTGCTGCTGTTGGCTTAATAGCAGAGAAAATTCATAAAAATTCAAACTAGGTCTTCCTTGGAGGGATGCAAAGGACAATCCAATGAATAATGCTGTGGGAGTGATTTGTAGTTTCCCCCAAAGCGTGAGCTGATTTGTTATGAATAGAACTCAGCCTGCTGCTCTGTTGAAAGCCAAATCTATGTGACTGATTTTCTTTTAATGCATTTATGGTAAAGAATGATCCTGCATTTGATTGTGTGACAGATTACCCTGACACATACAGCTGATATTCCACCTGTGCAATCATAATTCTACACGTACTGACAAAAGAAAAGCCAAAAAAAGAGAGCCATGTCTTAGCCGACTGCCTTACTCTTTCATTTCACTAGTGCAAAGGCCATCTGATTCAAATTCTTTAAAGACACATCAGTTGAAAAGAAGCATTTTGAGTAATCATTTTAAGATTGCATTTGCAGTGTGGTTTAAAAAGATAGCACATGTGGATTTTGAACTGGAGAGACCAGTTATAGGAAAGGTAAAACTTGGTAAAAACATCTGGGATTACATAATTGATATTTGGATGTTCTTGATAATTAATGGAGTTTAAAAAAAATCTTGTAACTTTGCCTGAGTAACCAGATATAAACAGAGCAAATTTTATGTTTCAGGGCAGAAACTTACCATCTTTGTGGGACTGGGGGAATTAAATCCTGATATAATAAGTCATTCAGAGTGCTTAAATACATTCATATCTCAGGATCTGAATGGAAATTATTTGGAAGTTATATAGTGAAATAAACCTTGTATTTTCCCCACTTCTGCTGGCTTGCTTCTGTAGATGACTTTTATAAAGTAAGCAGCCCTTCAGTGACTTCTGTGGCTAGGGACAAGACCCAGAAGAAAGTGGTTCATGGCACAGGTAGAGTTTCCTGCCATGGGTCTGGCCCAACAAAGGAAGAACACTGGTGAGTTCCCATTCTGCAGGGGACATCAAAGTTATTTCATAATCGTGTGTCATCTGCAGAATGGAATAAAACCCACTGGAAATAGCTTGTGCTTTTAGATACCTGTGAGAAAGGACATCAGATAACTCACACAGGGGCTGAGCTATGGCTGGAAAAGGAAGGAGGTCTTTAAACACATTAAAATGGCAACGGATAGAGACCACAGCATAATATATTTTCCTCCTATTTTCTATGCACTGAACAGGGATGCTATCTTGTTTTTTTCTGAGGAATGTCATTCACTTGGTTCTATACCATCACTCTCCCAAATCGGAGAGAAAACTGGGAAAAAAGTAATCTTTAAAACTGGATAGAAGGGACCAGTGACCAAATCTTAGCAATGTTGTGTCCACACTGAGTTCAGATACTCGTGCTCAGAGAAAAGTCAGTCAGCCACCGTTTTATCTCAGGAAGCACTTCCTTGTACATCTGTTTTGGCCCTGTTTGCTGCATCACTATTACCTGAAAAATTAAACAGCACATTCGAAAGTTACTTCTCCCCATTCACTCATTTGTACAGACTAGTCTGGTATCAATCTTCTGAGAGGTAAAATAACAGTCAGATGAGACTGGCTCTAACTATGTTGTTTCTGATTTTTAAGGAGGGATGACATCGCTGTCATGAGCATTACATGAGCATCACATGCAAACCACCAGTGATGGCTTAACTTTTCTTTTGCAAAAAAGAACCTAGAACGATTTTTTGCAAAAGCAAAAAATAGTAGCATGAAGTTATACTGACCTGTGAACAAAGACTCTAATTTTAATTCCCCAGGGCTATGTTTATACTGACACAAAGGTGTGAGAAAAGCGTTTAAATTACTTTTAAGTTAGCTTATAGCAAATGACCACCACTACAACTACTACTAACAATATTGTTGGGATTTGATTTTATATGGCACATCACATTGCTTCTGGGTGTGATCTCAGATTGTTCACTCACACCAAAGCCTGCCACCACATTCATAGTTTTGGCAAGTATCTACTATTAATTTCAAAGGTATTTAGACATCCAAATAATTTTTGACATTCTGATCCGTAGATAATTTTGTAGGATAGAAGGCTAGAATTGGATGCAACTGTTTCTCACTTACCAACAGGCAGCAATTTGTCTGTTGATCAGTGAAATGGTTAATTGGTGATAAGTGGGACAGATGTAACTAGAAAGATACAATCAACACTTGCTATTTTTTTTTTTTAAGGGGGGAAAAAAATCCTTTGGCATTATTCCCCATGATTCATAAGAAATGGAGGCAGGGTGGCAAACTTTAAATGACTGAAAACGATGCCCATGGCCTTCTGCAAAATCTGATTACAGCTCAAATGATCGATGGGTTGCCATTAGCAGAAGGAAAAAAAGTTCAGAAATCGAGCCAAGTAAATCAAGAAAGACCTTTTGAGTTTACAATGAACACTCCAACATGATTCAAAAAGTGTTTTAACCAAGATTTCATTTTCTGTAAATATATGTTGCCTTCAGAATATGAACTATTCATTTCCGTGTGTCCCTTTTGAGCCAGGTTTTCATTTGGCCTGAAAAGATGCCCAACTTCCCCTGCCAGATTTTCAAGGCTTTCTTTGATTTAATTCAATGACATTGGGGCACTTCAGCTCCTGCATCAGAGGTCTGGCAGAAACTCTTCTCGTTTCAGCTATAGGTGGGTCAGATGCATGAAACTTTGAAGCTTTCATTGTTCATTTGCTGAATTCTTTCTCTTTTTTTAAATGAGGAAACTAGTTTCAGGTTTATGAAATTATGCTATAGATTCCTGTCATGACTGACAAACTCCACTGCTGATAAAAAAAAAAAAAAAAATAACTGAAAATTGTTCCAACATTATAAACAGTGGAGTAACAGGTGTGACTGATTCACTAATTCAATTGAGAAAGCTGCATTCATGTTAGGATAATATTAAATATTTTTTTTAATCAGAAAATTAAAAATGAGGGGTTTTTTAATTTTATCCCAAGTGAAATGTTTCCTTTTGGTTTTGAGCTTTCAAATATGTAATATTAATTTTTTTAGAATAAAGCAGGTTTAAAAAATAAAATATTTTCATTTAAAAATGTACTCTGTTTGACAAGAAAAATATTATTTTCTTTTACTGAGAGATGAAGGACATCCTGCCAGTCACACTACCCAAGAGAGAAATGATATCAAGCTAAATTACAGCTCATCTATGAATGTTTGTCCTAGACTTGAATCAAGATCCAGCTGTACCATTTTGTAATTTTCCTGTAACATCACTTTCTTATGTCTTTTCTCTCTAGAGCTCTGAACTGAAGTCTCAGCTCTGACACAGACTACCTGTGCAAACCAGGGCTAACCCTGGTCTTATTTTTTTTTTTTTAATGTAAAAGAAATTATCTGCAATTTTCAAGCAATATATTCAGAGTTATACTGAATTCTATTTTCTTAAAGTTTTTCACCTGAGATAGGAAAACTTTATAAAACATTTGCTTTTTGCTGATGACTAGAACTCCTCTGATCTATCACAGAGGAGATCTGAACAGCTCTCAAGTGAATTTCATATACATGCCAGTATATACTGGGCATGTATAAAAATCTTGACAGCACGTGTATCACCAAAGCAGCATTTGAGCATTTTTAATTTAAACCAAACCATGTAAAGCAAACAGAAGAGCAACAGACAACCTCTTCATTTGCTAGGCCTCCTGGAGAGCTCTGAGACATAAATAAATGATTTATGGGTCAGTTGATTTCAGTTTGATTTTACTCATACAGTGTAATGTTGTTTTTTGTTAATTAAGAAATAGAGCATAACCTGATACTATTTGGGGAATAAGATTATAAAGATGTGATTTTATGTTAGACTGCTGTGTAAATAGACTCATTCCCAGATTGTTAGAGCAGTGAGCATTTTGATAAGATACCTGGAAAGCCTGACTATAACAAGAGTAAAACCATAATTATGTTATCGTTGAAAAGATGGCAACATAAATGAATACACAATAGATCAAAAAGAGTGGCAATATACAGAAATGAACATAAGCATAATTGTTTAAGAGTGATGCAGAAACTAGATGAATAAAATTGAGCATTTAAGTAATGTTCTTTGGAACTCCATATGCAAATCCGTGGTGTTCTTGTTCAGAAAAAACAGTATGTGTTTATGGGCAGAAAAAGAACAACCCATTTCAGAGAGTCAAAAGGCTGCGGTGAGCCCACTTCTCTTCCCATGTTCACAGCACATT
This sequence comes from Rhynochetos jubatus, assembly GCA_027574665.1. Classification (NCBI taxonomy): domain Eukaryota; kingdom Metazoa; phylum Chordata; class Aves; order Eurypygiformes; family Rhynochetidae; genus Rhynochetos; species Rhynochetos jubatus. The sequence goes on along the minus strand of CM050655.1, from coordinate 30,464,541 downwards.
GTAAATCCCTCTCTCTTTCCCAAAGGATGTCATCCCAAGGTGATGCTTTTAAACAGCTCCTCCTCATACTGATGAGGACCCAGGCCTGTTAAGGCACCAAAACCAAATTCCACGTGAGACCCCTTCCTTCTCTTCTTCCCTGTACTTCATGGCTGGACCATCCTTTTCTGCCTTCTCTGGTGGGGATCTAAAGGGCCCAGAAGAAATTTGTTCCCCTGCTCCTGCAGAAGGAACTCGGAACGGGAACCATCCTCACCACAAGATGCAGGACAGCTCCTGCTGCCAAGAAGCCACCAGAGGGAGCGATGCCATCAGATCTGCCCTTTGAACAAACACATCCAGAATTGCTGAAGCAGCTTGCTGTGAGGTCACTGGAAGATAAGTACTGCTTGTTGAGTGCTATTTTTAATTAAGCAAAGATAATACTCCAGCAATCACGGGACTTATGATGCATGAACTTGCCAGCATCATTATAACTGAAAACATATTCCTAGGTCTGTCCTGGATTGCTCTTCAAGCACCTGTGTAACAGCACCATTCCTCCTCATTTCCAAGGAGACTGAGATTTGGTCTGGAACCACAGAAGAACTTAGACAAGAAGTTGTAGCAGAGTCAGGATCATGAGCTAGATGTACAGGACTGAACTTTTCTGGCTTGTCACCATAGTATTTTTGACAGTTTGCAGGGCATGACAGTACCTCAAAGTGACTGATTGATGCTTGCCTGTTCCTGCTATGCTGATCTACAGCACACAGAGCTTGGTCATAGAAAGCTAGCTAGGAGTTGTCTATGAGATTCCCTAGTCAAGATGACATCATTGCCTGTTCATTATTGCCCTGCCTCTGAAGTGTTTGACTGGAAAGCCCAGTCTTGAATTGCTGGATCAATTGCATGTCACCCTCATGGATGATCTGGACATGTCTTCTTCAGCACCGTCTATATGCTGGCTCCAATTTTTCAGCTAAGTTTGGAAAAAAGATCACCATGTGGCACACCCAGCCTAGGTCCTGCAGTTATAGATAACATCTATAGACCAACTCCATCTTTAAATTAAGGTCTGTTTTCCCCCGTTATGGGATGTATACTCCAGAACAGTCCTGGTCTGAAGTTTAGAAAAAGAAAAAAATTTCTCATTATGGTTAGTTTAGATTTGCTTGTTCTTGGGCCAATATCCTCTTTCCAGAATTTTTCTCTTCCCTATAAAACCTACCCAGTGCAGGACATCATCCCTTAAAGTAGCCATTTTTCTTTGACTAAAAATGCTTTTTTAAGATTCTTAGTGAAACTGGATCAAAGCGTCCTTTATTGCTCACATGACTGATTTTAGCTCTTGGGACCAGGTATGAGATCCTAACTGTGTGGTAACACCTACCACCACCTCCCTGTCATACAGTAATGTCACAAAGTATGCTCAACAGGCAGTGGAGCTGGCATTTCACAGCACTAAGAGCTGAGTACTGTTCCTGATGCTGCTAGTAATCTCCAACATGACATTTGCACATCCCTGCATCTCCCCTTTTCCTTCAGTTAAGCAGGTGCAGCACCTGCACTTGCCTCCTTTATGAACTATTTTGAAAGATCCTGAAAAACTTATACTACAGCCAAGTATGATACTTTTCCCGACTATCTTTGCTTCAACTTGCCTTCTGTATACTACATGCAATACAACTACAATTTCTATTTAATGCAAATGTTTTCTCCTCTCCTGGTATAAGGGATTCCATCAATTGCAGAAAAATTCAAGGCATTTGGGACTAGGGCTATAAAGAACCTCCGCACTTGAAATAACCCATCCCTCCCATCTGTTTTAATTTAAAACCTGCTTAAAACCCATTTTCAAGTTTCCAGAGCAGTTATAAGGTTCTTTAACACACATGAAGCAAATGAAATTATTTTGTAATGAAAGTCTTGTCATACATCATTAGGATCTCTCTCCTACCTATAGAGCCATTTAGGAAGCTGAATAAATCTATCCAGCTTTATAGCTGCAAGAGACGGTACATTAAGTTTGCTGGTCCCAGAGTGCCTGAAGAAATCCAAACACCAGTATTCTTCAAGTCCAGGAAATTTTATTTTCTAACTTGCAAATGTTGGTGGGCTGAGGTCTTCAACAGCAAATCCTCAGTTGGTAACCATGAACAGAGGTCTACAATCTTTAAAGACACATATTTATCACAAAGCATACCAAAAGATGTGAGTACCCAATTTATAGTGAACTCAAATCTATCACCTCCTTACATACACGTTGTTGGACTTTTCAAAGACCAACAGAAACCCTGCATTCTGGACCTTTATTTAGTCACAGGCTCCTGCAGTGCTGGAGCTTGCTATAAACTGCAGGCAGCTGTATACAGCTCTCAGATCTCGCAGCCTGGGATATTGGACCCTCTCCACCTTGACCAAGAGAGCGACACTCCCAACATTTGCTTCCCCCTCCGCTGTGAGAGCAAAACTACTGGGGATGCAGCACCAGATGAGCCACAGAACTGTTCAGTATTAAAAAAGCTCGTGATAGTATCCATGGAAGCATATACAAAAAGAAATACTAGAGTTTTGGGGCACTTAAATTTTAAATGAAAAGTCATGGAAAATAGACACTCTTATTAAAAATATACATGATCAAAATACCTTTCTGTTTTCGGAACAGAGACCTATTGGATTTACTTTCTAGCATCCTCAGCTGTATCTGTCTTTGAGTCACACCTAAATTATTTTCGCTCCTGTTATGCTAGTATCTTTTTCCATTATCCCAGTGGAAAGGATGTAATCAAACTAATGCATTTATCAGGTTTAATGCTGGTTCTATGACATTTTGCTTTTTGCTCTGCTGGAAAACTGACAGTTGCTTGGTTTCATTTGTGTTTCTACTGTAGCAAGTTGAATAATACATTTTTCAAAGTCATCTGACTCCCTGTGCAAGAGATTAGGAAAAAATAGAGAAGATTTCAAGTGGAGTAAGTTTTGTTCCCTTTTTGTAGTTGGTTTGTTGTAGTTAAGCAAAAACCCAAAGTGACCCGCTCTTTGCAGTCAAGTGAATTTGATGGGTTGCCTGCTCTGGTTGTGGGAACGGTGTGTGGGCCAAACGTATAGGCTGGCTCAGTTTAAAAGCACAGTGGGACATGAATGAAAGACCACCGCTTTTATGGAGAAGAGTAACAGAAGAGTTACTAGCTTTTCATTTATTACTTCCATCTAGATGTTTTTGCAACTTTTGCTTACACTTCTATTTAGTGTCTGCTGACTTGCATGAATGCAGGCTGAGAAAAATATTATGACAGAATCCAAACCACTGTATTTCCCTTCTTTCAGAAAGTCACTGGCTTACATCTAAGCTAGATGTAATGATTAGCTTCCTACATGGTTTGCATTTTGTTACAGACAGCACTGCCAAGCTAGGGTATGAGGTAGAACCAGACTGTGCAGCTCAGAGTCAGGGAAGGAAGACCACAGAAACCTTTGCAGAGTTCACTCACAGGATGATTTAGGTGCATCGTTCCAGATGTCTGGCTTTCCATCTAGCCATTATGATGTTCATTGATGGGAAGTCCAAAATGCTTCATTAGTCTTCATCTATTTAGTTAAGATATCTCCTCATCTCTTAAAAGCCTACTTGAAGAACAGGCTAAAAATGCCCATACAGTGCAGTGTGTGTGTATATATATTCATACGCTTCAGTACAGTGCAGGCTGAGCTGCAATAATGTCAGCTCTCACTGGACTTGATGTTATCATTTTCCAGATACTTTGCCAAGATACTAAGGAACCTCCAGGTGTAGCCCTCTGAGAATTCAGGAGTATGGCCAAAGCTTGCACGTAGACTGCACCACTATGAGTTACTGCAGCATAATCTTCTAACACTCTCCACAAGTAATTCTGTGGCCATGGTAAACTATCATCCCAGTGGTAACACAAGAATTCAGTACATACCCAGTTTAAAGCTTTGCTTTGCTCTCAACAGTTTGTTGTGAATTGTCTTACACTTAATATTAAGCTCAGGTTTTAGTTGGTTTTTTGCCTCCACTCTGGAGGCAAAACCGCATTCAAACACTATTGATAAGCAGCTAAAAAAAGATAAGGTCATTAAACTGAGGGTTCTCTGTTCCAAAGCCTTCTTGGATGAAGGTCTGGATACTGCCACAGGAAGAAATTTCCAAAGTCAGCTTCAGATGGCAAGATGGGGAGGCTGATCAAGGAATCACTTGACAAAAGAGTGGGTAGAAGTTTTCCAAGGGAGATATCTTTCATTTGTCACAATGTCACCTCCCTTCAGTGCATATTGTGTTTGTTTTTCATTAGTAAACACTATGTAAGTAAGCCTCCCCAGAGATCACATGGTACATAAATAATTACAATGTCGTCACATAAGACACCAATTAAAAAAAAGCCAAGTTTGCCTTTAAAATATAGAACTAGTCTTGTTCTCCCATTTCCTGCCTGTTAGCAATGTATTAATTGGCCAGTAGCTACTTCAGAAGTGGCTACTGGATATTTATTGCATGTTACACACTGTTGCTCAATTCTGTGTGCTCTAGTAAGGGAAAAGCACGCACTCACGTTTCATGTAATATGCAAAGGAGACAGAGTGAGAGCCCCATGACTGCAGGTACCTAATGAAGTGTTACATGTTCTGGTGGGATAGAAAAACACAAGTGTTCTCTCTGACCAGCCTTTCAAATCTTTCGGGACCCTCCTGGCAACTTGACTCCTGCTTTAAAATATCCTTCACACTTAAAGTATCAGGTACCCCTCTCCCCCCAAAACAAACATCTAGAAAACCCTGCAAATTAGATCAGTCTGCATAACTAGTAAGACAAATAGTTGAAATTCCAGGGAAAACATAAGTTTTGAAAGTATAGTGGAACATAAAGTACAAACTTTTGTTATTATATCCATCTCCTTGCTGCCCTGAGACTCACCAACACGACTGTGCCAAGCAGTTTGTAAGATGCAGTGTCAACAATGGAAGGAATACAGAACAAGTATTGAGAAAAAAAAAAAATACCATCAATACCCGAATTTCTAGAAGGCCTGAAGAAACGCATGTGCACTCAAACGTTTGTCTGTTTTTCAAATATACCAGCTTGTCTAACAACAGAATTCCTTCTACTGACAAACTTGTTTTGCCTATACCATTACGTGATCTTTACTACAGTAACGCTATTATTTAAGCTCCTAGAATATTTATATTTACCTATATTTTATGTTAAGTTAAGCAAATCTTGAAAGGGAAAATACAGTCTTAACACAGATGGTCTCTGTACCAGGTATTAGTGCAGTATTGTTACTTAGAAAGGTGGTTAAAGCAAGGGCAAAAAACAAGTCAAAACGTATATAAAAATCACATTGAAAATTTACATAACTATTTCTGACTCTGTATTTTAGTAGTTGAAAGCAAGGCAACTATCACTGCCTTGCTCTCCAGAGAAATAATATGCTTAAATGTTCCCTTTCAAATCTTGTCATTTGCTGAGTTACTAAAACTGCAGCATTTTAAATGTTAAACCTTTAAAGAATCCAGTTCACAGATTTGTAACAACAACACAAGGCATGAGGGATCTTTTCAGGACAGCCTTAAAGAGATACAAAAAAAGGAAGACCACCACATACCTTTCTTGTAACACCAAAATATCATGTCTGGGCAAAGCAATTAAAGTTCTCAGCTGTAAAAAAAAAAAAAAAAAAAAAAAAAAAGGCAACCAACCAAACAACTAAACACCACCCCCTCAACCACCAGAATATAGCATAGTGGCTAGCAGAGGAATAAGTAAAGAGGGAAGGCTCAGTCTCATAGGGAATAGGAGTTTGATAAAGACTCTGTCATAGATGATCAGAGCAAGCCAAACAATATGGTCCTCCTTTTCCCAGGCCTTATAGATCCCTCTCACAACAGGTGCTTGTACCCAAGCTAATAAAAGGAGAGAGAGGAAGAGGAGAGAGGCAGAAGGAGCAGGTGGAGAGGGATAAATGTTTTTATCATTGCCCAAATGTTTTAGTACAGCTCTGGCAATAAGCATTAGCTGTAAATCAAGATTCACTGTGGTGTACTAAAACAGGCTGCTTATGAAAATCTAGGAGCTAAATCTTTTATATTCTTCTTGTTTAAAGCTCAAGAAGAAAGGATTAGGAAAGAGCCTGAGGAAGGTTAACAAGACAGTTTTGCAAATGTTTATAAGGAACTCCTCCTGAGCAAGATGAAAGGGTGACTGTATCTGTTTGATTATCAAACAAATTACAGCCTCCAGCTGCAGCACATCATGCTTTCAGTCAGGCTGGTCCACAGTAACAGATGAGAAACCTCCTTCCAAAATGAGGACTACACAATAGCTTATTGCTTATGTGGTGTTTTAAAATGTCCCTTTTCTCTAAAACATTTCCTACATTTTACTTTTCCTGTAAGCATCCATCCTTACCAAGACCCTTGCTAGTGGCTGAGGCTGTCTTTTATGTAACAGTCTGAACTGAAAGTCCATTACCTTAGGAAAATATTGTTTCTCTTAAGACTTTCACTTCTCATATAACACACGCCTATGCAACTGGTTAATACAGCTGCAAAACAGTTAATGTCTGGGATAGTTTGTAGCCCCCCTCTTACAATGTTGTTCTACCAATGTCAGCATTCAAAGTGTAGAGTTGATGTGATGAATTTACTAAAACAGATCATAATTAAGATTTATTTCCCATGGTACTAGTGAAATGGCTGAGAAAAGGAGGTTACAGGGAATTCTGAGCATCAAAAAAGGCTATTAGCTAGGAGTTATATCAGCAACACAAAAGTTGGAAATTAATCAACTTTATTTGACTCATCCTGCTGTGCTTGAACCTGTGTGCAGCCTGCTTTCTCCGAGTTATAGAAAGGCTTCAAGATGTCACAAAAGTGTTTTGTTAATGGGCAAGGCTCCCAGGTTTGAGAGGAGGAAAGGGTACAAAGACAAACCAGCTGGTCCCCCCATATCTACTCTGTTAAGAAGTTAGCAATGCTATTTCATTTTATTTGTCAACACTGAGAAGGTAAGAGTGTCAGTCTTCACTCTGATCACTGGTATCTTCTGACTGTCCTTTCTCCAGGGCTGAAGAGCATTACATGCTGCCAAAACCCAGACGTAACCTTGCCAAGTAATCACAGGAACCCTAGAGCCACTGGCAGGTACATGAAAGACAAATGAGCCTAATAAACTACTAAGAGAATTAGTGCTGGACTATTAAACCCAGGTCCCTGGTGATACCTACGTATTTAAAAATCAGAGGGAGTTAGGAGTATAAATAGTTGTGCAGCTTTGGTTCTACAGATTAGATTGTGGTACTGGAATTTTCAGAGCCATCAGATGGGGTCTGGACTCCTCTTGGAAAATCAAATGAGAAAATAAAACTTAAACTCCTTAGAGCTTTTCTTGCTGAGGAAACCTCCTTTTGCTTTGGCAGTGTAGTTTTCACAACTGGCTTTCATTTCTGAGATTCTAGTCATCCCATATGCTCTCCTCAGAAACTCCAGACTGCATCATTTTTTAGAACTGTATCAGTTTTTCTGGCCTGATGCTTTACTTTCTATCCAGATTTGGGCTATTCAGAGGAACATTAGGAAAAATGTTAATCTATCATGATGAATTTACAATTCCAGTTTTGCAGATCAACATATGTTCTGGAAAATGCATGTGGCCATTTGTGTGGTCTTACCAGAGGAATGGCTGGGGAAAAAAGAATGTAAATAATAATAGTAAAAAGTTAGGTGACCCAGGTCAAGTCTATTTCTTTATTTATTTCTCTGTATTGTTCCAGTGTTTATTCCAGGAGAGAGAAAAATAAAGGGAGAGTGGGAGAAAAAGAATAAACAGAGGTAGTTTATAAAAATGTTGTAAGAATAATGCTGTTCCCATTATCAGAGAGCACATCTGTCAACTCTATCCATTTCTTCCAGATGAGGTGGAGAGACCTCTGACATTTCAAATGCATCACCCTAATCAAATCCCTATCCTTCTGAAATGCATTCTGAGACTGCATTATAGGTTTACAGAAAGCCATGAATGAATAATACTTTGGAGAACAATAAGTAAAGTAGCAAGAACAGAGCTGAAATAACTGGGTTCACCCATATTAAAAAGTGAAGGAACCATTAATCCCTCAAGATAAAGTATTTTCCGCTCTAGGCCACAGAGGTCTGTAGGGAGAAGCCACTCAATGTGCTCCTGTTTACCACTGCTGAGCAGTGACATTATCAGCACTTCTCACTGTGCTGTGCTGCCTGGCTGGAGAGTCAAACAGGGTTTCATGAAAGGCTGAGGGGCCTTTAAAGGCAGTTGTCATTATCAGTTTTTTAGCCAGAGGATTTATCTGATTTTCTTCATTCACAGCCCACTGAAACCACTTTTCAACCTCTCTCAATCGCAAAGTTGCCTTTATCCTTAGATTCAGCATTGCAGTAAAAAAGGTATGATCTCACTCGATATGTAAGTCATGGTCCAGTACCTAAAACCATTTAAGAGTTACATTTGTTGGTTCAATTACAAGCACTGTAATTGGCTTGTTGTGTGATTTTGTATTTCTCTTCAGACTCAATTCATCTCATTTGCGCTCAGCCACCAAAACAGGGAGTATCTAGTCTGAACTAGAGACCTGGGCTTCTACAATCAATGATGAGAGGTAAGCACGTGAAGAAAGCAATTCTTCCTGTCTCAGGACTTAAGACTAAGTCATCTGGTGTATATTCTCTTCATTTTCCTCCTCCATTAACTACAGAGAAGGCACAGGGGATAAGTTGAGGTGAAGGTTTGTTTCATCTAACCACAGAGGTCTAGAAATTAAACACCCCTAAACAGTCAGTGAAAGTAGTAGGTATCGCTACAGGGTAGTTTGTTCCTTCTGTCTTAGACAAGGACATTAGAGTGGAATAAGGGACCCTGTGGAAGTCCTTGGTTTTGTCTGTTGACTTTTGAGGGAGTCTAAGGATGGGTTTGATAACACTTCTTTTTGGGTGTTTACCACACAGGGGCAGCACAAAATATTTAAAATTCCATTATAGTTAATATAATTTATATCACACAATGTCAAGAAATCAAAGAAATACTTTAGCAAGGGAGAGAAAATGAGGAATATAAAGTCAAAAAGAAGCGGAAAGTAGTCTAGAATCACAAAAGACCATGAACAGAGCTCTGAGAGGTAATTTAGTCCATCTTCATGCTCAGGTCTTGGTCAACAAGAAGTAATCATGTAGCAATGAGGAGTTTGCTTTGAATGGGTACAAAGATTGCATTGCTATTATCCCAGATGCTTAGACTCTTGACAAACATTTTTGTTCTCCATCTGGGAGCAGAGAACTCCAGATTTCAAATACAAGCAGAAAGGAATAAGAGGAAGAATCCCAGTAAATGACTCATGGTTGGTGGGCATATACTATCAGGAGACTAAGGATTTGGGATAAATGCACTGAAATGTTCTGATCAAAGCACTAGTTGATGCTATTGTTTCTGCAAAAGAGGAATAAGTGAAAACAGCTTTCTCTGAAGAATTTAAAGCAAGCAACATAGTGTATGACAGCAGGACCAAGCTCATGTGGTTCAGCTGTATTCATTAGCAGGATCTCAACTGGAGTTGCACTGATTTATGCCACTTAGGAAGCTGATTTAAAATAGTTTTTTGTGGAAAACTGACAATTTTTGCAGTCATTTTCTACAAATCATGAGCAAAATCAACTTCACATTAAAACCAACGTATTTGGAGGACATATTTGAAAACTCCACATTAGGGAAGATTTTCTTAAATTCATTCCTTGTTGTGACTTCCCTCATATCTTTCCATATGCCCCATACCCAATCTTAAAGTGTTTAGGAAGCTGCTAAAATACTAATAAATAGCAAGCTTATAGATCTACAACTATCTCCACAGGAAAAGGAAACCTGATTTTCTTACCTCTTGCCATCTAATCTGTTCTCAGCCATTCTATGTTCATTATGGTAAATGTACTTTTTCAAGACTGGAGTGGTGAAAGGATCCTCCTCAAACTCTCAGTGTGACTTCCCAGCTGTGACATTTCTTTTGCTAATTCTCTGGAAGAACAACCCTGCAGTTCCTGTTAATAATTAGACAAAACCCTGCACAAATCCCTGCTGTGAAAACAGGATCAAACTCTACTCTTCACACTGCTAAGAGCAGTATTACAAGCTCTTGTCTTTACTTTTTAGATGCCTTTGTTTAAAGCTTGCCAGTAAGCTGTGATGCCAATGTTGTCTCCCATGAATTTTTACGATAACTGAGCAAAATGGTGTCTGTCCTAATTATTACATATTACGTTGCACACAGAGAAGTAATAGTTGCAGGACTAGCCCAATCCCTCACCTTTCTGTTTTCGCTGGCAAAAATTGCTATTGGCTTTTCTCCTTTCATTGGACCTTTAGTGTGGCAGAGGAAATCGGGCATATAGTTCATGGGGGCTTAGTCTGTGCGTGCTGTGCTCTGCAAAAGCACTTGCTCTTTGTCTTCCAGGGATCCTGCTCCAGTGGTCCAGATCAGGGGAAGGTTACGTGAGAGAGAGAGAGCTGAAGATGAGGGGAAATACTGGGCTGTGAACACCCACTCCTTGGCTCCAATCTCTGCCAAACTCAGACTCCCCCACCCTCAGTCATATGAGAAAACGCAAGTTAAACTCACTCCCCTGGAAGGCCCATTTGTTCCAGATATGGCTGTTGAATGTTACCACATGCACAGCCTGCTGGCTTTCCTGCCATCTAATATCCTCATTTGAAAACTCTTCACAGGGATGAACAGCTTTGCTTTCATTTCTTCTTATAGTCAGTGCCACCAAAAGGGGAAGAACATGCTCTCAGAATGTAAATCTTTTTCATGTCTCAAATGTTTTTGACTCAGGGAGAAAAAAGCAAACCAAAAATCCCCTCCAATAGCAGAGTAGAAATCATTAAACTTTGGAAGTCAGAAAAAGAACAAGTAACATCATCGACAGAAATGTCCCAGCAGCACAGTCATGCTGTAAAACTCCAGTGTTATTGGGTTACCTACCTCTGTCACAGTATGTCAGATTTCCTCACAGTCAAAATTCAGGTTTCTGAGGTGGAGCTCATTTGCTGTTATCAAAAAGAGCCTGCAAGCTAAATACTGTGTGACCTGATGAGGTGTAATGAGGTAGGAGTGTTGTCTTTGCCATCCCTTTCTGACATATCTGAGAGTTCAGCGTTGCCATCATCTCTTAAGGTGTTATTTTTACTACAGGAGCCTGGAGTTCATTTGGCATTTTATGCTGCACTGCTGCTGTCTTCTGTTGACCAAGAGGAAAATAAAGGGGATTCCACAGCAATTTAAAGATTTTTCCAGTGAAGCAGTGAGAGTATAATTTGTAACGGTACAACTCAGACCACTCACAGTAATAGCTAACCTTTGAGTTCTAGTTCAGATTCAGACCAAAGCTGAATCTTTTTTAGCCATTATGGAAAGTCAATCTATTTCACAATGGAAAGTCAGATTATCTGACTACTGGTTGCTGATTTCTGTACTGGACAGCTGCACTGGTATGATGGTCTTTCCTCATAATACTCCTGGCCAGGCTGAAATCCAAGGGATAGGGAGAGAATCAGACTTCAAGACCTACAGCCCAATTTGGCAATGAAAAGATAATGGCTGGTCTCCAGGAACTTTAACAGAAGAGTCTGAGTGAGTTTGGTAATGCGGAGAAGAAAATGGAACAAATACCTCCTTCCAATCCCAGTTTAAAGAGCCTTACTTGCATATAATTGCCAGCCGTCCTCCTAGTCCTCGATTATGTACCCTGAGTTGGCTGCCTGGGGACTATGGCCCTATTGTTGAGGCGTGCAACAGCTGGCAACATGTGTTCACCTAGAAGGCATGTCACGTCCTTGAAGATCAGCAAGTTGATATCTTCCATGCTCAGTAATTCCCACCAGCCCTACAAGTTATCCTGTAACTGCAGTCTATGTCTGGATTTCTCCTACACGCAGAAGTAAACCTGCTTTTCCCATTACTCTAGTAGGATTTTTCCATAAGTAGTAAATAGTGTATGGTTTATAGGACATATTCAGAAATGGTATCTAGGGTCAACTTTAGGTTTGCACTTTGTACATTAGAAGACACCATATTTCACCCAGTTACTCTTTTAGGTTAATTTTAACTCTGCCTTTATAAGCAGCTTTGCCCTTGTCAGCTTCTGCTTATAATTTGTTTACAAAACATGAAAAGGACTGATTGTGTGAAAACTTTCAACGTGATGTGTTTAAAGTCATGCAGCACAGCACAAATGACCTTCAGACATGGCTAATCTAAATTGTTTCACTTGCCATAAGATCTGAGGAATATCGACACAGGAAACCTAAGGACCCAGTTCTCCACTGAAAGGCAGTACCTCACTGGTGAAAAGGAGCTATGATTAGTGTTTGCTAACAAATCAAGAAATCAAATGCAAATGATAATTTTCATTACACTTGGCTTAGTTAATCTGAGCTTTTGTTTGAATGTGTCTTTTATTTTGTATTTACCCTTAATTTTTTTTCCAGGCTAGTACAATACACAAGAATTCTTCAGATAGTGAGATGCAGGGAGAAAGTGTGAGACTAAAGGGGTAGCTCTAGTTCAAACATCTTTGCAGAAGTTATTCAATTAGGCATTAGCTGATGGCAACTCCTGGGAGAAACAGGGAAATAACAGAATCAAGAGGAGTTAGGTAGCACACAACAAATTCAAAATGCCACCCAGTTGTGCTGTATGGGTAAGACTTTCATTAATGCCACTGAGCCGCCCATGCTGATCACAGCAGAGAAGGCAGCTGCAGCTTCCTGTGGCTATTAGCAGTTTGTCCTGAGTGTGAGGAAAGAATTATGTATCATGCCCCCCTTTGCACTGCTATTGCCTCCTCACATACACTTGGCCATACCATTGCTTCCCAAGCTCAAAACCTGGTTCTGATTTGCATTCCCTGCATTGACACAATACAGTAAACCCTACGGTGCTTTGCTCTTACTTTGTGTGGCCTGTACTGGACATACCAGTTATTTGTGAGTCCAGTACAGAAGGAATCAGTGTCATACAGTGCAAAGCACTGCAGGAAAGATTACAAGTGTCCTAGCATTGGTAAGGTGGAGAGAAGGCATCTCTGAAGGGAACGTATGGGACTAGAGCTATTTAGTCCATGGTCTTATGAAAGGTCTTGGCACATACCACAGGAAAACCAACAGGACAGAGAGGAATTACTCAAAGGATCTTCAGTGCCTGAGCTGTTTTTCCAAGTCTTATTCCTTAGTTTCCCTCCTTAAAGTGGGTATAAATTAGCATAGGGCTTCAAGTCAGGATGTTAACAGGACAGAGAATCCTGAAAACCAAACCTGAAGGAATACAGGCACATCCACATTTAGGCTGAAGCTGTGGTTTCATTTTCTGCCTTTTCTCCTAGAACTTTTCATTATAAATTTCAGAAAAGATTATACTGTAATAAAGAGGTTGCTCAGTGGAATTAATGGCTGGGAAATTTAGAGGAGATTAAGAGAGAGACTTGCTGTTCTGTGTGTCATTGGCTCATATAGTAATGCACTATTGTTTCACAGGAGGTCAGCTAGTCAAACACAGTAGCTCAGATCTGTGAAGGGGCTAATAATATATGACTCCTACCATAGCTTATAGTTATGCATGCTTTACGTATAAGCAATCAATTTTCATACTTTGGAGAAAAAAGATACTATTGTAAGGAGAAGGCATTTGAAACTGCCTTCTCGGTGCCACTGATGCTGAGGGGTGAAGAGTCACCCTCCGATTTGGTGAGCAGTACCACAGCCATGACCCAGTCCTTTATGAAGTCACCAAAAATTTTCCTGAAGCAGAAAGTCTTCTTACACATGCACATATTTCTTTCAGATTCTTGAAGGATGAGGGTGGTGCCAAATAGGAGGACAGAAAGAGAGAATAAAAGGGCAATCTTTATTGTTTTGCCACCTGAGGCAAAGGCATCTGTAAATGGCAAGAAATCAGACTCGATACGCAGCTATTGCTTGTCCAATTTCCATAATTTCCATGGAAACCTGACCAATTATCAGACTGTACATGCCAGTACACAAGAGAGGGTTGTGTATGGGAAAGGGATATCAGAGCAATCTGTTTTTCTAAACTCCTCAGGGGCTTGCTAGCCCCCTTACTAGCCACTAATAACTTCATCCTGATTACACTCCCATCCAGTCAGCTAGCAATAATGAAAACAAAAGGTGGACAGAGGTAAAGACTGCACTCAAATCATAAGGTGTAAAAGTACATACATTCACTAAATGTGCCTGGGGCTCAGCCAGCACGGTATACCATACAAATACATTTATGTGAACTGAGGTACCTTCTTTTGCTCAAGTGACAGAGCACTACAAGAAAGGTCAGGTTTATGAATTTCTAAGGTGGAAGGCTGTTTACTGATGGTTTAACAGCCATTTTAGAATTACAAAACTTTACGTACAAGTTTTGGTCATTGACAGATGTAGATAAAGGATAAATCTAACCTACACAACAGAGAATTATAATTATTATTATTTTCATTTAAATGAATTTGCAAGGTGATTCTACATTTTGGCTCACTTGTGGGACCAAAAAAAAGGCAGTAAGATAAGAACAACAGTTATCAGAACAGAACAGCTGAAACCTGGCAAGGAAAAGTAGTCAGTTTGCAAGGCTGGCAGATAGTCAGCCAATGAAAGGACTCTCATGGCAACAAATCCCAAGCAGTGATTAAATTCAGCACAGGATTTCTTTCTCACTTTTGAGTCCTAGTTTATAGACCTCAGGACAAGGTTTGTTAAATTAGGCTATAATTCCTCCATTATAAAATGACATCTTAATGGTTCTGATCTTTTGGAAGACTTTTAGCAGATTAGGAGGTGATGGGATAGGGGAAAAGATTTATTGCATGCTCAGAGCCATGTGGTAATCCAAAGGGATTTATAGACAGCACTCTTCACTACTTGTGCTGAACAAGGATGTGAATTATTCGATTCTGATAACATGAGAATCCTCTTACAATACAGTATGAGCCTGACAAAATGTGAATATTGCTAAAAAAAAAAAAAAAAAAGCATTCGGAAGTGGATTTTCCTCCTTTTCCTGTTGGTTACCTTTAAAGGAGTAGAAACTTGATTTTGTATAATTTGTAAGTCCCTTTAGACAGGAAAGCTCCAAACAAAAACTATGAGTTGAATGTCTATGGATACAGCTAGTTGGGAAATTCCATTAGAAGCATTTTTCTAACTGTTGAAGTGCAAAGCCGCTGAAGTTAACACTTTGTGCAAGGATAATAATTTCAATTTGAACAGAAAGGTGTCTAGTATTTGGGAGAGGTTTAGGTCAGGGTAGATGAAACCCAAATTCACGGCATTGTTCAGCCTTCTTCAGACAAAACACTGGGCTTAAGGGTGCCCTTAGATATGCTGTTCTGCTGCATCTGAGCTACATTAATTTGTAGCTCTGCAGTTGCTTTCCACTGCTAATACATTGCAAGGAGAAAAAACCCTCTCCAAGACTTGTCAGTGAAACTGAATGTGTACCCAATAGTTATTCCATTTGCATCAGAATTATCTAGACTGTGGACAAACTACAGTTTAAAAAGTTTGTACATACTGCAGCGTACACAGTAATAATTACTTATTGGTTTGAATCTAAAATATTCCTTAATGCATTTCTGATTAGATTTTCTTATGAGCCTCATTAATATATAGCTCTGGATTAATTATAGAGATGTTTTCCTAACAACTTTAGGAGGTAGTGAAAAATGATAGTCTTCATACACCAGAGGAGACAAAGGGATCACATGATCAATCCAATGTTATAGATGATAGCTGTGGGAGACCCAGTAACAGAAGAGCCAAACCCTAATGCGTCATCCTTGCTTCACTCTCCACGCTTCTAAAATTTACTTTTAAAGTTTTAAAAGAATTGACAAAAGAATTGATATTCTTAGCTGGAACAATTTATATTCTTAGCTGGAACAATTTATATTCTTAGCTGGAACAGTAGGGAAATCCTAGAGCAGAAATATGAGCATAAGAGGAAGTTCAATTGGGAAAGAAACAGGTTTTAGTTCAATAGTAATTTCATAGGAGAAAACCAAAACCCAGTTAAATAAGCTTGATATACTTTTTTTTGTTGTTCTTTTTATTAAATAAAATCACAAGTTCAGTTCCAAATGGTTCTGCTCTTTAGACTGATCTGAACGGCTAGGTAAGGTAGAGTTCCTTAAAAGTTTGTGTGGTACATCTGAGTACTAGGTCACATAGTGACTACCCAAGATTATGGGACACATACAATGATGTTATTTCTCACACCTGAGAGAGCTCTAAGGTATACTGGAAAAGGTAGAGCAAAAGCTGGAGATTGGCAGTGGAAACCAGACAAATTTACTTTCATAATAGGCCTTGATTATTTTTTTTTAACAGTCATGATAACTAATCATTTGCACAATTTGCTATGGAACAAAGTGGACACTCCATCACTTGAAAATTTTAAATCAAGTCTAAGCGGTTTTTTTAGTGAGATGTATTCACTACGCTGGCAGCTCCATGCTTCAGCAGGGTAGGAGAGGGGAGAAATTACCTGATGAAATTTGTTAGTCTGAACCATGAAGGAAAATTATACAGGAGAATCCTTCTGCCTATCAGACCCAACATCTCTCTTTAGTGGTACGTACTGACAGGATTTTCACTGTTGTTAAAATCTGCTTTAGCCCGTTATGTGTTTCTGCAGAGTGGCAGGAAAGGACCAGAAAGAATTAAATGTGGAAAGTCTGATATAATCATTCAGGTTAACATTTTGCTGTCCACACAAAGAAGAGTGCTTATGCATGCTTCTTTATGCTTTTGCTCAGAGTTAAATATTTGCAAAGGTTTATATGTTTCCATCACAACTGACAACTTCTGTATCTTATGTGATTTTACACAATTCTATATCCCAGGATTTCATTTAATTATTTTATTCTGCCCCCTCTCTCTTCTCCCTGTTAGAATCTGATTTGTATTGCTACTTAAAGGCCAGCACCATTTCAACTGGGGAAGATTCCTGCCCTTCTAAAATACAGGTATTTATTTCCTTTAGACGTGGAATTACTGTTCTCGCACAACAGTTACCACAGAGCATAAAATTACTTCAATGCTAAGTTACCAATTGGAATTACACCCTTGTCTTTATGCTTTTAATTAGTCATTACTCATTGGAATGGGATCTTTTTCAATAGTTCTTTCACTTGATGAGACTGAGTTTTCCCTGGAAGAGAAAGCAGCTGTCCCCAGCCATACTAAATTTGAGGTTATGACAAGCCATCGGATTGTATCCAGGATGTACAGTATGCTTTATCTCACTCTGCTTGGCAGTAGCTCAGTGCTACAGTCAGCACTGTATGGATTGCCCTGTAATATGTCTACCGAGTACCTAATAATCTGCAGCGACTCATAACAAGAGGCTCCTTATCATGATAGCTTTAAGATCAAATTTAGGAAATTTAACAGGGTTAATAAATAGGAGGGAGACATTCACCTCTATGCAATAACAGTATCATATCTGTCTCTACAGAGCTCCTTCTTATGGGCTGAATCAAAGTGTTATGAGGGGGTGAAGTGTAACACATTGTCACTCTTCAGTGAGGATCTGAGCTCTGCATAGCAATTGAGCAAGTTCCTACTTGTTGACAGTCTCAGGCCAAATGCATGCTGAGCAGTAAACCCGGGAAGAGCGGGTGCTCCCTTATGGTTTCAGTCCTTGTATTTGGGATCATGTCAATGAGGTTTACAGACCCCACATGGGAGTGATGGAAGCAGGACAGTTCCATAAGTTTCCAGACTCAAGGGATCAGTGTGCTGCAGTTGTCATACTAAACTATCCCACCAGGTCCAAGCTCTGCCTAGCCTCCCTTCCACCTTGCAAGAGGCATGGCAATGTCCACAGATTCCCTGTTTAGTGTCAGGCATCATGTTTGGCTATTGATGCCACGCTTTGTTTCTACTCCCTGCTTCCCTTGCTGCCAGGTCCCCCTTCCTGCTGAGGCAAATGCACCCCCACTAACTGCTCCACTATTATGGGCATTTTCCCAGTGTGTTTTGCCCAGGAGGTTTAGGCAGATGTGCTATCCAAAGCAGTAACAGCAGCCCCTGGCACTACTTCACCACCATGGGAAGAATTTACTGGTTTTGCTGTTTTTCTGTTTCTACAGAGAAGTAGAAGTAACATCCTTAGGCCAATTCAAGTGCAGCCCCTCTTTATAAAGAGGAGTAAGACACTGGAATTGAGAGTAAAATTGAGGGTTTGTTCACATCACATGACATTGCTCACAGTCAAACATACAAGATTGGGCCGTAAAGGCAAAATATACTTCCATCATTCTGTTTCTTCTCTCACATAAACGTTCACAAAACACTGGGCTACTTGTTGGCTCCCTGAAATACGATGTTTGTACTTGCTGGTGGATAATAAACATCCCCAACCTGATAAAGTGAGAGTGGTCCTTGTCTCACTCCTACTCCAAGCACTTTACAAAAGCAATGCATTAGGCAATGGTAGTTCAACAGCTGTCTAGTTAAACAAAATGACCATCAATCAGTCTCTCTGCAATTGGAGCTCATACAGTTTCCAGCCCATTCTGCTGAGGAAGGAACTCTGTCTGAGGGAATGATATTTGTTTCAGCATTACTTTGAGTTACAGTGCTGCTCTTCAGTATTTCCTGAAGAGTACATCCTGCAAGCTAATAGATAAGAGTGGATAATCCTGTCTTGTTGGATTAGGAATTTTTCAACAAAATCAGTTTTTCACTTCAGTTCCCCAAACCTGATAAGGGTTATGGTATTAGGAAGACTATATGACAGAGCATACACTTCTGCTGTTCCTACCTAAGTTTTCACCAGCTGTCCAACTTCAACTTAATTTGATAAGGCAAAAGACTCCTACGCTCAGCACTCCTACATGGTGTGGGTCAAGAATACTCTCAAGGGACCATTATGTGGGCCCTGAAAATCCATAGAGATCTGTTTTGTACAGGTAGGTTTTTTCCATATCAAGTAAGAAACCAAGGGCAATCCAAATAGTCTAAAGGGAGGTAAAGCTATTGGCTTAGGGAGGATGTGGGGTTTTAGAGGATGTAGTAGGAAAGTCAATGTAATACAAGCAAATATAGAGCTCATGGAAAAGCAGACCTCTTTAGGTCTATTGCTTGTAGGAACAACTAGTTCATTACAGATCCTGGTTTCTGCAAACTTTCTGTTTCATTTTGAACAATGTTATTATTTACAACTATTTTCAATTTTCCCCTTGGGCAGGAAAGCCAAATGGAAACAAAACATTTTTTAATTTGGATTAAATTTGCCTAAGCTAATGGAAAGTGAATTTCACATAAATGCTTCTCAGTCTCCTCCATGGAACTGATTTTATGGCCATGCTACCTCTATCATGAACAGCCACTGCTGCTGAGATATCCCCACATATTGCACAGTTATAGTTAAGACAATTTAATTTTGGATCTACTCCAAACTAAAATTAAACATTTCCAAATGGAATTATGTTCAAAAAATTTTGTTCCAGGAGAGAGATTCCATGCTTTTTCATTTCTTCCCAATTAGGATAAGAACATGATTCAAAACATTAGAATTTTATATAGGAGGGGAAAACCAATTTCTGAATTAGTCTGGCTGTGATTATAGTTACTTAAAAATCCCATCTTTGTATCAGCCTATTTATAATTTCATAGCCTACATTATCCTCTTCAAATAAATCTCGGTAACAATTAATTAATGATGCCATCTTAAAAGTGAGGAAATATCACAAAACGTGTTTCTGATGCAAACTCATTGAAATCTTTGGAAATTCTCTTTTACTTCAGTGGCCTTTGGATCAGGTCCCTGGTGTGTTTATCTAGCTTGAAAATGTTCCCAAGGTTGTGCTGCCCTGAATGAGAAATAAAGTAATTCAATTCCAAATATTATGTAGCTTAGCAGAAGGGGAAAAAAAAAATGAGGTCATGGTGTGGTTATGAATTTTTTGTTCTTTTTTTCTGAGTGTGGAAGTAGGTAAAGCTTTCATCTCTTCTGGGCTCACAGTTATATGGATTAGATAATAGGCAGAATTTCATTTAATCAGTTCAATGAATTTTGCCTCATTAGAAATTCATACAAATTGTCAAGTTCCAAGTTCTCCTAAGATTTCCTTGTTTTTTTCAGAAGTGCATAGAAAGGTTTTTATCCATAGACTGTTGGGTTCAGCTAATTACATTAAGAGCTAATACGATTTCCTTGTTTATGCTGTTTGTACAGGAAGATGATTGTCTAATCCTTTAAGCAGTACATTTAATTTTGGTTTCTATTTCAAGTCTTTAAATTGTGTTAACTACTTTTAGTTCTCAAGGTAAACGTAGTTTAAATCTTAAATGTTTACTTCTGAGCAGCGTTAAGGATAAAGCTGCTCTGGTTTCACATCACACAAGGAACATCATTTCATGCCCATTGGTTCTAAGCTGGAGGGCAATGGTGGGAAGGGGAGAGGGAACAAGAAAACTACTTTTGTAAAGCAAGTTCAGGACTTCATCTGCAAAACTGTCACAGACTGGCTGGCTGAATTGTTCATTGCTACACTGCAGTCATTATCACTAATTATCTGTCTGTCTGTCACATATGTCTAATCTGGCCATCCATCTCTAAGTATTTTAAATTTGCATTTGGAAGTACATAATGAAATTATACTTGGCCTAGCAAATCTGTGTACATTAATTGCATTTCCTCTCCTTGAAAGTTATGTTTCTGTTGTATCCTTGAAATAATATTGGAGGAATAAAAGGAGCCTAAAAAGTCTTGAGAAGCAGTTAAATAAGTGCCACTGCCTACAACTGCATGCAGATAGTATTGTCAGGCTAGACTTCCTTCTGGTCTTCTTTGTTCTCATCCTCTTGTATTTCACCATTGGCCCTTAGTCAGAATCTATGTATACATTACAAAGACTTGTGCTGAAATACAGTGAAGTGTGGTGTCTCAAGGTATCACCACCCAAGAGGCAGTAATACTCCATTCTCTATGAAATTTCCCATGGGTCTTCTCTAGAAGAACTTTCTGCCCATGATCCACTATTTCTAGGCAATTCATGAAAGGTGACATTAAAAACAAGTTCTTATAATTTCTCCAGAAATCTACATAACCCAGAAATCTGCATCTTCCCTGGAAAATCTGTAGGAAGAGTCTCCAAAAACTCACACTGAAATCCATTATTTTCTACTACTGCCCAAGCGCAAGTCTCCACTGCAGATATACCTACCACACACAAGATAACATACTACCTCCAGATATTGATAATGGAGACATCCACACCTGAGGTAACCAAGGGTGTACCTTTAGGACATACTGTAAGGAGACATGTAAACAGAGATCTTAGACTTCAGCTATCGGTCCTGTCTTACATGAATTTGGTTAAATCACTTCCTTTTTTTCCATTTCTATAGAAGAGAACCGGTGATGCTTCTTCCCTTTCCTTTACTTGCATACCTATTGAAGAGACAGACTCTTCATATCAAAGACATATTCTAGACTGGACATCAATCCTTTAACTTGGTTACACCTAGAATCACAGAATATCTCAAGTGGGAAGGGATCCATAAGGATCATCAAGTCTATGATCAGTTGAGTTCACCTATATCCTCTTTCTCCATTATGGCTACAGGAATCACCCTGAATGTCATCTCCTTGGTGGCTTAAAATCAAACTTTTCAGTGCTCTACAAATGGGATGAGAGGGAATTCTCTTGTATTAATCAAGAGAAGATTCAAGTGAATAAATATGATGTTAATTTTTGAGGGAGAGTGCAGAAGTTTCCATGGGATTCCTGTCAGAATCTGTGCTGGGACTTTAAATAGCTGGGACTGCTATTTAAAAATTTCGTAAGTGATCTGGAAAAGTGAGTGAATAATGTTGGGGCAAAGTTTGCTGACAATGAAAGGGCTCACAAAGACAGTAACAACATAGATTTGCTGAAATAATAATTGTTCATAACTCAGCAAAAAGATTATGGAGTGCATGTGGACATTTCCCTGAAAACATCATATTGGCGATGAAAACAATGGAGTAATTATGAAAACCATGGAGACATAAACAGAAAACAATGTTAAGCCACTGGTACACAATCATCCTGACTCCTGAGAGGAGCTCTGCTTGTTTTATGCCAAAAAAAAGGCACACTAAAAAGGGCACACAACAGAATGACAACTTGATCAGGAAAGTTAGAATTACAACCATGCAAGGAGACAGTAAAGAGCCTGGAAATTTTCACCTTCTGATCCAGATGACAAGGATCATGGGCATACAGTCAATTCTCAAAAATCACATATTATGTAAAGACAGTGAAAGAGAGATGAGTTGCTGCTTTCTACAGTCTAAAAGCAGAGGACACACAGTATTATTATGGGGTGTCAGAGCTTATAAAACTCAGAACAGAAGAACATTTCCCAACAACACATAACTAAATTGTGGACCTTGTTGACACAGTATTTTGTAGATAGCCAAAATTTTGATGGATAAAAGTAAAAGTTAAATAATATATAGCCTCACTTGTACCTGTTAATTTCTTTAATCTGAACATAACCTCTAGTTCCTTGTTGTCAGAAACTAGAAGGGTGGATCACAAACATTTTCAAAGGCATCCAGCATCATCTGCTGTTAACCAAGAAAGAGACTGCCTGGGACTTTGCCTGACCTAACGCAGCTACTCTTATGTTCTGTTTTTTATACCAGTACTGAAATTATCTTACTCATTAATGCACTATATTCGCAGAACACTGAGCCCTATATCTGGGTCACTGTTGTAAGACAGGTCATTTTTTATCCATAGCATGTCATGTAAATTAAAGACACTGCGTTATAATTATGGACAACTGTTTTATAGAATTATCAGAATATGTCATGGACATTTTTTGTCTGTTGAAAGAAAGAATTATATCATAGAATCATAGAATGGTTTGGGTTGGAAGGGACCTTAAAGACCATCTAGTTCCAACCCCCCTGCCATGGGCAGGGACACCCTCCACTAGACCAGGTTGCTCAAAGCCTCATCCAGCCTGGCCTTGAAGACAGCCAGGGATGGGGCACCCACAACTTCTTTGGGCCTCAGTATTATGTTTTATATGATATATTTTATTATATGTATATATCAGTATTATATGTTTTAGCCAATAAGGAGTTTTCGTACTATCACTTTTAAAGAGGGGGAAACAGAAATAGGAAAACAATAATGATAATTTCGCATTACCTCCATTTCCCTTCAGCAGAAACAGATGAAACATCTGTGAACAAGTATTAAGAAATGCTATTCAGAGCTAGTTTAGGTTGTTGCACCTTTGTTAATGATTTCCTGGCTGAGATAATGAATCACACCTTGGTATTCTTACATGTCTTTCTTACACAAACAAAAAGCTGCAAGAAACTGGAATGATGCCAACCCACTCATCTCACTTGTAAGTCATTCTTCACCTGCCACTAAAAAAAGTAGCCATAGCAGACTGTGTTCTCTACCGGTCCTTTGAGGGAACTCAACCTTACATGTGCAAAAACTACTGGATACAATCCTCTTCTCCACCCAGTCCAAGAATGAATGAAAGCCATGTTAGTTTGATGCTTTTGAATCTGATCATTTCAATTAAAGCAATGGACAGCAGAAAACAGGGTAAACAGAAATGTGCTTATCTTCACAGGGGATCAGGCTGCCAGAGCTCAGGCCCTGAGTTGTGCTGCTACACCACAGAGATAAAGGAGGCCTTTGGCTCATTCCTGCTAGTGATACCTCGCCAGTAAGGGAGAGCTGACTTTCAAGCTCCCAATTCTTCCTCTGATAATCATACTATAAAATCATCATTTTGATAAGCCACAGTTTGTTCCAAAAGATAACAGTGATAATTTACACCTCTGATCTCTTCAGGACACAGTGTAACACAGCTGAAATATACTAGCCAATATTAAAAAGGCAGAATAACTGATGCAGTAATTGAGGAGGTTACGTGGATATATTACAGGTGTAATGTATCTTATCAAAGACACTGCAAATTTACCTTTATTTCCAAACAATTTTGGACACAAGATTAAAAAATATCATCTTAGACTGGTCTTGAAACTCAGGCTAAACAGTTCACCTGTACTTTATCAACACTTTTTCATATTACTTTTTAATGGGAACAAAAAAATCCTCTGATTTACACTTGAGTATTGTCTTGTAACCTCTAGATACAGAATATTCACTTTGGTATTTAAATTATGAAAACCGCTTTGCATTTGTATTTAAATAATAAATTTATATCTGAAAAATATGGTGCCTACCTTGCAATTTCAGCTCAGTTACTGTTTAAATTCAGGTTTTACTTTGACTGCTTTCTCCTTACTACCTACATCCCCAGCATGAATACTGATGCAGAAGGGAAATTCCTTAGAAGTACTTGAGCAATTGTTGGGATTTTTAATCATTAAAATTAAATCCAAATATAAGTTTCATTATCAATAATTTCTGTAGTATTTTCTTTCACATAAAGGTGAGTTTTGGGATGAAGATAAGAAGAATTGTTGTGAGGGTTTTGACTGAAAACAGAAAATTTTTAGCTAAAAAGTTGATTTATTGGAAAAGCAATAAACTGTTTTGTTAAAAAATTATTTTTCTTCAAAATCACTATGTTTTTATTGATCTGCTTCAGTGGTTATATACCATATTTCAACCCAGGGAGATGGACTTTGTAACACATCATTACTTCAGGCATATGATATCTCTTTTGAACACAGGAGACAGACTGATAAGGTTAGCTCCTCACATTCCAATGATTAACAAAGCTTTTGGCAACCCTTCCTCAATATGTGAAGGGCAAAATAAATAAATAAAAGAAAAATTAAGAGGCAGGTAGAATTCATGTCTGGATGAAGATTGTTGATGAAAAAACAGAATGTGCTTAATTTGAACACATCTTCCTTGCAGAAAGTGACAGTCCTGTCAGCTTAAAGATAGCAGGTTATAATTTTCAAGTGAAATTATGTCAAATTGAAAAAGCTGTAGAACTGTAATAGTCAAGAAATTATCTATCTGAATTGCTAACAAAAATTAAAATTTGCCTGATCATAGAAAATGGTTGGTGTCTCAACGAGTTGCACCAAAAATATAAGCCATTTTCCTGCAAATAAAGGGAACATTCCTGTGATTTCAAAAGGACTCATTGCCAGAGCTAATAAATACTACATGCATGTTCTGATTATGGACTTTTGGTCAGGGTAAAATGTTGCTTATAATCAGGATCACACCGATGCTCTTAAGGCCAAAATGAGTTCTATAATCTGTGTATTAACAGTCCCCATGTCAAAATCAAGCTTGAGGGACTGACTGTGATTTAGTTGTCCACAGACAAAAGCTTTTGCAACACCAAGAAGAAATCTGCAGAAATCAGCTGAAAAGGGTAAACTATACTTGTCAGACTTGATGTCCATCTGAAAGCTCAATTATTTCCAAATGACTGTATTTGCTGGTGGATTTGCTGCCCTCTCTCAGGCAGAGAGGGCCATGGGGATGTGCACTCTGCAGCTGTAACAAGCTGGGTCTCATCTCTGACCTTGATTCTCAGGACACAGAAAACCTGCATGGTCCCACCCAGCAAAGACACAGGAATGCACTACAGAGATCGCGATCATGGCACAACCCTACTTAAGGAAAGAGCTACTGTATAAAAGGGGGATCAGTCAGCACAAATTCTGGCTCAGACCTGGGCTGGGCATACAGGCTAGATGTACCTTTTCCATAAAAGTATTCAGGCAGCCTCTGGCCTCAATCCCAGGGCTGACTGACTGCCTTATCCTTATAAAACCTGGATGAACAGACAAATCTAAGCTTTAGGTAATCAGGAGGTTCAAATTCTCCGGATGCTCTCAAAATTACAGTTAAAGTTACCTGTTGAACAGTGCTGAAGGCCCAAGTCCTCTTTCTACCCACTGGTCATACCACGTGCAGACACCAGTGCTACTAGTCTCCACTCGACACACAGCATATTCAAGAACCAACTTTACTGAAACTATTTCAAAACAGTCATTTCTGTTTCAGAAGAACTTTAAAAGCCCCAGACATTCAAAGGACCTTGTAGAAAACACTGTAAAAAATCTGTAGGTAGATTCATAGTAGGCAGTCTCTATCCTAGAAGTCTAAAGATGGGAATACAGCTGTATATACATATGCACACACATAATTTGTATATATATATATACACACACACATAAATGTATACGTAGATGCATGCAGAGGGATAAACACATTACCTCTGCTTGATACTTGAGAAACCAACTAGCTAAAGGACCGTAAGGTTTAACCTAATCCAAATCAGCAGAGATGGTTAAGTAACCATGCTTTTCTCCAGGATGCTGAGTCAATGAACCATAAAATGATTCCGAGAAGCTGCTTCCCTGGGTATGCTCTGCCCCCAGGGAGCTGACACTGGACGGACTGCAATTACAAGTGAGACCTCACTGCGCACTTATCTGATCTGCCTCTCTAGCACTTTGAGGGTAGCCGTCCCACACAGTAGCTGAACAGCCTTCCTTGGCTGTCAGCTTTATGGCCTGGATCAGAGAGATTCAGGCATTTCTTTTTCTAGTCACCACAGCAGACATTACATTAAATCAGCATCAGCTGTGGAGTTTCATATTCTGGCACATCCTGGTGTGACGACAGTTACAATCCGAGACCCCTGCCTCAGCATGTCTTTCAGTAAGACTGAATCGTTCCTGACAAACAGATGCCTGCGGCAGCTTGCGTGACATAAACAAGGTTTCAGACAAGGAACTTATTGACTGGCTTGCAAAATTTCTCTCCTGGTTGCGGACTCTGGGGTTCAGTGCCTTCCTCCTCTTTCCTCCTACCCCAGTTTCCAGAATCAGAATATGTAAGAGTCAAAATTCTTTGGTTTTCTTCCATCTCTCAAGTCTTCAGGAGGCTGAGACCTGTTCAGCCAGAGTATTTTCAAAATACACTCGTGCTGACAATGAAATGTATTCCTCCCTGGCTGTGCTGCAAGTAACTTCCCCCCCTCCCCCTATTTTGTGCGATTTTCATGAAAGTCATCAGCAGGAGATATTTGAGAATGTCATTTTACACATAGAATGAGGAAAATATGTGACAGAAAAGAAGCAAAGTAATGTTTCATGAATGCAGACTTCCCCTTCTGCCTGAAAATGAGCCCCCTCAAAATAAACATTCCAGGATCTCCACCATTCCTCTCCCTTTGTGAAGGCATCATGATGTTCGCTGATTTGCTCTGAATGCCAGTCAGATAAAATGTCATGTATTCTGCAGAGCGCAAATGAAACAAAAACCTCTCCCGTAAAAAAAAAAAAAAACCAGAAAAATCTGACAAAGTGAGCTTAAATGCTTTATTCTGTAATTGCTCTGACTTTATAGTTTCCATGGGACATGTCATTATCACATAATGCCTGTTGACAAACATGATGGGAGCTGAATCCATGGGGAAAATGGCCCTTTTAAGAAGGGTAGTGCCCAGCTTCATTATTCCAACTCCTACAAAGAATAGTTACAATTCTCTCTGTAGTGCCTTTTTTATGATATAGATGACAAGAAGGAACACTGATTTTGTATAGTGCTTGCAGGCAGTCAGTACTAGCGATGAAGCTTTTGAAAATCAGGATCACTGCTTGTACCACTGAGCTACAGTCCATGGGGAAACTAATGGCCTTTCTACACTCTTAAATCTGAGTAAAACAGGGGTCCATTTCTGCCCACTGCAAATGAAAGAAGAAAAAAAAAAAGAGAGAAAAATAAACCCCTATCCACAAAAACATGATTTCTGTAGAAAAAGAGACTCATAAGAACAGTACTGTGATATGAGCAGTAGCCTGGGTTTGTGAGACAAGCACTAGCTCTGCAAACTGATCCTATGATCTTGGGTCACTGGGACTGTCCGGTGTCACTAGATATTTTATACCATTATTTTAAGGACACCAAAGTATCTGGTGCCTCTGGACATGATCCTTCAGGTACATTTGCATTGTCCAGTGAGAGTACACTTGGTTTCGCTCTAAGTCCTCTTCCCCTAAATGCTCACCACGCACAGGAGTTGGATCATCTCTTCCAAAGACAGTACCCAAAGCACCATGTCTCAGCCAATTTGCTGTTCAGAAGAGGGAGGCAATAACGCCAAAAAGACTCTGCTACAGCAGACGCATGTTGAAGCCTGCCCAGGCTTGCAGACTTCTTTTGTCCCATCCAGAGACATCCTTCAAGCAGTCCTACTGTGAGAGTGTCTTCAAAAGAATTTGTCTTTCTAAATCACCCATATACAAAAGTCACAAATGTGAAGCTTGAGGTGAACATAAATCAAGGGGATTCCACCAGCAGATAGGATGTATCTTTGTGAAAGTTTTCTACCAAACATGCCCTAAATCCAGGTCTTGGAAGATCATGTTTCCCAGCCTGAAGTATTTTACAGGCACTATGGGCTGAAACAGGAAAGGGAGCAGATGTGTTTTGGTCAGACATCAAAAATGAAGTGCCTTAAGGGTGTAAAGGAAAGAGCAGCTGCTTGTGTCCGTGGGAAGGGTACAGTGGTCTCAACTGCACTGAGGTAGTTTGTGGCAAGAATGTCAGCATGGCTGTGCAGAACGGTAAAGAACGGCACAAATATGCCACAGACTGTCAAAATGGGATAGGTATTATACCAGAGTAACCTCATGACTTTGCAAGTGCACAACCAAGGCCGCATAAACAATGCCTTGGGTGTGTTCTTCTGTCTGTCTCAAAGGGGTTGTGAGGACGTATGCGTTTTATGGGTGCCAAGATACACTCACAGAGGTCACATATATACACATAGGTTGTTTCCTTATATGAAAAGTGTGTGTAATTCTCGAGAACATTTTTTAAGACCTTTTTCTAAATGTTAAGGGAGAAGAGGCTGTTATTGCATGGAAGTTTTTGAATGATAATTTAAATATAATCTATTAAAATTTGGGGCAACCTCATTATGCACAATTCTAAGTGACCTAACTCAAAGTTTTAATTATTCTAATCTCTATCTTGCAGTTTCCTCAAAAGCTTTTCAAAAAAATCATATCTCTCATAGCTGAACAGGGGCCTTGCAACTCAAACTCTATTTCAAATTTGGTTGACTGCAAACAGGTCTAATCGAATTGCTTGCCAACCTCCTCTGGAATAATAATACTGAACAAATATCCCCACAGGCAGTATCACATTGCTTTTCCTGCCAATCTCAATTTTAACTTGATTGTTTCTTAATGACATAGGTGATCTGAGAGAGACTCAGGACAACATGTTGCCAAGAGGCATGAGTTGAAGAATAGTCTGAACTATTACTCTTAATCCTAGTTTATATGTACCTGTAAATATTAGTTGTAAACCATAGCCAGATACCTGTGGGGAGATTTAATAAGATTCTTATTTCCCTACTTTAAGCAGTTAATGTACAAGGTAGGAGAAAGATAGGCAAAAAGATAAAGAAAAAAAAAAAGAAAAAAAGAGAAAGAACATGAAAAATTAAGTGTTTTCTAATATTCTGGGTCTTTTTCATCTATTATCTGAATGAATAGATTTTGTCTGACATTTATCTTATGGTCTTGATTCTTTCTTGATCCTGAGAAACACTAAGCACGTTTAAAAGGGCCAAATGAACCGGTTGCCAAACAAAAACCAAAGACCAATAGGGCACTATAGCCAGAGGCCAAAATGTGGCAGCTGAGACCTTCTTTTTCCTTCACCTCTGAGGATTTCTCACTTGTAATAGTGAAGTATATTGTACAAGGAGGGAAAGTTTGGTTTAACACCAAAAAATCTCACACAATCCTTTCCCTTCACAGAGTCAGCAGTTGTGAATTCAGCTGAGAAGGAGCCTCAGTGAAATAGCTTGTTTCATTGTTCAGTCCAGAATGAAAACCCCAGTCTCTTTTTTTTTTTTTTTTTTAATATTGCACATGCCAAAAAGGAAAACTTTGTGAACTGGACTAGATAACTATATACCAGAACTGATACTTAGCTCAGTACTTCCTAGGACTGTGTTTGACTTTTTAATATGCAGCACCACTTCAGCTAACAGTCATACTTGACTTTTCATACTGTCCTTGTACAGTTTCCAGCTGACAAACTTTTTTTCATTCTTAGTTTCTAAACACATTTTCTATTTATAATACATTTTGTATTATTGATTCCATCCCAATATTAATATTCTAGTCCTCAAATTTTTTTGTAGTATAACCTGTCTATGTTAACAATACTTTCCATCTTTATTTCGTCAGCATATTGGTCTAGGATGTGGGAGTGTGTTAATACAAGGTTACTACTAATACAACATTATTATGGAAAATATTAGGTACAATCAATTCCAAAAATTTGTCCTTTCTGAATTGAACTAGTTACCTTTTCAAGCTTCATAAAACTCCTTTCAACACTGCTTGTTATCTTCTAATCTCTTATTCCTCCATCTCAATATTCCTTTTTTAATCTTCCCCTTTTCTTTTCCTTCTCTATTTTTCCCGTTTGGAACCTATGCTTTAAGATAAGAACACCTGTCTTTCCTGAAAGAAAAGGCTTCTCTTATCCCATACAGTTATTGAGTTAGTCTTGTGTGATCTACCTTTGGGATACCCATATTTTACTTGATGCCGTTTTTCAACTACTTTGACATCTTGAATTACTCTTTCTATCAAAGTGTTTTAAACATTTGAAAGCTACAACAAACTGACAAATGAGCCTGCGTCACCATTTTGCACTTCTTAAATTAATATGCTCTATTTGTTCTTCTCCAGTCTTACACTATCAACTCCCCACACAACAGATTAATGAAAAGAACATTCTGTAAATTAAAATTCCTCGGAAAAATTATTTTCATTCACGCTCACTTCCATATTGAATAATACAGTGAAGTTTCCCCATTTTGAACCCAAACAAATGGGACTTACCCCAAGAGAGAATGATCACACCCACCAACAGAAGAAACTTTACAACTAGATTACTGAATTTTCATATCTTGTTCAACTGATTGATTAGACAGTTGAAATAAATCTTCTTCAAAGTACTAGAGAGCTTGAGGGTTTATTAGATTAATCTAAGAAAAGGAACAAGTATGATGTGCACTATGCAATGTCTTTCAACCTCATTGCCTGCCTAGTAGGCTGCAAAAAAAGAATATTTAAGAGTGTGTTTATTAACTGATTGTCAAAGAGGCCCGATTATTTCAAGGAGATATCTTTGCACAAGAAAGGGTAAGATGAACTGAAGAGTAAAAAAAATGATTGATTCACTTCCTTTGAGGGAGGGGAGGGAATAAAATAATGAAACATAAATGTGTCAGATCCATTTATATAGGATTGATATTTAATGTAGCTCCTTTTGAAGTTGAAATTAAATTTTCTTAAGAGGTATTATTAAAAGAGAGATGGGATGTAACCTTCCATCAAGATACCATTATTTTAATACATCTTAAAAGTATGAACTTTTTTCCTCAAGTGTGCTAGTAAATTGATTTATGCAGATCTAAGCAGTAATTATGAAATATGCTTATCTAGACACCTTCTGTTTCTATTGATCCTACATGTTATTTTGATGAAAAACTCGTAATTCATAGCATTCTTGATGTTTAGAATTGTTGGAATTATTTATAACTTGCGGTCCAAGGGTGCTGCTAATGAAATGGAGTTTGAAACTGATTCACAATGCACCACATTGTCTGTTTTCAGGCCCTGAGCACAGATAGCTACGGCACTCTGCTTTGCAACCCACAAATGGAGAATGCAGCACCGCTGTAGAAAAAACAAGACTAATGTGGGAAAGGGAGGTGCCAGTCTTTACATGGGTTTCAGATCAGGTAAACGGATAAAGCCAGGAGATTAAGAAGCTTCTAAAACTGCTGCAATAGACAAAACAAGCTGGGAGAAGAAACTTCATTCAGTCTGTCCTAGTGTTCATTTGCTAGTGACAGTTACCTCTTTCAGCAACCTGTGATGTTTTCATTTCTTCAGAGATTTGCTATGGTCCAAAGCATCTGCTGAAGTTGTAACTACTACTACAATTAGAAATTTCTAGGGAAGAAAAGAATAGCCATTCCTTCTCTGAGCAGCAGGAACTGAACTGAAGGCTTCGAGTCCTTATCACATTACTTGTTCCAAAAATACCTTCTCATGGGGTCATTGTTGGAGAAGATGCTGTGTGTGAGTCCTGAGAACCCTTTCCTACTGCTCTGTTGTCACCTGAAACCCACACAGGAGGCTACACAAAGGAGGTAGCTTCCCCTATGTGGCTTTTCTGGGAGGGAGAGGTGTCAGGACAGGGGGAAGAAAAATGGACAAAAAGTGAGAGGGCAAGTGATTTAGGAGCTGCAGAATTCAGTACGTTTGAGATTTTTTTTATAATACTCAAAGGAAGCAGTAAGGTTTGCAATCAAACAAATAATTGATAGAAAACAAACAAATCATCCATAGAAAACATCTTTTATATATTAGCTTATCCTCCAGAAGGCTTAAAGAATTTGATTCTTCTTAGCTCAGAACCCTCTTCAAGCTCACAGCATTTTCATTCTGGATAGGAAAATCTGTCCTAAATTAGCCTTCCCTAAATTAGGCATTGAAGTCTGAACACAGCTAACTAATAAAAATCAAAGGTTTGAAAATATTAGCTTATGTTTCTCTAACTCTTTATTCCTATCATATTTTTAAGGCTCAAAAATCCCCTAGGTACTAGATTCTGTTGAAAAAATTCCTCCTCCAGTTCAGCTGATATCACTCCACCAACAGCCCAGTCTGGGGGGATGTGAAACGGGCAGCATTTGGCTGTTCCTCATGTATGTGCTTTTCTTGGGGACCAACGCTAATATTTGTGACCCTGCTGCCCTGGTACTGACTTCAGGAGCTAATTAGCATTTCTTTATCCTTTCACTTCATCAGGGGAAAATCTTACCATGGACTCTTTGTATCTGCAGGAAGTTCATGTGCCATGACAATTTGAAGAGAGAG
Source organism: Rhynochetos jubatus (assembly GCA_027574665.1). Lineage (NCBI taxonomy): Eukaryota > Metazoa > Chordata > Aves > Eurypygiformes > Rhynochetidae > Rhynochetos > Rhynochetos jubatus. Next base: position 30,431,563 of record CM050655.1, on the reverse strand, counting down.
TGGCATTTATGCTAAACACACTGCTCCCTTACCAGACAGCAGTGAACGCAGATCTAGTCCACAGGAGGAACATTCCCAGAGACACAGCTATGGCAGCACAACCAGGCAGCCATCAGAGTCATTACCATTTACCATTACCGTACCAGCTAACAGCTTCAAGGACATCTCAAAAGTCCCTTTAATGGCAGATTTCTAGTCCCATAGCAGAAAGAAAGCTGATCTAAATCACCATGGAGATTATATTTAGAAATTCCTGGTCCACATCTAAACACAGTTAAGCACAAAACAAAATTTTTATTTTCCTGCTATTATTGCACCTTTGAATGCTACATTGGATTAGGATGACATTTTTTCTCATCCAGACAGGCATCCAAATGTCTTTTGTAGACCTTCCATTAATATGCATCTTGGTGTTATCCAGATTAGAATGATTATCTGCCACAGGCTCTGAGAAACAAAATTACCAGCCACAGATGACCTAAAGGCTGTAAATTACCCACCCCTCTATTAAGTAGAACAAAACGGCATATCCAGGGAGATATCAGAAATACATGATGCCACAGTGAGCTACAGTGCTCTGTCCATAACCAAACATATCACGAGGATATTCTAAAACAATTCCATAAAGAAGTGCATGAAAAGGAGCACAACCAATTACAATACTAAACAGACTCATAGCATTTTTAAAAATCAAGTAGAACTTAAACTGAAGTCAAACAACCTTTTATTGGCACTGATCTTCACATTTGAAGATAACGCTAGATCTAAAATGAATTAGGAAACTGCAACTGTTAAGCAAAAACAAAAGGAATGAAGATCACTAATAGGCATGAATCACAAGGGTCACTCAAAGTTCTATTCAGTGTGTTGTCACACACCTCATCCAAACAGGTGTTGGGCATGGCATTTACAACACGAATTTAAATTCTAAAGTAGTCAAAATTGCCTTTATTTAAATTTAGTTATGCTTTGTTGGAAAGAACATACCATCAACAACAGAATTTTCCTTAGGTGTACTATGTAGCTAAAATTTTATTTAGGAAAAAATTCAGAAGAAATGGATTATACTGTTGGTTGTCTCGTAATGACTTCTTGTTTCTAACTCTATTTTCAGAAAACAGACATTCAAATAAAAAGAACCAAAGAAACAAAACATGTTGAAGTAATTCTAAAAACTTCAGCTGAGACTGCCTTTCATTATCAATCTCCTGGGGCTTTCAGATTCATTTTACAGAATGACTCAATGCGACACTGACTTTATCCCTGAAATTGTGTTGGGGAGCTCCTTCTTCTTACAGTGACCAGTTGTTTCTAATCCTGTGTTAGATCTGCCTATTTTGCAAGACTGCATGTACAAATCTACTCTTGCCTGATGCCAATCCCAAAATAATACACTCAACCACCCAAATTAGTACACTAAGGGCTGACTAACTCAAGCACACCACTGGAAGGGGTACCCAGACTTTGACCTGGAACATAGCATGCACCCAGACAGGGTGGAATAAGACAGTCTTGAGCAGTGAAAAGCCTATATTTTACCATTAATATAGTTTGTGCCTCTGTTTCTGCCACTTTTTCCAATCAGATGTCAAAGCAGAATGTTTTTCTTCTAAATTTAGATGCAGACTGTATTGGTCACATCTTTGGCCAAACAGGACTTCATTTTGTAAGACACAAGGACACAGTGATCAAGAGACTTAGGGTCTTGGGTGGGCAAGAAACACTGACTAAGTTTATAAAGTCTATGATGTTAGTAACTTATCCCGTTCAGATTTATTTACTTTTCCAACAAGTTCTTTCCTATCCTTCTTTCCGTTCCAATGACAACACAGCAAGAGTCTTTGGAACTTGGTCATCAACTTAAATGAACTTGGGTTGTGTCAACAACTTAACCAGAACCATGCTCTCAACTTTGAATAAAGCTTTTTTTCATTTTATTTCAGATATTCAGAGTAATTTCCTTTCCAGATACAATCTTTCTCTAGTGCTTCTGTTCCTGGTCACAGTGTTTGCAGATTCCTGGAAAATTAAATGGACAGTGAGTTCTTCTCTGACATTGATCCGGTTAACTGTGCTACTACCTGTCCTTGCTTATTTGGGCTTTTTATATGGGCGGAGAGGGTGTGCATATGTTTTTGAGTAATGTGATTCTACAAAAGCTCACCCAGGAAAATGGCAATGAGAAGATTCACTCTGATAGCAAGGAAAAACACGTGAGCACTGCAGACTGTGCCAGAGGCTGGGAAAGTTGATGAGAATTGCTCTTTCATTGCTTACTGCTTCCTGGATTTTGTATTAGGTCATTAATGATCTTCAGCTGATGTTCATTGAATGGTGAAATAAAATACCCATTAAGCTTTAGAGCCAAACTACATGGAATTAATTCTTTTAATTCATTCTGTATGTCATGAGGAATCAACAAAGAAAAAAAAATTAAATCCCTAATTAATTAAGTATAGGAAACCTCTCTCACAAAGACAGCCATGAACTGGCTTGAAGGCTGCAGATCTAAGGCCAGTGTGCCCCTACAAGCTTTAGCATAGCTGTCTAAATAAGAGTTTTGTAAGATGTCATCTAAGGAGAAGGAAACTTCTCATAGAGCTTAGAAAGTTTTCTTTAGAGCTCAGCCCTTAGGACAATTAGATCATAGAGCACCTCAGGGGGCTGTTGTCAACAGAGGCTTGATTTGCTGTCCATCATCAGCTTGCTGTGTTTTCTTGGAAACTGTTCCTTTCAGGCTAACTCATTATTTTACGAGGTACCCTAGGGTGACATGTATCTACTCTGAGAGCAACTAGAAAAGGATATTGTTACTGAAGAGATTTGGTAAAGACTTTGGGTAAAGTATCTTTCTGAGGTTTGGGATAGATCACTGATATTTCAGAGGCAGAATCATATTGGGTTTAGACCATCCTTCTTCCTATTTAATTTCCTTGGCCAGAGGGCAATGGTCAGCTTTGAGGGATCTATTTCAATGGATCTGAACCAGCGAAATACCAACACCTTGACATCTTTGAAGGCTGAGATTGCAAACTTTTACTGCTCTTTCCACATCCTGTCTGTCTCTGTGTTGTGTTGAATAAGGCCAATATCCTTTAAGAAAGGCTTTACTGAACTCAAATACATAATGCTAAACTATTAAGGCTGCTGGGAACTAAAAAAAAAAATCTAGTTTCTCACTCAGTGTTAACAATAAGTACAGCATAGTAAGCACACTTGTACATAATAGTGTTCTCAGAGAGTACACCAAATACCTATCACAGATATAGATGAAATCTAGAGTTAGGGAAAAATTAAACAAAACAACAAGAGACAACAGAAAAACAAAAATTAAAAAGCACCACTTCCAGGAAGAAACATAGCATTAGGTTCCAAAGGTAGTCTAAAGTAGAGAAGTGGCAAGAAGTCTTCCAGATTACTGTGCCTAGATATTCCCATATGTTATATGGTGTTTTGGGCATGGTGTTTTCCTTCCCTAGGTCTTTTTTCTCTCCTTCGCTCCCTTTGTGTCTTCTGCCCTCATCTTCGTTCCTATTATTGTTCTTGTTTTTTCTCTTTCCCTCCTAGTGATACCTGTGCTGTAAAGAGCACCTGCAAAATCACATCAAAACAGCTTCTTAACACCACAGGAGGTATGGAAAGGAGTGCTTTCAGTGTAGGCAAACTGTTTTTGCCGTCTCTAAAACAGGCAGAAACACAGACAATCCTACTTGTAGAATATGCAACATGACTTGATAAACATGTGTTTGATTCACATTTCATTAAAATATGCATACAAAACAATGAAGGAATCCTATGTTCTACAGTCTATATTTATATGTTTTAAATTAATTTAATTCAACCAACATTTACTGTTATTAAAATGTTGTGGGCTTTTTCTGTTGTTTAGCTTACTGGCTGTATTGTCTGTTGCTTGGTAAATGGCTTATAGAAAAAATACCTCTTACAGCATTTAAGCTAAAGTTACAAGATCTTACTGAAAATAAACATTAGACTGGCAAACACCAGAATTTATACGGACTTTGTCTGAAAATCCCTAGTTTAGCAAGGGAGCAAAAATAGGACCATTTTACCAGAGGTGGTGTAGATTCAGAGCTGAAATGGGTGGACAATGTTAGTGGCTGAATAGAATGACTTAATAATACCTGTTTCAGGAGTTTGTCAGGATATGAGATTTTCCAGTAAGCCAGAAAGAAAGGGGGTTTACAAATTATTCCTTGCAAGGTTTCTATTCAGCTCTGTAGTAGCCCGGCATTTGGTGTTACCTTGACACACAATGCCCTCTGTGACAAGGTAATTAAATCCAGCCCCACAGTGAGTTTGCCCAGCACCCAAAAATTTATTCTACATTAGTTGTTAAAGGAAGGGTCTTTGTCTTACTCAGCATGATGAGAGCACCATGGATACCTCTACTGCTCCTGCATGCTAATGTTAACAGTATTTATTCAGGATAAGGTCAATGCATAGAGACCATTCTAGAAACGTTCACAGGCCCTTCTCCCCTGACCTGAAACCACTGCATTTTCCTGCAGATACTGTGTCACCCAAGGTCAGCTCGTGCAAGCTAAGGCAGCATGCTCTAATTTCCCTATTAGTCACTTGCTGAAGCACTTCATTAAGGAGTCACTTTAAGAAACTGCCCCTTATCCGAGTCCTGACGGTGTGAATTCACTGGGAATGAACAGAATTGACTAATTTAGACACAGAGGTATTTTCTAAAGCCTTCTACCTTCCCTTTAGCAGTTTTGCCTGTATGTAGCATGCTGCAGTGCTTCTCCTATATATACTTCCTTTATCTCTTTTTCTAGTTTAAAGTAAAAGCTTGACATTGATAACTGAAGTACAATAAATCTAAACTAGGTAGATTATTTAAGTTAGATTCACTGTGGGACATGGATCCAAGTTCAGAGGAAAGTAAGAAAACACTGAAAATGGAAGAAGTACAGATATAAAGACATGCATGGGAGATTTTCAAGAAAATAATCTCATTTTTGATTAGCACTAAACTGGCTCTTAAACCATGAGGAAGAAACCCCATTTATTTAGACAAGGCTGAGAGCACCTTAATTTCTGTGTCCATAAATCATATAAGACGGGGACAATACAAGAAACAATGCGTGGGTTGTGCTTATGGCACTTGTTGTAGTGAGGGATTTAGCTTCAAGGCTACACTGTGACTCTCTCCATAGATCCCAGTTTCTCTATAGGGCAAGGCCAGTTTGCATGATGTGGGCATCTTGCCTTTCTATTTTGTTCAGGATTTCCCTTCCTCAAACAGCCTATGCTAGCCAGTGTAAACAAATCACTAGTTTCAGCTATCCCTATCTTACAGAAATTGAAATTACCTCAGCTTTATAAGATGCAAGTTCAGCTTTGTCCCTGGCTTTGGATATTTAATTGACGTATATGATGTTCCCGGCTTCCCAGTGTGTTCTGCTTGCCATTCCCTGCAACTCAATTTCCATTATTTCGGTTCTTTCACCTGTCTCTTCTCTCAGGAATATCTCTTTTTCAGGCAGAACAGTTTCCCCCCTATCTCTGGATCTCTCTGAGGTATAGGACTCCACAGACTGTGCTCTGTCTCCCATTCCATTTGTCTCATGTTAGAAGACAGGCAGCTTTACTAATTCAGCTAAGATGCTCCCTCATGGAAATCTGTCTGATATACTCTGTTTAACATTAAGCTTTATGTGGGTAGAAGGGAGAGACATCACCAGATCCCCAGTGACAGTGTTTACCAGTCAGTACAGCTTTATCCTGTTATCCATCAGGAGTTTAAAAAAAAAAATCTATTGTATTTTCTAATGTTAAATAAGACTATTTGAAAGCACCATAATAAAAGAAAGATGGGAATAAAGCAAATAATTATGAGAGAAGCAGTAAACAGCTTTCCAGGGAAAGGGGAGAGAAGAGTTGATGAAGCAGAGATAGAAGCAAGGTTGCTTCAGATGCTAGGCATGCTACAAGAGAAGAGGGCTTCAATAACATGCAGACTGCTTGAAAGGGCAAAAAGTTATTCTTAAGCTAAAGCATACTTCAGCTAGAGGAAAAATGAAGGAGGATATTAATAAACTAACTTTAACTAATGCCAACTTAGAAGGCAGTTTGCCCATCATATCTTTACAGGAAGCAGATAAGAAGATAAGCCAGAAGGCAATAACAATTCAAGATAATTTCAGTTAATTTGCAGCCATGCACATCGTCAAGATATTAAACAAACAAACAAACCACCACACCAAAACAAAACACAACCTTAAACTGTGTGTGGGACTCTGAATGAATCTTCATGGTCTCTCAAGCTAATTGCTGGAGTGCAGAGGATATCTCACAAGATTAAGGACAACTGAATAACATTTTCAGGGAGAAGAGTTACAAACTGCTCATGCTATTTCTGACAGAATATCAAAATTCTGGAAAGGTTTTGGAACAAAATATTACACAATCTGTGTGCAAGTACCTGGAATAAAATAAACCCTGTTGTGCTATTGGTTGTATCAAAACGGGACAATATCAATCAAGTCTAATTTCCTTGATTGTCAGAAATATTCTTGTTAGTGAAAAAGCAGCAGGCAGTATAATGCGCATGGACCTTAACGAAGTTTATTTTTCCAAGTTTCATATGACATTCTCATCAGTGACCTAAGGAAATATGGTCAGTTTAAAATTATAAAGAGACATATGCATAAGACTTAAAAAATACTTCTCAGAAAGCAGTTATGACAGATTTGCAAACAAAACAGAAAGTGAACTGTCCAAGCAGTTCTATGTGACACTTTTCTAAATGCCTTGAACAGAGGATAGACTGAACTTCCATAGATGCCTCCAAACTCAGGAAAACTGAAATCCAACAGCTTTTGAACAATTGGACAAACTAAGCTGAAATTGGTATAATGAAATGCAGCAAAGTCCCCCTTGCTGCATGAGTTACTAGATACTACATCAGCTGTTACAGTTTCTGTTCCAAGTCGTGTGCACCCGTGCATGCACCCATGCTCCAAGAGAAGGTAACACAGCCTGACACTCATTAACTTGGTCCTGGCATCTGCCAAAACTTGTGGCTTGGACACTGCTGTAGGTACTACCCCTGGATGGTAGGTCTCACAGCTAGGATGTACACCCCCACTGCACTACCGTGTTCCTCTTTACTATGCAGACTTCCTACATATTTCTGTAGCTTCCCTGTGCCATGTTTGCCCCTGATTTTGAAAGCTAGCATCGGTTCTTGGTTTCTTATTTCTGCATTTGAGCATCTTCCCTTTAATTTCATCCCATTATAGAGATGCTGGAGCAATGGACTTCTAGCAAACTCATCATCATAACGTGCTTCTGCTTGAAATTTGTGCTCATGAGGGAAGAAGGGTGCCGAACAGACAACTCCAGACGTGGTTTCTACCTCCACAGAGGCACACCAGGATACCTCCACATTTTCAAACCAGAATTTATAAGTGATTTCTAGTGAGGTGCACAAACAAACTAGTTCCTACAGTATTTCAATCAAACTGAAGTGATCAAACTGAAACAGATAATTTCCGAGTTTAAAATCTGGAAGGACATTTTGATTCAGTATTATCTTTCTACATTTTCCAATGACAAGGACAAATCCTAAAGACTTTTCTTACTGTTTAATCTGTCTATGCTCAGCTGCAGCTGAAGCCAACAAGAATTTAGCTCTTCAAAGAATAAGTATAGATTATATCCCTGTTAAGAAAGATTACATAAAATACATCAAGTGTATACGACGTGCTAAATATGACAGTTCAATAGCATAGCACAAAAAGAGAAGAATATTTGTATTTTAATTATGCAAAAAAGGAGAAAATAAACATCCAATTGCTTTGCCAGTTTCCTTAGATTCCAATTAGATCTGCTGTGCTAACAAGAAACTTGTACTAAGAGCATTTCTCCTTTTTAGCATGCAGAGTGTGACTTCACATCAAAAAGCAGCAGGATCTGGCAGTCAGCAGCACAGTCCTACGGGGAAATATCACACATGGTTGTTTTCTACAGTGAAACACAGGCTGGAGGGACTCAATTGTCATACCAGTTGTTACAACCTATAATTACTTTTAAAGATTCATGTCCTGTAATGATACAAGACACTCCTGTTATCTCTTTCCAGCGACTGATCTGAAGCATCTGTCATCAACACTTGCATGGCTAAGAGAGCTATTTTGCTCAGGAATGACACGGAGAGCAGACATTGTCAGAGTTACAGGATGTTATGCATGCAAAATCAAAAATGTCACACAGCAGTCTCCAGCTGAAGATTTAATGGTATCTAAGTTAAAGCCAGTAGGATTTTATTTTGCAAGGTGGCAATGTAAACATGTTTGTTTACAAGGTTGCTCCTCTGCAGGTCTGGTGCGGCAAAGCATCAGCAGAGGATGACAAAGTGGAGCTAGTTTGAGATGCCTTCAGTCCCTGCCAAATCACTCCTGGTCTGATACAGAAGGACAGATTTAGAACCTGTCCCAGTTTTAGTAGTTTAGATAATCTGTTAATTACTCTTCCTGCTTATTATTTCACAGAGTCCAAGCTCATGAAACTCGATTGCATGGAGAAGCCTCCCATTGACCTCGAATCATTCGTAGGACAAGCCTTTGAACAGATCCAAAACTCATTAACCTATGTGTATTGAACTTCTTAGTTTGCTTTAATGAACAAAGCATGGCAAGGTGTTTGTAACACGTAATTAGTAAAGACAAGCTGGCTTCTCCAGATTAAATGATGACTGAAGGCCAGATCGTAAACTGAACTCATTAAAGCTATTTGGATTTGCATTACCTCAGAAACTATCTCTAGTACAAACTTTGGCTTCAGATTCAAACAACACTGACACTGCTTAGGGGAAATTGGCATTTGTTTAATTATTTCCCCATTCACCATTTCACATTATAGTGAGAACAGGACAGAAAAACCTGGAGTTGATTGTTTCTGGCTGAGCTGAAAAGCTGGAGCAGGGAAGCTCACACATGGTTCGCTGTCCAGTTTCCAATGAACAGGTAGGAATTTGATGAGGTTTGTGGTTACACAGAGTTAGACATTGTTAACTATTTGCTGCTGAGAATCAAAATTGTTTTAAAAAATGATTGATAAAAAAGGGAAAATTAGAAAATAATCTCCAGAAATGTGCCATTTTTGTATATATATGTTAGTGTGTGTGACCATGTGTGTGCATTTGAATGCACAAATTTGAATTTCAGAATGCAAGAAATCATGAAATGATAAATGGGAAAGATTCTTTCTGTTTCTGCTTTCTTCTTGTTAGTGTGTAGGAAGAAAAAACCTAAAACAAACCCAAAAAGAGTTAGAAGATGTAGGATAAAAGTGGAAATACTTTAGATTTTATTTTACTTTTTGGTCAGAAAGTATCAATTTTACTGTGGGAGAGGGTGGAAGACGACACAAAGAAATTCTTTTCTCTGGCATTGTTTCTCTCCTTATCTCCACTTCTAATATATCAATTTTCTTAGAGTTCTACACATCTAAAGACATAGGAAAGTACTAGTTTTGATTTTTGACAAGCAACAGCCGCACTGAAATTCACACTTGCTTTATACATCACCCTAGACTGCTGGAAGCAAAGAAATTTAGTCTATATAAAATTTATGTAAATTAATACTATAACATATTTTCCATCAGATTTAAAATATTGAGAAAATATAGGAATTTAAGGTAAGGAGTTCTTACATAATTGCTACAATAAGGAAAGTATACATTTTGTATACAAATCATAATATTGTGCATTAAAAAGAAAGCAAATATCAACAAAACAGACTTCTGAAACCCACATGTTTTTATCAAAATTCAAGGAGTCCTGCTGCAGTGTTTCCATTTTAAGCAAGTCTTCCCCAAAGCCTTGGCCAAAATGCGTGTGCCGAGTGCCCAGCTCACCCGGCTGTTCCAGATCATTAGCGTGATCCCCACTGACACACCGTATGGCAGTGAACAGCTCCACTCCGAGCCACGAGCAATACCAAGCTGTTAACGATGCCCTCATCCCAAAACATGTATTTTAATGAATGTGGTAGGAACTTTCAGTTCGCAGCACGCAGACATCACTGGCAAACACTCAAGGTTGTGTTTTGCTTCTGTACCCCAGGAGAGGTACATACACATTCACACATGAATATTCAAAGAGTAACCCATGTTGAAGCGGGAGTGTGCTTTCTTTTATTCTGCAAACTCAAAGTGGCTGCAGAAAGCCACCTGAAGAGGTCAGGGTAAATTAGGAGAGAGGCTACAAACGGGTCTGATAACACAGTGAAGAAAGGGAGAAGTCTCTTTTTTTGCTGTATTCTGGCTTTGAAGTTTTAATATTTAATATTATTGTAAGGAAGCCTGAAGTGCGAGGGCAGTCTTCTGTAAATATTTTTAGGCCATTGAGTCATCCGAGTTCCCTACCGCTAGGACAAATGGTGTGGAAACCCTGTAGCAGCACAAACTTGCAGTGTGTTAAGCAAGAGCAATATAAGCACATCCTTTCTCCTCCCCAACTCTTTTTTTCATTTTATTTTTTTAATTTCAATTTCAACTACAGCTGGGCCAGAGATAAATAGCCAGAAGTTAAACACCTAATAAAGGAACACAGACATATCAAATGAACTATTAATGGGCATATGCACAGAGGGTTGGCCTCTCTGGAAACCAGAGGGTCTGCTTTCCACATTATGAAATCCCACTGTTGAGGCCAGATATACAAAAAACATATGACGTTACTGAAGGAACTAGTTACACAGCAAATTTTCAAGAGTGATCATCACCCAGAAGGGACAGAAAAAGAACAGCTGTAATTTCACTTTACTGTGCATTTCACCCTGTGGGCAAAAAAACCATGGACTAGGTAGGCTCTGAAACACACTACAATTTTAATCCTCTTAACTGAACTGGAGGGTTTATAGTCTGGGTACATGGAGGAGACTCTAATACTATCTATTGATCTGAGGCTTCCTTGCCTCATCTTCACCATTTTTTTTCCTCACTTCCAGGAAGGATCTGTCCAGAAGTAACATTGTGCATTCCCCTCAGTGCCATTCAGATGTCAGGAGGGCTGAAGGCAGCAGCTCTGCAATGCCAGGAGTGAGCTGCAGAACAGTCTGCGTGGGAGTTACCCAAGGGAACGCTCTGAATCATCATCACAAATGAGGAGACAACCAAAAAGTGTAAATTACCCTTCTCCACCATCTTTCCCATGTCTGCTGTAGCTACGAGGGAACAATCCTTCCTCCATAGCAGTAACCATGAACAATCTATTGCAGCAAGGGGAACCTGGCTTTGTATTCCCCAGTGCCACATTCTTCTGCAGCCCAGAAGAAGAAATAATTCTGAGGATTAAAATGATCACAAAGCTGCTATTCCTTCAAAGCAGAACAAACCCAGTAAAATGGACGCATCTCGTGGTATCTGAGCTGTTGTGCCCTGTAGCTAGAAGTTTCAGTTAAAGTCATTTGTGTGAGAATAATGCAGATAACTTTTCCCTTCACTGATGCTGAGATATGAGGTGCACATGAGAAGACAGAACTTCAGAGGAATCGGATTGCTTGTGGGCAGTGTTGAGTGCTTTTAAAACAGGAGATTAGGGGACTTCTTATCAACTGCTGAAAGCAACTCGAGAAACAAAGGCAGTTAGGAGTTTATCCTCTAAGCAGGCAAAAGCAAACAAATTACAGTTTCTAGACAAGATGAGCAGGTAGATGGGCCCTGTCCTCCATGACTGAGCTAAGCAGGAGAAAACCTGTTTTATTTATATCAGGCATTTATTTTCTCGGATGTTACTGACATACGCATCTGCTCTCTTCAATAGGAATGTTATCAGCAACTGTTTGGGTTTTATTATTTTCCTGGTTTTCATGGCATAATCCCTAGGGATCACAATGTTTTCAGGATGCAGACCCACAGAAAAACATACTTTTAGTGGTATGCCTTGAACAGACACAAAGACTTTGGTTTTTCCTGGCTCTTTCAGACAACACTGTCACACTGTCTTTGTTCATCAGTCACAACAGAAATCTCATGTTTCATGGTTGTATCCACACTAACCAAAATTGACATACAAGAGAAACTGCTCTCCAGTTGTGAGATTATTATAAGAAAGCTTTGTTTCCAAAAGCAAGTGATGCTAGTAGGGATCAGTGCTTGTCTTTGCCGACAAACACTTTGTTTGTTAAACAAACTAGAGTGGGAAGCTTCTGGTGAGACAGTGAGCTAATAGTCCTCTTAGGACTGTTTTACTTCTTAAGGCTTTCCAGGATGCCTAACATGCTAAAGAACAATGCAGTCAGAGGCTACTCTCCACATGAACATTCAAGTCTCTCTAAAAATCAAATATTTCTAAGATTTCTCAACTGAACATAAAAAACTGCAACGTAAAAGGGCAAGAAAAATTCTTGATAGGACAGAGACAGATTGCCACGTCTTCTTGCCATTTGGACTTAAACTGTGCTGTCAATGTCCTTACGGGTTAATGTTTGTCATTTATTTGTATCAGAGGCTTAGAGCCTCTCCCAGGTCAGTTTCTGAACAACCAGCATTGTCAGACATTAAGAAGTTCTTCACAGGATGACTGCATGATTACAGTTACATCAGGCTGTCACAGTAACCAGGTGCCCATGACTAGTAGGCCTACAGGCATTAAGAGCAGAAACAGAAGGAAGAATCAAATGTTGAAAAATTAAGTTAACATATATTTAACTGTAAGTGAAAATTTCTAGGGATTTATTTCACAAGATGCTCCATGCATGATGTCTACAATGTCTCAGGAAAGGGTTAGGTGGTCACTAGATTAAAAATAACAACAATAATAGAGATAGTGGGGTTCAAGATACAGTAGACATATTTTCACTGTTTTTTTCACAGTACACAGGATAGGCCAGTAGCTGTGAAGAGCCTATAGTTGGAGAAAGCAGACAGCAAATTTGTGAGGAGAAACAACCCTGTTTCTATTCGCTGTTGATTTCTTGCCCAAGACACATCAGCCTTTCAGTTTAACTGAGTTTTGCTCCCTCTTTCCCCTGCCCTTCAGGTCCCAACCCAAACATCCCCATTTTTCAGCCATGTCTCTCACCTCCTTATGGCCACCTTCCCCATAACCAGCTTTGCAGCAGTCACCACCAGGTTATGGTCTGCTCTCTCAGACAAACCAAGAGGACATGTCTTGCCCCAGGTCACTCAACAGACCTCAGAACCATAGAATGTTTCTGACTACAGCCGCCAGGTCTCTACATGATAGCTGCCAGGCAGCAGGTAAGGGCAGTCTGTGGCTAACAGGGACTACCTGGCACGATCCCACCTACTCATTCAGCAACAGAACTGGCACTAGAAGTAACCATATGCTGCTTTTCTTACTCTATTCAAACACCATATAACTTTTCAGCAGGGGAAAAGCTGCTGTTCTGTGTTGGTAAGCAAGTCAGGCTTATAAACAATGCAGAAAAGAAGGATTATTGGGATTTCCACACAGTCACAGAAATCAGTGAAAGACAGGTTGGTTTGGTTCAGTGTACGTCATGTTAGAGTCTCATTGGAAGTAGGGAATAACCTACAAAATTCTGGTAAACACAAGTGGGATTTATGTCACCCAACATCAGAGGTTGATATGTAGACATTTGTCTGAACTTTTCCAAGATTCATTTATAGTTAACAGGCAAATAAATCACCTAAGTCACAGCTCCTTAGGAACCACCCCCCCTCCAAAAAAAAAAAAAAAAAAACAAAAAAACCAAAAACCAACCAAATAAAAAAAAACCCCACTACTACAAAAACACAACCCAAAACAACCCCACCAAACACACTTCCTCCCACTCATGCCTTTTTTTTTTGAAAACAGGTCCTGGGATCACATCTTGGACTTTCAATTTTCAGAATTTTCAACCACCTGAAATTAAAAAGCAAACTACAGAATCAACCTCTCCCCCCAAAACGAGCTCTGGATGGTTCAGGAACATGGTGCTTTGACTTCTTCCTCTGGTCCAGTCACAGAAAGTGAGCAGAGAGAGACTTCTGTGCATTTTATGTTGTGACCCTCTAACAATTATGTGTGGATGTGGAAATAAACAGCTATGGATTTTATTTTTAGAGCTTTCCCTTTCATAGGCTACTAAGATTTGGTCATATTTCCCACACACAATCATGTGTTGTGTGTGTCCTTCATACACATACACACACCCTCACACACCCCCTTTTCCACAGAGCAAGGAAGTTGAAATTCCAGTCTATTTAGAATTAAACTGAGTGTGGCTTCAAGTTCTACAAATCAAAGCTGTGGCAGCTTGTAACCATTGTCCCATTTAATGAGTTAATGTCTGTACAGGGTTTTGAACATCTCAGACATTGTCTAATTTGTGTATTATTATGAATTTATCTGATTTTATGACAAGCTGTATATTTCACAGTTTTCAGTTTTGATGCATCTCTAAGGTCTTATCTGAACTTAAAAGTTTTCCAAAGAAAATGATCCTAAAAAACTCTCTTAGCATGGATCTCATTTATCCTAGGAAAGAAAACAAGAAGATAAAGCCATACAAGTCAGCAGTTCTATTCTGTTACAGAAACAGCTAACAGTACCTCTGAACTGTACTGGTAAAAAGATTTTCATGACATTATGTGTGCAATATATATGACATTTTCTTGCATACATAATTTCAAGAAATTGATGATATTTAGCAGTCCTGATATAAGCAAGTATTTCAAGTATATTCCTTTCTGATGTCAGAGAGTGCCCCAAGGAAACCTCCATATCCTGCAGCAAGCCGGCAGCTGTAACATCAGGTTACAGGATGACAGCTGCACTGATTTGCAGGTGATCTTTTTGTGTCGCCATCACTCTTATCCATCCTTCCCCCCATCAAAGCTGGTCACCAGATCACAGATCAGACAGACCAGTTATGTTCTTGCTCCCAGAGAAACAAACTGGACTACAAAAATACATGGTAGAATAAGGTGAGAATTCCTTATGCAAGTCCCAGCCTGGAGTGAACAAGATGTGACTGGTCAACACGATGGCAAAAATAGCATTCATATCTCTAATGAAAAAAATAAATTGAGCCAGAAAATACTGACATGTTGAGGACTACATATTTAATCCTACTGCATGATTCTTGCAGTTCTTGCATAGGGAAGCAATGCTTTGATACGGAGATAAAATATATTTGTGTTGGACATTCCCTGTGTCTTGGGATCCCTGCATTAGCATTTCATAATGGAGTACCCAAACTCTAAACACCAACCAAAAAAGTATATTCAAACTACTTTTATAGCCATTTTTTAGGAAACCTTTCATTTTCTGCTGATTTCTGTAAATAAATAAATGAATAAAATGTTGATGGACCTTGCTAATCTGACAGTATAATCCAGCCTTTGATCTCCATGGAGGAAAGATGAGCAGAAAAGTGTATAATGCATGCCAAAGTCTGACACTGATCATCTTTATCTTGGCTCCTTAATTTATAAGATTATGTTCATGTGACAACCTTGATGGAGCAGCATTAAATACGATAAGCCACCAGAGTATCTTACAATGTCATGGCAGTACATTTTCATAAAGATGTGACTCAGAATATAAAAAAAGCAAAAAACATATTGAAACTCGTTCCAAAAATATGTTCTGGAGTTATTTTCTTCCTAGTTAAGGCAAAGGATGGAGGGAAAGATATGGAAAGATTTTTTTTTAATCTTCCATTCTTGGAATGTAGTTTGTTAAATATTCATGTGGCTGTACATTCATATTACATCTCCTCACTGGGATGCTATGGGAGTCTGTTTCCAAAGACGCAGCAGAGCTCATACATGTTCTTAGCCTCAGGCTAGCTCTCTCTGATTTTGGGGGGGGATAGGAATATGGAATAGTCCCCTGCTTCAAGAATCCCACCTCAATCCACCCTGTCTTAAGACTTAAGACAGCACAAGCAAGGACAAAGATCCCTGTTTTTCCTTTTCATTCTCCCTTATCCCACTGAAGAAATAATAAAGTAGAACAGAAGGGCGAAGACCTCTATTGACTCAGAGAGCTCTACAACTTTAAAATCTGGAAACTGAACAAGATGCATTTTCTCAAAGATGAAGTGAGGCTGTGTCACTGTTTTAGCAAAAAGGAAGCTGCCACAGAACTTTTTATCTCTTCTGTGACAGGGACCTCCAGCTCATAGAAGACTAGTATCCAGTTCAGACCTCCTACCCAGGTACACCACCACCACCTTTCAGTCTTTCTTCCTCCTCATTTCCCAGAGGAAAATCAATGGAATATACCTGAATCATTAAGACCTCCTATTTCCAGGGAAGAAATTTGCAGAAAAACACTTTTCCAGATTTCCAAGTCATTACTGTGGTCCTTGTTATTAAGGTTACTGAAGTTTTGCTGTCATGTCCAAGGTTACCCCTTGATATTCCAAATTTAATTTATACTATGGACACAGTTGAACTGCAAATCCAGATAACTATCTCTCCATCTTGGCTTTCTCTAGGTACCTGACAAATCAGGTGGCTGTTCTTATATGCTGATCCTTTGAGTCAGAATTCAGTCCATCACTGTAACTCCAAGATAGAGATGTAGCATGATGCCACACACAAACAGTTACAGCAGCATTTCCTTTTTCAAAATGGCTAAGGTTGTTGTTGCACAGAACTTAATTGTTTTAGGTCCTGTCCCAAAACATAGTGAACTATACTAGAAACTGAGAACTGTCAGAAGCAATCTCCTCTTTTCCAGTGTCACACTCTCTCTCACATTAGAATTCTCTCAGATAGAGAGATCATGGATATTTTTCACTTATGAAAAAAAGAAAAAGCTTTCCTTTTCATTCAAATCACTATCAGAATAACACATAAGCTAAGTAGGAGGCTGGAAAAACCAACACAGATCCAATGAGTCACATTATTACTGGGATACTCATAGATACACAGCTGTTACTGGAAAAGGCATGATACAAAGCCCTAATTGAAACAGAAATGCAGCTATTGCTGGGGTGGAACTAAGTAGCAAAGTATATGTAAAGAGTGGCAGGAATGGAGAGGTATCTCTGAAACTGTAAGGGAAAGAAAAATTACATTCTGCTATTACTCGGAAAGGAAAAGTCTAGTTTGGGAAGTAGATAGTGGAAAGAGATTATCATTGTTGGAGGTAGGCAGGGATGCAGTATTACACCCATCTGTCAGATAAACACCATTTCCTGTAGAGGCCTCCAGTTCTGCAGGCTAATATCTTAGTTCAGCAATCAGCTCAAGAGAAGAGAAACAACCTCCGAATCACTTAGATTTTCCCTTCAGCTCCTCCATTACAAGGAACAAACTCTTTCTGACTAAACTTAGACATGTGAGATGGGGTGAAAACACAGCATGAGCAATTAGAGCTACAGAACCTAAACTTTTATGGTCTGCATCTTTGCTATAGCAAAGATAAGATTTAAAGGCTCAGAGGGTAACTTAGTCTTTTTGTTGAGGAAGAAAATAATTTTCTTGCCTGACATAATTCTTCACACAAGGCCAATCTAAATATACGGTTTTATTACCATACCATTTACTGTTCTGAAGGAATCAGAAAGATTACCTACCTGGAAATGATCGATATCTCCCAGTTTCAGAGTTGGAACTGATAAAAATTAAAGGGGGGGGGGGGGGGGGGGGGGGCGGGAACCAACCACAAAAAAACAACCAAACAAGAAACTCTGAGAAGAATCTCATGAATTTACCACCAGCTGCTGTATTTATTTACCCCCCACTATCCTCTCCACAATGCACAGGCCTCTAACGCAAGCACAGGAGACACAAATTGCAGATTACTCTTTGATCCCTGTAGACTTCAATCACTAGAATCACATGTGATCTGAAAATTAAATTTCTGAGGTTTTCATGCATGTGAATGAGAGTGCAAATTCCAGTTCTATTGACGAGGCTATAATCCTGTTGCACAACTGCATCACTTCAGCTGAAACAATATTATTATTGACAATTGACAATGGATGCATCACTGGGAGGAAGAATAGGACACAAGTTGAAAAGGAGAAAATCTAATAATCAAAGCAATAATACCATAGTGCTGGGTTTCATTCTCTTATAAGCTCTGTACATTATGCTTTGTTTTCCATGCTACTGAAATATTTTAGAACATTTTTCTTGCAATGCCGATGTGTAAAGAAATTTTAAATGGCATGAAAGGATACAAACCTAATCAAACACAGTTTATGCTGTAAATCCACCCAATCGTTCTCTTAGGGTAACGCTGAGCATCAATCAAAGTTATATTATTCGTTTATTAGTTGCTGTAACCAGTTCTTGAAGGCATGTTGTTTCTCTGTTCCAAAGAGCTACTTTCATATAGAAAGAATTGCTTGTTGCTTCAACTAGGATAGGTTCACCTAAGGATAGACTTTGCCTATGGCTCTCAGTAGTCTATGTGGGAGTCTCAACTTCTCTGGAGTATGAAGAAACAGAAGTTGCTTGGCTGTTCTATAGGGATCATTTCTAAAGCTGAAAAACAAAGGAAAAAGAAAAAGACATAAAGCTGAAGTAGCCTACCTGGATAGCAGAGCTGGGTGATGTTGAGAAAGTGCAGAGTATCTACTGCTGTTACTGAAATCATTATCATGATCAGAGATAAACCTCAGAGGGAAGAGATCTGTGGGCTGAATAGTCATAAGAAGAACTTAAAGGAAGGGATAACTTTTGAATCAATCTTCATCTTTCTGTAGCAGCTACTGATACCTCTGACAAGCCTGAATTGATCTTTTCACTTCTTCCTCATCACATACAACTAGTGGCAGCTGTGTGGAAACAGACCGTAGGTAAGGAGCTTACATAACCTGGTCTGCAACATACAAGGTTGGAGTCAGGAAATAAAACCCAGGAGCTTTGCATTCTGAGAGTGCTTGAAGGCAAGGCACCTGTAACTTCCATCATTCAGATTCGGCCCTGTGAAAAGGGTCCAGCAACATGAAAGGTGAAATAATATGATGACCAAGCAGATCCAGCCAACTCATTAGGCAATGCTCCACAGAACCCTTAAAAAAAAAAATCTTAATTGTCCACATTAAAAATGAATTAACACATCACAGGAGCACATCCTCCAAAGCCCTGACATTAGTGTGCATTTTAATAGCTAATTAAAACACTTTCACCTCTTACAATTGCCAGTAAATCCCAGACAGGACCTTCTTCTTGTGCTCCAAGCCAAGAGAGAAGAGGAAAGAAGGAAATGAAAATACGCTGCTATTATAACTGTGTATGAGAGGTGGAAGTACAAATTTTCATGTTACCTTTTAGTAAGGACTCACTGCAGGAATCTGACATTAATTTCAGTCCAGCAGTCTTTCAGAAAGGTATTTCTCTTTCTACTCTGCGTTTTTGGGTGTCACAGTCACACCAGCTTTCTATTTGATTATTATTTTCAGAAGCACATAGGCAGAAATTTGGATATGTTCAGTTTTCACAGCCCACATTTTCTTTAACTGCACTGCAACCAGACAGGACATTCAAGATAAGATTAGGAAAAAAAAAAAAAAAGAGAGAGAGAAGCCATTTCTGCTTTCTCTCACACTATCTGACAGATTTTACGACGTCATTGGGTGGTGGTGACAGTTACCATCTTCCATGAAGACCTGAAGATCTAGACAGGCGTCAATCTGCACCAGATTTGTGGAAATTCCTCTGGAAACTCTAAGTTCCATATGCATATATTTCAAATCCCTATAGAGGTGAGCAAAGAATATGATGTTCATGGAGTTTACAGTAAGAGTTTATTTTGACTTTTATCACTCAGGCCCTGTAGTTAGGGTGAAGCTTATTTTCACTGTGCAAAGGAACATAGAGCAGATATAACACCAAAGGTTCTACTGAGGAGTTCCTATGATTTGGCAGAACTGTTGCAGCTGGGTTGCCTGCAGATTCATATGTTGAAAGGAATTTCCTGTCTTCTTTGTGGCTGCTTTTACTATCTAAACAGGTAAATACATCAATGTATTTATGATACCCCTCTTCCATCATCATATGACTAAAACTGGCCTGTGAGTTCAAAGGTAAGCAGGAACACGTGTATGCTGTGCTAACAAGTCTAGTTTCCTCAGCTGGAAATGAACTGATACTATATCAGAGACTGTATATGTTGTGCTAATGTATTCTGGAGTTTTCACATCTGAACCTTATCCTGAGGCACCTTCATACATCAGGCTTGGAACTGCAGCACTGAACTGCTTGGTTTGTTTTTTAAGCAAATGGATTCACAGGCCATCATCGGAGGCAAAGACAGGCAGATTTCCTGAGAATCAGGGTTGTAGATGCCCATGTGGAGAGGGCATAGGACATAGCACATAGTGAGGGAAAAGCATACAGAGCACTGGCCCATAGCTGGAAAAAAGCATCATTGGACTGACACCATTTACATCAGGCTCAGAGAAAACCAGATTTCAGGTGGGAAAGATAGGGTTTGAATTTTCATCAAACAAATTAGGCTTCCCTGCCATTCCCTTAGACTGAGATAAACATCCTTTTCAAGAGTGATTAAATAGAAAAAGCAGCCAGTACTAGAATCTGTTCATGCCTTACACTGCAGAGAAAATTTAGCCTGTAAATCAGTGCTGTGTTGTTGTAGGGAAGGATATGGTTGAGGGAGGAGAAAATGGACTACTTCAGATACTTTGGGCAAGAGTTTGGAGAGAGATCCTGAATTCCTGACACAGATACTATCTTACTGTCTGAAGCCAGTGCTGAGCTTTCTGCTGCTCCTTCTGTTTCCAACCAGCTAAAAGACTGAAGAAAACATCAAACCTCCCATGAATTTGTTCTTTGTGTCCTACCTCCAACCTGGCAGGATTAAAGATACAATCTTGAAGCAGGTGCAGCAATGGAAAATGCTGGAAAGACTGCCTGTATTGTAAAATGTCTAAAACACTTGCCTTGAGACACTCCCTTTGAAATTTCACTGCCACCAGAATATAAAAAAAATATGAATTTTGGGGACCTCACCCAGGTTTGGGAGACAGAGCAAAATTCCCTTCCACAACACATTTTTGCAGGTATGTTTTTATGAGGAATCTATAAAAAACTAGCATTTCCCCAGTCACAGGGTGACATTGCAGAATTCCCAGGGGACTGCTCTCTCCTCAGGGCTTTTTTTATTTTACTAAGGTTGTGGAAGAATTACTACAGCTAAACATAAACATTTAAAATTAAAAAATAAAACATTAGAAAGGCAGCACCTTCTCCTGGCATATGCTGCATCTCCATGAGGGGTGTCTGCAGAGGTGGCTGTGGTGGCGAGGTGTTGTGCTGGGCAAGCCGTCAGCAACAGTGGGCGATGCCATGGGTGGCTTTGCAGCTGCACCAGGCTTGATGGAAGCAAGCCAAGGAAGAGCCCAGAAGCAGGTGGATGCGTTACATCCTCTTGTACCCTGACTGGGAGAGTGCCATGTAGGACTTGCTGGTGTAGTACAGGGCTGAGCTATAAACCTTACCTACGGGTGAGGTGACTTCAACGGTAGCACAGCCTGTGCTCCGTGCTGCTCTGAAAAGCTGCTTCCTTGGTGCAGGCAGACACATGCTGTGCCAGCCCCAGAACGTAAACACACACCCTCAACCCCCAGATGCCAGCAACAACTGCAGCTCTGGGCATTTGCACTGGCAAATAACTGCACACAGGGGTGGCAGATAAAGGTTTTTCTGCCCTCTTCCCCACTGCATTAATTTTCAACACAGGAAGAGTGAAAGCAGGAGGTTTCCATGTCTTTGTAACTCAAGTAGCCCTGTCGCTCCCTTATTAATACTTCCTCCTACCAGTAGTTTATCGGTACAGTTCACCAAGGTGCTTTTTTGATGAGACAGCCTAATTTGATTATCATCTTGACAGATATTTTACTTTTTCTTCCACTCTAAATTTCAAACAATTAACGCTACAGGCATTGTGTTCACACTCTAAATCTTTCTCTGCCTGTGCACCTGCACACTCAGAAGCACTCACATTTAACTGTCAGAAAATGAGTCATTTTGTATAACGTAATTATGAAAAATACTTGATGAAAATTAAGAAAATAGAGTCAAAAGAGACCTGATGATGACTACCTCACCCATCCATCTTCACAAAGTAAGAAGCAACTCTATGTAATACATTTTTAATAATTATCAGTGCAAGCAGTTCTTTAATACTTGCAATGATGACTTCCAGCCTTCCCAAGGTAACTATTTCTATCCTTCCTATTAGAACAATCTTCTGGTTTTTCACCTGTGCCTACTCTGATACCTTTTAAGACCATGTGTTCTTGTACATTTGACCATGGCCACCAAAAAAATCTCGATCATTATCTACATGGCTAAGGACATGTTTTGCTCTTCTCTGCTAAGCACTGAACTGCTCTCACATCAAAAGGACTCCTGTTGTATCAAAGGCCAGTCTATCCTGTGCCTGTATACTCACTGCGATGGTCAGGTTCTCACTTTAAAAGCATTTGAATACATTTTGTGTATTTATATAATATGTGTATTTTGAATGTATTCACTGTAATACATTCAAATACTTGCGGCTTCAGTGCGAAACTGGTGTATCAGCAATACAGGCACTTAGACCTCACTTGCCTGACTAAATTTTCCAATTAAGTTCAGCTTATTTCATACCTTGAACAACTACATTGAAACATGTAAAACAGAGAAATATTTTCCATTATTTTGGTTTGCTGAATTTAGAGAAAAATTGGGGTATTTCTCCTCATCTGAATCAGAAAATCAGACCTCTGTACACTGAGAGGCCAAAAATCTGTCTTGTATTCAAATATTCCCAAATGACGCCTAATTCCAGGCTGCAAAAACAGGTCCTTTCCAAGTCTCCTTGAGCATGGGTGGAAAGGCTCAGAGTTTAATGTTCTTGTTTTCATGTTCACATTTTGATACAGAAAGATGATCAGACAGAGGTAAAAGGTTATTTGATGCTTTCTTAATCCAATCAATATTACAGGTCTCTTTATCTCTTTAGTGAGTCACTGGTCTGGAAAAATATCTTGAAGTGCAAGATTCAACCCACCTGCTCAGCTAAAGTAAAACGCAGCCCAAACCCTGGCAGTGCTGAACCTGAACATTTAAGGTCTGAAACAGGTTCTGGTTCAGCAAACTCCAGTTTCCTTCGTTCCCAGCAAGAGTGAGCCTCCAGAGCCTCACAGGCTAAAAAAAAATAAAGGAAGAAAAACCAAACCAAAAAACCTATAAAAAGTAATCGAACAAGCACTTTCCTGCTTCACTGAATTTCTATCCTGTGAAACATTAACCATTTATAATGCACACAGCCTTTCCCCTGAAGACTACGGGCGCCTTCTGCAAGTATTTTATGCAAGACTCCGATCTAACAGTGCTGAATTCTATGTTTACAAAGCTTGACAGCAATTTACTCCAGATTTTGCAATAAACTCTCTGTGTGTGCATATGAGGAGTCTGAGGTACATATTTACGCATGTCGCCTTCCAATGGCTTTTTGTTACAGGGCAGGATAGGCAAGGTATTCATATTGAGTGTGAAAAGGTCTCCTCTCAAACAGTGTGGGCTTTCA
The DNA here is from genome assembly GCA_027574665.1 of Rhynochetos jubatus. Lineage (NCBI taxonomy): Eukaryota > Metazoa > Chordata > Aves > Eurypygiformes > Rhynochetidae > Rhynochetos > Rhynochetos jubatus. The sequence goes on along the minus strand of CM050655.1, from coordinate 30,408,051 downwards.
CACCAGGCAAGGTATCCATCTCTTGCCTCTTTGTTTGAATTCGGCATTCTAGTTATTATTTCTTAGCTTTGGTAAGCAAAGAAGATAAAAACAACTAGTGAAACCAGGACATGGTAATTAAGCTCTAAAAATATCCCAGAAAAAAAATTTAAATCATATATGTCCCTATTGTCTTTTTCCATCAGATTTTGTGTGCTTCTTGTGCACATCACAATAATGTGCATTTTCTTCTGGCTTTTCTTTGGTTGATGTGGTTGCATGCCAACACTGCTCCATCACACTTCATGAGTGAGTAGGAGCCACCTTTCTCAGGAGACTTAAGGTATCTGTATGGCTATGTCAAACCACAATTGCCTAAAGAAAGCAGTGGAAGCAGGGAAACCAAGAGAGACCTGGCATGTGATGGCTATCTCACAGCACCACTTAAGGTCTGGCATGTAGTGAAGTATGGTCAAGTTAAACTAGCATAACGAAAAATTACCCAAGGTAACTTGTATTATTCATATTCTTTACCTCTGAGGATAAAAGCATGTTTAGCAACTTGGTTTAAAATCACCTTTTTATAAACTTAAGGCCACTTCTGAGTAATGGATCTATATTAGACCCCTTAGGGGCCTTATGGAGTGAGCTGGTTTCTGTTTAATTTCTACCCTTTAAAGAAGGTCGCAGGAAGATCTGTAGAAAATAACATCAGAAAGAAAATGCATAAACCAAATCAAAACATACAAACCCATCAACTCAGTGAGATAGTCACAGAAACATTTTCCTAGTCCCAAGTATACCTTGCTGGGGACTTTTGGGCTCTTTCTCTTCCAGTTTGCAGGTGAGCAAATGCTGCTGAACTAGTCCACATGGAATTCAGTCCTTAGTTCTATAATACAAGGGGATGAGAATTAGTAGTGACAGGGGCTAATTATGGTACTTGAACAGGAGAATCTTAATTGAAATAAATCAATGGCAGTAAGGATGGTAGGAAGAAAGAGCTGATTGAAGAGATTTAAAATGGAAAAGAAGAGACTCAATTACCCTCTTAAAGTTTCCAGAAAATCTGTGACTGTTTGAGAGCAGAATTTTTTTCACAGGGGAAAAAAAAAAAAAAGCAAAACCAACCCCAAACCCTCCACTACTACTCTGTTTTATGTTGCTCAGAGTTATTGCCACAAGAACTTTGCAGACATGAAACTGAGACAGGTTGCGATTGTCATGACCATCTGGCTCAAAACAGTTGGACTTGATGATCTTAAAGGTCTTTTCCAACCTAAAGATTCTATGATTCTAAAAGTTCAGAGAGATATCTAAACCCTGAGAGAACTGCAATACAGAAGAAAAAGACTAATTAATACTATGATGGGCTGTATTATAGCTCTGTTCTCCCTGAGCAGTGTGATCTCTGGACAGATGGTTCTCTGAGCTTTCCTGGGTCTCTAATACTCCAGGATTTAGCAACCTTGGTAAACAATTCTCTTCAATACTTTTTTCCTTTTCTTCCGTAATGAGCCTAGTAGAACTGGTCAAAATATTTCCAACTCAGTTATCTCCCAGTAAAACAGAAATGTGGTCACAAGAACTTGATTTTAATTTCTCCTCCATTCCCATAAAAGTTTGGCTGGAAAAAATTTGGAACAGATTACTAGCTGATAGCAGAACATTTTCTTAAATTTTATCCTCGTTTCTGACTGCACTAAATTGGGTACAGTCTAGTTTCCATTATTTTCATTGGCCAGCTTTGTCACTCACTGCTACACAGGTAGTCTCTTGGACAAGTGAATCTATAAGGATTTATGATAGCCTCATGTGGACAGCAGTAGCAGAAATTAAATGGACACCATCATCTGTTGTTGCCACAGAAAGGCCAGAGCTGGAGACCAGAGCAACTCAGGTACTAGAAGCTAATCATCAGCTATCTATCTTCCTCCCACCCTGGAAATCTACTTATCCTTCAGAATTGGAAATGACCAAATCAAATTAGGGAAGATCATCTGGCAACATAAAATTTGTCTCTCCCACTTACACTCCATTTAATCTCAGTCTGCGGTTTGCCTCGTTTTCTTTCTCGTTTTATTCATTTCCCTCCCTTCTTGTATGTCTCTCTCTGAAACAACACTGCATGTTACTGACAGATGTTTTTATTGTCATGTATCCTCCTTGTTTGTTGACACATGGCTAGACAGCTATTAGAAAGGAATTAGAGGATTAATTACACCCAAGTCTGCTACTGCACACAGCGTTAAAGACTATTGCCAGAGCTGAGGTTCGAAAAAGAGCAGAAGGAGGTTCAAGAGGGTTTCAACTTTCTTGGCAACATTAGGATTAGCCATGGGAAGCAGTATATTCCTCTGTTTAGGAGGGATGATAGAGAGGGTTGATCACTGCTGAGAGTCAGACTTAAAGGTTCCCCTCAAGAAAGGCATCAATGAACTTCACCACCAGACTCCCCAGGCTGGGTCTCACCCTTCGACTCATCATTAATGGGTTTATTGTGCAGAGTGTGACAAGGTCACAGAGGACAGAGATCTTTCTTAGCCTTGCTTCCGTGTTTGTATTTTTCAAGATTACTTTTGCCTTAAGAGGTTGTCTAAACCCAGAAATAACAGCTAGAATCACCTGACACTCAAGAGGTCTCTTTAGGAAGCAAATTCAGAACTGCGTCAATACTGGCTTGGAAAGTTAAACCACCTGATCTGGGAAACTACAAAATTGAAATTATTTCATTTTTTCTCATCTTCCTCTACAACAATGAAAGATCTTTTATTGCAAGAATAACATTTCTGCCATTAAACTCTCATCAGCTGTCAGATAGTTTTTAGAAAAACATGAGTTATCAATATGTTAGCAGCTAGACTGAGATTTTATTTTGCATGACCCAAATTTGACCATGAAATTTTTTTCATACATATCTGCATAATATTTCAACACAAAAATATCTCAGTTATCTTTCACTTTTAATACCACTTCTTGGAAATACAGAGGTCAACAATTAATAAGCTCATTAAAACTTACAAGCTGCTTTGATTAATATTCCTTGTCTAGTTCTTTGAGAAATGTACTGTATCTGCCAGGCTAATGAAGACAAGGCAGAGTTATTTAGGTGTTTGTTAACAAAGCTGATTTGCATATAATTAACTGAAAAGATTCCTGTATTTACAACACAAACTCTGCCAATCTCTTTTGCTAGAGTGTTTTATGTAAACAGACTAACTCCATGCCGAATTAACAAAACAAGTTATGTTCTTTCAAAACTAAATTAACTCAAAGGGATGCAATTTTGGAGGCCATAACAGATAAAAACCAAAGTGCACATTAGAAAACAAACAGAGCCTTTTTAAAATGCTGTTATTCAGTCATGTGGGATTTTTTTGTTGTATGCTTTCATTCTTTTAATCAATGAGATTGTTTTTAGACATTTAAACAAACACTTTGTCACCTTGTATTGCTCTTTCCTCTGACCTACTTACGGAAAAAATGAGTATCATTTCAGCAAAGACATGCTTTTGCACAGATGCCTCCTATAAAATTACCTATCTGTCACACACCCCGAAGCTCTGAATATGAAAGGTTGTATAAAATAACCAGTACATGCAGCCTGCAGGGTGACCAGACTTTCATTTAAAATATATTCCAGTTCAGGCAAAAATAAAAGCACTGGCCTTTTGTCACTCACTTCCCATTTTGTAGGCTTTTCAGCACATGGGTCATCATGATTCAGAGGAATACTTGAGGAAGCATTTTAAGACTCAAGACAATCCAAACACAAAAGCTAAATTCAAACTAAAACTAACTATCCAATGAGATCTTAAAAATTAGGATCATAAGGGGTTGCATAATAGCCTAACACAGTTAAAGGTAGGTGAATTTGTAGATCAAATACTCAAGAGGGACACAAGAGCTAGTGTTCGTGACCTGCCTATGAAACCGTATCCAGTGTGACCTTGGTCATACTATTTTTCTAGGGCTAAGACGTAACAGATTAAAAATAATAATAATTTTAAAACTATAACCCTATTGAAACCTTACTACATCACTTTATATAAAAACTATAGCAGCCTTCTAGTACCTGAAGGAAGCTGGGGTGGGACATTTTACAAGGGCAGGTAGTGATAGGACAAGGGGTAATGGGTTTAAAATGAAAGCAGGGAGATTTAGATTAGATATCAGGAAGAAATTTTTCACAGAGAGGGTGGTGAGGCACTGGAACAGGTTGCCCAGAGAAGTTGTGGGTGCCCCATCCCTGGCTGTCTTCAAGGCCAGGCTGGATGAGGCTTGGAGCAACCTGGTCTAGTGGAGGGTGTCCCTGCCCATGGCAGGGGGTTGGAACTAGATGGTCTTTAAGGTCCCTTCCAACCCAAACCATTCTATGATTCTATGACTACACCGTCCCACTTTATAGCCATTTCTCACATTTATATATTTATAAAACAAATAATGAAAGAAAACAAGAGAGCACATTGTAAGCCAAATCCTGCAGGGGACAGGAAGTTTTAAGAAACTTTCCTGAAGAAATTTATCTACACCAAGGAAAACTCAAGGAACTTAGCAAGGAATTTAGGTTCTTAAATAAATAAAACTCCATATTAAAGCAGAGGCAGACAGATTCTCAAACATTTCTGTGCTTTAGTTGCTACTGTAGATGTTGTATGTTGCATGAAGAAGAAAAAGAACTTATTAAAGAAAAGGTTTTGGACACACTAGCACTTCAAATTATGGACTCGTGTGAGATGTTAAGTTGATAACAGAATCTGCCCTCTCTATGGGACAAAAAAACCAAAACAAAACCAAACTACTTTCCCCCTCCGCCCCCCCTTCGCCCCGATCATCAGTAACAACAAAAATAGTGCATCCAATGTTGTTTGATCAGAACTGAAGAGACAAGAAGAAACCCACAAAGGAGCTGGAGCGGATCAAAGCGAGCAGTCGGGAGCAAGGTAGAAACAGTACACTGAGTTTGAGGATCTTCCGCTCTGCTGTCCTCATTTCATCTCTTCATTTCAGAGAGGTTGTTTTCTCAACAGTCTCCATAGTTAACATGTGAGAAGCTCAACTCGGCTCTTTGCTACTGCTGACAGCCCACTGGTGCATGACGGAGAAGTGACCTATTTGGAAAGCAAGAAGAGACCAGTACACTACAAACAAGCAATAGCTGGGGAAGCTGTCATGGTCTCTCTGCTACTGGTCTAAATCATACCCAATTACTCAATGCAGATAACAGAGAAAGGCAAACTATCTAATAAAAAGCTTGATTCTATCCAAGAGAAAAGTCTCCACACCAAATGTAATCATCTGAAGTAAAACAAATTGTAAGTAAGTTGAAGTAATTGAAGTAAAAGTTAGTTTTAACTCTGGAATGCCACGAGGAAGTCAAAAGCTTCCTAGGCTGAGAGATCTGCTCCAAAATAGGGTATCCTATACAGTAATTTATTATTGCGTTATTTTAAGTGTATTACAGCTGAAACACTACTGGTCAGGATCATTCTAAGGTAGTGTGCACTCTTCAATTATGATTAGCAGCCAGAACATTGATTATTCAGTGGTGCTAAGTATATTCCCACTGGAAGGAAACCTGAGGGACAGACAAGAAAACAGTATTAAAAGATAATTCACCATTTTCTCACCATTTCTTTTTTATTTTAACTCCTATAACATTTTGTACAACTTCCTCACCTCATAAAGACTGCTCAAAAAAAAAAAAAAAAAAAAAAAAAAAGAAAAAACAGACAGCACTAAAGAAAGTCTTTCTCCCACTATTACTGGATAATTCAAGTCACACACAGATGAATGGACATACATGAGTTTTATGCCAATTCTCATTTTGCTGCTTCATTATTAATAGCAGGATACTTACTCTAATCACAATCACTACTCTCTAGATAGAGTCTAGAAAATACAATAAATATGAATCAAGCCTTTTGCAAAAAATTTACTGCTTGAGGTAGATAAATTCTGGCACAGAAATACATATGCCAAGTGAGACAGATCCCAGCCTCAGCTTCTCAAGTTTGAAAGAGCAAGCCTGTCACCACGCTTGTTCCAAGAAAAATTGTGATAAAGTTCCATTCTCTAGAATTCTTCCACACATACAGTTTGTTTCTAAAGATAACTTTAATATGGGAAAATTTGTGGCACCTTAGAAAACCACAGCAGTTAATTCAATGCTGTAAGAACAGAACTGTGGGAAGGGGCCCAGATGTAAAAGGATCAGGCCCCAGGAATTTCTCTCACAACTCCTTTGCGTCGACCTGAAACAATGCTGTGTTTACTGGTGTGGGTAGGGACTCCACTCTAAATCTAATTAAACTGATGAACAAAAGGACCCTGGAATGTGCAGAACCATGAATGGATCCTGCGTCTTAGGCCATTCACTTTGCGTGATTGTTTTCCTAAGGCTTTCAGAGAGTTTCTCTTTGGAAACAATGAAAGAGCGAAAAAAGGACTTTTCTTCCTACTGCAAGGTGAGGGAGTTAGATAATGCACCTCATTAATTACAGGGAAATCATCACCACAGCACATGAAGCCAAAAAAGAGGCCAGACTGACTTTTTTTTTTTTTTTTTTGGTATTATTGTTCAGCCACAGTGACAGGAAAATAAGTAATAAATCAGAATCAGAGTGCACTTGATGGTTTTATTTTGCAACTCATCTTGCTGTTGCGACAGGCTGACACTAATTAGCACTCAAAGCACAGGGGATGGGTTGCCGTGGCCAACAGCTCTCATTAACCACCGTGAAATTTTCATGCCAAGACCAAGTACGACAAAGAACAGAGACCCCAGCAAATCGCCTGTCAGCAGTTGTAAGCATCACCACAGAGCCACGGGTGCACAGATCAAAGGGCACCAAGAAAGCCCACAGATCCAGCTGCCTAGATTTTCACGGATTTGTTAATTTATTTTCCCATGAAAACAGAGAACCTGCCAAAGAGAAAAGTCCAGTGTCCAAACTTTCTCACCACTGTTTGAGTTGAGGCAGCTCATGGAGAGGGAAACTGAGGGCACATCAAAGCCTGTGGCCCTGCTCTTTCACAAAGCCATGTGTTGGCAAATGTACCATTCCGGAGGTGCCCAGTTCGTGATCACCTTGGGGGACAGGAGATGGAAAGACACATTGTGAACTTTCTTCTTTGTCCAGATGCCAATTTGAATTAAGTTTCTAGGAAATTGATTCTTTGAGACTTGTCAGGTCATGGTTGGAACTGTCCAGCAGCTTCATTAATAAAAAATGAAAGTTAGGAGGGAAGAAGAGTCGAGAGAGAGATGAAAATAACCATACCCACAAGCACTGAGTGACTGCATGAACCACTTTCTTTAGGAAATGGGGCTATCAGCCTGCTCTCTGGTGAACCCCTTCAACTGAGTCCTGTCCCCTTATGCCCATTTCCCACATGCACTCTCAGGATGCTCCTTGGCACATCAGTGAAGACAGAAGAAACTAGGTCATGGCCAGACCCCTAAGAGTCAAGTGGATCGCTGCAATAGCAGGGACTCCTTTGATTTAGACCCTTTTTAGGTCAACAGAGACCTGTCAGCCACAAATTTCCCCCAACAGCCTGGACTTCACCTAAAACATCAAACAGAAAAAGAGCCAACAATGCAGGCTCTGAGGTGAATGCATATAGATGGTGGGGTCAGATTGACTCTCCTGTCTGAATTAACAGGGAACCCGTGGCAATGGGCTTTCCTAACTTGAAATTGCACTGCCTCTTGGATGCAGGCACAGCGAGCAGTTGTATCACAGTGATTTTGGGGACAATTTATCTCCCTGCTAACTGCAGTGGGTGAGGGTGTGCCCTCGTTACGTGCTGTTGGTGGAAGCTGCAAGGCCTCTCCCGTCAGCATACATTGTTACGCCACATCATGAGCTGCTGTAGGGGCTGGCAGGTCCTTTGACTTACAGCAGCTTGCAGGAGGTAATAATTCAATCAAAAAAATAAAACACCAGGGCTATGAGTGGATCCATTTTCTTAACAACCCTTCAAGGAATAAAACGCTTATTAGCCTAAATGTTTGTGCCAGGTGTATAATTAGTCCTTTTTTAAGGAATAAGGCTTTTTTCCTAAAAGTGAAACATTTCACATGAAAAAACTGCATGAAAAAGGTTAGTTTTTAAGTAAGATTACTTTTCCTTTGTGTTTGCAATTTCAAAAAGTAGTAACAGATCAGAACTGGGCATTCAAGCAGTGTCAGTGATCTAATTGCTTTTAGATTTCTCTCCTCAAAGATGTGAGTCAAGATGTAGCATCTGGACTGCAGGCAGTAAGAAAAGGTCATTAGTAATTTTCATTTGTTGTTTTTGATATGAAAACCAAGTATGTTTATTCACATTCTCCTTCAGAGACTCCTTGGGTTATTCAACCAAGAAGCAAGAGAAATGTCTTATGTTTATGGCATAAGAGCCAAGCAGGTAGAGGTCTGCTATCTACCCGCAACCTTCCAGGCTCAGCTGAATACTTCATCAAACAGAAGACAGTTTCTGGTGTACAGAACTGGAGTATCTTGGACCATCCTGTTTCTGGTCCAAACTGTGTATGCAGCTTATTTATTTATGACATTTTTAATAGAAGGAACATCAATATTTGATGATGTCCTATGAATGATTAAAAATCAAGAAAATCAAGAACATGAAATACAAACATCTACTTTTAAGTGACAATGGGGTTGTGATATCCATAAATAAATAATTTGCTGGCTAGTTCCAGCTTTCTGAGACTGAGTTAAATGAACAGGAACTTCAGTGGATTTACAGCATGTTTACACCATGTCTGTGGGAGCAGAATCTGACCAAGGGATTTCCAAGTGGAGTCTAATGAAGTTATCCCAGAGCAGTGTGCGAATTTTTAGATCCTTAGAAAATGTATTATTTATATAAATATATAGAAAATCTTTTGTTAGAAAGGGACAAGCAAATTAAATTTAGCTAGATGTGGCTCTGTTTTTGCTTTTTGGCTTCTTTATGATAAACAATAAAGGCATAGGTTTACCTCAAAGAAATTTGCTCTAAAAACAGAAGAAAAACTTTGAAAGCATGTGAAATGGTATACCTGAGCATAATTTTCTGCAGCTGAAGACTTCTTTACGGTTTATGCCCTCATAATTTTATTGACAGGTAACATTCATTAGATTTGTTGTTCTTGTTCTGCTGTTTATTAAACAAAAAGTATTTGTTAGCCAGAAGAAAATACTGATTTTCTTTGCAGCAGTCAACTAAGAAAAAGACCACAATAACTAAGTATCTTATCTGTATGTAATAATAGTCTAGAAGAGTTTATTGCCTAGAATGACAGAAGACAAAATGTGGGGGTAACACTAACATCATAGTTTTACAGAGGTGGACTAATTCCCAGAGAAATAAAGTAATTAAGTGAGTTTGGTAGTGCAGTGACTGAATATACTTCTCATGTATCCTCTGTCTCTAACAGTAAGAAAAATCCTTTGTTCCAGTACTGTTCGAAGAGTATGAAACTGTAAAAACCCACCTTCCTTCTTTTCTTTGTGGATAACTGGACACGAAGGAGGTAAAAGTTTGAGAAAACAGAGAGAGGAGATAGAGAAATAGGTTTTAGGGCAGCAAAAGTTAAAACTTCTGGGAGATTTTATGTCAAAAAACATCTATCCACTAAGGACAACTCAGGAGAGACTGCAGTCACCTCTGAAGGAAGCTACGAGATTTTGCCTGATGTGGTTTAAATCAGCACAGTCATAACAACAAAGGAAGTATTTATTTTCTAAACCCCAAATGAACTTTTTCCAAATACGTTTGCGTGTGTTTGTAGTTTAAGAAACTCAGTACAAGTAGGTATATACATATGTGCATGACAGTGAATTTAACAAGTGTCACTTATTGATTTCTTGGCACTAAGCAGATGTCATCTTTCTTGCTTCGTTGCACTTTGTTATTGCTTTGTGAATATCTTTCTGAAAAGTACCTTAGACATCTCTAACTTTTCTAGACCCTGTAAATTGGTCATGAACGATTTGTTTTTGCACTGATTTTACCAAATTCCCTCAAATTTTGTGTGTGTGTGTGTGCCAGTAGGACATTGCAGATGTGCCAGTTTTACCAATATGATAGTTTCATGTATAGCTCTCAAGCAGCACTATAAGGTTCTATGGATAATTATTTCATACCAGATAATGCAGGGATGTGGATAACAGAGATGACAGCTAATTAACAGACCAACCATGAGAGAACTGAAGGTCTATTGACTCTCAGATAACTGCCAAAAGCTTTCCAACATCTCTATAAGCATCAGTATCACAAGTGCAAACGGTCTTTTTCCTTCATAACTAAAGTATCAGTCCTTAAATGAAGGGGCATGGAGCTTGCTTAACTAGCAGCACCTCCTTTATCCTATCTGTAGATTTTACATTTCCAAGAGACAGACAGTTACAGTATCATTATTCTTATTTGCAGTATCACCCTCAGTGAGGGATGTGAACCCCACATGACAGATCCAGTACGTACCCTGACATGGAAGATGTCCCTCGACACATAGATTTCTACTGAGGGCATGAAGCTACTAAAGAATCCTGCTAGCAATATCACAGGAGTGACAGCAATTAAACAGAATCCATCTGACACAGGGCTATCTTAAAGAACTGCAATTTTAATTAAAAGCTAGAGCACTTCACAGGTTTGCACTATATTCTCCTATCTGGTTCCTCTCCTTGGTGGTTGCAAATTACAGCTACCTCTTCCCTCCATTTTAATTAAATGTTGTTAACCTGACATAATCAACTCCCCTTATTTTTGTTTTTGAACAATCATTAAAAAAACATATCTCAAGTGCTATTTAGTACTTGCCAGATTCACTGATGGTTAAATATAATAATGCTCATTAGACATCTCAGGATTAACTTGATTAATTAATTTACCTCCTTCAGAAAATTTCCTTCCATGCTGACAAAAGATCAAATCACAGCAGAAAGGGTCTCTGCTCCACAGGGACAAGCACATTGTTGATGTGTCAAATGCAGTTGGTGAGGTTTCATCTAAAACACAGCGGTGGCTGGATGAATAGCCTGTTCTGGGCACACAGAGTCCGTGACACTGCTGTCCATTCCGCTGAGTTGCTGTGAACTACACAGCTCGCTCACAGCAATGCTGGAGAGTCACAGGTCTGCAGCAGCAGATTTCTCCTCTCCTGTGCAATTGTTCACCCCATTTCCTTCCCAGGGCATGTCCAGAATGGGGAATTTCCCCAGAGATGTGACTTCAGCAGAGTTTAGCTCACACTTTCGTTGAACCTGATGTCTCCACTGAAAAGATCTTTTACTTTCCAGGGTAACATCTTCCATTAATGTTCAGAACAGACACAGCCCATTCTATACAAAAAAAACAGCCAAATTTTGATAAATTCAATTCAGTATTTTGGGATGGACCCTAAGGTCAAGAAAGAGGAAAGAGCAGCCCTCATGAATCACAGCAAGGGTCTGTGCAGACTGCTCTCCTGTGCCTGGCACTGGCCAGAAATCTAAAGAAGAGCAAGGTAAGTATACAGAGAGCTTTCCCAAAATAATCTCCAGTCTCTAACCATTGGAGGGCTGGAGTCTTCCTGAGCCAGGCACAGTTTCTATGTATTTAATAACAATCAGTGGGTCTATTTTTCATGAACTTGCCCAGCACAGCATGAATCTGTCCAATCCTTTGTCTTCTACAGTGTCCTTCAACCAGGAATGGGGGCACACAGAAAGCCTCATTGCCTTCAAGGATGCTGGGCAGACACGTGAGCTGTCAGCAATGGTTTGACTCTCTCTTTTTAGCTACACTGTGCAACTAAGACGTTAATGCCTGAAATTCAAATACCACCTCATTTTGGTATTGTTGAACTTGCAGCATATAGTTTGGGGAGCTGCATTAGGAAACCAGTTTCAAGCAGAAAGGGAGAGAGAGGTGGAAAATGCTCCAGAAAGCCATACAATGAATTTAAACCATGTTTTAAATTAAGAGAGCCTTTTCATTTTTCCAAATTAAGTTTAACCATCAAGGAGTGTGGCAAGCTTGATAGTGGCTCAATGAGGAGCTCAGCCTCTCCTTCTAACAGGAGTCATGTGAACTGGTCCCTCTCTTTCAAACTCTCATAGCTCTTGCTTTCACATAAACTGGAATAGTCCACTCACCCCATATCCCACCTCCAGCCATGGCCAGCAACAGATACTGTAGAGCTGCCTCATTTCATTTCCATGAGGAGAGTCAGTCACAGCATCCAAGTACACTGAGAAGCAATTTATGAACCTTCCAGGGCTTGGCTCAGTGAAACCGCTCCCAGGCTCCTGTTTACGATGCTCTCGAAACAGGACCCATGAATGAGTTACTTTCCAAAGCAAACTTCTCCCTTTAATTTCAGCTCCATCTTCCTAAAGCTTCTCTGATGTTGCCTGGCAGCCTGCCAAACGTCCATTCCTTTGCCTGTTCGTCACACATCAGTGGGCTTAATGTTTTGGTTTTTTTTAAAGAGGTTAATTAAATACTGATTCTAAGGTTTGGTGCATACAGTCACTTGTCCAGAAGAGACCTAATTTATGTGTCTATAGCATTAAAAATCTCTATTGTTTTTTATTCCCCCTCCTTTGCTTCCAGACTTTTTCCTCTGTGGATTTGTGTAAATCACTCTCCAGGGCGAGGAATACCATCTTTGGATGACTTGATTTGATCGATCTGTTTTAGAGCTCAGAACACCATCATGGTAAAGCAATATTTTCTGCAGTAAGTTAATAGGAAAATGGAAATAACTAATAGTAAGAGAGAGAAGGTTTTCATTTTTGCAACATCTTTTTGCCTACATACAACATCCTGGGCTGAATTACTCTTCCTACCTAGCTAGTAAATCCAGCTTGATTGCATTTACTAAGGCTGGAAGTTTTGTAACTGAAGGTAGGATTTAGCCAGGCAAAAAGGAAAGCTTAAATATACCACCTTACATTTTCATATCTCTTCCTGTCCCTGATGCTCTACACTTATAGCTCCTACATCCCTTTTTTGAAACTGCAGAAGGCTATGTAAATGCTCGTTATTGTTATTACCCACTTCACATCCCTATTCTACATGCCTTTTGTAGCATATGGTCCTCCATTCAGCAAGTTACATAAGCATATGCTTAACATTAGGCTTCTTAAGTGTTTTTTTCTAAATAGAGATAGCTATTAAAGCTGGCTGATACTTTTACCTAAAATATTTGCTTTAGTGTAGGCAGAGGTAAGACCTTCTCTGTTCAGTTTCTTTAATGCTTTAGGTTGAAAGTTAAGTCTGGGCATCTATCTCAAACTGATCTTTAGGGGAAATAGTCTGGAAAAATGATTAATTTGATTTAAAAAGAATATGAAAATATGCCTTGCCCTTCACAGCCACACAATCACTCACTCTTTTAGTTTAAAAAATGAAATACAATAAATATGGCAACCACTTGAGTAAGAAACTATAGTGACCTCAACTTCTGGAACAGACATTTGGATTTTAGTTCCTGCCCAGAGAAGCCAAGGACTCCCCTGGGATAGATGGAGGATGATTTCATTCATGGGGAAAAAAGTCATCCTCTTAGAGCACTTTCCTGCTGAATAGAGAGCCCCAGTGCTCAGTCCAGGGCCTCAGATATGAGTTACAGGTAGGCAGACAGAATCCAGCTCCTAATGTATGAGCACCCCAAATCAGTAGCGTCATTCTTCCCTGTGAGGTGGTGAGGCACTGGAACAGGTTTCCCAGAGAAGCTGCGGATGCCCCATCCCTGGCTGTCTCCAAGGCCAGGCTGGATGAGGCTTTGAGCAACCTGGTCTAGTGGAGGGTGTCGCTGCCCATGGCAGGGGCATTGGAACTAGATGGTCTTTAAGGTCCCTTCCAACCCAAACCATTCTATGAACCTATGATTTATTAAAAAAAAAAATAAATTATGAAGAATTTCCCTCTGCTTCAGTTTCTTTTCAGTAAAATGTAGGTTGCAGTGTCTCTTACTTCAGAAACGTGACACGGAAATAAGCACTTTCTAATTTTAACTGGCTCTAATACTAAATAATAAGAAGAAGCCCTACCTTCACATTGGTCTGAAAGGAATGAAATTATACTTGTTTGTGCAACCTTCAGGCAGTGGTTCCTCATTTACAGTCAAGCAGTCCAACTTTCCATGCAGGATTTTTGTCTGCTTGTATTTGCACAAGTAAGCTTGTATAGTCACATACACACAGAGCAAAATCTGCCTGAGGAAGTAAACAACCTTCTTCATCAGGAAGCAAGAGACAAGCACAATGTCCAATTAAGGGTAGAGCCATTTTTCTCTTTATCTCAATCCTTGATGTGCTTAAGTTTTAATCATCTCAGATGCTGGCTGTAACAAAGGTCTGGTTTTGCCAAAGTTGTACGATTTTTATTTTGACACATATCAGTGTCCCAGGGAGACAGTAGACACTGAAGTTCTTGGCAGCAAATTCATTAACTGGAGGCTGTGTATTATCAGCCTTCCTCCAGTTCCTCTCTACTCTCTTGCTGGGCGCCAGGTACCAAAGTTGTTCCCCCCATTCTGTGCTTTTTCAAAACCTCTCAAATTCAAATCCGTTTGGTGATCACGTGCAGTTTGCATGTGATTGAGTGGGTCAGGCTTTCAGCAGACTGAAAAAAAAAAATGGGGGGTCACATTGGCTAGGGACTTAACAAATAAAAATAACAATGAAAGTCAGTGGCAAACAATATTAATAATTCACCTGTCTGTCACTCCAACTAACAATTGGAGGAAGATTGTCTCTCCTCTTGATAGATAGGTAGGAGGAAAAGCCCTGTCTGAAATGATTAAAGAAGGCAGTATATAACAAGCTTTCCCCTTGCTGAGAGTGCCAAGAAAGAGGCTGGTCGCTAATATTTAAACACACATTATCCTTCCATCTTCCTGTCATTTTGTTCTGCAAGCTGTTCAGATTTGTCTGTGCCAGTAAGGCGGCTGTGAAAAGCAGCTGAGCAAACAAAGAGAAAATTTGGTCTGAGAACAGGATTTGGATTTCAAAATCTGTCCCTGGATTTTTTTGCCCTATTTCTTTTCTTGTTTTTCTTCCAGCTCCTCTCTTTCAGACCCAACATCCCATTAACTTTCAAGTACACCAACATCCAACAAGAGAAGCAATGCAGGCAAGTGGAGAAAATGCTGTTTTGTGAGAGTGCAGAGATTTTTAACATGAGGAGGAAATCATAGCCTCAAATGGTTTCATCCCCTGTCAAGGCAGTATTTTAAGCACTGGTGGGATTAGTTATGTTTCTCTGTATGCCCTCCCTGCCTCACCCCTTCCTCAGCAGGACCAGCCTGTTGAGCCCTTCAGGGCTAAGGCACAGAAAACACTTGTCCGTTGCTACATGGTGGTCGAGCACCACTGACTCCAACCGTCTGGTGATAACAGCCCATCCCAGCTGTAACGGTGAAGTTCCCTTGAGTTCTCGTTAGATGATGCTTCCTTCTCTGCAGAAAGAACACTCAGATCGGTGGCTGCCGTAGCAGTGCAGGACACTGGAGGGACCTGCCCCAGCCCTGCCTGCCATCCTGCTCTTCAGACCTGCAGAAGTCTTGGAGGAGCAGTTCTCCCTCTGAAGAGGTGGGGAGAGGAGCAAGTCAGGAGACAGGGGCCTCAGCTAAACAAGAGACACTTCAGGATTTATACCAGCCTGGAATAATGCCTAGATGTTGTTTGCAATGTAAGTGATCACAAGGGCACTTGAAAACAACGTGTAATGTATTAGAAATGGCTGAACTTAGTCTCCTTCCACTTGGACGTAGGCTGAATAAATACCTCGTTTGCCTTCTGTGGATCTCGGTTTTTCTTTACAACAGATTTCCTTTAAAGGTTTAACATCAGGCTGTCTATGGAAGAAAGGGTGGAGTTTATTCGCCTGATACATCTGGATGGCAAAGCAGTACTAGTGGTTAATAAAATAGATCTGCGTGACTCATCACAGTTCTCATTGAATTTGGCTAATCTTTTAATTTCTAACCTTTATTATTCTTAACCAGCCACTTCAGGTCTTAAAAAGGCCAACCCTCTGCTTGTTCCCGGGATGTTGATACAGACAGGAGAAACCAAAGGTAGCAAGGAACTAAATATTCCTGTTAGATTTTTGATATTTTATCCTAATACTCTGTAAATTTTGAACATGTTAACCCATAATATTTCTAGCTCACAGAATCTTTTGTTTAAAACGCTCCAAAGCTCAGGTATATGTGAAGTAATAAATATTTATTTCATTACTAGGAGATAGGGATGCGATCTTGTTTGTAGATGAAAATGCCTCTGAAAACAAAAATGCTAATGGGCTTTTTGAACCCCAAAAATGCCGTGCTATGGAAAGAAACTGTGTGCTTATACACTCAGCCTTAATCAAAAGTGCTTATGACTCCCTTGATTTACAGGGAACTATGTACATAGAAACTTTCCTAAGGCGAAATGAAAGTGAATGAGGCAAAGTCAGAGCTTTCTTCTAAGACTTCTTTCAGGACCCCTTATTCTATATGTACATATGGAGGCTCTTGACATTTGTAACAGCTGCCAACCATATCAGCCCCAGTTTAGACAGATTAGTGATAAGACACCTTAGTAATAACAACCAGCAGCCCAAATTAGATCAGTGAGAATAAAATGATCTTTCGATTTCACAGTCAGACTGAATGCATAGGTTTGGAAAAAATCAATTCTTTTGGAAGCAAATTCAAAATCCTGGGGTTCAGGAAGTTGCTTTGTTTAATGCGAATGTTCTGATCAGAGGAAAAGAAAATTCATTCAGCTGCCGTCAAAATAAATCCAAGAATAGAAGCAAAAATTACCCATGTGTATTGTATTACCATCAAAGTGTGATTTCTACCACATCCAGCCAGGTTAAAGTCTATTTTACTTTATTAATAGCTAGGTGTAATTCTCTTTAAAATCAGAGATTAGGGGATGTCTTATTTGTTGAGCTTTATGTTCAACCTACACTGTAACCATTAAGCTGTCTCTTTATTTTACATTTCAAAGATTTAAATAAGATACACAAACACAATCTATGTTACTTACTTTAATGGAGTAGCTTAATTGCTCCCCAGGCTTTTCCATGTGCATTATAAATTATCACAAGACATAAATAGAGAGGAAAAGGAGCAGCCACATAGATGACACCATAACCTTCCAGTGACACACACTGCTACTCCTCTGCATTGAGCACTTAACAATATACATTAAATACATAGTGTCTCAGACAAAATTGTTTAAGTCCAGGTCAAGTTAAAGATTTATTTTTAAAAGTAAGAAGATGGTCACCCTGAATATACAACTGAGATCAAAAAGCTGTAAAATGAAACACCTATTAGTCACGTTTTTATTGTTGTTACTCCCAACCCATGGAGCTGGCAAGAAAGCCACAGCATATAATCATTCTTGGGTGCATTGGAAGTGATGTTACAGACAATAGCTAGCTATACATGTATGGTAGTGGGAAATGAATCTCATTACTCCCTGTCATGAAGAAATAAATCTCTCCCACTGGAGCTGAGGAGAGTATGCACATTGAAGGTTTTCTAAGGAAAATTTATAGGGAGTGAATGCTTGCTGCACTGGTAGATAGAAGGTAGAGGGATTCACATGCTATTGCTCATTCTGGAGCCCTTGTATCCCAGAGGACAAGCATGAATGTCCCTTAGTCACTGGGCAAAGACATGCAGCTCCCAGTTCAGGCCTGTCATGCATGCCAATGAACGAAATGTTAATGTCTTTTGACTATACTTCTCATGAATTCCCTCAGATTTCCCTTTGCTTTATTTCTCTAGGGAAATGTCACTCAGATCCACGATGAGGCCTAAAACTAATGATAAATGTTAGCTCTTCATAAACGTTGTGCTTGATCTCATGGAACAACCTCAATTACTCAAGGGAAAGTGAAGACAAGTTTCGCCTGTACAGTCTGAGTAGAGTGACTTAGAAGAGGAAAAAAAAAATCCGCAAACAAAACCACTTTTCTTAAAGAAATCACCTCTTATTTCAAAACATAAAAATGATTTGCAAAATCAGCTAGATTTTTTGCAGAGCTGCATTTTGGATAAGTATGTGCAGGCATGTTTGTTTTGGGGAGGTAAGTCTATCAGTTTCAAGGAATCTTGCTTCAGCAGTTTTAACATTGAATAATTTGATTGTTCTATCAAAAGAGCAGTCTTCTGAATTTAACTTTCATCATTATATTTTACGTTATATGATTAAAAAGAGAAGGGAGGGTAGAGGCAGGTCAGTGAAGCTTGTTTGGATATATAGTGTGGAGTTTCTTATGGTTGGGGTTGGTGTGGGGGTTTTTTTTCCAATTTTATTTCATAAAGCATTTTTTTAAAAATTCCTTTTTCATCCACTGAGGAGAGGAAAATAGCTAATATGGAAACCTCAACATCGTCACACAAAGAGTGAGGTCACCTGAGAACTGCAGATCTTGGTAGTTTTAGCAATCTTTCTCATGCCTGAATCAGACAGCCTGACAGACACCGAGCTTCGGTGGGAGTCTGGGTGGATCTAGTCCCCTGGCTCTGATACCTTTACAGGAATCAGGACTTTGCAGTCATTGCAGCTGGCTGCAGCAGCCAATGAAGAAGCCTCTGAGCCAAGGGAAAGAATCTTTTAATATCAGGCAGCTTTTGAGTCAGATCCAATAATCAAATATTACTGTGATGAGGGTCAGAAAATGTAGATAGGCAGATGAAAAGAGATCACCACAACTACTTCAATACCTTTTTGAAGTAACTAAAAGGGATACAGAAAACTTAGATATTACAAAAGGAAATAATCAAATTTGCATCTGTTATGTGAGATACTGTGTTCAATCATGTGCTGGCTCTTTAACCATGTCAGTTCTACATGCACATTGAGCAGATAGCGTAAAACCTCTTGGTGTAACAAATCAAAGCTGTCACTTAAAATAACGAAGATTTCTTAACATAACAATCTTGGTAGAAGACTGATTATCTACAAGGCTTGGTGGAAAACTGTGACCTACCAAATCCTTATTGATTTAATTTACTAGCATTTGTTAGCATTCACTCACATACACAAAAAATTTTAAAAAATTAGAGTGTGTTTGGATTTGCTTGATTCCAATATGCAGCACTCTACCACCTCCTCCACTCCTGTGATTTGCCATCTGTTCATACTCCTCAGGACATGAAAGAGCATTTCTGAGCAGCAGAAAATGCCTTTGATCAATGGAGTTTGTGTCACTGACTACACAGAAAAAGTCAGCAATTCACAAAAGGTCTCTTTCATAACTGCAAATTCTAGTCCTTCTCTGTTGAATTGAGTAAAAGTGCCATCTACCTGCCTAAACTCAGTGTATGTTTTTATGTTTCTCTTGTTTTATACACACCTGATAACACCAGATTTAATTAACATTCTCCAAAATGGAAAAAAGTAACTGATCAATCTTAGCACTTCTAACAATTTAGATCCAAACCACTGATAAGCTGCAGGTGGCTTTCCAAAGAGGCCTCATAGGAAATGGTGGAGGATAAAACTGGGCCTGCTGTGTCAGATGCAAAATCTGCTCTACCATCTTAAAAAGTTTCAAGGACAGTCAATCTGTGACTTATCTGATTTAATAGGTTAATCAGATTGTTATATTCCATTGTGAGACTTTCAATTACCTAAATAAAAGACCAGTTGCCTTTTTGAGTTCTTTTTCTCTGGCATGTCTCACTATTTTCAACACTTAATTTTGCATTGCAAGAAAGAATATAAAGTTGGACAAAGTTTCTCTTTCTACATTTTTCTCATCTGAACAGCTACAGACTAGCTTGAGACAACCTGGCCATTTAACAGCTGCTTGGTGCTATCAGCTTAAGATGAGTAGACTCTATTTGAAATTCCTTACTACCTGTAATCAATATATTTGTGCTGCTATTAGTAAAAGGACTCAATGAAGAAATAATTAGGTCTTAAGAAGAAAAAAAAACCCTTTAGATTTGATTGGAATTTTAATGAGGAATTATCTTTCCTGTGGAAATACTGACTCATCAATAGCTCTACAAATTGTCATACAAATGAATGTATACACTGAATAGCCCTTTCTTACGTGTGTTACATAGCTGGGATCAGTACTGTTTACCAACAGTCATGCAGCAGAAATACTGAACCAAGGATGTTCCAGAACTGAAAAGACTGACCTGTGCCACCACCAGCTTATTTCACCATCAGCTATCCTCAGTGCTGGGATTTGAAGAACACTCACATCCTAACTGGATCTCAGAGTTAGGTCTTTCATGTACATGCTAGGTCAGTTTTCTCTGTGAATATCTGTGGAAGCCAGTGAAATCATCCACTGCTACAGTAAATTATTAGACCAGGTAGTCTGACCTGTACTCCAAGATAGCAATTTTTGCACTGTGGAACTGAGGGTCATATACAACCAAATGTGCAAGTGCTGCATATTGAGTCCTTCCAAAGGTGCCACAGGCAAACAACTTCATGATGATCTCCGTATTCATGAAACACATGCAGAATGTTGTAACACACTGTGACAACAAGCCTTGAAGGGTTAAATTTTCAGGTTGCAAAGGCACTGTGATATCAATCTCAAACTACAGATGAGTGATACCCATTCTTCCAAGGACAAAGAACTTTCTCATTCATAGATGGGATAAGATGGAAAATTTTGTTGGGAAGAATTTAGATGGTACTAAAAGATACTATTCAGAGACTTTTCTTATTTTTTTTTGTTGCCAATATGTTGATATTCTTCTGTGATATGGCTATGTAAATCCCTGCAACAAACAGAAGCAGTCTTTTTGAAAGAAACTCATTCCTTTTATAAATATTTATACACTAGCCAGGAGGAAACATAGAAGTCTATGAAAGCTGTGCATCTTGAAATTGACACCACATGAACCTCTAATAGCTTGCATGCTTTGAGAAGTAAGAGTCTGGTGTAGTATCTTCCATCAACTTATTTCACCATTGGTTTTACAGCTGCCAACATGGAAGCCTGATAAAAAGTGCCCCAGCTGAATTTAAAAAAAAAAAAAAAAGTAAAAAAATCTGAGTCCTTTGAATTGAAAACTCTTAAAATCCCTTCTCTTTAGGGAGGAAAGGTGACTGAAGAAAAACAACATCTCCCTGGCTCCAATCTCCCAGAACCCCAAAGCAGGCAACATTACAAGCCTTTTCTCTGATGTTAGCATGGGGTAATATATGAATTTGTTTAATAAAGCAGGCAGATATGTAGGTGTTGTAATTCTGTGTTATCAGTAGAGTTGGAATAGCTTGCAGTGATATTATCTGAGCAAGACTATCATGCTGTCACCAATGTCTATGCAGAGACTCCAGATCAGCATTCCTAGGATAGATTTGTATTTCTTCTAAAGCTGGGACCTTAATTCCTGCTGAAGTCTTGATTTCCTAATCATCCACTGCCATTGCATGGGATTTCATATATTTTAAAACTCTCACTTATCCCCCTCTTTTTTACTGTTTTGGGTATTTTTTGGGTTTTTTTTCTACATGTTAAAAGATGTGTTGTTTCTGAATGGCATTAAGATTGACACCTGGCACGCCTTTGCAGTGCATAACCTGTCATACCTAAAATACACAACATCATCACCTCACACAAAGATCATGTTTAAAATGGGACAGACTCATTTCCTTCCTTGGCTCACTGTTTACACCTTTTCCCTTGAGTCATGAGAAGTTCCACATTATGAAACTATAAGGTCAACAACAGGGAAGTTCTTGAGCATTTCCCAGTAATGGGGATAGAAAGGACTAATCTTTAAATTACAGTAATGGGATACTTTGAAGTTTTTTTTAAGCCAAGATGTTACAACCATTTAATTAAGATAATAATGGGGCACTTACAAAAGAACAGAGCTTGCTTGGTGTACATCATCTTGGAAAACTCCCTTTCTCACCCTCAAACTAACAGGTCATATTGTGTGTCATTAATTCAGCTAAGTAGCTCTAGGGCACTCTTGAACTTCAACCCAGAGCACAAGGGAGCAGAGGCAGGCTGTCAGCTACTAACTCTGGGGAAGGAAGAAAACTTGGAGGGGGGGGGGGGGGGAGAAGAGAAAAGAAAAAGAAAGGTAGGAAAAGAAAAAACAGCCTCAGTTGCAGATAATGATCTTTATCTAACTGAAGATGGGCTGCCCACATGCGATAACAGTTAAGGACAGTAAGGAGACAAAAGTGCTTTTTAAAATGAGCGATGCTGGAGAAATGCCTGTGGATTCATTAACGACCAGATCTGTTTTGTCAGGCTGCAAGCTTGCAAACAAGTCTCAGAGGCTGAAGGGTATGCTTTGTGGAGTGTAACTGCATCCTCTTGCAACAACAGGATTTAACATTATCAAGAAGATGTTAACATTCATCCTCAAGCTTGGCATCTTCGAGCAAGAGTCTGCAGAGACCAAGTCTATTCTCCATTGTCCCAGCAGTAATCATAGAAACCCCTGAAATGTTGGTTTCAGTTAGTTCTGGAAACTGATGGTTGCCAAGTCACCCTCAAAGAGCCTACTCAGGAGAACAGTTTGGCTTTCAAAAGTCCTAACAATGACACGCTTAAGTGGCTTTGAAGACTGTCGGTGAAGAAGAGCTATCCAAATGATGATTTGAGGGAAGCGTTAGTACTCCTTTCCCAAGAAAACTGTTTGCCCGTCATGGCTGTTCTAAATTCGATAAAATGGTGAATATAGGTGGACATGCAAAGTGTGAGGGATTAAAGAACATATGTCAGTTGCTACACTTTTCCTACTGAAGAATCTCTCCTTCTGAGGGAAAAAAAAAAAAATCTACCACTTGATGGTGGAAGGTGGTAGCAAAATCCAACGTGGGAGGTAACAAAGAGCATTTTCATGCTTCTATGATTGCTTTGCAAGAGAGTTTTTAAAGGGGACAGAAGTTCATTTTGGACCCTGCTTTAATCTTGGCCATCATTTTTCAACCTCATTAGTCTGTATGCAGATTTAATCTTTTCTGATGAAATCTTTACCTCTGTAAAGCTGATGTCTAGTAGAACAACAGATCAGCTCAAAAAAAGACTTACACAGGGTCCTGAAACCAAAGCAGTCTTACAACTAATATATGCCAGTTATGGTAATAGGTTTCCCAGGGTTTCATTTAATCAGCATGGATTGTTCAAACAGGCATGGATTTATAATGAAGCCACTAAAATACAAATTCCTTGGGAAAAAAAAAATTGAAAAATTAAACTCCCTGGGGAGATGTAAAATTGTTTATTACCATCCCTGTTAGCAAAGTGTAGCCACCTGTACACTTAACAGAAGGTGATCTCTAGCTGCAGCAAGTCTGTCTCATAAGTGCTTCCTGGATTCACAAAATAGTACTGATTGGAAAAAAAAAAAATCCCCAAACCACATGCAGTCTGTGGAAACTCATAATAACACCCGAAATCTGTCATTACATGATTTATTTTCTTTCTCAGCTGAAAGGAGTTTTGCCCTATATTTATTTTAAATGCATCCTGATGTGTCCCAGCTGTGTGTTCTCTTTTGGGAATGGGTCTTGTGAATTTTTGTATTTGAACCATGAGAAGGGAAATTCTACGTGCATGATCATTCTCTAGATCTTTACAGGATCGGACCCCATGACAAATGGTGTGTTAAAGCTTAGAGAAAAGGGAAAACAAAGCACAAAGAGAATGTGAGTTTTTTGAAAATGAAATAGGAATATGACTGACATGAGCAGTAACAGAAGCCTACCTACATTATTTATTTTTACCACCTCTAAATCCACTTTTTTTTCATTTTGAAATTACAGTCCCTATATTTCCAACAATAAAGAATACCAGATCAAGCAACTCTTACTACGCCCTCCCCAGAATAATGCAGAACAAAATTTATGCCAGATTTAAGCTAAGCTCTTAAAAACCTCTTACAGCAGAGAAAACTGAAGGGTGTCTGAATTATCCTTGTCCCTTGAATCCATCACACTGACAAGATGCATCTACTGCCTTCAGAGAACATAACAATGCCATGGTCCCTCCCCACAGTTGTATAGGCTATTAATGGAAAATATCACTGAATAAATTTCCTCCACCTGTCAACTCCATACATTCTAGACAAATACAGTCCTTCTTTCTGCTGACACGGCCACTGTGGTCCAAAGAGGGGATTTGACTGGGATGGGCATATTGAAGTTACGTGTGTGCCTACTGCTGTTCTAATATCAGCAGCTCTGTAACCTGTACCTTTTTTTCCCCCATCAGTCAACCTCAGAGCTGAATATGTTTCAGTATGGAAGGAGACGACTAGGGAAACTCATAGAAAGAAAGAAAAGCTGAGAAAGGTGATCCTGCAGACCAACATGTTCCGCTCAAAACTCTGATATTTCCTACACCTGTTGCATAAATTCAGTCTGGGTCTCGTACATACTGACTGTTGCAACCTCATTGTTTATAACCTCTTTCAAGTTCAACAAAATCAAGGCAGTGCATTCACTTCTTACCTCTTTAGTCATATACTCATGTGTACTGTCATGTCATTATCTTGGTCAAAGCATAGATAAAGGTCCAGTATTAAATGTCACAAGTTATCATATGGGTTCCCAGCAAAGAACAGAGAAACTAGAAAGCAGCCTATACCCTGCACCATACACATACATCCAGACTCTTCTTGGACAACACTTTAATAGAGGTCAGGCTGTATTTATTAAAATTATTATTTATTAAAAATTAGCTACAAGCCTCCCAGAGATTTCCACAGGATCTTAGGAAAAAAGTGTCACAGGGCACAAGTGTGGTCTGCATGTGAGGTACCTCTCTGTAAATATACAATTGACAGGTGAATTGCCAATAGGCTCAACTCCAGATTACATATGCCAGTTACAGCATTTTGTAAGACCAATAGAAAAGATAAAGATGTGATGTGGTTTCGTCTATGCAGTTGTTTTTGGTTTGGTTTTTTTTTTTTTTTTACCTAAAACCTTTCAAGGCAACCCACACTGCTCCAGACATGGACATCTACGCCCTGTCTTGGAAGCAAAGCTAACCACCATCCCATACTGGCAGAGCTTTGGGGCACAGAGCTACTTCTTGTCAGCATACATCCCCATGCTCTTTTACAGAAGGCACAGACAGACCAAAACATCAAGGAAAAGAGGCATAATCCAACACCCAGTCAGCATCAGGTGTCCCAAACTCAGATCTTCCTAAGCAGAACTAATGAATGATAAGCTGACAGGCAGTACCAAGAATAGTAAACTCATGAATAAAATGGAATTATGCTAATTCAAATCAATTTTAGTACAGGAGGCTTCAGTGATATCCTGAAAAGTTGTCAGGTTAAACACAAATATCACCGCAATTCCCTGTTTAATTCCCACACACACCTCCCGTGTCACCAAAGATTTTGCAACATACTTTGTTATTTATAAAATGTTTGAATTATATGACTGAGTCAGAGTGGCATCAACTAAAGTTGCCATGATCAATTCAATTCTTATTACCTTTGTGAAAGAGAGGTCTTTTGTTTTCTGTTATATTTTTCCCCACAAAGCAATAGTTCCTTGAGTTATGTGGTTAAATACATTAACCTTGTCCTCTTTAAAAAAAAAAAAACAAAATCCACTGAATTGTTTAGTGTTTTCAGTTTGCTTGACCTGTAGAAAAAACGCTACAAGAAACAGTATCAGTAGAAGGCTTATCCACATTATACTAGGCAGAGACAAATTAAGAGAGACTTTGAATCCATTGTCACATTTTCAAACTCGTGATCTTTAAGCCACTTTATGATAGAAGCTCCTTCATCATCTGGAAGGTTTGTGATTTGCAATACCAAAGTGTTACAGCTGCACTCCCAGAACTAATCCATGTCCCTGCCCCTTTTTTCGTGGCTTGTGACCTGAAGGCTGCCGGTAACAAATGCAATATGCAGTGGGAAGCAGGTAATGGATGAAACTGCTTATGGAAGGGAACTCCTGTTATGTCCTGCTGCTCAGCCTCTGCACATCGGCCTGTCTTTTTGCAACTTACTCATGTTCATAAGGTTAAATACATGCTATGAAAGGTGAAAAACTCCCTGGGATCAGTTCTAGTGCTAACCTGCATCAAACACAGATCCAACCAAATCAATTAGGTGCAACCGCAGTTCAAGATTTTCTGAGCCGACTGTTTCCAGGCCATTTTCCTTTTGTCTTTTGTCATAGCTGTTGTATACAAACCATTCAACCAGATCTAGTGATTTAGTTTTCAAATGGCTTATTGATTCATCTACAAAGAAGAGGATATAAGGGGCAGATCACTTAAAGCTAAAAATATCTCTTCCACTCAAAGTGACACAGAACTTTTTTTACTGGATAATAAGGAAGAGTAAGTGGTATGCTGTGCTGTTCCTTTGACTGAGACTTGAGATAAGTATTGCAATGAACTTCTACTTGAGAATGTCAAAACTCGAGACATTTCAGCTAACTCAGGTGCTTCATTTTCAGAAAAGTCCTCATCTCTCGCTTCCAAGGCTCTTAAACTACACCAAGAACATTCAGCTCGAAGCACGCTCTCCTTGAATTTGAAATTTTTGTGTTTGTCAGAAGAGCGGCTGTGCTATTTTTTTCCACCAGGAAAACCACTGCTTTCTGTAAGAACTGTAAATGTTCAGCTTCCCTCCAAAACTATACATCATATCAGTAAATTTAGAGATGCAGTAAACAAAATACGTAAGAACAAAAACATCAGTAACACAAACAAAAGGTCTTTTAAGGAGAAATCAATACAGACATTACATTGCCATATGAAACCAGACGTACGTCCAACATGGTCATGCCCTGTCACGTTTAACATTAGTCTTCAATAAGCAGCTGGAGAATCACAGATCCTACTGACTCAAAGAATTGAATAAGCTCTTGCTTTCAGGCTCAAAAAGCCTGTGTTCAGTAGAAAGACCTACAATCAAAGAGGAGATAATCACTCACAGCATGAACGCTTGGTTACGAGGGTGGACTGAAATATGTAGTTTAGGTAACACCTCAGAAGTAGCAAAGGTTGGAAGACAGAGAAACAACTGTGTGGAAGAACATTACAGGAAAAAGGGAGGATGCTTCATCTGGCACAGAACTCACTACAGTCACATAGGTGGGGATTTCTGCACAAGGAAATTGCCTACCCTTGTTTTTTTACACACACTGTACTCAGGTTAATGAAAAAAGAAACTTCTAAAGGCTATTTGACTGATACCATCAGTGTTTCCACTTAACAGAAATAGCCCTGCAAGCCCTAAATGTTGGTCAACTCGTAACAAAGGGAACTCTTCTCTTTTTTAAAAAGAAATAATTATATAGAAATAAAAAGCAAGATCGTTCATCATTCCTGCTATAACCTTATAAAACCTCTGTGGGTCAGTTCATACAGTAAAAAAGAACATAGCTTTTTAATACTTTTAATTTTTTTTCACTCTTTATTATTCCCCACTATTGAAAAGTTACCTTGATACCAGAACACTCAAAGAGAACATTATGTCTTTTCATTTCTGCCCCCCAAGTAAAAGCACTTGAAATTCATTTCTAGCTAAGTTTTACAAAAGAAAATAGTTATTTAATAATTATCTACAAGACAGATTTTTGGACTGCTGGTAAATTTCAACTAGCTCTATATAATAAAGTCATTGTTAATTAATTAGCAATAAATATACCCTGTATTTTTTTAAGCAAGTACAAGTGAAATGTGAATAAGGTGACTCATGAATGTTTGTTATAATATTTCATACCATGGGAAATGAGCTGGAAGATTAATGCTGGGACAGACAATATTCTGAGTTCCTGCCACCCACTTTGATTAAATGTGTCTTCAGAAGCAGTAAGGAGATACCAACCCTAATGCAGATACTTCCTTAAGCTTAGCTGCATGAAGCAAGTCTTCGAGGTCTGATGTCTCTCTGCAATGGAAGGAACTGTATGATTAAAAAAAAAAAACAAAAAAAACAAAGACCACCTGCATTTCTGCTTGTTTCCATTTCGTTTTCTGGGCTCCATGACACCAGTGGATCAACAAATGCACTGAACAGCCATGCAGAGGCTGAAGCAGGGCAGGGATTCAGCCAGGGCATTTGTTCACGGGGCTGCACATTCCTCAGGGTAGAACCCCACATGTGCCCCCCTCCTGCTCACATGGCTCTAGATGTGCCAGCAACACACAGCCTGCCAAGGTAGCCCACCAGAGGCATTTCAGAGGCTACAGAGGTAGTATTCCCTCCTAACACTTCCTTATGTCTTTAGCCTTGGTTCTTTGATTCCAGAGGTGACTCATGCCTTACCCATGAAGAGAAGGAAGCATCATCGTTTCAGGCTTGTTTGACAATTTCTTTGCAGCTCACGGAAATGAATAGCTCCATAAGGCACCAGTCTCAGCTGGAGTTATTCCAGCAGCTAGATAGTTCATGCAAAACTAGGAGGAGCATTTCTACAGTTCTCCCAACGCTGCAAGCAAAGCACTGGGAAATACTCACCCTGTTTTTCACTGCTCTTATATTTTGCCTCGTATGAAAGGGAGGAAAAAATATGAATCTTATCCTCTTGTACTAGAAGGGGGTAACAGCTCATAGAGCAGACATTCAAATTCTGCTAAATTACATAGAACATGAAGCAGATTATTCTTCAGAGACAAACACCACATGAAGGGGATTTTCCAATTCAATTATTAGATATTTCAGCCCCTTTGAAACAGTGGGTGTTGCTCAGCACAGCAAGAAAGCTTAAGTAGCACATCGAAAGACACCACCTCCAAAGCCCTTCAGACATGCAAAACACCAATCTTGGAAGACTGCTTAAAGAAGCTAATTTGATGATGATAAAATTAACTCTTATTGTTCAAATAGACTTACAACATTTCAGACTGAGTGAACTGTCAGCAAAGCTTACTCGAGGGCAGCAAATGGTAACACTGCACTTGAATGTATATATACAGAAAGTGGAGCTTTGCCAGTCATAGGGAGCGGCTGTACTGTTATCTGTTGAGGAGTCACTAATCTCTGTGTTTCATTTGGAGGATTTCCATTGTAAAGCCTGCCTAAACTTGGATTATCATTGCTGTTAGACTGTCAGATAGCAAACAACAGGGAAGTGAACTTCTGATCAGCATATATTACATTTTTATCTCTGTGTAATATTAATGAACAAGTAACTGCAGAGCTACTGTCATGCAAAATCCTGTGGCAGCATGATCCTGAAGACTAGAAGGGCCTAGTTGCTTTCTGTTGGACTCTCCTGATATTGGTGTCCAAGTGTCAAGGGAGCTAAACACAATGAGGTTGACAGGTCTCAATTTTCCTTGCCCAGTACCATGGTACTTTCTTATCACACTCCTGCTGAGTTTGTCAATGTCCTGACTGCCCTTGCTTTGAAATAACCTCTCTGGTCCCAAGAAGAGAGAAAGGAACCAACTGTAGGTGAAGATTTTCTAGCTCATTTTTGATGGCTTTGGGAGGACATCATTCTACTATCTCGATCATTTAAAAAAAATATTAAATAAGAAAAAGAAGAGTCACCCAGTATGAAATTTGGGGGTTCTACCTGCTGATTGACATCTGCCAGACATCACATGAGATTAAATCAATTTTACTCTTTATCCACTGCTAACTTCCCCCAGCCCTGAGTACTAGCAGTGAGAGGACAGAGGTGTGGAGAGGAAAAGAGCAGGTTTTCTCATAAAGCAACTCTCAGTCTAAGCATGCTCAGAAAATAAGAATCTGTTGTACTG
Organism: Rhynochetos jubatus; assembly: GCA_027574665.1. Lineage (NCBI taxonomy): Eukaryota > Metazoa > Chordata > Aves > Eurypygiformes > Rhynochetidae > Rhynochetos > Rhynochetos jubatus. The sequence goes on along the minus strand of CM050655.1, from coordinate 30,378,394 downwards.
AATAGCATATCCTAACCTCTTTGAAAAATTCAGGCATACAGCTATTGAAAGATCCATCTAAGTTCTGAATGTGTAATCCCTGCAGCCCAAGTACTCCTAAACACTTCTTTGATTAGCTGAAAATGCAATTATTTTTCTAATAATCCTTTGCAGACAGCTTGTAAGAATATCAATGACCTTTTTTTTTTCTCCCTCCTCTTCCTATTTTAAAAGCAGTTTCTTTCAGAGGAGAAGATGATCTACTGGAGAACTAAGTGCTTCACTTGCATTTAAACCGTGTAAAAGACAGATTGGCTGTATTTTAGACACTTACATCAAAGTAATTACAGCACAATATAAAGTATTGGATTCATTAAGAGGCTCTAAACCAATTTTTATATACTATTAAAGAAAAGAAGAAAAGAATGGGAATCTACAAATTAAACCTTATGACTTGCCCTTTTTGTCAAGTAAACTCCTCCCAGTTTTTGTATAAGGAAAAGAGACCCCTGATAAAGGGCAACATGATATCCATGATGGAAGAATAGATAAAACGTTGGACTGGGACTCAGGAGGTTTACATGCAGTGTCCATCTTGCCAGAGGTTTGTGCCTGTGGGTGAGGCAGTTACTCAACTTATTCAAGCAACTAATCCTGTATTCAACATGACAAAAGTAGGTTTTTCTTTCTGCCAGGTTCCTTCAAATTGCAGCCTGTTTGAGGAGGTCAGGGTCTCATTCCAAGCATTTATTCAGTGCTTACAGTAGTAGGACATTGGCTTTTCTTAGCTACCAAGATGACAGGATTCTGCTATTTGAAGATACAAATAACAGTATGAGAAAAGGTAGTTCAAAGGGTTCAAAATAGCCATAGCATAAAGCGGACAAAGTCAGTAAAAAAGATGATTATCAGAGAAAACATTCAAGTAATGCAATCTCTAACCAAGAGCACTGTGTTTGCGAAGAATTTTTCAAGTGTTCAAATGTGACACCATATTTTAAATTAGATTGAGTAACATGGCTGGGAATAGTATGGAAGCAACTACAGTGGTGGGGTTGATGTTTGCTAATGTCTGAATGACTATGTCTGTCTGAGACGGTTACAAGAACCACAGGGTTACTCTGGAAATTCAGGCACAGTTTATCTCTGAAATTAAAAACAGTTTCCTGGGAACAAAGCTGATGCAAGGTTGGACTAGATGATCTTACAGGTCTTTTCCAACCTTAGTGATTCTGTGAAGGGAAGTGCATTCTCTCTTCCCTTACTTATAAACTTCATCATATGGATTGGCAATTGGGAAAGAAAAAGAAACTTCCTGGAACCAGCATGCGTTGAATGGTTTATTTTGTCTACTTTACACATTAATTTCCCCAGTGTTTCCTGATTCTTATTTGGTTAACACATTAGGGCATCTAATTCTTATTTGCTACACAAATCGCTCATTTGCAATCAAATTTCCATCAGTATTTGCTATCTTATTATCATGGTTAACATTACTTTGCACTTCGGTATTAACTAGAGAGACATTCTAGAAAGCAACTCAGTGTTATAAATTGAGAATACTATGGCTGTGTTTTTCTAACAAAGAAAATTGCTGTAATGTCACTTGGTCATTCCAGTTATCGAATCCCAGCATCCCAAAGGTTTATCAAGCAATCACCTCAGGCATGCAGTTTCACTGCTTGAATTTCTGCAAAGCTAATTAAACCTCAGTAGGACAAATCTGGAACTACATCAACTGGATTAAAAGTCATCTTCACCTCCAACTCAAAGACACATCTATCCTACAGAGACTGGTGTGGCTCTATCTGGAGTTCACCCATGCTTCTGGGATGAAAGCAGAACAACAGCCCCTGGAGGTGTTTAGCTCTGGTCCTGCCTATGACTGTCTAACTTGATTTGTCAGACAGTCAACAAAAGTGAAAATCCTCAGTGATGCAGAAAGGTGAAGAAGGCAAAGATTGGGCCACAAGAGAGACAGACGTTCAGGAACTTGTAACTGTGACCAAAAGCGAGATGCAAGATCCACAAGAAAGCTTTTATGGCATATCAGGATTCCCACCTGTCTCAGCAGACACACATTCTGAGACCTCAGAGAGTGGTGGAGGCCTCAGTACCACCCAACTCTACACACTACCTTGCCCTGCCTCACAAGCACAGCTAACAGGACCCTCACAATCCAGAACTATGCATCCTAATATGGGCTCATTGTGATCCTGTGAAACCCTTTTTTTCCATTTCATCTCTTCATGACAGACTACCTGGTGCCAGCTGCTGCACAATTCGGTGTGTATATGTGCTGCAGCACCACAAGAATGTGTGTCCTTTTCAGAGGTCATCCTTTACATGAATAGGACTCAATGTAATTCGTATCAGCACAATCCTTCTCCAAGGCCTGAAGATACAAGTTCACAGGTATCTCAGGTATCAGTAACTCAGCTGACACCATTAAGACTTTTCGATCTCATCTCTGAGAACAATCCTGGGAGAAACAGAATTTCTACTCCTGGCTTATGAAAGAAGTCTAAGAGAGCAAAGCTGTCTCTTATTAACAGAACAACCTGAAATAATTCCTGAAGCAATACTATAGCTGTACTCTACTGTCTTCTCCCCACCCCCACACTGTAATGCAGCTTCACTTTTCCCCATACTCACAGAATCTCAGCTTGTGACTTTCCATACATTTGAATATTCCCAGATAATCATACTATATTTATGGTTAGACTTACTACTGCTTTGACATCTGAGTAACTTATTCCTTCTTATGCTACTTATGCAATGCATGAAGCTTTCACCTTCCTTCCCATTCACTGCAAATGCCCAGTTGTAGACTAAGGAGAATATATTGCAGCAGGAGAAATACAGTGGAGAACGGGTTAGAATGAAAAGCTTAGTTATAAGAGGAGACAGCAAAGCTATTGAACCACAGATGAGTTTGTGTAACCTATCTTTTCAAAAGTCTCTGACAAAAATTAGTTTGAGATCTCTGTGTATACAGAGTTCCTAATTCTGGATTTACTAGGAATATGGGCTGGCAGACTTAAAGCCATCTAAAGAACCAATGTTCCTGATAGCCAAATGACAAGGAAGCTAACAACCTACCTCATCAAACTTGGCTTTTAATTTTATCCCCCAGGCTTATCTTGGATAATTCAAAATTATACAGATAGGATTCTGAACCAAAGAAAGGCATTTCTGAGTCCTGAAAGAATGGCTGTTGGAAACGAGAAAAGATTTGAGGCAGGTGTGATTCTACATACATTGAATTGAATTTTTCCTGCAGCTAGTAAACCCACAGCCAGGAGCTACAGAAAATATGGCAGTCAGTGGAAAGATTTACAGTAAATTATCTGTATTTTGGATTAGGGACTTCTAGATACTTAATAGTAATTGTGAAAGTCTTATCTCTTAGTAAAATGCACATTAATCTTGCTCTTTCCCATTTTAGGAAGGATCATTCCCCAGTTATTATTCAACTCGGTGTTCCAGCAATTTTTCAAAGCTATTTTCTCTTCTACCCTCATTTTCTGCTGACATCAGAAGAGAGGTTGCCTGTCAGCTGAGTGTTGCTTTTTGCTAGTTTTCTCTGGCATTAGGACAGTTCCTATAACCTGGGGCTGCTGAGTGCTTTTGGAGCCTGCCACATTACCAGCCGTTCCCAGTGTCTGAAGTGGTTGGAAGGGGACAAAACAATCCAGAATCAGACTCTGAGCTTCTCCAGGGATAACCTGGCTTTCCTCCATGCCAACCAACCCCGAAAGGCTCCCCAGGTGCTCACAGCTGCGTCTGCAGGAGCTCTCTCTACCACTCACCCTCAAAGCCTGTGGGTAGATGGAAGAATGAGAGCCACAGTGGAGCTGGAGGCAGCTGGAGAAGGGCCCTCCTTCTCTTGACTATTAATTTGTTTTCCTTCTCTGCTCAAAAAGTGGGCTTTGCGCATGCTGATATCCCTATATACTTACTAATTAGTGTCCCATTCACCTTGAACTACAGAGCTCACAGCTGCCAGCTGCAGCTTGTGATATCTCAAGTATGTGTTTGATGAACTCTGGAGACATTTTCATCTGTTAAATATAGAAAAACTGAACAGCTTCCCAGGACAGACAGTGCAGCACAGAATCATATGCTTGTCAAGGCCATGTCTGCACTCCTGACTTCAAACTAATAGAGCTGCAAAGTTAGTAAAACTGCAATACTAGCTGGCTCAGTCCCAGGCTAATTTCTGACAAATATCCATGTGACAAATTAGCTGCTACATTGGGCATTAACTACTACTTTCACTGGTTTGATGACCGAGAGTGTACCGTAAACACTGTGCCAAAAGTCTGCCAGTTAGACTTCGGCATAGTTAACGTCTTTGTTTCCACATATATGATGCTTCTACTGTAAATGCTTCAGATGACAGCAGATTTCTTCAGCATTAAGAGGAGTTAAAGAACAAGCTCAATACTTTCAAGGAAATTACCACTGGCCCTTTAGACCAGGTTTTTGAAGATCAAGCTGCATATGCATTTTCTAGGTGTTTATTCACTATTTAACCACTATATGTTTATTAACATGCAATTACACAGTTGCCACTGAGGAACTGGTAGAGCCACCCTGTATTATGACTTTCTAGAAAAAAGGAATTGGAAGGCATAAGCAAATTCCGTGCTAATGTACTACAGAAAATATAAGATTAAATGCATACTTCACAATTACAAGTAGCCGTAAATGGACAGCATATTTAGGCAAAGCACTGCTTTGAATTCAGCTGCTTCACAGAAAAAAAAGTATCTATTATTGGAAAGATTTGGATGAGAATAATTAGATAACCTGATTGTTAACCTTAATGCATAACCACGTTTACAAGGTAACAGGGAAAGGAACAATATTTTTGATATTTTACTTCTGTATCCTCCTTAGTATCTAGCTATTGCTTTGGCTTTGCTTTAGAGCTTCTAGCTTCATAAAAACTGGCCAGCCTCTCTCTGAAATAAGAGCACTTTTCCCCATGAAAAGGGATTGGGATTCTTTTGCATACCATCCATTCAGAAATATTACTATGTTCTAACTCATTCATGTTATGAAGTAATTTTGGAGGTGTAAAAGTGTGGGGGAAGGTTTTCTTCAAGAAAATATTAGCTTTTTAGATTATATTAATATATAAAAAAATAAAACTAGAGGTTATGACATGAAGTGTAATTAACTGAATTAGAAGAGATAGCACAAGCGTGGGGAAAAAAAAAAAGATATGTTTCCACAGTAATTTCCACTCCCCCCATCCAGGGGTAGTTAGAGGCAGAAGTGCCCACTAAAAGATTTTGCTAAATTATTAAAAGTGAAAAAAGTGCAGAATCAAAGTAATATGGATTAATGGAGAAATCAGAATCAATATTTTATTACAGTTGCTAATGAAATATTTACCAGGATAATTTTCTTACACACTCTAGAGTAATTATAAAGATACAACCCTTACATTAACACCTACGTTGACGTGCCTCTTCTTATATTTGTGTTTGTATGAATGTCAACTAATTAAATTCAGCTGCGATGAGAAGATTCTCCTCTATGGCTTATGTTTGAGCCTTTTGTTTCCATGGTACCTTATTCCCACTTTTGGCTAGTCTTAAGAGAGCATTCTGATGGGATTGATCCAATGTCCCTTAAATGAATACATAGCACAGACACTGGAAATTATGAAAATCAATGCAAAGACTTTCATTAATGTAACAGTATTTTGGCCTGAACTCATCACTCTTTAATGACAACTATAAAGTATTTCAGTCAGTAACAGATTCTTAAATACAACATTGACCATTGTAGCATACGAACAAGAGAAAAAAAATTGTAAAAGCTGCTGAAAATAATATGTTAGAAAACACCATATTAGAAGCAATATGTTGAGAGTTGCAAGTGAACACCTGGGCCCAACAGTTAGCGAGGTAGCACTCATCTGTACTGACAGTGACCAACGAGGTGAAGGGGGGAAGGTAAGACTAGCTGATGCAACACATCTAGCGTTTCTGTCCTGCTCAGTTAGTTTAAGATGCAAAAATTACACACAAATCTTTTTATCGCGCTGTGCTCGCACATGTATTTTGTGCGGGTCACATATTTTAAACAGTTACAAAAATATTTTAGACATATTAGCTAAACAAAAACAATTCAAGAGCATGCGTGTTCTTCTGCTTGTATAAATGGTTCCCATGAGTGAAATAAAACTAGGCTCAGAGGGAGTAAAAATACCCACAACTAATCAATAGGAGACATCTCCACACATGATTTAGGATGTTTTCTTTCTATAGAAGAAACATCAAATACTTTGATTCAAATACCAGAGGATCTTCCAAAGTTTGTGGAACTGTTTGTCACTAAGATAAAACTACAAATTTGCCTTCTTTTCAGGTGCATAAAGTTTGAGTTCTTGCTTCTACAACACCACTGTCTTTCAACCTTCACTACCTGGGAACACGTTTGCACATTTGGAAGGGGGACTTTCCATGCTGCCAGTAAATATTTTCTTTGAAAAACTGTTCTTCTGGTTTTGCAAACATGCAGGCTGCAAGTGTGATCTCTGCATGGTTTTGCAGTTTGTTTTACCCAAGAACGTCAAAAGCAGAGCTTGGATTAAAGTGGGCAGGAAGCATTATTTCACACATCATCCCTATCCCTGTTCCTTTTCCCTGCTAATTGCTCACTAGTGCTGTTGTAAGTCTTCTCCACAGCTTATACAAAATTCAGAAGGACTAAAAAAAACCCCCAAAAACTACCTTCATGCCTCAGTTTCACATTGCTCTTCTCATCAGTTTTCTTGTCATTCCCCTCCTGTTCTCTCATCTTCAGATCAATAAACACACCAATGTTGTATACCAAATCAACAACAATACACTACATTTAGCCTTCATAACGTAAATATTATTTTTACCATAGAATAATATCTCTCTCAAAGACACACAACCCACCCAGATGACACACACCCTGAAAACATTGTTCAATCCCCAAAACAGTCATTGTGAACGTAACTATGGCTCTTCTCTGATGTAAGTTACACCCTGAAATATGCCGCAAGTAGAAGAGAAATTTAAGGAACATTAATTAAGAAGCAGGTAGAAATGAAAGTGAAGCAGACTTGATTTTCCTACTCTTGACTAGAAATACTAAAACATCTACCACAGAAAAACCTAGTGCAAAATGCACTTGTCAGAATTTATATTGCTGTAAATCTTTACCAAACTAATGAATCTTGGGTACACTCCCAAGACAGGGCCAACATCCTTTGAAAAGAATTGCTCATATAGTCAACTATAGGAGCAGAAATTTTTATTTTAAGATCCCCAGACTCCCCTCCCAGGAGGCAGCAATAAAAGAAGAGACGCACACACCTGTCCAGATGTGATCCCTCCTCAGAAAGGCACCTTCAGCATTGCCTAGCGATGGGTCTTCTCCATACACCAGCACTAAAGGCAGTAGAAGCTGCAGCCACAGGTTTATTCAGACTGGCAAGTTTTTAAGGCTTACTTGTAAAAGGCTGAGGCTGTCCGAGTTATGAAACGCTACACACAAGCTTCCCACCATGGACAGGTAGAGAGGTGACAGGTTTGCCTATCATCAAACCTAGGGCCACACACAAAACTGTCATCTGCAGAAACAGCAGAATTGGAGTTTTTTGGTCACCCTCAAGATTACCCTTGTAACGAGATCTTAAGCAATAGCAGAAACCTGCTTTAAGGGTAGCAATGAGTCTGTTATAACCACAGGAGGTGTGGCTTTGCTAAGGAGCACCAAGCACCACCTGTGATAAAACCACACCTGGGAGCAACAAGGCATCAACCCAGGTTTTTTGAAACTTTTTTATTTTAAAACCGTTTTCATAACAGTGGTCTTCAATTTATATGTATCACCATTTTAAATATAAAGGTCTGCATTTTAATTAAAAGTGTGAAAATAAAGTCAAGATTTAATGACAAAGCTTTTGAAGTATGAGAACACGAGGTGATTAAATCAAATCTTAAGCCTGGGTTCAGGCCAGACATTTTTATTTTTTCAAAAAGCTAAAAGCAGAGAAGGCATTCATTTCCATTACTTCTACCATACATATATTTTTAATACAAATAAAAAAGGAATAAATAAAGTTTTGCAATTATCACTAAACTGTATAAAAGCCATTAGTAGCTGCCTGTGTTTAGCTGCATTGGAAAATGAAGAGACAGTTCTGTGTATTAAGACATACTCACCTAAGCTCTACTTGAGTTCAATTTTCCTGTGGCTTCACTTCTTTTTCCACTAGGTGGCACTCTGGAAATATTTCTAAATTCTGGATTCCTTTCCATTGCCTTTTAAAAAGCCAACAAATTAGCGATTTCCCTCAAACCTTCTATTGTTTACAGCCTACTGAAAAAGGCAAGTGAATTACACAGAGCAGTACAGAAAATTAGCATTGTTAAATGTGTCACATATATCACTAATAAAGTTTCATTATTTATACTGTCAACTTGAAAAGCACTTATTTCCTAATCAATCAACTCACAACTAAATAAACAGTCATACAGGCATACAACATGAAAGCACAGTACTAAATCAGATCTTCCTGAGATTAAGTGTATGCTGGTTGATCTTAGGAGGAGAGGAATAACTAATAAGAATGCTCCCCAATTTACTCTTTTTCATCCCACCTCTTCAAATACCTACTTCTATTGAAGAAAAAACACATATATGTATTTTAGGATAGATGTGCTTTTCTGCTTATTTGTTGGTTTTTTGTTTGTTTGTTTGTTTTTAAATAAATGCCACACTTAATCCCAAAGGTGATCCTGAAACACAAGTTAGGACAGTCACGTTACATTAATTAACAAAAGCTGGACATGCATTAAAAATGAACCCATCCCTATTTGGGAATTGGGGATGCAGAAGAGAAAAAGAGATTTAAACAGTCACTTGAAGGGCTTTGTACCATCTAAATCCAGCTGCAGTCTCACAGACATCCCTTTTGATGTTCACTAAAGCTGGAGATGAGTTCTAGTAAACAGATGTCCTTGTCAGGGAAAATAAACAAACAAAAAAAACATTGAATTTGGTACTACCTGGTAGTTGGAAGTGAACTGCAACCAGTTCTCCTTTGCTTGCTGGGCTGCTGTAGAAATCAGCTGATGTGGCACTAGATCCAGGAGTGGAGGCATAGAAGGGAAAGTAACACATCTCCTTGGCTATGAAAGACCTGGGTATCGGGACATTTGGTATGTGCCAAGCTGCTGATCCTTCTACTCAGTCAAAAGCCAACCTGTCCTATGTGGTTTCATTTGAATTTTGTATGAAACACGTCGTGACAAGAAGAAAGAGAAGGAAAGTGCCATGTCCTCTTATCCTCATGGCTTTCCCTACAGACCCCAGAATATTTTGCAGGTATTTCTTAAATGTTCAGGTTATGTGTTTGCCTCTGGAAGAGGCAAACCACAGCCACAGCTGCCAACTAGGATCTGTTCTGCTCTTCCTGCTCATTTGTGACAATTCTAGGTGACTATCAGAGAGTCTGTAAACCAAAGACTTATCACAGATGTCTGTAAGCAGCAGCAGGGGTTGGCTGGAAGACACAGACGGGTTTCTGTGCTCACAAAAGGAAGATGCCCTGCAGAAGCAGCCAGTCTCTGTTACTGAGATTTAGGTGTCCTCTCTAAATTTACCTTCTGACACACTGAGCCACAGAAACCGTCCCTGGAGGGGAAGCAATCCTGGATCACTGACCTGGCTTCTCACCCAGAACACAGGGTCAACATTTCCCAGTCAGTTAGGTCAAACTTAGCTCAAAATTGAAGTACATCTTGCAGGCAGAAAGTGCAGGGTAAGTCTTGTTGATCCAAGTACATTCAAAAGCGCATGATACAGATCTCACGATCTCCTGAAGACAGTAGTTAAGGATAATGAAACTTATGAGGCTCTTCTCAAGAAAGCAGATGAGCTGGCTGGTTCAGAGTCCTGGATGGAGTCATTGGCAACATGAGGGGTCACACACGTCACTCCACATTGTTATGATAGAAAATTCTCATATAGATGGCACCGACAGCTTAGTATGGTTTCCTGTGTTCCTAAAAGAAACACAGGCCCTAATCCCCAGTGTAAGTATTGCAGTCCCTGGGGTGTTTTTCATTACCCATATTGCTATCAGCCAACACACTGTTCCAGGGCATTACCTTGGCTGCTTAGAAAAAGTCAGCTTGGGATAGATTTGCTGGTGAAGAGCTCTTTCCTGCCTTTACTTGTTCTTAGCGACGAACTTGGGTCTACAAAGATTGACTTTTCCCTCTTCAGAAAGGCTCTGCAGCTTGGACTGAGCCTGCAAAAGAGCATAACCTTAATTGCGAGCTACTAGGATGGTGAAAGTCACTTGACTCTCAACCCAAGCTCTATGCTTGGCCATGTGCAAACACAGTCCCCAGTGCCCTCATTATCAGAGACAGATTTCATCAAGCAAGAGAAGCTATGGTCACTTGAGTCAGAGAGAGGCAGAGCATTTGGCTCTTTGTCTTTACAGCAGTATGGCTAAATCAATAACCTGTGGAATGAGAGATTTAGGGTGGATGAAGGGTGCATTATCTTATATACGTGTATTGGAAAGTGCTGGCAACACACTGCAGTTTTGAAAAAATAAATGAATTTACTAGGTAGAAGAGAGAGACTGCTGATAAAACAGAAAAAAATACTATACTCAGGAGGTGATTTTAGTTCGAGTGCTAATATTTTATACAACAGAATATTGAATTTAGGGAGAGGCTTATTCATTCATTTGGCTTTTTAACTTTCCAAAGTGCTTTTATTGACTGATTTTGTTTGTGGCAGCTAATATTACTGTCACTGTAACAATATTTTTTCCTTATTTAGCTCTCCTGATGCAGTTTGCCATCTCAAGTCATTTACCTTTGCTTTTTTTTTTTTTAAATAAAGCTGCTTTTCAAAAACTCAGAGATGATTCACATGGTTTGAGCCTCCATTTGCTCAGACAGACCAGAACTGCTTTAACTACAGGAACTGTTGCATTATCTGAGACCCAAGGTCCATTTGCTGTGAGTTTAACTGCAGCAACATTCATTGACAAGACATCTGCAGAATGCAAATAGATGTACCCTCTTCCTTACATGTCAAACTTCCCTCCAAAACTTACACTATTATTTGTCTTGGCGACAACATTCATTTGCTAGGAGAAAACATATACATGAGCAGAATTTCTTCAATTTGATATCTGACCTGAGTATAACATGTCCAGGCATTCTCAATCACCTAATCATGTAGATACCAACTCCATAGTGGCTGTGGAATAGAAGTTATTCCAGCAACACCACCTTTCTCCCATTTAAAACCCATTTCATTCAGCATTAGATTTTCTCCAGAGCTGCAGGCAGCTTTCTGAGCCAGAGCCCTGCCATTCCAGCAGACTACAGAGGAGCAAATACATTTTGAACTTGAACTATATTTGCTGAGGGCAAGGCTGCAAGCCTCTGCTAAAACAGCCATCAGCTCTGAGCTCTAGCTTTTGGGTGAGAGGTGAGGAGGAATGGCTTCTGCAGAACTCAGCTGAATTCACTGTAAGGAAAAAAAAAAAAATTGCTCCCAGATCTATGAAAAAACCCAGCTTTTCTGTCTCTAGAGGAGCAGAGTTCATGCTTTTCAGCCCTCCTTGCAAAAGCCAAGCGGACCACCACCATACCTAGGGAACTCCAGGTGAGATTCAGCTCATGGGCATGAATGTTTATTTCACTGAATCTACAGTGACTTATGACCTTCCAGTGAAGTCAAGTGTTGTACTTTGACTTTCAGTGAGAACAGAGAAGCAATCCACTTGATAACCTCCTTTACCAACTCGATCACAAGGCCTCAAACAGACTGCAGAGGTCCTTGGGGCTTCAAAAGTGGCAGCTACACCCTAGTTATTCAGTGTGACTCAGTTCTTGGAAAGAAACTGCATCCCAGGTGGCTAAACAGGAGAAAGAGAGCAGCAAAAATCAACAAGAGAGAAGGATGACTGCAGTGCTTTGCCACCTTAACAGTGCATTGGTTTGGTGAGTTGACCCTGGCTGGAGGTCAGATGCCCAACAAAACCACTCAATCACTCCCTTCCTTAGCTGGGCAGGGGAGAGAAAACATAATGAAAGGCTTGTGGGTCAAGATAAGGACAGGAAGAGATTATTCAACAACTACCATCACGGGTAAAACAGACTTGACATGAGGAGTTCAGTTTATTACCAATCAAATCAGAGTAGGTTAATGAGAAATAAAACCAAATCTTAAAAACATCTTCCCTACACTCCTCCCTTTTTCCCAGGCTCAGCTTTGCTCCTGATTTCTCTACCACCTCTCCATCACCAGTGCAGGGGGACAGGGAATGGGAGTTGTGATCAATTCATTACACATTGTCTCTGTCACTCCTTCCTCCTCAGGGGAGGATCCTCATACTCTGCCCCTGCTCCAGTGTGGGTCCCCCCACAGGGTGCAGACCTTCAGGAGCAGACCGCTCCAGCCTGGGTCCCCCCGGGGTCACAAGTCCTGCCAGCAAACCTGCTCCAGCCTGAGTTCCTCTCTCTATGAGGTCGTAGCTCCTGCCAGGAGCCTACTCCAGTATGGGCCGTCCATGGGGTCACAGCTTCCTTTGGGCATCCCCCTGCTCCAGCGTGTGGTGTTCCCTGGGCTGCAGGCAGGTCTCTGCTCCACTCTGAACCTCCATGGCTGCAGGGAGGTCTCTGTTCCACTCTGAACCTCTATGGCTGCAGGGCTCAGCCAGTCTCATGATGGTCTGCACCACGGACCACAGGGGAACTCTGCTCCGGTGCCTGGAGCACCTTCTGCCCCTCCTTCTCCACACACCTGGGGGTCTGAAGAGTTTTTTTCTCTCGTACATTCTCACTCCTCTCTATAATTGCAGTTGCTGTTGTGCAGAAACTTTTTCCCCTTCTTAACCATATTATCCCAAAGGCACTACCACCATCACTGATGGGCTTTCCTTGGCCAACAGCAGGTCCTTCTTGGAGCCAGCTGGCATTGGCTCTGTCGGACATGGGAGAAGCTTCTAGCAGCTTTCCACAGAAGCCACCCCTGTAACCCCCCCACTACCAAAACCTTGCCATGCAAACCGAATATAATCAGTTTGATGGGGCAAACAATAAGCAGTGTTTGCATGTCAAAATAGAGGGTCCTAAGCCACCATATCCATGGTGTAAAGTTTCTGAGCACTGGAGTGGCATTCTCCACTGTCCACCCACACATACAGAGACCAAGTCCCAGCTGATCTAAATGTACTTTCCTAACTTGTAAGCATGCATTGATACCCTGGTGCTACACAGGGTAATTGCTTTTAATTATTCACTTGCCTCCCATCAGCATCAGTCCATGCAGACTTAGGATCCATGACAATGGAGACCCTTTATTCTTGATGATCAAGAACACTGATATGCCTCCCATGAACTCCTCCCTTCTGCATCTATCTCGATGGCAGCCCAAGGATATCTGAGCATTTTCTATCATTCTTAAATTCTTTCAAGAGATGGTCCAACTCTCCCTACTTGTGAGGCTTAGAAAACTTATAGGGGTTTTTTTGTTTTGTTTTGTTTAAGGTGAAAATATCTTGCACTCTGCATATTGCTTCCCCTATGCTTTCAGAAACAGCCTTCCCACTGCTTCAAGCTATACCAGCTTTAGCTCTAGTATCAGTAAATATATTCATGGAGAGGTCTTTGCGATATTCATCATTCCCTCTCCTCCAATCCCATCTGTCATCTGCAAGGGAAATGGTTTAGCTTATTGCATATTCCCTAAGTGGCCAGATGTGGCATGGCCACAATTTCATATAAATGTTTGGAGAATGGGAATGGACAGGGCAGTCTCTGATTCACTACCAAGCAGCCCATGATGGCTTTAGCAGCGCTGTTTGCCCAGGAGGAAAGACTCTCTTTTCCAAGCCGACTCACATGCAGTGAAACAAGCCAGTCCTGATTGTCTGGACAACTGAAAAGCCACCCTGATGCTGGTGGTGTCCCTCTTTGTTCCGGGCAGATTGTTCCAGAGATTTTGGTGTGCTAAACATTTGGGAATTCGTACGAAGGGAAGAGTCGATGATAATTTTTGTAGGGTGTAACAGATAGAGACTAGTTGCTTTAGGATGGTAGCCTGGGAACCTGTTAACAGTATGAATGATCTGCCTAAGCGAGCTGGGGTTGGCTGCTAATTCAGTGAGGTAGTAGAACTAATGACAGCTGCTGATGCAGTCTGATTTTTTTTTAAGTATTGTTTTTCCTGGTGATCTACGTTTGCATTTACTAGTTAAAATTAACAGCCACCTTAGCAGAACATTTTAACCAAATTCATGATTCTGCACTGAGTTTCTCAACTCTGAGCACCAAAAGGATCAAAAGAACAGAGAGAATTCCAAGTGAAGCTGACATCAAAGAACTAGGGACGAGCTTCCACTGAAATCACAACATTTCCAACATTCTGTGTGTTTAATCCAAGGTCTATCGTGTCTAAGCACTGCAAACCCAGCTGCAAAGTTTGAGCCTGGGATTTGAGCTGTCCCACATCTCTTCTGTGTGTATCTATATAACTTTGGTTTGGAACCATCTAAAACAGAAAGGGAAAATAGAAAAGTTTCTGTTAGGCAGCTAAATGCCTTATTAGGTGCTGAGATGAAAGAAAAAGGTTTCTGATTAGAGGGGTTACCAACTAAAAATCACAATATCTTAACATAGTTTCTGCATTACCCAAAAATTTTCTAGTCTTACTATTCATCCTGTTTGTGTAAGTTGCTACAAGTTAGAGTATAAGACAGAAACTTCCATTACTGCTTAGATAACAAAAAAGTCAGCTTTCCTCCTGACAAAATGTTTTAGAAGCAAATCTGACTATTTTTAAAGCACCATTTAAAACAATGTAACAACACCTTATTTTTACAACTTGCAAAATGTTCTTTTCATGCTATATAAAATAACCTCTCAGTGTAAAATGCTTAGACGATTATACACATTCATATTTTTGTGCACGTGCACATAAAGTTAGCACAAAAATCCAATATCCCCATTTTATCAAAATAAAACCTTCTCAAGTTTTCATGGGGGAAAGTTTGATTTCACAGAACACTTTCTCCTACAATCTCTATTCACTCTAGATCAAAACAATATTTTAAAAGCACAAGTCTTCCCTTGTATCAGGAAATCCATCCCTCACTTTCCAGTAGCAAGAGCTGTATTTGGTAGGGAAACCCATTATCTTGGAATCAGGACCTTCACTTGCCTCACTGAGGTGCTGACAAGAGTAACAGAGTTGGAGTCTCTTGACTTTCCTTTCTTGCTGTAAATAATAAGAGTAGCCCAATTCACTTCTTAAGAATCTAATAATTCCGGAGAGGTGGCAGCAATTTACTTACCTAATCTGATAACTGACATCACAACCATCCCTGAAAAACAGCAACAAGCGTTTGAATTAATTATTTCACAAAACAAGGATTGTCAGCACAGCTTCAGAGCCTTCAAGGCAACACCTACATTTAAATTAATACAGGAGGAGAAGCAATGCCTGAGCTAATAATCCAAGACAGCTCTTATCTGCTAGTGCATCGACAATGGGTAATTGCAGGTGCATTGGCAGTGGACAGCCACACACAAGACCCTGCGATGCAGAAAGAGTCCTGCTGGCTTGTGGATTCCCAAACTGTTATTAGCCAAGGATCAGAGCCACGAGGAGGTCCAGAGAAAACACAAACAAACATAATGCTAATAAGGAAGTGGGTTAGCACGCTACAGCAGTACCTAAAAGGTATCTATCTGTGGAAGTCAGACAAAACAGGCAGCCTAATGTTTTAGCATTTCAATGAGAAAAAGGAATAATGAGGAACATATATTTCCACAAAGAATTTACATTCCAGTGATACAGTTCATAGATTAACAAAAATCTGAGGAGACAGAAGATTGTTGTTTGCTTTGATGTTAGCACTACCCAGCAAATTTGAAGATCCAGAGATACCTATGTGTCCCGCTCCTACTGATATCAATGGGCTCGTGTCTTTAAACAAGAAAGTTAGATATCGAATTCTCTCTGTAGATCTGAGCCTCGTGCTCTCCCACAGTAGATGCTGTGTGGAAAGAAGATTGAATCCATCTGACTTTAGGAACTTAACTGAGCAGGTTAATCAAAGCTGCCTTTAGTCCCTGGGGATAGAGGCACCTTCAGCAGCCAGGGAGTTCAGCAAACAACTCAGGCTTGCACTCTGAATATGTTTCTGGAGGTACCTCTCAATCTGTGGAGGAAAAACGCATTTGCAACTGGTGACCAAATCTGGGGTGTCTGAATTCCTCCTCCTTCAAAGAGATTTTGTTGTTGTTGTTGTTGTTGTTGTCTTTCATATGAAAACATAGAGGGCATGTCTAGTCACTGACATAAGGTTGCAGGAATCCTGCATTTTTTTTCTCTCCTCCATTGAATATCTATTTAGAGAGTAAGAATATTTGTAGTAGAACTGGTCTGGAATAATCGAAAGTGTAAGGTATGTGGCACAGTGGCGTAGTGGGAAGTAAAACCTGATGCTGCTACAAAGCTATGAGAAAACACACTAGTGTGTTTCTACTGAGCTGTATTCCTTTTCAAAATACACTTCCCATCCTGGAGCCAAGAGAAACCCTTCCAGACAAAAGTTCTAAAAAAAATTCAGATTCATTAACAGCTTAAATCAATCAACATTTTCTTAATGTACTTTCTTCTGAAAACATCCTGCACAGCTACAGGAACTCCAAGCCCCACTAACACAGTATACAGCATTGCATTTAGTGTGGATCAGTTACCCATTTATAGTCCATTTAACTACAAAATCAGTCCTTGGGCTTTGCATTTGCATTCAGTAAATGTTTTTGTTTATTATCTGTCAACACACAAGGGACACCAGTAGCATTTACAAACAGTAACCATTAATCTGTTAGGGAAATATGACAATTGATATTTTTATTCCAGTAATTCATGAACTCTATTATGTATATCCCTAAGCAGAGAAGGAGAAATTTCATTTGAATGGAATCCCAGAGAAAAACAGATACATATGGAAAATAGGTTTGTTCCTGTATCAAGAGCCTGTTCTTTGGAGACGGTGCAAAGGAAAATAGACAGTGATATAAATATCCCATTAACTTTTTAAATGGATGAACCAGACAGCAAACCTCTTGGAGCGAAGCTATTGTTTAGGTACTTATAAAATATTTGTCTCTTGTTTTGTACTACTAAATATAGTAACTGGTCAAATAGTCATTGCATTGCAATGAAATGAACGTCTTCTTTATTTTTACTTTAAATTGCTTCATACCAAGAATAATTTGGAGATGGCACATTGCACATACTTTACTCTTATTAGAGAAGGAGTAAACATGAAACTCCCTAATCAAATACACCCAACAGTAGACAGTCAGACTCTCAGGACTCTTGCTGTCCTGGCTGGGGACAGACACCTTGTTTGGCTGCCTGAGAGGACAGACATCTCCCAGAAGAAAAATATTAAGCATATTACCTGGGCACACGGTGGGCTAGGAGGAGAATGCGTGAAACAAATGAACTATGTGAACCTTCACCATTGTAACAGTTTTAAAACAAAGTAATTTTAAATGTTAGGAACAATCTTGAAGGGCTCAGACTATGGCTACCTCAGTGCACCACACTGATTCTCAAAAATACAGTACAAATATTTCCTCTGTTCTGGCTGTAACACCACCTTGCCAGACAAACTTACACTTAGTTCATTTCACTGTCAGTGAAAATTGAGAATCTCCATTTCCATTCCCACTTAGCCACTGACTCAACCAGAAGCAGTCAAGTGGCCTGAGCTTTCCAGTGTTCTGTATTGATTTTTAAGGACCTTCCTTCCAGGCCCTACCTAGACAGGCAAACCAAGTCATTGCTGAAGCATTCTTTCCACACACTGCCTCCCCCCACCCACCCCCAATGTGTGCTTTTGCCAAGAATGGTATGAGTACGGGATTGTATTTTTACCTCAAAAGAATGCTGTGAATTCATTGCATCTCCAGAGAAAGATGCCGTGGCACACTCTGCCTGTTGGTGGCCATTCATCCCAGATGGATCATACTCACAAATTCATTTCCTTGCTCACCTTATTGTACAGTAGCCCACACCTGGAGACACCCGTTTCTATAGCATGCACAACACACACTGCATATCCCCAGCATCTGGTAGAGTTACACATCTTTTCAGGGCCAACTCCATGACTTGGATAGAGGTGAGTCAAAACTAATTTAAAAAAACCAAATACATTTAGTAGAACTGCTCCTGTATCCGTT
The DNA here is from genome assembly GCA_027574665.1 of Rhynochetos jubatus. NCBI lineage: Eukaryota > Metazoa > Chordata > Aves > Eurypygiformes > Rhynochetidae > Rhynochetos > Rhynochetos jubatus. The sequence goes on along the minus strand of CM050655.1, from coordinate 30,360,125 downwards.
GGGGTCCAGGTGAAGAGCTAACAAAAAAAAAAAAAAAAAAAAAAAAAAAAAAAAAAAAAAAAAAGAGCTATTAATAGCTCAAAATGGCATATTTCTCTCATTGGTGTCATTGGGTGTAATAACATCAACCATCAGGAGGAAAAAAAAAAAAGGAAATTTGTCATTAAAAACATTGGTTAGGGCTTAATGCAACAATTATTCCTCGGAATTTGCTTTGATTGCAGGGACAAGTTCATTCAGCACTGCCTCAGGCTTTCATCTGTTAAAGGTCACTGACTGCCCATAATGACCAGGGTGGGGAAATGAGTTCGCCTGTTGGAAAACACTATTAATAGCAGCAGTGCTTGGAAACAGTGTTCATGGCAGGACAGAGGTATTACACTAGAGACAGGGGAAGAGTAGATGCAAAAGCTGAAGTGTACATGCTTGCTTATTCTTAAAATTGGCCTCTGCTCAGATCCCAGAAGCTCTCATCTTGCATATCCTAGAAAAAGTGGACTAAAGAGCACACTGAGAGAAATTTGTATACCACGTGAATTTAAGAAGGATCCAGGAATGGGAAAAGGCTTGCCTTGGATAAAGCTGAACCTTGAGCTTTTATCCACAGGAAAACCAGTTGCTGGTTTTATGGCTCAAGACTACATATTAGATGAGCCCCTGCAGGGGGAAATGCGGGGACCAGGTTGTCTTCTCTGAACAGCACCAGGGTGCTCAGGTGGGTGCCTCCATCTTGAAAAAGGACCCAAAAATTGTGTACCGAGTGCCATGTGTGTATGCCTATTACCAATGTTTTCATTATGGCCATTTCATTTTGCCTTTGGAATATTTTACTTTACTTATGCACTGAGATAATTAATTTTACACAAGATAATTATGAACTGATACAAATTACTCCTCATAAATATGAATGATGTTCTGTTTTCTGAACTGGAAACACTGAGAGATACAAATGCATTCAACAGACATGATTCTTTTAAATTCAGAAGCCTTTCACTTTGTGCCTATTGCTTGTTCTTGGTGAAATCTAAATGGCACATGACATTTACTTGTCACAGCTTTGGTTCTGAGAGTGGTTTACCCAGTGAAAGAGCCTTGTGGTGTTTTTGTATTCCTAAGCCTTGTTTCAGCTGAGTGACAAGAAGGACTCTTCCCCCTGTGGTGAATTTGCCCAACCATAGCTATGCAATGTCTAAAAGGAAGCATATATCATAATATAGGCAAACCCTTACAAGCAAATTGTCCATGAACAAGGCGATACTATGTCTTGTTTTCATCTATGGAGCAGATGGGCCTTTGGTCCTATACACCATAGGAAAGTAGATATTGCCATCTTCCGGAAACTTGGCAGTGATCTGATGTGGCAGTGATTCTTGAAACCTCAAGAATTGAGTCACATGGTTTCTGGTTTTGTTTTTTTTTTTTCTTCTCCCATTTTTTCTCAAAATGGCAGCAGGATAATCTCCAGGCTAAATGTCCAGAAATAACTGTCTTCTGAGCTTTGTAGAGGTGGTCTCCAAATACCTTCAGCTCCACTAAGTACCACAGAAATTGCAAAGGGCCCAACAAATATAAAATTGATAAAGCTGACCAATCTAACTTGGAAATCAACTGGGAAATTTGATGAGAGCAAGAAACAGCACAGAAAAGCAAAGACACAGAAGCAGGATGACTTTTCTTTAGCTAGAAAAAACCTAGATCAGTTTCAAACACACCTTCAGCTTTAAGGGATCTGCTCACAGGGTTTCGTACCTTTGCATTTTTTCCACTTTCTGTGTCAGATGAAAAGTCTACTTTTGATAATAATTGATCCTTTTATTTTCACTGGCACACTTTTGAAACAGATGGTTGCCCCAACCTTTTGTTCCTAAGCACCAGCTTGAAGATTTGAAATAACCAGTGATAGAAATTAATTGAATAATTAAATATAACCTAGTTCTGCCTTTCCCCTCTCTCCTCTATCAAAGCTGACTTCTAACAGGGGTCCAAAAGCTCATTTCCACTCTTGCCTTCAGTCCTCAACATCCTTCTACAGAATTATTTTACATCTCTCTACCTCTCCTTCCAGAATTTGAGCAGGTGACATTTTTTAGTCACAGTTGCCTACTGTTAGAAAATCAGGTTTTCGAGGAAAGAATATTTCAGCAGGAGCGGCTAGTTTTTATGGGGAATTTCACTATTTAAACAGAAACCACTCACAATCACCTCCATGTACTTGAAAAATGAGATTTCTCTACCTTTCCCTGAAAATGAGCAACATACTTCTCCTTGGGTATAGAACTGCAATGAATCATGGGATTTATGGTTCAATTCTATAGATCTCTGTCCTGCTTTATAGGCTAGCTTCTAAAGCCAGGCCACCTTCTACAAATCCTTCTTTTCACCTAAACAGAGATAAAGACATTAAAAATATAGACATCTACAAAGAAAGTAAAGGAAATAAAATCTTTAAAAGGGCTCAATATACATTAAAAAACCCCCAAAAAACCCAAAACAAACAAACACAACCACCCTCTAGCGTGAGGCTTTATCTTAAATAAACAGAAACATAAAATGTATGGATGAGTTGTTAATCCTTCTCAACATCATCTATCCAGCATCTTAATTATGGCATAAGGTTGCATTATACAGGGGCATACCGAATGACCCCAATTCTCCTCCATGCAGAATCTGCCATATTACATTACCTGGCTTCCTGTCGTATCACCTGCAAAAGGCCTTGACCTCCATTTGTGAAATCACCCCCAAGTTGAACATTAGCTGATTGAGCAGCTGAAAGGATTTGTTATTTCTCACTATAATGGTGCAGTTCACTGCGCCGCGCTACTCACCGCTGCTGGGATCAGACCCCAGTGGTAAACAAAGCTGCTGAAGTCAGTGGGAGTTCTCCTATGGCCTTCTAAAGCACGATCCACTACAGCTGGTTTCAACGCATATAGAATTTGATACAGAGAAATGGAGAAAGAGTGCTTCTTGTAGTAAGCAGGTCTACAGACTTCTGAATATTGTGCTTACCTCTAAAAGCACCAGCTTGGAAAACAGACACTTAGCAAAGACAGTTAAATTCCTGTCATTTATTTATTCTGAGAATAGCTAATCATATTGATCAAAATATTATTAGGTCTGGTGGTTGATTTACCTGATTAAAGCTCCTCCGTTCATATCTGTGTATTTTCAGAAAGGTTGCAAGACTCACTTTCAAACAGAACAAGGATAAAGGCTGAATTCTGTAATGGCTGTGTCACTGCTACAGCATAGCACAGTAACCCTAAAAAAAGATAAAATAGTAATGCGAACTGAAAGAGATAGAAGCTACAATGTTCCATGTATCTATTGGCTTTTTTATTATAAGTGTTTTTAATTTTTTCCAAATAAGCTTAAGAATTATATTTATGGAACAGATTTGCATGATTCCAAGCACACAGATATTGTAGGCATGTTTCAGAAAGTGCTCTAAAAACCAGACAACAGATTTGCAAACAATACAGAAAGACTAAAGCAAAAAGTCCAAAATAAAACATGGGCAGTGAAAAAGGTTAAACCTGTTAGAATGAACATGTTTGTATTGCAGTCTGGAGTTTCAAGGCACAAAAAAAATTCAAGAAGTTTCACATAAAATTATATTTTCCTTTTAAACTGTTGGATTTTACATACACACATGCATTTGGGTTATACATATGCAAATCCTTTTACTTCAACATTTCAGCTGTTTTCTCTACAGGATTCTAATTTACAGATGTGAAAACTTTGGTTAAGTATAATATTTCAGCACTTTCTTAGTATTTGGAAAAAAACCTAAATCCATCAAAAGTCTGCATGCTTCTGAATTTTGAGGACTGCTGAAGTTGTTAGAGAAACCAAGGTACAACATTGTCCCTACGCCCTGTATGAAAACAGAGGTGGTTACTTGATAATCTGTAAACCTGATCTAAATCTACTCAGTCCCTGAATATACCATTCTCCTTTATCCAAATCAGACCACAGTGAATTTTTTTCACCACTGGTAATCAGCCTAACACTCATATTTCCCCAGTAATTATTTATTTATTTTTACAAATTGCATGTTCCCTCCTTACACATTCAAAATCTCTTCAGAGCTGATCCCATTTGAAGTGCTGCAGCAATGAAGGCTCTGGAGAAGTAAAGAATCACAGCGCAAAGTTGAGAATTACAGTAATTCTTTGCCAACCCTTGGCATTTAAACTTCATCACATCTCCAAAAGCTCATTAGAATAGAAATTGGACTTGATTGGTCGAGTGGGCAGTCAGACAGAGTCAACATGCATGGGGGAAAGTGAAGAATTTTTTAACTGATCATCAAGCAGCACCAGAGACTGGATTTATAAACCAGGGACTTACTGCATAAGACACAGAGGAGGTGGACGCTGTTGAAGAAGAGCAGCAATTATCTAAATTAATGAAATCAGGATGCCGCACCTGCTCCATATGACTGACTCACTCTTCTGGCTCCATACCCAGCCTCAAAAGGTGGATTTAGCAATTGGTGGATTTAACATGGGATAAGCATGGTAAATTATGTGCATCTAACAAGCTCCTTGGAAGTGTTGTGAGAAGTACAGCATGGGTGAGAGATCGTGGCAGTTAATTACTTCCCCGCTTTGGAATAGTCTCACAACCCTGGAGAGAGTCCTTGAATTTCAACAAAAGCCTTTTATACAGGGAGGGAAGTTCTACAAGAGATAGTTAACAGACCCGGATGGTCAGAGCCACTTCTACCTTTGAAAGCTCAGACAGTGTTTGCAAGGCTCATGGTAGGAATCTTCATTCTACCAGTTGGTAAAATGGTTCAGATGTTTCTTAAAAAACAAAGTCCTAATGTCTGTAACAGGCCCTCTTTGATAGAGGATGGGTAATATGCAGGGTCATCAAGAGTTTTGATGGCAAGACATACAAGCATGAAGCCACGTTAAGACTAGTGGCAAGGAGAGAGCTGCTCCAGTAACATTACTGGTTCCATTCACATAAAGATACTGCCCAGTGTCACAGATCGTTTGTGACAAGAACGATATTCTCATTGTTTGTTAGAAGAATATAACTCCTAAACTTGAAGCTGAGTAGTGACAGGAAGGGTAAAACACAAAGTAGCAGGCATTGAGACCAGAATATCCATCCTGACATTTCCGTTTGACTTCAGAAATGGATTTTTATGTTTGTCTGAAACTTACAGTGTGCTTACGAGCTTCATGAGTCTGTTGCAAATCATTTGCAAGAACCTTCAAACCACTAAAGCTCATGGAGGCATATCACTCCACATAAACTGGACCTAATTTTCTATTTTAGCCCTCTGATGTCTTATTTGGCAGGACAAAACAGGAAAATTCTGTCTGTAACAAAGGCCACAGAATTACACTGAGAAAGAAATATTGACCTTAAAAGAACAATATTTCTTTCTACTCTCAGTGCTTCAGAAAGTTACTAATCTTCTGAAAATCAAATTGGTTTGAGAATAAGAGACATTTAGCAAAGATGGAGACAAATACAAGTACATGGAAACATATTGACAGCAAAGAAGGATGGTTATTAACATTATGGTAACGCCCAACCAAACCTGGGCCCTTTACCAATACATAAAAAAGATGGTTCTGCCAGCCAGTTAGGGCTTAGAAATAACTGTGTAGAAGAAGAGGGGTAGGGCAAAAAACAATGTGAGATCTTTAAAAAGAAAAAAAAGAAAACCAGTTGAGAGCAGATTTCCAGACCGAAGTCTAACTTTTTCTTTCTCAGTTGGCTTGAGATGATGCAAATGACTGAAACACAAAGTAGTCCAGCGTTCTTGGTGAACTGGAATTTTCTTGCAAGAGAAATTAACAAAAATTTCTTTTGTGTTCAGACTATAAGGGAAAGGGATGTTTCAGATTCCCTGATGTTTTACATGTTGACTGTCACTATGACACTTGCATTTATCAGGTTAGCCCATACTCTAAATGTACCATCTCTTTCACATAATCAGCATCTGGTAGTGGGGGAGAGGCAGAAATTATCCCTCTAATGGTTAGCAATCATTCAGTTGCCAGACTAAGTTTGCTAATGTATAGTGCCTAACCTTCTTTTTTGTCCCCTACCATCATTGTCCTTCAGTTCATACAGTTCTTCTTCCTCCCTCATGCTTAATCCTCTCTGATGCATTTATTTAGAATAATCCTATCTCCTCTCAGCCTTCAATTTACAAGCTAAGCCAGCTAAGCTCTCTTCATCTTCTCCTGAAAAACACGCACTCCATTCTTTGGTAGTCTCTCTTTTCCCCTCTTCTCATTTCAGATTCTTGAACTTAAATGACAAAATTATTAAGTAGATTCATGTAGGCTTGGACAACAGCTAATTACCTTACACGTGCTGGTAACCCCTCCCCAGTACACCGCTGGAGCTGCATTTGTCTTTTTTGCACAGCAGCAGGTTTAAGTTCATCCAGAGACTTCTTCCCTTCAAAACTGAGGTCTTTCTCCTCTGCTTCCAGGGATGTGTTTTCCACATACAGTAACAACTCCTGCATTAGTCTGTAACAAATGATTTCACATTATTGAGATTAAACTGCTGGTGGCCCACGGTCTCATCTGAAATGCAGAGCAAATCTTGACTCATTTCATTAGCTAAAATGAAGTGACCTCGGATTTCTGGCCATGTAACAGATTCATCTTTAAACAGCCTCCTGGATGAGCTATCTATAGTTACTCTGGAGGCCATTAAAAAGTAGTGTTTATAACATATTGTGTTGCACATAATGTTCTACAAAGAGAGGGTGCTTTTGCCATGACATATGGTGTACAATGTAAATGAACTCTGGTGTAACAAATTAAAAAGCTTTTACAGCAACCTCTAAATACTATTTATGGCTCCCAAGTGCTACCTAGGCTGGCCACCACTCAAATAATTACAGTCTCTACACCAAGTGCCAGAGTGCATTTTGTTGACTAACTGCTTCTACAGCAAGCTATGCAATCTATTTCCGTGAGATATACTGTCTGCAAACCACCATCCATTTTGACAGCAAAATTGCAAAAGCACAATGTGTTACCAGGTGTCATTCAAAGAATGGAGGCTGTAATGAAGTGGCCATTCTAAAAATCTCTCTGATGATCTTTCCTTAACACTTGCAGTTCTTGTTACAGCCAAAGACACTCATCGTGACGTAAGGCCTCTCCAAAGCTTGCTGAAGTCTCACAGGCACAGGAGCACTCCATCCTGTCTATGCAACCTGGAAAATTTGGTGAGTAGGGCTGGCTGAAATACAGCAACTGAAAATGTTTCCAGGGAATGAAGGGGTCCAGTTCTGTGGGGAGGGAGAGTCTGCCAGAAAACATTCTATTTCCTGAAACATGGCTTTGTGTTTAAGAGAAAATTCTATTCATTTGCATTAAAAAAAAAAAAAAAAAAATTAAAAATTCCAGAAACAAAACCAACCAAACAGACCCACCACACATCTTCAACAACTTCCACTTCTGTTTCCGGGAGCTCACAAAAAAAAAAAAAAAGATCTTAAAATGGCCTGTTTTAATAATTTAAAGAGATTTATGAGTTAAATCACTGTTCTGGGGTTTTTTTTTCAAATTAATGCAATAGGGTAGGGTACCTACTAAAACCTCCTTCTTGTTTGTCCCACCTGAGTACAGGAAGAGGTAAGGTGAGCAATGGGTATTCCACAGTACAGGAAGTGTTCTACTTATCACAAGAAAATTGCATCTTCTTTTTCTGGCCTATGTATATTTAAATACAGTTATACTAATAATGCTGTATATCTCCATGCTGATTCCAAATTGCAACAGACGTAGTCCCTTTATTTGAGATCGTGTCTTGTGTTGAGGAATACATCCTGCAGTGATGGCTGCATTGCTTTATTACTGGACTATCCCCCTGAAGCTTCATGTAAGCCAGGCTTAAACCTACACTACAGCCTTTCACAGGCAAAGGTTTAGTGTCACATGAGCCATACTGGTATGTGACAAAATTGCTGACATTATGACTTTACTTTATTAGGTACTGACAATACATTCATCAATCATGGATATTATATTTAAACTGGAAAGCACTTGCCCTACTGTCTGGCTTAGAACAGAGTAACAGCATACCTACGTTGCATGCAAGAGTATGTTTGTAGTCTTTTGGTGTGCAGAAGTTTTGAAAGCCGCCGTTTTCTGGTAAAGACCAGCGAAAGGATGCATGCAGAATTTAAAGCAAGGAATATGAATGGCAAAGAACAAGGGTTCTGGACATTTTCTGCAGGTATTTATTAACCATTTTATGACTTTGTGAAAAAGATGGGTTTACAAACATCTGCACACAGGACAGAGTGTTCTGCAATAACTTAGAAAACGTTCTTCCCTCAGATATACACATCCCTTTCTTCCAGATATTGCAATCCCAGAAATCCTTTTTTAAAAAACAATTTAAAAAATCTGATATTATACTATCAGAAAAATAATGTTTTATAAATAATAAAGTAGGCAGCAGATTTCTGAACCTCATTTCCAGAACTCTAGATCAAAAGAAATTTTTAAAAAGGCAATCATTTTACCCCGTTATTTGTGACTAGCAGGTTTCTGTCAAAGTCAATTGATGCTCCAGGCCAACACTGCAGTGTACTTGGGGCCGTGTCTATCACTTAGAACAAAGTACTGTTTACAAAGGAGAAAGGTTCCCACAAATCACAGTCCAGACACACTAGATTTTGTATGTGTCTAGACATATAGGACCATCCCCCTGCCAATGTTAATAAACCTTCACACATTCCAGTAAACACTTGGTAGCTCTATCTCTCAGTCAATCATTTTTAGCTCCTAATGAGAATGCTTTCAACTGTTGGTATTTGACTGCTAACACCAATTCCCTTAACTCAATGTCTTTTTGGCAAGTAAAAAGCTTCAGTTTGACTGTTACGTGTGGTGGAAATCTCCATTTTCCATTATCAGTGACTGCATATATATGTATTTGAAGTACAAAAGGATTTAAAAAGCTTAAGAAGAAAATTTTCTTGGTAGCTGACTTGAACAGACAAAAAAGTTGTTAACTCTAGCAAGCAGAGATTGAGTTGGAAATAGGGTAATTAGAAAGAATGTAAAATTTCTTAGAACACAGGTTTAACAGAATTAGGTTTACATTACTTCAGACTTTAACAACACACTTGCATTTGCAAAGCAACAACAAAAAAGAGAATATTTTAACACCAGGCCTTAATTCCTTTGATATGTTGCTAATGACAAGTCAACATGTCTCAAAATATCAGTGGTCTTCTATCTGAGAAATTACAATTGTACATTCAGATTCGTACTTTCATAAAATAGTATTTGCACAATATTATATACCTCCTCTCTTTAAAAATGAGGCAGTTATTCTTTTAGATATAATTAGATAATGACCTAATATTCAAATAACGTCCCAATTGCTTATTTAGATTTAAATACACTGATTTTTAATCTGATTAAGCAACTATGAACAATTTCCAGTTATTTTGACCAGTCTATTAGCCATCTAATTTGAATCCTGAGGGTAGTAGATAAAAAATAACAACTAGAGCTATTTTCACTCCATAGCTGGGATACAGCAGCAGATTACCAATTACACTCAGAAGACAAATTACCACTAAATTTCATCTTCTTTAAATAAATACCAATTTAAGTCAAATAGGTGTGAAAATCACTGCATGCTGAGAAGTAGTTGTATTACCAGCTTTAATGGAAAGTTAACAGGGGGCTAAAAGATCTGTGAGCAGCTGAGGACAGTCTCTGCTTTCAGTGGATTAGGGCACAGCTGTACAGGTATGCTGAAATGAGCAGAAGATATCTGGAGCAGGAGTCTGAAAGCTGCTGCAGTGTTACTGAGAGCAGGACTTTATTTAACATTCACATCCATTTCTGTCAGAGCTGTCTGACAGACTTTCCAAAGTTCCTAAAAATTAAGGGCATAACAATAAAATGATAATGCATTAAAACTACATTTTCTCAGTATCCAAAAAAATCGGTTTATACACAGAGTAACAGTTGCCTGTTTAATTGCAGGACTATTTATATTGTGAATTGTATCTCATTACATAGGTTAACTGCACAATTGCTTTGGATTTAACTTTATGATTTAAATGCAATTATGTAATAGACTCAGTTATAGGAAACATAATCACTGTATGTGCTGAGAAGCTGGATTAACATTGCAATGTAAATGAAAGAACCTTTACTGCTCCTGATATTAACACTGAGCAAACACTTAAACTGCTGACAAATTTTACTCGGTCCTTTGGTCATTATCTGAATGGTTTGTGGATTTTATTTCTTTCCAGTATGGAAAATGGAGATTTCATGTCAGAAAAGTTGTAAATTGCCAGGTAGTAGGAAGGCATTAGGCACCAGGCTCATCACGTAAATCCAGCATGTGAAATAAAACCAGCCTGCCTTGATACCATTCCTGCTCTCCACCTTGCAGGTCATACCTGCAAGGTATGCTGGTTCATACCTTTTTCTTCACAAAACCCATGGTTCCTTGTGTAGTTCTCCAATCCTAGCAATTTAAGTCTGGTAAGATTTGGTGCTTGCTGACCTCTGCGTGGACTAGAAATTGCTGGCAGTCCATGCTGGCAGTCCATGCTGGCATCCCGGTTCAACATCACCTCCAAGGTGGTCACTTCCCCAAAACACCTTCCTGCTCCAACCCACAACACTCATGAAGACACAGACTGAAGATCACTGGGGTGAATGACAACATCCCTGTGGGATACCCCCTCTGGAATACTGGTTCCTACCCCAGTAAGACTTGTTCTCCAGCATAACAGACCATTAAACCTCAATTACTGGTTATTGAAGTGAACACCACTGGGCTGTGAATAGTAGTAGCTAAAATAACACATATAATCAATCACCTGTTCCCCAGTAAGGGATTAATTAAATTAATATCTCCCACTTGTTTCATGACTGCCCATTGACTTTGACAAAATAAAACTGGTTGCAGCAGGCTCACTTCAGCTCCCATGTCACATAGTCTGGTTGCTTTGATTAAATCAGCTATCTTATTCATTTATCATGAAAATAAAGATGAGATCCCCATGGCTGAAATTGCTAGGTTCAAATACAAGTAAACATCAGCCATACCTAGCCCACTGGTAAGAAAAGAAAAAGTAAACAGCATCAGAACAGCAGTTTGTCAGGATTTATTTGTAGTTAAATGGAACACATATAATAAATGTGAATCGTGACAAAAAGGTATTATGTGAGAACAAATAAAGTATCATTAGTGTTGAAAAATGTTTTACAGTTGTCTTTTCTTGCTGGCTACTGTGAGCTGATTTATAATTGTATGCATTTCAGCAACCACATACCTTGGTCATTCTAATCTCAAGAGTCCTGGACAGTAAACCATACAGGTTTTGTGAAAAATAAATTTTGCATTGTTCAGACTTGATAGGGGGAGGGGTAGGCTGATGTGTCATACCTAGGAAAAAATAGGAACAGTCAAAATTTGAAACCACCTTAACATATGTTCCGGGAAAACAATGGTTGCAGCAAATATTTGCAATTCAAATCTCAGCAATTTTCTCTTCTTATGAAAAGTCCTTCCAACACTTTTCGAAGGATTAGTTATATATTAAAAGAGAGATATTCTCTACTGGAGTAAACTGTCTTTCAAATATTTCCTGACTCAAGCATAAATCCATTTACCTTTCACAGGCTGTTTTGTAGTTCTTTTTGTGGTGCTCATTAATTAATAAACAAGATCTACAGCATTTAAGACAGCCTGTTTTTCACTCAGCCTTATCTTCTTTTGTTTACTGCACTGAGACTTCACCGACTTACCAAGAATGGGTCTGTGTAAAATGGTACAAAAAGAATTCTAAAAAAATAGTAATCAGGAAAGCCAAGACGTTTAGTAGAAGTTCATAAAAACTCTAGGTAGCTCAAATTATGACAGATTAGAGAGGTCAGTTTGTTCTTATCCCACACTGAACCAAGTTTTCTTTCAAACTCTCATTCATATATTTCCATGAGGGGAAATCATGTCCAAACCACCCGCTTTCTTACTGAAAAGTACAAAAGTTTTCTGCAGTTGAAAATCTCTCAATGGCAGAAGTGAGCACCGAGCACTTGGCCTCAAATCTTGTAGACAAAAATATCTCAAAATCATGAACCCACAGGGTTACAAGCTTTGGCTCAAGCAGCACATTGCTGAAACTAGCTTTCATATTTCTGGTTGTTTTCAGCAACAACCTCTTAAGCTCAGGGTGTGGGGGTACTGGGTAAGAGGCTATGAAAACTCTCAAAAAAATACGTCCCTTTTGCTTTGATCTCACACACCTGTATAAACAAGCTATGTGGAAGTGATAGAAATTATTCCCAGCATTTTAAATGTTACAAAAAAACAACAACCCACAAACTATATGAACAAAGCATAGGAAACCTCCTTGCTTTTTAATTCTCATTTCTGTGGAATTTTATGCAGAATAAAATTAGCATCCCACTTCTCTTTCGTTAATGATGAAGCTGTTTTAACTCTTGTAAAAGAGACGATTTCTTCCTAGTTTGCATCTGGAGAAAGTAGCAGTTAGGGTCCTGAAGGCTTGTCCTGCTTCAAGATGGCAGCAGTTACTCCTGGAGAGAGAAATATATATTTTCCTTTTCAAAAGAAAAACTAAATAAAAAGGGCTACATTTGCAACTTAATCTTCCACAAAACTAATGTCTTTAAAAACATGCACATAAAAAATTCTCAGTTAAACCAGAGGAAATAAGTATTCCGAAGGCATAAAGACAGACAGACGGGCTGGGTCTCGCAGAGGCTTGCAGTACGACACAGAGCAGTCTCTACTGCACCGGCATTAAATCAGCAGGAAAATGTTCTCTCTTTTTGCAGCAAAAAAGGTTTGAAAGTTAACAACGGAAATTGAATATGAATGCAAGACTTAAGGGGAGAAATAGCATTTATGAGAATGACCCCTGGCTTATACATGTGTATGTAGCACACCTGCTGCTGACAGCTCACCGACTTACATTTATTTTTCAAATGCCGTCTTTTTCTGCCTACTTTTCCCCAGTGAGCTCAGAAAGAAAGAAAAGAACCTGGGAAGCATGTCTTTAGAAAACTCTCATTTTTGTAAGAGAGACCATAGCTGTCTTTCTGGATAGAGACATTCACGGCCAAATGAGGGCAACAGCCAACCAAGACAAAGGTGCAACCCAACAGCCACTCCTGGAAAACGCATTTTCACAAACAGTCTCACTTTGCACTCGTTGCTTGCAGGCACTTGCAAATTATCCTCGAGAAGAGGAAAGCGGCATGAAAGAATATTTCAAAAGGACGGGAGGAGGGGAAGGGGAATATGTGTATATAAAAAGTATTGCATGTAGTGTGATAGGTTCGGAACTGGGAGGGAACATCTACAACATTACAAGACAGAGGCGATGTATGCAGCTCTCCTTTTACCCATCAAGGAGTTGCTGGAGATGTAGAGGGAAAAGCAGGACAGCAAGGTACCTTATCTTTTGAACATGATGTTTGGCAGCTCTCTCTGAGGCAGGGACACCGGACTGCAAATGGATAATGCATATTCCCAATATGCAGAAGTTATTTTGAATAGTGGAGTGGGTAAGCAACGACTGAAAGATATCTAAACTGATACCACCTGAGCAGTCAGAAACAGAGCTGCAGTAGGATTTTAGTTTTACAGGTAACACTGGGGGCAGAGGTGGAGACTAACATCTTAGGAAGCAGCATTTTCACACAACTGACTCCTTTTGTATTGATTTATAAGGCATTTTTTGCTAAGCTTGAAAACCTCCTGAAAAAATTTCATCCCGAAAGATTAGACTATGGGGAAAAAAAACAATACAATCAACTTGCACAGGAACCAGGTGTTCAAGTAAAGACTGAATCACTGAGACATCATTTTCTGAGCAAAGCCAGACACAGGTATTTCCAGGGGAGGTAGGAAGCATTCAGTGGTATTGGCCTCTACTCATCACCTTCTGACCACTTTCAGCTGGCAGGAGGACTGTTTTCACTTTGGAGCAAGAGTTGAACAGGGATGCTGAGAGCCATGGTACACTGCTTCCCTGTATTTGCCCAGAACAAGAGGGAAGCAGCGGCAGGGCAAATGACTCCACCATTTATAGTATAGAGGAGGAGACAAGATTTTCCTACCCCTGCTACTCTCTCTTTCCTTGACAGAGTGGCAATGGGTTGCAGTTTGGTGCATTATCCCTGTGGTTTTTTTGACTTCCCATGTGGGTAATACTAAGGGGCTGATCAGGAGTTATCACATCTTTTCCAGATCAATTTGAAGATAACTTCAGGTAGACCTGCAAACTGTCCTGGAGCAATTTCTAATATCACACTTGTTGGCTCTTTCCATTACAAAGAACACAATCGTCAATATTTTGAAAGGATGGGACAAAAGAGTCTTTCCTGTGCTAGAGGGCAAAACTGGAGTAACATTCGCAAGGATCTATCCAACGTGTAACATAGATCATCTCGTTCTATGAGTTCTTCCCCCTAAATATGTACTCTAAAGAAAATATGAATACTTACACAGCATGTCTTTGTCTCCATGAATAACATTTCCAAAAAACAGGACACAGCTTACAGGCTAAATTACACCAGGTAGTCATGTTTCAGACCTAAAAGGTCTTGCCATAATCCTATGTATTGATTTAAGGCATGCTCACTGATATCACATTGTTAATTTTTTCCAGCTGTAAGCACTGTAGATCTGTAAAGGAATCAGAGAAATGTTAATCCAGTTTCTCACAGACTATCTTACATTTGGCAGAGCAGGACAGAAGTAGGTACTGCTTTATAAACATGTGTTCAAATCTTCATTACCTCAGCATGGAAAATTTTACTGTTAATTGGAAAAAAGATGTTGAAAAGGACCAGTTTGACTGCCAGGATTGGTTTTGTACCTTTCTAGTGGGTTCTCTACATGTCATTTTTGTTTCAGGCAAATAAGTGGAGTAGGTAAAGTGGGTGCACAGAGCTTTCCAGGTACCCCGCAGAGTAGGGAAAAGGTATGTAGTAGGAAAAACAGTTCCTCTTAACAGAACTCATAAAGAAAGTTGGAATGTGTTCTTTCATTATTTGCTGAATATGAAAAGGCTGCATTTAGTACATGTTGCCCCTCCCTGAGCAGAGCTGAGGACCTCCCCTGAGCAGATGACAACTTGGGTACTCTTGTAGCTTCTTCCTTCTCAGTCATCCAAGACAGAAAGTCCCGTTTTCAGCAATTTCAGAAACAGTGATCTGAGAGTACAGTGGTGAGGAATGACTTAGTTATTCAGATCTGTTGATGATACATGCAAAGCAAAGGTATCTGTCTTATTAAAAAACACCTTAAAGTTGAATGAAAAACAAGGAATTTATATTACTTTCATTGGGAATCTCCTGGTTATTGAATATGAGCATATATATTTTAATAATAATGGGAATTTTATGTACACTAAGGGGAAGAACAGGACAATAAATATTTTACCAATTCATTGTACTTTTTCTGGAATAAATATCATATAAATATCTCTCTATATATACACACTGCAGTTAATTTTATGTGACAAGACAAGCTACCTGTTGCTTTTTCCTTGACTAAAAATTGCAGTCTTGTGTTTAAAAAGACAGTAATTGGTTTGCTAACTAGAATATTAGCAAGGGTTGTTGATTTTTTTTTTTTCCTTTTACTTGCCTGGGTAACATCTTTCCTACTACATTCCATAGTTAAAACAGAGCTCTGATCACTACTGAACCTTTGGTAAGAATATGCCAGGTCCTTTATCAGCATGAACCCAGGAAATTCCAAAAAAGACAAAGCAGAATCCTCTCACCCGATAATCAGTGATATCAAAGTCAAACAAATTTCAAAAGTTTTCTACCTACTGTGAAATGACAGCAACAGTTCTGACGAAGGAAAAGCAGTCCTTGGCACACCACAAGAGTTTTCTAGCAGCCACAATCTGACTCAGAATCATAAAGAAAGGTCTATGGAGAATTGGTTGGAAGATCAAACAGTATTTTGAAAAAATTTCCCAGCACATTTATTTGCCTCCAAATCTCTTTTCTTCAGGAGACATCACCACAGTTTATTCTTAAAAAAGTGATTTGGATGCTAAAGAGTTCTGCAAACTGTCATTTTTTTATTATTTGACTTGGTGATGAACTGAGCTGAAATCCACCATGACTAAGGAGAATGCAAGCTTCTGCATCACCCCAGGGAAAGAGCAAGGAATGAATTGTCAAACTGACTCCCCATATACATTCAGACTTGTAATACTGAAATTATTACCTGGTCCTGAGACAGACCTCTACGCTCCTGCACACCTAGCCAGCTCCTGGGACTGGAGGAAGGGGTTACAGCTCTAGATCCTTCTCCACCTTTTTTCAAGGGGGAGGCAATTAGAATTTATCTTCTTGATATCCAAAATCACAGCTGAAGTGCAAAGAATAACCCTCCCTTATTCCATCACTCAGCAACAGATATGAGATGACATATCCTCTTCTTTTCATCTGTCTATGCCATCCATGCAATCCAAATAAAGTAAGAACCAGGGAGTGAAGTTTACTAGGAACAGATGAGAGTGGAACTATTGGCTACAAATTCATCTGTATGGGGTAAAATAGTGTGTTTGAAAGAGGCCTCCATATGGAAGAAAAACAAAGATCTTTTGCTAAAATAAGATGCATTTGCCCTGTTCATATGGTGTTCTTTTCTATAACCAAGATTAACTACTATACGGTGTTTTAGATGAATTTGTTTTACAGCTGAATCCTGCTCTAACTAACTCAGTGCTATTTACTCCTCAGCCACCACACAACATTGCTCCTGGGAGGATTTTCCACCTGCAAGGTCATTTCTGAGTGACATACTGAGTCATTTCTGGATGGACCACAACCTTTGGCCTATCTAGTTTCCAGCAATCACTTGGAAGAGCTTTTATGAAGTATTAACCGCTCAGTAGAAACTTGTTTAATTCCTGGACCTTAGGCAAGAAGTCCTGGTGTACAGAAACAATGTTAAAAAGAGCAACAGGCTTCACAAATCCACAGCAAGTTTGGCTTGTTATTTGATGAAAGGGACACGAAAGAAGCAGCAGTTCCTCAGAACAGGGTTTTTTTTCCCCAAAGACAGTAAGATGCTGTTTCATAAGGGCATCAGCTCTGCATGTCTCCACTACAGCTGGAGTCAAGCACTTGTGTACACCTAGAATTACTCTCCATCATACCCTAAAAGGATTGCCAGAGAGACAAGCAGCATATGCAAGTCAGCAAAGATAATATATGTAAAAGGCATGAAGGACAGCTCAAAGGCAAAATGGAGATCACTGCAAGGATCTGGAGCTTTAAATTGAATTTTACAGTCTCTAGTGAGTATCTTAAAAGCAAGGGAAACAGCAACAGGAGAGTGTCCCTGCTCTCAGCTCCATGGCAGGAACAGGAAGGTCACACTCAGCAGGATAAAAAGGCAGAAAAATCATCAAGAAATCTTTCCCACCAACAGAAGTGGATTTAGTGTACTCCAACCGTTTGTTTAGGGGGGGCGGGGGCGGAAGAGAGAAAGAAAGAAAAAAGAAGAAAAAGGTATTCTTTAGAAAAGAGAAGAACGTAATTCCTGGCATAGTTCCCCACATTGCTTTTTGCATCAGAGTACGTTGAGGAAGATATTTTTATTTGCTCTGCTCAACAAGGCAATAAAAACACATTCTCAGTGTTGGTCAAAAATTGTGGGAGGTGTAAAACATTTCTAAACTGTGTGCAATTCTCAGTCTTTGGAAAGCAAATTTTTTTTTTTTTTAATAAAAAGGTAGAGATTCCCTAGAAAATCTTCCCTTTTTGATCACCTTCCTTAATGCTTTTATTTTTAAGCAAGAAGTAGGGAAAAATGAGAGAAAAATATTTTGGAAAAGTGTTTCCACCCCAGCCAACCCCACCTCAGTCTGAAAAACATATCAGTATTTTACAAGGGAAAAACTTTGTTATTTTTCTTTAGCCAGTATTCTCCATCATATGCCATTTCATGTCTCCATGGGACAGCTACCACAGAAGTTGAAATTGATTTTGATCTGTGCAGTGAGCTTTTGAAGTCAGAATTAAAAATGTTTTTGCAATGAAGGCGATAAGTCACTGACATCTCAGAGGAAAAAATACACAGTGGATTTCAATAAGCATAGGAATGACCTTTGGTATAGGCTCCCAAATGTGTACAAATTTGAGATTATTACAAAGAAAAGCACAAGTAACAGCTGAAAATCAAACTGAGCCAATGACCCAACAAAAAGTACTTTTCCAAGTTCAATATGACTGGAAATAGTTGCTACAGGAAAATCCGAAGTGGCTTAATTTGACAGTTAGTTGTTAGAAAAAAAAATATATATTAAATCTATTTCAAGGTTCTAGACAGTTCAAGGGGACAATACTTTCCTTCAGAGCCACCCATTAGTAGAATAGATTCAGATGCCTTCTCTTCACCATGCAGAAAAACTGCAAACTGCGTGTAGGTGGTAGAAACTCCCATGGTTTTTATCTGTTGGGGATCTGAACAGAAAATTTTGTATTAGGCATGCTTGGGGGCAGCAGGGAATACAACAGAGATTTAGGAAAATAATACTGTATGAAAAAAGCAAGCAGAAGTTATTCATTACAAAGACTATCCTAATAAAATAAGAACATTTAGTTGCTATGCACTGGGGAAAAAACCCAACCAACAAACAACACGCGCCCCCCCCCCCCCCCCCCCCCCAATCATTACATTGCAAAATACTCTGTAACATCCTTCACTCTTTAGCATAAACTAGCACCAGCTCATATCTGTGAGCTTAGGGTGACCACAGATATCCCCACCAAGGACTGATGCACAGGGTCAGGAATACATCGTTGCTCTATAATGTGTTTAAACATTAGCAAAAACGGAGCATACCTGGGAAAATAGTTTTAAGTGCCACAGTGCCACAGCTTGTTGCAGTAAACCCTCTAATGAAAGGTGAAGCCGTGTCAAAATCCAGAGAGCTCCTGACCTCTCTGGGCCAGCCTCATACCTGTAGTGAGCCATCCCTGCTGTCAGCTAACGCAAGCACTTTTTTCCTTCCCACACCTCAACCGGCAGAACTCACGAAAGTTCTTCTGGTGTTCAGTCTTGTCCTGTCGTGCTGCCTGACATGAGGAGTTGAAACATGGCCACAGTCCTGTCACCTGAGATCACTCGCAGGAAGACACACCACCAAAGGCAGATAAAATGGTATTTCAGGCACGATCAGAACCATGCACTTGTCAGTAGGATGAAAATACTGCTGCAAATGGAATCCTGCTGTTATGTAAGTGCTGAAGCCTTTACATTCAAATCAAAAAGCACTAATCCTATAAACCATCTTTTGTTCCCAAAACTTGGTGGGGTTTTATGCTTAAAACCCAGTATGGAATTCACTGGATAACAAGTTGTGCATCTATACAGACTTGGTCAAGCCAAATTGAGGGAGTCCTCCTTACAAATTGTAGGTATATGCAACCTTAGTGTCTTTTTAAGAACGTATTCATGATTACTCTAAAAATCTGTCACCTCTGAAGACTGACCTAACTATCAGACAACATTTATATTGAAGCAGAGAGTACTATTTTTTTTTAAGAGACTGTAATTCATTTTTATTCTGTATCTAACTGTAATATCTGAAATATATCTATTTTCATTGAGTTCAGTCAGTAGTTTTGGTCCACTTCTAATCCAGACCCAATCTCCATCACTTATAATATAACAAGGATTCTTTTCTTCACCTTACTTAGCCAGTGGAGTGGAACTTATTTACATCAGTAGAAAACGTACTCATCTCTCTTCAGCTAAACCATGGAGCATTGTGATTCTTCCAGTAAATAGACACAGTCCATTTTGCTTCAATATTAAAGAAATGTTCTTTTCACTGGAAGAAGGTGCTGATAATTGGTCCAGTGTACTTCATTCAGGCATCCGTTAAGTTAATTACTGCTTAAGCTTACATTCCTGCATTTTTTCCCTCTACTTTGTGAGGGATGCTGGGAAAAAAAGGCTGCTAAATAGAACTTCTTGTTTGTTTGTTTTAACATAATGATGGTCATGACAAACTTTTTACTGTTTGATTATTTTCTGGTCAAACTATCCACAGAACTAGGATTGCTAAACTTTAAAGTTGCAGCAGTTTATAGCTGAATAAAAATTTTAATTGGCTGCTTGGTGTTTTAAAGCAACAGATTAATCTTTGTGAATCATCGTAACTGGCAGGTTTTAGTGACCCAAGTAATTTACTTACATAATTTATTTCTTTGTGTTAGAAGGAAAAGTCCATATAAATGCCATTATGTGAAATTTCCATGTAGGCAAATAATTGCAGGCAAATTTAAGCCTTCAGAAACTGATCTTCTAGAAGATTTGAGATCACAACCGAACACTTTTTTAAAGTCTGTACTTCTTTCCTCTTCAATAAAATTGACTTTAAATTAAGGCACAGTATTTAAGATATTACAAGCTGGCAATTGAACACAACACAAACTTTTATCTGAAGAAAAAACAACAAAAGCTGAGGTCAGAATACAGTCTGGTCTGAAGTCCTCTCTTTCTCATGCCCGTTTTACCAGGGACACTGTGCGTGTACAGCAACGAGCAACTGCTCCGTTGCTTTCGCAGGGTGCAGCCCATCACACCCTGGTTGCGCAGCACAGACCCCCACAGGCCCCAGGCTTAGTCTGGTAGAAAGACTAAGCTAACATCACAAAGCACTGCCAGCCCTATAGCATGGGCACCCCAAGTACATAATCAACAAAGCTTGCTGTAATTAGGAGTAGTCACTGTGGGAACTGTACTCTGCCTCTCTATTTCTCACTACCCCGCCCCATCTCAAAGGCAATGGAAAACTCATGAGTGCAAATGTCAGGAATGCTTAGCTGATTATTTTATTTTCAAAGTACTGCTATTACCTCTCCTCTCTCTCCTTAGGTCTTTGGTGTAAGAGCTTTCAGAGTGCATTGCTGGACCCCTGGAAAAAACAGTAGTCACGATGGATGGCTTTTCTGATGCAGGAAGCTGAGAAAGAAACCACATATGACAAATGCTGATTTGGCTAAGCATGAATCCTTTATTACATAAATCAACTTCATGTTGTTTATGCAGTCAGTATAAAAATTCACTTACAGATTTTATTTATTTAATTGCACATTCTATTCTGCTTAGTGAACAGCAATCTAACTGACATTACATGTACTCTGCAGATGCAGGCCAGGGAGAGGTCTTAACAGGAGAAAAAAAGCTAACATCTTTCTCCCTCCACTCCTTGAAAATATATTCACTAGATCATCCCCATCACCTCTGGATTTCATTATTGCTGGGGAGGATACATTAGCTGCTGTTACATCTCTACAGCCCACCTAAGGAACACGTTTCCAGATCTCATAACCCCAGAATTTAAACATGGACAGAATCAAAACGTAGATTTCCAAAGCTGAAAAAATTAGTCAGAGAGTTCCCATTAATGTAAATCTATTCCAAATACTAAAATGTAAACTTTAATTGCATCCCAGTGCTGGAGCTGAATTGTACAGCAAGCAACTAATTTCATTTATTTTCTCAGTAATGTTTAGCCATCCTTTTAAATGAGTACTTTAAAAATGTTTTTTATCTTTCAGAACAAGATGCTTAGGGAATTTGTTTTCTTTACCACACTGAAAAGCAACATCCATGTGATGAATTTATTTCTGAATTCTCCTTACTACCGTAAGTCTCAGGTACCAACAACGTAAATGATACACAGACCCCAGGGAGGGAAAAAGAAACAAACAACCCACACCAAAACACCCAAACCAACAATCCTTGGCAGGCAGAGGTGAGTAAAGAAACAGTTCTTAAGTTATATCAGAGCAGATTTCCAAAGTGCCCAGCAGTCATCAGCTTCCAGCATTTGCAGTACATCTGGTCACCTATTTCCAGGCCTAATTGGGAGTCACTGAGGGTGCCAAGATCTGGACATCAAGATCTTTTTGAAATTTGGTCTGCATTTCTTTTTAAAACCAGCTATGTTGGCTTGCAAAGTCAGCATTTGCATAATGTTGAGTATGTGGAATGCCACTCTTTTTCACGTTCATCTTGCAGAGTCCTAGAGACAAATCCTATGTAAATTTTAAGACTGCGTTTTCTGCCAGTGTTTATGAGGCAGGAGGCTGTCTCTGCAGTTTATACCGTATCTAATCAATGCTCAGGGAAGAATTAAAGTGGTTATAGTTTGCTATTAAAAAGACATGGGTGGCTAGATAACTTTGATCTTGGAGTCTGCTTAGCCCTGGCAAGGAACGTCATTAAAAGCATCCTGCCTTGGAATTTGAAACTATGATTTTTAAAAAATGACTGAGCTCTCCCTCTTCTTCTCCCTACTTGATCAGAAAAGCAAGAACCAGCACTGTCAAGTGCTGAAGATAAAAGAGCATGGTTTCCTAGGAAAGCTTGCAGCTATAGAAGCAAAAGTTTGTGGGATAGCTTCATTTAAACAAGTTTCAAACCACTTGGAAATGCAAATACACAGCACCACAGTAGGCAATAATAACTACATAAATACACTTCTTCCCTTAAAATACCAAAACCAAGCTGCTGCATCTTTTCCTACAGGCAGGTAGGAGGGAACTGCTGGAGTAAACACAGCCCGTCACAATCTTACTGACTTAATTTGTGCAATGGCTTTTGGTTCAAAGCAGCAGGGTCTGGCCTTACCACAGCACTTACCAGCCAAACCAGGGAATTGTGCATGCAGTCAAGCCTAGGCGGGGCACAGGCAGACCAAACCAAGCATTTCTGTCTGAGCTTCGTAGCACTCCTGCATGTTGTCAAGCCTATTCAGCAAGAACTCCTCTGATCTCCCCATACCTGAGCAAAATTGGCCTTTTGATCACATACAACTGACCCAGTTTTCCAGGTGGGCTCAACAAAGCATAGGAGGTATTGGGGAGAGGGAGGGGGACAGGGGACAAGTGGCTAAATCCAGAAGGTAATTCCTTGTGACATGTTTTACATTTGACTTTTCCCGTCCTTCCTACTACCTCCAGCTTCTACAACCAGAATTCAGTTAAGCCTTGTGGAGTGGTTCTTATTATTAATTTTATGGATTAAAATTTTCAAATGCCAAGCACAGGACATGGAAGTAACTGGTGTTTATAAAGGTACACATAGTCAAAAACTTGTATTGGTGGAATAAACTGCACTTTAAAGATATGTCAGTTCTTTCTGTGGAGGATAAGTTACATGGAATACGTGTATAAGACCATTCTTTATAATGCCCAACTCTTAAACTTGCAATCACATTTTCATATTATATGCAGACTCAAAGGGCATCCTGTTTTATATATAATCTATAAATCATTTGAGGTATAGGCAATTTCCTTTGGTCTCCTTGTATTGCAGTCAGCACAATAAAGTGCAGATTCAGAGCTACAGCTCTTAAACAGACCACGACAAAATAAGAGACCACTGAATGTCTTGCTTAAGACATTCAGACATGCTTAAGACATGGACTTGTAAACAAGTGCAGTCAGGAATCAGACCAAGTATGCAATTATGAAAAAATTGTCAGAGTGGCTAAAAGCATGAGTGGGATTCAGCCATCAGCTCTCAAACAGGGCAACATGTAGGCTCATCAGCACAGCAGCAGCCATCTGGCCACCCAGCTACTGGCCGGCCACCGCCGCAGCACAACAGTTATGGACAAGCAACTCTGCCCACCCATCACCATATCCCTGCTCTGGCAGTAACAGGTAACCCATCCCTGTGTGAACAGCAGCTTGCAAATCTACAAAATAATAAGTAGTGGTGAATATCTTCTTTGACTAATCCTGTGATAGGATAGCAACATTTGCTGATCTGAGCTTAACGTAGCAGAACAGAAGGCTAACACGTCAGTCACCCAGCAAACACCTGAACAACTCCAGACATAACCCATCATGGCATAGATCATTGTCTGAAAATAAAAATCAGTCTTCTCTGTTTAGTCCATGCTGTTTAGTAAGCTAAGTGACAATGACAAGTGAATTAAACATCAAAGTAATGAAGTAGTCACTAATTATGCTAAATAAGGTCTAAGTTCAGCAAGCTGCTATATCCAACTGAATTACTACAGGGTGTGCAGTTCCTGAAAGAAATATTAGCAAATATTGGGCCTTTTTCCCCAAGAAGCTTTTTCTATCATAGTGGTATTTCTGTGTTTCCACAGCATTTTATCACCTCAGTCTTAAGTAAGTTGCTAGCACTTCCACTCATTCTGAGGGGTTTAATACACAATTACACCTTAGCCTCCAATGCAGAATTGTACCCATGACATGATATAGGCTGTTACATTCTGCTGCTATGAACTGGGACGGTGTCAAGACCTGGCTACGGTTTTACCCTTTCATATGTATGGAAGTAAGAGACAGGCTTTTCCTAGTACTGAGAGAATCAGTAGCAGCATGAAAGAAGCTGACACAGCTTCAGAGGATCAGTCAAAGCAACAAGCATAGTGAATGCAGCAAGCAACATTTAAAAGACTTTTGAGAAAATAGCTGCAGTTTCAGCTAGCACATCAACTGAATGGCCCCCCACACAGCCCTAAAACACATGAAATAAAATACTTTTCTTGCAATGTGCCAGGAAAAGAATTGAAACAACTATTAGAATGAGGGTGCATCTTCCTTAGCAATTTATTGTGTAGTGTCAGTGCTTTTCTGACACAAATCTCCTTGGTGTCTACTTTAGAGGTGCTTTAGATTGTGCTTTAGAGCTCCCACAGCTGGACCTTCCCCAGAGAAACCCATGTGGAAGCTATACACCGACAAACCTACCAGTCAGGCAAAGATCATGAACGCAATATCCCAAACCCCAGTTTGTAAAATCAGACTTTGAAATAAGATTACCGATCTAGCACTAGGTGACAAAAATGATCGCTATGGATGACAGGTCCTTGAACTGTACTGCTTCGCCCTACAACACCTCTTGTTGTGCTAAACTGTTTGCTATTGCAGATATACCCTTGGGGTCCTAAAGGAAAATCTTTCACAGCAATTATTTGATGCTGCAGAAATCACTCCTCATAGCTCATCTCAGAGCTGTATCTCCAGTGCATCCCCCCAGCCTTGGCCCTGCCATTCTGATCCCCTGCATTAACATTTCTGTTAAGCCTTATACTGTTTCACTTACGTTTCTGGGAAAGAGCTTCTAACTTCCTCTGTCAAGCTAGACAGTAAAGATTTGCATTCCAGGATATTAAAAATGCAATGTAACTGTAGACACAGAGATCTACATTATTTCCCAGAGCCTTGTTCTTCCACCGAGTGACCCCAGCAATCTCTGCATTCTGGCACTGCTCCTCAGAAAAATGGATCTTGGGGACAAATGTCTGAATCCAAGAATATTTCAAGGAAGTAATGATTTTATTGCAGATCAGGGAAGATGGAGTGATAAAATACATTCCTTCTCCTCAGTCAGTCTCTTTGATAACCTTGTTTTTTATGCTCAGAATAAAGTCAGAATTTTTTATGGGGTTTTGCCCCCCCCCCCCCCCAAACCAGGTTTTCAAAGATGAACTGATTCTTTTCTATGGCCTAAAAAGACTAAAATTTCATTTTCCCACCCACAATAGACTGCATATCATACCTCAATACCTGCAGCTACATTTTCAGAGAAAGTGGAATATATAACATGTTAAACTTTTAAAGAAACAGCTTCTAGGTTTACAGCTTATATAATATTGGGGTTTACTCTACAGACAGACATTGAAGACAACAGCCAAATTGTATGTCCTTATTTTAGCAGAAGAAAGTAGATGAGAAAAGAGCAATTAGATCCTTCACAAAGAGAATGGAGAAAAAGGTTTGAGAAAGCTCTAGGGGTCCTACTTTGTTCCTTACTGGGAGAGGGACTTTGACAGACATCAATCCTTCCCTTTCATTGTTCTTCCAGGAGGAGTAGCTCAGCCCCTCCAATCACAATACAATGCACCACCATTGTTCCTGTCTAAAAAATAATATGTTTATACATAATTATTGTTCCACTGAAGTCATCAAGTACTACTGCTATTTCTGAATTCAGTCACATATCCAAAAAGGAAACATGCCAGGTATTCATATATCTGTATTTCTGCAGCACCTGTGACTCTTAATTAAAGACTAGACCACGTTGCACTAGCCGGTGCAAACACCAAACAGAGTGGGTTCTTGTCCCCGAGGGTTTGAAATCCAAATGTCAGAGAGGAGACAGCAGGTGGGAAATACAATGGAAATTATATGAGCACCACAGAAAGGTCTTCTTTAAGCCATGGAAAGCATGTCTGCATAAGCATTTTCTGAGTAAAAAGATCAGATGGCTGCTTCCCAAGACACTTAGAAGGTGGCTCTTTCCTGCAGAAGAGCATTGTTCACCTTTACTAAGGGTAACAACCTAGAATTGTGATAATGGAAAGGTTGCATAGATGCAGGTAATATTAAAGTACTACAGAAATGCATTGCTTCAGGGACAGAAACGATCACCACCACTTATGAACTGTCAGGTTCTTGGCATCCTGCAAGTCTCCCCTTCTCACCTCATCACCCGACTTTCTTCCAAGTGCTGTCCTTGTCACAAGGCTAAGCAGGTAGTTATCAAGGGAGGCTGAGGTTCAGGACAACTTGTTAGGTCAAGATGGAAATTAGAGTAGCTTGCATGACAGAATAAAGGAGCATTTTACGTTTGTTGGTTCTTGCATTGTAGAAGGTATTGATTGTGGGTTGTGGAAGAGGAAATCATGCTTCATGTGCAATAGGTGTAATATAAAGAGCAATTATCCTGGAGAAGCTATGGGGGATTGTGTATTAAAGCTATTTTCTTGCAACACTTTGCCTTTAACTCTTCTGCAGCATCATTTGCTATGCTAGGAATACAGTGAACTGTGTTGCTCTGAGTCCTCAACTGGAGAATTTGCCTTTTTCTTTTTAACTCTTATTCCTAATTCTTTTATATGGTTGCTTGATGAAAAGGTTTTTAAGATGAATTTACAGCTTTTCAAAGGATGCATCTCACCTGGCAAATATTTTATTATTACAGTAGCATCAATTAACCATTTCCACACAGTAAAGAAAGGCTCCCATTTCAAGCTGAGCTGTGGCAAACATGCCCACATCTTATGCAGTTGGCCTGCATGTATAATACCTGTGCACAACTAGCTATTCTGAAGAAAGAAAATAGTCCAGTCAACACACTGCTGCACATGAGCTTTTCCTCCTGCCTATTATGCAGCACCCCAAAACATATGCTCTGAGTGCAGCAATAACCAGGCACCTCTGAGCTGGTCATCAAAAAGAAACATATTGTTTCCTACAGGAAAGTTAAGGTAAAAAGTGTATAAATGAGAAAGTGAAGAACCCAAATCAACCTCTAGTTATAGCTTGGAGTAAGGCAAATAGAAATAATACTCCTTAAGAGCATTTCCTCAACATTCATTATGATAAACCTCTTTTGAGAGGGAAATTATTCTAGTTTCTTTGAGCTATGACTGAGGATGCCTAAGTGACATCATACCTTTCTTTTATGGCCCTGATTCTTAAAATAATCTATCTATTCTCAAAGATTTAGTGGTACTGAACAGTATTGGTAAGACTGTTCATAAATCTCTGAAGTAAATTGAAACACAAGCTTGCAAAAAACAATAAGTGATCAAACAGTCCCCTGATACTGCATGAAAGCACATACGTCCCTTTCCATGAATATTTCTTACCTATCAAATCCACTTGCTTACCCTTACCTATCTCCCTTACTTTAGAACCTCCATTCTCTAACAGACATAAATTTCTCTCCCAACGTAGATTTATGAGCACTATCTTACACCTACCACTGGAACACAAGGTAAGGAACCTAGGAAAAGCTCTAGTAGCTATTTAGTTCAGTTGTAAGCTGTCAAAAGATGAACTCAGAAAAGCTCAATCTTGGGTTTAGGGTCCCAAGTGATTTTATAAATAGACACCAACTTATTTGGAAAAACCCATGTTTTAGGCTAGAAACTACCTACATACTGGTTAGTACTAGAAAGGTGTTTTACCTAGTAGTAGGTTAATTTATGGCTTTATCTTTAGAGACTACTGATGCTGCCTATTCTCCTTAGAGGTAGTAGTGTATTACTGCAGGAAAAATGGTGATCCATGTTTCTCACAGCTTCCTATAAAGAAAGTGTTGACATTTGTAGTGAGGTTATAGCTGTGACAGTTGAAGAATTGGTATTTTCTTATAGCTTAGAAAAAAGTGTCTATGTTTAGGAAATTTAAATTTTCATCACTGATTGTTTCTACTGGTAATTCTTACTAGGTTTGCTCTCTTCTTAAGATTCCTCAGGGATCTTTGTCAGGAATATGCTCTCTGTGGAGGAGTTAAGGACTGATTCTCAAGCCCTAGCAAGTACATGTCTCATACATGAGGCAAAATGCTTTGCAGACCCCTTTTACTCTTGCTTATGTCTGGTTATATCTGGCCAAACTTTGGGAATCTTTGTTCTAATTCCTTTATTATTTAGCTCCAAGCATATGAGGGAATATGCTAAAAGAGAAAGATTGGGTAATAACCACTTTGTAAGTACATATTCATACTAATTTCCTTTGTGTTTGAACCCAAAGATTTCTGGGGCTTCACCTTGTGTTTAGGTTTGGCAGATGTCCATATGATTAGACATCAGGATAAAGTCCACTTGCATCTTGTTTAGCAGTAATACTCCAAGCATCCTCAGCAAGCATTTACTGGGGACAGGAATTCTCTGTAGCCTGTATGTCATGGATTAGCCTGAAGGAATATAAAATACTGTACCTGCCTTCCACCCATGGTGTAAGGCTTAATAAATATTTGCAACACGGTTGAAGATTCTGGCAGGAAAGGGGCTATTACAAATGTGAAGTGCGATTATCAATCTAATGTGATAAAAAAACATTCATTCCTCTGCCTCTGATAAAGCATCTTGTTAATAAGCTATTTCACAAATGTCTAAATGAATTCAGTGTAAAATGATTTATTGTCATACTCGCAATAAAGAAAATGTACACATATTCTCAAAGAAACTAGCTCTCACTCAAGGAGCAATCTTTGGCAAGGCTTGTAATTTCTGATGCTACTTTAACAATTCTTTTTTATTTCTGCTAAAGCCACTAGTCAAAATTAAAAAAAAAAAAAAACAAAACAAAAAAACAACAGGCCATGTCTTATTTAAGTACTTTATTTCTGTGTCTATTGATTGTGTGGGGTGGTAACTAATTGTTCTGCAGTTTAAATTCAACTAAAATTAATATTAATATCAAAAATACATGAACATACAGAACCTTGAAAGTCTGACATGCTGAATTGACTATACAAAATAAAGGATATATTTTCCTTATTTAGTTTCTATATTTAAAACTAGATCAAAGCCTTTAATTAGAAATGAGCATGTAAAATTTGAGGCTGAAAGGTCCCATTGCCCTATCCAAAGGCATACTGCAAACATGTCATAGATCCAGGTTTCAGAGGGCCTTACACAAATTTTTGATAAGGTAAAACTCTCTTTCATCTAAGTTATTTGTAATTTGAAAGAAAATTTTGAAAACAGTTGACGCTGTACATGACTGCAGATGCCTCAGTCCATACCTATAACATATCAGCATTGGAACGGGCTTGGGAAAGGTTGCTAGGTTAGTCTATAACATGATAAAAACATGTAGTTTTTATGTATGGGTTTTTTTTCAGATCGAGTGAGGTGATTCTCCCCCTCTGCTCTGCTCTTGTGAGACCCCATCTGGAGTGCTGTGTCCAGCTGTGAAGCCCTCAACATAAGAAGGATATAGACCGGTTGGAACGAGTCCAGAGCAGGCCACAAAGATGATCAGAGGAATGGAGCACCTCTGTTGTGAAGAAAGGCTGAGAGAGTTGGGCTTCTTCAGCCCGGAGAAGAGAAGGCTCCAGGGAGACCTTATAGCAGCCTTCCAGTATCTGGAGGGGCCTACAAGAAAGCTGGCGGGGGACTATTTATAAGGGCAGGGAGTGATAGGACAAGGGGTAACGGGTTTAAATTGAAAGCGGGGAGATTTAGATCAGATATCAGGAAGAACTTGCCAACTTACAAAATTATCTGGGTGACATTTTTGGCTAGTGCTGTATGAGAGCAAACATCAGTGATCACAAGTGATATTTTTCCCTTACGGTTTTCTTCAATACTAATGTACAGTCAAATCAATTTCATTGACAATTTACCCCCAAAAATACATTGGAAATATTTGCACTGGTTGAGTTTCAGCTGGTAAAAATTACAGCAGTTCTGCTTATGTTAATAGAGATATGATGAGCAAAACTACCTAGGGACCAAGTTCCTTAATGCTGTATCCCACTGCACTCCTGCAGTTTGCTAAACTGTGTTTAATGTCCTGCCACAACCTATTGCAATAACTGTGAATATTGGCCAGTCTCAGAATACTGCAAATGTATTATTTATATCATCAGATGTCTTTTATAAAATACAAAGCAAATTGTACAGACAACCTCCATTATTTCCTTGTGGCTGGAAGGCAAATCTCTCTTTCTTTTAACAGAATATAACTTCCATTGATTTATAGCTTTGCAGATCATTCCTTGTGTGATTGCCGAATTCACTGTCCAACAGGGACTAGACAAGCTGTGTGTTTTGGCAAGTGCTATTCATCTTCTATGCTTCAGTCCCCCCTGTTACGTTATTCTGATGTCTATGTACTAGAGTTGCAATGATTACTGTAGATGAACAGGAGGCTGAGATTAGCAGTCCCTCCTCACACATGGCAAACCAGTGATTTTCAGGGTCTTTGGGAATCTGTAAACCCCATGAACAAAATAAACAGCCCTCCTGCCTGAGTTGTAAGATAATGTCATAGCTACAAGGCTTTGGGGATGGAGGTGAACTTTCAGTTTAGCTTCCCTGGCAATTCCACACCCAGATAGTAGATTTTCCTCCTGGCAAGCAGTTTATCTCTTTGGACTAAGCTAGAGAGATAAAATCTGACAGCAGCAGTGGGGACACCCAAACAGCTTGTCAAGGCCATTTTGGGCAGCCCTAAGTACAGTGAGTTACACTCTGCCATTCATATTTTGCACATGGAAAATACCAAGTAGCAGTTGGCCCCTGTAGGGGTGGTATTAGGGAAATGTGAAGACACGCCTTTGGTATACTTGAGCTTTAGGGAATGACGTTCACCTTGAGTGCACACTGAAATAAGGTTTGAGAAGTTTGGTGTACATACTCAGGGAAGTGCTCAAAAACTCTACAGACCTTAATGTATAGCTCTAAAAATTCTTCTTGCTGTAACTTTATATCTGAAAAAATTGCTGAAAGCAACCCTTGGTGTGGGCAATCATTGCTTACAACACAAAGCACAAAGAAATCAAAACTCAAATCACTCTTAGGGAGTTGGGGGCAAGAACAGCACAGAGGAAAATTCCAGAATGTTTTTAAATAGGTTTCTGTGTCTTGGCTGGTTGTTCACTAATGTTTTGGATGCTACTGATACAATTTTTCTTCAAAAAGATTTGTTCCAAATGGTTGCCTTTCTAACATAACCAAAGATAAAGTTTAGATCCCACAACATTTGAACTGAAACATGACTTGGAAAATACGGAGTTCTGATGTTCTGAGCTATGGTATACGAATACAAGGAATAAAACAATATATTTTCATGCTGGCATAACTTTGCCACAGATAGGTGGTTGTTACTAATCCTTCGAATGGCTTGTTAGTGCGTGGTTCACTGAAATTAAATAATAGCTTGTAAATATTCATCATTCTGCATATTTCATTCAATAGTTAAACTACTGTCAATTCAGAAGTGTTTTTTAGTTAATTGTATAGCAGATAAATACTCGTATTTCACACTGGGGAGGAATTACATGTTAATATCTTCCTAGGATTAGAGTTGTTTTAGAGAAAATGGTGGGAATAATGCTAGAATAGTAATATCTCAAAATTTAAATCCTGTTGGTTTATGTTATGGTATGATCATGAAATACGATGAGAACAGTTTAACTCATTTATGTGGGTTAATGTGTATACCTGCACTTCTCAGCAGTGACAACTTTAGGCAAACACTTTGATCTTCAGAACTGGAAAACAGTGGCACTAAAACTCATAGTTAACCACCCGCGAACAGAAAAGAATTGCTTCTTTAATACAGCATATTTATTTTCAGTGGGAGAGTGTAGCTCCTGTTCTTGCTTACATATTTTAGATATTTTGCAATAGGAGAGCTTGTGAACCCAAGCTGGCTTGCCTGGACACTGCCACAACCCCTCCATTTGATTGCAAGTGAAAAAGTCAGTAAATCTGTTCAATACAGTTCTTTTTTGGGGGGGAGAGAGGTTGCTTCTGTTTTGCACAGGAACATCTCTATAGCTTGCAAAAATAATGTGGAAAAAATACCCACTTGAAGGGGGTTTCCATCTTGCAAGGGAAAGATTGCATGTTTCTGTAGCTGTCACTTGATATGAGAACAAGGTGTCAGGGCAGTTCTTTTCTACATGCTGGATTACTAGGGACCTTGCAGACAAATGGAAGGTAGTCCAGAGGGGAACAGCAGAAAAATGATAAAAGGTTTGGAAAATGGAAATTGCAAGGGTGATAAGGAGGGTTGACCATCTAGCACTTAGAAAAGAGGAGACATAACTGTCTATACATACATAAAGGGATATTACGGAGAGAACAGGGACCAATTATTCTCTCGAGTCATCAAGGGCAGAACAAGACTAATGGATTTAGGATGTTGCAGGGAAAATGTCAGTTTAACGTTAGGAAATACTTTGCATAGAAGAACAATCAGGACAATGTATGATGCTCTCAAGGGGACTTGAGTAGGATTTCCATCACTGAACTTGTTCAAGTGTAAGGCTAGACATCAGTCTGAAGTCATGGATCTTATTGTGCCCTACAGTCCACCAGAACTAAAAGGCCTTGGTCCTGCAAACCTTCATGTAAGAAGGTAATCCTCAGAAAGCCAGAAGGGTCTGATTGATTAAGAGCTGCCTGTACAGCTCTTTAAGGGGTGGTGAGATGTGCTAGCCCTTTTCCTAAAGAAACAAATTCACAGGTACTAGTTATTTACACAGATTGCAACACATGGTAAATCTTGTGAGTTTTTCCCTATCAAAATCTAGGAATGTTTGTCTCTTGCTTATGAAGAGGATGATTCAATAAAGTATCTTCTGTTTTCTATGTGCACTTCATGAATTGCTTTACATGTTTAAACCCCACAGAAACCCAAATTCCTGAAATTTATATTCACATGGAATATCTATTTACTGGTTGTCTGAATTTAGTTCTTTATTGTGATTTTTTTTTTCATTCAAATATAGAGATATTTTCACCAAGGTATATGGTTTTTAAACTGATCTCCAAAAATGTCTCACACAAGACCCTTTCCACAATAACTATGGAAGAATATCAACGAGTAGGCATAATAGACTATTCGTATGTAGTGCCATTATAGAATCCATGTGATTGGTTTGTTCTCTGCATCAGTATTTCAGGAGAATTTTGGTCAAGGACAGTCATTCTGCTTTTATTAGTCATTGCTCAGGCTCAACAGAAACTCCAAAAAATGCTAATGAGTTTAATGAATCAAAACTTTCATTGCCTGCCTGCTGCTACTCATGTCAAACTCCAGGGAAATTAAGGTGCTGACAGTGTTTGATGAACAGGATAAAATCACAATCCTCTCAAGAAACCAGACTTAGAGCTGCAAATGGATCGAATGACATAATTTTCTTTGCTTGAGGGAAAGAGTAGTGGCTAGACACCATGATGAAAAAAAGCACCACACAGTTTGCCCAAAAGGATCATCCTCGGTGTATTACATGGTTCTATGAAGTACACAGAGTAGTTGGTTGTAACTAACACAATTATGGCAGACCTTGAAATTTTCCATTCTCCTAACCGGCATTGTGGGCTCTACCCTCTGAACTGGTTATGGTTTCACATAGATCAGAAAGCTGTGGATGTCTTTGAGCACCCTTAAGCCTTCAGATAATAACGTCCTTATTTTGAACTCAGATATTTCTTTCTAGAAATCGTATCATTTCCTAGAGTGACACGGTCAGTTGGCCTCCTGGCTTTATTTACATTATCTACATCTCATTCTTCTTGCTACCTAGATCCAAGGTGTACTGCTAACAAATTAGCTTATACTATCTATAATAGTGTTTACTACAACAACAATGAAAATATGCTGAAGTGTTTTTCTTTACATTGCAGCAGAGGGCTACTTTAAGTAGTAGTTTTACTAAAAATTATTTTATGAGAATCTGAAGTAGCTTATTAGCTGTTCTGATCTAAACAGAGTAGCAGAGTGCATGCTTCTATGATAATGAAGGAAGGGGTAATGAGATACCGGGGAAGTCTTTAAATGGTGTTATAAATAGATGAAAATATGCAAGTGTTAATATCCAAAGCCAGGTTTTACTTCTTATATAGGCAGATGGCCCCTTCTAGGATTTTTGCATTGATTTCTAGTTGTGATGCAAGAATTGGCATTGTGAGTTTTCTGAAGGAAGTGCAGTACCATGCCAAATTTCAGTTCATAAAGCCATTCTCTAGAGCTTCAAATATCAATGTCTATATTTCGACAAGGTATGTAAACAGAAGCTTGCCTTTTCTCTTCCGGTGCCCTCTTTGTCACAGAGTAAAAGAATTTACTGTCTGTGCTCCAGTGTCACCTGCCAGTCTCTGACCTTTGTAAGCTACCTGGAGCACAGATTGTCTCTTTCAACATGAATGCAACATGTAGAATAAGAGGGCAAAACATAAGCGTGCCTACCTTCCTACCATGTGATAGTAGGTTCAAATATGGTGTTTTTTCAATTAACATTCAGGTGCAGTATTTTCTTGCATTCAGCAATGACCTCTCAGCTTTATGCAGAGTACAGGAACAAAATCTACCTACAAAATATACCACCCAAGTATTGCAGAGGACTGTGGCTATGCAGTAATTTAAGAGACAAATCAGGCTTATTAATTTAGAATGGCCATAAAGCTGTCACAACAATACCAATACTAAATGCAAAAAATTACTTCTGTTCTCCTGTTAAACACCTCAGTGCTGTTCCTTAGGAAGTCCTCTAGCTAAACTTTCCTTCTACATGTAGGAAAACATTACCACTCAGACTTGTCAACAGGTCTCTTAATATATTTCTTTCTGTATGTTGTCCCTGGATAACCATACTAGACATTCTTATTTTCACACCATCATTTGCCATGGAAATAAATGGAAACGATGGTACGTTTTCTTTATTATTGCTGAGATATGTAAATGTTAATCTGAACTGCCTACATTCATGTTTCACTCAGTTCAACTGAGTTTGTATAACCTATAAAAGGAGACACAGGGATCCTTTGCAATGTGAGTGGAACGTGTGTCAGATACAGCTATAGTCAGTCACTACTTCATGGTGGCTACACGTCCTTCTGAAACAAGGCTGTGAGAGTCAAGATTAACAACTCTAAGTGTAGGTGAAAGAAGTCCATAGGAGATACTTGAAACAAGAACTCTGGGGTATATAAGCCATTTCTGGGTTTTTTTGGAATTTTCCTGGAATGCATTTGCAGAAAATGAATGTAAAAGATACATACTGCAGATCTTGTGGTTGCAACTCAGAAACGAAATCTTGAGAGTTATCATTGATTTCAATTCTCTGAAGCAATTGGCTCAATGTGCAGTGTCAGCCAGAAAACAAACAGCATGTCAGGTGTCATTGGGAGGGTTTTGAGGTCAAGACAGAGGTTATCATTTTGCTGCTATGTATTACCTTAAAGAACCCACATCTGAAGTCCAGGGTGCCATTTCAGCATTCCAGGAACCATTTTCCCTCTGAAATAACTTTACCTGCCCTTATTAATGATTTTGAGAAACTATAATAAGAACTGAGATGTCAGAAATAGTGCTAAGATAGGTTAAAGATGGTCCAAGGGAAAAAAACCTCTACCATATCTTATCCTAGTTTGAAGGCAAAGCAAGGCAATGAAGATTTGTGAGTATAAGTCACCAGTAACCAAATAATACTTTCAAAGGTATTAAGCTTTTTCTTGGTTTATCAAAACTTCCCCACTGTGACTGAAGTAGCCCCTGAAAATCTAGTTGACTAAAATGCCTGAGACATGAATGCTTTGAAATCCCAGCTCCTTGGCCTGATCTTTAAAGAGAGCTGTGGATTATTTAACCAGAAAACAGGTATTTGAGAGGAAGCTTAATTTTAAAAATAGCACCTGTGATACAAAGGGAGTGTGTTCAAAACAAAAAGAAGGGCAAACAGCTGCTCCTTCATTCACCAGGCATTCTCACGTAGGAAGAAAGCTATTGGCAAAATTGCTGGATGTCCTTTCAGCCGCTGAGTTTGTTCTACATGGAGAGGACCAGAAAACACTTGACCAATGCCGGATACAAACCTGATTAATTAATTCCAGGAATATTTTCTCTGTACAAAAATACAGCATAATCTAATTCTTCTTCTGGCAGTTATTAATGAGCATGTACATATACATGGATAAAGTATTGATGAGATATGCTAATCTCAATAGAGATAAGAAAGAATTTGCAGGCTGGATTCATTTAGAAGTCTATCAGCAGTACACATTTGTCATTGATACATATCTAATAAACTATGTATGGAAGACATCTCGATAACTCACTTCCAATAAAGTTTTTGCAGTGCTGGCATACTGCTTTAACTCATTCCCATTGTACCTTTCATAACTTAGAGCTGAGTGCATCTAACCTGGGAAGCTCTCGGTAATAAATAGAAGCTGGCTTTTTGCTTGATATAAATATAAGAGTGCAGACTTTGTAGCTATATTCTTCACAGACAGCAAGTTCACAAATCAATGTGTACCAAGTATATCCAATTCTTATTATGCATAGTATCTTGCTGTACAGTGTAAATAAACTACTACTTAGCAAGCATGTTTCTCATAGGAGACAAAACACAAATATGGATAAAACCTGACCAAAGTCTGAGCTAGTCATGTCAGGCATGTACTATCAAACGTCAGCTCTGCAGACCCCAGGGTCCAGAGGAGATTTTTCCTACCCCTTCAGAAATACTTCCCTGACTTCTAAAGTGAACTGTAGCATGCGTAACACAATGTGTGATATTATCCACTTACGGTGTAGGTGCCTTTTTTGATAAAATCCTGCCATGGGATCCAGCTGTTGACAGTTCATTCTGTCTGATTATGTGTGTACTTCTCCTGCATAGTTTGTCTGAAGACAAGCTCAGCTATGGATTTAATTCACTTTTGTCACAAGCTTTGTGCTATAATGGTGAATTCCTGATCAGAAAAGTCAGGTCACATTTAGAAGTCATAAGGAAATCTGATTTTTTTTAACCTGAAGATTTTTCCTATTTTGTTTGCACAATCTATATTTTGCAATTCACTGAAGGCCTGTCTTCTTCAGAACTGGCTACACATGTCCAAAATGGATGCATCAGTTTTTCTGAACACATGGTTAGGAGTAAAGATCGCTCCAAGTATAAAACAATCGATCACTCTTGATTTAATCCAAAAAATGCCCAATTTAACTCTGAATGAATATAGACAGGCTCCCATAAACCTTATAAGTAGGCTGCCATGCCTAGGAGGGATGTGCTTAGGACAACTTCCAAACTTTAGTGGAAGACAAGAGGAAAATTTAACATGATACTATAGAACTTTGATCAGCTTCCTGGTCTTCCAATTTGACAAATATGAATTCGTTCTTGCAAAGAGTCCTCCAAATAATTCTTGGAGGACGACCAGTTACTGTGAAAAGGTACGTGCAGTCTTTATTAGAAAATGTCTTTGGCAAAAATAAACCATTTTCACATGCTTTTTTACTTACAAAATCACATTTCTTAGTATTACAAACTAACAGACAAGTATTTCACTTTCTCATACTACTTAGCATGTAGAAGGGAGAAAAGAGGAAAGGGTGAGTGTTTGGATGATCTCATACTCATTCTACTTCTTAAAGAGTTTTAGTGTATCACTTCTATCTCTGATCAAGGCAGATTATCAGGATTTCTTTTCAGTGGATGCACAGTTCTAAAACAATACTGACAAGCATGTGAACACAGAAAAAAATTCACCTTCAAATCCCTAAAGAAAATGCAAGAGAAGGTGCATTTACATTTTAAATTTTTATTCTAAATCCAGCACAAGGTACCTGAAGGAGTGAGAGCTATTTAAAAATTCATATTCTGGAATCCTAGCATATTTCCTGTTGAGGGAGTGCATACATCACAAAATGCCATCATCACTTGCCACATTTATTATGCACATCATTCTTTTGAAATATGGCAAGAGATGATTTCTGCCTCTCGGGATGTACAGAATTTAGACCATGTTGAATGATAATGGTTTGTGCAGAACCTTGCACTGCTACTCTTCTTACACTATTGATTTGTGGATAAAGACAGGGACAACTTTTTTTTTTTCCTTTTCTTATAAAAGCTGACAATCAACACTTCCAGAGCACTTAAATTAATACAGAAAAAAAAAAATATTCAGATGAGTTTGCAGCACAGTATAAATCAGAGTTCTACCAATGCATTTTGCATCTTCCTTACATGCCTTCCACCATACTCGTAAACAGAAGTAGTTCTTTCATCATGCTACTGGCGAATTTGGTGAAACTGTAATATTAATTTCTGTATAAAGGCCATTTTACTTTGTGAAAAAAGAAATTATCACTGCAAGTAGACTGCTCTGAATCTTGGATTCTCTACTATAGGCCATTAATTTGTAGATCATATTCAAAATAAACATGAATCTACAATATCAGTAGCACTGTATGGGTAGCATGGAATTCCCTTTTGTCAGCAGCCAATTCATTTTTTTAAACAATTGTTTTGATATTAAATTTGTGCTGAAATCTCAAAGCCTTTCCAACAATTAAGTTACAACCAAACTTAATTATTAAATGTTAGCCTAGCAGCAGTGAGTTGTATCTTTAAAAAAAAAAAAATAAAAACACTGGCTTAATCACATGGCTGTTTTGCAAAGATCAATTGATCTATGCCTGTTCCCTGTCTATATCTGCATCCCCACAGTAGGAATAACTGGGCATATGTGCAGAGATATCTGCCTACTGGAGTCTAAAAACATTTCAGACAGAGACTCTACAATCCCTCTGGGTGGCCTGTGCCTGAGCTGCAGTGCTCCTCTAGCCAAGTTTTTTGTAATGTTTAAACTGAACATCTTCGGCTGCATGAGCTGATAGTAAAAATTCCTGTAACTTTTTATCTTCTGACTTGCAAGCAGCAAAACCTGAAGCATGTTATCATGTCTTAAGCCAGGTGCAGAGTATGTTTAAAGAGATTTAAGAAGTTATATGATCGTTGATTATGGTGTAAGAACAACATTTAGATGAAAAATCAAACATTAAACCCCTGAATTTGGATTCCCCTTATGTGCTGTGGATTTCCTGTGTAGCCTTGGGCTTGGCCAAGGCCCTACACCTGTGAAGTGACTGACTTCCTGCCAAAAAAGCACAAAACCTTTACTGTAGCAGTCTCTGTGTTTGGTCAGAAACGACTACAAAATATCCAGGCAGGTAGTAGTAGCTCACCATTGCCAAGGACTCAGCAGCTGTCCTTGAATCTTTTTTCTCCTTTCCCTTCCTACACCTTTTTTTTCTCCTCTGGATATATGTATTTACATTGTAAAGCAACAAGGGTATTGAAAGTAACAATCAGTTCAAGATGAAATCCCTGGCTGCTAGATCAGCAATTACCTTGTTTTCAGAAGTTCTACAATAGTTTGAAATGTTATTTGAGGTTCAGTGTCTTTCAGATTAAAGTGACATTTAAAGAAAGGAGAAATATTCATTCTCTCCTAACCTTTGGAAATAACATTAGGTTCAGACAGTGCTATCTGCCTCCCTGCTACTTGTTTCTTATCATTTTCTACAGTGCCCAGGCTATTATTTTCTTTAACCTCTGATATGTGTTGATGAGCTGGTCTAGGTGCCAAACACCAGAAACACTTTGGTAAAAGAGCAGTAGTGACCCACAATACATTTGATCTTGTTTCTTGGCATTTCTGTCATCATTATTTGAAAATGGTAAAAAAAGAACTCTCAGCCCCTGTGAACATGAAGCCCTTCAAACACAAATAGCCTGTACCGTACTGGCAGAGAGCCTAC
The DNA here is from genome assembly GCA_027574665.1 of Rhynochetos jubatus. Lineage (NCBI taxonomy): Eukaryota > Metazoa > Chordata > Aves > Eurypygiformes > Rhynochetidae > Rhynochetos > Rhynochetos jubatus. The sequence continues at coordinate 30,320,004 of CM050655.1, read as the reverse complement.
AAAAGACGTTCATCCCAGGGTCCTGCATAAATGCCAGCCAGTTAATTGCATGTTCCCTGTCTGGCTTCCCTGCAGTTTGGGGCTGTGTTTCTTCCCTCAAGTTGTGGGGATTGAAGTTTTACCCCTCTTTCAAATGCTTTTTTAGTCTGATTTTTGATTCATTCAATTTCTTATCAGAAAAACCTTTTACCAGTTCATACAGGCTATTCACTGTTCAGATTTTGGGCTGCTCCAGAAGTCATAGTTTTCAGTGAAGAGCAGCTTGACACTCAATCCAGGCAAGATGAATGTTTGAGAGGAAAGGTTTCACTCTGCACTGAGGATGTAAGACCCAACTCTGTGCTGAAGAGGGGAAAAAGCCTTAAAAACATGGCAGATCCCCTACTTACATGTCCCCTAAATAACTTTGTTTCCCCACTACCTAGGAAATGTTTTGCCACCCTTGTCACTGAAGGTCTGAAGTAAATTTCCTTCATAGTGAATGTCCTCTCTGGAGTGAATGATGAAGTGATCCACTGTATATTAAAATGACTATGAATACAAGGACCAGTTGAGTAGAAAATTAGGTTTTTCTTGTTATTGCAACCTTTTCGTACAGCACTGGAATCCCAGCAAGTCACAAAGTGCCATCTGCAGTCTCTTCTTCCCACTTGTGATGTCTAAGACTGAGTGATCAACCTTCAGTGACTGTTTTTATGAATCATTACTAACACTGCTGTCCTGTCTCACAAGGGATGTGGGTAAGCCTTTCATGCAATTCAAAGGCCAGCCCTCTACTAATTCAATTTTTTTGCCAAAAGTATTGTAGCTTAGTTCAAGTGTTGACCTTGTAAATGGAGAAAGGCTAAAGTATCTTTAAAATCCATTAGGACTCTACAATCATCTTATGATCTAATTATCTTCAAAATTATATCAGTGACAGATTTCATTTTAAAACCATAGATATAGTTTATGAGTACCTTAGAACAGGGAGTCCAAAACCAGTAATAACTGCAATGGGTCAGATGCCTGTTTTCTGACAGGGTACAATGTTGGCCATGCTATTGGCTTAATGCCTGAACTGTTGATACCTTTTTCCATCAAGCTGTTACTGTAAATTATGAACTTGGTGTGCTCTAGCAAATTCTTCAGGAAGGATCTGATTTCTCTAATAACTGCGTTTTGACCAGGTATTAATGTACCATTCAGTGTTGAACATTGTTATTTTACTACGGCTACTGATCCATAGAAACCACAGGAACGTTATACCTGAATGTGAGAAGCAAGGGAAAATAAGAATATGCCTGAGAAGCAGAAAAAAATTACCACATTCCTATTGAATGAAGCAGTAGGCAAATGTCGTGGTTTAACTCCGGCTAGCAACATACCACGAAGCCGCTCTCACAAATCCCCCTCCCCTCCTCCAGTGGAGGGGAAGAATCGGAGGAAAAAGAAATAAGGAAGCTCGTAAAATTGAGATAAGAACTATTTACTAATTAAATCTAAATCAATACATACAGGTACTACTACTAATAAATACTTAAAATAGTAGAAAATGAAACATATAGTACAAAATATACAATATGATACAATATGATATAATTTCCCACCATCCACTGATCAATGCACACCCAGATGTTGAGGAATGAAAATCAGACCCAGAGAGCCTGAGACCCACAGCCCGAGAGCGATCGCAGCCCGAGAGCCGCGGCCTGAAGGCCAGAGCCCGGGAGCCTACGCAGCAGATTCCGAGCAAACCTTATCACCGATAACACGGCCAGAAAACCCAAAACAATCCACCAGCTCCCACACGAAGGAGCCAGCACAGGAGTTAGCAAAGCAGCTAACGCAGGAGGGTTAGCAAGTTGCCCGGAAAGACGAGCAAGGGAGTAAGGGAGAGAGAGAGAAGGGAAGAGTAATGGCTACCGGACCCTCTTCCCCACCCAAAGAGACCAGAACATGACGTACTATGGGATGAAATACTTCCTTGGTCAGTCTGGGTCAGCTACAGTATCCGAAGCGGACAAAAGACCTTGAGTTCAGTACAAGCCATCCCCAGCACCAGCTGAGGCCTTATCAATGTTTTCACTTACTGTCCAGCAACAGAGTTCCCTGGCAACCAGAGTAAAGGGAGTTAGCCCTTTCCTGACTGAACCCAGCACAGCAAAATACTCTCTGCACAGGATGGTAGTAGCCTAACAAACTTTTGTTACTTATCTCTCCACAATTTTCACCTGGAAAGCATTTTGCAAATGCAGATACTCCCCACTTAGTACATTCTCACTGGTTCAACTCACTGAAATCAGTAAGTCCAGGTAACCATGTGGCTGAAGATGACTACATTTTTCTTTTTCTTAGCATACAATTTGTTATCTTGTTGCTGTGCAGCTAGTGACAACTCAATAGAGAAATGTTAGTTGCTTTGTTTTTTTTAACCTAATTAGTTTGCTTTATTTTTCACTTACCTTATAATAAAACATACAGATATGAGGGAAAATTCCCCAGACAGATAGGTACATGTATTAGAGTAGTTGTCTTGTAGACATAGCTGACTGCTGAAAGTGTTGAACCTGAGCTAGCAGTCCCCATGAGCAGTGAGAAATACAAGAGATGGGTCAGTATAAAAAGGCAGTGGTTCTCAGCATTTTGCTGTGACTGACTGCAAATATTTGACAGCTGGGAGCCAAACCAGGTTTGTTCTTACTGGTTTACAAGTTTACAATGATGAAATAAATAATAACTTTCTGGCTGTAGTTTTTTCCATGTGTATTCATTTAGAATAACACAGCTTTTTAATAGTAGAAGCAATGGTAACAAAACCGCCACTGTAATTGAACCTAAGTATATTTCATGAATTTTTTGGTCTTTAGCATTTTGACTTTCCCCAGGAAACTTTGCCAGGATAAATATTTACTTTCACTCTTTTCTAATGAGTCATTTTCATTCTTAATGCCATTTTCTATGGAATTTATTAAATTTATTAATCAACGTTTGAATACTTTTATTCAGTATGCTTGTATTACTAATAGAGGCATAGATATATTTGGTTAATGTCCTATTTTTTTTAAAAATTATTGATCTATAAGCAAAGAATAGTTTAATTCACTGAGAAGTTCTTCCCAAGAAAGGCTGGGGAGTTTCAGGGAAGAGCAGATTCAAATTAAGACACCTCAGCATGGAATATAATGGGACTAAAAGTATGAGCAAGAGAAAAAATGGTCAGGGACAAAAGAATCTTACATCATCTTATGTCAATTACTGCACTTCACCCTGGCTTTTACCCAATTATTTTTGTCTTCAGCTTAGCTTGCATGGATACTCATGGAATGGCACATGGCCTCGATCAGAGAGATTTTCAAGGGTCACTATCCATCACAACATGTACATTTCTGTCTTCAAAATGACCCACCAGATGATGTGCCTGAAGGCATCAGTAATGCAGTCGACTAACCTGTAGGTCATTAGCACTGGAGCTTGAAGGCCCCACTCCAATTTTTGCTGTGTAACATGTAGGCAAATCATGTGGCTTCACAGCAGCTGCAAATACTTATGGTGTTGTCTACACCAGAATCCCAGGCCTTGTCAATATTTTTTACGTACTTCTAAAAAAAATGCAGCCCAACCCCTGGAGGAGAAGGTTCTCCACAGAGTCAATATATTTATCTCAGTCCAAGCTCTTGTTCATGGCCTACGATTGCTGGGTCAGGGAGTTGAGGCTTCCTGCTCCAGCATCCACATCACCACAACCCTCTGCAAGGCCCCTGCTCCTGTGCCCCAATAATGTGCAACCCTAGCAAGGTAGGCAGGTATGCATCTTCTCCCTCCTATGCTGAGCTTATGGAAAAGCATGCTTTTCTCTCCACCACGGATGGTATTAAATTGCTAGCATTCAAATCCTAGCTACCAACACTGAGCTGCAGTAGACCCCGCTCTCACATCTCAGCTGCCAGGAGGGCTTGTTGACTGCCCCAGTGTGAGTCTCCTGTAAGAACATGACAGAGTACCCAACTCCCCAGAGATACCTCCACCTCCTTATCATACCTTGTCCATGCCATCACGGCCACAATGGTTTTGTTATATGTTTTATTATATCAGTACTAATAATCTAAGCTGCCTGAGATCCTGCCTGAGCCACACTATTCCTTGTATCATTTGACCTCCAGGAGAATCCAGACAACTCTGTGGTGCTCTACAAGAGATTCCCACTTGCACCATGGAAGTCGGATGTCACAGAAAACTGTGGCCAAAGGTGTTCGACCTGAGCACCCCATGAAATGTCCACGTATACTGTACTGACATAGATTTATGCTGGTTTTCCCTGAAAGATGTATGTCATTAAGAAATGCAAATATCCTACTTGTTTTGATGATTCTGAACTACTTTTGAGAACTGAAAGAACAACCATTAGTTTTCTTGGGTTTTGTCCCATTGCAACGGGTGAACTTTTACATAAACATTTCTTTATAATAGCTCTTTCTTATTCAGTTTCTCCTATTTGAAGAGGGAATCAAAACTAAGCTTCACTCTACTGAGAGTAGGGTTTGAGGTTTTTTTGTGTATGTCTTTTGTTTAACACACAAGCAGTATCAGAGAGGGAATTTTTCTCAGAAAGTGCAGGCTCAGCCCACAGCACAAAAGATCTGTGACCTTGGACATGAGGCCTGGAAGAGGCTTTGTTGTGATACAGATAACTACTGCTTCTACTGCAAAGAGAAGCCAAGAAAAAAAAAACAAGAGAAGCAGACAGCTGATGTTGAACAGGATAGCTGGTAACAAATCGCATCATTTTGTTTCCCTAAGGTATCTTGTTTGACTTAAATGGAGCATCCTTTGCTTTAAAACTGAAGTACATTTCAGTAGAAGTTTGAAAATCGAACTTTCTAAACACCGTCAATAACTTCGTTAATCTATTAATTGGGTTCTGAATATAGTCCCATGAGGAAAAGTAGTTTGTGATTATTTTAATGGACTGCTATTCTACTCCAGCTCCAAACAGAGCAGACATTTACACAGAAATGAATAGTATAAGATATTCTCAGTCTCGTATTGTTCCCATAGTCATAATAACATCCCATTTCAGAGTGCATTAGGATGTGTCTAGCATTGCTTATGAGCTTATAATTTCTTAGCAATAATTCAAACCATGTTCTTCATTATCCAGAGGTGTTCTGACAACAATAAACTACTCATTTTTTAAAGCAAACCAAGTCAGGAGTGCTAGTGACATTTTAAGAAACATATCCATCTACCACTGCTGAGTGAAGCAGTCATGTGGAAGGAAGCTAGACAAGTGAATTAGGATGTCACTGCCTTTGGAATTTTCTAGGAGGATGCTGAGATACAGTAATTACTGTGGCAATATTATATTGTGCAAGAGATAGGAAAACAAGGGAAGTGTTAGAGGTGGTGTTTGTTTTTTGATCCTGTCATAAAAGTAATTGACTTTAATTATCATAATAAATGTTCTAGCTGCTTCAGATAATTACATGTGGTGCCTTCCATATCGTCTAAATTTATGAGGGTGTTGGGGTCAGCACATCAGCATAGCTTACAACTGTAGATGAAAAGTGGATTCTGCTGAGAGTGCTCTCTTAGAGGTGTTGCTTTCTGAAAATATTCTCCATTTTTAAGTAAAACATACCTTGAACTTATTGCTATTGCACGACAGGAAACAAAGGTGTTTCCTCTATATATATCCTACACAGGACTATGTTCTCTGCAGATCTAACTTAACCAGGCTCAGAGTACTCAGTGGATGAGAACATAGTGTATTTCTTTGTTGCTTAAAAGGCCACTGTGAATCACACAGAAGTTTTTCATTGCCTGCTTTCTGTGCAGGTAGCCAGATGAAAAGGATCCAAACGGTACAGGCATGATCAGGATATGCCATTCCTGAGACCTGAAAGCCAGGATTTCATAAATGTTTCTTTAACATCCATTTTACTAGCTGGCATGTACAAAAGCCAGAGTTTTTTTCAGTTCTTTCAGAGGTATGTACAGCCTCTTCACACAGGTGGTATTAGATCTATGCCAAGAGCTCTGTACCCTCAGCTCCGCTGACTTCAGTTTCCTGTACTGCGTTCTCTCTTTTACAGTACAGACACCTCTGTGGATCCACCTGGAAAGCCCCATGGCACAGGAGGGGGCAGAAATGCCCCACTCTGCACTGTTCCCCTGTGCTCCCAGCACCTCAGGGGCCCCTGCAGAGCTCAGTAATCAAGGTCTCAAAATCCCTTGCTAGCCAGATCCCTTCCGAGCTGGGCTGGTGATAGCCTGGTTCAGCGTAACCACGAATTAGTTAATTCCTAAGAAGTTTTACAGGCAGCGTATCCTTCGGCGCACCACCAGTGCCTTGATGCCCGGGAATTAAGTCAGCGCTGATCAGTTTGCCAAACGTCTCTTTTCCCCACCTATTCAGCTCTACTGGCTTGCCAGTCACTGATCTCAACCCTTACCAGATGATACTGAAAATTAAATGAACACCTGAATCCCAAGGCAATATGTGTGTGCCATATGCCAATTCACTAACCCAACATTTCTCCATCATAAAATATTTGCAGGCAGGAAAGTGCTCAAGTCTTACAAGCTTACTCATTTGTTTGCTTGTTTCTTTGTTTCTTTTACTGTACTAATCTCTCTGCAATTGTACTTTTCTTAACATAATGTAACCTTGCTTTCTGGATTCAAGGTCAAGATGGGGATAGAACAATTATCTTTAAGTAAAAGGGACACAAACTTGTGCACAGCTGTTTTCTTCCACTGTGGGGACACAGAGCTCAGAATTTTTGTCTGTGAACATTTGAGTTGGAAGAACATCAGAAGCAGTCTAGCACTAATGTCTGTAATTATTTGCTTTTGCATTTAACTTCACAAAGTCCAATAATTTTTCTTCCATTGTAACCTAGCAGCTAGATGGTAGCTTCTCTCGTATTCCCCACACCTCCCCAGCATAGATTGCCCTGGACAGTTGGATTTGCTGCTGAATTCTTTCTCTGTCTCATACTCATGTGCAGCTGTCTGCTAGTTACATCCTCCAAGGGATCAGCTTTAATCCACCCAGATAAATCATCCTTAAGTAGGCATGTTCTTTTTTTTTTTTCCTTTTACTAGAGGTGTGAATTTTAATCACTTAATTTTTTTCTATTGAGAAAAAAAGCCCTGTTACCTGCAAAGCTTGTAGTATTTACGAATATTTAAAAAGGCAGCTGAAGACACAGCAGAAGGCCCACCACAGGAAATGCGTTCCACAGCTCAGTGTCTCTTATCTTTTTTTATTTCAGTGACACTTTCTACAATGGATTTCCTAGAATTGTTAAAGCTAGAGTAACATTACAGTCAGGTAGGGGTTTTTTTGGTTTTAACAAAAATGTTCTTCATTTATGTATAATAAACTCCAGTAACCACATTCTTTTCTCCATCTAGTCCTCAACATGTTAGTCAAAGAGGAATTTTAGAGATTGAAGTACTCTGCATCACAAAGGATGTAGAAATTGGATGCTCTTTATTTGCCATGCTGCCTTGTGACATGAGTAATGTGTCACATACTGCAATAATAGCAATTGATCTGCTCAACCCCTACACCACCACCACCACCACCACCACCACCCCACAACTAGCTAAGAACAAGTAGAAGATTCATGTATTACTTAAAACAGTATAGAGGCATCTGTATCTCTCAGGATGCTAGATTACCATCTCATCAGAAATGTATGGCTAGATTTATGGAAGTACTGAACAATTTCATGAAATCATTGTGCTTTTTCAGTACCTTAGATCAAATCACCTGATATCAACCTTCAGGACATTACATCAGCATTAGCAGTCAGGAAGGAGTCTTTCCTATGACTAGAGATAAAAGCCCCTTTGTGCTGTTTGCTACCTTGGCACATCCTACATAACAGGGTAGGATGATTTGTTTGGGCTGTGTCAAATGGTTCAAACTCAGCAATTTAATATTAACTTACCTGAAAAACAGTAAAAAAAAAAATATTATAACCATTGAAAGTGAAATTAAATGTATTTATGATTTACATCTTTTCCACAGATCCATGCAATAGCTCACCATTTAAAACAACATATTTAATTAATCTCTGAATCTAGGTTGTAGAAAATGTGCTTTCCTGAAATACCGCCCAACATCTCTTGCTTTTTTCATAATTGTATATTCAATAAAGAGCCATTTCAAGGCAACCAAAACTATTCATTAATATATGCAGAATTTAGAACAGTTTTAGCCCATGCCAATATATTTCTCATTCATATTTTCATTAATTTTTTTTATAAAAATATGAATTACTTCAGAATTTATCTTTGTTTAGAAATCACCCTACATTTTTGAAAGCATCAGCCTTCCCTAGTAAAATGAGAATATGGTCACTGGAGTTTATTATACAGAAATAAAGAAGATAAATAAAGAAATATTTGTTAAGAAAAACCAAGGGGTTTATTCTAGTTTTAGATGGACACAAAGCTTATTCAGCCAGGTGGAGCAAGAGAGCAAACAGAATACTAATTGTTCAGAAAATTCTATATTACATTTTAATTCTTTGTACTTGTGAGCAGTTCACTTGACATTATCATCATTTTGGCAGGAGATGGGGGATGCATTTTCTAAACCCAGACATGGATTCTTCCTATACATACTCCAGTGTTCTAACTTAAATGCCAAGTTTTCCCAACCAGATGGGACTTGAATATTTGAGTTACGAAAGTTTCAAAAAAAAGCTGTTGGATTATTTGGTTCTGAGAAAGACAGATATCATTGAAAACAGATCTGGGAAAACAGGCTCCAGGGAAAAAGAGCTAGGGAGCTTCTGCTCAATGTCCAGCATGAAACACGTTGACAGAAAAATAGCATATCCTATCACTTATCCATTCCCCCACATACTCTCTGGTGACCTTCCATTTCAACTGACCTGTACTGCTTCCCAAAGAGGACCATAAAGCTATAAACACACGTCATTTTTTGCTAAAATAGTGCTGTGGTCTGTAATATGACCAAATCAGAGGTGATAAGAATTGGTAGGTTTCTCTCACCTTTCAGAAAGGTGAGAGAAAAAGGAACAAATAAGCTGGATGCTAAAGTTTCATCTATGATCTGCATTCATCAGCCAGCTGCAGAAAGGAACTAAGATTCAGATAAACTTTTCAAAGTATGTGGGAGATTCCTCCCCGCCTTGTACAGGCCTCACTGGGTAGATACTGTCCTGTGTAAGTGTTTGTAGTAAACCTGGGTGATCCCTTTGAAGACTGAATATACATCAGCCATAGTATATCTCTCTGAGATAGTAGGAACAAGCTTCATCATATGCCAAATCAGATTCCCATCCTTCCTTCAGTACAAGGTGGGAGTAGCAGCACTTAACCCCTCCATGCTCAGCAGTATTTCCCTCGTTTCTCACCTTACAAGAGACCTGAGATATATGCCCCTTCAGAAAAATCCACCTCCATTATTAATAACAATTCTTGGTTTGTGATTTGAGTAGAAGCACCATTCCTCAAGAGGCTCAGGCTTCATATTCATTCCATTGTCTGAATTACATAACTACCTCAAAAGGCACAAAAGTGGGAAAAACTTAACAAGAGAGCAAGAAAGTGATAAAAAACTAAGAGCAGAGATGGAATTCACAGCCTTTTTTAAGTTTAACAAAAATTTGTCTCTGTCTCTCCTCTCCGCCATAAGATTTTTGCATAACAAGCTTTAGGAGCAGTCTCATTATTTCATGTGGCAGTCAGTACAACCCATCTCCACTGACACCTACCTGACCGTTTGAATGGATCTGAATTAGTTAAGGTTTATGTATGAGCAAGGTGATACCTTTATAATGATGCCACGTGATCAGTGGCCTTAGCAAATGTAAGAAAACCAGGAATTTTCTCGCACCTCACTGACTGTATTTTTAGGATTACAGTCTCTCTTCCATTAAGATTGATGGAGTGATTAGTATAATTAAGTCAGTTGGCCCTGCAGCTTTCCTTTGCAAAGCAGCAATTACCGATGTGTTTTTCATCTTTTCCTATGTCTTCTCAGAGACATCTATTTTGCGTCAAAGAGAAAGGAGATTTTTTTACCCACGAGCAATTTGGCTTTAGATCAAGTTTTTTCACAGCTTTGTCTCAGGACTCTGTGTAGCATCACAGTAACCGGAGATGGAAAAGAACAAATACATAACCTAGTCCCAAGGCACAGCTAGAGACAGCACAGAATTGTTTTATGCAACAAACTTGCTTATAGTTCTTACCCAGGTTGGTTTTAATTGACCTTTTATTTAAAAAATCATCCCACAGTCCTCTGACCTGCTGAAAACTGACCTTGCAACTTCTTTCATGTTTATACCCATATATTTCTGCCATTTCTTAACAAAGTTAAAAGAATATAAATAATGTTGGTTTCAATATGACATGCTGATTCTGATTGAAAGAACAGCACAGTTTCCCCTGAAGATTTTTTTTTTTTTTTAGGTGCTTTCTTCAACAGATACTCGTAGTGCTGCATCCAAGCAATATCCTTGCTTTGGTCCCCACTTCAAAATCTTGGTGCAGATTCACCTTGGAGAAAAGGTATCTTAGATGTTACAAAAAGATCACAACTTTCTTAAGATCTTACAAGTGGTCTCTAAGGGAGCAGGAAATTGGACCTATGTTTCCAATGACCCAACAGGGCATGTTTGGCTATTGGACCACACTTTTTTCCCCTGAGATGATAATGAATGGAAAAGCAAAGTATCTGAAGGTGCAGATAAACCAGCAAGTTTTTATCCTTTATAGTACAGCACAGACAAAGGAATTTCTTCAACCTTTCTCTTTGTTATGTATTCCTGATAGGTTAAAACAGTAACCTCAGTGAAGCTATTGGAGAAGTGAGGAGCAACATGTAGTTTATCAGGTGTTATTTAATGCTGAATCCCTTTAAATCTATCCCATTTATAATACATATTGTTATGAGCATGTCAGAAATTCAATTAGTATGTTACTGATGTTGCCATGTCATGATTGTTTAATCTTATTACAGAAGTACAATCACCTATTAAAACCTTGCTCAATCATTTGTCAGCTCTTTATGAACAATTTATAAATGGAACCTGACTGTAAACTACCTGCTCTCATGTCCGATAATGCTGCTCCTCTGATTTCTAGATACATACCTCTGTCTTGTAGACTGACAGCCTATGATTTACTCACTGAAAATAGCTCTGCTCCTATATTTTCTTTCTGTGGGGCTAGCCCTATATGACCGTGTTTCAGTAGTGGGGAGTTCTCAGGAACAAAGCAGGGAAGAGAATAGCATTAACGAGGACCAAGTGCCCTCGTAAACAACTTGAAAGTAATTCTGTCTGTCTTTCTCTCTTCATTTCCACGAAACAGAGATAAGATCACCTTTATGTGAGACTTGGTGTATGCCTACTGTCTCTTCAAAAATGTCCTCTTGCCATTTGAGCCAAAAGGATCTGGGCACTGATGTGATCTGTCTATTCTAGTAGTTATGGAATACATTTGGATCAGGTTCTCTATTTTTATTATTTTTTCTCAGGGAAATTAGTTTGCACACATGATGCCAGTGTAGAGATGTGAGCCAACACAAAAGAGAAGCCTGTGGATTTGTATTACATGTATATATATGTCTATATATACAGTGTATATATAAATACAAAGATAAATGACAGTATGAATGTAAGTGCAAATATAAATGTAAATGTATATATAAATACATGTATAAGAATGTATATATTTTACAATAGACAAAATTGCTAATAAAAACATAGCTTCTGTGTTACATGTCTAGAATCATCTCCTTAATTTTTTTTGGATGCCAAGTATGTTTAATTAAACTCATGTCAGAAATGGACATGGACCAGAACAGAGAGGGGAGGGAATGAAGCTGCAAAATTATTTGGCTTCTCCAAGAAGCCATTACTCGGCTTAAGAGACCTGACAGATGATAGGATTTAATCAAGTCCTAATTGTCTTGAATTTGAGGGTTATAAAGGATGTTGAAGGTCTCAATATAGATTGGAAAAGTGAAGTCAAATGGCTTATCCATCTATCATTAAGAGAGAAGAGACTGTAGTTGACTGCTAGGAATTACAGAACTGTTGGCAGTTAATATTGCTTTCATTCCCAACTTATACTGATGGCTTGACTTCTGGGATGTTGGGGTCATTGCAATTGGGTTTTTTGGCTAAGCAAAGCAAAATCATATAATGATCAGCATGTGGATGAAAAATGGAGCAAAAGATGGCCATGGTGAGAAGACAAAAAGAGAGAGAGAGTGCTGCAGGTGGAATCCAGTAAAGATACAGTGAGATGAAATAATAGAAAGATTAAATACAACTCCAATGAGCTAAATTTACTCTGAAATGCCAGCATCTTTATGAGACTTCAGTGTCCAAAAAAAGAAGCCAAGTTCAACCAGGGCCTTGTCAGCAAATGTTTGCCTTAAAACATGAGACTTTTTAAAGCTAGAGTAAGCATCAGTTTAACAATCTGCTTTTTGCTACATAAGAAATATCAAGTTTCTATCGTAGAATATGGGACAGAGAGGAACACCAAGATATATTCCCTAATGAATGAATTTCTGACTGAGAAAAGCGGGTGTTCTGGGCTGTCTTAGCCCTTCTTGATTTTGGTAACTGCTCACTCTGCTATAAAATTTCTAAATCTAATACACAACATAGAACCTATAATTCTCTCTTTCCCTCCCTCCTTTATAAATAGAAATAAACATTAAAGGCAAACATTGTTCCTTGCCCTAAACACATATTGTACCTCCATGCATCTCCCTGGGAAGCAGATGTCATGACAAATCCTGCCCCTGACATCACCTTGGAGATGTCTGCTGGACTGCTCCATGAGTGGCCAAAGCTCTCAGTGTCTTCCTCCTTCTCCTCCTAATTTTTTTTTCCCTGCTTGGAACAAGCCTGTGTCCCTAGGATATATGTTAGTAATTGCCCCTAAAAGTGAGCTTTTCAACCTGGTTTAAAAAACCAAATCTACCTAGTTTGTTAATATAAACTAGTTAAGAAGGAATTTTCAAACTGATTGTTGCCTTAAATCCACAGGTGCTGCCAGATCACTAACAGGAATGAAAGAACGGTAAATTTATTCCACCTCAGTGTCCAGATTATGAAAGAGCTGAAACTGTTCCCAGCTGTCTTTTGTGGCATAATTCACTTGTAAACTCCCCATGACAACAGTTTGCATGTGTACAGTTCCTAGCACCAAGGATTCCTCTTGGCTCTTTAATACAAATCTTCTGGAAGCTGATCTGACAAGAAATGAAGGCAGGAACAATGTTTTTTTCAATCCAAAAAGTGGGCTGTGATGGTTGCAAAGGCCCAGGTAGCGGTTAGCTGATAAAAATTGCAGTAAAGGTTTTGGTTTTTTCTCTTCCTTGCATGAATGTAGGTGGATTTTTACAATTATGAGGAATGAATTTAAACATGAATGGATGCAGCCGGGTTGATTACCTCAGCAAAACTAATCAGTCTGGGAGTCCTAGAGCACTTGGAAATGCAAAAGTTGAAGCATCTGGACAGGCACAGTTGAAGCCTTTTAAACACCAACCATGGCATCCCATTAAGAAATATGAGGAAAATTCTTTAGCTGGACCTGGACCCCTTCTTCATGTAACTATATCAGGCACAGAGCCTGTATTCCCATACATTCCAGCATAGAATAAATCCAGTATTTGTGCAATGAATGACTTGACTGCTTTAGGCTAAACATTTGAGGTCACCAGACCTTAGAAAGCTGAGAGGAGCATTAGCTAGGGTCTTAGACCTGACACCTTTCATAGCAGAGTTTCAAATCAGACTCCACTTTGCATGTAGGGCACTGAAGTCCCATAGAGACCAAAAGATTTTCTTAGGATTTTTGTGCTAGGTTTAGCACTTACAATACAGAGGGAGGTGCGGGGTGGGGGTGAGGGGGAGAGACTTTTTCTTCACGAGTGTTAAATGACTGCCTTCCCCACCTTCCTCTCTAGAACATAGCCATAATGGTTATTTAGCTGATGCTGTTACAGAATAGCAACAGCAGTCTCACTGAAGCCCAACAAATCTCTAACCCATCTGTTTGCACAGAATAAATCCTGTGCTCCAACCAGCAGGACTGAGAGAGCCGTGCAGTGCAGTGCTGTCCACAGCAGCATCACAAATGTGAAACACTAAATGAGATCTCTAGCCCAGGGCTGACCTATAGCAGAGAGAACTGGAAATGCTAAGATGGATCAGCATATGGTTAGTTAGCAACTTTAAAATAATTTATGTCTACATTTTCCATTTTCCCTGTGAACATTCCCTTTCACAAGTGGTCTTAGTTCCTTTCTCTGTTAGGGTAAGGACCTGTGATTTAGCCGAAGTTATTTGACTCTTCTTTGTGTTCAAACTATCCAAAACAAAGGCACGTCCAGCTCAGTATCGTCTTTCTGTTAATGGTCAAAAGTGGAATCTGATGGAAGTTTTACTGAGATCAAGTTATTGTTACATAACATTTTATTTTCATGTTATCCTCAGTTGAGCATCAGCAAACACACACTTGTGCTTATTGCACTACAATTAAATTCTTAAAAATGTAACCAACTTCCATGAAACTAATGCTTTTTATGAGGCCCTTGGGGTAAGGTATCTGCAGCCAGTTGATGGGTGGTAACTTCTGTGCTGTCATAAAATGCATGCCAGGACTGCAGCTAGATACCACTTTAAATACTGATGCTCAAGACTGGAGCTGGAATACAATATTATGGAATAAAAATCTTCCCCCAATCTATTCACTTTTTATTACAGCAGCTGCAATAGCACAGCTGGGACCAGAATAGCAGCCAGATGAAGATGAAAAATGTTTTACTGGAAGAGTCCCATTACCTGCAGTTGTCAGGAAGGGGTGACTGCATTCATGGATCCTCTCCTACCACAGAAAGGTTTTCTTAATCTACCACCCTAAAGCGTGCCAAACCCTCTAAAATTCACATCCTGTTTTAGGGGAGACCCGGAGGTCAGGATGGCTCAGAACCAAAACTTTGCTTTAATCCAAGGCAGACACATTATTCAGAATTAATTTTCATTTCAGGGCCTGACCATCATGAAGCTTTGAAATTATTAGACATTCTGGCTTTGTTTTCTATCTTCAGTTTTATTTATGTTGCTAGTTACTGCATTGGTAGCTGGGTTTTATTTATTTATTTATTTATTATTTATTTCTGTGCACAACAAAATCCTCACAGGTGAACAGAAACCCCCTTGCTCATGCCAAATATTCTTCTGCATGATAAGACTTTGGACAGAGTTTTCAGTCTGAATGAAAACTTACAGGGAACTGATTGTAAGTTTGTGCACCAACAGATTTCTAAACCTGGGAGACAAATACAGACCTCTTACTGCCTTTATTTCTGCCTACTGCCTTTTAGAATATGCTGCAGTTTCTTTAAATACATTTGCTAACACTCATTCATCTTGAAAACTTGGCTCGCTGAAGCAACTTGTAGCAATTCATAACAATTAAATGGCCATGGGGTGAGTGAGAAAGGTCAAGCTGCCTTTAAACTACGTTGATAGAGATGAGAAACGATATTGTCAAGCAGGGATGTCCTTTCTTGGTTTCAGAAGCTGTCTATTACAGGGCTTGCTGCTGTAGACCTGTTGGCCAGATTCTGATTTTTCTTTGAACAGCAAAAGTAAAAAGTCAGTTTGAATGAGATCAGAAGCTACAGTTATGTGCGTAGTTTATTTGGATGTATTTATTCCTTTATTTCTTCCACTGTAGATAGAAAGGTAATTTAGCCTGCAATTTTTTAACAGGCTTTAGGAAACTGGACACTGAAATCCAATTGAATATCACGGGAGCTGGGTTTCTAAATGCCTTATAGTCTGAGCCAGAGCCAGAATTCCTACTTTGGGTTAAGCAACAGCAGCACACTACCTGAGGCAAAAGAGAACTCTACATGAGCCATCTCAGTGTTGAAATACATAGTTTAAGGGCACTTTAAATATCTCCTCTACTGAATCAGGGCCTGCAGTAAGACTCCTCTTAAACATCTGTGTATTGAAAAACCAATAAAAGACTACCATAGTTAGTATATGTAAAACAGGCATTTCAATTTTATTCAGGAAACTCTTTGCTGATTGTAGTTCTTATGACTGTAGCATTTTCTAGGCACTTAGTTTTGATTTAAAAGCTCCTAGCACTGGAAAATCTGCTGTATTTCCTGTGTCAATTGATCTACTGGTTAACTACCCTCACTGCGAAAATCAATAATTTAGTCCTAGTCTAAAATTCTGTTATCTGGATCTACCAGCTGGATCTCCTTGTACTTTTCTGCAACAGATGATTCTGATCTAGTTCCTTCAGCTACTAGAAACAACCCTACATGCATATGTGAAAGAGCATATGTCATATCACTGTTACACTACTCGTAAGGGCTTAGCTGTAACCAAGCTGATGCTGTATGAGGTGCGTGACAACTACCAAAAACTGATTCCATTTTATTCATCAAGGAAACAAAATACCTAGTACATTCAAGTGTCCAGTGCAGCTCTAGGACATTCAGATGAGAACCCAACTTTTGCCAAGTTATTTTTGCTGAACTTTGCACTTTCATAGAGAAAATCAAAGCAAATGTATAAATCATTATTGGTACTATGACACTTGCCCTCAGAGATCATTTTCTTTAGGAATTGTTGTCACAGTGCATGTGCGTCTGTGAGCACAGAGCTCCCCTTCCTGTCTGAGGTACCTAATGGTCTACAGCACTAAAGGAGATCTTATCTAGTTAATACAGAAATGTTCTGCTGGTTTTAGTTTTTACTGAAGAATTTAGGGTCGGACAGGCACTTATTTCAAAATTTTAGTGAGATAAAAGAAAAAAAAGGTCACTTGGACAGGATTTTCCATTGGTGGCAGTAGTAGAGAAGCAGATGTCTTAATAGCATCAGGTCTCAGAAACAGGGATACCTCCATCGTGCTGATGCTTTACCAAGTTTCCTAGGTGGCATTTTGCAAGTGTTAGTCCAGCAGAAGAGTAGGATTTTTTTGTTTGTTGCACACAGTTATAAGTGCAATGGATGTACTTTTACAGCAAAACTCTTTCCCAAAGAACTGCTCTGAGAAAATAAGAAACAACTGCCAAGAAAGCCATTACTATAATGCATTAAATGTACTTTTCTGAGTCAACTGCTGAAGTTGTAGGCATTCCCATGTCTGCACCAGTGAAAGGTCTGAAAGATTGATAAATCTGGCAACTCAAAGCACTGAGAGAGCTCACTTGTTTCAAGGAATCAAAGCTACTGGCAAAGACAAAGGCATTCAGTTCTGGCAGATTTCAGGGTATTCCCCTCATTGTTCATTCCTGACAGATTTGTGTTCCTACTCTGCAAACAAATACACCCCAAACAAACAAGCAAGCAAGCAAGCAAACAAACAGTATGGGCTCCTCCCAGTTTCTGAAATTATCATTTAAGCAAATGTTTTCCAAGCTTGGCCTAGACATTTCCTAATTTTCACAGGAGCTTCACAGCTCTGGACAGGAGACTCCTGTGCTGGTCTTCCCATGGATTTTCTGGCTTAATGCATGGGGATGTGAAAATCTCACTGGAATTGCCAGGCAATATTTCAGTCCTGGGAAGTTTTAAGGTGTATTCTTAAGCACAAACCCAAGTCAATTTCAGTGAAAATATTCAGGCTTATTTAACTGAAATTTGAACATGTAAAACTGTGGCATGATGTTCAGGAAAGCAAATTTCAGAGTTATTAGAATTTTAATATTTTAATATGTTTACCTTTATTCTGAGCTGGGAATAAAGCTGGCCCTCCTCTGGCAGATGGACCCATGCACCTACAGAGCTCTGTTAAAGTTCAGCTAAAAACTTGAATTTCACAGCTTTTCTCTATATTTAAAAGAAAATGCCAAAATTCAGATTCATCTTTCAAACTCACCTGAGCTGGTGAACTGAATGTGTAGGTTTAGATCTGCACTTCATGACCCCATCGTCTATATCTATTTCCTAATTTAAAACAAGAACTTTAACTTGTCACAATCTACACTGACAGAAAACGATGAGTGGTTTTGTAGTTAATTACCTGTCAAGTCTTTTAAAAGGGAAACAGAAGATCCATGTTTAAAATATGTTAAATGATTCAGTCACCTCTGTTAATTGGGTGTCTCAGCTGGAAAATCTCTCACCCTATGGTGGAGATTTGCTTTAAAACCTAGCCACCTGCACCATTCATTTTGTTGACAAGAGGAAAGGGCTCATCTCTCATGATGACTTGCTGCTGTGTAGCCATTTTCAGCAGGACACTCCCATTTTTCTTGAGACATTTCTCTTCTATCTTTAGCAGCACAGCCGAGGCCCAGGACCATTTACCTTGTGGAGCTGCTTGCCTCCTTGGTAGGAGAACATAAATAATCCACCAGCCCTGGAATTATTTATCTCCAAACTTGCTGAGCCCTTGGTTACTAAATGGAGAGTTATGAAAAATGTCTACCTACTGACACCATGTAATTCGCCATGCTGTTCATGTCAGGCGCTTTCCGTAAGAGAGAGGGAGAGGCTGCTTCCACGTGGTATACCAAAGCAATGATAGAAGAGGAAACATGGGTACACATGACCAACAGAACTGCTGTAGCTGTTCCTATTAAAATATATTCCTTGCTGCAAAATGACACAAGCTTATGTAGGCAAAAAAATTTGTGCTTTCTCTAAGTAGCTTGTATCATAATAGGATATTGTCAGAGGACTGAACTTATGACTTTAAGACATGCATGCTTACGTGAGTTGAGGTATTATACAAGTGTTCATGATGTTCATACGCTGTTCCTGTTTATGGCTGTTCATAGCTGATTTTTAAATCACTAGAAAGGGAAAGAGAAGTGAAATATGTTGGTGTGGTTCACACATGAGTTTGCTCCATCTACCTATCTTTTCATTTTACTCCCAATCTCCGCCCTGTGACTGAATTCATCCTCCCCTTTGACTCTGGACCATCTTTGATACATTCTCTGTTCTTGAAATCATCCTCTAGGGTCACTTAGACTCTGTCCCTTGTTGCAATCCCAGTCTCTGATGCAGTACATATGCTTTTCAGTTCTGCAAGAGATTCAGGTTGAAACCTACTCCAGATGGTTCAACGTTTAGTGACTGCAATTCCAGCGGATACCCCACCCCCTTCATGGTCCTGGAACTGGAAGACCTTTTGGACTGATGCACATCAGGATTAGGTTTGTCCAGGGTACTGAGTACTGAAGTCAGCATGATCTCTGTGCAAATCCTTTAATATTGCTCTGTCAAGGAAGGTGTCCTCAACTGTAAAGACATATAATTAACTAGATGGGTAAATAAGGTGCTGGGGAATCTGCATGGCAAAATGGATTGTCAAGACCTCTAGAAAGCAAGCTGATTGGGGGAAATAAAACAAGAGAGGACTGGATTGAAAATCCCTGCAAAGGTTGGGAGAACAATGTTAGAGGCCTAGCCTCTCCTCTAGCAGACTGACTTTTTAACTGTTTCACTTCTTCCCTAAATTCCTTCCATCACATGGACACGTTCAGTCCATGCATGCATGTATCTTTCTGACCTGGATAAGACAGTTCTGTAAGCCAGCAAAATGGCTGCAAGGAAGATGTTGCATTCCAGTCTTGCTGCTGTGCCTACAGGCAATCAGCATTCAGGGGAGCCACGTCCACTTCTGCCAGACCCTACCCTGCTTAATTTATAAAGCTACGAAAATCTAATGAGACATTTCAGAAAGTCACTAGTACTATTGGGTATTCATGTTGTCACAAGGCATTTTGATTCAGCTAATATGATATAGGAGTGCAGATTAGCATCCTGCGCATCCATTAACATCTGAACGGGGTAAGAGAGCTTGGGTTCAGGTGGCCACCAGGGCCTTCCTGTCCCAGCCCTGACTCTGCTGTTCTAGCTAATCGATACAGACAGGCTTGAAACCTGAGAGCATGTTTTGAATTCTCTAAAAAACTATTTTGGGTTTGAATGAATTATTAAAAAGAAATACAAGTTAAAAAAAAAGGGACAGGGACACTGGATAAAAGTTGACTTTCAGTTCTTTAACTGATGGTTTCTTTTCTCCATCAAGGACTTTCTATTTTTCTTCTGCTTTTTGCATTCACAGTTAATATTCAGTACATGTCCCATCCCATGCTGTGTCCCCTTATACAAACTCCCACAGATAACACCAGCATCCCCACTTTTTTTTCTCTGAGCCTAACCCAGTACCTGGGTATTTTATTTATCCTAGTGTTTGCTTGTTATGGTCTGCTACATCAAAATATTTTCTACCAATGTCTGATGAGATGATATAAATGGGAAAGTGAGAAGTTACCACATCACCAAATTTCTTGTGGTTTTAGTTATGTTCTGGACTTACTGTCACACTGCTGGCTCATTGAAAGAGATAGCGATCTGGAAGTTCAGATTTAAGGAGAGGCATTGTGCAGTTTCTGTCTTAATTAAGCCATTAAGATTTTTTTAGGGGTTTAAGCACAAGCAATTTGAGTGTATAATTCAGCATGCACACTGGCTAGTCTTGCACTTCTCTTGTTCTGAGGTGAAACAGATTGTAAAGGGGGAGACAGCTGTGAGAACATCCTGTAGAGTCAAACTGAGCCAGTCCCTAATTTGCATTGCGGCCTTAGAAATGAATTAATTAGACTTTCCTAGTTTGAAGTTGGCAATGAGCTCCTAGACCCATGCTGGGCATACATACCCTCTTTGGTGTGGAGCTGGCACTGTGAAGCAGGAGGTATTGATTTGACAGCTCAGGGAGATTATGTGTAGTCTCCTGAAAATGAAGGGAACAGAGGGAGAATTGGCTGTTATTAACTGCTCTGTTGGGAAGTGCTGAAGTAACCTTTGTGCCTTTGGGATTGTAGTATATCAGCTGCTTTCATAGCATTGGTAAAACAAGTGATGAAGTGGCTTTCTCCATCCTTAAAGTACAGTTCACAATGGATAATGTGCAAAACTGGATGAGAAGCTGAAGTTATATCCCTTTGCCTGACTAAGGACAAAACAGGAAAAATCTCTGTGTGTGTACAGACAGAATGAACAATATATAAGGGGTTGTAAAATATTCTACGTTTTCTTTCCTAGCAAAATATAAAAGCACACAATTATACCTGAATTGGTATAAAAGTTTTCCATTTACATAACAACCAAAATTTCATTTCTAACAATGTGAAGAGGAGCAAAACAAGTAGAAGTCTAGCTTTCCTTTTACAGTCACGTATGGCTTAGAAGAAGTAGGGAGTTTGCTTAATATATCCTATTTTTTTCTGTTTCGTGAAGTATTTGATCTGGAAAGGTAATATAAAAGATAAAGCAAAAAGCACTCACTTTACTTCATCAATAGTAAGGAAAACAAAACTAGTATCTTCTCTTTAGAAGAAAACACTTATTCATTATGAACTTTAAAAATCCCCTACACAGTTTTTTCTCATCTGTTTTCTGTGGCAGTGCACAAAATAAAAGACGACTACTGAAATATCGTACAGTTTCTATATCGGGTAGAATGCATCCAGTGGATTACTGGATGTAATTCTGCTATGTAGGAAGACCATATTTGATACATTGGTGATATCTTAAATCATGAATGACTTCCATTAAGAACGGTCTTACGCTATCTTCTGATATTTTTTTTCTTTTCCCTCCTAATTTCTCCTTGAAGTTCCAGCCAAATTAGAAAGCCAACATTTCAGTTTTAAGCTAGGAGGAAAAAAAAACATCTAATGACAATATTTGTTTAATTACTTCACTCTTCTGGGTTTCAAATCAGTAGAAGCACTTCCCCTTCCCATTACGAGGATCAGACAAGCTTGCAGTGAAAATGCAGACTGGGCATCAATTGATTTCTGCTAATGGTCACAGTACTAATGAACATTCTCTGATTTTATTCTACGTATTTCTGTCAAATGGAATCACCACTCCTCCTAATACCCTTGGAAACATATGTTTATCCATGTTACTCTTCTGAGAATAAATAAATGCAGTTCCTGACAAAACTGCTGCTATGGCACATGCATGACGAAACCACGTGCCATCTCTGAAGTCTTGGGGATTTCTGTTACATATGTGTGGTTCTGTTCAAGTTTCCCCTTATTTTTAAACACGCAGCATAAAACTACTCAACTTTCTCCCATATGTTTTTTCCGCTGGCAACTGCTGAGCTTTCATCAGCAGTTTTAATGCAGAAGATTAGCTAAAACCAACGAGCTCAGTGATGTATAACAGAAGCAACTGGTTGTTCTGGCAAGTCCATCCAAACAGCTTTATTAGCAACTGTTGAGATTGCCGACTCCAATTTTTCTACAACAAAAGATCTCTTGAACAGAGATGGGTGGGTGGGTGGTGTTGTGACAGGGGAAGTACTAAAGGAGAAGGGACTCTGGTATCAGGAGCTCTGAGCACTGGCTGTTTGACTTCAAAAACCTTTATGAATGCCAGCTACCAGCGTGGGAGGATTGTACGGCTGGTTGCAAACAGCTCATGAGATTATCTAGGTGTTTGGGGGATCATTCAGATTTTCAAGCACAATATTATTGCTTGTCAGAGGGAAGCCAGCAAAGCAACATGAGTTGAAAAGAGTATTTCCTTTTGATAGTCTTCTCCAGAAGCCGTGAATATTTACATACAATCAGTAGTCACTAGAGCAGACCTCTCTTCATAAGTTGATGGTTTGAGACATCTGAGACTTGGAGACAAGTGGATGCTTTTGGTTAAACTGCTTACCATTGTAGCTCTAAACACAGTTCTGCAAAGCTATTGAGTCTAAGCCTCCATGTGATACAATCATTTCAGCCAAAATACATCATCTAAGTAGTATAGTCAGTAAGAAAAGAGTGTTCTGCTGCTATAAGACAAGATGAGCATTCAGCAGATGTGGCTTCAGT
Source organism: Rhynochetos jubatus (assembly GCA_027574665.1). Taxonomy (NCBI): domain Eukaryota; kingdom Metazoa; phylum Chordata; class Aves; order Eurypygiformes; family Rhynochetidae; genus Rhynochetos; species Rhynochetos jubatus. The sequence goes on along the minus strand of CM050655.1, from coordinate 30,297,122 downwards.
TTTCACATATTCTGCAAAATACACTGTATATTATTTTTTGTCTTTTTTCCTTCATAGGTAAACACTAAGCTTTCTGGGAAAGAGACCGACTCTTTTTCTACGTGTTTTTCAACAAATATTTCTGAGTTTTGGGTTGGACTTAGAGATGGTGCTACACTGCAAATTACTTTAAAAATCGTTTTGTATTTCTCCCAATTCCAGACAGTTAAAAGATAGTGTTCTTGGATGAAGACTTGGACATCTGCATCACACGATTAGACTGCTGCTGAACACCTACCTGGGAACATAAGAGACTGCTCACTCAAAAGCTTTGCTTTATGCAGTCCATGACAGCCTTTCTCAGACACCATATGAGTAAATCTGTATTGTATCGACAGTGCCAGGATTTCACCCCTGCTGCTTAGGCTACTAAGCCAGTTATGCATGGAAGGAGCATTTATTTGTTAAGATAATATCTTTTTTTCTTAACTAGAAAATTATCCCATTGATGAAGTCAGAGTATGAAATACCACCTGTTAAACACAAGAGATTAGGCATGGAAGGCCATTCATTATCAGCAAGACTGCCAATGTTTGTTTATGCATAAAGAAACTCTAGCCCCTGTGGCTTTTATGTTTCTATACACATTAATTTTCTTTTTTTTTTTTATAATGAAGTTACAGCTGTTCCAAACAACCTTCTCTCATGGGTAATCTGAAGTTGTTTGCCTGCATTCCTACTTACTGTACATAAATACTTACTCTGAACAAACTGTCGTCAAAATTTGAGTCTTATTTTGAGCTACATGAATTGATGGATTCCCTTATATGCAAATGTGGCAGGTTAATGAGGCACGGTTTTGAGGGAGAGGAGTACTGGAATCTTGGATGCGATATCGTGGCCAACAGACTGATTCAGGCTACTGCAGTTAACTCACAGTATTTAAAAAAAAAAAAAAAAAAAGTTTACTTAGCACTCTGGCATATTATATGCTTGCTTTATTACACACTTGCTTGGGCAAATGCAAGGTGACTGTTTTACAAAGCCAGGATAATATTAAAGACTAATAATGGAATGTAATAAATCATGCAAAAGAGCTTTTTTTTTTTTGTGAACACTTATGTTGAAAAGGATCTTAGTCTCATTCTTTACTATGAATAAAAACTATGTAAATTAGTGTAAGGCTCAAAGCTGTTGGGGTTTTTTGTCTAGCTTTCCTTTTAGGTAAATCTCACCATCTTGTTCTGAATACATGATAATGTGGGGTTTTTATCAAAGGCCATGTAATAGTGTTTATATGCTTATGTAATCAACTAGCATTTCTTTATTTTGAGAAGACGACCTTTCCTCAGGAAAGAACCTTCTCTCATAAATATTAAAAGACACATCCTAACTGGGTCCCTGTTGCCATTTTGTTGCTACATCACACATCTATCCACCTTTAGTCTTGTTCAGTGTCGAAAGAGAATTTCAGCACAACCTTGATCCAAAGTCTGCAGAAAATGTTGCTGGAATACCTAGGTCAATATTATGGATCATCCATCACCACACAGATTCTAATTTTCAGCTATACTAAAATGGCTCTAAAACCATTCAGACAGTGATTTTTTCTCTGGAAAGTGAATATTTTAAAATCATCAAGCCAGTTTCCTGCCCAGATGTTCAACAAAGCTTCCAGAAGCATAAAGCTGACCAGTGGATTTCAGGCTAAGAGGGATGGGGTGATCTACCAGTTGAGCCAATCTTAAGATCACATAGAAGCCTGTACAATTTCCAGTAAAGCAATCCAGCAAATATAACTTTCTTTGACTTGGACAGGCTTCTGCAATACACTGAGGCCCATTTGCAATAACAGAAATGGACAGAGCTTGCCAAAATCTTGTAGCCTAATTAGACTGAAATTCAAATGAGAGAAGTCCAGCTGCTGAAAGGAAAACTGTAAAGCTGAAGAGCTAGAAACAACCACAGGTAAGTTAAAAGATCTCAGTACATGCTGCTGATTGCAAATCTGGCTGGCTGGCAAACGTTGAAGTGAATTGCTCAGTGACTGTTCATCCTACTGAAAGATTTTACCCCAGGCTGTAACGCTTCCAAAATCTGCAGCAACACAAGCGCCTGTCTAGCAAATAGAGAGGCCTGGGGCAAGTGTGTCTTATATGCTTGATAGGACAGAAAGTTTGAAGTTTAGCCCAGACTTTTATTCTCTTTTGGTCAGCTTCATTTCATTTTTACATCTTTGCAAGTTTTCTCTCCATCTTTATTCTTCATTCTCACCCTGGAAATAGATTGGGTGTTTGTGCTCTAAGCAATCCAAACTGATTCAGAGCTACAGGGAAAAATCTTCCCATCAGACATGAAATCTGTCTGTTGTCTGACTAGCGTGTTTGACCCAACTTACTCAAATTTAATGATGTGTTAATGTATACATATGTCTTTGTACATATATATACACACAAATATTATGTACACATAATAAATATCATATATAATAAAACATATAACAAATATGTTCTTCTATTTTTTACTACTTAAAATTCACGATGCTTTAACATGCTTGAACACTTTTGACTTTCATATCCTCAGAAATTAGTGTAGAAGTTTACTTTGCATTAGGCCGTTAATTACATTACATACCTGCACATCATCATCTTCTTTATCTAATCCTGATATGGTCTGAATGGACACTATTTATAGTCCATTTATTTTAATCATCCACTTTTGGGGGAGTTAATATTGCCAACCTCAGCTTTCAGCATTCATGTTATAGGTCTCGAAATTACAAATATCCTAACAAACAGTAGTTTTGGATAGATTTTTGTGTTTCTTCTTCATCTGACTTCTAATGCTCAAAAGGCCTTGTAATAGGAGAGAAATAATGGCAGATAACTAAGCTGGCTGCCAAAGTGGTGGTGTTCTGGTTAGGTGAAAGTTTGCTGGATATTTTAAGCAGACTGTGTAGAATGATTTGCAAGACACAAGTCTCTTAAAAATAACAGTAACCTCTGTGGTGATCATTTAGAAGGAAAACATGGAGCTTTGAAAACTGTGAGAAAGTTTACTAAGAGTATAAAGTAAGTAAATCTTTGCCAATGTCTTGCACATGTCCATTAATTTAGGAGTTTTATTATGTGGCTGATGGAAACCTTTCACAGTGTTAAACAGCAATAAATAATGAATGGATTATCTGATTTTTGGAATGACATCAACAAATCTTGTAGTCAAGTCCTGCAGAAAGGCAGCACAGATTTACTGTTTCTGAACAGAAGTTCTAGCTAGAGAATTGTGTGTATTTTGTTTGTTTGGTGTTTTTTTTTTTTTACTGCAGTTACTGCTCCAAAATACTATTACAACCTGGCAAGCAGTTATGAACTCAGTAGGATGATTAGTAACTTAGAAATTAAACACTCAGGCACTGTGTCCTCATGCAAGTATGTCCCAAACCAAGCCACGCCAGCTGATTCTCCCTATTTTCACTGTACTCATAGGTCAGTTAATGAAAAAAAATTGGTGTATAACAGATGTAAATGTAAAAGTAATCTGGTCTAGTCTTATATCTGTGCACTGCAGCTGAAGATAAATGACTGATAGGTGATAACAGAGCTAACTTTCATGAACTGATTCATGTTACTGCTATAACTTGACTAAAACGAGAAAAGTTGTCCCTTGGCTTTCACTATGTCCTTTGCTATGGGCGTCAAAGCAAATTTTAGTGTTTCCATGCAACTACAGGCACCCTGCACAATTGTAATTATCACATCTTAGCTTTAACTTCTCAGTTCTAGACACAACTCAATAGCAATCAGATTTCAAGGAGCACCCATGCATCCTTCCAGGTGCATTGCTGGCCACCACCTTGCTTAAAACTCTCTTTTCTGCCTTTCATTTTTTTATTGGCTGTTTGTTAATTACTTCCCTTTCCACATTGTCTCTGTCTATAAAATATTGACCATGAAGTTGCTTTTTTTCTAGTGTATGTGAAATACAGAATGTTTTCTTCTATTGAAACTTTTACCTTTTAAAACTTACTCCAATGTGCAGCAGGCACTTCCCCCCTCCCCCCTTCTGGAGGTAAAAGTTTGACTGTCCTTGCAGTCTGCAGTGTGAGAGTACTCCACTGTATTCCTCAGCTCTGGTGACAGCATTCCTCTTGGCCTGGTGATCTTTCACCATGATTGGTTGAATTGTTGCCTGCCAAGGTAAGGAATTTGGTTTTGATTAGACTAAATCTACAAGATGGCAAGAAGTATCACTGCTCTTACTACTCACTCAGAATTACTTCACAATTTGGTTTGCATCACTTGAAGCTATTGGCAGTACAAATTCAGGTCCCAGATTCAGAGCAACCCTGACTTTTGGGGAAAGCTTGGTTTGGGATTCAGACTCTTTACTTGCTGTGCAAAGGGGTTTACCTAGTTTCCAAATGGATTAAGAAACATATCTTTTAGTAATGAAAACCCTTGGAAAGAACAAATCACCTGTCCAGTGAGTGCAAATGGAGAAGGAGTATGAAGAATGGAGAGTTAACAGCTGGAAAAAAACCAAACCAAACCACTGAATGCATCTGTTGATACTGATGATCACAGGCATCTGTCTGGATTAGCTCTTTCAGCTTTTTGGCAGGACAGAATCCATCCACCAGTACCTCCTGTTTCACTCCTGAGAGTTTCCTCTCAGGGAGAAACACTGTATTTTCTGTCACCTCTCCATGCTTCAAAATCATGAGTGAACCAACCCTTTCACCAAGAAATGTAACACTGCCACTGTTGTATTCACCAAGCCGATAAAACATAGTGCTCTAAAGACAAAATTTCCCTAAAAATAAAATATCAAGTCTTTATTTTTAGTTATAAAGTTTCTCTGGCAACCATGTGTATATAAGATCTGTTTCAGTAATGTGGCACAGCATGAACTTTTGTAAAAGCTGATAGTAGTAAAGCAGGGACATTGGTCACTATCCTATCTCACTTTCTGGTGTGAAGCTGATTGTGAGGGTAAAAAATCAATATACAATAAAGGTGGTGCATGTTGAATCTAAATTGAAATGATTGATTTTTTTTCCCCAGGATCATTAGATTTACCCCCAAACTCTTGGTTTCTGCTTGTGGAGAAATATTTACTCTTCAATTTCAGTTCATGGTGTAGTTCATTTGTTTGTGTGGGTTGTTTTTAGAAAGACATTTCTTCTGCAGGAAACAAATGCTGGAAAACACTGTATTTCAGAAACATTTCCAGAAGTCCCTGTAAACACAGAATACTTCAAGGGATGGATAACTTCTTAATCCATTAACATCTTTAGCTGTTGTAAATCTTCCTTCAACACCTTGGTAAGTAAATAATGCAGTACATTAGTGCAATGCGGTTGCCATCAGAAGACTTTGGGTATCATTCTGACTTGAAGCAGAGTTGGCCTGGGGCTTATTATAAGCTTAATTGCAGGATGAGAAAAGACTGTACTTATACTATACCACGTTGCCTTGCTCAGATACTTCTCACCTGCTACGTATATGCAAGCCAAGAACAAGTTTCTGAATAAATCATGATCTGTGTTCACACTCCAGTTTAGACTGCAGGAAAACCCAAAGACTCTGCTAAAGATAATTCAAAGACAACTTGCTGATCTCCAGGAGACTAATGTCTAACTTCTCCCCATGTTTCAGGAGTCTAATGATTGACAATTGAAAACATCCTGCTATATATACAATATAATCCTTTCTGCTATTATACATTTAGCCTATGCTTATGTTTCAGCGGTGTTGAATAAATGATTGGAACTGGCTACACGTTGAGTATTTTTGGTAGAAATAAACTACTGATAGCAACTTTGTGCAGATTTTCACCCCTAAAAGAGAAACTGGTTCTTCAGGAGTAACAGAGCAAACCATGGCTGGCCATGAAAAATCCCTCAGCAGAAATCTGCCATGCTTGGTTCAGTCTTATGTTCAGTGACCTTTGCTATGAGGCTCCTATAAATTCCCTATGTTCATGTTTCACTTTCTAATTAATTTCACCATCTGGACGTGTTTCCTTCTATTCATTACATGTAGTCCTTTCTTAATGCCTTCCCATTACCGATAATGGCATTTCTGAGGCTAACCAGCTTCAACCTCAATTTTTCAAGAACGTGTGGAGTGTGATCACCAAGCAAAGCAATGGCTGCACTCAGGAACAGAAGTGCTCACATCCCTCAGTCTGTCCTCATACTGATTTCCTTTGTGTTTTTCCGACTGGATTTCATAAACTCTTTTTTCTTTTTCATCTACTTAGTTTCTCATTCTGTCTCTTTTATACAATCCCAGGCTGAAAATATCTTTCTCTCCCATTGACCTCACAGTGATTGTTTTCTTAATTTAATATCCTATAAACTGCTTTAACTTTGACCTCCACCTTCACTAAGCAAGTTATAACCTTTTTACAGTTAAAAACTGATAATAATTCTTTGGGCCTTATTTTTCATGTGTAGGTCACAGTACAATTATAACCTAAAAATCAAATAATCACCATTTCAATAGTCTCTAACACTCCTATTTAAATCTGTACATGACCTTTGTATATTACTAATTTAAGATTTATGCTTGACAAAAGTTTCCAATGCATTATCTATTGAGTGTTTACCCTACAGCAAGACATAAAAGTCTAAAATGTCAAATTGTGAAACATTTAACATTTTTTAGGGCTTCTCCCAATGAAATAGCCTTTTTCTCCAGATTAAAAACTTCCAAGGAACCCTTTTTTTCTCTCTCAGTGCTGCCTCTGCATAGCCTCTATTTCTTTTTATTTTCAGTGGCAAAATGAAAGACAATAGAAGAAGTAGGGTGACAGAAGAATCATCAAAACACACACCAAATCTCTCTTCCTTCTCCTTACCACCATAAAAAAGAAGAAAAATTATACATTTGTAGGGGACTAAAAAAGAGAATATTTGAATGAATTAATGGCTACTACATATCCCAGTTTCCACATTGGAACATCTTTTACAATGGCAAGCACTCTTCATGAAAAAAGTTAGTGTTTTTCAACCTACCCTATGAGTAGTGCTTTGAGAAAACATAAATGTTTATGGATGAAAATATGGAGGTGCTGTAATTCCTCTCTGGTTTCAGTGGAGTCACAGAAGTGTAACTCATCACAGCTTTCTGACCATGGCAAAGATTAATATTTAAATTTTAAGATATTATCTACTCTTTCCTAAATCTGTTTCTCTGACAACAAATAAGATGCCTTCATCTGATCACAGAACGCATGGAAATGAGATCAGAGGGATCACAACCGCAATGCTGTGTTTTAGGTCAGTCCCCGTTCAGCTCTGATGAATGTCCGTGTTTGCAGCACAGGACGGGTTCACCTCATGTACTGCTCCAGCCCTGATCATCTCCTTGCAGTTCAGGTACAGCTAACAAGGCTGTCAAGATCAGTGTGAGAGCAGGTCCTTCTAAATCAAAAGTCAAACATCTTCAATTTTTGAAGCAGAAAAAAAATGTGTACAAAAATCTGTAGGAGGAATATCCTGTTACAAACCCAAGTGCCCTGAGACTCAGCTGGAGACAAACCAGTAACAGGAAAATGGTGTTAGCTCTTACCCATGTGACCTAATGACAGCTTTAAACTGCGAAGCTATCGATGTAAATCCTCACTTTCCTGTGCTGTGTACTTGCAAACAGTACATGCCTGTCCTTAGGGTACCAATGTAGGAAACAAAAGCTCCAGCTTCTAGCTGTGCTGCCAGCTGGCTGTGTTACTGCAGGTAAAGGTGATAATTGTCCATTTTGCCCAGTGGTAAAAAATCTGTTTGTTTGCATACAAAACATGTGTTTACACTACCACAACTTTCTGAATCATCAGATGCCCACTGAAGACTGTTAGTAGAGTGTCCTTTTTCTTCCTGTCACAGATGCAAATGACAACGTACCACCTCAACTGCGTGTGATACATCCTAAAGTTGTACTTTTCCAGTAATGCATCTGAGTCACATTGTCGTGCAAACAGGGACATGTTTTCTTGGTCAGTTCCTTACTGTTCTTACAGTGTATGCATTTCACTTTGAGAAGATCAAACATCTTTTGAGCTGCCAGTTTATAGCTGAGCAATCATCTCAAGTTGGGAGTAACCTGCAATGGGGCCCATTCCTGCTTCTGCCCTCTGTACAACCAGTATTAAATTTACAGAGGCACTTGGTTCCTGTTACTTGGAGCTCAGAAGAGTGATGTATCTGGCTACTCCTAGGGATGGCTGTGATCTGCAGCTAATTATCATTTGTAAAGCACTTTCCAGTCCCCAGAAGAAAAGGCCTTGATGCTCCCCAGCAGAGAGCTATCAGCCCACGCTGGGACACAGCTGGCAGGGTGCACTACTCCACAGAGAATTCCTCATGATTATTTTGAGATAATTAGCCGATATGAAACCTAGTGCAATTCCTATCTAACATGACCAGTTTACAAATACACATACTTGTGTGCATGCTCTAAATGAAACACGTTCAAAGGGCAGACTGCTGAAGCCGCAGTGACAGAGGCTGTGCCGCTACAGCCACAGAATAAACACTAGCTGGTGAGTAACAAAACCCTCCTAAAAAGCAGAATGTCACAATTCTGCCTAGGTGCAGGAATGGCATAACCGTGTCCCAGACAAGGGAAGGGGATGCTCTTACTTTTTTTTTTTTTTTTTAATACAATCTTTGGTACAGCAGGAGTGTTTGAGGGCAGCAATTAAACTGCAAGGCTCTTGCTGGAGAAGGCATTCACTCCTTCACGCCTGGCAACCCAGTGCTATGGAGTGTGAGACACAATTCAGCTGAAATTTAGAAGCAGCTGTTGCATCGGGGTTTGTTTAAAGCTGTTTTTCTCCAGGAAGTCATTATTTGAAATAAATCTTGTCCATTAAAAAGACACGCTTGAGTAGTTATGTAATGCAGCATAGGGTTTGTTAAACTAGAAAAGCATAGGATAATCAAAAGCCTAATCTGGATAGAAAAATAAATATGTGATTTGAGATGGAGCATCTATCTATCTGAAAAATACCTATGTTTTTCTAAATCCAAGTTTCAGCACCTGAGAAGTTTAATTTTCACTGTCCGGCACTCAAAAAAAAGAAAAAACACACACCTGCCTCTTTCAGTATCTCATATTGAGCTCCTCAAAATAGATACACCTCTGTTGTAGATACACCTCTATTTTCTTCTGAAATACAATGTCTGCTTTTCTATAGGCTTTTTAATTTACATTTTCAATATCACCTGCCCTGTGCATGAAGACATGAATTTCAAAGTAATGCTATCTAAGCTCAGAAACAAAGAATGAACCAAAACCAGTCTGAAAATAAAGACCATAAATCTGTAGGATATATTTGACTAAAGGGGAAATGTTTAAATATTAACAGCATCCCTACACGGAAAATAAAATAAACACTTGAAACACCCTCATTTGATGTATTGTAACAAATTCTTACTTGGAACAGACCCTCAACAGTAACAAGGAACTGAAAACTAATTGTTGCTTATGGGTGAGCTTCAGGGGGTTTTAGCTTGGGGATTGGTGTAGTCAAACATATCCATCAAAAATTGATTCAGAGGCAAAAGCAAATGAAACTAAAAAACTGTATTTATTAATATTACTTTGGGTTTTAAGCTGTTATGGTTGACATGTTCTTGACACAAGGATTGAAACACTTATTTTTAATTAAAACCAGAATCTCATATTTATGCACTTTCAGCAACCCAGACTTTGAGATGCAAATACTCAGAGCAGTGGCATTTGATCCAGCCAGATAAAACGATTTTGGATTACCAAGGCTATTTCACCTCCCTTGCACTGAAGCTGTTCTGCAGCTACTACTCCTGTTACAGCAGGGTGAATTGGAGTGTCACACTCTTCTTACCACACTGGATGGTCAGGGCTACATTTTTATGTATAACACAGCAAATTTAGGTGACACGCCTGAGATCACAACAGAAGTCTGTTGCAGTGGAGGAACTCAATGCACAACTGCCAAACTCCCTTCTAAATTTCCTCTTGGTTGGATTCCTCATCCCCCTGAAACTACCTTCCACTAGTTGCCACAACGTATTACATCTCATGCAGTACACTCGTGATTGTGTACTCCACAAAGTGTGAGAATTATTCTGGCAGATAGCTTATGATCAGCACACATAGGCAGAGCACAGAAGGCTTGCTTCTATTTTCAGCTGTACTACCACTGCCTCTGATCCATGACAAGGTCGCTTGAGTCAATGAAATCCCTGGCTGCTTGTCTCCAGTAATTAAGCAGTAAAACTTTTTAATGGGCACCCCAAATTGGGAGGTCACTGTGTTGATTGTCTGTGTAAGTACCTTTGTAGGGAGAAAATACCAGGTCCTAAAGGGCTCTTTAATCTATCCAAATAAGTCTAATGAGAACTGAGAGCTGGCAGTTTAAAGCTGGACATATCAGAAATGAGAAGTAAGACAAAGATTTTGAGTGCTGAAACTGAGTAGCCATTTGTAGAAATTATGAACGTAAGTGATTGATAGATTCTGCAGCTCTGGAAATCCTTTATCTGAAGACATATGTGTTTTTCCAGGCAAGATTACCTCAACTGAGAGCTGGTTAGTAGTGTCAGGTCAGGAACAACTCCATTTAATTGTCATGCCTACGATATGTCTGTGGTGGTCTAATAACCCCTGACACTTTAGCCACCTGAACTACCAGCTGCATTGTCCAGAAAAGTAGAAAAGATATAATTCAATAGGTTTGTGAAATCTACTGGATTGTAATAATGTATTCTAATAACACTGGGGTGTGGGGTTTTTTTACAAAAATAATCTGCATATCTCAAAAAATCTTTTGACAATTTTTTGTGGTCTCAGTAGAATTGGAGATGACAGCTGATAAAGGAAAGGAAGAATAATTATTTAAACTGAAACTGCCCAATTGTGGCAGTTTGCAAGCAAGATTCTTCTCGAAGAGCAATTCTGGAAGATATTCCAGAAATAAATATGTTGCCTTTAGCCATAAGGAATAAAGAGAAGCCTCTTCCAAAAGAAACCCAGAGGGATGGAACTGGAGAAGTGCTGAGTTGATACTAGCCAGAAACTGGAGGGCAGGCCCCAGAGAATTATGAAATGCATCCTCTTCTTGCAAAAAGGCCTAGACTAACCTAATGAGGCCCAGTGTGTCTCTGGTGTATGGTCACACAAAACTATGATGGTAGTTTGTAACTTTTCGATAAAAGTATTTTCGGTGAAGGAAAAAAAACTCTTTTACTTAGGAATGGTCTCCTCTGTGACAGTGGCTCTGCATGATTTCTCCTATTGACTAGTAAATAAGACATCGGGGCATCCTCTCTGGGGACATTAGCACCTGCTTTAGTGTCAGTGATGGCCAACAACCACAGATGAGGAATCTGTCCCTACAGTCCAACACATCAGTGGGATGTCATTACCGCAGAGGAGTAAAAATCAGCTATTATAGAAATTTCTTCCAAAGAAGATGACTCAAGTTATGATTCACCTGTGGCTGAGAGACAAAAGAATAGGGAAATAGATTTTCTAAATGTGATTTTAGAATCCCCCAACAGCTCTTCCGTAATAACACCTGAACCCAGAAGTTTCATTCATTAATAGTACATTTGGAAGTCTAGTTTATATAAGTTATTTGGGTTGATTTCCCAACTTCTAAAGGAGGCCTGAACTGTGATGTCATGAAGACCCTTGAAATCATCTTTCTTATTGCTAATGAAAGACAGGAGGAAGAGCTACTGTAGCCACATCATCAAAAGTCTATCTGCCACTTGGCCATAGGTCAGGGAACCATAGCATAATCTGTCTAATAATTTTTTAGAAAGGGATGTTTCTGACATTTCTAAGCATCTCTGTGTTCTGTCCTTTTATTTCTTGATATTGTGTGTTTCTGTGAAGAAAATTAACTCTGTCCTAATTAAACCAGCACAACAAGGTTGACATTTTTGCACCATGCTGACTTTGGCATAGCGATTTACTTTGACTTCAGATGTTTCTCTTTGTATAATGCATGGGCTCTGAAGAAAAACATGATTACTTTGATGAAGGGCTTCTTGGAATAACAGTTGTGACTGGCAGAATATGAGTTGCTACTATTGATCCCAACAAGCTGTAATACTTCTATGAAGTACAAAATGAATAGGATCAATGGAGTCAGAATTCTTCTGAACCATAAAGTGACAGTGTTTTCCTCACATCAAATCACCAATTGTCAGGTATTTGTTTGTTTCCTGGTAGCTGCTTATTTCCTTGAATAATCCCTGTATAATGTCTTTTCAAAACACTCACTGATCTTATGTCTTCTCTAATAATTTAATATAAACAGTCTGTGTAGGGAAGTATGTGATTTTCACCCATAGGCTCTCTCAAAGATGAATTTCAAAGAATTTTAAATCAGAAAAGTGAAAGATTCAAATAGGTTTGGTCAGAGATTTGCCTTATTTTTATAAAGAAGTAGCATGAAATCATTCAGAAGAACGGGACCTCATTTGCAAAGTGGTGAACTGGTGAGAATCACTTTGAGAAAAAAACTGGACATGGAGAAATAGTGTCTGTAAAAAGGCATATTGAATTAAAGATAATGCTTTGGTTGTGTTCACCGGGAAATTTGGTAAACAACTATTTCTGTGATTACTTGATCTTTTAATTTAATAGTTTGGGGACATCATCCTTCTCTGTTAATGTTTTTTGTCATAATTCCCTATCTGCCACTCAGCAATATGACACCTTTTATAAATATTCCAGCATCCCATGAAATAGTAGCTAATGGGAAAAGACATGTCTTTTGAGAGTTATATGGGAATTCAACAGCTCCTGGAGAAGAACTAACATAATTTATCACCTTTTAAGACAGCTGAGGATCTCAATCAGCCACCTGTTATTTTGAAAACTACCATTAAGCATTAACAGGGCTAATTTGCAGCTTTTAAAGTTCATTTTCAAGATTTTACTCACAGTTAATACTAATTCACTGTCAGTAACACGTGCATATCAAGAAACGCTGAAAGGATCAGATCCTCAGTCTCTTAAGTTTCTTCTTCCAAAGCTCAGAGAATACTGCCCATGAGAAAGGCTCAATTGAATTAGGGATGAGGAAGGCTGCTTTAGTGGGGTTTTCATCCTGTGTTTAGAAATATTTGAGAAGTCTGACTTCAGCTTCATTTAAACTTTGCAGACAAACCCATTGCTTCAAGTAGACCAGGAGAAGTAACATAGCTGAAGTGCAGAAAAGAGTGGACAGCGTCTTCCCAGCACCCTCCAAATATTGGAACTTAGTTGTTTAGTTTTCATGAAACCCAAGAGATGACTAAGGGATTTTCTTAAAATATTGCAGCATTATATTAGGAGTGTTCTGGTTCAAGTCTTCTCTCACTTCCTGAGAATTACCACATCTTCCTGAGCCTGGCAGAAGTTTAGAAAGACCAAGACAAGTTTAGGAGCCCAAGAAGTCACTAATTATTACTAGGAGTATAGCAAGAGAAAAGGAATCAGTGCAGGGCACTAGGAAAGATTCTAGCTGTGAGGTTGTTTCGTATAACTTACTATGCATGTGTCTATTTTTTTAAGGAGCAACATGGCTTTTTTTCATTAGAAGTGTGAGAGGAGAAGAGGTGGGACGTTCATGCAGTTTTAGAATTGCTTCTAAACTCAAAATATATACAGAATCTGTACCTATTACTAAGGTTTCTTTGCAACTGGTCAGGTGTGGAAATAACAGTTTTGCTGTAATTCCTTTCTGATGGGAAGAGAGTCTAATAGGTCTAAAAAACCCACACACATGCATATACTGAAAGAAAAAAGTAGCAGCTTCTTATGAAATAAAGCTGTGACAAAAAAAAAAATCAAGCTAAACATTAAATTCAATGTTACAAATTATTTCTTTAAAACTCCATAATAGGAAATAAAATATATGAATTAAGTCATTTTCAAATTAAATGTTCTAATCCAGAAATATCTGAATGGGATTGTGTGAAATTATCATGACTTTATGTTAGAGTTTATATAGGTAAGATTTGGTAAGGATTGCCAAATCTTTTTATGACCACTTTGCTGCTCAGTAACGGCTTTTCTTTAAGGGCAATTAGGGAACTGAAAAATGGGGATTTTTAAAGGGCAATAGTCATTGCAGGAAATTCCTGGCCCAGTATAAATAATAATCAGTCCGAACAGAAAACAAATGAGAGAGCAGCACTGGTGGGGCAAGAAGAAATAACATAACATAAAGCAGATGGATTAAAGATGATACGTATTCTGTGATGAGTAATTCTACATAAGTCAATAGTTACACAACCAAGCATTAAAGAATCCAGGTCTGGAGAATACAGGGTGTATCTAAAGAAGTAAGCTGCCCTTTAAAACAAACAAACAAAAAAAGCCCCAACAAACAACAACAAAAAACCCCCAGACAATGCAACTAAAGAAATAAATGCTTCCAAGAGAGAAAAAAATTGTAAACTTAGGCTGGTTTTGTAAGACGCAGTAAATTCACAATGTTCTCAGATACACTCATCAGATTACTAACTGGCCTGACATTTACTACTCATGTAAATAAAATCATTTGTATCTCATTGCAAAGGAGGTGGGGAGGGGGATGAGGAGGGTCATACTATGTCATTTTGGAGGTACAGTAACCTTGTTAACATGCACAGCGACAGGAATTGAGACATTCTGGTTTACCAGTGGCACCGGGATTACTGTTCCAGAGACAGCTCTGGGTCCAAGCAAAGCAAGTCATGGCCTGCATAACAGACAGCTGAGAGATCAAAATGCCAGTTCCTCCTGTTGTGTGTATGAAAACCCTAAATCCCAGGTTAGAGGGGCCAAGGGAAGAGTTGGTTTGTGCTGATAGCCTCCCCTTCTGATAAAAGAAGCAAAATAAAAGACAGGCAGTCCTCCTTTGAAATGCAATGTCTGTCCTCATCCCTGGACAGCAGCAGCAAGTCTCTCCAGTTCCTCACTCCGGCCCAGGGGCAGAAGCAGTCCAGCCTGGCTCTTCATTCCCAGCACTGCAGTTTTTACACCTTGTTACTGAGAAACACTGAGACAGGTTCTCCCGAGTGTTTACTTTTAGTAGCTACGCCCTGCACAGTTTAAGCTTCCACAGTTGAATCTAAACCTCACTCTCTCAGGGCCCCTCCACCCAAGCTCAGACAGCAATGGCAGAGCAGTCCCAAAGCTGAAGGGGGTGCAGCTTCGCAATCCACATGGCACAGCTGAGTATTCACCTCCCGAGCCTGTGTCCTCCCTGTTGTTGCAGGGGCTTTTATAACACAGGGAGTGTGACTGTGCAGCATCTCAGCTGGGGCTGGTTGGGACCCTGCTACTTCTGCTCTTCACTGCCATTTCCAAAATCAGTGGGGAAAGAGGCAGTTTAGTCCTGTCCATCTCTGCTGTTGTGGATATGTCATTAGGGAAGCATACAGTCTTGAATAAAGGCTTTGACTCAGATAATCCATCACAACCTTTACTGGCTCATCTTCTACAAGACTCTAAAATATATTATGTAAGCCTGGTGCAGGCATGGAAGTCAAAACCACTTTGTGCACATGCTTACAGCTAAGTATCATAACCCCACATCCTATTCCATATTACAGGCATCTTCCTTGTGACACACAACAGCCAAAAAAAGAACCTGGAAATGGAAGTGCTGGGAGTTCTAATGAAGTGTCACTGAGGATGAAAGTGGGGCCAGATAGTCATTTTGTTGCAATTTCAGTAGAGACCTCTGAAGTGACAGGCAATACCAATTTATGTTAGACAATATCAGTTTACACCAGGTGGCAAATTGGCTTTATCCCTATTGCAGAGAAATCCCTGCTTTGGCTATTTTCTTCATTTGGTTTTTTGTTTGGCCACGGACTTCATCAGTTCCAGGTGCTACGTGCAATGGGAAAGCAGAAAATAGAACGATAAAGGAATGATGACCTGCATAACTTGCCAGCTACTCCTCATACTGTTAGAGATATGCAGTATAGTTCATTGCCCACTTTGCTTGACATTCATTGCTGCTGCCTGCTCCTAACATTCAGCACTGTTCTTTTTTGCAGCACAAAAAGTTGAGGTTTTTCCTTTCATTTCTCAAGCGCACCATTTAGCTCTCAGAACAAAACTCTCCTTCCTGACCTTTTTTCACAAGACTTTCAGAAAGTCCCATACTACAACAGGTTTACAAGTCCTATTGCTTTTAATTGTTTATTCGGGAGGTGAGGAAGAAAGGAGGAGGGTGAGCAAACTGCAGGTGAATTTTTGTAGACAAGGCTATGGCCATAAAATACGGGCATGCAGATTTTCTCTTTCTGTATATTCTAGAAAATATTGTCAGGAATGGATATTGCTTTTATAAAAGAGAAATGCCAGTTTTCCCTTAATATTTATGTGGGCTTATTACTATCTCCTTTTATATTGCCTTTTATATCTGGAAGACTCATAAGGTGCTTTATGTACTTAATGGCTATATGAGAATATTTCACTCATCACTGAGATGCAACTACTCCTGGTGTGAGAGATGTGGTCGTTGTTTCATAGTTCACAGTGAAGCAATGAGAAAGCTCAAGATAAGAGATGAAAGGGATTAGTCCCTATGCTATGCCAGTACGTATGACAGTAGGTCTATTTATGGCTGTGTTGATTTATGTTTGGTTATGTTTATGCACTGGATCTAGTCAAATTTATATGGCAAGGTAGGTTGAAGTCAGAGGACAAACCATTCGATATGTTGGTTAGGAGAGAGAAATTGAGCCACGCTCTTATTATTACACCCTCATGTATTTTAGGAGGTGGTTACTTTGGAATTTTTAATACTGGTGCTCTGGAGAATCCACAGTCTCCATTACAGACCTACACAGTAAAGAGGATGCCTGATAAATTTTCATTCAGAAGTGTGGTATTCCACTAGCAGCAGGAAAGGTTATGAGATTTAACAGTAGTACTCAGACAGCCATTGTTGCTATTCCCATGGAGCAGCACTTATCTCTCTTCCAGCACACGACTCCTCTGTTCATGTTCCAGAATTTCAGATAATCACAGAAGAGTTTTCCAAGGATCACCTTGCTAAATGGAGGATCAGGTCCAAAACCAGTCCTGAAAGGTGTTAAAGCAATCTTTTCATGAAGATTCCCAAGCACTGAGGGTTCCTCCCCTGTTTTCTTTGGCAATCAGTTTGATTGCTACTTAATATGGGTATCTGCAGGCAAACTAATCTGTCAGAGTGAGCAAGCAAGAGGGTGTTTGGCACCAGCCTTCCAGTGCAGGAAAGATGGACTTGCAAACAGCAAAGTTCATACATCCTGCTTTCCTTCTGCTTTAACAATCTTGGCTTTCTCTAGCACTGACTTCCCAGGGCGTAGCTTCACTAAATCCTTCCCATCAGAATTCTGGGCATTCTCAGGAGCATGTGGTAACTTTTTATAATTCATAATGTGGATTTATCTCTCCTCTCCTGTTTAATTTAACCTTTTGAAATAAACATAAAGGAAAACAATGATGTGCCAGGAAGAGGACATTATTAAGAGATACTGTGTGTAATTGACTCAGCAGGATCTTTCAAGCATTTTGAAAAGTAAAAAAAGAGGAATACAGTGGGCACTTAAAGCTCTCAGAGATATAATCTTCATGAGACAGTAATCCAGCCAAGAACCCAAGATTAATACTGGTAAGAAGTATTTAAAGAAATATATGTGTATATTTTGGGATATATTTAATTATTTTGAAACTTGTAACTATTATGTGGGCACTACACTTATTCAGTTTTGAAGATGCAAGAATTTCACCCATGGCAATGTAAACCTGGAGTAACTCTGGGGAGGTGGTGTTCACAGTGGCAGAATAAGAGCAACATTAAACCCTGGGCTTTTTCTTAACTCAAGGGCCAAATCCCCGGGTGGCATAAATGAGGATATTTTCCTGTAATTTGAAGGCTATGATGGTCTGACTAATACCACAACCAAGTCAACTAAGGTAATTCCTGATTCACACGGATTCAGAAGAGCTGTGTCTATTTTACACCATCAAAAGGCAAAAAGCTCAGATACATTTTTCTCTTGTTTATATTGAAGAAACCCTGCAAATAAACGGTGCCTGCCAATGTAAATGAGGAATTATTTTGGTGAGGGGTCAGAAGTTGCCCTTTGGTGTAAATCAGAGTAGGGCTTAACCCCTTTAGACAGCTTTAAAAATAAATGAAGCAACCTTTCATCTAAAGCTGCACAGCAAATCCCCTTCTTTCATTTTTCAGTCTCCTCTTATAAAGAGAAAAAGCAGAAGCATTAATGAGCTATTCAAATATTCAAACCTTGCCAAGGGAGAAAGGATCCTTCAGTCATCATGAGCTCAACCTGATAAATCCTTTTTAATTAGTGTATATGCAAACATTTTATAAAGCAGCCATGAATTGGAGCCCCCACAATGCAAATGTAAAGAGGAAATACAGTATGAGGAATAGAGACTGGAGCCCAAAATATGCTTGCTCTGACTTTCAGAGAGCACAGAAAGCATGCTCATTAATTGGTTAAGTCCTTCATTAATAAGCTCTTGGCTATGTTCAGTTTGTTCCCGAGCACTTTACACAACGTCTGAGCAGTAATACACTGATAGAAAGGGCATTTTCTAGCTGATAATGGGGCAGCAAAATGAGAAATCTGAAAGCTAGGAGTGTAATAAATGTGCTTTCTTTCTTATTGTGGCTGAAAATTCTCAGTCACTCAGCTAAGGGGTTGATTATTGGGGGATTTCTCCATGGGGACTTTTTTTCTCCCATGTAAGGATGAGTTAGTGCCTTTGGGACTGTCAGACACTGAGGCAGTGGGCTACCTCGGGAGTGGCTGGTTGCTGTCTCTGGATAATCCCAGATTTCTCATGCCAGAACTGAGCATAGTGACATGCGTGAAACCTTTTGGCTAATTGCTCTGTCTGACTCAGTTTTGTAGTCAGCCCAAGAGACCCCACTGGAAGCAGCAATGCCAAACAGTGATAGAAAATCAAAAGCATTCACAAATGAGGCTTAAATTGCTATTTCTTTATTTTAAAGAGTAATAACTGTATGCTTTTAGGTGAAATTGCCTGCTAATTTAAGGTGGTTTGCAATCAAAATTTGCCCAGTATCAATGCTGTTAAGGCAAATAATTTGATGAAAAGGAATGTCTCATAAAATAAAATAACTCAATTAAATTCTATGCAAAAGACAGGCACAAAAACAAGGTTCATAATAAAACTGTGAGCTGGCAATACTGCAAAGCCTGCTATACATCATTGTGAAGGACAATCTGGCAATAGTGACAGATTTTTTTGGCTGTTGTAAATTGATGTAGCTCTTCTGCTTTTGCAGGAAATACAGAACGTAAACCATGTCCTCAGTTGTCATGTGACACTGTTTAGGATCATAAGAAGTGATGAAGACAGACCCTGGTGACTAGAAAGGTTGCTTTCTTTACAACAAAGTCCCCTCTCAAGCAGTGAGACTTCAGCTGAGTTGATCCAGTCTCTCTCTCACTGAAGTTGAAAATCATCATTACATATTTTTCCTAATAATTAATGTGCTTGGCAGCTTTTACTTCTCTCCTTAAGAAACCTGTCAGTATTGTAAAGCTCTTATTATTTCACATACAGGTGGAACCTTCCTTCAGAGGTGGGCAAAGCAGTTTGTGACACTTAATTACAGAGTATTTTGCTGTTAGTCCTGGATGAATATGTGAAATGAGATTTGGATGTGCATTTGCCATATTTTAAAATAGCTTCCTTAGGATATAATCAAATACCTTTGGTGTCTTGCTCCCTGCCATCTGTTACATCATCATAATACTGTAACATATTTAGCAACCCTGAATGTGACAAGCTTGACTGACAAGGTCTGTGATCTTAGAGTCTGCAACTGAGGAAAGGGGTTTTCGTAATTCCTCACCACTGATGTGTTAGAAAAGCCAGATAAGACTGATCATGATTTTGTAGCTTTCTCTTACTTATTCATCACTCTTTTTTACCACAACTGTGATGAAGTCAGTGCATGACAGACACTAAACACACTTGGGTATTTCTGTATAAAATGGGGCCTTGTTTGAACAGCAGAAAGCTAGTATTTCACAAACCCAAGAATAAACCACACAGAAAATCAGTGATGTGTAGTCTTACGGAGTTTAAACCATGTGCATGCATTTGCACCCAACTACAAAGCATTCAAGACAAGCTAGCTATGATGAGGTGGCTGTAAGTGCCAGGACAGGCAGCCAGAGCAAGGCATGTGTGTGCCATACCTGGATTTCTATTTACTTCCATAGTCAGCTATGAACACAGAGGAAGACAGGAAAAAGCAGACTGAAGCTTAGAGAAAGGCAAATGTCGTGGTTTAACTCCGGCTAGCAACATACCGCGAAGCCGCTCTCACAAATACCCCCCTCCCCTCCTCCAGTGGAGGGGAAGAATTGGAGGAAAAAGAAATAAGGAAGCTCATAAAATTGAGATAAGAACTATTTACTAATTAAATCTAAGTCAATATATACAAATACTACTAATAATAAATAATTAAAATAATAGGAAATAAAACATGATACAAAATGATACAATTTCTCACCATCCACTAACCAATGCACACCCAGATGCTGAGTGGTGAAAGTCAGACCCAGAGAGCCCAAGAACCACAGCCCAAAAGCGATCTCAGCCTGAGAGCCGGAGCCTGAGAGCTGTCGTATCAGACTCCGAATGAACCCCTTCAGTGATAACACGACTGGGAAAACTAAACAAACCCACCAACTCCCTCATGAACGAGCCAGCGCAGGAGTTAGTAAAGCAGCTAATGCAGGGAGGGTTAGCAAGTGCCTGGGAGCAAGGGGGTAATGGAGAGACAGTAATGGCTATTGGACCCCCTCCTCGCCCAAAAACCCAGAATATGATGTAATACGGAATGAAATACTTCCTTGGTCAGTTTGGGTCAGCTATCTGAACTGTGTTCCCTGCACTGCTCGCGAGACAGCAAGAGCTGGGAACGCAGCTGCAGTATCAGAAGCGGAGAAGGACCTTGAATTCAGTACAGGCCCAGCGCCAGCCAAGAACTTATCAGTACTTCTCTCAGTGTCCAGGAACACAGCTTCCTAGCAATCACAGTAAAGGGAGTTAACTTTTTCCCTGACTGAACCCAGTACAGTAAGAAAAGAAGATGGAGGCACATGAGTAAAGGCAAGACATGAGTTTGTTAGATAGACTGTAAAGGAAATAATTCCAGGAGTTTGAGACATGGAGAGGCAGTTTGTGCAGGCAGTCCTGAGCCAGTGTCACAAAGGCTTTTCTGGTGCTGTGAATGTGAGGAGTATAAATGGGTGCAGTTGGGAAGTTTACAGTGCTACCATGGGGGCATACAGAGTAATGTTGGGCACCATGAGGAGGATCCAGAGAATGAAAACAGAAGATGTGAAGGAGTGGTTGGCAAGGGGTCCTCCTGGGGAACAGAGATGGAGTAGGAGGGAATTTTAGATTACAACAATGAAATTGTATGATAATACCAGCCTGAGAGAGTGGAGTATCTCAACCAGAGTACTAGGAACTAGCACACATTTTAACTCACACTGACAATGGTGCTTTTACTATATCTCTATCCTACTCAACCTGGGTTTTAGAAAAAATAAAATAAAGGAGACGAAGAGTGCCTTTTCCTGGAATCTAAATTCTCTGGGCTAATCTGTGTTAGCAGGCCATGGGATGGCTCATAAAAGGAAAGTATAACAGATCTGGCTCAGTTAGTGAATTATATAGTGTTCCCAGGTCATTGCTTACAATATAGAAAATTCATAAAAAGGGTGATTAGGGGCATTGGACAGAAATCACAGGAGATATTATCTGTCCAGCTCTCATGCTACAGAAACATGAAATACTGCTTCTCACAGATGGATTTTTCATCCTTTATCTGGAGATTTTGGTAAGCTCCAAACTCCTTAAGAAAAAATCAAGTTGGTCCATGTTTTGAAAACTGGATAAGAAATGTGGGTCTGCTCTCATTTATTCTAAGGCTCTTTTCCATGATGGCACTAAAGTGGGCTATAAAGCAAGCATGAATGCAATTTATGTCCATTACATGTAAAGAGGGATGAGTTCAAATGGTAATCCAGCCATGTATCAGCACGTTGCAGACTGGTAAATGGAATGCATTGCGAGACCGTGACTGTCCAAGGTACTGAAACTTCACCACGTCTGAGAAATCAGCAAGAGAAGGTCATTTAATGTTTTTTTATTTCATACCTTCCCATTGACTAAGAAATATCTTTTTCTTCTCCACACCCCCCACACCCCCGGGTTTTGTTCTATTATATTCCTGCAGTAACACTTTAGATTAACAGCCCAGTTAATTAATATGTAATCCAAGTGGAAATGCTATAGAAGCACTTGTGACATTCACATTAATAACGAAGTGGTTCATCAAAATTAATGTTATTACAGTAAATACCAAGAAAATTAACTGTGATTAGCTCATTACTTTAAACTGTCCTCCCATCTGCATTTGGGTCTTCTAGACATTTATATGGAATAGGTATGGTGATGATTCAGGACTTGGAATCAGAAAGCAAACAGAAAGCACAATGAGCTGTGATCAGTATTAGAGAAAGACTTTCATCATGGCTCAGTCACATTTCACTGTAAGACCGTTAAATAAGACTTGGAAACCATCTTTGCTCATGTCCCTATCCAAGATATCTAGGATGTTATGGCAGTACATTATTAGAAATTTTGATTTATTAGTAAATGAAAAGATACTACAATATAGGAAAATTCTGTGTGTGTGTGGTGCCATAGTTGTATTAGGATACAATTTCTACATCAACCAGCTTTGAGGCTAAATTCATGTGATGACAGTAGATAAGAAAGAAACAAGGTATAGAGTGATGATCCCGTGGAGTGACTCAACAACTGCCAATTGGAAAAACAGACCTTATACTCAAGATTTCTGAGTCTTTATCCAGTATACCGTTAATCTGAAAATGCATTCCACCACTATCACAAATATACAGAAAATATCTTTCTGCAGAAAGTTATCCATATGTTCTGCTCTGCAGCAGCCACACAGTCTGCAGAATCAGGAACGCACAGATTTCCATTTTGCAGGACTATCTGTTTCCTGTTTTTCACCTCTCATTTTCATGTTGAATAACAGACTATATAAGATAAACAGTCACCTGATGTAAATATTTGTAACTTGGCTTAATGGGAGCTATTTTGCTATGCTACAGAAAAGAAACTGGGCCTTAGAACACTGCATAAATAAGAAATATAAAAATAATATGTAGGAAATTAAACACAGTGTAGATACAAGTAATTGTGATTAAATAAAAATATGCAAATAATGGAGGAAATCATTTAACTACACTTATATTTATTGAAGGCATTGCAGAAATGACCACTGCAGCACTTCCTCAGAGTTTGGAAGTATTGCTGTTATGAGTAACATGTCAAAGACTAAGGTACACTCCAGTTTATTGATACCGTCATCAACTTCAGTGGAGCTGTTCTGATTTACGCCATTTGGAGATCTCATTGAGAAGCTGGGGTATCAAAAACAGAGTTTGCATGAACTGAAAACAGTTTGGTTCAGTGATCTGTGTTCTTTCCCAAGTGTGATTTTCTTTCCCTAAAGCCCCTGTGATGTCCTTGGTGCTCTCCCCATTGAAACTTGCTGAGAAGTGCCTCCAATCGGCATATAACTGATGCACTAAAAATAAATAAAAGAAAAAAAAATTCCTGAATTAACTTTGCATTTCATTTTAACATTCAAGTTTAACAAAATGCCTGTTTTTGTAAGGAGAATTGCCTTTTTCTTTTTTTAAATTAAATTTCCTCAAACACAGAAATGAGTTTTCTGCTTCTGTTGGAGTTGAAGCAGAGATGACAAAATGAACTGCCTAGCTTTTTAACAGGAAACCTTACATTTGAAAATACTACTCTACATAGAATCTGGGAATTTGTACACAGTCATTTATCATAGGGGCCATGAAAGCAGTACCCTCCATTCCTGTCTGGAGAGAAGGAATGAGCGATCCCAATAGTGATATTACTGCAAACTGCAGCTAAACATAGCTGATTTCTGAAGTCTACTGCCATGGTCCATTTCAAAGACAAACAATTTTTCCCCTCTAAGGCCTACTCTGGAACAGGACAACATATGTCACCTAGCTGGCAGAGGGATCCTTCATTTTGTCTGCCACTAAATTTGTTAGCATCCTTAATGGAACCAACAAAAAGCAACCAAGAAAATCATTAAGGGTAAATCTGCCCTGCTGCAATCTCTGTTCTGCTAGAAAATATTTAGGGATCTGAAAATGGGAAGTTGAAAATGTGGTAGATAGGGCTATTGATTGATGCAGTGGGTAACACACAGGTTGGATAAATCAGCATGTGGTGGGGGTTACAGTCCCAGCCTTTCCACTGTCTCTGGGTGTGACAGTGACAACTTAGTCCATGCCCTAGTTCACCCAGTGGTGACAATGATTGCAATTCTATCAGAGGCTGCTGAGGAGCTCTGCTTTGTTCATTAATGCACATAAAGACTTTTTAGCATCTCCTGAAAGAATTATTGTCATTTACAAGACACACCATTCTGGGTGTCAAATTAATCTGCAGCAATAAAGGACTGGGCTGCACAGCTCTGACATACAACCTCTGTATAAGCATATGCAGAGACTGCATGTTTTGTAAAAGAAAAAAAAAAAAACCAAACCCCAAGCAACCAAAAAACCAACCCCCCCCAAAAAACCCTAAGCCTCTCCTTAGCCCCATCTATTAATTTTTTTTAAAGGATTCCCAGACAACGTAACAGGAAAACACCCATTTTGTAGTTCTCCATTCTGATTAAATGCTGTCTCTGTCTCTAATAATCTGGGAGAAAAAAGAGCGGGTAATGGTGAGCATTGAACTACTATTTAGCATATAAAGTTTCCCAGAAAAAAACCAAAACATTTTATGAAATAACTTTTCAACATACAGACAACCATCTTCCACACCTATGTGTGTGCACATGTGTACACACACCTTTATAAAAATTAAAAGGTTAAAAAGGATCAACAAAAGACACCTCAGGTGGACAGGATGATTACTAATATCAAAACTCTGTTTATACATTAGTATCATGCTTATTGTGATGTTTGCAGCATTGTAAATCATCTTGCTGGATCAAGCCAAACGAAAGACTTGAGGAAAAAAAAAAAGACAGGAAAGATGGGACATGTTGATTAAAAAAAGCCTTCAAAGAAGCATAAGGACAATCTGCTACTTCTAAGCTAATTTGGAATCAGCTGAGCTACTTTGATTTCCAGCAGGTGAATCTTAAAAAACTTAAAATTAGGAAAGTGAGATTCTGACAGCATTTTACCTTTACAAAGCAAATTGTCAGTAAGCGTGAAGTTTGCTCCCATGAGCCTACCCTCAGCACCTTCAGATGTGGGTTGAGCATCTTGCTGGATTGAGTCCATAAGCAGTAGGCCAGATTTGGCAGACTTCCACACAAAGGTATAAGCCTGATCCATTTGAAAAGCACATCAACATTTTTTGCTGCTGGACATGGACTCAGAATGCTCCTTTTGGGGAGGGAGACAGGACAGTCACCTCCTTTCTTGCTGCTGCAGTGAACAGCATGATCTGTAACTGATGTAGGCCATGACTGTGAAAGGAAAATAACCCAGAAATACTGAGACACAATCCATGTACCATGGATAACTGTGTCTCTATAAAACTACCCAAGGAGGGCAGAATGAGAACCTGTGTCCTTTTCCTCCAAACGTACTATCATGTTTTCTTTGAAGAAGAATTGACCCTTTCAGAACTAAGGTCTCTATCACCCTGTGAGCCCAAACATCAGTAGCACAGCTGTTTATGGTTTGCCTTAGCAGGATCACATGTGACAGAAGCAAAATAATTACTTCTTTTTTCTCATTTGCAAAGCATAACATTAAGGAGAAAAATCTCATCTTTCTTTCCTCCATTCTCTTCAGGTCCAAGGATGATGGGGGTGAAGTATCAATTAATCAAAATCCCCTGAACTACTGTGTAATTAACTTGAACCAAACAAGAGAGATGATATCCTGTGATCTTGTATTACAGTCAGCCTAAGTATGAAAGAAACTGTGAGGAGAATATGTGGTATGATAAAAGTTCATATTCTAGAAGATAATGAGATGTAAATTGCTAGTTGGAAAAATAACTACAGGCCCAACTTCTAACTTTTTTTTTTGCCAAAGACAGGGGTATTTTTATGTATTAATAATAATTTTCAGTTCTTGAACTCTTTATAAAGGAGATCAGTAACAGAATGCCTTTTCTTTTCAGAAGAAACTGAAGCAAAGAGAGATACAATAGACAAAGCTCCTTAGAAGACCAGATCCTCATTACTATACCACAGACTTCCTGAGTTTCCTTTTAAGTTTTGGAGTACGAAGGCTTTTACATCCTGTACAGTTTGTCAGGCATTAAATACTGACCATGTAGTTCGAACAATAGCTTGAATTCAAAAATCGGCTTTCAGACAAAACTAAATAGCCAATAAATTATCCTACTCAAAGTGTGTTCCAACACATTGTATCACTTTTGCCCCAGGCATTAGCCTAGTGTTCAGGAAATCTGGCTATAAATACTCAGATTCCTGTTTTAAATGAGCAGGTGTTGCTCGTGGGCAAGATGTAATGATGCAACTTAGGCATTCTCTGTATTTCAAAAGGTATTTAGACATCGCCCTCCTTCTGGCCTCGAAGTGTGGTCTAGGGACTAAAGCACTGGTTTTTCACTCAGAAGACTTGTATTCATTTCCTGGATCGGCCATGTGGCAGGCAGCTGGTGAGCTTGGACTTGACAGCGCTTTCCTAGGACAACCTTACCTCATCCTCCTGCTTGTCTCAAGACAGCTAACTCCACGGTCCTACATTCCTCCTAGGTCTACCCCTATCAACAGAGCTCTGTCTTCTCTAATGGTCTAGAAGATCACATTTCTATCCAAGTCATGTGATGCAGTCATTTTGATTTCAAACAGTTTTGAAGGCTGACTACTAATGCTGTGTCTTCCTGAACAGTCTTGATCCTACGAAAGCAGAATTACAATAGTCCAGACAGGCAGCCTGCCATAACCATAGGCCAATATTTCGCTACTCCTTGGCCTCAGAGCAATTCAATGCCATCACTGGTCTTTTGTTGTTAATGGCTAAAAAAGATCTTCCTTTGTTCTTCTGTTGGGGTCCTGTCATTCAGAAGCAGCAAGTCTAACTTCTCTGTAAATTGCATTAATGAGCTGTAGTACATAGTTAGACATGGGCTCGCTGGCTCTCTAATTTGTGCTTCAAGAAAGCTGGGAGAAAACACTGTCTGCACTTGCCTGTTATGTGATTGAGTGTTTGCAAAGTGCTTCATGATCTGTGGTGCTGTGCCACCACTGCTCTTGAAAAATGCTACCACATACAGAAAATTGCAGTTTTCTGTTGCAGTCACTTGGGGACAAGACAATAGCTGCAACTCTGTCTTTGTGTGTGCGAAGCATTATGCAACAACCCTCCACGCTGGGATGCTCTCAGCATTAATAAGAGTAAGTTTTTGCTTGAAGAGAGCCTTGCCTTCCTGTTTCTTTAGCTTGGCTTCTCCTCCCTGTCTGAAAATGTCTCCTAACTGCAAGTCTAAAACCTGTATCTTGACAAAGGGTTGCTTCTCTAACCAACCAAAATAATCACCAGTGTCACAATGACCCAAGTAGGATTTTCAGCTCAATATTGTACTGAGATGCCTTTTTCTGGTTTGCATGCCATGGATGACAGGGTTCATTTCCGTAGGACTGAGATTTTTTTTGATCTTACAGAGGAAGAGCTGAACTTCTTACTTTAAAATAAATGTTACGCAGCATTGTCCTCTGGACAATTGCCATTCTCTATACTACATTCAGATGGTTAACTATGTGACAGAATATGTTTATTTTCCTTGCTTCTCCAGACACTGGATTGGTAGGAAAACTAACACAGATATGCAGTAAATAGAAAAACTGAAAAGTTACTCTGCCCTAAAGTCTGATTAAAAGGGGAAAAAAAGTTTCACCCCTGTAGCAGTCACCCACTTCACGTCCAAGTCCCACTGAATATTGTTGCAATTTTTTTTTGATTAATTTAGGGTGAATCTTAAAGGCTTGAGTTTACAGAGCCAAAATGTAAGAAAAGTCTTGGCAGTTTGATTGTGATGGAAAAAACTATATAGGAGACATACCTTTTGACATGGGTCAGACTTTTCATTCAGACTTGGTTTATATTTTTGCATTTAAAAACAAAAGAAAAAGAAACCAAAATGAATGAATGATCAAATCATTCTGCCTCAAATGCTGCAAATAGAATGTTTTGACTCCGTTCTCACCTTTTATTCCAGCTTTTGAAGTTTTTTCATTTCTGAAGTTAGAGACAGCATGTTTCGGTGAAGTGCTTTGGATATTTTCCAGTGGGAAAAAATCTTGATCACTTCTCTTTAGAGATGAATCATTATCCTAAAGATGACTGCCATCTTAGCCAGCACTAGGAACAGAGACAGATAACTCCAGTTGAAGTTGTAAGTCTCTACACTAGTAATCCCAGTGCAGGGCACCGTGAACTGTAATACCTTTCCTATACCTTATTTTGGGGATGTCAAGATGTTAAGAACTGACTAGTGATTTAATGGTCCTGGAACAATGCAGTGGTGTTATTCCAAGCTGATGAATGGAAACGGATTTGGGTTTTTTTTTTTTTTTATCACAAGGGTTGTTTGAAAGATCTTTGTGGCTGAAATAACGTTTGCTTCATCTAAGAGTAACTTAGTAAAAAACAACTTACCAGGATGCATTAACGACTCTGCTGCTCACTGACAAAGAAAAATCTCATCAAGGTTTTTCACCTCCTTTCAGAGGATAAGACATAACCATGCCTTTATCAATCAAACAGAAACCACTAAGAATTCAACTTGTGACAGCCAAATTAACTTTGTATTAGGTTAGGACAAAAATTGTGGTGGTCATGGTGATGCTGTCCGCATAGAGAATTAAATATTGTACTCCTGTTGCTAATTTAAATACTTTAAAGCAGTCTTTGATTGGAACAGGGTACTAGGAATAAATAAATCTGGCTGACAACAGCACAAGAGAAATCAATTAGCCACAACTCTAAAGAGTCCTTTGCCAATGGTGCAGTAAAAATACGTGTTTGCTGTAAGAACAACTCTTGCAAAGTTAAGTGGTCCTGAAGGGAGCTGATCAAAGGTTTATTTGCATGTTAGTATTGCAGAACACTATTGCCCCACCATAAAAGATAAATGTTGCTCCAGAAATGCAAATTATCACTGCAACTGTAAGAACATACTAAGCTTTTAATCCTGTCCCGGCAATTTTTACTATTCATCTTCCTTTGGACATATAATTTCATCAGGATTTAGCCAGGAGATTAGAAGATTGGTGTATTGAGTTTGCTTTGCAAGGTTTTGGTAGTGAGGGGAAGAGCTACAGGTGTGGCTTCTGTGAGAAGCTGCTAAAAGTTTCACCCATGTCGGACAGAGCCAATGCCAGCTGGCTCTAAGACAGACCCACTGCAGCCAAGGCTGAGCCCAATAACAGCCACAAACCGCACTGATGAAGGATCCATTGCACATTCATCACTTCTTTCCTCTGCACCACGAAGCTTTGCCAGCCTCCAAGATGTTGGCAGCTACAGATGACAGGAGCAAGACCCTTGGGCAGAGGAGTTGTTGGGTCAGCATTAGCATGGTGCATGGGTCCACACCAGGTTTAGACTCCATGAGCACTGGCTTCTCCTCTCGGCTCTAACAACTTGTATGTTATTGCCTTGACTTCCTGGCTGGAACATGTTAATGATGACATTTACTCCGGTCTGTTTGGACAGAGAGATGCAGCAGCCGAGTTGTTAGAGGGAATTCCTGTGAATTTAAGTGCATGAGGTCAAGCTGAGCTGTGGCCTTGAGATGTAGCTGATTTTACTTCTCTTCCCCCATCCAGTCAGCCACTTGGGCTCCAGAGAGAAGTGTAGGACACAGCGATGCTGGCTACAGAAACTGCAGGCCATCTCTAGGCAAAGTTTCTTATCTTTCAACTTTTTTTTTTTTTTAAGGTATCTTTCAGATGTCTTTTGCAGCATTTTTATTTGGCTGTGTCTTTTGATAATACTTGTTTTCCTGTCTCTGCAGACAGTACTTTGACCTTATCTGTGGCCTGCTGGCATAAGCCAGAAAGAGCCAGACACCAGCCCCTCACTCCCCCCAGTTCCCTGATGCTCTCACAGTGCCTCTCCATCTGCACTGATTCACAATCTGCCCATCTCTAATTCAAAACTGCCAGAGCTGCAGCAAACCTCTGTTTCTGCCTGTGGCTGTCTTTCTGCAGGCTGTGATCATCTCAGATCACACACATGCAAAGGTCAGTAGACAGAGCACTAAACCCTCCCAAGCCCCAAGGGTACTACAAGTGTCAGCCATGACAAGCCAGCATGCTGCAGGACAGACCTGGTGCCACAGCAGGACACAGAGGAGAGCTGTACTGTTGGATCTCTCTCTGATGTGAGCTAAAAGCCAATTCCTTGCTGATACTGAACATTGCAAATCCCACATGCTTTGTTTCATCAAAGAAGAGATGTAGAAATTAATCTGTCCCAGCTGTATTTACCAACTTGGTTTTTCTAGATGAGTTTACAAAGGGGGAAGATCTTATGTGATATGACTATGGATCAGAGAGGGAGGCTGGAGCCCTCTGTCCTACCCCACATGTCAGCTCAGGCAACTAAATGCCCTATCCTAAAGCATTAGCACATATAAATCCACGTTTTTGCAGATTGGTTCCAGTTACAACTTCAAACCTCTGAATATAAACGTTTAGGCAGCTGATTCAGAGGTTAAAAGAGTGGTTACTGGAACGTTTGCCCATGGGGGAGCTGGAGCAGGGAGGTCACCCCTAGCTGTGAGCTCTGACATTAATTAACCATTGGAGGGAGTCAAAGAGCTGTGTTTCTTGCACTTCACGGTGGCTCTGCAGAGGCAGTTAATATTACCCAGCTGCTCAATCCAGATGTTGTTTTATTTAGCAGTGGATAAAGTGACTTCTGAGCAACTCCTGCCACCATGGGATGGGACAGCTGCAGGGATGCTCCTTATTTCAGGGACATAGCAGAAGCACCAGATAATGCATGTGCATTGCCCACAGAAATGTGAAGGCAGGCCACCTCTAGATAGACAGGGCTGGCTTTTGGTCCCTACAGAGGACCATGGAAGGCTCAAACCACAAACAGGTACTGCAGCCCAACTTCCCTATTTGCTGTATCAGTTCAACTAAAGCTCCTAGGTCGTGTCTCTCTTTAATCTATCATCCAAAGAAAAGCTGACACCCGCTCCTTCCCCCAGTACATTTCAGTTTTCTGTTGCACAAAGGACACAAGAGTTTCCTAATAAACTCCCTTTGCTAGTCAACTCTGTATTTCTGCAAAGGGAAATCCACTGCCTGATGCTCAGCATGCCAGTAGTTCCTCGCTCCCATCAAATCCCCTCTGTGCCTCTGTTATCTTGAGTGCTACCCCAGGGACAAAGTATTCCCAAAACAAGAGACAGTAATTTCATAACCAATAGAGAAACTTAAAACTTTGACTTACATCATTGGAAAATGGCAAATCTTTGATTTTCTTAGACTATTAACAGACAGGGCACAGAGACATTAGCCTATGCTACTCAGCTGAAGCTGCTCTCACCCGAAGATTGCCGAGGCAGGCAATATTGTAAAAGGCAGGTGTATCAGGCACAAACAGAACTAAGGTGGTTATAAATCTCTTGGACCAGAGAGCATGCATTTAGCCCAGAACATCAGTAACAGGATTCAGACAGATTCTGTCTGCACACATACACAGAGGTGTCTTTCAAGCACTATTATCTCATGATCTTCTAAAATTATTTCCCAAGGATTCATTTGACTACTGACATGCAGTACAAGGCAAGGGACTCTTGTAGACTCATCATAACTTTTTCTATCAAACCTGTAAAACTATCTGAGGAAGGAGTGTGGGGCAGTAGGAAATGAACAAAACTTGACAAAATTTGAGACCAAATACGCAAGCATTAAACTCGAGAACATTATGTCATTGTATTTTAGTGGTTTAATTCACCACAACACACTGTTAAGAAGTGGGAGATATCAGAAGCTGAGCACATCGGAAGGTAATATAGAAGGGATGGAGGTAATAAACTCTTCATATTCTTGACAAGATTACTTGGGAAGTTTGCAAAATGTTCCTCTCTTTCAGTCTGTGCTCTCCCTTTAATAATGCTATTTGCCCCAGTATGAAATAGGGCAGAGCACTCAAGCAGGTTCCAGCTGGGGATTCATGGAAGTAGCCTCAATGGCTGGGAGAGTACCAAGCACTGCATTTCAAATTGCCCTCAGCAGCAAATCCCTGCACTAAAGTAATCACACAGAACTTGAGCTAAACAAGCAACAAGAAGAGCAAAAGCAGTAAATCTTCTTTATATGAAGGCTTTACATGATGCTCAAATAATATTGTACATAAGGTTTTAATGAGGAAAAAAAATACTGCTTTTTACAAACAGCCACACAAATATTCAAGCAAGTAAGAAAAGGACTTTTGCTCAGTAGAAACCAATCCTAAAGGTGCAAAGAGGCCTGAAAGTGTTCCAAGCCACTTTTTCCAACTGTGAAACACAGGCAAGATGTCTTGGGGCCAGATTCTGAACTGGCAGAAATCAGGACACCTTTGCTGACTCTGACGAAGTTTGATTTTCACCAACTGAAACTGTTACAGGCAAAAAAATAGTTTGAACAGCGAATGCCAACAGGCAGCAGATAATTGGGTGTACACATGTAAGAGAGTAAATGACCAAAACTAAACTATTTGGCTGGTTATGCATTGTAATCTACTGGTCTGCATGTAGACTATTAGGCTGGGAAAACAGGGGACTTGGGGAATCAGAAAAAGAGAAAGCTGTTCAAAAAAGGGTTTCCAAATTAAAAAACAAAAAAGGTTCCCAAAGAGAAGTGGCTTCAGAGAAGGAAGTGGGGCCAGAAAGAAGGTGGTGAAGATCACACTGGAGGCAAGATGTGGGATGTGGGAGAAGATGAGGAAGACGGATGCTGAGGGACAGTCAGTGACCTTGGCTAGTAATGCCACCTTCCTATGTGGAGATTGAGACCTGGTGAATGCAGTGCTGGGGGAGAACAAGTATACATCTGAGATAATCAAGTAAGGTAAGAGGACTAATTCTCACTTGTTCTTAAATAATTGCCAGTACCCAGATTCACTGTGATCTGTGGCATTGTAATTTCATTGTCCTGTACATAGCTTAGCAAAAGTTGCTTTCCCTCCAGAGTTGTCCCAGTCCCTGTGAAAGGGATAAGCTTAATTGATAATGCAGCTCACAGCACAATATTGAACTACACAGTCAATCAAAAACATACCAGTTAAGTCTTTTTGTTTCCTTATGTGTCCTCTTTGGGCGGTTTCACACTGATGCAATTCATTGAAAATCAAAGTAAGTAAAACCCTACACAGGGAAAATTGCATTTGAAGGTTTCCCAGAGACTCAGTGGTGACCAGCACTGAGAGATTACTTTATCAGCCTTGAAAGAAATATTCATCACCATTTTGGCAGCTTTGTCATTCAAGTAGCAGGAAGAATTCAGTTTTCCATTCAGCAGGTGCTAATACAGTTATATCAAATTCTAAGCATTGGAGAAAATAACCCACACATACATATACATGCACAGTGCTCCTGCCCTTCCCCCACCACCTCTTCAAAGCTCAGCAGCAGAAGGGATCTGACCTGAAATGTTACAGCCAAGTTGTTATTTCATGCCCTGTAAACATGTGCCAGATGATTGCGTCTTCCCCTCAGGCAGAAGGATGGAAAAAATCAGGTCCTCACTTGCTAACAAACCTTGGGATTCAGTGTGTTTTTCCCTTTAAACACCAAATCTACTACTTTGTAGCTGGGAGGTTTTTCACAGCTTCTCTTCAGTCCTGCTAAAGAAGTGAATTTATTTAGACTCTAAGCACCAGGACAACTGGGAAGAGCTCAAGATTTCTTTAGGAGGGACAAGAACTGAATAGAGTAGTGCACACCAAAGGAAATGTCTCTTAACGTACATTTGCTCTTTTCAGAGGCCTAGCCCTTGGTTTGTCAAGAAAATGGAAGCTTGTTGGAGAAGAAAAAGGTTTCCTTTATTTCCTTGCAGACAAAGGGATATCTTTGTGAATGGGATCCTAATACACACTTCATATTATGAGACCAAGCCTTTTGGGGGTTTGGTTCATGAATGAGAAAGTGTATAGACACCTGGCCCCTTCAAATTTCCCTTACCTCGGCTGTGATAATGTAGGAACATTGCTGTTCATGTACGATTAAAGTGAATTAAGGGAGATTCTAGCTTTCTTCACTTTGCAGGGTTACATAGTCAGGTGAACCATCCAAACAGTGAGAAGCAGAGGATCCACCAGAGTAGTTGTGAAGGCCAGATGAGGGCAGGAAATAGCAGCCTTCCCAAGATATGTTGCTCCTCTCTATGAACCAGAGAAAAGAGTCTTTTAGCTGCAGAGGAGGAAAAAACAAAGATATTTCGCTCATATGAAGAGTAATACATTGGAAGGGCCTGATTTCTTTCAGCAAACTGAAGTAATCTCTGTTTAACCGTATCAGCTGCAGGGCTGGGTCCTGATATGAGGGTTATCTGATAACCTCAGAGTCTCTGATAGTAATTCAGTGTTGATTGCAGAAATAATAGAGGACAAAGGAACACTCTAGCTGATAGACACAAAGCAACACTCAAGCTTAAACCCTGCTATTTCTCACACAAAGTTTTGATGGACTGTACACAACTCCTCCATTACATTTTCTCATTGTTGACCTATTTCTGAAGGAACCACTCTAAACTGTGTACATTCATGCTGCTTTTCCTGTTGAAAATACCAATCTTATTGGTACCTTGAGTGGGAGTCCATGAAACTTTGAAAGATCCTGCCTCCTTGGGGGACAGAAACTCAAGCAAGGCCAGAAAAATATAATAGAGTTGAAGAAATCAAAAAAATGGGGATTTGTATAGCTGAAATGTAATGGGTTTTCTACTCAAGTGTATCTTTCCTCCAGATGACCCCAATTCACTTACCTTCATATCTTCTTGAAAATGTTATCCAGAGGCAGGAAAATCAGGAGGTCAGTTTTCCTACCCCCTTAGTCTTGTACTCATAATTGGTATTTCTGCCATTTGTGTTTGCTTGCAAAATTGTCCATGAAGCTAATTCGCAATGCTTGACTTTATTTCATCCAAAATTTAATTGTAAAACTATTCTATCAAAAATACCTTCACAAGAACAAATTATTTATGCATGTGACTGCAATATTCAGAATTTTTGAGCTGGTTAGCTATAGAAATTGTACAGAATTAAGACATAGAAATGTAAGCTGTAGGTTAAGGAATAAAGCTGAAAATACCTACGCTTTCTATATTAGTGAAATTTTACTATGACTGTTTCTCAGTAAGAGTTTGTAATAACATAGTTTTAATACTTTTTTATTAAAATGTTGGGAGGAGAGGGAAACAAAATTAAGAAAATGTCGATTACCTTTAAAATATACAAAGACATACCACTTTTTTAAATCACATTCCAGTAAAACATGCCTTGTAGAAAGATGACATCTTCTAGATGTATTAGTATGTCTCCAATCTTCTGTATTGCTTTCACCTCCTGAAAGAGATGCTTTCTGCATTTCTCATTGTATTTTACCACAACAGACAGGAATAATACGATCTGACAAGTTGTCTCTAAGCTGACTTCCTACACGCTAAATGATCTTTGCAGTAGATGACATTTGACAACATAGATAACCTTAGCACAATAAAGGGATCTGGTCAGATTCTCCAAAAATATAAATTAGCTCCACTGAAGAAAAAAAAAAAAAGAGATAAGTCAATTTAGCAAAGAAGCTGTGTGATACAGAGTAAAATTGGCTAAATTACAATTCTCTTGATTTGCTGTAGCTTAAGAAAATGATTTATGTTCATTGTGAATATCTTTTCAGTAATGACTCTCTGCATTAAATAAACTATTTTTAAAAGGCCTAGGAGACTCTCACCATATTCCGGTTGGACAGAGCCAAGACTGTTCAGACACTGTGAGCCAGGCAGTAACACCCCAACACAATTTGGGTTTGCCTCCTGAGGTGATTACAGTCACTAGCAAAGCTTTAGTGTTGTGATGGGAGAAGCTTTTCTTTTAGCAGCCAAACTGCAACAGGAGGCAGTAGGCACGAACTTAATTCTGTCACTTCTTCCACACGCTGTTAAGAGCTTAGCAGAACACTTAGGGTGTGATGCGCTAAAGTATTACACTAAAAATCAATGAGATGC
Organism: Rhynochetos jubatus; assembly: GCA_027574665.1. NCBI lineage: Eukaryota > Metazoa > Chordata > Aves > Eurypygiformes > Rhynochetidae > Rhynochetos > Rhynochetos jubatus. The sequence continues at coordinate 30,260,786 of CM050655.1, read as the reverse complement.
CTTAGTCATGTTTCTTTTCTGAAGTCTTACACTCTGAAGGATAGATGGTACAACAGAACAGCACAGTTCATTTGATATGCATGTTGTAAAGCACAGGTAGCAATGAGTGGCTTGCACTCAGTGTTATAAACATTCAAGAGACATTTAGTTCCAGGGATTGTGGCTAGCAACAAGTTATTATGTACCAAAATACGTAGTCCATTTGATTAGTTTATATCAGGTAAAATTGTACATTACTTATCCAAGACTCTGAAGGTCTGGAGAATCTTGGCACAGAATGAATGGCACGTGCTTAGACAAACAGCCTTGTTATATGCTTATTGGCTTTCAGAAGGTTAAAAAGGGTGCCCACTGTTTAAGACAGACAAATGTTCAACTGTTTTGATCATCAAGAAGACCATTTAATTTCACATCATACAAATCCAAAAAAAGATAAATCCAGTGCTGAAAGAATTCACAGGGTACCTTAGCTACTATGGTATACCCAGCATCACACAGGAGAATGCTATAAGCACCATGACATTACTAATGTCTTTAGTGGAAGAGGAGTAGACTCCAGGAGAAATCTAGGGTGCTAATCTGACATTAAACAATTCACCTGCTCTACCTCTGTATTAAAGAGTCCATTTTTCCTTTTGTCACCTTTTGGTTTTGCCCTGGATCCCAGGCTAAGTCTGCAGCTACAAAGAGACTCTGGGATACGAACAGTGTTATGGAGTTTACATGAAAATCAGTCTTCTTCTACAGAAAAAAAAGGAAGACTGTTAAAAAAAAAGTCTAAAGTATCTGATAAAAACAACTGCTATAAAACATTAAGGCAGAATCTAAGCTCTGGGCAGATGAATGTTTAGACAGATAAGAAATCCGTGAAGAGACAAGTTCAGCCAGGGAATTCCTTTTAACTTGATATTGATAGTATTATTGTCAGGAAAATAAGAAATAAAAAAGAAAAGTCAAAAGCACAGAGCTAAGAAGCACATCCCCCAAAGCTAGTAGGTTACTTCTTTTCAAATTTCTCTAGTCTTTGAGATCAGAATATGATTTGAATTCTAAAAAACTATTAGCTATACAAAGAAATTCAAACTCTCTTGCAGCAAATGAGCAGGATGCAGTCAGATGTGGAACACTGGCTGGGGTCAGAGGCAGTTAGACAAAATCATTAGGTTTAACCCACAGAAGTCAAATCTCATGGTCAATTGAGTCCACTGGCTTTGCCTCCACAAAGCATTTTCAACTGATTAGATCAGGCAAAAAAATGCCTTGCAGGATTATTTTGGTTTCAAGCTATAGGAACTCTGAAGGTAAAGGGATGAAATTTTAACTGCATTTACTGAAAGAGAGCTGTGAAGAAAGGTAAATAATATTACTAAGGATAAGGAGTTTGACAGCCAGGTTATACAAGAGAAAATGTAGAGAGAGAAAAGCTGTTACTGGAGCTGCACAGGCTGGCTACATTTCAGGCAGGAAGAACAACTGGAAATACTATAATTTTCCAGGAAGAAGAGCTCTACCGAGTGACCAAGAATCACAGAATCAGAATCACTTAGGATGATCTTAAAGATCTTTTCCAACAACTCCAAACGTACACCTAATACTGTCAAGTCCACCACTGAACCATGTCCCCAAGTGCCATATCTACACACCTTTTAAATACCTCCAGGGATGGTGACTCAACCACTTCCCTGGGCGGCCTGTTCCAATGCTGGACAACCCTTTCCATAGGGAAATTTTTTCTAATATCCAACCTAAATCTTCCCTGGAACAGCTTGAGGCAGGTTCCTCTTACCCTATTGTTTGTTACTTGGGAGAAGAGACCAACCCCCACTTCTGTGCAACCTTCTTTCAGGTAGTTGTAGAGAGTGCTGAGGTCTCCCTTCAGAAGAGTGGATTGTTTGGGGGTCTTCGGAAATGATTCATTCCAACAAAACACAAATATTTTTTTTTCCCCTATCTGAAATATTTAATATTTCCCTAAATATTTAATAAACTAATAAATAAAAACAATTCATTTGGAAGTCACCACTTGCCAACTTCATAAAGATTCACAAATTTGAAAAAAAGATACACTACTTCCTTACAATCTTACTTTCCTCTTTAAAAAACAAATTAAATTGAGTCAAAGTGCTTCAATTTCAGTAGAATTAAAAATATTCACATGGACTGACTGTGGTTCCATCACATTTCCTGTGACTAGCTTTACCAGTAATATACATTAGATCCAGAAGTTGTCATATACATTGACAGCTTTCAGAATTGTTATCTTTAAAGAAGATAAAGAATATTTAGCTATTTTTGGAAGGCACTAGATACAGCTGTATTTCTGTAACTAAGTTCATATCCTTCGCATCGCATGTCACTAATACATATGCTAAACAGTAGTCTAGTTATATGCATAATGAGACACATGCAAAAATACTGCAAAATATTAATAAAGCCTTTGAATTTTACATTGTGAGTGGAGTATTTCAGACTCCTTGATATAAACCCAGCATACTGCAGTGACTGATTCCCAGGCAGAACTACTTTGAATCACTAGTTAAAAAATAGTCAACACAAAATGAGAACGCAATATGCAATCTCAGTGAAAGATGATATATGAAGGATAAGGCTGCCTAATTGCACCAAAGATTCTGTAATTCAATGACATGGCCTAATTTTGTCAGTGGAACATGTATTTGAGAGGAAGACCCATTCACTGAAAGAGCCACTAGTTCATAGTGAAAAGGATTTTCCACCTTTTAAAGAGCTCCTTGTTATCCTTCAGGCCCAGGTCAAGTATCTATCACTAGCTCTTACAAGTTGTTAAAGACAGCTTTATAAAAAAATTTGGTTCCTATTCATTTCAGAGAGAGAAAACAGGCATTTCATTCAGGGGAATTTAGGAGTCTGTTTCTTTTCTGGAAACCTACCTATTTCTACATAGGAGGCCAAATGAGTTTCATTGCATACTCAAATATTGTAGGCAATAGAAGTCAAATATAGACCATGAGGTGAAACAATAATAAAAATTATATTTTGAGGAGATCAGCAGAAAGACATTCATAGGAAAATGCACAGTATATCATGTTACATTCTGGGAGAACAGCCTAAAGCAAGGACAGAAATAAGATGAATTTACATTCCCTTTAGGGCCATTCCATTTTAACATTGACTGAGGAGCAAAAAGGCCCCAAGATACAAATTAGAGCAACAGCTGGTTTTAGCTAGCCACACCTCATGTTACGCTGCCTGCAGACTTCCATGAAACTCATGATACCTGAACAACTATTTCAGAAATATTAAAATCCATATTTTGCCAGGAAATATGCACACAAATCCCAAACAATCTCTTGCAGGCGCAAACTCTTCCCTCTTCAAGCCATCACTAGTTATGCACTTATCCCCCTTCTCCCCAGCCTTCACTGGTTTTTGGAGGAGGCCTTTCCTTTTATCAAGAGTAACTTCTGCTTTGGGACTCTCTCCTTTACTTCATACTTCTCACGTGAGATATTGCTTCCCTGTAGCCTATTTTTAGCTCCAACAGGACACTGTCCTTCCCTCAGAAAGGTATCTAGGTGAAGACACCTTTCACTGCTCAGCAAGGGACAGGTTTGCTTTTGTTAATTGTTCTCCTAATGACTATCAGCTAGGATAGGGTTAAGTGTCTCTCTCCTATTCGCCGGGAGATTTGAACTGAATGCAAGCCTGCTTTAGCAAGGTATCTTCATTGACAGGTAAGAATCAAGCAGTTTTGTATCAACAGCCCATTTTATGGAAGCCCCCGATCACAAACATTAGATAGCACTGAAATTAAGCAGCACACCTTACCTCTGTTCAGTTTCCTTCTGATCAGTCACACAAACTTAGTAGAGAAAGTCACAGGCTTTCTTAAGCAGAAATCAGGAAGCTGAGTTAAAAGTTTCCAACATCAAAGCAGTTCTGCACCTTGTTTATCTGAACACAACCTGCTAGATACAGGGTGCTATGACACCTAGAAACATTGTCCTGTGGAAAACTCCATGCAGCCCGCCCCCAGGTTTGCCTTTCATACATTATTGCAGCTCTTTTACATATTCACTGCCTAAGAATCTATTAACTGCTGGCTACCACATTGTCATATAACTCTTATTGATACCCAGAAGGCCTGTTATGCTTACCTCAGCACTTATGCTGCTTGGTCTTGTGGTTACCACAACCTGACTTCACAGTTGTCCGTATATAATCATAAAAAACAACCTGTTCTTTCTAACTGAGCAAAAATATTGTGTCTTTGTTTTCCTTTTCTAAACCAACAGATCCTCACAATAGGCTGTCAGGCTAATAGGATAGCTTCTATATATCATCCAACCCACAATGTAATTTGTTTATGTCAACCAAACACAGATCTAAATTTTTCATGCTTGTGTTTTGTTACACAAAACCAGCTTGGAAGATCAACAAGACCTCACCTCTTGCCCCACAGTGTAGTCCACGCTTTGATGAGTAATTTGAAAGACACATGTAAGAAGAAATGTCTGTACCTCTTTCCTAGGATGATACAGATATTTTGGAGCAATCCATCATACTACCAGGATCAACAACAGCCCTGTCAAAAAACAGCAGCCCCTTCAAGAATTTTCAGATCAGCTTGGACCATGTTTTTATTTTTTCCTGCTGCAATATCTTAGGGATTCTCAGTCCATGCCTTAAGACAAAGAAAGGAAATTTTCCCCCTTTGAAACCTGTTGAAAGGCTAACCCCTGGTTGGCCTGAGACCATGTGGTCTGGCCAGACTGCAAACATGTGGCTAAACATGACTTAGCTCACAGCTGTAACAGCAACGAAATTTCCTTTTGGGGCAGTGGTGTCTTTTAGGATGGGACAGTGTTTAGACAGTAGGTCCTGAGGTGCTACAACAATACCACAAGATGAGAGGACAGACAGAGTAGATCTGGAATGACAGCAGATAATGCATTTTGGGATCAGCAGTAATTCAGTGGAACCCACATATATATCATCCAAGAAATTATACTGGAGTATTGAACTCCCCTGAAGTTCAAAACTGGAGCAGAAAGTGTGCATTGCAGCTTTAATTACAGTATTAAGGTTTCTTTTCAGGGCAGTTACCATCCATTCTCAGGCACTGACAGAAATGGTAAAATTAAGGAATATTTTGAGAGTGGAAGAGTTTTAATACTGGGTGGCAGAACTCTCACAGGCTCTCATTTTATTCTGAATATTAGAAATTGTTCCCAGGAGACACTTGCTCAACACCTGAGAAGTATAATACTAATTGTTTCTCCCCAGTTCTAGTTTTCAGGGTACTCGAGTAAAGCAAGCAACCAGGAATGGTATTTTATAGTGGCAAAAAATTAAGCATACCTGTTTCAGTTTCTGGTTGCTCTCTAAATCACCACTATTAACAGAAGCTATTACTCTCTGTGCTGATTCTCCCAGATTTATTCTTGTTAAGCCTGAGGGCCTATCAATACATTGTGTAAAACAACATGTACAGAATCCGGACATCTCAATCCCATGCACATGTGCATGCACACACATGCACAAAGCACACTTGAACAGCCCCAAAAGTCACTGACAGAAGAAAAGACTAGCAAAGATAATGTAATCAGTTTCTGACATCCTGAAGTCATCCACCAAACTCAAGGGGAAAATTAAGCATGCTACTTAATGAGTGAGCGCCACTATGTCTTGTGGACTTTAAAATCTAAGCGTGTTTCTAACGTGTCCTCTAAAAGTAGAGCAGAGGTGAGGAACATCCTTTGCTGCTTCCTCTGTCCTTCTAGATCCTCTGAGGCCATTCAACTGAGCGCTTCTTCCTAGCTAGCTTCTAGGAGACTCCCCCCACTGTCATCCACGATAGGTCAACAGCTCCTTTCAGCACAGCTCTGCTGTATTGTCCCTCCTGAATCTTTCTGAGGTAAATCAGTGCTAATCTGTGAACAATGAACCAAGGAGCAATGGAAATGTCTGGACCAGAGCTGTTAATTTAAACTATCAATCCTGTACCCACTTGCCTACTTCTCAGTTATTTCCAGGCCTGACATTGTCCTTCTCTAGCTCTTTAACTCTGTCTGATCCCCATGGTCAAATGTTTCAGCTGCTCGTTCACAGCTGTGAACCTCAGAGCATCCTGGGAGACACAGGGAAGCTGCCAGGGAGCCAAGCACACTAATGCTTTAGCACATTATCTTCCCTTCACTGAGCAGCAGACCTTGACTTCATCTCTATTTGCAGCATCTTTGCTATAGGTCCTGTTTCCAAGTCCATGGAAACCAACAAATGGGCCTTGGATTAGGCACTCAGACTCAGATTCCTTAGAAGGTAGACAAAACTTTCTCACTGATTTTCATTTGTAACTAAGTGTCTGTGCACCTGTAAGGATTTGAGTTTCTTTAGCATAATAAGTCATAGAATGGTTTAGGTTGGAAGGGACCTTAAAGATCATCTAGTTCCAACCCCCCTGTCACGAGAGAAATCACCTCCCTTGACCTGCTGGCCACCATTCTCTGGCTACAGCCCAGGACACAGTTGGCTTTCTGGGCTGCCAGTGCACATTGCTGGCTCATGTTCAGCTTTTCATCCACCAGTGAAAGTCTTTCTCCTCAGGGCTGCTCTCAATCCATTCTCCACCCAGCTTGTGCTTGGGATTGCCCTGACCCTGGTGCAGTACCTTGCACTTGGCCTTGTTGAGCTCCACGAGGGTGGCAGAGGCTCAACTCTTCAGCCTGTCCAGGTCCCTCTGGATGGCATCCCTTCCCTCCAGTGTGTCAACCGCACCACACAGCTTGCTGTCGTCAATCCCATTACCCATGTCCTCGACAAAGATGTTCCTGAAAGTTTCTGGCCCTCAAGTTCCAGAGGCTCATATCTGTTCTGCATAGGCAACTGGGAAGGGGAGGGAGGGTAGGAGGAGATTTGCCTCCCTCCCTGAGCAGGGGTCTGTTTCCATTCCCCTCCACGTCTTAGGTCCTGCCTGGTGGCAAGAGGATATGGGATCCACTGCTGGTTGTGGGGCCTCCATCTGCTGCCTTTGCCTCGGGAATGGTAGGTTTTGGCTCCACCAATCTATCTCGCTCTCACACTCCCAGATACTCCTTAGCCTTTCCCCCTCCTTCAGCTCTGCAACCAGCTGAGCAGATCATCCCCCTGGTCAGCCCTCGCACAGGGGCTGTCTCTGCTGCCCCCAGGATGACCGACAGGGTCAGGCACTCCCTGCGGCCAGAGACCTGGACACTGTATGCCCGAGAGGGAGCACCGTCTGAGTCGCCACATTCTTCCAGGCGATAGCTTCCGACCGAGCGGCCACCACCGCTGGGCCGTACCGCACACCTTACCTGCACGAACTGCCGCGCCGCGGTGCGATCCGCTCCGCTCTGCTCCCGCGCGCGGTGCCGACCGCGCTCCCTGGGGGCTGCTTTTGTACGTGCGGAGATTGGCCGCCTCACGCTTGTCCCGCCCACGCTGAGGCACGGCCGTCCCTGAGCAGTAGCTCCCCCTGCCCGCTCCGGGGCGGTGCGCTGGGGCTGCCGCTCACTTCCCGCGCTTGTGCTTCTTCCTTCCTTTGCCGCGGTTTTGACGCTTCAGGAAAGATTCCCGGACTGGATCCTCCACTTCGGAGCCCTCCACGTCGGTGACTTTGTTGAAATGGCAGGTACATGGAGTTTTAAACTGCCGCCTTTGCTCTCGTCCCCGCCCACGCTGAGGCAGAGCTGCCCCTGCTCGGCCCGTGTGAACACCTGTGCACATCCACGGGTATACGCGAATACCCAAGCCCTTGGCGTTTGGTGCACACGTCTTTTCTGAACTGCACTCATGCTACACCAGCTCCTTCCAGGGCTTTCCTCACCACTCCTCTTTACAGGTTTCTCAGTTTCCCAGGGAATTAGTGCATTATTGGATATGCGTTCTAAATAATTAAATTTGACAGTTATGTGGGTGAAATCTCACACAGAAAGAATTGAAATCTCTGCGTGCAAAAAAATGTTGGGAAGGTTGTCTTTCTTTCTGTCTAAGATACTCTATCCCTCCCTTTGTCTGTATCCTCTATCCCGTTGCTCATCACGTTGATATGCAGAATCTCATCTAAGCAGGTACATTTCATTTATTGAAACATTATTTGAGAACAACATTATTAAAGATTCAAGATGCCAATACAAGATGACATAGTGCATAGCAGCTTGTATCTTGGAAAGCTTTACAGAGTTAAACAACGTTCAACAGCAGGCAGGATGCGGTGTGAATTACAGAAAGGAGCCGTGTTAAGCTGATCCATGGTGAATAAATTAATAGTGTTGTCACATGGTCAGTAATGAAGACAGGCAGGAACAGGGATGCATAGACAAGAAAATAAACTGTGTTTGGGAAGAGGTGGGGAGGGACAGAGAAAGAGATGAGAAAACTTACTTTAGGTTACAGGATGTGCAGAGAAAGCTGTGAGGTTCAGGAGAAAGTGATACCTGGAAAGGCAAGGGAGTTCTGCCACCTTACAGTTTTCTGACTGACTGAAGGTTATTGTAAAAGGTGTAATATACCCCGTTTAGATTTGGGTGTTGGCACCTATTAGTACCAATTCCCAGCTCTGCCTTTGGAGGCCAAAACTCACAGCACTCTTGCGTTACTCCAGTGAAGGACCTGGCCCCCACAAATTGCAAAACCTTTGCTCAGCTAAACCTCTTAAGTAAGTTCATTGCATTATGCAACAAAATGTGAACACCAACAACTGAATATCAGCAAAGAAAACATATGAAGAATAGCTGGGGAGAAACATAATGAATAATATTCTTTGTAAAGAATATAATTTAGCTGGAGTCAGAACTGCATAGTGGGTAAACAGATTTGCAAATAACACATTTGAAATACACTGAGTACAAATGTATCCAAAGCACTAGTAAGCCAAGCTGAAACTCTATACCCATATCAGTTTTGGGTTTTTTTTAAATGCACTTAAAAAAAAAAAAAGGATGTCCACAAGAACTATTTAATTGCCAATTAGGTACTTCTCAAGTTTTTGTTTACTGTAGAAAACCAGTCTTCAAAGGATGCTCAGCAAAACAAACCTGAATAATACCACTTTCTGACCTTTTGAAAACAATCCTTGTGAAGTATTTTTAAAAAGTCTGTTAGCAGAAAATAGAAAACTTTGAAAAATACTGAATAAAAATAAATCCATATTCTTCCAGAAACAGGGAAACATCCACAGCCTGGTAATGCTATTGGCATTTGTGCCTTTCTTTTCCACTAATGAAGGTTCTTCTGTTTCCGCTGAAGTTTCTACGAGAGTTGTTCACACTTCCCTAGAATCAAAGAAATGGTGTCAGCATACTCTGTGTAGTAAATAGACTTCTGGAGTTTTCAAACCTCACCTCCCTCCACCCTAGCAAGCCACCCAGTAAATCCAAAGATTCCCTGGTGCCATTCAACCTTCCAGCGTATGCCCTTCCAGTGTTTCTAGCAACAGTTTCCACCATAAATTACAGCTTTTTCCTTTTTATTTTACTTCTTTTCCAGACATTTCTCTTACAGAGCCACCATCTTTTGCAGATAGGGAAAGAACACAAAATAGGGAAGAAAAAGCAGAGGTTAAAGGAGAGGGAACAAGTAAGCATGGCCCAATGTATGAAGAATGACTTTATAAGCTAAAACATTTGGATCCTTTTTTCCAGTTCTGCTTATGAACTTCATCTTCTGTTTTCATTTGCTCTTGTGCTCAGCCTGAAGATCCTTAGGCCAGACACTTTCCCTCAAGTCTTGCTTGTAGCATGCATAGTATAGCAGAGTCTGACATCCTTTAGAATACATACAATAGGAAAAATATGAATAAGGTTGGTACTTACCCAGCTGATGTGTATAGGATGTGATGGCTGCCATCTTCACCACAGAATATTTCTACATAAAGTTTTTAAAGTTATTTTCTTAGGAATAGATGTCCTAATGTAGGAGTACCTTTTTCATGACAGGTCCATATCCCATTTGCTAATTCACTAATAAGTTTCCGTTTGACTTTTTGATGCAAATGCCCACCCTTAAGGAGATGAACTGAGAACATAAAGAAGCCACACGTCAGAGGCTGCTAACCAGCGATCCGTGGCCCTAGCCACAGGTCTCCATGGGAGACGAAGGATTCCGATCAGCCCTTTACTGCACCCTCAGCTTACAGCAAAGCAGAAGTGTGCTACCACGGAGTCATATCTGAGCTAGAAATAGAAATGGGCAAGATGGTTCATCAAACTGTTTTCAAGGAAGTTATTTTGAGGACACCTGGATGAACTCAGCTAATCTACAAGTTTTGACCCAAGTTCATAATGAAATATCCCACTTGACAGAAGTTTTAAAGAAACTTACTAGTATGCAAAAACTTTACACCTTTTCTGTACTCATTTTGCTTCATTGTTAGATGCAAAGGTATCAAAATGACATGAGAGAACGTGTTTTCCATGTATAAATGCTCATTAACAGAGATGAGAAAGCAAGAGAAGGCTCAAGAGAGAACTTTGTAATGATTTCCAATCTTTTTTGGAGACCTAAAGCAGACTCTTTCAGAGATAGGCTGTACTCAGACAAATCCATCTTTGTGCCTCAGAACTTGATGGTATTTAGGAGCCTAATTCTCATCTCAAAGGTCAGCTCCTGTTGGAATCAGTGCAATGTGCCAAAATCTCTTAAAGAGCAGGATCTCTGAATGCAGCTCTGATAACTTTCACACAGTCCCATAGATATGATTGATACATCCTTAGCAAGTTCTTTGCTCCTGTCCTCCTCAACATGCAGTAGATGATTTGGGATGTATTTACAGAGCGAAACCCTAGGAGAGGTGACCTGGGCACAAGTAGAAGAGATTTCTACATTGCATTCCTGTAGCTTTGGACCATGAAGATCCCAAAATAGCAATTCCTGGTCACTGACTGATAGTATTTGGTCTGCCTGTAGCTAGCTGAGTGCACTGACTGTTCTGGAATATGAAATTACCTGGAGAAATGTCTACTTTGCTGGATGGAGCAGGTACAAGGGAGAACTGGAGAAATTATCTTTAGGAAGTGAGCAGCCAGCTGTCAGCATGTTGCTTTATTCCTGCCCTAGACCACAACAAACTCCCAAATTGAACAAACAAACACCAAAAAAGCTCAGTGTCGCTTCAATTCCTTTCTAGACTCAGACCCACCCCTGTGTTCCCAGGTGTTCTCTTATGTGAGAAAAACGTAATTACCCAATTCCTCCTCTTCTGGATTAGGCTAGTGCAGTCTAGACTTGCAATTTAGAAAGGTCTTTATAGGCAGCTGCTTGGCAAAGAGTAGATATCTTTCTTGTAGTCCAATACATTTAAGTATTTAAAGGCCAGCTGCACAGAGCAATGTCCCAGAACATTATCAGTGGAACTTGATGGTGACTCATACACAGCTGGAGAAACATGAATTGGACTTTCTGCCACAAGATGGGGCTCTGTCTGCCCTGTTTCCCCGTATAACTTATGTTATGCTTTGCTTCCTCTCCTGCATGAAAAATCATTCTTTCCTTGGTTATAATGTGTTCTTTTTTCTTCTTCTTCTTCTTGTTTTGCTGTACTGAAGCACATTTATTTTCCATGTCAAGAAAACAACTTTTCTGTCTTGCCCCCAAACAGATACACAAAACTGACAAAGCCTCCAGGATCCCCTTGGCTGAGACAGATGAGCTGTACTTACAGAATTAAAACAAACCCTTTTTTGCAGAGGGAAACAATGCTATAACCAAGCCATCTGTTTCACAGCATCCTGAAACAGAGAGCATTTGTGTGGGTTTCCTGCTTCTGATTATTTGGGTGTTTTGCTCCTAACAAGCAGAAGACCACTGACCAGATTCTGATGTTTGGTGCTCACTGGAGAAACGGGAACAAGCTGAAGTTGGCAGAACTGTGCTGGATTTTTACCCAGGAATTAATAGCATTCTGTGGTTGTGCCCAGGGTCTTTCGTCAGGTTTTCACAATGACTGGTATTTAACACACACATATAAAGGAAATGTGTTCATGGAGGGTCAGTTGGCTGAAAATCAGGCATCATTTCTTTCATATGGGAGAGGATAGCTTTGAAAGGGATTGCTGGTTTCTATCCATCAGGTGCCAAATGCCTTAAACAAATTCCATCACTTGTACTTAGTAGTGTGTGAAGATGATCATACCAGAGCTGCCTGTTGACCTCTATCCATATATTGTTGCAAACCAAGTCACTCTAGGAGGTGATCACCCAGACTCAGCCCACAGGGAAGGGACCTTCCCTCTCCCTGCAGCGTGAGATGTTCCTAGGTGATAGGATCTCTGGTTAAGCACATATGAGGATGATCACATGTGATTTTTTAAAAGGCTATTTTAGATGAGTTAGATCTTTCTCCTCACTATTCCAGTTGGAAGATTGTCTAGAACCTTGCTGTGCGTTGCTGATAGAGAAATCTTCTCATTTTCCAGTTAAAACTTCTTCATAGCCCAAAGAAGAGTGATTTCGTGTGACATTCTATGCAGAACAGCGCAAAGAAGAATGTCAGACACTTTTCTTCATTTGGATACAAGTTGTTTTTACAGAAGGGCTAAGAAGCAGTATAAAGTGATTAGTTAAACAATGGGCCTGGGGGGTGAATGTGTGTTTTTAATGCTGGGGCTCAGTGCTGGTTAGAAATGATGAAAAATGCACTCTGTACAGACTGGGCAAAACACATCAGTAATTTCCACCAAGATTTTTTTTAAATTAGTGGTCAATTCTCAAGTCTTTATGTGAATTAACATAATATAAGAGTAAATAGAAAACACTTTCACTCTTACCTTAAAACACAGCTTTTACAAATCATCTTTCTTTCTACAGTCAGTGGGGTCTTTAGGGCAGACTGTAAAAGAGGCCTGTGATGCCAAGGAGAGCAGGGTACCAGGCTTCCTTCTGCTGTGCTTCTTGAGTGCACTGAATTTTTAAAGTGTGTTTTAAAGACTGTTGTCACTCTCTTGTCCCTTTTAGTTGGAAGCTGTTAACTTTTTCTCACTGAAGCTTTCTTTCGGGGAAATTTGTGGCAGCCATCTCATGGCTGTGCCTTGTATGCTTTCTTCACAAAGTCTGAATACCAAGGTATCTGGGAAGCAGTCCTATTTAGAAGAACAGGAATAGGGAATAGGGAATTCAGGTATCTCAGGAAAGTAGACAGCATCAGTACAGCAAGACTGGGCTGAATTTTAGGACAGAATGCACATAAATACTCAGAATAAAAGACATAGTCCCTGTCTGCACCGCTTCACATTAAAAGCCACATCCCATTCCCCTTGTAGATCATAAATCTTGGACTATAACAAGGGACAGGCAGCAAGGGATCAGTGCAGCCCATGCCTGTGATGCCAGAAAAGCTGCTGAGCTTGCCCTCTGCCATCTGTGCCCACCTGCCTACCTGCAGACAGCTTCACACATCCAGTGATCTTGCTCACTTTGATCAGGAAATACCAGTGGTTCAGGCCACACCGAAACATCCTTGCAGGATCTCAAATGCTTTCAGAGAAGAAAACATTTTCATGTTTCTTTTCCTCCAGCCTGCACTTTTCCCCTACTCAGAATCTGTTTATTCCCTTAATACTTCCTTTTCTGCACAGCCATTTCCAGACTAGTTATCATTAATTATTGGTTTTAGGAACTGTAGCTTAATGAAGATAAACGATCCTGCAGTCTCTGAAATATAAAGCTATTTGCACAGTAGCAAATGGTGAACCAGACTGGTGGGTCTACACCCAGACAGATGTTTCTACCATAAGCACTGTCACCAGAGTTGTCACTAATCATCAGCCTCGTTAGCAGCTTCTCTAAACCCAGACCTAGGACTGATGGGCCACAGAAGGCAAATTTGCCTCAGAGATTATTTTTGCCAACATGGTTTAAAAATGCATTTAGTAAGGGGTGGTGTAAGAAACAGCTGCCTGTACTGTTCAGTGGATAAAAAGATGACATTTCTTCAGAGAAGTCAGTATGGCACTTCTCACCAGCAGCATTCAGTGCTGGAGGACACAGAGGTGGTTGCACTTTCAGAAAGAAGTGGTTTATGGATCTCAGTATGGCAGAAAGGATGTTTGGGAAAAGAGCTTCTTTTTTCCACGTGGCAGTGATGGCCCAAGTACCATGACAGCATGCTCTTTCTAACTAGGTACTGCCTTTGGAACAATGTTGTCTTGATGTGTAAAGACCGAAAGCAAAACCAAAACCAAACCAAATGAACAAAAAACCTTTAGGAAATTCACAGAGGAACAATGGCAGGATTTTTTTTTAAACAAACATTTTTCAGGTCATTGGAAACACTATGGCAAAATACAGCTTAAACATTCTACTTCCCTCTCTTCCCCTCCTACCAAAGTCTCATAAAGAGTGTAACCTATATGAATGTAATTTGCTGGATTTTAAAGACTAAACAAAACCAATATCCTCAGCCAGAGGAGGAGTCCAACACAGCAGAACAATTGCAAGTAGCTCATAAAGGTGAAGTTTCAAGGAATCTTATCTCCAGCCAGCACTGCCAACTTATTTTGTATATCTTCTCCTTCTCACATATTCTCACTATTCTGCTTTGTTCTACCGATCTCTTTTTTCTCTATTATTCTCTTTTTGAATAATACTGAAATGAGATCTTTTATTCTTTCTCTTCCTAAATAGAAGCAAACCTTATAATCAATGAAGTGAAAATCTAGTTTTCCACCCAATGATATCTGAGTGGATTTGAAACACAAAATGTAACTATTATTTGTTGCATTCTGGCTAAATGATGTGATAAAAAAAGAACTTTGTACCTTCCCAGGGATAGCTGGTCTTTTGTATGAAAGGTACAAATGCAAACTCCTAAGCCCGAATGTAGTATATAGACAGCTGTTTGTTTAACTCTATGTGACTTCCTGCACTTTCTCATATGCCAAAACATTAGTAAACAGAGGGTTAGAGATGTGCATTATTGTTCAAGGTAATTAACAAAAGTACACAAGCGATCATCATTAGTGGTTCATAACACAGCAATGAAAACATGACTGCAGCTTAGCCCTAACTCTTAGCTGATAGAGCAGGGCCACTACAGCAGGACTATGGAGAAATGGTGTATGACAAGAGGTTTGTAATGATTTACAGGGTTTCCCTTAATTGCACAATCAGTTGTTTGTTCCAGTTAATTGAGTTCTCCTTCCAGTAATTACTCTTTGCAGTTCTTTATGCCACTGTATCACAAGCTTAACTTATTATACAGCTACCTTAGCTCCTTTACCTCCCTGGACTTTTCTGCCTAATTCAACTGAATTAGCATGGCCTCTGCTGTGGTTCATGAGGAATGATGGATGTACTTCCTATATAATTTCCCTATATATTGTGCATGCCTCTTTGAAGACTGTGGAGGGGTGCAAAGGGGGATATAGCTGTTTTCTTCCAGCTGCACTACATGTGGAGTCTTGATCTTTACTCCATAAGTCACTGCTACACCCATGGCTGGAATACAGTTCAAACCGTCACCTGCCACATCCTTTACTTCTAAAGTCTATTTCTGTCACAGAGGAAAAAACTAAGCAAGTAATATTTCATGAGAATATAAAAATTAATATGCAAGACTGAAAATACTGTGATACCAGGATGAATGGAAGGGATGACAGCTCTTGAGACTGTCTCACCAGCTACTGAAATTTGCCAACAATTTTGTATTTCTTCCACCACTCATGATATGTTAACTGCTCCTGGTTGTCTGCTGCTGTTTATTTTAAAACTGTTTTACTCTTGGTTTATGTTAACCAATTTTACATATACATAAGTAACTCTATTAACTTATCTGAACTATGAGAAGTCGTGAACTTTTCATCCATGTTTGTGTGCAGATCTACCAACAGACACCTACTTAAACTTTCCATGATCCTTTCAGTCATATTGTCTTTAGACAAAGTCATATTTGCCTTTAGAACTTGTTTATTAAGTACTTTTCCTCCACACCCATTTCTACTCGTTGTAAAATATTTCTGTGCACTTTTTTTTTTTTTTAATGTTTCTGATTTTCGGATTGCCAGACACATGATTTGCATGTCTATACACATTGATTTTTCTGGTACTTCTCCTTTAAGATAAGCAGATGGAGGTTAGCTGAGTTTCACCAAGGTATATATTGCACACAGGTAGGATATAAGTAAGGTAGTGTGAAATAATATGCTGAGCTGACCCTACTTTTCAGCTTCTCTACTACCACCACATCCTGGATATCAATAACATGTTTTATTTCAATGCTTGCTTGTCTTCTATAGTCTTCAACAATAAACCATCAGGCAGTGGAATCTCATTACTCTGCTGGGGTTTTATACCATTTAGACATGACTAATTCTTAGCATCTCTTCTCCTCTGTACTGCTGTGTTTTCTGTTGAAATCTAGTAAGGATTAGAAATTCTTCTTTCCACAAATTCACCCATTCAGGATATGGATCATCTGGATTCAACTGATGCACAGAACAGTAGTTGAGCTGCCATTTTGATTTGGCATCCAACTGGAAAATTGAGCAGCAATAGTTGCTTATAGTTGAGCTAAAACAAATAGTGTGTTTATTAGAGAGCAAAACACCTTTTCTGTGCCAATGTGAGAGCATTCTTTCAAATAGCACAACTGTGTCATGTTTCATTTCAACTATGTCACGGGTTTCAACTTTGATTTGGCCTTTTAATTTTGACAGTTCAGCTCTAACTTCTCAAAAATGTAATGCTGTTCTGAAGAAAAACATTAAAAACATGAAAAATAAAAATTATTCTGAAAGTTACAAAAAAATCTTTTTAACCAATGTCAATACTAGGATTCAAAATCCTTGCAACATTTTCATTTTTTTACCTCCCAAACTTGTTTGTCAAATGTAACCTTACTCTATAAATGGTTGTAAACTTCCTAAACTATTCCACCCCACAAAACAAAATTCACTATAAAATGAGAAAACAAAAAGTAGAAGCTTGTCTTTTAAAAGATTTTTTAAATAATCTCTTCTTCAAAGAACATTCAGTTTGGCAGTCTGAGTGAGCTTGGAAGAGATAGTGGATGTCCTGCAGATAGGCAAATAGCAGATACCAAATAAGACAAAGATCATTGTCCAGAGTGCTGTGTGATTCCTGGAGTGTTTAACTCTGAGGTTTGGGGGATCTTTTGGGGGACAGTTTGGTGGTTGTTGAAGAAGACACTTGAATTTGAAAGAAGAAAAATAAAAATTGATTCTGTACCAAATTGTCTTCCAGTAAATTTAATTTTCTAATTATTTGTAGGGTCATTCCTGAGAGCTGCCAAGGTGTGACTCATTTTTATTAAGCACTACGCCATCCAACACTGTTCATCAATGTCTTTCATCCATTCATTCCTCTCAGCCAGTGTTCCTTTTAAGCAGAACTCAGAGCTCTAGATTCAATTGCTTTAGCTCTAGTGAAAAGCAATCTCACATCAAATATGCTGAAAAGCTCTTTATCATAGAGCTAGTTAGGGGACTAGGATGGAGTCCCTCGCTATAGAAGTAAGGGTTCCTGTTGAGCCTTGGAGGATAGTTTGAGCTACAGATCCATACTGAGTCAACATCCAGACTGCTGTTAGGGACACTTCTTTTAAGGCTATTATATTTCAGAGAGGCCTTTAAAAAAGAATGATACACATCATTAAAAAGCTCACGTCAGTTTTTTTCAAGAATAAAGACTTATGCTAAGTGTCTGAAAAAATTCTGTTCTGCAGTTCTGGTTGTGACCCAGAATATTTTACATCTTAGTCTACTCTGCTGTAATATATGCAGTCACAAACAAATAGATACGGTTAAGTCCTGCTTCAGAAATTTGTCCAGTTCCTGTCAGAGCTGATGTTTTCTTTTTCTAAGCTGAGGGTTTGAGAACTGGGTATAGGGCTGTGAATCCTTTTGGTTAATTCTGGATAAAAAGGAGTTTTCTAAATATAAAATGATTTGTTATTCTTTCCATAAAAGCTATGGAAGGAGAGAAAAGAACTGAGCAACGGGTGATTCAAGAATACTAAGACTGATTTGGCGCTGTTCATTAAGGCTGTTGCATTATAAATGATCATGAAATGCACTATTTAGAATTCTAATGACCCCAGTAAAGGCGGCACATCTATTTTTAGAGAATTGTTAGGAACAATTGCTTAGTTCTCCTTATAAACAGCGGCAGCCACAAGTAGAAATTAACTGCTGTGTAAACACAGTTGGGAGGTATATGTGTCTGTGTAAGAGTGAACAAGCTGTATTGCACAGCAGATAAATATCAGTCAGCAAACTGTTATTCCTCTGCTTCAACAAATCCTACAGCAAATGCTTTGCTAGCTGGTGTGACCTGAGGACAGCCCTTGAGGACACGTTGCAGAAACCCTGAACATTAAACCCTGGCTATGGCTATGTTGAGGTTGTACCTTCACAGGCCATCAAAACCACAGTAACCACTAGAACCACTCTTCTAGCAGCAGTGGTTGTTGAAACAACCTTCAGATGGAAAAGTATAAGTCTAAAGGCTTACTTTCAATAGAGAACATCACTCAGGAGGTCTTCAGGAACACCTACTGCTGCTGATGTGATGGGGAAATTCAAGTGCTTACATTAGAAGAACTGCTCACAGAGTATCAAAAAGTAGTGGGCAAATTATATGCCTAAATTATGCAGACTGAAATTCATTTTGAATTATTATCAATTAATCATTTATAAAGTTAGCTTGGGCTCATTTCCAGTGTCTTCTTTAAATTCTCCCCATTGTTTAAATTTGGAAACAGTATGTACTTTTCTTCAGCACAAATGTGTTCTGTGGATCATCATACATTTTCATAACAGCCTCTGTCCAGCTTCAAGGAGGCTTGCTTTCAGGTGCTATTGCTTGTACACGGTATTGCTAAAGACTTTATACCCTTTTGGAAAAGGACGTCTTTCCAATGAAATTTTTTGAATCCATGCTGCCTTTGATGAATTTATAAAATCCCCGAAGTTGATAAATACATGCCTTATTCAATAAAAAATTATCTTTAAGATCATTTGCAAATTTGGACTCGATGGTGCACAAAGCCATTTACCATTGAGACCATTACCTTTTCCTCAAGTGTTTGTGAAGTATATTCTACCTTGAAAAAGAAACCGCTTCACCTGGGATTTAAATGCATATCTGAATATGTAAAATTATTCTCAGTTTTGCATAGCTGTGAGGATGTGCTGTGTGGAGGCCATTTAAAAAACTTGCATTGATTATGAGGATAAATTTTGTCATAGTAAAGCTTTTTTGTTTATTTAATCATCTCCCAAATGACAGGGAAAATTGAGTCACAAAAAGAAAATCTCACCTTTGAAAATAACCAAACTCAAGATGCTATTTTAAAAATTCCACCTTAAATATGCAAACCACAAATCTTCCCCCAAAACAGTCATGCTGAAATGTGTTCAGTTAGAGCCCACTGAAAAGGTTCATACTGAAAATCATAAAATATTCATTTTGATGTTTTCTTAAAAAAAAAAAAATATTACTAAAATTAGCTTAATGTTTAAATACAAAGACACTTCAAATTGGAACACTTTTTTCTTCCTTTTATGAATGTCAAAGCAATATTTTGATAACATCAGCCCATTTTTGGCTTAAAAATTCATCCAAACTAACACTCTTTTGCTAAAAGTGCAGTTTTAATAAAGCTGCATTTTAGAAAGAAAAAGTGTTTTGAGAAAACCATGTCATGTCATGACATGTCACCTCTTCATAGTGAAGCAATTTGGACAAAGACATTTGAGTGACCAACGCCATGGGAAGTATACTTAAGACAGGAAGGTGATTCATGGCAGAAATACCTAGTCTGAGATATTGGATGAAGTATCGTTTTACCTTATAGGAAAGTTGTAAGGATAAATGAATTGCAGACATGTTCAGATAGCCTTTTGATGTGACAACAGATAAACAGATTAGCCAAATGCAAGTGTAGTGTTCTGTGGTCTATGAACTCTTTGTGATCTACGGTTACATTTCAGACACCCCTGTGACGCAGCTGAAGAAATGCCAGTTCATATATATACCAGTTCAGTATATGGAAGTGACATGTCCACATTGGATCCCCACTTCTAGAGGCCTTTGTTAGCACTTGGGAGTTCAAAAGCAATTGAAAAACACTGCATTAAGCTGCTGAGAGAAGTTTCTAACTGGAGAATATCAAAGTGTGTGATTTTTTTTCCCCCCACTAATGCTTTTTGAACCTCCTTCCATCACTGATGTGTGGACTGCACTTTTCTTTTGTAAATACAAGCATTCCGTTCCACAGTGCTGCCAATTAAGGCATTCCCTGGGTGTTTTGTTCTTCCAGTAGCTGAAGATAAATTTTAATTACCTTTGGAAACTTTGCTGTCATTTCCCTACCAGACCCATCCCAGAAGGGTGTGAGAGTGAACACCAACCCCCTCAACTAGAGCCCCTTAGTGGGCAGACACCCACAGGCATCATCACTTAGAAAGAATAAAACTTCCCCCTTCACCATGGTTTGTTTCCAGAGTGTTTGCTTGGCAAAATCCTCTTCTACACACCGCTTTTTCAAGGAGATATTGTAATGAAAAGAGTAGCTTGCAACGTCATGGATGTCTGGGAGACAAGTGCTTCCTAAATCTCTCAAAGTGATCACAAGACTGTGTTTCAATTTTAGAGCCATGCAGCTAGAGAGGGCTGCACTTCAACAAGTTCCTTCTGCTCATCCTGCAGTGCAACACACAATTCCTGTGATTAATAAAATGCAGCATAAAACCGTAGCTTGCTGCCTGCCCGAATCTATTAACCCTATATGAAGGTCTGCTACAGAGTCAAGGGCTCTTCATGAAACTTTCTATTCTCCTAGCAGCTATATCTTTTCCCTCATTAAGATTACCCACATCTGCTTTTAATCAGGCCCTCTAGAGCTTCATAGAGAAGTTTGATTGCTGATTAGAGAGTGATGCTTGCCCAGATTTCTCTGCTTAGTTTTCCTTAAAGACTCACTTGGAGGGTGAATGTCTTTTTGCACAGTCTGCAATTGCAAAAGAAATTTGCAATTATGAGTTTGGGAGGGTTCTTAGTTATTATATTTCCAACCAGTCTGGCAGGGGTCAACAAAGATGTACTGGTTTAGAGTCATGTGCATTAGATGTGCCTGGTGCCCAGCTCGTGGCTCAGAGGGAAGTACTTTGGCATCTCCCAGGCCAGTAATTCTTCCTATAGCTCAGGGAATATGGGGTTCACAGCAGGGCACAGTACATTTCTACCAGAGGAAGGGAGTAGCCAGCTTTTGGGAGGACGCTTTATGGGATGTTTTGCCACAAACACAAGCCTCATAGGTGAGACAGAACTGGAGGCTCTGAGCTGGGTTGCTCATAGTTTGCTTCTTGTTCTCTGTCCCTTACCCGTGTGTGATCAAGGACAGCTTTCCGACTTTTCTCTAAAGGAGAAGTGATGTTTTACACTTGCAGAAACTTGATGTCTCTGCTCCAACAGAGGAATTTGAGTTGCTCTATAACTATCAAGAAAACTGTTGGGGAAGTGTTGTCTGACATCATTCATCCAAGAGAGGCCAGCTGCAACTATATCAAGAAAAGCATCTACTAATAGTGAAGAAAATAAATAAAAGAAACCAAAACAGGCAGTGAGTTTGTACAGAAGAAAAACATCTATATGATTTAAATTTCTTATAGGCTGAGTAGTAAAAGATATATTTATAAAATACAGATTTTTCCTTCCTTTGGAGTATTAATTCCTACCTACCAGGAAACTGCCAGCAGGTTTAAACAGTAGCTGGCAAAGCTGGCCATGTATTCAGTGTGTAGCCTGTGCAATAATGCACAAATCTTAATGGAAAAGCTGACCAACTGCCAAAGAAAACAGCCTGAGGGAAGTGGGAATGTGTTGATGTCTAGAACACCTGAATCATGGGCTTGGAGAGCAAAACTGCCTTGAAGATCTTTGCTTTCTGGTTTCAGGCGTGGAGTTATGAAGGAGGCTAAAGCAGTCCTTAGCCCTACAGGTACTGGCATGTAAAGCATTTTTTTTTCTGTGTCATGACTGTGTAGCTATGCAGTTGTGCTGTTAAATTCAGATCAGGACTTCCTTTTGTTGCTGTGGCCTTTTCTTTCTTCCTTCTTCAGGCTTAGTCACTCAGTTGTGTCTTTCTTCTATGATTTCCTTCCCCTCTGCTGGTGGTCTTTCATTGTTGTTGTTGTTCTTGTTGTCCAGACCATACTCCACTTCATTACAGTAATTCTCTTCCAATTGCCTTAACATCTCTTTCAATATTTTTAAAAGACCTAGTCATACATAGCTGAGGGTCATAATGTCTGTCAGTGCAACATCTTGAACGGAAAATGGAGGTATGAGCAAAACAGTATTTATGAAGAGTTCCTGAAGGAACAACCAAGAGGGTTGTAAACACTGATCTTTTTGTCAAGAAAATAAAGCATCTTCAGACAAACTCAGACCTCTTTCAGGTGGGATGAACTGCTACAGAACCTACTGGAAACTGTTGGTTGGTTGGTTCCTTAGTCTTTGGACAGAGTTCTTCTGACATGCTTCATCTTCTAGAGGAACCTTACTTGGAAAAAAAGACTGAATACATCATAAGTAATATTGTGCCCCTATTTTATGGTACATACAGATATTGGAAAATGATGCTTTCAATAACACAAATCAAAGGAGTAGCTGAAATACAATATTTGATTTGTCATAATCTGTTAAAGAAATTATTTTTGGTAATTTTTATAGCTTTAGGAAAACTTCCTTTGCCTCTCATTTCACCTCCATGTTGTGCTCCTTGGTCCATAACATGACCCTCTTGTTGTATAACATGGTTGCTGGTGCAGTTTGTTTTCAGTCCTGCTTGAAGATACATCTCTGTAGGTTTATTCATAAGGCTTCTTATTATCATTATCTGGACCAAACAGCTCTTTATTTTTGACCTTTTACCATGGATCACTTTGATTCAGCCAGACTCCTATATATTGGTGTTACAAGCAAATAAACAAAAAAATCGAGTCTTTCCTTCACAAATATTACAGCTCATTGTTCCAGGGGACAGGTGGTGCTGCTGCTATAAATGACTGTAATACACAAAGAAATATTCTTTACCTTTTCCATTATTACTGAAACAATTGCCTCCTATGTCAGAATAGTTAACAAGCCTACTAAAAGGTGTTAGTTTTGACAGCAATGCAACATGACTGATCTATTGTGACAGCAGCTAAAACTAAATGTCCAATTAACCTTGAAAGCCAGTCTGTGGCTCAGCAGTATTTACTTTTTTCCTGTGCAGATCCTTTACACCTCTGTCACCCATTGTAATATGTGCTACTGTGTCTTCATCTTTGTAAAAGCTACTCCAGACTAATCTGACGGATGTCAGCAAAATCACTTCTCATGTGTACTAGGGCTGAGGCCTCCTTATCCATTCTTGCTTGAGAAAAAAATGCTAGCATGTCCATGAACTTGAGGATTGTTCTTGTTTTCATTGGAGGTCTTGTTGATTACAACAAGCCATAAGGCTTTAACTTCACTTGGTGAAGGTCCACGGTCTTTGTCACAAGCAAAAGACACTAGCTGGTTGAGTGGCTGATCCAAAGGGTGTCCTGCCTTCACATAGTGTGGGAGTGGTCCCATAAGCAACCCAAGACCCTGAAAAGCAATCCGTGTGACGAGCTTGTATGACAACTATTGGCAGTGCTTCCATCTCAAGGTGATTAAAATGCTGTCTTGTTAGTTGAGATCCTGACCTCCAAAGTATGTCCTTTGAGATAACAAAACCCTTGTCAAAGATTCATATCTAAAAGTACAGTCCTGTGTTCAAGGCAGAGTTTTTTTAGAGGGAGAATGACATTTTGGAAGACAGATTTTTTTTCCACCACAGATTTTATTTAATAAATTACTACAGAGAATTGAGAAATGGGTCATATAACAGACCTGGATAAATCTTTTGTTCCACCTGGAGTTATCAGTGAATCAATATGTTATATACCCACTCTTTCCACTTTCACGTGAAATGAAGACTTTGTCAAGATACAACCACGTTCAACACCTTTCATTCAGTCACCGTATGCTGGACATCAGCCTTTCAGAAACTACTGAAAGCAATTAGGCAACCAAGGCTGTCCAGCTCCAAACTGACAGTAATGTTTAGCATAAGATAAAACCTACGGGAAGTTCAAGTGCCCCAGTGATCTTTGTTCATCAAAGGACCATCTTTGAGATGGCGCCATGGTTGGAGTTTTCATCTTGTATAGAGGGACACACATAGGTGTCATGAGAAAAAGCATAATGTCATGGTCTATAATGGTGATTTACCACTAACACTGCAAAATATTGATACTGGCATTTTTGAATGCAGAAATGTTTAGGATTAAGTATATCTTGTCAGGAAAGTATCCTCCTTTCTAGTTGCTTTTGTATTTTTTTCTTGGTTTTGGTCTATTTTGTCAAGAACAAGCTCAGAAAAGAAAAGCCTATCAACTGCTTACTAAATCACCTCCATCATTCAGTCTATTTTAATTCATACACAGGCACTGCACACTAAGACTTACACTTTGAAGAATCTGTTCTCATATTCTGGATGACAGAAAGATACTCCAGAGGTTGCCAAAGGGAAAGAACCCAGGGAGCTCATTTCTCCTGTGGCTAAAGTACAAGATTCAATCATCAGGTTTAGATTCTTTTTTCATTAACATTCTAAATTGTGTAGTGCTGCATATTATAGATTAATTTTCATCTAAACCTCCTAAGTATGATTTTTTGTTATGATCCTGCATGACTATGCTTAGATTGCTGTCAACACCACCCCGCTTAAGCAATTTCAGCTGTATTTAATGATCCTGGTGCCTCACTACTGCCTTTCCAAGGTACCATGGTTCCCATTTTTTTCTTACTAATTGTAGTTAACGGTAGTTCTGACACTCAAAGTGACTGCTTGTGCTCTCTGCATTTAACTGCCTGCCCCAAATCTTGCTTTATGTCTTTTTAGTCCCTAAAGACACTTCTAGGTGGTGCCATCTACTTCTGAAACACTATTCTCTTTGAGTTTTGACATTCTGAAGAGTTCAGGTCTTTATACTCACATCCAGCAATGAGGCTGTTCATTCCATCTTATGCATAAACATTTATTGATATGTAAGAGATTAGTCCATTAATACTAGTGATGGGAGAAGATGCAAGAGTTCAGAACCAGACTTTCTTGAACTTTGTGACAAATGCTTCTGGTTTAAGGGTCATGATGGCATCACACGAAGCTTGCTGAAATCAATGTAAATAATTCCATCATCTTTCATGATGATCATCTCTATTCCCTACAGTCACACTGTGCTCTTTCTATCCTGCAAAGGCTAGATCTTATCAGACAGTCTAAGAAAGTGCCAGTGTAAATGCAAGATTGGTCTTACATGAAGCTTCAAACCCAGAAAACCCTTGAATCTTTAAGCTTATGTCTTAGACATTAAAAGACCTACACATGGAGCAGAAGAATCATTATTTTCTGTAACTGTTAGTGCTGCTAACATTCCTTCAATCATCCAGATGCTGCACCGTAATTGTTTATTGACTCCCATAATTCAGTCCTCCCAAGGCACACCTGCTCTATCATTACCTGAACTTCTTACATGTTTAACTTGAAACTTGTATAAACCCCTGCAAAGGTAAAGAGTGGAAAAGATAAGGAGGGTTATTTCTGAGTATGAATTTTTCTAATGATTGTTTCTTGCTGTAACAAGTACATGTTCTGTGCTCAAAACCTCATTATGATGCACAGCCAGTAAATCTGATTAAAATGGATAAAACAAACTAAAAAATCAACCTCTTTTCCCCCCAGGTTTGTGAATTGTTCAAGAACTCCTCCTTCCCACTTCCCCATTTACCTTTTGGTGAATAATGATCTCACATGGTATTTATTTGTTTCCTGTAATTATCACTGATGTATTTTTGGCCCCCAAAGCTTTGCTTCTTTTCCATGACTTTCTTACCCTTTTTTTTTTTTTTTTTCTGAAGAAGCCAGTAAGGGACAAGCGATGAATGGCGAACATAAACTTGGTGCAAATTCATGAAGCTAGGGAATCATGAGCATGTATTTCCATTACTACCCAGTTATTTGAACATAACCAGTAAGCAAAGACTGCTCTCAGGAGGAAGCAGCAAATTACACTTGAGGTGTTGGTTCACAAACATGCTAGTGAATCTGTTTGTTCGTTATTCAAACAGTTTTAGCAAGTCCTGCTTGAGAGGAGGAGGGTTTTCACTGACTGTGTTTTGATTTCTCCTTTCCTAAGGGGTGTCTGCCATGTAAAGATTAAGGCTTCAGTTTATTGTACACCTCCTTCTATGCTCAGGTCTTAAGAGAAATAAGTAATGGCTATGCTTCTCTTTCTGAAAGTCTGTGGCCATAGGCTTAGCCTGCCAAGCCTACGGTTGTGCCCCCTTCTTCCTGTCCACATGGCTGCCTCATGGACTGCCCCACCAAGCCCCTTTTTGAAACACCAGGTGTGGTCAAGAAAGTCCTGAACAGACTGAACAGACTATATTCTGAAGAAACAGAACTGAAGAGACTACCGTGGCAATATATTTCGAGCAGCAACAGAAGAAGTCACTGGTTCTGTGGTCAATACTGTCTAAATAGTAAACATCTCAGAACCCAATTACACTAATCAAGAGATTTGAGTCCAGGAAAGATATTTTCCTTAGGTTAGGTTAACAATAACAACCTAATTTCTTAGTTTCTTCCATCTTTCTCTGAAGAGTGGGATGTATTTTACTTCCAAGGGTAATGAGACATTGCAAATTCAGAAATTTCCTATTAAGGTGGGAATCAGACATCCTTACAATGCTCGACATTTCTCTTTCTCACTCCCCATGATATGTGATACATGGGATATATCTATGTTGCTTGCTAAATCCTGATTCAAGACCCAATTACATACTGCACAGTATACATCTTAACCATGGTGTCCCTTTATACAAGATCTATAAAACCTCTATAGCACTCCAGGGCCAGATAAAGTCCACAAGTCTGTCAAGAGTTAGAGATCTGGTCACTAGTTTGGATGAAGGGGATATGGGTAGTTGTCTTCTTACAGCTGAGGCACATTATTCAAAAAGGCAAACTTAGATATGAACTGTACAGCTCAGTACCATCTTGTATGTGTATTTGACTCTGAATTCCATGTATGTTTGTGTATGAATGTATATACACATAGCATGTGGAGGAGAGACTACTTCATGCTAATTGATTTCAGATGTCAATGCCATCTTGCCCCTACTGTAGAGTTATTTCTGGTACCTCAAAAGGTCAATTCAGAAGAACCATAGTTGGCACAGGCAAGACATGCCAATCATATATTGTATATCATAGATATATGGCAAATCCATGTCTTGCTTTATTTTTAAATGTATAGTTTTCCCTGCCTATGACAAACACAACCCCCTGTGCATAACTGGCTTCAATTTCCTGCAGTTAGTCAGATGCTAAATTCAACAGTGTGGGAGACCCTGCTGGTACCCTTACATCCAAACCAGCTGCAAATGTGAAAAATAGAGCTGACTTCAAACTTTATTTCATTTCACTTATTCAGGTGCAACCCTTTCCTGGGTCCTCTGAAATTATGCAGGACTCTAAATGAGGGAGTGGAGAGTGGTGGGGAGATTAGGCCTCACTGTGACGTTAAACTAACAATTTTTTATTATAATTTTTTAGTTACATAGAAGGTGTTGCTACTTTAAGACAAAAAATAATAAATTTGACAGCTTTTGCTCACTCTGCTGTTCGAATGAAGTTGCCTAGCAACCCCAGGATGTGGATGAGGGCAGGCTGTGGGAGTCAGGCACAGGAAGAGGAGTGGATCCGGCACTTCTCTGGATGCCAAGCAAACCAAGCTGCTGCTGCTAACAGGAATCCAACTGCATTATGTATCTTTGTACCAGTGGGGGATCCACAATACTGGATATGGTCAACATGAGAGCTCCCTGTGATGGAGTATATGGCTCCTTTAAAGATCCAGTAGGACAGTTTGTCCTTCTAGCTAATAGAATTGTGTACTTCTAATGGGAAAGTGCCTTGAGTGGTAGAAGCAATGAGGTTTAATTCCCAACTTAAAGGTTTAAAAAACTTCTTGCTTAAGAGGGAAAAAGAGTTCAGTGAAGTCCATTGCTTCCCTGAGAGTAAGGGAAGAGCTTTGAAGGAGGGGAATGGTATATTTTGCTTGATGTTAATAAGGTAAAGTGAGCTTATTTGGAAGGTTTAAGTCTGTGATGCTGTTTGACAAAGCTAAAAAAACCCTATTACCTACTGCAGAGCCAAATTTAGCCCCAAAGGTAAGATGAAATTCTGGGGACACCTTGTGCAGTTCAGATCAATTTGACCTTAAATGGGAGCAGAACTTGACCAGCTGGCTGGATTCTCTCTCTCCTTTGAATTCATTGATCCTTCTCCAGAAATGCCTGCAGTCTATTCCAAAGTCACCTGCCCCCTCCCAATTAGGCTGAATTGCCTTTATTTGACACAACCAACCATTCATCCATGCCAAACCCAGTAATTTCTCCTGGAGAAAGGAGAAGGTCTTGCTCCTTGCAAGATGAAGTGAATCTGGGACCCAGAAAAAAAAAAGTGTAACATCTGTTTTTTCCATACCTGATTTAGTGGCTTTTAGTCTGCAGTAGCATGGAGTAAAACATGGAAATATTTTCTTTGCTACCTGATTTCATCATCTCCCAGATCTGTCACTGAGGTGCACCTAGTGCTACAGCTTTGGAAGAAAGATTTTTCTCAGAGGTCCCTGGAGAATCTGCAGATGCTTCATATCTCTACCATAGGTTTCTCTGAGATCTTGGCCAGGCCAGTTAACATCTCTGTGACTCATCTGCAAATTAGGGTGCAGGTACTCGTCCTCCAAGTTTAGATTAGTCCTTTCACTGGCAGAGACCTCCCTTGTATGAACTGAACAGAGACCTGCCTTCTTCCCAGGTCAGAAGGAGGCCCTGATACAATGGAGCACCACCCCAGTATAAAGCTCCTGGAAGCAACTGTCATGAAACTGATAGAGTTATTCTGAAAGCTCACTTAAAGGAGGGGGAGGTAAAGAGTAGCTGGGGAAAAAACTGATAACCCTTTACTGGGGTTTAAGAGCAGGAATAATAAAGCTTGTAAAGCCCTCCTGCACAAGACCTAACTGCTGTTTCCACTGCTAGCAAGCAGTTTTTCACTAAGAAGCAGATTTCAGAGTATTCCTTACATTTTACCCTGTATGTCATCAGATGGCTTTGGCATTTTCTGTACTGATGGTGTTCCTGGTCACTGTAGATCCTATTAACCCTATAAGAACCTTCCACAGCTACTCCATGAAATAGGGCACAATAGGATGCCATCCAGGGGGGATCTTGACAGGCTGGAGAGGTGGGCCTGTGCCAACCACATGGAGTTTAACAAGGCCAAGTGCAAGGTCCTGCACTTGGGTTGGGGTAATCCAATGCCTGTAGTGACAGGACAAGGGGTAACAGGTTTAAATTGAAAGTGGGGAGATTTAGATTAGATATCAAGAAAAAGTTCTTCATGGAGAGGGTGGTGAAGAACTGGCACAGGTTGTCCAGAGAAGTTGTGGGTGCCCCATCCCTGGCTGTCTTCAAGGCCAGGTTGGATGGGGCTCTGAGCAACCTGGTCTAGTGGAGGGTGTCCCTGCCCATGGCAGGCAGGTTGAAACTAGATGATCTTTAAGGTTCCTTCTGACCCAAACCATTCTGTGATTCTATGATTGGAGGAGAGTTAGTCCTTGCTTTCTGACAGTCCAAATTCCAATACTCAACTACCTTGTTGTTTCCCTTGCTGTGCCTATGGACTCTAACATCCTTCCTTCTTCAGGTCCTTCTAACCTGATGCAGCAACACATGCCACTACATAGGTCAGGTCATCTATCTCACAGAAACCTGCTTTCGAGAGTATACTAAAGCCTTCTTTTCAATGCTCTCCATTGCCAATGGTCTTGGCATTAAAAAAGGAATAAAAGAGTATATCTAGTATAACTGCAATGTGATTGCAAGTCCATGCTTCTATCTTCTGCTTTTAGACATCATCAAGCCCTTGACAAGGTTTTCAGAGTGTTTTAGGGTCCTTCTGAACAGGGCTGGGTATGTATCCAGAGAGCAAGCTCAAGGAACCATGTCCTGTGTGAACATAACCGTTTCAAAATCAATGCTTTTGGAGGAAGAAATGAGAAGCTGCCAGTGCACACGTGGCTTTTAGTCTGGAGTAGTATGGAGTACAAAACTGCTGTAATCCATCCTGGATTACTCTGCAGTGTGAGAAGCTGAGCATACACACATGATCAGTTATTGTGCTTCAGGTGATGGCAGAAATTTAGCTTCTAGCTGAGAACCAGTGACTTTCTAAAACACATTGACATGACCGTGTCCTAAATTGGAGATGCACAGCACATCTGTCATATTTATAATTTCACACACACACACACACCTCTTATAAAACCAAACTGTTTTTCAGGCTGATTCCTATTTTCCCCCACCAAATCTTGGCTTTCTACTAGCTGCCATAAACCATTGGAATGATTCTCAGGTACTGCCGTGCATGGAGGATGGGTCACACTGCGCTGCTGCTCAAAGAACAATGCATCACCTGTCTTAGCTGAGATAAACTAGATTATAATTTAGATACCCCTCTCCTCAGCACATATCTCTCATGCTGCTAGCAGTACTGCATCACACAGACCAGATAATGTCTATCCACCTGTAGCAACATGATTTTGTCCTTCACATTTTGGAATCATACCCAACCCTTTGCAAGCCAAAACGTCAGGCATACGGAGTGAGTTTTGTGCTCAGAAGACCTTGCATCCACAGGAGCCAAAATGTCAGGCAGACGAGGCGACTCATACTCCCAAGGCCTTCCATCCACAGGAGCCATTGGTACAGTAGTAGCTGATGGGCATTTCAGCCAGGACAGAGGTACTAAACCACGTCTAGTGTCAAAGCATCAATCAACCCATGCATGGAGTGGATGCTCACCTGATTTTAGCAAGGCAGATGCTATTTGCTGAATGCTTCAACAGCACTAAGGTGTTGACAATCAACCATAGTGCCTTGGAGGAGAAAGACAGAGAGCAGGATGATGGCCAAAAGGGCGTATAGTTGCCATCCTCTTCAGGAGAATATCAGAAACGCCTAAGTTCTTGGTGTAAACATTACCAGGTTCCTGTTTAATTGGTACATGTTTTTGGTTCCTAATGTTCAGGATGGGCCACACAAAACCTAACACATATGAATAATAATTGCCACAATATTAATGAGCTTATGATTAATCCTGATGGACCACCTGAAGAGAACCATATTGGATTAATCTCTTCCTGTGTTGGGTATAACAACCGTTATCTTGGAAAAGGAAGTAGACAGCTATCTACGCTGTCTGGGAACAAAATTGCTACTCCCTCCCTGCCAAAGCTATGGAAAGCCATACTGGCTGCTGGTAGTGTCAAGGGAAGTACTGAGGTCTGTGGGGTGGCAGGTTCTGCAGAGAGATACAGGTAACCCATTCCTGCTGCAAAATTTGCATCTTCCGATTGCCTCTACCTTGCTGACAGGAGCAGCTAATGTTAATTAATCAATTAAGCATGATTTCCTATGATTCTTGTTAGCTAGCTGCCCTAATTCTGTCTCTTGCATTTTATTTCCCTTTCCTGTAGCTGTCTGGGCCCAGCCTTTTAAGCGTTTTGGCAGCATAATTTAATGTTGTCTCCACTACTGAGAAGCCTTTAACTGGCTCTATCCTGTGGGCATAACTGCATCTTCCACAGTCTAATTGATCTAGGTTAGAAGGTTACCCTCTATGTAGCAAAATATGATGTCAGAGGGACATTGTGTGATTTACCCTAGCTGGTGCAATCAGTGGGATTGTAAACAGCCCAGATTCCTTCTCTTCTGGCCTTCTTTATACAGTTTTCCTCCATTGCTGAATCTGTGAAGACTGAAAAGAACTCAACAGGGTCCTTTGTTTTGTCTCTAGCTTAGTTCCACAAAACCGAATTACTCCAAATCAGTTTTTCTTCTTTTTTAAAGTAAATTTTTTCCCCAAACATTCAACATTGTAGAGTTGGTCTCTGATGTAGCCTAACTAATCAATCTATGCTCATAATATCCATCTCTGGCTGCTTTTAGGAAACGCTGGTGTGCAGTGTCAGATCATGGGACTTGCAGTGCCTCTCCTGGCTCTAATGGATTTCTCATGCCTAAGGATATACAAAACCACTGCAGATGTTACTCTTGTTTTTCATGTGCCTCTTAAAGTCTATTTCCAACATCCTGCTGCAGAAACTTCTTTTTCTAAAACTGCCTAAGACCATTCTCAATTTCCCTGTTACCCCAGAGTACTCACTGTGATCAGCTATTAAAGGGGTTCCTTTCCACATTCTCCGAATCCACCTTCTTCCTACATGTTTTTACCATTCAGTATTCCCAGCTGATTCACATACATGGAAAAACCATTTGTAGTAATCAGATAAAATTACTTACACCTGCTCAACAACACACTGCATTTTTACCTGCAATAAATGACATTTTCCCAAAAGACTGCATGTTAAATGAAAAAGGAATTGTGGCCTTTTAACAGTCAGCCAGTAGCTATTATACAGTATCAGATCCAGGAGAGTTTTGGGTTGACAGGTCATCACCTTCTGTGTGAGCACAAGTGTGTTAAACTGAGTTTGATGGTGAGTGTGGGTGGCACCCACAGCAATGGGCATGGCACAATTTCAGCCTTGCACCTGCACACTATGCATAGCTCTGTCATTTAGCTCTAACAGCCAATAGAACGATTCATGCCTAAACTGGGCAAAGAGGTTCACGCTACTGCATGGATAGGGTATAATTCCTCTGCACTAGATTCTTTTTTTCTTATTAGAGCACTAGGGTGCTTTGAGGGTGTTTAAGCAATATAATACTTGAAGTTGTAGGTAGCAAAAAATTTAAAAAACCCAAATAATAATAAACTGACTTTCTCAGGTACACCAGCTAGAATCAAACCATACACAGCCTATTAAATGTTTCCATAAATGTAATAACCACTAAATCTTTCACTACAAGTCACCAGTTACCATTAAATCCAGTGGCAGCTTCCAGAAGAATGATGCTCAGATGGACCCCACATGTTTTTTTCCCCACAACCACTACTACTAACTCAGGAAGTACTTTTATCCCCATTTAATTGGTGATGAAATTTAAAGAGCAACTCCTTCATTTGCTTAAGGTTGTCTTAGTACCTGGATGCCGAGACAGAAAGTAAACTTGGCTTTGTCATATCCCAATCTACTAACATAACTACTGGATAAATCAGTGTTTGATTTGAACCTCTTTTCAGCCACTCCTTTTAAAAAGGCAAGACAGTATCTCTGCAGTATGTCTCCTTTGGACTGTATACAATAAAACCTCCAGTATGTCATGGAATAAATGTCCATACCAACAGTTTTCATCTCCTCTCCTTTCTTTTTCCTTTAATCTGTTATAGCTCTTCCTTCACTGAGCCAGGAGAACAGGCACGTAAGAAATGTAGGTGTTCCGGCCTGGGCAAAAATGAACATTTTCCTGTCCTTGACTTTGCATTTCCCACTATATGTCACTGCTTCTGGCATCAGATGTGGCACAACTTTGTACCCAGGCTGTGAAAGACCACACAAAAATGTGAATCCTTTAGGGATTTTTCTCCTAGCCTCTCTCCAGTCTGATAGCTTTCCTTTGAGCCACATTTGCATTACAGCTTTCGTATCCATTTAAAAGATTTTAAATTTGTAAACTTCCTTTCTAGGCTAACAAGGAGTTTCTCTGTGCAGGGAAGGCATCAAATACTTTACTGGGGTACAGGTATATTACAGCCACAGTGCATTCCATATCTATTCAAAACCCAAACAAACAAACCCCTAAATCCAGTTCTGTTATTAAAAATAACAGAAAGATACCAGGTTTGTCTGGTTTCAATTCCCTCTTGAAAAACACATACTGCATTTCATCCCCATTTCCACTAGTGTACATGTCTGTCTCTATTTCTTCTTTCAAGATTTGATCCATCTATTTTGTGTACTATTACATACTAATCAACACACAATCTACTGACTAATTTACTCCAGGAAATGACAACCCAGACACCTCAGTTGCAGAGCAAGTGCCAAGAGCTGCCTTTTGGAGCAGACCTAAGGCTCTGCCAGACTACAGTGGAAGGCCACCTTTCTGACAAAGCTGGTCAGTGATTTTCTTTCAAAGCCAGGCAAGCAAAACATACAGAAAGACTGGAATTTTTTCAGAGTCCTTAAGGGATCTGGTCTTCTGATATTAATCATAATAATTTAGGGACCTTCCATGGGGCCTGTTCCATGTGCCTGGTAGAGTGTGGGAAGTTGTTGATTTTGGTGGGAAATGATGAGCCCTTTTTAGACCATCTGAAAAATCTACTCATAAATATATTTTTCTACCTTTTTTTTGGTGTTACTTCAATAGATTTGGTGTTTCTCCACAGAGGTGATAGATACTACAGAGATAAAATACATGCCATAAACATTCAGTACAAAAAGAGAGTGACAGTTCTGTAATATAATCAGCAATAATGTTCTTAATTATTGTTATTGAGCCTTGCAGCTATAATACATTTATCTTTTATTTTCTGCATTCCCTTCAACAGTTTCAACATTTTCCTTTGGTATTTCTTTTCTGTGTAGTATCTAACAACAGATAATTACAAAACTCTTCTTCTGGCTGTCAAAAAAAATAAAATAAAACCTGAGATGCTATACGCAGAAACAGAGAAATATAAGGAGCCTAGAAATTAATTTTCAAATATTAGGTTCCCTAGGCACAACCCTGACTCGGAAATAGAAGTCAAGTTACTGAGGGGTGTTTGTGAGTGTTGAATTTGTAATTACTTATGCCTGAATTTGTTTATGTTGCTTTTGGGCTCTTTAACTTAATGCCTCTGGGAGCTGAACTGGCATACTGTATATTTAAAGGAAATGCAATAAAAACAATTTAGCACCTTTCCCTTGTCTCAACATTTGTTATTTTCTACTCATAGGAGAGGATGAATTGTTAATATATTTACCTATTTATATTTATATGCACATATACATACATGTCTTTTTTTTTTTTTTTTTTTTTTTTCCTGACAAGGTCAGGATTTGCCAAGCTAGAAGCCAAAACTTCGTCTCTAACAGGACCAATCATTTTCTCAGAAACAGGAGTTGCTCAAATAAGTTCAGGATACTGCTATTTTAAAAAGACAGCAACTATTGCCTCTGTAATTTCTCTGTTTCCTGTACCATCACACACTCCAATCTGTAACACTGAGTTTTATGGAAATCAAGGTTGAGAGCTGCTGTGGGGAGAAACACCACCAATACCAAGTGTGGGAACTCTCAGATTCTGTGTTAAAAATCAAATCTTACCCTATGTATACTTGTTATTGATTTGTATCTTTAGTAGGTCAAATGTTAATCAAAGGCTCTCTCCTCCTTTCTTATAAGGGCAGAACAATCATGCAACACAATGTAATGTTCCACTGGCATGCCAGGACTTGCCCTATTCCTGTAATCACAGCACATGAACTTGATCAAAGTTAGCTGTACAGTATGCAGCAGCAGGTCCTTAGCACAAGGTTTTAAAATGAGCTGCGCTGTGAGCAAGTGTATTACGAAAGGCGGATCTCTTAGTTAATTTTCTCTTGTGGTTGTGTTCTCCATGACTGGGACTCTCACAGCTCTGGTTTCTAATCAAAATCAAAATCATATGGGAGCACTTCCTCAGCTGAGGATACTTTCTGATTTATCAGGTTTCATAACACTTGTAGGAAGTTAATCTTTGAGACCTTACCATTTGACCTTTTGTCTCATCTCATTGTAGTTGATGAACTAATTAAAAAAATTATTAGGGCGGATGGTCAAATAGATGGACAATTCATCCCCAAGGAGTGAATACATAAACCCTGTTTCATTAAGTGACCAATATAAAAATCCATTTTGGTTCACTGAAATAAAATTCATAGATTTATTTATTTTACTACAAGACCTTAATTCACAGCCCTGCTGTTCTTATCTGTTGAACACTGCAGCTAAGAGCAGTTTGTCACAAATAGGCATTGCATAGAACCGATTTGAAAAAGTAAGCAGACATTTAGTCCAGCAGTGTGACACATTGAACAAGTTTGAGTCAATATGTCATATGATAAATTATATATGAGTATTTTCACAGTACGTGTATAAACAGGTAAAGTTATGTTGGTTCTCTATTTAGAACTTGAAAGAACAGAACAGTTAATGTGAGTACAGAAAGACTGGGAAAACATTATAGCATAGATCACAGAATAATTCAGGTTGGAAGGGATGTCTGGAGGTCTGTAACCCAGCCTCCTGTTCAAAGCAGAGGTAGCTGCAAAGTTAGATGGAGATGCCCATGGCCTTATTCAGTCCAGTTTTGCAACTGTCCAAAGACAGAGAATCCAGTGTCTCTGGGCAGTCTAATAAACTGAGCAAAATGGACAAATATTGTGTGTCCATTTCCTGATGAAGCCCAAGTCTGCTTATCTGGTATCCAGGATCTTCATGTTGTTATTTTCTTTCCTCACTTCCATCAGAATCTGAAACCCCACTGTCACTCCACCTAAGGCTTCCCTGGAAATCACATCCCTGACCCGTTTTGCCTTACTCACAAGTAAAAGGAATAATATTTATAAAAATATTGTGCATGACTCCTTCCTTTTGAAAGTCCCTATTTTACAATCCATGCAGGACACTTACCTTCCTCCTGGCAGGCTATTCCAGCTCTCTTAAAAAAACTCTCATAGCTGAGTAGTCTTTCTAACTAACATGGGAAATATTGGGTTGTTGTGGTCTGCTAATAGATGTTCTCTTTGTCATGGGAAGAGGGAAGTTTGCCTGAAATATTAGGGGAAGAGCAGTTCGAAATATAGCTCAAAGAGGAAACATCAATAAATAATAAACCCTATTGTCCCTAATTGACCCATGTCCTCTTCTTTGATTGGATAGTGGGCTGGATGAGATAGTCCAGGTGTATGGGGCAATTCACATCACTTAGAACTTCTGTTATGTGCAGAGAATCACTTATATTCTCTTATGTACCATGAATCCTCAGGACTGTTCTTAGGTGTCCATGAACCAGCAAGAAGTACTTTTATTATATCAAGTAACTTGGCTGGGTACAAGAGATTTGAATACAATTTCTGGCCCTTCTATTAGCTCCTGGCATGAAGCCAGCGAACCACCGCGCCACTGTGTCTACGGAAATAGGGATATGGAGACCTGCTGTCTCAGACAGGGACAAAAGATATATCATATGCCTTAGTAAAACACTCAGTGGACTGGGAAATGCTGTGGCCTGTTCATACTGGTAATGATTGTACATGATGCAATTAATGTTTTATGTTTTGCTATGCCTAGTAATGTCTTCAGCACCATATTGATTGTTTCTATTTCAAACAATAGAGACAGATAACTGAGGCCCGCCCTTGTGAGCTCCAATCAAACCAGCTGTTTAGCTTCACTGATCTGAACCCACAGTACTGACAGTCAATCTTGCTCTAACTCTGTCAGCTAAGATCACCATACCATGGTGGTTACTGTACAACCCTTTACTCAGCAAGTGTCCATTTTAAAGTTTTGCCCTCCCAGAGCTAATAGATATCTTTCTACATTATATGAACTCCAGCTCACAGGACTGGTCTGGAAGACAGAAGAATAACTATATTTAAACAGCAAAGTCTGAGGCTGAAGAAACCAAACCAGTCTGCGTAAAAGCTACCAGTAGGCTACCAGTAGCTACAGTAGGCTGCCACTGTGCATCTGGGTATTCTAGGATGTGTATTTTTTTTTCTTCAGGGAGCATATTATGGGATTTGTTAAGTCACGGATAGCTATTTAATTGTGTTTTCTGAAAAGGGAGGTATGTGTTCCTCCATGACAGAGAATTAATTAAGTGGGAAACTAAAAACTGTGAAGGAGCTATTATGAAACATTTAGTGGCTCAACTTTTCTGGTTAATTTATTCGGTGCTGAAAACTTCCTTAATATACAAATATGACAATATCTATGGATTTTTTAGAATTAACAACATTGAGGTGGATTAGGAGGGCAGCTCATGAAAATTTTCTTAAGAGCATGTAGTCATTCTGCCTGCTCTGTGTTGCTTAACGTACCTTTTCTGTACCTGGTTATGTCATTCTGGCACTGCATTCCCAGCACAGTGTCTAAGTTCACCCAAGTGGTGATAGTGTGATAAGAATAAGGTACTCAAATCAGATAAGTACCTTTGGTGTTGCTTCTCTACACACAATGTGAGGACACTGAGAATGTACCAGTAGTAGACAACAAGCAATAAACCAATTTGCTTTTCTGCCTTATTTCTAATAATCTTACAAGTTTACATGCTATCAAGTATATAATAATGTATAACTTGCCATATGCCTACATGCTATCAAGTATAGAACAATATAACTTGCCGTATGTGAACCTAAAAAACTTCTAGTAATTATATATGTGTATATGTAATTAAATAACTTGGGTGGGGAGAAAGTGATGAGAATGTGAAGTAAGAAAGGGAAATTACTTTAGGGTCTCTCCAGGGCTACTTTCATAGAAAATGAAATGTGACCTTTGATGGAAGATAAAATAAAGCCCTAGGATACCAGAGTGCCAAAACAAGGACCTTTGAGCAAGAACTGGGGCAGCCAAGGTTATTGTGTTGATCTTACACCACTCCGCTACCAGAGGAATTATAACTGCTCGCTTTCCACCTATGAGTCACATACAAAAACTAAAGATACTCTCCCTTTGGGAAAGCACAGAGGAATAACTTTCTGCATGTTCTTGTGAAAAAAAATAAAGCCATTTGAAGTGCAGGGTATGTCACCTTTCTTTGTGTTTCAAAAAAAAAAGCTTTCATATTAACATATTTCTTAAGAGTTTGAATGATGGGTACAGGGGTGGCAAACAGCTAGCAGTGTGGTAATCTGACACATCACTGCTAACAAATTTAAGGCAATATCTAGATGACATTTCTGTCTGATGGACATGTAAAGATTGGTTTTAGTCCTGCAACTAGTAAACCTTCCAGATGTTCTAGCATCTGTGCTTTAAAAAAAAAGTTAATGGAATTGTAGAGACAATGCAGGAAATAATTGCAGAGATCAATGAGAAATCTTGCGGGCAGTCAATGGGAACAGTCTGTTTAGTTTGCAAAATGTACAAGGGAGAGGTACATTGTTTACAATAAGTGAACAATATTGTGAGAAAAAAATACCAGATAATAAAAAGCTCTTTCTTCTGGTGGCAAACAACAAATAGCTGAAAACACATTAATTGAGAATCAAGGGCTAATGTGTTGCACTGATAGTGGTATAAAAGAACTGGGAGGTTTTCCATTTCTAGATGACTTCATTAGTGTGGTTGCTGCTGCCAAAGACTAGCTTTAACAGCCTGTCACAAGTTCTGGTAGCATGGGTGGAATGTGTTAAGACTGTTGTGGTCATACTAGATGAGCTAATGGTCCCTCCTGGCTTCAGACTCTATCAACCTATTAATTAGTAGCTAATTAGCAGCTGGTAGCAATAATAGGCTATTATCATGTAGCAAATCACCTAGTAGAAGAACAAGTAATACACACATTGGCACATTATATGACTGACTAATAATAATTTTTAATAGCCTTACTTCTGCTATTCAGAATTAAGTAACAAAAATCCTCTGAGATGTACAGATGAATAAACAGATTTAGCTACATAGTAGAGTTACTCTAATGTTAGAGGATCTCCCCTGAATCCTATTTGTCCTCAAGTTATAACATAGCCATGAAGGAAAAAAAGCCATACATATTCCTTGCATTAGAAAGTTTTTGGGTTGTTTTTTGAAACAGAAATGCGAATTCAACCTTGGTACTTTAAAATTAATATAAATCATAAGAGGATACATGCGAAATCTACATTTGAGCAAACATTTTAATATTGCTATGTTATTTTTTGTAACCTAAAAATATTAGGGGTTTTGTAGCCTAAATAGTTTAAAGTTTTGAGTTTCCAAGTTTTCCTTGGAAACATTAGCAAAACCCACTTTCTTCAGTTTTCTCAAAATTCACTGGGAGAGAACACCATATTGTTCACCCACGTCTGATAACACTTCCTTTCTGTTTGCTTTCCTTAATTAAAGTTAGCTTCTGGATACACCCTATCAATTGTCATCCTGGAAATCTAGGAACAGAGCCAGGAAAAGAAGTCTTATCTCATATTACTCCTGAAATCTACCTCATACGCTCTTTCCTTTGTCAAAAGGAAGATAGAAACTCACCCTGAAAACCCATCCCAGATTAACATTATCCTTGTGAGAATAGCCTTTGTGAATGCCTACATTAAGAGTCATTTTTCTTGCCTACAGAAAGCAGCACAAATATTTTCCTCACTGGCAGAAGAAACTCCTTACTCATTAAAAGACTTCAAGGCAGATGTCCTTCAAAACATCAAACTAAATCCACAATAGTAATGTACATTTATGAGCCTCCAGATTTTTTGACTCTTCATTTGTGGTCTAAATATTCCTACCACAAAAGCTGGGATTTGTACACACAATACCTCTGAATTTTGTGTGTAAACCAAGCCAGACAGATTTATGTAGCTTCCTCACCTATTCTATACCCTAAACTTTTCCTGTAGGAAAAGGGAAAGAAACAATGGAAAGATAAGAAACAGAAGTCATCTGTGCTGGGCCCTGGCCCCATTGCTTTCTTATAGATATTACAGATAATATACTTTGAATCTTCCTCTTAGAGTGGATGGAAAGAGTAAAAAAAAAAAAACCAAACACAACAACAAAAAATCAAAACAAAACAAACCATTACAGAGGCCACAGAGATTTATAAAGGGATTAAAACACAACAGGAAAAGTCCTGATCAAAAGGAAGGTTGCTTCAGGTCATACAAGGTCCCTGACCTAGAGCAATAGTAATGTAGTGACAAGCTAGTAGGAAAAACTCTTTGGTAGGAATTGCTCCTGATCTTTGCTACCTGGAAGATGTGGTAGAAGTCTATTGTTTTGTCCCATGTAATTGTAAATACTTCAGACAATACTAAAGAATCAGCAGACAGTTTTTCTTCATTACGGGAATATTTTGCATCATTAATGTGCTTTTCCTCAGAATATTTTTTCCCTATTCTGGCTTTAAACTTGCAAGTTCAATGAGTCTCCATCATCTCTGTGGTTCGAAAAAATGGATTTAGACATTCTTATGTTTTCTTGGCTGTTTACATAGTTTCCTCAACTCCTTTCAGGTTCATTAGACAGCAAAGAGAGCGGGCAGTTACTTTAGTTGTGTGATCTATCTGTCAGGTGTTTTACTGGATTTGTCTGATAGACGTATCCATAATGAAGACCTGGATTTCTTCTTTGTTGTCAGCAAAGAAAAAAAAGGCCACAAAATGCATAGCTTTTCACTAATCCACATTCAG
Source organism: Rhynochetos jubatus (assembly GCA_027574665.1). Taxonomy (NCBI): domain Eukaryota; kingdom Metazoa; phylum Chordata; class Aves; order Eurypygiformes; family Rhynochetidae; genus Rhynochetos; species Rhynochetos jubatus. The sequence goes on along the minus strand of CM050655.1, from coordinate 30,219,349 downwards.
CTCGGAAGTGGATGTAAGATTCTAACTAAAGGCTCTGTGCAGCCCTACCTGTCTCTGTGTTAAGACTCCTACCAAGCCTGATGTTTTGCATTTTATTGTTAAAGAGTAAAGGTGGTGTGGGAGGGAAAAAAGGAAGGGTAGAATGAGGTGGTTTATTTCCCTTATGTAAGGACTGAATAAAAGAAAAGAGAGTATTTCAAAACCAAAAGAGACGGAAGAAATGAAGAGAGAGATTAAAAAGTAAACATGAAGTGACAGGAAAGAAGTAAAAGTATTATTATTGGACATCTATATTTAGTATGTGTAGCTACCATCATCTGTGTGTTTTAAGGAAGATGAAAGCCAGATTTCTAACTGTGGCTAAGAAAGATTGTCTTGCACTATTTTTAACACCAATAGAGTTCAGTTTCAATTGTGCTGAAAAATGGTGTGAGGGGAATATAAAGATTGAAATTCTGAAAAAACAACACACTTTATAGCCTCACAAAATTAATTGCTGCACAGCATGAAAATACTAGTTTAGAATATCCAGTAGATAGACTGGAGAGATACCAAATTTGTGAACACAATTACTCTAGGGTGAAAATGTCAGAGCCTATTGTACTAAAATAAAAATTCTATTGGTTATGGCAAATAATCACCAATTGAATCAGAAATATTCTGACTATTATCCTACTGTATAAACATCACATTCATTCCATCATTCAAATGTATAATCACTGCCCCTGTTTACATAGCTTGCGTTGGGCAGAATGTGATGATATTTTTGCCCAAAATATAAAGCACTACAGACCTTAAATCCTAGCTATAAACTCTTTCTTGAGAAATAAAAACAAGCTGCTTTGAAAGGCTGAAATGGCTGTTGGCTCACCCAAAGTGATTTGTAGGGAACATGCACAGAATGTGGCATTGCACAGAGAGCAACACCTGCTTCTGCAGCTGAGCCAAGGTTGGGTGGATGGGAGCTGTAGATCACAGCACAGTGGGGGTCTGGGCAGGACCAGGCAGACTTCCCTTCTTCCTCAGAAAATGTCAGGGTAGATTCAGTGGTGAGCTTTAGCTGAGGAATGGCCTTGCTACCTGTTCGTGAGTCACTATTTCCCTGGAAGTCTGAACAGCCATTTCTATTTGTGCAGGACTTCACTCATCCTAGCAAATGCATCATTTTGATTATTTATTGTTACAGCAGTTCCTGGTGGCAGGAACTGGGGAGGCTGCTATTTCACACCAGGCAACGTAAACCTGTACAATGAGAGAGGTCTGTGTTGTTTCTGCCTCTTGCCTACTAGCCAAAACAGCATACGCTTTGTGTGGCACAACAGCAAACAGGCCATTTTCTGGCTTTCAATTATATTCTGATTTCATCTGGCTCTGAATCACTTCTCTTTTTGTAATGCAAAAGGTAGGGAAGGAAACAGAGAAGTGCCATTCCCAAGGTCAAATTATAAATCTGTGGCAAACTTTGGAATAGCAGTAGCCTCCAGGCTGTTGGTCTATGCTAACAAAGCAAGACTGTGCAGGACCTTTATATATTCCTTTCCTCATGAACTTCCTAGGATATTCGCTTTCCTACCCATGCAGTGTTGTATATCATAATGAAGAGACCTTCTGTGGTTACTGACAATTTTGTCAAGCATCCATAGCTGTTTCAGCACACATGGATTACCATGGTTGAGCAATCCCTGTCAGGAGTGTGGTGGATGCTATGTCTCTGGGACTGAGCTACAAGTAGCTTTCCTCTCGCACACTTCATGATCTTTCTGCAGATTTTGCAATTAAAAACCTGAAATACAGAACATGGAAAAAGATACAATTTATTGAATTATCTTACATTCTAAAGTCTCATCATTATGTGCAACATAAATAGAAATTTTTAACATAATTTAATATTCAATTAGTTTGGCCTTAAGAATATCATATATTTCCTTTGATCATGGAAAGTTAGGCACCTTTCATATGAACATTCACATTAAAATAAATCACATAGTGCTGTGTGAAAGCTGTGTAAAATATAGATCACCACATCAAGAGGCTTTGGCAAAGCCATGTTTCCTTGTGGTTACTACTGGAGAATGGGAGGTGAGACACTTCCATGCTCAGTCTTGCTCTGTCATTTATCTGCACTGCTTTCTTTAAGTCTAGGTGCTCTTATTTCAAAGTGGGGATAATAATGCTAGTGGATCAGGAGGCTTAATGAATCTAAAAGTCCTTTGGAGCTTCTTGGAGAGAGACACCACAGAAATCCAAAGTATTATTACAAAATCCCCCAGCACCTGCTGCACTGAGGAGATCATCTGAAAAGCCCTTTTTCCCCTCCCAATCCACTGTAGGGTAAGTGACTGAGCAAGCGCCTTCAAAGGGTGGAGTCAGCAGGTGAAAGAACTAGAAAAGGCCTTTGCAGTCAGTGTGAAAAAAGGAAGTGCCCTACTAGCTCAACAGTGGTTGCAGCCCCTTCAAAGCAGGGCAGGAGCGATCTCAGGTACACAGATAAGTGTCCCATCCGCCTGACTGGTGCAGTATCAGTAAAGTAGCATGGAAAGATGAGCCAAGGCCTTTGGAAGAGGCAAATAAGAGGAATGAGTCAGGACTAGAGACTGGTGGGGAAAGCAAAGGTGTTATGAATGGGGTTGTATCACTGTCAGCCACAGGCTCTTTTTCTCCCCTGATGGGATATCAGATAAAACAAAGAGGTAACTTTCTCAAAATTCATGGACACCCTGCTTTGACCCTTTCAGTCAGACTGAGGTTACCTGGCTCACTGTTTTCTTCCAGTGGGCTGATCACATTGAATTTGTTGTGAACTTTTTCCTGAGCAGAGAACACCATTAACCTCCCAAGGCAATGTCTGCTTAGCAATGCATACTTATTTCCCTTTCCCCTCCAGAAACAGTGTGGGAAAGGAGCCTTCTGCCCTGCATACATGAAGCACCTCATTTGCTATTGAATGATGAACACAGGTCAGGGGTCTAGGGAATCTCTCCATTTTACAGCTTAAAAGCGCATTTTAGGCTTAAGAGCTCATTTACACAGTTGCCATATTATATCCTGATCAATTACCACACTGTAGGATGCTCTTCATGGAGTTACCCAACAGCTTTATTAATAGATTCCTTGGGTCAGATATCATTTAAATATGTGTAAAACTTGACTAATTCGCATGAAAGCAATGACAATAAATATTCATTTTATAGCAAATTAGCTGTAATTGGAATCAGGGCTTGTATTTTTGTTTGTTCTCTGAAGGATAGTTAAAACTTTGTGATCAGAGATAAGCATTTATAATGTACTAATAATGTTTTTCCCCTATTTCCCTCCTCAGAAGACTAATACTTTGAACCCCATAGGAACCTAACAATCTCCAACAGAGAGCAGTATTGTAGAGTCTAAAGGTAGACACCATCTTTAGCTGAAACGGCAGGGGACATTTTAGACTGACAAATGACTTGTACTCAAACGTGCCTAGGGCCCTGGGAGTAACATAGGATCTTTACTGATCAGTAAGGCAGAGGGACTCTCATTTTGCTCCCCTCAACTCCAGCAGCAGAGCTGTTTCTGATGATAGACCCAAGCTAGGGCTTTCAGAAGTCTCTTTGGCTCACATTCACAGAGGGGTTTAGGTTTCACAATCCTGAGCTATGTTTTTGTCAATTACAGAGAATTGTTCTGGGCTGTCCATCATATAAATAACAGTCGGATTAAACCCTTTACATGTGGAGGTTGTCAGATATGCAGCAAAAGGCTGTGGGTTTCTTTTGATAATCTGGAAAATTGAAATCAGAGTCATTTTGTGTATGCAAACTCTGCTAATGGAAAGTATTTCTCACCCCCGTCTTCCACATTCAGATGATGCAGAATGGTCTCTGACAAGATGACTGATTCTGTAGACAAGGGGGCACCAGTGAGTATGGTTCATCTCAGCTTGCTTCTTTGTAGCCAAACTGGGGAGATAAGGACTGGGTGGGTGGCTACAGAGTGGGTGTAAAACTGGCTCAACTGTTCAAACCATACAATTATTTTAAGTCTAAATGATGCCCAGCTAAGAACGGTGCTGTTCCTCAGGTGTCACAGGCAAGTATAATTTAAGATCTTCATAGACAACCTGCTTGATAGGAGAAAATGCATCCTTAGAAAAGCCACAGGTGATGTCTCAGAAGGTGAGGTGGAAGAAGCTGTTGGTACCCTGGAGGATAGGACTGCTGTTCAGAGGGACCTTGGCAAACTGGAAAAGTAGGCAAACGGGAACTTCAGAACTTAAATAATTTCAGATGCAAAGTCCTGCACCCAGGCAAGAATAACTCCATGCAACAGTGTAAGCAGGGCACTTACTGCACAAGGAACAGTCCTGCAGTAAAGGACAGACACATGCTGGTGGACAACAGATCGAATATGTGTCAGCAAGGCATCTGTATAGCAAGGAAGTCTGAGTATTGGTCTGTGTTAAAGACAGCATAAGTAGCAGATTCAAAAAATTAATTATTCCTACTACTTGGCTCTTGGTTAAGTTGGCCTCTCTAGTAGTACATTGTTTTGGGCCACCCATGCAAGTGAAACATTTAGATACTGGTGCAAGTCCAGGAGAAGAAAAATGAATCTGTCAAACCTGCACAAGGAAAGTTTAAAAAGAGAGCTAACAGTTGCTTTCGGCAGGAGTTGGAAAGTCATTCCTTTTAGTAAGAGAAGCAGCCAGTTTTCAGAGTTCAGAGAAAGAAAGAGACAGCAACCACCAGCAGCAGCAAGGGGAGTTTCAGAATTTCACTTACTGAGAAGGGAAAAGAAAACACAGCATGGCAGTAGTCCTGGAACAGTCTGCGCAAGAAGCTCTGGATTATCCTTCCATTAGGATTTTTGGAATTTAGCTAAACAACACCCCAAGCAAGATATTCTAACTCTGAGCCCTGCTGTAAGCAGGGCTTTACAACAGTTTTTTGATTCTAGGATTCTAACCGTAATGCAAATATCTTTCAGCCAAGGTTCCTGTCCCAGGAACCACTAATGTTCTAGAAAGGAAAGCTGTGGAGGAAGCAATGTCGGTGCAGTGCTGTGCTCCTCTTGGCAGGCCTTTCCAATCCCAATTATCCCTGGACCTGTGGGCTTTTAGGTTCTCCGGACCCTAACCTTATTACCTCCCATCGCAGTTCCCGGCCCTGGCACCGGAGCTGTTTTGGCTAGGAAAGCTGGGGAGGGAGCAATGTTTGTGCAGTGCTGTGCTCCCCTTGCAGGCCTTTCCAATCCCAATTATCCATGGAACTTTGGTCTTGCTGGTTCCCTGGATCCTATCACTAAACCTAATAGCTTCCTTCCGAGGTTCATGGCACCACAGCCATTCTTGCTAGGAAAGCTGGGGAAGAATCAATGTTCCCCTTTCCCAGGGCAGTGAGTTGGAACTCGATGATCTTTAATGTCCCTTCCAACCCAAAACATTCTATGATTTTATGTTTCTATGAACAGAGTTTTCCTGATGTCTCTTCCAATATGAATTATTCAGTGAGTTTAAAAAAAAAAAAAAAGGACATATTTTTCTCCTGTTCATAATGGTTTTTATCTCAACCAATTCAAAGCTTTCAAGGCAAAATGCTACAATTACCAGAGACAACTGTTAGAACTAATTGGATAGCCATAACTCAAGCTCTATTTCTAAATCCAAAGATAATTAAGGCAGGTAACTACTCACCTGTATGATCACGGGAGTAAGGACAGAGAATGGGAAGTTACTCCCTCATGTGGTCGTATCTTGCTCCATTCAGTTTGGAAACCTTTTTCCTATGAACAGAACATTAAAAGTTTTGTGTAAATATCCATGTGTTTCTGATGAGCTTTGCACTTACTTGTGCTGGTTCCAGTCCATCGGATTTTGTTTCGTTCTATAATACGTCAAGCTGAGTGGTCAGTGTCACGCCATACCAGCGGCGCTGGCAGACCATGGGATGGGGGGAAGGGAAGTTTTTTCCATGGTATGAGGTTTTAGCAAGGCACCTAAACCAATCGTGTGAGGTGCGCCGCGGAAGGTGTGTGGTGGTCATCTGGCAGGTTCCTGCTGGCAGCGTGGTCTTTGTTCGGACCTTGTGGCGGGTGATTAGCAGAGATGTAGCATCTTTTTTCAAAGAAATTGATCTAGGATTTGGGGTGTTGGAAGTCTCTTTCTCCCTGCTCTCAGGCTGATGGAGGGTTGTTTTTCTCTCTACTTTTGAATCTTTTTTTCTATTTGCTAGGATTTTTTTCCTTGCCATTTTTGGAACCTGGCTGTTTTTCCTCTGACCCTTCTTCATTGGGAGGGGGTGATGGAGTCGTAGAGCAACTGGTGGTGTTTAATTGCCAGACAGGGCTAAGCCACATTACTACTTCACACTAACTATTGTGATAATACCCCCACAGGAACAAAGCAGGGCTTCTGAAATTTGAAAATAATGCTGCCTTTCTCTGATTTAAGCAACATCATTGATTTTGAATACAGTGACTCATATTCTACCCCAAAGTAGCTCCATTACTTCAGTATTGTTGTAATAGTACAAAAATCTTTTCTTCTCAGAGGAAGAAGTAGTCTGACAATATGGACTTACCACAAGATACAGTCTTGCATCATTAAAGGCAGGCACCTTTTGCAAAGCAATAGTAAGGTGAAGAACCTCTGTAGGCTGAACCATCTTATCTTAAAATGAATGTCTAAGTTGAGAGGAACCTAATCCCATTCATTGAAAGGTGAAGCTTGACTGCTAGCCCATATTTTACACATAAGATTTAAGTAGCTATACAGAAGTTTCAGAAGATATGTTTTACTGTAATACTAGAGAAATGGGTGATAAATAAATGAGTGAAACTAACAACCTGTTGCTCCTAAACAAGCAGTGAGAAGCTCTGTCTTCTTTATGTATTGCTAAAGTTAAACTTGGGTGAGCTGCATTCTTCTGCATTTACCCTTGATTACACCATTGATTTGGTGTTGGTTGCCAGTAAAGCTTAATAATGAACTGATGTATTTATCACCTGAATTGAATTAAATGACTTCACTAGCTTTGTTCTAAACCTGGTTTATAACACACAGGTTCTCCTCATTGAAATTTACATTATTTGCATTACAGCCAGATCTCGCAACAATACTATATTAATCTGAGAATTGCAAGTCAAGCATATATTTGTTTTAGTATCACTTAAGCAATTATTCATTGGAAGGAAGAATTTGCTTTCTCAGTTTAGATATGACTGTGGTTTAAAGAGTCTTTAAAAAAAAAAAAAATCTATTTCAAATTGAACTCCTAAATCTACTACTAGACAGAAGATCAGAGCCAGAAGGTAAGGGGTTGATTCATGAATGGAAGCCAAAAATGGATGCCCTTATATTGGGCCTGCCAAATCTATTGATGCTTGTTAACACCATATAAATCTTAGTTAATAGGGTTTCTAATGGTCTCTCTCTCTCTTTTTTTTTTTTTTTTTTTTTAATCCTCCATGGTAATCTGAAGCCACCATCATCCTCTTTCTCTAACACTTGTAAGGAAACAGCAAACCAAAGTAAATCTAGAGGTGGAGAAATTACCAAAACTTAAACTGTTCTTTCACTCACTTCGCATGGCCTCAGAATTCAAGATGAGTTTAAATTGATAGCTTTACATATGGAGTCAAAAAACATGTTTCCAGGTCAAGACAAGAATCTACTAGCAAAACTCTAACAAGTCCATTTATCTTTACTACAGCAGAGAAGGAAAGTCCATTTGTTTCCATGCCACTCTAAGTTTTAAGGACCTGATTGCTTCCTATGATTCAAGATTTGAAGAATGTATTCTGGGGGATGTGGGAGGAACTAAGGGATACCACGCATAGGTGTCACCTTCTCCCATGTTATGCCTAACTGTGGCTTCCAGTTGTCTTAGGACCTCTAGAATGACTAGTAAGGGTTGTGTCTCACATCCAGGTCTGGATTTGGAAAGCTGCCTAAAGCTGTGCACTGGCAAACAATTAAAGGCTATAATTAACTAAATCAGTAATTGTAACATCGCTGTTTGTTTGTTTGCTTCCCTTTTATTCCCCTCTGGACCCTCCCTTCTGTGTAAACACAATATTACTTAATCAGGAACAGGTTTACCCTGGTTTTCTTTTTCTAATAGATCAGTGTTGCTGAACAAAGCAGAGGTAACAGATGAGTGTACTAATTGGAGATGTCAGGGCATTGGGGATTTCATTAATGTCTGAGAAATGGACTGAGAAACATCAAACACTTCCTCTTGCCACATCGTGCTCCTTATCTGTAGAGAATGAAAAGCTGGTTAAGGCCTTCTGTACTTTAGTAGAGCTTAAAAGTTGGTACTAAAGGAGGCATCTTGTCAGATCAAGTAACATGGAGACTGAGTTTATTTGGTCAAACAAAATATTAGAATAGGACCAAACCCAATCTGTGAGAGTGCTTTATGCTAAGATTGAATTTTAGTCAGCCAAAAATAACCATAGTCTCTCCAGAGAAGAAATTGGCAGACAAGCTATCTGCCCAAGAATGTATTTTAATGCTTTACAAACCTTTCAAAAGACTCTTGGCCACTCACATAATGGAGGAATGGAGAGAGCAATACAGTATTTCATACAACTCTGTTGAAGCAATGAGCTGGGGGGGCAGGACTCCTGGGTTGGTCTGTGAGCTCCACTGCTGTCTGACTGTCAGCAGAACACCATTCTGCTCCTAAACCACCACTCTTCCCTTTCTAATAATAAAATGTTAATTCCCGACCCTTTTTTATAAAACGTATTTACATTTGAAGAGAAAAGGCATTGCACAGGCTGGATTCTGCAAACCTTCAGTGTATAAATCAGATTCTCTACAAGGTGTGCTTTATTGGAAAAAAATCTGATTCACTGAAACTGATTGTTTTTGTTGAAATATATCAATTGGACGAAGGTTCCCTCAAGTCAGATGGAATTTCATACAAGTGAGCACGAAAGAGGTTTCATTCATCATTTTTCACTGCTAGAGCTGCTCCGCTTCATCTGAATAATGGATTGCAGGAGGCTGACTTGACCATCAGGTGGTTGAGACAACCTGTGTGGCCAGAATAAGCTTCTCCTTTGGATAAGGGCACTGAGGATTACTTCCTGTGTGTCTTTCCTTTACCAGTTGTGCACATTAACCTGAGTGTCTAGCATAGTTTGATCTTAGAGTGTTCCCAGCCTTGGGCTGAAGTTGAGCTCTCACCAACCTTCATTGCAGCTACACAGTGAAAGGTATGGTTGGGTGTATTTCTGGGTTGAGGGATCTCTGAAGGATTAACTGCTCATCATGCTAATTTACTGTTGTTATCCTTATTAATAGGATATGTATGTCTACCCTGGAGAATAGACCTAGGAGGTTCTAAGAAGAAACAATAGCCTTTCCTAGCCAGCAGAAGTACTGAATGGGTACCTGCAAAGATAGAGATTTATTGTGAAATTTTGCTCTGCACTGGAGCTTCTATAAAGTTATTGGAGAGTTTAGTTTAGACAGCACTGGATAGTGTTTCATTATTGTTAACGTTTCTGCGGCATCAGTATGAGATAAGACTATTAATTCACTATAAAATTCATTGGAAAATAAAATTTATTTTTTTAATAAAGGTCTGTCAAGTTTAGGGGAAGTTTAGTAATCAGAACTTCATCTTCTAATGTTTTGTTTTGATTATGTCTGGTTGAAATTACTTGCTGGATGCTCTTCTAACTCAGGGTGATGTTACAAAGAACTCAGTTGCAATGACTCAACCAGCAGATAAATTTTCTTCAAAATATAGGATAAAATTAGATCTGTTCTCAGAAAGTGACCACTGAAAAAACCCTGGGACCTGCTAAGAGCGGTATTGTTCCCATCTAAGTATTAGTCTTCTCTCCAGAGCGCTATGAAATCTTTACCTTGGTTACAAACCCTTTCCTTTCTGAGACAACACAACAGGTTTTGTCCCAGAACTTTGCAGAGATTACCCTCACAGCACTTCTTTTTTCTGCAGGGGAAGTTCAGAGATTAACTAATAATTTATTTTCTGAAATGAAATAATAAACATTATAAAAGAAATGCTTTTTGACTGAAAGTAAATTTCTCTGGGGAAAAGCATCAATTTCTATCATGAGATTTTCAGTGAAAAGAAGGAAATTGTAATATTTTTTTCCTTCCAAAAAGTTACAAAAAAACCCAATTATCCTTTTAAAAAAAGTACATTTTTTCATATAATTCTTTCCAAACTACACCTGTGTGCAGACTGGCTTAATGAGAAAAACAATATTTTTCTGCTGAGGTTTTGTTACAGAACTAATAAAACCGTATTGTTAATATTAGTTAAAATTTCCCTGGGTCTAAACTGGTATTGCAGAATCCTGTCAACAGTGAATATTATTATTGTTTATAGTGAAGTCTTTTGCTAGCCTTTTTTCTTACTTACATTTCCAACTTTAACAGCTAGTTAATAATTACTATGATAAGATTTATTTCAAAGATTTAGTTATTTTGATTAGTCTTGCTATATGAATATTTTTTTTTACCTAATAATAACGGAATGTTAAAAATATCCAACTGAGATACAGAAAGGGGAAAAAAAAAGTCCACACATCTTCAAACAGTTTATCACCATGGAAAATATCACAAAATAGCCCATAATTATAGAAAATCAAATAGAAGTGATCCCATAAATCTTATTGCTTTTTTTCAAGATTCAGTCAGGGGAAGAAGAAAAAAACCCACCAAACTAAAACCACATGAGCTGAAAAATACATTAATGTTGTAATTCAACAAAGCTAAATTTTGTAAGGAACTTGATTAAAACATTTTGGGAGTCTAAACAAAGCCATAATTTTTTCTATACTGAATCGAAGTATGTAATAAAAAATACAGAAAATAAAAGAATCCCTAGTTTTGATACACTGGTGAGCCCATGAGTGTATCTATAAATGTTCCTTTATCAACAGTTCAGGTTTCTTTTAGTAGCTGAATAATACATTATGCTTTCAGATTAAAATCATGATGCAAAGGACCAACATCACTGTTAGCTACAAAATCAACAATTTCTAAGACAGATGGGGGAACCATTTTGACTTGTAGCCCTATACACCTGCCATTTTCAGGGTTAATGTTTGCGGGTACCATCTTTTCAGTATGCAAATTCAGTCAGGCCAAATATGAGATTTTGATACAAAAATGCAACCTACCCCAATGTAGGATTTATCTGCAGAGTATGAAGTGTTACAGCACTGGGTTCTTTTCCTCTTTGTCTTTTATGATGAATATATAAACCACAGGAAAGAAGAGAAAACTCTACTCACTTCAGAAATAACTCCATCTTAACTGTGAACTTTTATTGTCCTCCTGTCAAAAGGGGCTTTCTTCAAAGAAGGTGTTCCCAGCCACCTGTTCACAAGGGACATTGTCAGCTGCCAAATTTGGTGGTTTTTTGTTGTATTAATTCAGTTTCAAAAACTTCAGACTTTCCAAATTTGGCAGCAGATGCAGAGTAACAAATTTGTGCCTGTCAGCCCTCTATTCTCTGATGAGATGCCTGTGAGCATGCTGATTATATATATGCAACTAATTAGGACCATGGTTAGGGAAAGTTAATGGATTGCTTTACCTCCAGATCTCGTGAAGTGGCAACCTCATGCACACACAGAGTAGCAGACACTGCCCCATGATTTCTCACAGTCTGTGCCTTGTCAGCCAACTGGCAAGGCCAAACTCCCATCTCCCCAGTCACAGATTACCTCCTACAAGCCCTGAAAAATACTTCAGCATGGATGAGGGGGGGGAGGAATAGCATTCTTTTGACAGGAAAGGGTGGTTGTTTCTGAGCGTAAAACCCATTTTGCTGCTTGCTTTCTTTTTTATGAACTGCTAAAGTCCTCTGGCACTGTTTTAATGGCCCGTCTGGTTGAACATAAGCAGCAAACTTTTGGCAGTGTGTAGAAGCCAACTCTTCATTTATAAAGCCCCTTGTCTCTGTGGTGCCAACTATCCCTCACACACAGTTCTCCTTACTTCAGCCTAAGTCCCTTGGTGGGACCCACACTGATGCTTCAGAGGCAAAATTCCTCTCAGACTAAAGGAAATGCTGATCAGCCATATGCAAAGTGGGTCTGTTTCTCTCTATTGGCTGGGTTGTAGAGAAACCTTCATGGGTAACTGCAGCTGTGGACCTCCAGGTTTCCTCCCCTCTTAGCTCTGTGTCACAGAATTGGTCCCACAGAGAAGGGACCACCATGGAAGTTAATTCAGGGAAATAATTTTACTGGATTCTAGATGCCTGGCAGGGAGAGCCCCAAGTGTTCCAAATACATTTATCATGACGCACAGAATTAATATTCTTCCTATATGGCCAAGAGTGGAAAATTCAGCTATGATGTCTTCCACATACACTCACACATACACATACACTCAGCCTTTCGCTCAACATACTGTTCTAGCAGGGAACTGTGGAATCAAATGTATTTGTGTGTGTATCATACAATGTGTATATGCACACATAGAGTTGCATTTGCACACATACAGGGTGCACATCCTGCTAACTTGGTTTTCCATTCTCACCATTAACTTTCTAATACACTGAACAAATCCAGTCAAATCTGACAGAAGGAAAGTGATCTCGCTGGCAATTCACAAGTGACAAAGAACATTTGTAGAAATACATCTCTCAGGTCTCTATTCAATAACATAATTCAGTAAGTCAGGTGGTACAAATCCATGGTGACTCATTTTTTGTTCTTCTCATCATGAAAGTATTTGTTTCTGCTGATCTGACATTGCTCACTGTTAGGAACAGATCAAATGGCCAGAGAGACAATGGCTTTGTCTAATTTGGTATCCAGTATGGGTTTTTCAAGCATCATTTAATGTAATCTCAGTTCTCAGTTTCTTGTGCTTTGAGTGGGGAAGAGCAGCGTTTGCAAATGATCCATAGTTCTGTGATTTCCATGTTTGGTCTTTAACAAGCAACCTCTTTCTGCAAATAACTGAAACCGTTATCACACCATGCAGGCTGTAGAACTGCTTCTGCCTTTTTGCTCCAGACATTGTCAGTTTCTAGTCAATGTTTCATCTGACCGATGCACTCAGTGGGCAAAGTCTGACAAGGAGCAATATTCTGGGTCCTTTGAAGCTGTGGTCTTCTGACCAAAGCATTTCTAAAGCTAAGGCATGAAAATAAAAACATTGTCTCAGAAGATGTAGTGTACATTAAAGGCTTCACTAAATGTCTACTTAAAGAATAAACTTACCATTTTCATCTTTACTATAGAACAGTGCTTATGTTTAGTGGACACATTGTCCTGCACCATCCTACATGATCTACTTATTGAGGATGGAGCTGTACATGTGCTAAAAATCGTGTCAATTGTTTAAGTATCGCACTGAAATGTCATAAATTAGCAACATATTTTAAAGGATTTCAAGCACTAGAAGGACTACAGGGTGATTAGTAAACCAGTTTGCAGAATGATTTAGGAAAATACCTTCATCAAAGAATTTCTTAACTGCATGTCTAAGATACATCCTTAACTGCTTTATTCAACCAGGTCTTCTACAAAAGTATTTGCCTACCTCAAAATGTATTAGATGCAACACGGCGTTAATTGAATTATTTGTAGTCTCCACATTAAATTTGTGCTAAAGGACATTGCTGAATCAGTGATTTAATGGGCAAATAGTTAAACAAAGGAATCATGTGCATGACTTGAGCCAGGAAGCAGGAGGCAAGAATCCAGAGCCTTTTTTCACAGCTCTGCCTTTGGGAAAGTGAGATTAATCTTTATTCTTCTAATAGATTTTGAGCTTTCCTTATATACTGTTGTACCCCAGGCATCCCAGATATAATTAGAAATAGTAATCAAATGTCAGCCTCATACTCATTGTACTTAGCAATTGTTGGATTTAGTTAATTAGTACATTTCATGTGCTTTGGGGTCTTTGGACAATGAAGGTCATACTTAGATGTTTAGTAAAATGTAGGCCATTACTATTCAAATGTACTTGAAGTCTTAAGTATTATCAGCCATTTATGGAGATATGAGGAGGTCTGAGGCTGTGATAACCACTCCAGCTGTTAGTGTGGCCACCAGTTCTTAGAGAAGATGGATTCAATCTTTCCACTATCAAAATTACAATAAATTAAAAAAAAAAAAAAAAAAGAGAGTGAGAGAAAAAAGAAGGAAAACAACTACACATTTATAAGTTCCATTTAAAAGTTTGGATGAGTTGTGCTGAAGACAGTGGAGTGAACACAGCCAGGTGTCTGGAGACAGGTCCTGGACATAGATTCTTTGGTGCCTTAAGAGCACCGCCAAAGCTCTTACTGCCATTTGGGATATACATAAGGTTTATTTTTCCTGTTACCTCTCTAGCTTCTAAAACATGCAAGCCAACATGCTCATCTTTAGCACACTGGGATACTGTGGAAGAATCTCTGTCTCACATTTATATGGCCACCTATCTTGAGATTTCTCCTTGAGACTGTTCAGTCAAATGTGGTTAATATTAAACAAAGTGTTCAGTAATGTCAGTGAGGGAAGAGATGTGAACAGGCAGACAGACACACCAGAGAGACCTTGGTTCCCTCCAAGAAAGCAGTGAAAGAAATCTATTAACCTGTTTCTTCTTTATCCATCAGTGTTCCACATCTCTTTTTCCTTTGAATGGCTATTTAGCTTTATAAAAAAATGTCATATGCACTTAGTTCAGTTCCAAAATTCAGATTTTATGTTAAAAACAACAGCAAAAATGACAAAAAACCTAGGGAGGGACTTGCAGGGGGACAGAAACATTTTTAACATTTGCTTTCCCAGCTAGTAAGCAACAGTGGTTGCAAAGTCAAATAGCAGAACAGCTCAGCAGAAAAAAATGTAAGCACTCAGCACCATTTTCCCCTCCAGGAAATATCGATAATGATAATCAAATATGTACAGGAGTTCATATGGATCCAATCTTAATTTTGGGGAAAAAGGCAAGGATTGCAAGATGCTAACCAGATGTAAGAATCATCAGTGGGCAGGCAGCAGCAAATTTAACACAGAATCTTTCTATTTTTTGCTATTTTGAGCCAAGGCTTATGCACGTTAGTAGTCTACTTAAGCTCACCAGTTTCTAGATTTTAGGATTGGAACGGCACATTATTATCATCTGGTGTGACCTGCAGCACACAATCCTGAGAATTCCAGCCGATAATTTCTGCTGTTCAATAAGCTGCTTATTGACTTGATCCTTCAAAACGCTGAGCTTTCTGGCCTCAGTCAAGCCAAGTGTTTGAAAGTGATCCATGTTAAGAGAGAGACAAGTTGACTACTCACAGTTTAAAATTACCCCTAACCATGTCTTACTTGAATGGAGTCCAAAGTAGTTTCTTAATAAAGGACTTAATCCTTTATGGCAGTAAGAAGGAGATTTAGGCCTGCAGTGCTGGACCCATAACCAAGGCATCTGAGAGTGCACACATATTCACCCAGCTTACACAGAGAGGATCACTTACAGGGCTGTTCAGAACATAAACTCAAAATTTGCCATTCCTCAAATGTTATTTTGTTGGAATAAAACCAGGTTTTGAAAATGTGTCGATCAATGCCATTGTTGACAGAAATATTCCTAAGACCTAGAGAAGATATCTTGGATGAATGCAAAGAACCTGAAGCTCTCCCAAACCTCAACCTTCTTATTTTGGGAAGGGGCACTTATAAAAAAATTCATTTCCTTAAAACTTTGAAGTTATTCTAATGCAGAAATAGAACAATGGTGAAATCTCTCAAGTAATCTTATAGGGGTATCACCAGACTCCTGAGAAAGCAGACTCCTTGTTTTCTTCTCTGCACTTTTAAATGGGTTGTTATACTCACTTACTGCTCTCTGGGACTGTGCCTCTTGCTCTCATTTAGCACTTTTACAAAAGCAAGAAAGGAAAAAATACTTATCGTTCGTTAATCCTGGAGTTCAACAGACAATCCGGGATTCCTGTCTGAAATGACAAACTGCTTACGTCCACCTGCAGAACAAAGTTGAATTTTCAAATCTTTTATTTATTTATCTATTTTGCTGGGTTAAAAGTTATCCTAGTACCTGTCATATCCCTTGTTAAAGTCCTTTGGTGAAAAGACTTTGAAGCACTATTCCTAAATCCCATTCTTAAATAGCATTCCTTTGAGGTAAAAAAAAAAAAAAAAAAAAAAAAAAAGACAAACAAAGCTCTTTATTTTTCACTGCTTATTAGATTTTCATATCTGGACTGAGCATGGGGCTTTAAAAGGAACAAAAAGAAAGCAGCAGCTCCAATTGCCTGTTGTAACTCAAGCAGTGTCCTTATGTATGCATTCAATTCCCATCCTAACACACCACACTCATGTGTTTAGTGCAAAAAACATGTGAGCAATCTCTATGAATCTATTGAGAGCTTTGCCCATCAGAAGAGTCATGGTGTTCATATG
This sequence comes from Rhynochetos jubatus, assembly GCA_027574665.1. Lineage (NCBI taxonomy): Eukaryota > Metazoa > Chordata > Aves > Eurypygiformes > Rhynochetidae > Rhynochetos > Rhynochetos jubatus. The sequence continues at coordinate 30,202,954 of CM050655.1, read as the reverse complement.
TAATGGCCTGAATTCATCTACTTCACACGTTACTATCCAAAGGCCAGTAGCTTTTCCCAGGAAGTCCCTGTATACAAAGTCCCTGTATAACTGAGTATCTCCAATTCATTTGGCTTATAAAATGGGGCATATCATTCCCTCAAGTTCTGATCTCTCTTTGAACTCCAGAGGAAAGCCAAAACCACACTCAAGACATAAATGCTCTAGAGAACTGAATGGGAACAAAAAACACACCCAACAAAAAATCTGCAATTAACTGGTTTCCTTTTTCTTCACTATTTTTACAGATGCCCACTTGGTGTGAAACTTAGATCCGCTTACATTTCTGAAAATGAAGCGTCTCCTGTGATAAATCTGGCAGAAATAAACAGTTATTTAAACACTCCTATTTTAAATAATTTAAAGAAGTTTCATTTTAAAAAGGTGAAAACATTTCATGTAATCTTCATAGTGTAGTCACTAATTCATTTTACTAGATTATGTAAATACTACAGAAATCTTTAGAAATCATACATTAACATCTAATTCCAAAATGTCAAAATTAAACATTTAAAAAATGTTTAGAAAAAATAATTCATGAGAAACACACACATTTCAATTTTTCATTTTGAACACAATAACATAAATTGCTGAAGAAAAGAAATATGGCTTTCATATAAATGTGGGTAGCATGGCTCAGATTTCAGAGACCAGCATAAAAATTGATTCTTGTCATGTTAACATCTGTGCATTTAGCAATCTTCTCTTTATTTAGCCTCATAACAAGTCAGGGACAGACTTACTTCCACAGAGGTCTGAGACTGCAGCTACCGTAATAGAAACAGTGAGTTAACAGTGCCATAGGATAACAAATTATGGCTCATCAATGAGTGTCAATAAATGTGTATAGTCTGTGCGTCCATATGTGTTCATAGCACTTTGCAATCAGGATGAAAGGCCTGCTTAGCAGATGGAAACCTGCCAGTTCATTTTTACTAGACTGCTTTCTCATTTCATTGATCTTTCAAGGCATTCCTATTTTTAAAAATCCAACAGCTTCAATAAAATCCCATGGTGAGTCAGATCGGAATAATTTTTCAAAGTATTTGTTGACTCCTATTGTAAATGTCAACTGTTTCTGAGGGGATGGCCTCCTGGTCAGGAGCCTGGCATCTCCTAATATCCTGCTTAACCTGAATGCCAAAAGCAGAGAGGAAAAAGTGAAAAGTCCAACCCATGAGACTCCAGACCAGTGGGAGTTTAGCATCGTGAGTTTTGTAACATGTTTGTTTTCCTTGTCACCATAATGGTCAGTGGGCTTCTATAACTGTGCAAGGACAGAAAAAAAAAAATCCTAGAAGAAAACTTCCCTCATTTTTCCTCAGCTTTCAGGGCTGGTTCAGTCCTCCTGAGTCAGAGCATGCTCTGTATTTACTGGTGTGCAGGTGGGACAAGGAAAGCAAGGATGGGGATGACAGGAAGCTGGAGGCAACTAGCCAATAATGTGGGTTTGGGTGTGGGTTTTGCATTAGAGTATAAGGCAGACTTCTCCATGTTAAGGCAATTGCTGAGCTCTGTCCTTTTACAGCCATACTGCTAACACTATCCTCAGCTAGATGGGTTAAAATTAGCTGAAAGGCTTCTGAATTAAGCAGCAATTCCAAGAACAACTGGTTATTTGCAATTGTCGTGGTTTAAGTCTGGCTAGCTAATTACCACAAAGGCGCTCTCACAAATCCCCCTCCCCTCCTCCAGCAGAGGGGAAGAACCGGAGGAAAAAGAAATAAGGAATCTCGTAAAATTGAGATAAGAACTATTTACTAATTGAATCTAAATGAATATATACAAATACTACTAATAATAAATAATTAAAATAATAGAAAATAAAACATGATACAATATGATACAATTATGATACAGTTGCTCACCACCCACTGACCAGTGCACAAGCAGGGGCTGAGTAGTGACAGTCAGACCCAGAGAGCCCGAGAGATGCAGCCCAAGGTCCAGAGCCCGAGAGCTGTCACAGCAGAATCTGAGCGAACCCCATCAGTGACAGCATGACCGGGAAAACTAAACAAACCCACCAACTCCCTCACGAATGAGCCAGCACAGGAGTTAGCAAGTGTATGGAAGTAAATGAGCAAGAGAGTAAGAGAGTGAGTAATGTCTCCTGGACCCCCTCCTCACCTATGCCCCGAGCATGATGTACTATGGAATGAAATACTCCCTTGGTCAGTTTGGGACAGTTGTCCGAACAAGGTCCCCTATAGGAAAGATACATAGCAGCAGGGTATGCTATGAGGCACCACTAAGGAGTCATCTTCCTCGGATACATTAGGAATAATAGTGACAGACCCATCACATTCCCAACCAGGCATTATTTGGATGAGTTCATTCTGCTGCATCTTTCTCATTACAGCAGTAATAATGACAGTGCTGCTCTGATGGATTCCTGAAGTTAATTTCTTGACAAGATAGAGAAGGCAGGTCTTGTATCAGGCTCTCTGTATACTTCATATTTGTGGATTATATTTCAAGTTTTCCTTTGCTTTCATAAAGAAGTAGTCTGTATATCTAAAGAAGTTGTATATATTCTCGTGAGCAAGTCTCACAGCATTTCACTGAAAAAAACTAAATATTTCAGTGTTATAAATGTAGAAAGTGAGTTACAAGACATATCCCACATCACTGGACAGACAATCAAAAGAGAAAAAATATCATTTCTCTTCTGCCAAGTGCTTGTCCTATGCAGATGCCTGTCCAAACCTGGGATTTTGTCATGTAAAGAATCCTTTGACTCCAGGAAATAACTCATTAATTTATAATGCTTCTGACTTTATGGAGCTTTGCTACCAAAGTCTGTTTTCATCTCAGGATATATTTCCAGAACCTATTTGAACTCAGCATGGTGCAGGCTGCCATTAGAAGGTGTGGTTTACCCCCTCAGCTGCTGGTTCTCTCCTTGTGTTGGCCACATGTGGACACCACCCCAGCTTTGGCTGCTGCCATAGCACAGGTGAGAGGGGAGGGAAAGCCATTTCTCAGACAGCAGCACTGACAGCAACTACTTTTGGTCTCAGGATGAACTTCATCAAAAACCATATTTAAGCCCTTTGGCCAAAACCAGAAAAAAAACCCAAGTAGCAGAGAAACCTGATTTAAATTAAGCTTTGTTAGTGACAATGCCTTACAGTCATCCACTATAACTATGCATGTGAGTGAATCAGTCACAGAAAAAATACTTCTGCATGCTCAGTGAGACCTGATAAAACTGACTGCCTGACTGTTCTCTTGTGGGAGCTTGCAAAAAAAAAAAAAAAATCTCATGCCACTAACTTGCATGGGTAATAAATCCTGGGTTCAACAGGCTTGTCATCTGGTGGTGAGTCACCACCCACCTTATAATGAATGACATTAATTTGATTTTGAAGAGACAGTATTTGCATGTTATGTCTCACGGGGTTATAAACAAAGACAGCTCATGTGGGGAAATAAAGCAGATTTTATTCATGGAGAAAATCCCAGGGGGAGCTGGGAATTTGTGCTAATACCGGTTAATCTCATGGTATAGGAGCTGGAAAAGAACAAGGGGAAGTAGTTTAAGTACTGTCCCAGCTGGTGGTAGCATCTGTACACTGGGAGGATGTGTACACTCATCCACCACTTGCCCACACACAGACAATGCACCCCACCCATCCAAGAGCTTCAGAAATGCTGTACAACAGCAATTCCTATGAAGTCAGGGAGAACCTCTGTTCACTTGACTTTTGATCAGTCAGACCCACTTTAGGGCACAGCATATATAAATGGGACACTTTGTCCTCTACTACCGTCATTGTCTTCTCCATCTGGGAGCCATCTCTTCCTACTTTTCCCAGATTACAGGTGTCATTGCAGAGAAGTGGTTTCTCTCAGTCCCCTTCCTGCATGGCAGCAGGAAAAGGACAAAGAGAACAGCTAAGGCATCTTGTCTTTCCTGTTCTGCCTTTGCTAAGATTGTGAGCCTGAGGGTTCAGTGCACATGTGTATCCATGTGGCGTGATCAAAAAACATGTTATAATGCTGATCCCTCATGGGACCCCCACCATCTAGGTCTACTTCTCCTACAAATGCAAAATCAGGGTGGGAAACTGTTTGCATCCATGGAACCGAGTACAGAAAGGGTCAGGTAGCTGAGGTCTCTCAAAAACCCCTTTCTATTTGTGTCTCATTTTAAAGTAGGCATTGGCATACAGATATATACAGCAGTTATGCACACACACATAAAGGGAGAGAGTTTTCTGTTTAATCTTCCTTTAAAAAAAAAAAAAAGAAAGAAAAAAGATCTCGCACTATGTCTCTGAGTTAAAAACAAACAAGAAAATGATCAGTCAGTCATTTTAAATTGAAATTATTTTTTACTGCCTCTCCATCACTTCTGTTCCAAGTAGCTGTTGAACATTACCCTGTCAACTCTTCAAGTATTTAACTACAAAATATACTTCATAAATAATGTAGGCAGATTAACTAAATGGTACATAATTACTGCAAATTTAGAGTCCCGTTGCAGAATATATTTTATCCATGATTACAGTGCTTACAGACTTTCCAAACACTCTCTTGTATATTTGACAGTAAGCCATGGGAAAATTTCAGCTGTCTATAACTGCTTTTCAGAATCTATAATAACTTAGATTAACATGTTATTAAAGACTTTGATTTAGGAAACACCTAATATGTTTTTCTATTTTTTTTCTTCTGCTTAAAGTTAAAAAAAAAAAAAAAGCACAAGGTTGGACTTGTAAAGTGGAAGTTTTCAAAGTTGATTGCAGGTTCACAACTCTGTAACAAGGTACTTTCACTCTGGCACAGACTCAAACGAGACAATTAACAGGAGCAATGAAGCAATTCAAAGAGAGAGTTGAGGGGCTTTTTAATTGGTGCTTCAGAAAGCCAAAGTTCCCTCTATGCAGAAAAGACAGGAGCCAGGGAGTAATTGCCTAGCCATTTCTGTAAAAAGAACTTGAAATCTCAGTTAAATAAGATCTTGATCTTAGCACAGGAAGGTCATGATTCTCTGGAATTGTAAAGATGTTCCTCCCCTGCAGTGGTCCATTAGTGATTTGAAAGATTGTACACCGGTCATTACAAGGTACTGAATGAATGCCAAAATAAAAGCTGAAATGTAGGCTCCGTACAGTTCCTGTTGTGTAATAAGGGAAAATCTCCACTGACTGCAACAGCAGCTGGGCCTGTCTCTATTGGTAATGAAATAGCCATCTTATATCTGAGCACTTACAGTCTTCACTGTGTGGATGCTCATGGTACAAATATGATGTAAGGACAATATATCTGCTTTTGATAGTCTGAATAGAGGTTGAGTGACTGGTCCCAGTGCAGCAGGTGCTATTTAGACTAGCAAGCTGATATTAAGTTTCCAGTGTCCTGGAGAGGCAACAGAAACACAATTATTTGACCAGAGTCCAATGCTGTATTCTGTCCTCAAATGTGTGCCACTGTAAAAGTTTCTGCAATTTAAGCACAATTCAATTTTGTTCTCATTCTCAGGCCAGCTCACTTCAGCATTCACTCTGTGTGTCTTCTTCATTCTGCCCATGAAGCATGGGAAAGCAAAGGCAGCAGCACGCAGATTGCCTTTCAAATCGGCAGAGCCTTGAATGCCCATTGCTATTTGGTGCCTTCAGTGTCCAAGTTCAAATGGTACCGTGCAGAACTGTTTTGTCCCCATCCTGGTTTTGTTGTTCATTAGCAACTACCTACTCTGCATATGCCTCAAGTTGGCCAGCCTTCTTCAGAAAGAAATGCTGGTGTAGGCCTGCAGTAAGTGACTTCTATAGTGTTTCCATTTCTTCTTGAATTCAGAGGGCATTTGGTGTTCAAACTTCCCCTCTCAACTGTGCATTGACCTCAATGTTGTGCTTCACTGCTCCCATGAACTCATGAGCAATTCCCTTGGCACCAAAGGTTAGGGATGTGAAGGAGCTCAGTGTCTCACCATATTAGTCAGCATGCCATCAAGTCAAGTGAGGTGGGAACAATCCTTATCAGAACAAACCCCCACCTCTTATTTGCTGTTAACCTTCAGATTCTTGTAACTCTAACAACTGTAATGGAAAGACCAACTTCTGAGCATAATGGGTGGACACCGGGAAAGAAATTGGATCTTTTCTGATGAATAAATGATTTCTAGGCAACATACCTCTTAGGAAACATCAGGTTCTCAAAGAGAATCATTTGCATTGTGTTGGAAATTCTCACACTGTTCCCAGGGCAACCTCTCTGATGTATTGCAGGGTAAGGACTTCAGAGGTGCACTGGGAAAAAAGCAGGTCTGAAATGGAATTCCACCTTCAGTCCCTGCAACAGATAATGATAAATTTGTCTCTGTCTTATCCACAGGTCCTTACCCTTGTCACCAAGTGTGGGGACCTGGGATTTTGAATCCATATATTCAAATGCTGTGCAAATTACTTCAAAACAGGCAAGTTTTATTTTACACAATGAAGCAACTTATTGGAATATGATAATTGGAAAACCCATTTGCTATTCCCGATGCAGTACAGATAAAATGAAGTCACTGTTTATGTTACTAAGGCCACTTTTCATATGTAATCTTGAAAAGTCGTCTGTTCTCTCTGTGCTTTAATTTTTGATCTTTAAGATCAAGGTACCATGATTATATTCATGTAACCCTGTCTAGATCACTACTAGATCAGAACGAAAATCAGATCCTTTATTCAGTTGTTGACTTGAAAAATTAGGGGGAAAAAATGCTGTAGATTAAATAGAAATGAAGATACCTTCATAGTCTTCTTTAATTTTCATAAAAGCCATCCACAGATATTGTGTTCAGTTCCAAACAAAGTGATTAAGTTGGTTTGGCTTTTTACCAAATCTTTTCCTCTTTTTAAAAAAATACATTTAAATACCTTCCATATTCCTAAGTTTTCATTTTCAAAAATCCCTCCTATAATATTTTCTTTTAAAATTCCCCAAATATGATAGCTTTAGCATGCAGAATATTATTTTTCATTTTAACAGCAGTGAAGTATTACATATTTAATTTTAAAAAATATATTATCCACAAAACTTTGGGGTTTTTTAGTGCAGGGGAGAACTGCTGCTACTATCTGCCAAATCTGAAACAATTTCACAAATTATTGTGGTCCTTCCAGTCTTTGTCTTCTATTTTTTGTCTGCCTTTTTCTTTGAACCAGCTCGACATACAGGCCTTGTTATGAGTACCCAGCCTCGATGGAATCACTTTTAACATAGCTAATTGCTTCTGTTTTCTAGGGAAGGAAGGAATGACATCAGTGACATAAAGTAGGCAGACCTGCTGCAAACACTGACAATCCCACATAGAGCTGGGAATTTTGTGTTTCTCTCAAGTAAGCCTCAAGTTTATTAGCTGGAAAAAATGATGGGGTAAGGATGGAGGAAATCGTTTATCACTCATCCAGTCTGGTTTTTCTTTTATCATCTTTGCTTTATGTTCTAGAAACCCCAGACTTCACCTGGAATAGGCCCCATCTCAGTTTCTTCCACTCTCATCTCAGTCATGGCAGCAAGCGCAAAATCTTATATTATTTGAGCATTTCACCTCATTTGTTTCAGCTGTGGCTCTGGTTCTGCCAGAGAAAAAAAAAGCCATGACAACAGCAATTTCTCTTCTTGACATTCAGACTGCTGCATAACTCTACTCTGGCTTATATTTTATCTCTTACCCCTTCCTCCCTGCTCAAACCTCTTATCTTTCTGGGGCTCAACAGTGATTTCTGATCTGATCATCTACTTCTGCTGTCTTTCCACTTTCTTATTCCACACTTCTACCATACACACAAGAGATTTTTGAGCCTTAACCCCCATGCTTGCAGCAACATTAAACAATAGCTACTGTTGGTGAAAATGGAAAATTTTAATCGATTGTTCACCACCATCACTGAAGACCTACTTCCAAATGTGGGTCAGTATACAATGATGTCAAGGTTTCCTGTTAACACATTCTTTCTTTGTCCTGTGTGGGGTAGGAATGAAGCAAGTAAAAAATTTCACCTCTGATTCTGGCGCAGAGGTTTTAATATTTTAGATTTGCACATCCTCATAAATGGCACCCGCTAATGCTAAGTCCCTAATCTTATCTGTGCTAACGGGGGCCACATAGAGGGGAACCCATACTCCAGCAGATTGCAAAGCAGTGCTTCACCGCATTCCAGAACTGAACGCCTCTTGAAACAGAGTGAAAGCCCCGTTGCCCTTATCAAACACTGAAAAGAATCTGTGTGTGGAAATGATGGTAGTCATGTCTGTATACAGATTAGCCTCTTGCTTGCAAATTGTGGGCCATATAGACCATATCTAACAATCACAGCTTCTATTGAGGGATCCAATAGTGTGATTAAAAGATGAAGAAGAAACAATTCCAGTGGCATTGTTTCTTATATCTAAAAGGGCTTCCAAGGGTTGACATTCCTGTGTTTCAGTGTTTAGCTGGATGCTGGAAGATGTTGGTCGGTCAGGTTGAATAGATATATACATGTCTCGTATGATACTTCATTTCTTATGATTATTGTGCTACCTTCATTAAGGGAGAAGACACTTTCATGGCATGCTGAGCAAATGAGAGCTACTTTCTTAAGCTTAGTGGCTTAGAGTTCACACAATGCTGTCTTACAGAGCTTTACAGATAAAGAGAGTTTTTCTTGTTCTGTGAAGTCTGTTAATAATTTTTGTTTTAATGGATGCTTAAAACCAAGGATATCACTTTTCTATAAATCTACCTGTGCTACATCCTCTTTCTGAGCACCTCTAAGTAAATATTTCTCACTGCCACATATCTTTGAAAAACCAAGACATTATTGCCTTTTATGGAAGCTGGAGAAATCTGGCACAGAAACTGTGATTTCCTCAAGATCATACAAATATTCTGGAGAACAAGGACTCAGTATTACTGCTATTTGGGAGAAAACATTAACTACCGTATCCTATTTCTAACATTTTCATGTACATCTGCCACAAAAATGGCACAAATTGGTATTTCTTGTTGGAAAGAGAAGACATGGAACAAAGAGACAGAGTTTGAGCTTATCCTAGTGGGAAATTGAATAGTCTCCTTTGTGTCAGAGAGAAGCCAGCTGGGTTTGAAACCTGTACTGCTGATGCCACTGTACAGGCAGTCATCATACACAAGTATCATAATGAATGAATGGCTGGAGTTAAACCTTCTGGCAAGAGGCCTGATGGGTACTTACTTCTGTCTCCACAAAAGAAACAATTTGAAATGAGAATTATAAACAGGCTGTATGTTCTGCACCTCATGCTGCTTAATTAATACCTTGCATTGGCAAAGAGGAGTTGGTACACCCCCTACCCCCAACCTATCAGGTACAACTATGAACTACTGTAAAAAAATAGGTTTGCTAATGTTTATAGTGCTTTTTACAGCTTGTCAGGAACTGCAATTTCTGCTTTGCAAGATTTGCTGATATTTCCACATTTGTTTTCTGCTCATGCTAAGTCAAAAATATCCTTTTCTTTCTCCTTCCAGAGAAACAGGAAAATCTTCTGTTTCCATGCCATTTGATTTCTCTGAAATATTGTAGTTTGCTTTAACACTGCACAACATCTGCCTTCACTGCTGCAGTATCTGTTAGGATTGTCATCCAGGTGACCCATGTCTTCCAGGACCTGGGCTGGACGAGCTTACGTTTCCCAGCACCTCTCTGACATTTGATGCTGAGAAGGGAACCAGGTGCTCTATGGCAAAACTGAGAGTAGAAGACATGCACTTCCTGTAGGGTAATGCACTGCCCCAGGTAGTTGCCAATTTAGTCAAAGCTGGACTGAAAGAAAAAGAGGAAAACAAAGTATTTTATTTTGGTTTTGAGCCAGGCAATCATGTCAACTCAGAATTCTTGTATCCTCTGCAAAGGGATTTTGACATTTGGAAGATGTCAACTTTAAGTCCTTTCCCAAGAGAGCACTTTCATTATTTTTCAGGGACAAACTACAGCTACATGTACATTCATTGAGACACTGATTTTTCCTCCTGATCCGCAATCCCAGCAGCTCAGCTCTCCCCTGGTTCAGTGAGTCCCTCCAGCACAAGTGAGAATGACAGAGGTACCTTATTCCATTTCTTACACAATTCCTGTTCTTTCCTACAGCTTGTCCAGCTAAACCCCATTGTTACCTTGTTGGAAAAGGATCGTACTCTTTTAAACAATATTGACAGTAATGCAGGCTGGCACTAGGACCTCCTTTTCTTCAAAAGCTTTGGGCATCATGGGATGCCAGTCAAACAGATTGTGCAACAGCTCAGTGGTCATTCAGTCACTCGCCTACAGCACTAGTAGCAAGTGTTTCCTAATTCCCCATCTGATACAGGCACACCAAGGGAAGAGGCTGCCTGTGGGGAAAATGAAAAAACAGCAGCAGCTTATAGTGATTAAGTCACTTAGTGCTGTGACTATTAAACTGGAATGAAAAAAGGACAAATGTTCTTTTCCTTTCCTGTCTTTTCTCCTGCACATTTCTTTCAAAGCAGCAAACAGCATAATCTTTCTATTAAGGATAACTTCAACAAAAATCTAGGTTTTGGTTCTGCTATGAACCATTGCTATTATAACTAAACACTTCTGAAACTGTTTTACCAAGGCTATTCCTAAAAAAAATATAATAAATAAATAAAAGAAAAACATCCCACAAACACAACAAATCCCTTTGTATTACTCACAGACACAAGCCATCTGCAGCCAGACTCCCTCAGGCTAGGATCTCTCAGATCAGGCTGAGACTTGCTACACTTTAAATAGCACCTGCTTCTCCCTGTAAATGTAAAACCTACTAACCCAAGCATCCTTTTTGAATTCTGATCTGTATATTTGCATTAGGACTGGCTAGTGCTTCCCTTCCCAGTGTGATCAGATATTGCCTGGGAAGCTTGCCATGTACTTTCCCAGGATCTGTGTGTCTTAGGAAATCTCAGCTTTTCTACCCCTGACAGCTGCTGGAATGTCTTTCTGAGATGATTTTTCAAGATCTTAAATACCCATGTTTTCCTTGAAAAGCCAAAATAAGAAATCTGTGGGCTTGACAAGCAACCTCCATGTTGCTTCCTTCATCCCTGCACATCAGTCTAGGTTATTAACCTAACTGTTGTGATTTAGGGACCCTAACTCTTATTGCCTGCAACAGTACCTAGTCTGTAAGGAAACCAGATGTGTCCCATCACAAAGGGACCCAGTAAAGGAAGTCTTTCACTTCTGGTATCTGTCCACCCGAAGGATCTCAGTTCTTTTTTAAAAAAGAAAAAAAAAATATTGGAAATCAAGAGCACAGGTAAATAAAGCTGATAAGCAATGTGAGAGAAATAATGAAAGCTCAAGTCAGGTATGCCTTTTGAAAAGTGTCTTCTATCTACCAACCACTTCCTGAACAGCCTTCACTCACAGAGTATAATCTATAATGCCTTCTACTTACCATTATCAATCACTCTCCACTTTTATGGTATCTATGCAAAAATCAGAGCAATATGAAGTCTCTCCCCAAAACTAAAAGAGGCTATGAATACTGAAATAAATAGGAGATCCCTCATCTCAGCCATTAGAGTTCTAGCAGGTAATGATCTAGCAATTAAAAATTAACTATCTCTACTCCTTGCTTGTCTGCCTACTGTCATCTTTGAGTTCTTGAAGGCCTAACGGGCATGATTTTATTTCTGGAGATAAAATGTAATGGTACCAGAGAGTTTCACTCTGCCCAGCACTACAATTGCATTTACTGTAGCTCTCATGAGTGAATGAACAGCAATGCCTGAGATTATTTTCCCCACTGAACTGCCACTGTTGACATTTATGACTCCAATGGGTAGTGCGAACTTTTCTTCAGTGTTAGGTAAACTAAAACTTCAGTGTTCACAAGACAGCAATAGTTTTTTTTCAGGAGAAATTACATTCAATTGTCATGTCCTACCATGTCCAGTCAGCACCAAGCAAGGTTAAGAGTTGGCTTGAAGGTGGAAGTGTTGATGAATGATAATCATAGAATATTAGGTTGTAAGGGACCTCAAGTGTCATCTGGTCCAAACTATCTCGTCAAAAGCATGGTCTAGACAAGATGGCCCAGCACCCTCCAGCTGAATCTTAAAAGTGTTCAATGTTGAGGAAACCACTACTTCCCTGGGGAGGTTATTCCAATAGCTGGTTGTTCTCAATGTGAAAAATTTTCCTCTTGTGTCTAATTGGAATCTCTACAGGAGTAACTTGTACCCATTACCCCTCATCTTTTCCATGTGACTCCTTGTAAAAAGGGAGTCTCCACCTTCTTTGTAGCCACCCTTTAATTACTAGAACATGGTGATGAGGTTTCCCCTAAGCTTTCTTTTCTCAAGGCTGGACAAACCCAGTTCTCTCAGCCTTTCCTTATATGGCAGACTTCACAGTTCTTTGATTGTCTTTGTGGCTGTTCTCTGGACCCTCTCCAGCCTGTCCACATCTTTTTTGCGTAATTACTGAAAATCACTGAAAAATGTCTGTGACCATTAGTTTGAGTGTGCTCTGCCATGACTAATAATAGATAATTCTGGTTCTATCTAGACAGGCTATTTAAAACCTTGGTGATTGCCTTGGAATGTAGATCTTTGGAAGAGGAATATCCCTCTATGTCAGAAGTCAGAACTGCTGGTTGGATTGATGTTTCCAAGGCACTTCTGTATCTCCTATTAATAGTAGAGCTAAGTATTGCACAAATTTTAAAGCATTTATCTTCAGAATAAACCTGTAAGGTAATGCTCCTTGTTTTACAAGAGGAGGGGAAGAAAGGATCAGTGCTTCTGGACACTTGCACTTATTTCAGATGTTAACTTCTCCAGTGTTCCTCCCTGTCCTACCTGGGCATTTCTGTATCCTTAACAATTTACTGCAATTTCCCCTCCTCTTTTGCTGCAGCTCACAGGCTGATGTATATATACACTACAATACCAAACAGTCAACAGGAGCAGGTAGGCATTTCCTTCTGCTGGTGCTATGACAGAGACCATAACTCCTGGCAGGGGCCTGTTAATCCCCTGCTTCACTGAAGTGAAGGAAGGATCCATGGAGATTTAAACAGTGACTAGCCTTAGTAACTTGCCTGAAAGTATGTGTAAGAGCTGGAGCAACATGACGCATTTCAGCAGGGGCTCTTAAATTCCAGGTAAATCCACAGGGCATGTCTGTAGTTAGTGGATGATGGAGACAGCGAAACTACATGTCACTGAATTGGTGACAGGGGCAACTCTGATCCTTTCAGTTCCCCTGTAACTCTATGCTGTTCACCTATAAGGTGACACTTCTTTACCTTCAGGAGTATATCTGAATTTGAATATTATATCTGTATCTGAATAGCATAACTCTATCTGTCTTGCCAAAACTTTTTCTCCCATTCATGTTTACAGAAGCACCAGTGTGTGCATGCATATATACATATTTTAGCTTTACATTAAATCAATACTTACTGGTTGGTGGTTGTTGTTTTGGTGTGTTTCTTTTTCCAGTAAGTAGACAAGCAGATTTTTCTTTCTGACTGTTTATAATATTAAAGTGAAGGGGGGTTGTTATTGGGTTTTTGGGGATTTTTAAGCAAGACTTGGCTTTGTGTTTGTGAATGAGGAAGAATGTTTGTATCTGGAGTGGTTTAAACCATTTAGTGTTTATATACTTCAAGAAGTAGAAAGGAAAAAAGAGCACGACTGTATTTAACTGGAACCATTGTTGATTTGCATCCTAAAAGGTATCTGACAAGTGTAGTAGAGATTTGAACACAGCCAAATCTCACTAAAAGGTTTCTCCTTTCTTTGCCATCTCAGTATGACAAAACCATCACAAAAACAGGTCTTTAGAGACATCACAGCTGAAGCTATTACCAAAGGCACACAAATCTTTAGAAGGTTAAGTATTCTTTCTTCTCTCCTCTTCAACACTCAGTATAGCAGCCTACCGTCACAACCATATACAAGGTCAGTGCAGAGGAGCTTTCTCAAGACAAGAGCCTGGAAAAGATATCCACCATGAATGTCACTGTTTGTTGTTTTTTATTATTATTGTTGTGTTGAGCTGAATGTCTGTGCAGAATAACCATCTGCAGAACATTTCCTGTTCTCCTTGACACAAATCCTCTAGCTGCAAGTTTTCATTCCCCTTTGAAATTCTACAATATTTCAGTCCTGGAATAGTTAGCAAAAGGACAGAGGGAACAAGAGAAATTCTCAATCAATTTTGATCACATTGAAAAATTTGTGTATGATATTTGATCAGAAAGTCAGGTTTCACTGAAAGGTCCATGAGTCAGGTGGAGATAAATCAAATACATTTCTGTAAACCAGACAAAGTTACCTGTGCAGAGCAGTTGGGAGTTTCAGAGACAAGAAGTAAGACCCTCACTCTATCTTGAAAATTCTGCAAAGCTAGTTACAGGCAGGACTATATGTATGTGTATGTAGAAACATACATTTATATAGAATAGAATAGTTCACTTGGAAGGGACCTCCAACAATCATCTAGTCCAATTGTCTAACCATTTCAGGGCTGACCAAAAAGTTAAAGCATATTGTTAAGGGCATTGTCCAAATGCCTCTTAAACACTGACAGGCTTGGGGCATTGAATACCTCTCTAGGAATCCTATTTTTTTACCACCCTTATGGTAAAGAAATGCTTCTGAATGTCAAGTCTGAACCTTCACTGATGCAGTTTACAACCATTCCCACATGTCCTATCACTGGATACCAGGGAGAAGAGATCAGCACCTCCCTCTCTACTTACCTTCTTCAGGAAGCTGTAGAGAGCAATGAGGTCACCCCTCAGCCTCCTTTTCTCCAAACTAGACAAACCCCATCTGCTTAGCATTTATTTATATATATAAGCAATATAAGGGCCGGGGGGGGGGGGGGGGGAGGAGTGGAAGGGAAGATGCAGCATTATCCACTTATGAAAATTCTAGTTAATACCCAGGGGCCTGTTGAGCATATTCACCTTACACTCCTTGCAGAGGTAATGAAGAGAGATAGGTACTCCAGAGGCTAAATCAGTCCATTGCTCTCTTATGGAGTAATTAGGCTACATCAGGTAAAGAGAAATCTGGGCCCTCAAGTTGCCAATAATCTTTAAACGAGCACCTGAACTCCCTCTGCAGCTTGAGATCTACAAAATGTTCCTTCAGCTTCTATCCAAAATGTTTGCATGTTGTGTTACATAGTTTTCCTGGGAGATTATTCTTGCTGCTGTTACTGGCAAAAAGAATCAGGCAAAAATAGTCTGCAGACTGTTAACTTGATTCAAGCTTTTTTTATGCTTTCTGGGGAAAAAGGCAATACCAGTTCCTACATTCAGAATTCTGTGAGCTTTGAAATATACTTAGATTTTATTTTTAAATTTGTTTAATCCACCATGACTGAAACTGAAACACAGTGGGCTGCTCTGCCCAGAAAGATTTTGTTTTGCATTCCTGACTTAAAACTAAAACAACTGTCTCTTTAGATTAACCTCGGTTTCTGTTAGAATAGATTCAATTCTGACCCATGGCCAAAGCAAAATAATCATTTAAAGGGAAAAAAACCCCCACCGAAACCAAAACAACAAAAAAAAATCCATCTGTCCTATTTTTTTATATAGTTTAAATACCGCATGTTCTTTTACCTGCTAAGTTTTTCCTTTTCTGTAATAGAAATCCTCTTATTTCACCTCAAAAATTATGCCTGCTTAAGCTCTGGTGTTCATAACCTGCTCTGCAGCAGAAGGAAATGCCTCTGCTCCCAAACCAGCACAGTACATGTGGAAAGTTGGAAACGGCTTGACCATGATGTTCAAAGTACAGTATTTTTATTCTGAAAAATCCCTCATTCCCACATTTGGCATAGTTTCACCTGGAAAATGTTGAGTGAAATCCTGGCCCTGATGCAGCAGAGAGGTGTTACGGACCTAATCTGCTTATGCGCTTTTGAAAATCTCTAGGCATCTACCTGCATCATTACATAGCTAAATAGCTCCAAAAATCTGGGCTGCGGAGGCTATTGAAGCAACTGTGCAGGGTCCCATAATACTAGTGGTTCTTTGATCAATCAGTACTATAGGATTCAACTTGCACATAACAGGCAATCACCCATCACCTGCACCATTGCAGAAGAGGATCCCAAAACCAGACAAATGCTGCTTCTCTTCTGGCCCCCATGACCTTGTTTTACCAATCTGGATGTGAAATATATGTTGAAAATATGGTTTTACACAAAACATATGCCTTCAGTAGCTATGAAAAGTAAATCTCCATTAAATGAAAAGTTTTAAGGACTAGCATTAGGAGAAGAAGCCATAGGAGTGTGACATTACACCCATGGTTCCATTTAAAGAGAGGGAAATGCATCACCTTTTAGAGGCTTACAAGTATTTGGACAATCATTGATTGATAAATAAACTGGAGCAGCACTTGGATGCTCATGGAGGTAAGTGCAGCATAAGTGGGAATGAAAACAGAGCTCTACACTGTATGAAGTCAGGCTTTCACCTTGCTTCTTGCTGCAGATGCTTGCGTATGTATGTATGTCTGAAGGTACTGCTGGATATTACTGAGGACAAGTAAATGTTAAAGGCACAGAAGCAGATTCCTAAGCAAGCCTAGGACAGGGGTAGTGAGCGAGTCACATGCTTTTGCAGCTTTCCTCAAAAAGCAAGGGAGGACCTTTTATAATTAAGGTATATTTAAGAAACCTTACTTGGACTAGTAAGATTAAGGCAGTCTGAGTGGAAACCCTTTCCAGAATAACTTTTTTTTTCCTGAAAATTTATTGAATTAAAAAGTGGAGGTTAGCAGATTCATTTTAATTTCAGTCAATTGCTTCATTAAAAAAGTAAATGCTTCAGAAGGGACATTTGAAATAAGACAAAACATTTCAGTGATTATTTAACATTTTCTTTTATTTTTTCTGTTTAGACATATTTTTTGACATTATGCTTTCATTTTGTTTCCTTTGATTTTAATATCAAAAAGAAAATGAGATAAAAAACTTATCTCCAATCTAAGAAAGCACTTAGCCCAACTCTGTATGAATTTATGTGTGTATATATAACACCTTTTCAGTCAAGATAAATTAAAAAACCCCCATAGGAATAGTGTTACTCATTGACCAGCAAAAATAAATCTTTCTTTTCTTCAATTTTATTCATCTTCTCAATCTGAAAGTCAGTTATTTGTACAGGTATCATTTTCACTGAGAGATGGGAAGCTGTCCTCTAAAACCTGAGTCCATTGTTAGAAATTAAAGCTAAGAGATATTTGAATTTATTTAGCTGGAAACTAAATTAAACACTTTTCCTGCAACAATAATGGCTATGAAATTTATCCATCCCATTGTTACATCTGCTTTCCCTCTTTAAACTACTGACAATGACCATTCGAAGCAAATCTCTGCCTGATTTAGGAGGACTGAATTGAAACGAATGGCAATTTTCCCCTACTTCTAAGCACATTGATCGTACCCAGAGTAATGTCCTGAGCAGCAGCTTGTCCTTCTTGTCAGCATGAGAACCCTGTAATTCAGTACCATAGCACTATTTCAGGTACCTGGTGAGCTCATTCCAGCTCTTCATCCGTTAAAGTCAATAGATTTACTTAATATTGAGGTCAGATCTGGGACCTCAGTCCCTATATTCTATTTCTTGCTAATGAAAGGAAGAAATATCCTGAGTATACCTGCTCTAGTCCTGTGAATAGGAACACATTTGACTGTAACCCCTCTGGTACAAAACACACACCGTCATTACCCTGCAGCAACCACAATGAAGCATAATTTGAAAGTAATGCTCAAAGGTAACAAACCACCATCAAAACACATAACTGCACGCATGCTGCTTCCTAAGTAGCACAACCCCCTAGAATGATCAAAGGCAAGCTCCTTAATGTTCTCTTATCCTATGCCCACATGTTAAAGATCAGCAAAAATGGTCATAATAATTGAAATTCAAATTGTAATTGAAGGTTTGTATTTTTATATTTATTCAGTTAAAAAAAAAAAAAAAAAATCTTTGTCAATTCAGTAGTACCATAATCTAGATTGTGCTAGGTTTTACGTGAGAAATATCAGGATGACAAATTGTAAATGGTCATGATTTTTCTTCCTGTGGAGTTCAGAATGCTAATTTATATTCAAGCAAGCTCATTTAGGAACAGATATTCCTTCTTTCAGGAGGTATTCTACAGGTATATCAATAAAAAGATAATAACTTCCTGGCTTAGTTGATTCAGAACAAATGCACTTCAGTGGCAAAAACAAATACCTAGGGCATTTGGGGGATGGGTGTGTTGGGGGCTTTCTGGAGGCACATTCACACCCTAAATAAGTCACATAATAGTTACATCCCTCAGATGCCATATAATAGGGTGGTCAAATAATCATGCCTACTTCAAAATGGAGCCCACAGATGTGCTGTACTTTATAAAATCAGAGCAAGAAAATGTTACAGCACACCGGCAAGAGACTGAATATCAAAACCAGGCTACAAGGTTTTTGCTGGTTAGGCTCTTCTCAGAAATGGAGGATGGGATATTTCACACATGTGTTTTGCACATTTACTTGTTAGACGGGCATGGAACTCAACGTAAAATAAAATATTACCTTCAGCTTTGAGAGAGATGATCAGTGTGTGATACACTTAAGCATGTAAAAGCATCTATCATGTTACATACTTATAATTTTAACACATGCATGCCATTAATGTAGTATAGGCTTAGTATTCCTTTGGGAATACAGTAGATGCTGTGCATCCTGCTTCCATCACTTTCCCAATCAAAGGAAAGTAACTTAGGCTTTTATACCCACATTTCTACCTAATTAGTGAATGAACAGTGAGAGATTCTTTCCTTTATGATTTATGCATTAATCACCTAATGCTCTGAAGCGTGAGATTTGATTCACCAGATCTCTGAGTTCAAAGACTTATTTTACTTAAATATACAAATCTATTGAAGTAAAATCCCCTACTGTCTCGCCAAGCTCATAGCTACATTGCTGAAGTCCTTCCCCAGCAGAAAATCTCTTGTTTACGGTCTATATGAAGAAACATTTCTAAGACTCAATATTATACCTGTTCCATATTCTGGGAAGTGTCCATGTGGCCAATACACATGCTTTTCACTGTTAGGTTGGAAAGTGTGCTGAAAGAATGACACTATGGAATGGGGTATTGAATAGTCCTGCCCATGGAAGGGGTCACATTCTTTGAAGGAATGAGATAGCATGCTGGGAGAAAGCTAGTACTGTCTCTAGTCCTATAAAAATGCTGGAATCCAGTTATACAGTTTATACATGCAAAAAAAATAGTTTCTTCTCCAATCGTGAAGCCTTTGATCCTCTGTTAACATCTTCTATGTTCAGAATCCTGTGCTTTAATGTGTGTCCATTCACAGCATAATTGGATCCAGACCTATCCTTACCTTGAAGCTTTTACAGTTAAAAGAAGTGATAATGAAAGGGTGGGGAAAGGAAGTGCCTTCATCCCCATTTTACAGGCAGAGAACTGAAAGAGAGTAAACCCACCTCATCAGCAGTACCTGAAGTCAGTCTTGCAGTCCATATGTGGTTAGGTTTCAGTCCTGAAACATATTACGAGACTTTACTAAGGTCATGCAGAATGTGCCTGGAAGATACCCAGCCTTCAACATGCTCTCATAGTGCTCCTGTGAAGGAACAGCCTTCCTTTCCCCTGCTGTTAATGTTCCTTGGGATAAACCATCTTCAGACAAATCACTATGTCCTCTATGCATCTCCAAGACTTGTAAGTGTATGCTGACCGAGACCTATCTCACAGCAGCACAAAAAGAACACTTAGCAGTTTTATCCGCTTCTTCATTGTTGATATGTCAGGGCAGTGATACAAATTCATTGCTG
Source organism: Rhynochetos jubatus (assembly GCA_027574665.1). Taxonomy (NCBI): domain Eukaryota; kingdom Metazoa; phylum Chordata; class Aves; order Eurypygiformes; family Rhynochetidae; genus Rhynochetos; species Rhynochetos jubatus. The sequence goes on along the minus strand of CM050655.1, from coordinate 30,183,059 downwards.
TTTGTCAGCTGTCTGGCATCTGCTGACAGTGTCTGCAGGAAAAGTGAGTGGTTATATTTAATATCTGTCAGCAAATATGACAAAAGACATGAATACTTCTCTGGGATTTGCAATGACCTTTTCATTTGCCTTGAAGTGTTGTCTTCCTCTGATCAAGAAACTAATTAGATTGCTGAAACCTGCCGTACATCTCTATCATTATCCTGTGGAAATCTATTTCTCCATCTGACAGCGTCCCTGCAGGATATCTCCATTCTTCCTAGAGGCCTGTGGCTACAAATTGTTAAACGTTCTCCATAGCTGAGGCCTGGGCTTCATGCTGTGAAGGTGATAGCAGACTGACAAACCTTGGTTGTAACCAATTGCATTGTTTGGCAAAGCTGAATTACCTTGGAAGCTCATCATCTTGAGTTCCACGGTCCATTGGTACAGTTCTATAATGGGCCCCAAGCTGATAGCTCTTGAAAGTAGGCTGAAGGAGTTAAAAGCAGTCACAGCTCTCCACATACCAAGAAGATAGTTTTCTGGTGCTACCACAAGGCATATGTGCCATCTAAATTTTCGTAACATGGGAAGGGCACACCTAGAAACAAGCTGGAAAAATGGATCTTTCAGTGATCCCAGCAGTGCTGGTGAGGATGAAGCTGTTGTCTTGAAGTGTCACATAGATGAGCAATAAGACTATGGCATGGTCTATTGTCTCTGGATTATTTGCTGTTCAGCTTCATGATTTGCTGAAGACAATCGGGAATTTAGAGGGGTGCCAGGAGCACACTCACAGAAGCTGCAGGTGGAGTAATCTCAGACTGGAAGAGGTGTAGATTCTACTCTATCTATTCACCACAGCACACTCCTGGAAGGAGCTCTTTCTTGTGGCGTACGCTGCCTCTGGTAATAGTCAGACATGTCACAACAGATGCACTAGATAAACTTGCCTCCAGATCAAGAATAGGTTCTTTCTGGAAGTTCTTTGTTTGCTGCAGATTTCACAGTCAGGGGAACCACTAAGGTGTTCAGTTTGTGTTCTTCCATAATACAAGCCCTTGAACTTCATGCTGTTACTCTCTGCCCAGGTAGTTGCAGCCAGCTAAACTCTGCCAGGTCAGGGATGCTGCACAGCAAACAGCTACTTCCAGGGCAGATAAAGTGTGAGCCTACTCCCCTCTTCCAGGCCAAGTGACATTGTTCCGTCTGAAACAATATGAGAAAAGAATCAAGAAACTCAGTTTTGTATGAAGATTTTCTTTTCCGCTCCATTTAGAGGATTCTTTACTGAGAGAAGTGGGCTGTTCTTATCAGCTCACATGGGAAGCTCAGGAGGCCTATCAAAGACTTCATTTGTATGTAGTTTGTATGTGTTCCAAGAAGGGCTGGCCTCTGAAGACAGTCATCAAGTTTCCTATATTCTAAGTGTCAGTAATATGGATCCCAGTGCACATTCAGCTGAGTCAGAAAACCTCTCTGCTTATAATAACTATGAAAGCACTAAGAGCATTAAATTAAAATACTGTTAAAGCAGTTTATGGGGACTCCTTATAAACAATCAAGATCCAGCTCCTGGAAGGCTACCATATTTCAGGCAAATTTGTTCCTTGCAATTTAGGGAGAAGGCATACTTCATAAATATGCACCTTCTCTATTAACAGTTAAAATTCTTGACTTCCTTTGACAGATACTTTTCTTCCTTTTTGCAGGTTTCCCACTTCCAAAAGACAAATAAACAACTGAGTAGGTCATTCTGTCCTAAAACATGCTGCCATTTGGGGAATATTCCAGGCAAGTTCTTAAAACTCTGTTCTTGAATGCCATTTTTGTTTGTGATATCACTCTGTTCCCAGTGATGCTACTGGGGGACCTCCTTTTGCCCTATCAGTCCATATGACCTCTTCTTATGGCTGGGGTTTTGGAGTCCCCACAATACAGGGAGGGGATGAAGGCGTCTTCCCTCACTGTGTGCTCAGTGTCTGTCTGCCAACTCTCCTCCTCTTGCTTCACACTCAAGTTTGAGTGTGATGACTTGCATAGATAGATGGATAGACAGATAGATAGACAGACAGACAGACAGACAGAAAGACTGATGCATATGTACCTTCTTCCATGCTTAAAAAAACATCTTCTCAGATGAGAAAGTATTCCTCATTGTCTAAAATGTGGGGAAAAGTACTTTGTGAAAGTCTTTGAAAGGAGATCTGTATTTCATTAATGCCTTTGTCTAATCCTTCAGTGTTTTATCATTTATCCCTAGATTTAAAGGACTAAAAATTATGATTCCATGGGAAATTAGACCTAAATTACACACCACTGGAAATCAGTATGCAGCCCACCTTAACTATAATGCTTCTTACATGCTCCAATATTGTTTATACTGCATATAGGTACTTAATTTAGTCCTTATCCTCTTTTAATAGAGAAGTTGTCCCCACTGTTAGCTGGTATTATAAACAGGAAAAAAAAAATAAAAGAGAAACTTCGTATTAAATTGTTTTGGATTTGACTTAGTTTAATTTTGTATGCTTTTTTGGTTTTGGTGGGGTTTTTTTTCTTTTTTTCTCCATCCTCTGTAAATTGTGTTCTGGTTTATGGAGAAAAAAAGTTAGCTTTCTGACACTGAGGCACTCTTTATATGTCTAAATTTTAATATTACGCTAAATTTCTCCTTTTACTTCTGCACTTCCTTTAACTTGGCAGATGGAAGGGAGGGAAGTAAAGAGGCAGGAGAGGTAAAAATACTTCAAAATATCCCCAGGAAACAAGCATGTTTATTTTTTGAAACTTTAAATCCTTCAAAAACTGGGTAATAATTTCTAATGCACAAAAGCTATTTACATTACCACCTATCAAACCACCTCATCAATTTCAGAAGTTACTGACTATTTTCCAGGACAGCTCTGATTCAGAAGTCCCCAAGCCATGAATCTTAAGGGCTACAGGGTGTTTTCATGCCATTATATACCACAGAGCTCTCACATTTTATGAGGTCATTACATTGGTTTTGTAAATACAAAAACATTGCCACACTGGCATTCTTAATCTGGAGCTGCCCAATGGTCCAGTCTTCTCTCACCAACCATGAAAAGAACCAGCTGCTCCCAATAGCAGAAGCAAAAACTCAGCTTCTGAAACAACCTACCCAGGATGAATGCTCCTGCCTAACCACCATTAGTTAGTTAATCTACTATAACAGTTTTAAAAAGCACATAATGAAGAACCAGCCAAATGACTTTAAGAATGCTGCATCACTAAAAGGTCTCATTTAGTCAGCTGCAGCTGAGCAATACAGGTGGTCAGCAAAAGCACCACAAACGAAGGAAGTAACAGTACAATACAACACTGAAGTTAATTTCCTTTCCTATAAATTCTTGCTGGATCACTTTGACAAGCAAGATGTGTCAGACCAGAAAATGGCCATGGTATCATTACCCAAAGGAGTAGGCATGTCTATTTGATTATGCTCATATTCTAATAATTTCCCAATAGTCATAAAGCTGAGCACTTAGGGATCTCCCATAGATGGGTTCAATGGTCTGACACTGATCAAAGAGTGAATGTGAGTCAGATATTATGAGCGTGGGTCTAACTGAGATTCATTAGAGGATGCAATAGTCTCATGAGTTAGACGCTTCATCAAACAAGTCATTTAATACTAGTCTGGAGAAAAACACTGAGGTGTTCAAATCCTCTACTGCTGAGTGAATACATGCACAAGAATGGAAGGAAATATTCAGGTTATTCAGTGCATCCAGAACTTGAGTTGTGAGCAAAAAGTAGGGTGGGAATCAACTCCTGATCAAGGCATTTAAATAGAGATAGGTACATCTGTGTGCCCAACCTGGGATCAGGTGTTTAAATAGCTACTGCAGTCAGTGGAGATTCAGGGCTCCCTAAAGCAGGCAGTGGCTGGTGAGCTGAATGAACAACTCTCCAAACTTCATGGTAAGTCCTTTATCGACTATCCTGACAGTTCAGACATCAGCTCACACCTAGATAAGTAGGATGAAGTTCTTAATTCTCAACTGAATTCTATTTCTTTCCTAAGAGACGTTCTCATTCTGTGAACATCACTGAACAACCATAAACCAATCACCATGTGCTCCCATAAACCTGCACTGTAAAAGACATGTATTTTACAAGGAGAGTAAGGGTTCAATTTAGTGTTCTGAATGAATGCCTGCAGAGCCATTTGAGATGTCCTGGGCTATCCAACACACTCACACAGGTTTGCCAGATATGACACAAGACTCGCAGAAGAGCAGTGACATTCTAGAACAATAGCTGAGGACCAGACACGATACACTAGGATATTTTAGGTGCCACCAGGTTCCTATGCTTAGGCAACAAACTTGAAGGCTTAGTGAACCAAGCACTAAGCTAGCTAACACAGCAGTGTTCTCTGAGCACTGTAACCTACAACACAGTTATTGGCAGAAGTGCCTCTTCTGGTTTCCTTACTGTGTGACCATAGTCCTTTCCATGGTACATCATGTCCAGGCTGGTAAAGATGAGGACCCTTGATTTCCACAAGCAATCTCAGCTTAACATCCACAAAGTGTGGATATAGAATCTCTTCAGTGCTGCTTTTTGGTCTTTAAAATATGGTTTAGGTCAGATTACACCAACTTTTTTTCAGGTGAAAATCAAAAAGGCAAAGAGGAAAATCAAAAGGGAAACAGAAATACACGTGGCTGCATTACTTTGCTTTCAGGTTTCTTGGTCACAGGTATGTTATGTAGTTCAATTCTGGATGTTGGCAGACACACATTTAATTAAAATCATTACTGCAAAACCCATGCTTTCAAATCCAGTAAAAAAAATAGAGTTCCATTGCAAAGTTCAGGGAAGCCAGAAGCATGCTGTGGAATTATAAGGGCAGATCGCCACCTGATCTTTTAATTTCATTTCCCAATATGGGATACTGGTGTCTTTTATTAGGGCTTAATTCATCTGTTGATAAGGAATCATTCTTTATATTTCAGATAAGGGGAACACAGTAAGTTTAATCTATTCAGACTTCAGAACTGGTTTTGATATGGTGCAGCATGGGAATATAGTAGTTACAGTGCAGAAAATTGTTATTAGTAGAAAAACTACAAGGGAAGTCATGATTAGAGAAGAGATTACAACAGCATGTGCTAAAATGAGAAATATTAACTGAAGGGAAGTTATTTGTAGAATTCCCTAGAACTGTCATCAGGATGATATTTCTTCAGAAATCTAACAAAAAAATACTGTGCTAATGAAATTTGCTATGACACGGAGTTAGAGGCACTAAACAAAATTAAAGAAAATCTGAATATTACATAGTATGAATGAGATGACATTAAGGTCTGGATTAATAAAATCAGATGACACACTAAAGTTCAAGGACATGCTCCCAGAAACTATAGTCAATGTTCCTTAAACAATATAAGTAATATTTATTCTCAAATCCTCATTAGGAAATTACAGAGGAAAAAAATATTTAGGTATATGAGTCAACAGTAGGATGACCAAGAGCCACTGGGGTGATGTGAACAAGAAAAAAGCAAATATTAATTTGAATATATAAAGTGAGATTCCTTCAGGAGAAACACAGGGAAGTATTTAAGGTCTCTGGTAAAGACATTAGACAAACTGCTTAGACTTATGTCAGCTGGATCCTAGAAAATTCATTCACAGTGGACTGCAGATACAGAAAGGAGATAGGAATGACCAGATAAATGCAGAAGAAGTTGTAAGATAAGAGGTTATGAAGACAGCAGAGAGAATAAATTCACTTTGCTTCATCTGGTGGAACAATGTCCAAGAGGCAGAACAATAATTCCTCTAAGATATACAACTGGGAACAGTCATAGACTCATTTGTTGGAAGGCATCACTGGGGCTCCTCTTGTTCAGCCCTAGCCTGAGTCAATACTGTCACCATCAATAGCTCAGGTCAACCATGGCTCTGTACAAACATGTCTTAAAGACTTTTAGGATGGGGATGCCACACCTTCTCTTGTAGTCATTGCCAATAAACTCAGGAAAAGTATTTTCTTAATGTCCAGCCTGAACCTCTCCAGCTGCAGTGTGTGAACATTTCCCCTTGTTATGTTCCTCGGCGCTACCAAGAGCAATTACAGACCACCTTTGTCAAAAAACCCTAGCATTTCCACTAAGGAAGATATGCTTCTAAGCAGATGGATATAAATTTGTCTTGAGTAACTCAAAATTAAAGGTAATTTTTCTCCATTACTGGTCTTGTGCTCTGGAGCAGTTTTGGTCAGGGATACTGGGAATCAGAGAAAGGTAAGACAGTAAGCTTTAAGGCAAAGTTTTAATAAATTTCTCAACGTGTATCAATTACCTCTTGGTTAAGATGTGGAAGAATCTTGGATGCTTTTATGTCTTTCCAGCTCTCTGTTCTTCAGTCACAAGCAACTCCTCTGATTTTCGCCATATAATAGAACAAGGACATTGCAAATGTTTGCACCTTTCCCATCAGGTGCCCCAGGAAACAGTTATATTGTCACAATTATTAGTAATTGTAATGCAGTCCAAGTACTGTTTACTAGAAATCCCACCAACCAACTAGACCATGAGTCTGTCAGGGTTATACAGGAGTATAAAGGTAAATCTGTGTCAGAGGGCTGTTACTTACAGTAAGTAGTCTCCTCGAATTCCTCACAAACCCTGTGTGGAAATAAATATTGTGAGAGTAGATGGAGGAATCTTATGCTTTTGCAAGGATATTTTCTACAAAGCTGGGAATTTTCTTAATATCAGCCATAAAATCCACACAGAATTCTCTTTACAGAAAAGGATATCATTGTTTCTAGGAAGTATGTTGTTTTTCATGGGTGACCTTGTACAATATTATTCAAGACAAGTTTTTTCTGCACTGAAATAGTTATAAACGTGTCTGAGCTTTATATAGCTATAGGTATTACAAAAACTAATAATTCTGATGATGGCTTTGAATGGAAAGAAAATCAGCTTTGATTACATGCCAAATGCTACTGAAGTATTATAAGCTATGGAAGTTATTTCTTCATAGCAAATTTCTTCATTTTATTGGCTCTCAGGAAAGAAATTCATGGTTTGAGACACTATCCTTTTCCTGATTCTCTTTCTTTTCTGTCTCCTCTTTATCTCTGGCACTAAAATGCACTCTTTTCAGAGCCATTATTTTATTAATGCATGATTATACATTTGTGACACCACTTTCCTCAGCTTTTGTCTGAATATCTTTATTCAGGTCTCTTTCTCACATTTTGAAATTGCAATATAGAACTGAAAAAGAACAGTTCTTGCGTTTTTCCCCTTCAAGAAATAAATAAATAAATAGGTCAGACAACACTGTGCAGGTGTTCCTGTATGAAACAATTGATATTATTATATAAAAGGAAATGGAATGAGATGAGTTTTACTGGATCCCTTAGGGAAATCATTCAATATGCACTCTTATCAAAGTCTAATAATGGCCCGGCTGCTGCCTGTTTGCTTTGATGAAGCCGATAATAACAGAAATCTACATTTATTTGCATTTTTTTCTGCTAGAATTCACTGAGGCGTCTCCAAATGTAATTTAAAAGTATTAATCTAACACATGTAGATTTTCAAGTTGCATTAAGTAGAAAGTGATCAGACACAAACTCATGAGACAAAGTTCTTGTGGGGCTGTGCTTGACCACCATGAATATTAGTGTACATTCTTTCTGAGAAGCACAAGCATGAGTATTACCTCACTTTTAAAAGTATCTAGTCAGCGATGGACAATGCATCAAGGATGCACCAACTGTAAGGACAAAGGGTGAAGCAACTGATGGTAATGCTTGTGCAGCTGTATTGAGGCAAGTTATGAAGACATACTAAGGAGGTACAGAAACCTGGAAGTAAGCTAGGAATCTATCATCACTCCCTTCTCCAGGATGGTGTCTTTGTCTAGAGATACAGTTATTTTGCTGATGTCTAAACCTCAGAATCCAGGTATGGCCCCACAATTTAAGTTTCCAAAGGTCTGGCACAGGAGGCAGAAGATCATATTAGACACCAAGTTCTGGTTCAAGCCCTAATCAACTAATCAACTGATGTGACTACTGCCAAAATCTGAAGGAATCTGAAGCAAACATTTATCTCCTAATTTTTTCTCCTTTGCGTCTCCTGGTTCTCTGAAAAATATGACATTCTGAACAATGAATAAAGCGGATTTCATTGTTGCAATGGGTGTGACAAATATTATGGAAATTTTCTGGTTTGGAACCCCTTTTCCACATTCCAGAATGCCAAAGGGTTTGGACAGTTCTGCTCAGGCTTTGAGATGGCTTCAAAGACAGTCTAAAAGAAACTAGGCCTTACCACTCTGCAACTGGCATAGTACCATTCATGTTATGAAGAATTTAGTATACTTCTTTTACTAATAATCTGCATCATCAGTTCTTTCTTCTGATGCTTACTTTTATTTACTATAAATCTTCCCTTGTCACACAGTTAATGGCTGCAGAAAGGCAGCAGCTACTCATGTTAACTCAACATGCTTTATACTGTTACTCCGGTGAGGACTCTATATTGACTCAGTTTTCTTCCTCTCAAGAGCCCCAGAAAAACTTAGTGGCTTCCAAAAACTTCCCCAATCAATGCCTCCTAAGGACCCTGAAGTGCTATAATCTGAATCAAGGTCTGTGAAGCAAAACTGAAAATGAGCTTAGCAGGGTTTAGCTGCAGCCTGTTATCTGTCACAGGAGGGTTTAGTTTTTTCTGCTTTTTGTGTGGTTGCTTTTTGCTTGGGGTTTGGGTTTTTTTTACTAACTTTCACTTCTCAAAAGTCAGATCCCGATTCTGGATCTGCAAGCTTTAGCCATGCATAAGGTAGGCACCACTTAAAATTTGGTCTGAATAGTCAAATAGTTCTCATTTCTCTATTTCTGCCAGAAACAAAAGATGAATCCAGGCTCAAAGGATCTCATTTTATTAATTTTACTTAATTCTTCTCTTTTGTTACAATTTGAAATAATGTTGGAACAGAGACATAGTTGCTAGTAGAATGACGCAGCTTTACATGACAAATTTCAGGTGATTTTTAATGTGTCCTTCAGGGAATGATTCATTCATATTAAGGCCTGATGAAGGAGCTTCCCCGTGGCATTATATTAGTTGCAGCCAATCCACAGCTGACAAAATCAATTAGGTATTATTAAAAGCAAAAAAAAATTCCAACCAGAAAGCCACTCTGTTGGTATATTATATAATATATAATTTTTTTTGTTGTTGTTCTCAGACATAAAGTAAACCAAGCAGTGATGTATTCTGCCCTACGTATGCTATAGGTAACCAAAGCGCAATACAAGGAGACCTTCACATCCCTTACTCTGAAATGTGTGTTCTGTGGCTTTAATAGGAAAAGAGTCATGGGCATTCACCCAGGGTTTAGCAGACAAGTTTCCATCTCCTTTGAGAGCTAGGAAAGAATAATATAATCAATATTTTCTTTTCTTGAAAAATTTAAATTCTGTGGAAAACAGATTTTAAAAAATGACACTGGCCATTCAAGGAAGGTTAGGAAGTTAGAACTTGTTATTTTACATTTCAGAAATGAGAATTTCTATGGATTCTTCTATCCAAAGCTATTGGGATTTTTCTAATTACTTGTATTTTTGTAATGTAATAAGTTGGAAACAGAATTTGAGACTGAAATAATTAGAACAAAGATTTTATTATTGAGCTGAAATTTTTTTTAATAGATTTATAAAGAAAATATGAAGATGCTATTTTAATGTTTCAGTTCAGTACCAGGACCAGATATAACCATGGTCATGAGCAAAAGGATTAATTGTAACTGGTCTCACATGAATTAGGAAACCTTTTCTCTCCTACTCCTGTTCTTCAGAATAAAATTAAACATGATGGAGGAAAAGGAAGAATCTTGCAAAACTATTCCTGAGTACTGGTTGTAACTAAATCTAAAACTTGACCATCATTTTGGTTTTGGTGGGTTTTATATTGAACAGTTTCTAAAGTTTCTGGAAACTTGATTTTCTGAATCAGGGTTCAAAACAAAAAAACAACTTGGAGCAAAATCATCAAGAGCAACAGGGAGTGTTCACAACAAGTGATACCACTGTAGTCTGTAGGGCTTAAACAAAGCTGAGTGAAAGTGGTGCTATTTCAGTACTGGAATCTACCCATCTGCCTCTTCTATGGATAGTTTTAATGGAAAAACAGAATCATGCTTAGATTTTTATATGCTTCTTTGTGTGTGGTGTCTGTATTTTGTACATCTGTAGGTGTCACTGGAAATACCTAATCCATGTGCTGTCTGTCTGAAACCTACTGTAACGCATGTAAGTGTACTGAAACAAATGTCTTGGCTGTAATATAAATCCTGGTTGATGGGCTTTAGTAATAGAAACAGAACAGGAAGGGGTTTGCAAGGTGCAAGCCCAGCTTTGATATAAACTTCAATGACTGACTATTCATGTCCAAAGCAAGGAGATTTAACAACAACCAGAATTAGCCACATGGAACTTATATTTAGGTACAGCCTAGGTGAAATATTAAGAAAGATGCACATTGAGTCTAGTTTTAGTGATATGGAACAGCAGGAACTGGTGTGTTACCCCAGGCAGAAGTTCAGAGAATGTGAATGAGTCTCACAACCAGCTCATTTTTCAGTTGCCCTTCCAGGTGCCTGATCTCCTTTTTCCTCTTTCTTCTTCCCCTCCCCATGCAGATATCTCAGGAAAGCTTTAATTTTATAAACACCTGGCTTCTTAAAAGCACAATTGTGAACCTAGTGAAATCATTCCTTTTCAACATCAGCTAACATATCTGCATGGACTGAAAAGGAAGGTGTGTGAAAGGGAATGTTGTTCTTTTTTGTAAATGTGCAGAGAGGACAACACTTCTTCAGCATGGAAAGCTAGGGAGATGGATGTGGAAGGAGCCACAGAAATCAAAAAGGCTCTGATTTTTACTGAAGTCTATAATTCACAGTTCAGAAGGATGTGATAATAACTAAAAATACTAGTATATTAAGGCTGGACCCATCCTTAATATTAAAGCAGATATTTTCTTACCTTTGTTATGGATTACAAAAGCCGAGCTGAGGATTCTTATTCTCACCCCAGACACTTAAAATCAAAGCTGCCTGTTTCTCACTAAAATCAGCCTATACCAAGAGGTCTACCGGGAAGTGTTTTTCCTTGCTTGCCTCAGTGCTGAGGCACCAATCATTAGTCTCAAGTTGAGAATTCATATCCAAGTCCCAAGCTGCCTTCACTGGCCATGAAGTGAGAGCATGTGTAAGCAGAGTGGGGATGGTAGGGTGGATTGAAGAGGATTTTCCACTGTAGGAGCACTTCCTGGCCCAGTTCCTAGTGCAAGAAAGGAGAAGAGCACTGGTCAGCCAGCTGCCAGTGCTTGTCTTTTGTCTCTCCCGTTTTGGGGCCAAGTCCTGTAGCTCCCTCATCTTAGACACCCTCATTTCCTATGGATATTTGATAACTATCCATTGGCTGCAATGAATACTGAAACTATGGATTGTAGGTATATACAGGAAATTTTTGAAGTACGGGTGATTTTGATTTCACTTAGCTAAAAGTTAGATGTTTAGGCTACACTGTTATCTCTGGCAAGACACAGGCATCTCCAGAGGGCCATTTCTCCCACATGTTTTATTTATGGTAGAGTAGAATCAATCTTTTCCTGGTGGCCCCAATGATTCTACTGACTATGTGTGATGGTACATACAAGACTTTCTTAAGTCAGATGTCTAAATTTTAGGCAGATAGCTCCAACTCAATGTCATTGTTATTTTTCTAAATGCCTCAATAGATTGTAAAGCAGTTTCACATATCTATCATCTCCCACCACGTTTATAGAAAAGGACAGTCCTGCGTTTTCAAGAGAAGTCCTTCCTCATTTCCCAAGAATGGCAAAAGACCCCCTTAAGGTAGCCAATAAAAAAAGTACAGATAAAGAAGAGAGAAAGCGTGTGGATTGATTCAGTAGGAAATAGAAATGTATTTTATTCATTTCTTCTAGTGTTTCCAAGATCCCCATAGGATCTTTGGTTCGTACATTCTTTGGTCAAGGCTTAGAAATCTATTTAGCCACTGTCAGATACCATGGACTAAAATAGATACATACTTGTGCTTCTGATTAATTCCTCCCATACAATCAACCATCTTCCCCTGTTTGCTGAGAGGAATGGACCATCGTATGTTGACTGAAAAAGCACAGTATAATTTGTTTGTTTGTTTGTTTGGGGTTTTTTTTGTAGTTGCTGCTTTGATTTGTGTTGATTTCTCTAAGTCTGGCATACATATTGTTTATGAATACGCATAACTCAACCATCGTTTTCTGACTTGGAAACAAATGTTTGATTGTTACTACAACAGTCTGTGGGACAGAAATTCAAGTAGCATAAATCAGTTTAGCTTCACGGACTGCAAAAAAACTCTGTTTTGGTATATAGAATTAAGATATATAAAGTTATACATCTTGAACCTTGATGTTTAAAAAAAAAAGCTCTACAACTCAGGACAGGCAGAGTTACTTTTCTGAATACCTGTTTACAAGGACACACTCGACAGCAGCAACTGACTTGTTCCAACTGAATCACTGGCTGGAGCAGATAAGATATATTGAATTTTTAATTGTATTTCATCATGAATACAGCTGTTTTGCATCAGTCACTATAGAAGTCCCATTTAACTATTCTCTGCTGGTTTCTGGACAAGAGGAACCTCAAATTTAATTAGAATTGAGGGATGCAGCCAAGAATTTGATAACTAACAGCAATCCTGATGGAACTAAAAACCCAAAAAGGATGAACAGCGAGAGATAAGATTGCTTTTAAATAGAGGTAGTAAATACATTTTTGCTTTTGGGGCTGAGAGATGCAAAGGTAAATGCCAACTCCACATTTAATTCCCAAGTTAGTCTGCATGATGGCAATGTAATTTCAGTCATCTTGAGGCACTTCCTCTTCAAATTCCTGCCACATCATGAAATGAAATATTCTTTGGATAACTGATAAAATATTAGGCATCTGATCTCACTTGTTATGGTGACTCAGTGATCATGGCATTCAAATCTTAAATTTCTGACATGCTACAGAAATGTGCATAAGCTATTTGGCAGTTGTTAAATGTAGGTAGAGGCTGGCAGAGCAGAAGGTGAAGAGCTTATGAGAAAGCAAGACTGTCAAAACTTGGAGAAAAACTGACTTATCCAGGAAAAATGAACTTTATAAATTAATTTTGAAAAAATATTCCTGGCAACTATCATAGAGATCAGTGATATCAGCTAGTTGAAATAGCTACCTTAATCTTAGAGATAATTTTGTCTTGCACAAAGCTGTACCTGAACTTGCTGTATCATAGAATCATAGAATCTTAGAATGGGTTGGGTTGGAAGGGACCTTAAAGACCATCATCGTAGATGATGAACTAGATCATCTAGTTCCAACCCCCCTGCCATGGAGAGGAACACCCTCCACTAGACCAGGTTGCTCCAAGCCTCATCCAGCCTGGCCTTGAACACTTCCAGGGATGGGGCATCCACAGCTTCTCTGGGCAACCTGTCCCAGTGCCTCACCACCCTTTCCATGAAGAATTTCTTCCTTATATCTAATCTAAATCTACACTCTTTCAATTTAAGCCTTAAAAGGTTTAAACAGGCTTAATTCGTCCTATCACTACAGACCCTTGTAAATTGTTCCCCCCCAATCTTTCTTGACGTGCTGGAAGGCTGCTATAACATCTCCTCGAATCCAGGCTAAACAAACTCAACACTCTCAGCCTGTCCCCACAGGAGAGGTGCTCCAGCCCTCTGATTATCTTTGTGGCCCTCTTCTGGACTCACTCCAACAGGTCAATATCCTTCTTATGTTGGACGCCCCAGAGCTGAGTGCACTACTGCAGTGGGGTCTCATGAGAACTGAGGGGAAGAATCACCTCCCTCCACCTTCTGGTCATGCTTCTTTTGATGCAAATCAGTCTATGTTTGGCTTTCTCAGCTGCGAGCACACATTGCTGGGTCATGCTGAGCTTCTTAGCAAGCAGTCCCAAATCCTTTTCCTCAGGGCTGCTCTCAATCCATTCTCCGCCCAGCCTGTACTTGTGCTTGGGATTGCCCTGACACACATGCAGGACATTGCACTTGGCCTTGTATACTATCTAACTTTGGAGCTGATGGACACCAAGTCACACCACCACCACACTAGCAGACACCATACAAACCCTGTGGGCCGCCTTTTTGTTGAGGCGGAAATACAGTCCACACTGCAGCCCATGTTGTTAAGGCTAATGGTACCTTTTTAGTCAGATTGCGGTTAACTTGGGTGTGTAAAAGTCTAAATTGCTGTAAAATTGAGGCTTTCATAGTAGGTATAGTCTTCAACCTCTTCAAAATAAAACCTCCTTCTTTCCTGGAAATTAGCTTTTTTGTGACATCCAAATACAGGGGAATGTCTAGAATCCAGTCATCCCCCTTTTGAAAAAGGCTTCATGCTGTGGATTAAATTAGCAGTGCTATTCCTGCTGCTGGAGGGGGCAACAAAAAGAAAAGATTGCCTGTGATTCAATATGTGGTCTCTAAATAAACACTCACGCCATTGGCATTAGGGAACCCATCTGTTTTTTTATCTCTTTACAACTACAAAATCTACGATATGTGATTGCAACAGATGTTTCATGCCTACAAATGATGATATGTTACATTATTAAATGAAGAGGGTCATTAAACTGAGTTGTATGCATTTTTTCAGTCTGTAACTGCAAGACCATCAACGTATAACCTTAGGGTTATAGAAACCCCTCTCATCCCTCCCCTGACTGTATATCTTACACAGCAAATGCTCAGCAAACATCATGAACATCTCTATTAAAGCTTGGGTATGCAGAAGTGCCTGTAGGCATCCGTACAACTGTTGGAGTTAACATGTCTTAATGGCTTTTTTGCCAGAAGTGCTTCTTACCATTTAGCTGCAACTTGAACTAGTCAAATGCTAGTTGCCTGCCTAGATAAGAATGCGAATTCTTTACAGTTTTAGGTAATAATATTGAATTGGTGTATTCTGAGGCATTTCAGAAAAAAACAGAAGCCTCCATTTGAGCATGGTGTCTTCATTTATCATTATTATTAATAGTTCTATTTTCTCTTTCTCTTTACCTTTAAACAACACCTCAGGACAAAGGGCTTTTCACATGTATCTGCCTTCATTGTACTTCTATTCACACAGTATTCTTTCATACTGGAACTGCATACACACTATAGTAACACAGATTTCCACAGATACATTTGGTTTTGGTTTTCTTGGAGTCGAAAGTGTCTATTTTCCATTTCCAAATATCTTGTAAGAAGCTGAATGTTTTGCTTCATCTCTGAAGAATGACTGACAGAGTAATATGAGCCCCAGAGTGAAGCGTTTTTTGTTGAAGTATAATATTTCCTTATGGAAAACTTGGGAAAAAAAAAAAAAAGAGAGAAGGAAAAAGACTGTCTTGAGTATTTCTGAGATCAATTTCAAGTCTTTAATTAAAATATATCTCCTGATTTAGCAGGATCCTTGGGATTTTCATAAATTTTCATAAATGTAACAATATTAAGAGAAGAATTGTTGGGAAGTCTAAGGAGAATGGAAAAATAATATTTAAGGACAGTATATTCAGTCCAAGCAAGTAGTGTTACATTCATGTGGAAAGCGTGAACGCTCTGTGAGTTAAAAATGTGACCCAGTCAAATAGCTGAAAAAAATATTCATTTGTATGTACATTATTATGCCTGTGTGCATGTATGTACTGAACACGGCAGTATTGCTAAAAAGGACAGAAAAGAAATAGTTGTCCTTTTATCCTCAGCTACTCAGAATTATTCCTTCCATATCTGAATCCTTTGCTGGAAAAAACAACAGTTTTGTATCCACCTCACAACAGTATCTCAGTTTACTAACATCTGACGAAAGCCATTGATTGTTGCAAAACATGGTTTGAAAGTACATGATGTTGCGCAGACCTTCAAAGGCATGGATAGCAGTATAGAAATGCCTAATCATTTTAACCCTGAACACAAACTGCATCTTGAGCCTACGTCTGGCTTTTTTTTTTGGCACCAAAGAACAGGTATAAGCACTGGGAGCTTCTGGAGAAAGATGAGACAGTATAATTATGCATGCATAATTCAAATATGTAGTGATAACATGTACAAGCAGCTGCAAGACTCTTACGCACATTTCTGATTACTTTAGCAGACATGTAATTCCTAAAGGTGTTTTCTTTACTAATTTAAGAACTCAAAATGCTAATACCAGTGAGAGAAAGGAAGAGAAGAAAAAAAAAAATGTGAAGGGAAAAGGAGTTTTGGAAAGGTCCAAGAAAGAGTTGTTAAAATCACTATTTTTCTACTTATTTAACATGGGTCAAGGTCAGACAGCTGCCCAAACCAAGTGGGCTTTTTGGACTAAAAGCTGCCTAGCAGATTTGGCAGCCAAAGCAGCAAACATTGCATCTGGCTGTCTTTAATTCTCCACTGCAAAAGAGCCTGCTCCATCAAAAGCCCTTCAGTAGGGTGCAGCTTTAAGCACAGATGCATGGACACCACATACAGAGGCAGTAAGACACTTTTCCCATCTCCTCTCCTGTAGCCGTTCATTTATTGTTCTGATGCTCTGCCTTCTGGGTGTAAACCAATCATTTGTTAATTCAAAAACATTTGCCTGCAAAACGTTGCAGGGCTTTGCTTGAAGGAGAAACTTTGGGGTGTAACTGTGAATGCTGGGGGTTTTTTTCTGGAAATCTGAATGACATTCAAAAAATGAATAATTTCTCATCCTGAAATAGAGCTCTTTCTATTCCACCAGGGTTGCCCAAAAAATTTAAATGTCTTTGCTTAAGTGGACTTGCTGAATGGGACGGAGAAAATAGGTGTTTTATACAAGGTCAACTTTCTGCCCTCCACAACTCGACTACTACTAATGCAACCTCATGAGGTTTCTCTAAACATGTTCGAGAAACATCTGTGCTAAAGATAATATATAGTATCGAAGGACCACATTCAGCTTTGATGCCATTGGTGCCCTGCTGCATTGAAGCAGGACTTTACCACACCCTTGAACATCACGGAAGTGAATTCAAATTCATGTCCAGCTGATACTGATTCAAAAAAATACATATTTTTCAATCCAACAGAGCATTCAGTCCTGTACTTAATTATTTTCTTGACTGAGAGCACACAGCCTAATACCTCTTCAAGACTTTGCTACATACAAAATAAGTTGCTCTTTTCTAGCCAGCAATTGCCTGGGTCACAATATCATCCTCTACTCCACTGGTACATCTTTTTGCATATCTTTCCTTTCCAAGCATCTGTATAATTCACTCCAGGTGGTAGTCTGTTTTGTCAGAATGGCCAGCACAAGCAAGGATTGAATCTAACTGATCTTTGCTCTATAGTAGCCCATCCTTCAGAAGACAAAAAAAGACAGTTCATTGGAAAAGTGTGGGGAAGATACCACTTGCATCTTGATTGTGTTGTTTTGAAGTGGGTCTTACCCAGTTATGAAGAAGAATTTCTAACTAGCAGATCTCAAAGCCGTTTGTCAAAAATAGCCAGTACCCTGGGGGGAAATTAAGACATTGGAAAAAAAAAAAAAAAAAAGGAATGCTGAGATGGGAAGAGCAGGGAAATCTCCAAAATCCTCACCTACTGTATTGATGGGCAGAGATGAGATAAGCAGTGCTATTGCTTAACGGTAAAATACTTTTGAATAATTATTTCTATTTCCCCATCTGCCCTCCTTTGTTATGCACAGAAGTAAATGTCTCTTTAGTGGGCTTATTCCTGGTGGATTCCTTGGTCTCTACTCTCTTGATATCTCCTCCTATTTCTAGTAGTTCTCTATGAAAGGGTCCCATACCTGTTGTAGACATAGCACTTTCAGGTGGCCTAAACACATGTATGATTTTCTCATCCTGACACACAAATTTCTCCAGATTCATGTATGCTGTAGTCATACACTAACTTTCAATAGAAAAATAAATAAAGCAGCAACCATGCCCATTGCCTACTCAATAGATAAGGTTGGAGCTCTACCAGAAACTTTTTAACTATCAGCACCAAGTGTGTTATTCTGGACTAGTACAACTGGAGCTTGTGTCTTTCCCACCTTCTTCCTTAAGGAAAAAAAATATCTCTGCCCATGAAAACACGGCCAAGACATTGCCTGACTGACAAAATGTACTGAAAAGACTGTTGAAAAGACTGTTCTATGGAGGATGAATTTGTAAAGGAAAGTTTCTGATAGCTTTGGAAATTCAGCCAGCATGTGGGCAGTAAATTTCTGACTTCAAGATTCAGTTTCATCTTTACCTGATGTCAGTAAAAGGGGAGTCAAATCCATCTTACTGAGAATTTCCTGGAGCTGTAGAGTCAAGGTACATGCATTTTTCACATATTCCATTTAGTAAATATCCTTATTATGGGAACCACTGCGTGTTACCATAGCTGACCATATTGGAGGCATTTCTCTTTATTCGGACTTTTAAAAATATGCTGTTTGGTTGGCTGATGAAAGACTGATTCAAAGTGTATTTAGAAGCAAAATCATGGGCAGCATTTCTCCCATATCTTTTGGAAGAACTGAAATAAGATGTTTCTATTTTCTTTACAATTTCCATGTTGTGATTTGGTTTTGAGTGAGGGTGGGTTTTTTTCTTTTTTATTGTTATTCTTTTTGAAGTTGCTGTCTGTCTAAGCAGAGATTGTATTTAAGATCAATAGCATTGGACTAAATGAGCCCCTCTGCTTTGATATTGAAGCTAATCGGCTCTTGTTTGGCTTTTGAAACCTTTCAGGAGGCTTCTCTGCAGCATTATAATGACAGACTCCTTAATATGAAACTTCTAATCTGTTAGAAAGCGGATTTCCTAACCTTTGTGTGACTAACTGGGAAGTTTGTTTGTATGTTGCACCAAGCTTGGCTCCTACCTATTCTTTGTCTACATATTCTGGCTGCAGAAAACCATTTCACTTTCCAGACATCTGTATAAACACTGCAAATTCAACAGAACACAGGTGCGCAGGTGATGTGCATTTTTTTGTTATTACAAGACCTCTCTTTTGCTGCTCAGGTGCTGTAGCTCTCCAGGTAGTGCTACAATCCCACAACCTGCCTTTACTCTAACCCAGAGTGCTGAAAGCTATAGCACTGCATACCAGTGCAGTTTTCAAAGAGAATGATGGTTATGTCCTGGGCACTTCACACTGGGCAGCATTTTTTCTGGAAGAACTCCCAGTCAGAGTTGTCCAATATCATGTTGTGAGCCTACAGCAGAGCAAGGCACAGACCCCAAGAGACCTGATGTATGTTCTGCACCATCTTAAGATGTCTTGTCTTTTCAACCAGGCTTCTCTTGAGGAGCTCAAAACGTAGCAGTGTATTCACAAGGGTGAGTTTTTCCTTTTTTCTTTAGCTTCCTTTCCCTAGACAGAAGCTTTTACAGACCATAGGATTCCCTAGGGTCCTCTCCAAAGTGTTTGCTGTTACCAGTAGTTTTTCCTGGGTTACCAGGGTAAAACCTTTCATTTTTCAGTGTTACATATAACTTCCCTCTGCAGAGATGCCTGTGGAGTTACAGGTCAGAAGGAGCAACCTCTGGTGGGGATTCTTACCTTTCCATGCCCAAATAGGAAATTTGGGGTCAGTGTTCAGCTGATGGAGATGTACCAAATCTGATTTATACCCTATAAACATGATTTGCTATTCAAGTTTTGCTTTTCAGTAGAAAAAGGAAATAAGACTGGACTGACTTCTGTTAGGAGAGAGCAACACCGTGATAATGTGGACATTCAGTGACTGTGAAAGTTTCTTCTTCATCTACTTTGTCTTCGCTTTCCACCCTCTGCCCTGACGTAAGTTTTGCCCTTTGCCAGCCCAGGCAAAAACTAGCACAGAAAGGTGGTTAAAGACAAAAAGATTCTGCAGACAAGAGTTAAATTATGGTGCTTGGGATTTATTCAAACATCAATGTCATATATTCCTTGGAGTCCTATGTCTAAATTCGGAGATGAAATCACTCAGCTGATGAAAAGTCAGACCTATGCTTTTCATGTCTACTTCTGGAGAGTTCTACTTCTTGTGGGTGAGAGCACAGTGTGGTATTCCATTAGAGACCCCTGGAATTACAACCTCTCTCCTTGTCACCACCAGTCAGGTGTGAACAGAGGACGTGTAGGTGAATTAAGTCCACTTTCTAAAAGGATGTGTTCTTCCAATCAAACTTACAATATAATCTGCAAATGACCTGGGAAATCCAATTATCCAGTGAAAGCTAAATTGTGAATGCTCAAGGCTAACGATTGGAAAGCAGTGACTGTATTTTCTTCTACCTCAAATACAGCTGGATCTGCTTGGAAATTATGTAAGCTTGGACCTTGAATCTTCCAAGGCTGTAAGATTGAAACATGGTGACGTTGCTGGATCTGAAGGCCTGGAAACTTCACTTGACTCCTGATCTTCACTTATGGAGGGTACAGGCTTTCCTAGCATGGGGTTTGCAAAGATTTCTCAAAGACAACATCACTACTTATTTGTTTTTCAAGTTGGCATGCAGCCATGAACAGATTTTATTAAATATGTGTATTTGTGTAGTTACCCGTTATGAGAGAATTACTGCATTTACAATAGAAATGCTTAGCTCTTGAACGATAGAGTCATGCATCCCAAAGTAGTATCACACCAGAAGTCAGATTCTTATCCAGCTGAAACACAAAAGAAATTGCTTTGTGTCCAGTTATCTGATGGGAGTTTTGTCCAGTGCACCGTAAGGTTCAAAAAAGAGTTTTTTTCAAGGAGCAAAAAAGTAATAAAATTGTAAAATTTTCTGAGTTGTCACAGTTTCCTGGTGCATGGTATAAACCAGCTGCTAGGAGTTAATCCCTGAGAAAATCTGAGCTATCTTTGCCAAACACCATTTAGTTCTCTCAAGGGTCAGTCCTGTGGCTCTCTACTGGAGGATTTGCCTTTGCTTCTGAAATGTGGATGCCAGAATTCTTCTCCAATTGAGCTGTCACTCCAAAGCAGTGCTGTGGTATTGGTATGACACCAGGAAGCCACTGACAGCGGTGACCATGTGTCGGGCAATTCTGCCTGATATGAGAAGCAGTAGACATGTCCAGAATGAGCGACAGAAAAACTGCCACAAGATCTTTTGGCTGCCAGGGTTGGCAGATGCCGCTTCACTGTGGCTTTAGTGCCAAGGGGAAGCAGAAGTCTGAAGAGGTTGGGGACTCTCTCCTGCTTCATCTTTGAGCACTGTGATATGTTTAAAAAGTCACATGACTTCCCTTTGCTTCCACTGTCAAACCCAGCTAGGATTGTCAAACTTCATGGACAATATCTCTCTTTATAATCACACAGAATTTTGGCCCAAAGGACACTGAACAATTGATCAAGAGATGTTACCCCAGTGACAGCAGCAGAGATCACTGTAGTGTCTGACATTGTTCCTTCTCACTTCCTCCTTCATATTGGGATGTCAGGGCTGGCCCTTAACTACAGGTAGAATACCACTTCAAAGAATACTTTGGAGATTGGTTTAATTTCTTAGGTAGTTGATCTCTCCTTAGTTCTTGGAGATCAATACTGAAAAATTAAGTCACCTCAAGTAGCTATTCTGTCATCTCAGAAGATTAATCCTATCTATCTTCCTTGTCAAATACCTATGGAACTCCTTGCCCAAGGGTTTCCTTGGGAAGGTCTTTTTCTGACTACCATTCTCCATTGCTTACCAAGGGTTTTTCTATGTCTTTTGCAAAGAATGCCTTGTAGTTGCTGTTGCTTTTTTTTTTCTGAAAGTCTTTTTAGGAAAAATTGTAACTTCATGTTTCCAATAACATGTATTTCCCGTTTTCCATTCTATTTCCTAGTTTTCCCCTTAGTAACAAGGGGATAACTCCAGATAATTTAATTCAACCTGTTTTGTACTGATTCTTGAGACAGGCTCAGCCTAAGTATTTTTACAACTGCAACAACTAGTCAGACAGCACAAAGCTGCAACTCATGCTAGTAATGTCTTAGTAAATGAGATAAATGTCTTCCTTTCTGAATTGTTTTGTCCTGTTGCTCTGTATTTCACATGAATGATAAAATCACTAATGAAAAGGATGTTAATAGGCACAGGCACCTCCTTGCAGGATAGTAGAGTAACCTGGACAATAAATGGAATGAGTTTGGTCAGTGTCACTGAGAATTATCCTAACCGCCACCAGCACTGACTATTAATATTGAAGCCATGACATTTACAGATACTTTCAACCAAAGCTTCTGGGAAAGGTGTTTATTGCATTTTAAAAGGCCTTGCTTAAGCGTTATGTGGGTGCTGAGTTCTTAAGTCAGAAGCTAATGGAAATCAGAAGCCTGAAAAGACTGTTAGATTATTTACTACAACTCTCTGTTAGCTAGACAGACTTCCTAAATGGACTTTTCCATTATAGGCTTGAGACAAAAGCCTTATTGCAGAGTACTGCCTAAGAGCACACTAAATGGTAGATTAGAGTGCTATGACTCTGATACCCTGTATTGTCAGCCAACATATCCTAACCTTCAGAAATCTTCCCAGACTCACTAACTACATAGCCAGGGCTGGCATGCAATCAGAGCAGTTACGCTCACTGAGGCAGCAGAAACATAAAATGTGACTGAATAGAAGGAGCAGCAGGCATCTCTTTTCATGCTCCCCTTTACTGTACTCTTGGCAGAACCTTCAGTGTGTAAAACATCTTAGAGAAATGCAGAGATATTAGGTGATATTATGTCTACACTCCAATTAACATCAATGCTTTCTCTTTTTGCTAGCTAACTGTCCAAGAAATTGATTTCATTGCTTTCAAAACTTTCAACAAACTCGGATGATCTGTCAAAGAGATGTATGAGCCATTAAAATCCACAATTACATTAATTCAAGCCATAATTAAAAGGTTTGGTTCCCACTCCAGTCCTCAGCCGTTGATTTCTAAGGGAAGAACATTTCAGTGGTGATGTAAACCCCAATGAATCACCAGACTTCAAGCAGAAAAATAAAATTAGCTCCTCCCAAACAATCTATATAATGAGCTTTATTGAGAAAAAAAAGGCAGGGGTGGGGAAGAAAGGCTAAATGATTGTAAATCTGGATTGTGTTTTTATAACCATTTAGGATTGAAGTAAAGTATAATTTGAGATTTTATTGATACTTTCAGTATTTAAAGCTGACAAGTACTACATTGAATTTTACCATGTAAATCTGATATAATAAAAACCTTCTTGCACTTTGCTTAGGAACTCTTGCAACAAAATGCAAGTAGAAATGCCATGCAAAAAATTGTCTACTTCTCTTCACTAATCCTTCCAAGATTTCTAAAGCTTTTTTCGGTTACCTGAACAGGCTTTGCTACTTTCTCTTTCCAATTTCTTTTCCGTGCCAGGAATGTTATTTTTAAAAACAGTGATGAAGCCAGCCAACGCTTTTTGCTTCTTTCATTTTTCTTTTCAGTAGCTGTTGTATTTGTCCTAATGGAACTGAAACTGCAATGGTCACCCTAGGCTTCATAGACTTTGTGGCTCTTCCCTGACTTAATTGCAAAGGTGTCACCCTTGTTTGAGTTCTAGTTGTATCTTCCCATATCATTATCACTTGCTGAATCCTCTGAACAAGAGGTGCAACTGTGGAGTAGTATAGCAATGATAGTGTGCTTGCCATTCTTTGTATTATGCTTCAGTGCCATCTTACACAATTTGTCATGTTTTTGGTTGTTTTTTTTTTCTGAATAATAATGTTTGTGATGCTCTTTACTACAGAGAAACCAAATTGCCAACAGGTTAAAAGAACAGATATTTGTTACCAGAACAGATTTACCTTCTGCAGGATGAAAAAATTGAAGGAAAAAATGAAGAATGCATCATACTTTTGACAATTTAGGTGTCTCCTTAAGAAATAAATATCAGTTGAAGCTATATACTTGCTAGGAGTTTAAACACCCAGGAGATCAAAAGGTCAAATATAATACAGAACTAAACAGGTTAAAAGACTAAATCTGTTAAATGAATAGGTTTCCTCACTGATATCACACCAAGTGATATTTCATTAAATGCCTTTGAAAAGAAAAACCTCTTAAAATATATAGAGAAATAAGCCTGAATTAAAGGGCTGATGTTTCCAGGGAAAGACCAATTTTTGGGTTTTGTTTATATTAAAAAAAGTATTGCATGAATATCTGGAATAAACCCCTAGAGAGCAGGGTTCACAAACAGAGATCAAAAGAACGTATGAGGTTCAGCAAAGGCCACCTCTTTCCTTAAGCTACTATTTATCTGTGTTATAGGGCTGTTAAGAAAATGACATTTCCGTACACCAGTGCAATCTGTTTAACAGGCTTCTACTGCACTGGAAAATCTTTTCTGCTGTTCATTAGATTTGCTGTAGAGCTTCTGACTAATAGATCAATGGATCACTTTCTCCATTTTCCAGTCTAAATTTCTCAATACTGATGTGACTGGAAAGATAGCAAAGTCTTAATCCTTGTCTTAAAGCACTAGGGTGGGATTATGAAGGTTTTTAAGATGCTTGAGCATCTGAAAGTCAGATTTCCTAGGCTTCCTTCCACTTGGAGCTTCCTGCTCATCTTGACCATCATCAGCCTACAGGCATTCTGCCTAGAGGCAACACAGAAATGTCTGAGGAATATTTGCTCCCAGTGGGTGCCACCTTCCCTCAGACTCACTGGAGTGTTTACTATTTTGCTATGGATTCCCTACCACAGGAAACAGTAAGATCTCCTTTTTCTAAGTGGCAGGAAACTGGAGACTGCTAGTTTAGCTCAAATGGGATTGCCAAGACCCAGCATTCTAGATAGGGAAACTCCCTCTACAGCTGATAGGAAATGTTGAGTAGCAGGATGAATGAGACATGGACTCTATCCCACTCAAGATCTTGGGTGTTTAAACCCAGGCTAGGACAAGGTACTTCTGCCTAATGCCTTAAGGTTCAATGATTCAACCATGAAATTTAAATTTTGATTGGGGAATGGGAATCCAGAGATTCTAGAATTTCCACCACTGCACTTTTTCACACCCAAAAGAGCTGTATTTCACAGACATTGAGGATACTGCAGAACTTATAAGAAGTGTCATTTCAGAAGTGGCTGGAAGAACTTGATTTTCAGTCAGCCCTTCCTTAAAGCACTTAAGGATTTTTTGCAATGAAAGTTACAATACAAAAAAAAAAAAATTAAATTCCACAGAATTTAGCTACCCCTCCTCACTCAAGTGTGAAACTAACAGCGATTCTTTCGGGTTTGGGGTTATTTTTAGCAATCCCTGGTAAATGCCTGAAAATAAAATTCAGATATATGACAGGACAGCTGAAAGTATAAATAAAATGCAAATCAACATGCAAATATCAGTCGTGTGTAAAACAGCCCTCTTAAGTGAGCACCATGGTATGTATAGTATAAATACAATGTGTACCCATTCCTCATTTTAGTCTGCTTTTAACATCAAGTTTCTCCAGAAATGGTGACATGTGAAGGTACATGAATAGGAAATATAAAGTTATTCCATTGCTGAGATCTATCACCTCTCCTTATTCCTCCTCCTAGAGAAAATTATATAAAAATAGCATGTTGCTCTTCAGTTCACCATCAGACACTGAAATATTCAAATCAGCTTCGGCAGGGTGAATTTGCCTGATCACAGGAGCTGACAGAACATGGTACACAGACTGAGAAATTGATTTGGAGATGTTTTTCATTGTTAATAATAAAGTTATACAGAAAAGGCAGATTCAGATAGGGGATGAAGCAACTCCCTCCTAGATATTGAAAAGATGGGATTCAGAAACTGTAGTACTTTTCATTACACGATTGTTGTCTCTCTGACTTACATTCAACAAATCAAGGCAAATCCTACTGAGGCATGCATAATGCTTTCAGCAACAGATTCTGACAAGTGCATTAATAAATCATGATCAACATTATAATTCTTAAACCAATATTTTGCTGCCAGACATGCTGTTTATTACAATTTCTTACTTTTGTTTAATTTATTTATTTATTCAGATTGTACTAATCTTTGCATAAGATATTAATTACTCAAATGGTTGCAGCAGATTAGTTTACAAAGGTCACAATCAACACAATTAAGGTCTGGAAGAGACAGCTGATGCTTTGACATGCAAAATGAGAGTCAGGCCTCTGGAGGCAGTGCTAATAAGTGTTAATTGTAAAATGTTGTGTGTTGACAGCTGAGAGTCAAGTTCAAACAGACCTGGGTTGCACTAATATTGGGTCTTGAGTGACAGAAATTGAAAGAATAAATTTTGGAGTAAATGCATTTGAAAATAAGACTCGTATAGTGGGTTGCACAAATATTCGTCTCTAGTCAGAAATTTCTCCTTGCCTCTGTGCTAGATGATGGACAGCAGACCTTAGTAGTAACATCCCTCATAGGATTTTACCTGAAGATGCTTGCAGTCATTTTGCACTAAGCAGTTATCTAGTTAATGCTCTTACTGCTGTCTAGGTCACAGTGGGCCTTCAATGCTCATGCCACCTTCATCATGTCCTGAGTTAGTGCAGGTTTGTTCTCAATTCACCTTTCCACAGATCCTACTCAACCAAGAAATTGGACAGGCTGGAAACACCATCTCATAGATAGCATTATTCCCTGAAATTTAGGAACAGGTTTGGCTTTACCTGGTTTAAACTCAAAAAGAACTGCAGGTGTGTGTACTCCACATTTTATGAAAAACGATCCTATGTCCACCAACCTGGATACGAGCAGAAAAGGTGGGAAGAATAAATCTTCTGAGCTGGTTCACCCCCGACATCAGATTACGTCTTGCCACAACAGTAACGAATTTCATTTCAGCATCTACCATGTGGCTTCCTCAGAGTTTTCTCAAAGACCTCCTATTCTGTGTCAATGACCTGAGTGATTAAAACCAGCTGCCTTCTCCAACTCTTACACCCAAACAGAGGAGGGAAACAAGACATTGCAGAGCTGATGTGTCTCAGAGTCCACAAAGGAAATGAGTACTAAATTGTGATTCTTGTTCAAGTGCATACGCCATCTCTATTTTGTGTTGGTATCTTTTGGTCCTGCAGCAACCTCCTCTGGCATTCCTATTGTCCTTAACTGATGCAGACCACAAAGCAAGTAGACCAGTATTACAGTGTTTTCTCTTTCTTCTCATACAACAAACAAGACCTAATACAAGTGTCTTGGATATTGTCAGCTGCTCTGAAATCATAATGAGGGGACAGGCTGGATCCTGTGAGAACCTTCCATGTTCTCCAGGTCATGCTTAAAATAAGTGAAGATCAGACACAAACTTCAGCTTACCCTGTTCTGTTTACATACCTCTGCCAGTCAAGGATCTAGGGGCTCCAGAAAAAAAAGCAACAAAAGAGAGAAGAAGGTTCATTCCATGTATGGACAGCAATGTTCTTTTACTTCTAATAATTATTTTAAAACTTACCTAAATACTGATTTATGTGTCAAAGCTGTAAGCACTCAATTGATCTGGTAAATACGCAGCTAAGAATTGCTTAGCACCACAGACTTGGTGGCTGTTATGGTCTATCCGACAAATGTATATTTAGCCCAAATAATGCATTGAAGCATGCATTATTTACTTGGTTGGCATTAGCAGCTTGATGAAGCTGCTCTGGGAGCTGTTACGAGGCACCAGTGCAATCCAGAGTGGCAGAAATGCTGGCAAATTAAGCCCTGACATAATGCCTCATAGCAGCTGTGTGGCGTCAGCTCATGGCTTGGTTTAGAGATGAGTGTGGATGTGCGGGCAGAACGCAGGTGCAGGTTTTCTTGAGAGAGTTCACAAGCCTTTCTGCCATATAGCATTCTTCTATCCCTCTTGAAAACTACAATGTGAAGTTGACACATGACTGGAAAGCTAAATAGCTTGTGATGGAAAAAAAAGTTCCCTTCCAAAACCCAAGCTCTTTGTTTTGTAATTGATCTAGGAGCCAGCTTTTAAGAAGGGCTCAACTGAAAAGAGTGACTGTCAGGCAGTTAGGTATAAATAGCGACTTTTTCCAATAGTGTCTTCTTAATTAAGGTTTAGCAACTGACCACAGAAACCAACAAACCAACTGTATGAAGGAAAACAATCCCAAGAGAAAAAGACTCTGTAGTTAATGTGATGCATTAATTGCTCTGCAAATTAACTCTTTATCCCTACCTGATCCTCACCTCAGTTTTCAATTTCATCCATACCTGGGTACAAGACCCCCTTCCTTTTTTCCGCTCTCTCTGTCTCTGCTGTGATACAGGATAGTCAGGACAAGGATACTTAACATCCATCATC
Source organism: Rhynochetos jubatus (assembly GCA_027574665.1). NCBI lineage: Eukaryota > Metazoa > Chordata > Aves > Eurypygiformes > Rhynochetidae > Rhynochetos > Rhynochetos jubatus. Next base: position 30,154,738 of record CM050655.1, on the reverse strand, counting down.
AACTGAGATACACGTGCAGGCAATACACTTTTCCGAGTGAATCCAATGGTGGCCTGTCATCACCAGTCATGTGTGCTAGGAACAAATGGAGACTTCGGTGCAAGGGTAAGATCCTGATTCTGAGTCATTGTTGTTAACCAGAGTCATAGCTCATGGTTTTTCATGGCATAACTTCTGGAGTTAAGTCATTCTGCAGAGCTTTCTGGCTTTTTTATTACTCCCCATAAAGATATTCTTTAAGGAAGCACAGCCACATCCATAGGGTTCTGATTGCACTGAAAGTCTGATCATATCCATCCTTTTCCTTCCCTCCCATGAGCAGTGCACAGTCAGCAGCATCCAGCTCCATAACACCCACACTTAGGCACTTCTCTCTCCCAGCTTTTGAGAAACATTAACCCACTCAGGGAGAAGTACAGGAAATTAAGTGCTCTGAGGATCTTACATCTGTCTGGTATAATAAGTAGACCAGCACACACACTGCCAAGCTCAGACAAGGATAAATCCTGACTCAAACCCTTGCCAGACAGTTTGCGATATTAGCTCAGTAGTCAGAAGGCGCTAAGAAGTCACGATGTGATCTTTTCACTTGCTTTCTGTTGTTCATGTGGAGAATGGAGATGAAGATTAAGTTTTTTTCAAACTTTTTCCTGAAATGTTGGTAACTAAAGAGTGTGTGTGAATGGAAGTCTGAGAGTCACAAAAACAGGTATCTCCATGATCTTGAGCTTTCAGGGGAAAAAAATAAAAAATAAAGGCTTGCAACGAACATCTTACATTGCAAATATGGCAGTACTATTCAATGTTCCCTTGGCCATAGAAAAGATGGAGCTAAAATATACACTGTAAGCAACAAGTCCTATCTTTAGAGCTTTAAGAAAAACCCAGGAGATTTAATAGTCTAAAAAAAATTTAAAAATCTGGTCCTTTGAAAAGGTGTGTAGGACCCTTGACTTGAAAAGGGTCAGTGCAAGTCTGTGTTTCATTTTGAATCTCCTGTGTTGCCTGAGATAAATCACCAGCCATATTGTGACCAGTATGGTATCACTTCAAACACTAAAATAGACTCCATCTTATTGCAACTCTACACATGGTAGAGAAAAGAGAAGGTGTAGTCAGATGGATCTAGTAGGGATATGCAAGCTCGGCATCATGCTTTTCATCACCAGCAGTACAGGGAACCATGGTCAGTGTTACACACTGCAAAATATGACTTTGGGGAAGGAAAAATGTGAGTTGTCCACCAACTGCACCAATTTATCTAGACTGGACTCATTTCCAGCATTGCAGTAGGTGGTCTGAGCTTGGCCCTTAGCCTCTCTCATTGCATCCGCCCTTCTTCCTCACAACGATGCTCCGAGTTTCTTGTCAACTGAAGTAATACAGATAATGTAAGAGCTGTGGATAGTCTCTGCAAATATTTTAACCTACTTTAACTGTCTTTAGAGCAAGATGCTTGTCTAACAATGTGCATGGTTTGTTGTGGTAAAGCAAGGGTCTTTATTTCCTTAGGGGAGGAGGCAGTGGAGGGGCTGGTCCTGAGGTTGCCATTAACATGCCCAACTCACTGGTGTCATCCAGGGCACTATACAGCCCTCCAAGGAGAAAGGAGGACAATCCTGTCTCTGGAGTGTAGCTCTGAGGCACGAATCACCTCCACAGAATGTCTTTACCATAGATCTTTACCAGCTAATGTGGAAAGCACCAAAGATCAAAAAATTAATGGGGTGATTTATGACTAAAGAGTAAGAGGACTTTTTGCCTTTGCTTTTTTTCTTTCTCTCTATACCCTGTTTTGCCCCTTAAACCGTCATTTTATTTTAGGTAGCTAGATAATCAGTACACAAATTTGATCACAAGACAGATGGTCTGACAGGCTGAGCTTGGTCTGCCCTGTGACATGGCTGAGAGTGAAGGGGAGGATTGAGTCCTGGTTTGGGAAACAGAGATTGTGGGGTTTACATGTTTTATCAATTCCTACTCATACTGATGAATATCCAATTCAAGCTATGTTCTCTCTTGCAAACCGCTTTCTTATTTTATAGTATTTACAGCTTTTTAGAAGACTTCTGAAAGGCTAGCAGCTATATTGATTAACTTGCATCTATCCTAATGTGAGTGTCTTTATCCTAACATTTCCCTCATTTTTTTAACCTCGGATGAATTATGAGTTGAGGAATGGTGAAAAGAAGCTGGCTGAAAGGGATTGCTCTAAGGCTGGCACTCTTTTAGACTCATGCCCATTTTAGATGGATAGGCTCAGTGTGAGTGGATTATTACTCACAAGCCAAATTCCTACAGATCCTGCCACAGACCAAGGCCACCGAGACAGATGTGTCCTGAAGATATACTGATCACACAGGATGGATGGTCCCCGTAGAGTGTCTGAACAAATCACATAATGTAGGTAAGGAAATGGTTTCATACCATTGCTAGGATGAGCATATGTGAACTATAGGTGTACCGTCAATGTCCATCATTAAATGCACTCCAAAACCAGGTGGTTTTTGTGCATCAACTGAATTCCTCCATGGAAATTACTTGGATTTCAGCAACAAGGTAGCACACATGAGATGGAAGAAGAAGATGGAGTCTCCCCCCACTTTCAGTGCTTAGAGTCTTTAATACAAAAGAGACCTTAAAGCTGAAAATAATTATTCACTTGTGTTGTTTCTCCCCTATTCTGCCCACATACTATGTGATATATTTCCAGTATGCACAGAAACCTCAAGCATGGTATGAAATGAGATTTCTATAAGGTGATATTTTCCCTCTGATTATGTAGTATATTAGCTTGTGTACCCAGCTGAGAAAAAGTATTAAGACTAGTACACAGCGAAAACAAATAGGAGGGCGGAACTTAGCCTTAGGGCTGGAGGAGTTCTTAATTTCTTCCATTTCCTCAGCTCTTATTTATACCAGAATCAGTTACGTTGCACAGTCACGGTTGGCTTGGGAGACTTGAAAGTGGGGTGAAAGGCAGCAGGAAGAAATGAACTTTTCAATTGATGGATGAAGAAGTATTTCCATGTACGTAGCATATTAAAAAGTCTATGCTGAAAGAAACAGTGTTTCCTTCTCACCTTGTGGTGGCATCTGTCAAGTTTAGAGAGAATGTGTATTTTTCTAGTGTCTGTTATAAAATGAAGTGGGATTGGAGGAGAAATTGATTTCCCTGTGAAACAGAACCTTTCATCCAATCACCTGTGAGATTTTATTTTGCAAAATAAAAGAAAGAAAAAAATAAGTTTTTGTTCCAGTGTCGAACTGGTTTCATATTCAGCTGCTGAAAAAAGGGTGAGAAACTAGGGAAGAGGCAAACAGAGAAAGAAAATTATTTCGGGGGATTTATTTGGTGGAGACAATCGTACAGGAAAATTACAATTTTCAAAGGATAAGCATGGGGCCAGCAATTCCCTTTCCCTCCTCCCATCCAGGTGGCAAAGCAGAAGAAACCAAGATCCATCCTGCTCCTGAGCAGTGCGGCTGCTCTGCTACCCAGGGAAGGGAGAGGTTTTTGTGATGGTCTTCTTAGACTGTGAGATTTTGCAACAATTCTCCAGGGTTCCTCAACCAGGGAATGTTGGATTGTAGCTAGAAGCCTGGTTATTTTCAACCAGAGGGAAAATGCTTCCCTTTCGTCAGGTTTAAATACTCTGTCCTTTATTGCCACTATCACTTTCACCAAGCCTATGTCAGACTTTGATTCTTGCTGCTTTTCTTATGCTATTTCTCTCCAAAAAGGACTTCTAAAAGTCAGCAGTGGAGATCAATCTGACATGATTTTAAAATGCACACATGCTCTCTCCAGCCTGTTCAGCTGGACACAGTCCTTGCAGCAGCACAGCCCAAGCACTATATGGATACCCAAAGTGGAAGAGATGGAGCTGGCCATGAGGCTGCTGCAAGCCTGCCATGGCCGGAGGTGGGTTTGCAGCAGGGGTGTAAATGGCACCACTGGTAGGGGAAACAACCCATTTTGATGGAGACCAACTCAGGCTGGAAGCTTGTCTCTTCTGCTGCCATTGCCACTCACCAGCTGTGTGGAGATGGCTGCATTACTTCACAGATTCAGCTGGGCCAGCTTTTTCCAATCTGATGTCTTTTTGATAGAAAATGCAACATTTTACAAATAATTTTGTAGGAATTTTATTCTGAATGGACCTTTATCCTAAATGGTCAATGTTTCCCCAAAGCAGAGTCTAGCATTTCTTTGTGTTTTGACTGCCATTTCTGCCTTTACCCACCTAGCTCCAAAGTTCTGGGGTCAGAAATGCTTCTTACTCCATGAGACGACTGTAGTATGTGCAGTGGAGCCCTGAAGGGAAAATCTGGATGCTATTGTAGAACAAACAGCAGTAATAACTCTCATAGAAAGCAATACTGTGTCTCTGCAAACAGTCCACCCTACTGAGATGCTCCAGACCATCTTGTTGTTTTGGAGGGATATGTCAACATTATCCCTGACATGGCGCTCTCCTGTCAGAGCTGTAAACAGCAGGGAGCTCTCATTCCTTTCTAAGGTGACTGGCTGTTTAGCGGCAGAATCTCTTCATCCTACCTCTCAGCACTCCTAGGAGGATAGCCAGTTCACAAATCTTAGAGAGAAGTAGCTCTCAGTCTCTAGTAAGTGAAGTGTTTTAAAAAATAAGCCCACGTACCATTTTGTGTCAGAACAGATTTCACTTTCATCCAAGTAACTGAGTTGTAGACTTTGTCTCTTCATTTGTTTTCCTTTATTTTGATTTTGAGTTCTTATGTGTAGACATATTTTTGGGTGGTTAAAAGGAAGTTGCAATCATTCTGTGGAACACCTCAGGCTGCACCATGGATCACTATTGATCTACTGACCACTGGAAAAGAAATGTGGCTTGAAAACTGTCTGCCAGCATCAATCAGTTAATGCAATGGGGGAGACCCAGTCTTTCAGTTCCCTGGAGTCAGCATTGTTGAAGCTTCTAGCATAACAAGGACATGAAAGAGTATTGGACATGAGCGCAGTTTCAGAAATATTTCGCTGAACTAGCAACCATGGTTGGTTTAGACTATAATTTTTCCACAAGCCAAAAAAGAGGCACTGCTTTCTGATAGGTCACTGCACTATACTTAAGAGGTTTTACACTGTATGTCAGCTGTGGCACTGTTTTCCGGGACAAGACGCTGGGTTTGTCCCTGCCTCAGTTTCCCTGTTTGTGAAATAATAATGTAATCTGAAGCATACTGAAGAAAAGCTCTCCAGAAGAGCTGAATTTGTTATTAACAGTATGAAAACAAACACTGCGATTTTTAATATGAGTATTATGCTCTCAGACTGCACAGAATTTGCATCTGCACACTGGAAATTTCCATTAAAGAAATACAAAAGCTCAGACAGTCACAGATTCATATGGCATGAAAAAAATGGACCTTGAAAGAAACCAATAATTCTTGTAATCAGGGAAATCCAGCAAGACAGTAGTCAACCAAGCCCCTCCAATGGACACTGGGCTGTGGAGCATGGAGGTTCTCAGATTTACCACACACAGGTCAAAGAGGCATGGAAGACACAAGTCTAGATGAACAGGGCAGGCTAGCTTGCTCATATGGCTGTTCTTATAATTAAGGCTTACAGAGAGTACACATCCATGCTCAAATAATTCCCAAAAGGAGGCAGCCAGAGCACAGCCTGCCTCCATAGGGTTTGACTCACACACTGCTGAGTTATTCATGGCGTGAGTTGTGTGAAAGGGATCTTTTTATTTTGTTTCTGTTTAATGTTGATGGAAGAATCTTCTCTTTTGAAAACAGCCTCCTAATGCATCAGGACAGCTGCCTGGGATACACCTCATTTAGCGGCAATTGTCTCTGTAATGTTTATAACCCTCCCACCACCATCCAATATATACTCATCATTTATCCTCTCATTTGCCTAACACAGTGTTAAAATGCCCTTTCAGTGCTTTGTTTTGCTTACTTTTCCATTCCCTCGACGTCCTCATGTCAGAGATGTTAAAACCTCTTTTGAACAACTGACACCTCTGTGTCAAGGATTTGTGACTGAAGGTTGCTTTCCCCACTCTTTACTCTGCAGCCTCTTCCTGCTTTTTAATTACAAGCTTGGGAGTGTGAGACATCATCTATCATTCCATGTTCATTATATTTAATAGATGCACATTTTGGGCTCTTCAACAAACTGACCAGACTTATGGAGCATGTTAATCTGCTTGTGAAGTCTGCCCTTTTAAATCCAGCAATGCCACCGTCTTGTCACCAGAAATCTAAGGAAATGGGGGGGGGGGGGGGCATGGAGGGAAGAAAAAAAAGAAAAAAAAAGAAAAAAAAAAGCCCAACAAAAAACCCCCAAACCCCCAAACTACAGAGATCCTAGTATAATTCTTAAGGATAATATGTGCAGTAGTTTTTTGCAGTCCAAACATGACGGCTCTGTTTTAAAAGCTTTTGCATACACATGAAACAACATTACAACTTTGCAACCAGTAAATTGCTCTGTTACTTTTGTTCCTATTAGAAGATGGAATAACATAACATATGACTTCACTTATAGTCATAAAGTTCCTGGGGCTGGACTTCTTTGCTGATGGATTTTGTCTCTCACACCCAGTCCTCATCATCTACAGCATTGAATTCAGTGGCCTTCTTAAGGATCTGCTGTCACCACCCCATTTTAATGATGATGTTCAGTTAGGTCTTTGCTTACTCACTTGAAAAGCCATTGGATCTATGTACCACATTTAGTGCATCTTTCTGGCTTTGCTGGTGTAACACTCATCATAACGTTTTCAGCTGGACCTCATTCTAGGGTCTTGGGACTCTTCTCTATCTGGGAAAAAAAGTTCTGGTGATCAGATACACAAACTATGGTATATTTGAGACCTTCTGTGTGATGAGAGTTGGGTGGGGACATAGTCAGAAATTCATGCAATAATACATAAAACCCTAAACCTCCAAGAAATAAATCTAGAATACAAGCAGCTTCGTGGACAGCTTTCCATAAGATGATCTTGAAAGAGAATATGGGCACGAGCCTGCTTTTTATTCTAGCCACAACTGAGACAAGTGTCATTGATACCATCCACACAGATAAGATTGAAAGCAACAGCTTTTCCTTTCATGCAAGTGGTTCAGGGACCCCAATAAAAACTGGTCTGAATGAACAGGCCCCCAACTATTCTTGACCTGATAGCAAGGAGCTCTGTTACACTAATGCTTCATCTGAATCTCATTTCCATGGTACATCATAAACAATACAGATAATCCCAGCCATTAAGGAGAATACAGATTTTCTAGGACATACTGCTCAAGATCAGTAAATGCAGCTCAGGTTGAATGATCAAAATATTTAGTTTCCTTTTTTCCTATTCCTTAACTTTCCTTTGAATAAAACAGATGCACAATCAGCTCAATGATTTTGAGTAATTCTTTGTATTTGAGCAATAAGGTTACCCTGGGGCACTAAGAGCACACAAGACTGAAGATGAGAAATTGGTAAGGAGTATGGCAAGCTTGAAAACTGGAATAAGAATTATTCTGGTAGTGGATTTATACTGTTTACCTCTCACTTATCATAGAGGTAGCTTGAACAGTTCTCTATCCTTTTGGTATAGTTTTCAGCATGTCAAGCAACTGTGCCACGTGACAAGTGACAGCCTTGCCTGTAAGTATATTGGTGGCACTTGAACTAGGTCCACAAAAAGCATGTGGCACCATTGAAATCAGTATGCATGAAGCTCTGGTCCTAGGAGAGAACATCTTAGAGTTTTGATAAGAAAAGTGAGCCTCCAAGAAAGCAATTCAGGGGCTGCAAATGTAAAATGCAAGGTGATACAGCCAAGCATTCATGACCCAGCCCAGTTTTGCAAGCCACTGAAAACCAGACCTTTACAATGTGCAGCAATGCAAATCCATCTACTTCAATGGTGTTCCTGCCTACGCTGAAAAAAAGAAAAAAGGCTAAGTCAAAAATCAAAGACTTTGGACACTTTGTTATAGCTGCATGTGGTTAATAATTACTCTGACATCAGTTGCTGCTGAATAAGCCTTTATCTTCCATGCTGAGTAACATTCATTCTTTGGTCAAAAGATAGACTTTAGAACGCTTCAGCTACAGTGTTTGTACCAGTGTTCTGCTGTAGGGGTTGCTCAGTTTATAAGGTGTAAACCAATGCTTTCTACTACTTTCTTTCAGCTAGTTTAACACTGTGCATTGGCTGCTGGCCAAGCATTAATAGTACACAAGAATAGTTGCAGTGAATCAGATTAAAGGACCAGCTGACCCAGGAAGCAAAGAGTAACAGAGACAATAAAAGCTAGAAAAACACATATGGTGTTCCCTTGATATAACCACCCTGCAGTCTGCAGCCTAGGGACCTCCTGAATCAGAGACTGTATCCACATCTCTCTGCTGAATAGCCCTCAGGAGACCTATCATCTTCTCCAAATGCATCTAATTGCTTTCTGAATCCAGTTATATTTTGCTCCTTGGCATGTTCAAAAGCTTCATTTGTTACAGGCTAATGAGCTTAATAAGCTGAAGCTGTGTTTTTATTGAAAGGTTAATGACTGCAAACATTTAAATAGTTAAATCAACTCCTTAGCTGGGACTGGAGTTATATAGGAAGGGAACAACAGTCCCAACTATTCTGGGAAGATTGTTGAGGATTTTTTGAGGTATTGTGGGTCTTGTGTCCTTCTTGATTGCTGGGTCTTAACTTACCACTGAGATGTTTCAGCTCATACTGCTTCTGTTTTCACTTCTATTGTGCTGGGTTTAGGTCACATTAAGTCCCAGCTGGGACCATTTTTTTTTTTCACAGGTTGCTTGTGTCTCAAGCTACAGCTAGTTCTGCAGTTCTTTAACATCTGTTGCATAATATTATGTGACTAATTTATCTGCATGGATCATCACTTGAGTTTCTACTACCTGTAATGTTGGTCAATCAATCTATTGACAACAGCTTTGCTTACCTCTTACAGTGTACTGTTTTGACCACTTATTATGTAGCGTTTTCATCACTACAAGCAAAATGTTTGCTTTGTAACTGTTAAATACAGCTTTGCATTGTGGCATTTGAGAAAAACTATAAAAAGATAGAATGAGGGGCCCTTTATGCATTGGATGGCAATTTAAAAGACACTGCATTTTGGGAATAGTTTAATATCATTGATAATAATGTCCCCTTTGAAGAATTAGAGGGTTTCCTTCTTGCAGGTGGGTAAAAAAATAAATAAATAAGTAAAGGAACAGGAGAAGAGCATTTTGTGTGTTTTTCTTGCCAGGCACGTTGGTTTCATGCGGTGCCCAGGTGAGCAGAGAAGTGAAATGAAGACAAATGGCAGTAAAGTAAGTCCAGAGGTAGCTTTTTCATAATACCTTCATAAGAAAGTGCTTTGCTGTATTTGCGTTTGAGTGCCTTTCCTGTTGGTTGCTAGACCCCTCTTGTTATTTAAATACTGGTTATTTTCTTCGCTGTCTTTCCTTCCTAAACTGGCCAATAAAAGCAGGTAAATGAAGGATTCTGCATTCTGTAAGTTGGAGTACAATTTTGTTAGGCACATTGTTTTATCAACACAGTCCTTTTATATCCAGCTGACTACAGGGATAGCCTATAAAGGCCCACTTGGAAAGCATACTGAACTCAACAGAGACTCCTATTGACTTAAATGGGCTCTAGACCAGGCCCAAAATGAAGTGTGTCTCAAATTGCCGGTTGACAAAGATCCAGGATGGTGATTATATTTGGAGGAAGCTGTGAAACAGAGAAGTAAAATGTGCAGGAGCAAAGCAATGGCAAAACAAAGATAATAATTTAGGCTAGTAACTGGGAGAAAGCTGCTAACCAGTAGAGAAGAGAAGCTCTGGAAAAGTCTCTCAGAAGGTCTAGCAAAGGGAAGAAACCTAACTGGTTTCAGGATGAATATTGATAACATTATGGTAGAGTTTCTGTAGTTCTCCCACTTACAACAGCAGGGACCAGACTTTTCTTTGGTCCTTCAACCATTTCTTTGCATTAATCTTCTTTGTTGTGAATTTTTTCTCATGTAAACTAGCTCAGAGGGAAGGGAAGGAGAACAGTTTACTTTTAAAAGCCTGTCTTTTTCTTGATCTTCTAAATACTGGAAGGGGAATGGTGCTGGAATCATTCCATTGGCTTCTGTTATGTTTAGTGCTTGCCTCTGATAACATCATTTTCCAATCAGCTTTCGTTGGTTTCAGGATGTGAAGGAAGTACAGGACAGTAGATAGCACACACTCCTGGGATCTGAAAAGCACAGGTTCAGTTTCCTGCTCTGCACCATTTTTTTTTTTTTTTTCTCTGATTGTGAACAAGTCAGAGGAATCTTCCCATACCTTAGCACCTACCCCATGAAAAAAGAGTAGACATGTTCTCCCCCTCCAAGAATGGGTTATAGGCAGCTCCAGGGATGCTCTAAGTGTCTATAATATATAGAAGTTGAAATATCATTACTGAAATCACAAGAGTGCAGCTGCCTCCCATTTATTACTCGTGCTGAAAGAACAGAAATAAAGTTTCCATACCCATGATTTGTGCGTGACACAATGCTCCACCCCAAAGGCCTCTGGTTCGATTTTCACTGCTAACCAGACTGCAAGGCCAGGAGGCTCATCCCATTTGATTTGTCTAAATGGAAGTTGCAGAACCTAAGAAATAAGCTCTACATGGAAGGGGAACCATTTCCTTGGGAAGCTTGCAGAAAGATTTTGGTAAGGGAGAGGACTTGGCCACTAAAACCCAGGCTCTTCCACATAAGGCAACAGGGTGACTAGTATACCAGGCTGAACCATTATTTTTAAGTCTAGATGAATGGTGCTAAAACCTAATCATATTCTGAAATGAGAACACTTAAATTATTTCACTGAAGACCACTGAAAATGGGATGAAAGAAATGGAGAAACAAGGGGGATATTAGTCCTTGAAGGGATGGAAAGGCTAAAAGAGTAGCTTTTTTCCCTCCAGCTAAGGAATAGAGAGGAGGCTGTCTAATCTTGCAAAGAAGAAAAGCCTGAAATATCCTGAGAGGCAATGCTGCCTTTTTAATGTACACAACTAGCTGATAGCCAAAGGCAACAGAAGAAACAGTAAAAGGGAACAGCAGAAAGCTGAGATTCAGTGTGAACAGATACCTAAAAGTTAGGGAGCCTGCGGGTATGTGGTTTAACCAGACCACTAAGGATTTTTCCACGGTAGAGCCCCAGATGCCAGATTAAATCAGAACACAAAACATCAAGCTGTGGCCATTGTCTTTAGGCATTTATTTTGCCCATTGCAAATGCAAATTAAGATTACTAGTCTTAACCCTTTTTTGCTGTTGGCTAAGCTACATTAAAATGCAAATTCCTTTGCATTTTCTGCAGGCACACCACCACCCATCACTGGAGCATGACTATATGAGCCATGAATCTCAGGCATGTGATAGAGCCATCAGTCACAGAATCCCATAATCATTTTACTACACTCCCCAGTTCTGGAGGAGTGCCTGGTACCACATGGGGCTTAAAGAACGGTCAATGCTCCACGTACTTGGAAGAGATTCATTTTACTGTAGGTCCAATTGGCTGTGCCTAACTACAGAAAAACATCACAGGATTTCTCCTGGTTTCTCTGCCTGGGAAACTCAGCCCTTAACGGAACAGTCCCCAGTAGTACTGGGAGCAGCAAATTTGACACGTACGTGGTTTGGCAAGTTTTCCTCTTGTATAAATGAGTGTGGGATTTGCTTTAGCACCTGCTGCTCTTTTTACAGTGCCAATTTATACCTCAGCAGGAATGTTTCCCTATAATGCAGTTGCTTAAGGAAGTATTTTAATTTTGCAGGGCTTATCTATCTACCATTCAGATCGTGCAAATGTTTTGGATGTTGCTCAGCTCAAATCTATACCATCCATTAAATTATTCTGACACACAAGTATTTCATACCCTCACTTTTGTTTAATAGCAGCCTTATCACCAAATAGCAACTTTATGTGTAAAGTTAAATATGAAAACAAGCCATACAAAAAACCTAATAAATTATTTCTTTTACTTCCATATATACCCCTTAGATCTCATTTAGTGGGGATTATTTTGAAATATTATTTAAAGACATACAGATTGGGAATACTCTGCCTGAAGAAGTCTAACATAATTAAAAAGCAATTATGTTAACACAGGTTTTGAGCTTCCTACTAACTCCATGTTATAGTCTGCAACCTGTCTGAAACCACCAACTTAAATGCTCTTATGACTGTCCTAGAACTGGAAAGTCTCGGCTGAATTGTAACCCTGTTTGTTTAGGAGATCATGTACAAAACGAACGTTTCCAGTGATAAGGCTTTGAAAGTAAATCAAAAGCTCTTAAGAGGCTGGGTTCTTGGAGATATTGGAGACACTGAGAAGCTACTGAACCCAGCAGGCAGTGATTCGATGGCTATGCATGGATAAGACAAGGAAATGGAAACAACATATTGCTGCTTTTTCTGGTTTCTGGGATTTAATATGCAACATCATAAGGATCCATCCACCATTAGGTTGTTTGGGTTTTTTTATCCCTAGGATGTCTTTCCTGTGCCTTACTGAAATATTCTCAGTATTCAAGGGACTACAGGCTTAAATTCAGTTTTGTCTGTGGGACTATCCTGTGGGCAAGGGATTTGTTTCTTGTTCAGTTTTTCAGCATGAGTGACTGCTGGATGCCTATTATTTTTCCTTATTTTTTCCTCACTGTCAGAACTGTGCCATGTGCCATGTTCCCACAAGCAATTTCTATTGACCTTTAGCATAAACTAACAGCTGGAATTGAACGTGAGCCCTGAGAGGTGGGTCACAGTGTTGTGGTGCTGGATGCAGAGGCCCCTCTTTAGTGTCTAACTTAGGAGTTTCATTCCTTCTAATGTCAGGAGGCACTTCAAAGGGTTCCGAGAGGTTGGCCAAGCTGGCAAAGATCTTCTAGAAACACCTTTCTTTCTCTCAATTAATAGAGAAGGGAACTTGGGATGAAACTGGCTTCCAGTGCAGGAGATAGTTCACTGTATCTGCAGTCATATGGAATAAACCTGGGCTGCAGCCAGCAGCTGGGACACTTTGGAAGCTCACGCTTCTGGGGAGGCATGTGCTGGAAAATGTGTTAGAGAAGAGCTGGACACTCATGTCAGACAAGATCCTATCACAGGTCATGATAATCATCACTGGCACAAGACTCTCCACAGACCCAAAACACAATCCTGCACCTCAGATAATTCCATTTCTAGGGTATTACTATGAGTGAAGGTGGAGAACTCCTTTACTATGAAAGGTGTTTTTTTGATGAAGGGTTACATGCAATCTTTGCCAGTCTCCTGCAACTAATGCTTACAGTAGCACAACCCCCAGTGAAAGGGCTAAATAAATATGAATGAAGAATCATAGTAAATCAGGCATTATTTTCAGTTAGAAACACCAGAACAAGGTAGTCTTACTTTGCTCAAGCTAGATTTCTTATCAGTTGCTCTTAGCTTCACCCTTATCAAATCATCACCAAGCAGACCTTAAAAATTGAAGAAAAAGTAGGTCAGAATGAAAATGTAATTTAAAGCTCTTCCAGGAATATTGCACTTTTCCTTATTCCCTGACATGACAGACCCCTTATCAGTGTAGACACTCAAGGTCTTTCCCATCTATCTGTCGCATCTACCAAGGAATTAACTTCACGCAATCATCTTTTTCACTCTAACTGCTTGAGGCACAGGCTATACAGCACCTCTCTGGTGAAAAGCATTACACACAAAAACTCTCTCATCTCAAAGAAATGGGATTAAAATAAAAGAAACTGCTGTCTTGCCCATAAATACCTACAACCATTATTAGTGCTTATTTTAAATGAGTCCTTTTTCTTGATGCTAGGTTTTTTTGGTTGTTGGGTGTTTTTCCTGGGAAGTATGAGTTCTGGCTCTGAAAAGCTGTAGGGACACTTGCTTCTGCAATGATAAGAAAAAAGCAACAAGTGACCCTATTGTTTTGGAGGGGTGCAGGGGATATATTTAAGGAGATGTCATTTTTAGACAGTGCAAGCAAGACTACTGCTGCTCATCAGTAACACTCAAGTAAAAAATATTTTCATAGTGTTTTTTCTTTTTGAGTCATCCATAAATTCCTGAGCACAAGAAAGGCCTGGGTGTGTCTGAAATATACTGTTCAAAAGTTGTTTGTTGATTTTTCCTGTCCCCTGTAGTTCTGTGCCCTCTAGAACTGAAGACTGACTTAAATACTGAGACTTATAGGGCTCCCAAATGATTCTACATAGATTTTTGGTTTGCTCTGCTTTTAATTAATGAAGCTCCTACCAGACCAAATGTCAGATTCCTGGACCAAACCACTCCAAACCTCATATCCCACATTTTTTCCTCTTGTTTTGCTAAGGGGACCATTACTTTCCCCGTGTGTCCAACACATCACTGGAGTTGACCCAGATGTGTTTCAGTCCCAGAATGAGCTTAGATAGCAGTGGGCAGCTGTACAGAGCTATCTCCTTTTCTTTTTACATTTCCTTTAAAAAACGCAGACCACAAGGAGGACATTAGACATTCCAGATGGTTGTTCAAAAAAAAGCAAATACTTGTAAACATCTTCTACGCAAAAGTGTCTCAAGGGATATAAGTAAATTTTTAATAAGGGTGATCTTGTTCATAATGGAAGAACAGGTACTTTTTCTGAGGTTTAAGGAGGGGGAAAGTTATATTTTAACATGTAAGCAGGTTTGCAAGGAAAATTGAAACCTTTGAGTGAGTTTATTATTATATGCAATTGGTGACCTAAATTCTTGACTATGCTTTTCTGCTGTCCCCTCTTCACTCTTCAGAGCCCCGCATGCATTGCTTTTTGTAGGTTCTTCTGTCTAGAGTTCTCCATGCCATGAACTTGGGTTTCATATTTTTGCCTTAACTATTCTATCATCTTCCCACTTAAGTAAAAAGGAATCAGCTGTCTCATGTCCAGGTTTTTATTTCCTAATCCAAAATCTGTTATGTTGCTTCAGCCTCCCAGATGACTCAAGATCTTGACCAAAGATGGCACATCTTCTCGGTCTGCAGTGGGTATCAGATACTATGGGGAAAACACATGAGAGGTAGATGACTGGCACTGTCTGCAGAAGACAAATGTAATTGGATTATGTGCGGGTGTGTGAATGTACAATCAGTAGGCCCTAAGATGCTTCAGGGAAGCTGGCACATCATCATACATCTTGCTTGAATTTCCAGGACTAAGGACATTTTGTTAGAAATCCTGTGCAAAAGACAAGCCGAACAAATTGTTTGCGTTTATAGAAAACAGACAGCTAGAAACCAGATTACAACAAATAGATTTATGTGTGTCCACAGAGTTCCCTTGGTATTAACAAACACAGATTAACTTTTTCCTTTTCTTTTTTTTGTGTGGTTCCTTGCAACTTAGCAACAATGCTCCTCAAAGCTATCCTTTTATCATGGAGACATAATTTTAAAGGTGCTCTTATCTACCCCACAACATACCATGTTTTTCACTTTTCTTACTACATCCAGAAAATGTGGTACCTATTGTGTAAGACACACAGTCAGTTCTTCCCTTGTCACCTGCTCCAAATCCCACTTGTCTCTCCAAATGAATGTATAAAACCCAACCACACGAATAACTGAACTCCCTACGCAGTGCATTCAGACACTCATTTATTATAAAGTGCTGCTATCCGAGCGAAGGTTTTGAAATGTGATGCTCTCCTCCACCAGATGTTGGGCTGGTTTAAATGCAAATAAACACCTAAAGGGAAAACAAGACAGTAGAATATAACACACTGCTGAGAGATGGACTAGATTTCTGTCCAACCAAACTTTCTTGTGGTTTCAGAATTTTTTCAAGTTTGTTTCCAGCACGATTTCATTCGTACCCCCTTGTGTTGGTATGTCCTGCTGAGTGCAATATTCTTGCAAAGTTCCTGTTTTCCCCTTCACTTGCTCGTACATATCCTCAGAGTAACAAGGATATATATTTGTCTATAAATTTTTACTTTCCTTGCTGGAAATGTTTATGCTCCCTGAGCAGAGCAGAGCAGCAGCTCCTCACTGATACTGAGTCTGCAGAGGACGGGGCAGAGAGACGAAGGCAGGGGGTTTTCTGCTATCTACCATCAGTACCATCACTCAAGGTGAACATCCAAATTATTCCCCCAATATCTCTTTTCATGTGGCTGCCAAAAGCCCTATCTAAGATTGATCAGTTTTAGAGGACTAAAAATTGGGTGAATATCTGGAGATCCTTTACATGGGCACATAGCCTTAGGGGACATGGGAGGAGAAGACAAAAGATGACATACCTTCATGGCAGTTTTCTTCCATGCAACAGAAGGAGAAGGACAGGATGAGAAGAGGAGGTTTCCCTTCGTGTCTCTCTGTTTCTCCCTCAAAAAATCGCTCCCCTGCATCTTAAAGTTTCATAAATGCCCTTTTGCCACTTCTGATTTTGTATACTGTCTGTCCTTTGCTCTCTCTCTTCCCCTCACTCCCAATTATGTATTCACCTAAAGTGCTTGTTCTTCAGCTTTCCCTTCCTGCTCCTCATTTGGTCTGTTCCCAGATTTCCATTTCTCCTTTCCTAGGTTCCCTTCTCTAGTCTTAGACCATCTATCCTATATATCCATCCTAAATACCTATCAGGAGGTTTACAATTGGGATTGTAGACATTTGAGGAAGATGACTGGCTGTCAAGATAATTCAGATGAAAGAAACACACTGATCACCAGGAAACTTTCTCTAAACACACACAAAAAAAACCTAAAACTAAGCTCAGATCATTCCACTCATTTTTAGTGACTGAAAGAAGTTTTCAGAGGTACAAAGTAGGAGATGATTTCCGAAAGAAAGAACTGTTTAACACTGCAAGCAGCTTCAGATAAACTGAACAGGCTACAAAAATAATTGCTTCAGGAGAAAGAAACTTTGTGAAGGTTTCTAACCATGCCTAGACAGGACACAGTGCAACATTTCAGTGTTATGATACTTACCATTTTGTGTTTAAAAGACTTCCATCATTCAGATGGTTTCAGACCAGGTGCCCATGGAACATTATTCTAATGAGAAGGGGAAGTACATCACTCCATCCTCTGGCCTAAATGAAAATCCTAAATTCCTGCTGCGACACTAAGCTGACTTATCTCAATTACAGAAGCAAACAATATTGTGGTGAAAGGACACGTTCCTTCTTAATGACTTTATTGAAGAAATCATGAAAGAAATAGAATTCAGGAGGAAAACAGCATGATTTATTTTCTTTTAATTACTAGCATGAAACACAATACAGTACAATGCTTTGCAAAGATTTTTAGATAGTCTTTTACTGAAGCATTCTATAAAGGCTTAAACAAATGAACAGAATTATGAAATAAACAGATGCATAGATTTTTTTCTAAAAAACAGGAACTATGCTTTAGAGAGCCATGAGAGCCATCTAGATTTAATTCCCAAACACAATTCCTCTTTAGGCCAAATCTGCCTTTCAGACTATACGTCCCCCACAACACAGTGTGGCTTCTCCTCTTGAAGACAGTGGTTAGGTTACACAGAATGATGGCTTGTGAAAATCATCCTGTTCTGGAACATAAAATGCAGAGGACAAAAGGAAAGCACAGGAACTGAGTCACCTGTGAAACAGGGCAGAGCACAATCACAAGCTCAAACTCCAGCACTACTTTGTTATTTTGAGGAGAGAATTACTTTGCAGATTGCTTTTTCAAAATTGACATAGACAAAGCCCCTGGCCAAATTTTTTTGCTAGACATGCTTTCAATGTGTAGAAATTCCTTGTTCTTTCTTTAAAAATATGTGAACTTGCTGCTAAAAACACAGAAGATAATACAAATTAAAGCGATCATTGTCTGTAGCTTGCAGAGCCACTGGGCACTCTGCCTTAGGGTGTTTGCCAGGAAAGGAGCAAATTCAGGGTCTTGATTAATTGGGGTCTTAGAGGTGAGACAGAACAGAGAAGCCTAACAGATGAATACATGGGGATACAATAGGAAAAGAAAATGTGGCCACATGAATAACTATCCCGTCTGGATGTTAAAGTATCTCTGCTTGAGTTTCAAAGGGTTTGTCAGGTGGATGTGTCTGATCTTTGGCTACCAACTGTGATCTAACACCCCTTGAAGGTGGAGCTATTATTTTTACCAGATATTTTCACAAAGACATTTACTTTCTGAAAGGGAAGGAAATGATAGTAATAAGGCTCTTTCTGAAATGGTTTTGGCTGCTATGATTTTCGCATAAAACTGAAAAGGGGGTAATATTTTAAGGGGAAAAAAAGCACAGTTCCTGTTCAAGAACTGCTGCCGAGTTCTTGACCAAATGAAGGTTCAGCAGAAAATGCAGGTTGACACTGAGAGACTTCAACACTCGCCTCCCTCCGGTCATTACTGAAACAAATAATCTCTCTGCATATATATTGGAAAAACAATTTTCATTGTTGTTTCATTGAATCTTGCATTATTACAACTGCCACAATCCATTTTCATGCTGGCAAGTTGCTCACAGTGTGACTGTGCTGTTGCCTCTACTGGGTGATGCACAGCAGCAGGCACATCCTCCACAGGTATATTCTTTGTTTGCTACGAGAAGGCGCTGGCCCAGAAGGACAGAATGAGCTGCTTTCATGTGGGTTTCCTAAGCAATCTCTTGGCTCCATGCTATTCTCACCAAAGATTAAACTCCCCCTAGTGAGTTCTAAAGTCATCTGTGGGAATTACTCATTGGATGGAAGGGTTTTCTCTTTGGGTTTTATTGAAGACAGGGAATTGAGCTGCAAATCACTCCTCTCTGTTCCAATGTGTGAAAGTGGGAACTTCTTACTGAGGCAAAGCAATTGTATTTATGCTTACAGAAGGGATGGAGGGTGTCAAAGGGAACAGCACCTTTGGATGTCTGAATTTTAGCTATTGCTGGAGGAGTTGACACTCTGCACCTGATTACTTCCCCACCTCAGTTCTCCATGTCCCACAGGGCTCCCTCCAGCTGCCACTGGGTCCCCACGGGCTCCATGTCCCCATGTCCAACCACCAAGACCACCCAGGCCTGCTCTGTCTGCAAATCAAGAAAAAAAGGAACAGAAGTTTATGGGGTTTTCACTAAAGTTTTCTTGTTACTATTCATGGCAACCTGATGAAGGATAAGGTTCAAAAATATTCAGTACATCAACAGGGATCACAAGGCATGTCACACTTTGAAGTGAAGCCTAACACCCTCTGGAAATTAAATGGATCAACAGAAATTTCAGTGAAATTTTAAAACTGTAACAGGCTGGCCCTAAATACTATTGTGGGGAAATTTCCTGTAAGTGGGGAAATTATTCCTTTACTGAATCTTGAAATCTTCTGCAGACATCTTACTATATAGCAAACATTGCCATTTCTTCCCCCACGGCATTGGTGGTTGTAATTATGCAGCACCTTAGCAGGTGGCAAGTTCACATGCCCAGAGAAAAAAAGTAAGAGAAAGATGGAGAGTAATTCATGGTCTCACTAAAGGAAACAGCCTCAGAAACAGCTTGCTAGGGGACGACTGCCATGGACTCCCAGCCTATGTCGTACATATTTCAGATCCATCAATATTTTCCTTTACAGAGGCACCAGCGTGGGAGTACTGAAAGAAAGAGGAAATAAACAGGCTGTGTTCGTTTGTCTGGCTTCCTGGAAAGTGCTAAATTGCTCAAATGCTGCTGGGGCTTTTGCTGAACACACAGCTCTGGGAAACCCGCTCAGCCTGCCTCACTGATGGACTCTCTCTCTGTGGGTACAAAGTACCCGTTTTATAAATATACCTTAGCAACTTTGGCACCTATGAGCCAGGTACCCCAGAATCTTTGGGTGGTTTTTACACTGTGTGTCTCTTTATGTGAGATTAATTGAGGAGTATTTCATGGGTGTTCTAGTTTTACGTCTTTAAGATGCAACAACCAATTTTTTTTTTTTTACAGTTTTTCCCCAAAACCATGAGAATTACCAAGTCTATACTTTGTGAAAGAGTGAATTACATGAAATTCACGTAACTCCTGGAGGTAAGTTTTTACAAAAATCATTTAGTTACTCTGTGATTCTTTAGTGTTATGAGCTTTGACAGGACCAGTCTCCATAATCCTGTTGGTAAATTTAAAGCCAGGTCTAAGGTCAAGCAAACTAAACAAATATCTCAGGCAGAGGATTATAAAATGACTATTGCCTACTCAGTGTCAGCGCTGTGGAAAGTTGGGCTGATGGCTGGGCATGTGTCAGCCCTGGGAAAAAAAGGCAGTTGCCTGTGGGTGAATCTGCCCCCAGTTGTGTTAAAAGAGAATAGGGCTTAGCCAGCGGGTCCATACCTGAACCCCCATGAAAAGTCTGAGCAAAAGCATCTTCTAAGAAAGACTTTTATCTCTGCTTCTGCTGCTTATTGAAAACAAGCAATTTTGTTACTTTCTCCCCCCCTAATTTAAAGTTCATTTTGGTGCACGTAGAGGAAAGTCTTGTCCCACAAGTAAATTGAAGGTTAGTAAAGCAATTAGATGGTTTTTGTCATGTTCATCCTGAAATATATCTGTAAAGGAGGGAAGTGGTACTAGTGGGTGTATTTCTGTCAGTATTAAGTTGCACAGAAGCTAAAAATGTTTGTGAGAAATCTCTCAGTGCCTTCCTCTTGGGTAGCGAACAAGCAAAGTGACAGGCTGTGAAACACAAGGTACTGTTTGCTTTCATTAGGGTTTATTTCCCATTACACCTTATGTGAGAACAACTTGCTAATTCAAAATGACATGGGCAGAGCTGTAGAGTGTTTCCTCATATGCCTAACATAACATTGGGGTTTTCTTTTGGCTTGCTCTTCCTCACAAATTTTGGACCTGTCAAGTAGAGATTCGCAAGGCATTATTACTGCTCTGCTCTGTGGACATCTATGAATTCTGCAGCTATTCCACTAGCTGTACCTTGTCCTTCTCCCAGTTAATCTAAGCTGCATGGACAAGCCATATCAATCAAACCGTGCTCTTAAGCTGAATTGCTTCCAGCTACAGGGCAAAGGTAATGTATCACCCTCTTCCTACAGTAACCAAGCCTCCTTGCTAAAGCACAGAGGATAATATCAAAGCCTTTCTGTCTCTTTATTTGCAGCTCAGCATTTGCCTTTTCATTTTGGCCACAGCTCAGGAACGGCCATGGGTCCCTGGTTCACAGTCCCGTGTGGGGCACACATTCTCACACATGATAGCAAGCTCCCGCAGAGATGAAGCCAGCTGCCACCCAGGGCAACACACCCTGGGCACAGCTCCCACCAGACATGCCTACCATGAGCCCTGAGATGGCTTTTCCTGGGAGAGGTGAAGGTATGTCTTCAGCAACAACAACCAACCTGTGGAAGACCTAAGTGATAGTCTTTCTTGCATTCATTCAAAATGGCAATAAAGTAATTTAGCACTAACACTTTCTGAGGTTTTCCTTTGGACACCAGCACTGCAATGAACGTTTTTGGGATAAGAACATAAGTGGTGGTGACTGCAACAGTTGCAATATGCAGTGGTGATTATATTAGCAGGTGTCCTAGTGGTGTTGTAAGTAGGCAAGTTTTAATAACAGACTAACAATCAACAGTGGGAAGCCCTGTATTTTGTTTAAGACTATAAAAACATCTGATTGCAAACATGATTTCAGTGAAAAGAAGAATCTATGATCAACAGAAATCCAAACTGTCTTGATGAAAAAATGAAGAGTTTATGTCAGAAAACTAAATGCTTGATTTTCTGGTTTTCTATCCAATTTAGAATGGAAATGTCTGTTTAATCAAGAAAATATTTGGAGAAAAAATTCTCATCCATCTGTATTTAAGTCTCCTTGATGACAGGTTCTTTTCTTTCCTGAAGAGCTTGTCTTAACACCAAGTTTTGCCTGAATAAGTTATTCAGGACCAGCCACTTGTTTCTGGATAGCACCATATGTGAATGTTCTTACTCAGTAAGAGCCCTTCACACGTCTGCACAAATCTTGTGCTAACTCCACAATTCAAGTACCAGGGACAGAAACAGAGGGGTCACTGATGTGATTTCCTCAGGAGTTTTCTGCATGATCAGAAGGAGAGGAGGCTGAAAAATTAGTTCTCCTTAAATATGAGGGGTTAAAACAAGATGGGACAAGACGACTCCGGAAAGAATTGAGGAAGATTTCTTGATATGAGAAAGCAGAGTTAGCCTCTGCTCCTTTCCTACATACCAATAAGACAGAGCTTTAGAGAGCATTTGGACCCCTTAACAACCATGTGGGTTACTCTGGAAGAGCTCCCTTTCCGCAAAAATCCCTCTTAGGTCTCTCTCTTCTATGTTATAAATGGAGATACCCTGCTGTACGCCATCCTCCCCCTTTCCTACACTGTTTCCTACTCCCCATGGCTTCATCCATGCCTGAAAGCAATTCCTCTGTTACTGGCAGTGTGAGGGCAGCCCAAGGTGACTCCTGCTGTGACAGCAAAGGTGAGAGTGTTCCCCAGCCCGTGAGTGGGTCTCTCTGATACGGTCTACATTTCTCATCACCCAGGGAGAAGAATGGGGTGTGAAACCAAATGGCACTGTCTGCTCCATGAAGTGCCAGCATGGCAGTGTCCAGGAGCAGGTCAGGCTCCCTGATGGCTGGTGATCACCCACCCTGCCTCCCCAGACCATTTGTGCACATAGTGGTCATCTGCTCTACCAGGTCACTCCGATACTTACCTGCTTAATCAGTGCTCCCCAGGCAGCGCAGCACTGCACCTCCAGACATGCACAAAGACAGGGTTTATAGGACACATTCTCACAGTGCTGTGCAAATGCCAATGGAGGTTTCCTCTCCGCATCTAATCCCCTGCACCACCACTTAAATACTCCACAATATCAAGTTCTGTTACAAACATGATCTGAAAGAGAAGCATATGTTTTACATTATTTACTTTCTTTTCATTAGATGCTGACCAGAGCATCCTGCTATTTTGACACGCAAAACTATCACCAGCCCTTTAAACTTACCCCGCTCACTCCCATAAAATGCCTCTGATAATCATGAAAGCAAGAAAATATACACATACAATTTCTGTTAGTGTTATTTCTAATAACATTTTCTGCTCTGATTTTATTTTGTTAGTCTCTTTTTACATTTAATTTGGCATCTGACCAATTGAAATTATGTTCTATTCATGCTTTTTAGCAAATGGTTTTGGCTTTGAATTCTTAACATCTCATTCATGGTTATTTGTTCTTGCATTTACTACATATCCAGCTTGCCTGCTTTGTAACTTCCAAATGAGAATATTATAAATGCCTGGAGGCTTATTAGATCTTGGGCTTTTTTTTTTTTTTTAATTCAAATATGAGACACACTTTTAATATTTAATTTTTCATGCATCTGAACCAATGACTTTCCAGGGTGCATTATGGCTAATGTACTGAGGAGAATATTTCCTCTGCATAACGATCTCAGGGGGAGAGAGCGTGTGTGTTTCTCTCTACAAGGTTGTGTGTACGTTGGTCACATTTCAACATCTGTAACTTTGCATATGAACACGATATTGACCCAGGAATATCCACCCAATCTCTTTTTTGAAGTAAAGGATCTGATACCCAGCAAAAATATTGCAGCAAACCAAGGCCATGTACACTGAGGAAATTCACAAAGATCCCTAAAATAGGAGCATGGAGCAAAATTTACCCAGTGAAAGGGCCTGTTCTGAAACTAGATAGACATGAAAGTCCCTTCTGACATCAGATTATATGCATGTGGGAAATCCAGCATCCTGTTAATTGTGAACCATGCCTCTCTGTACATGTGGTTTTGTTAAACCCTGGAGCAAGCAAGAAAGCAGCATACAGGAAAGTTCAGGCCTAAAATGTTAGAACTGAGCTGCCTCCTTTACTCATCTTCAAAAGCATCTTATCCTGCTAATATTCCTTTTTGACACAAGAGAGCTGCTTCTACAACTCTACTCGAGTAAAGTTTTAGAACTTCAAGAATGATTTTCTAAAAAGTTACTGGGGGAAAATTGAGAATATCAGAAACAGGGACTTCTGAAATTTCCTTTGAAATGTCCTGAATTAGTATAAAGACAGCATGGCACTTTCTTGGCAGTCATGTAAAAATGTCTTTGCTTTCTTGAGGGGTAATATCAGAGCTGAACAGTGCTTGTTAATCACATCCTCACATTAGATCCTGTTGTATTTTTACTTGGTGTAATTCATAATTCAATGTCTTAAAATCCTCCCTCAAGTTTGCATGCAAAATTCCTCATTTTTCAATCCTAAACTGTTATGTCCTACTAACAAATGAAGTTGATTACATCATATCCTATCACCTTCAAAAAAACAGCTAAGCACCGCCTGTGCCATTAAGACCATTTGACAATGTAGGGAACTATCATTACAGGCCTCTTTCACTTTTTCAGATTAAATAGATCTCATTTCTATTGCCTTTTTCTATAGGTCATGTTCCCTCAACCTCTTATTACCCATGTTGTTTTCCTTTGGACTTTCTCCATTTTGTCTAAATGTCTGTTAATGTAGGATGTCTAAAATTATACCCTACCTCAAATCCTCATGAGGGCACTGAAATAATTATATCCTAGGTCTTACAAATTCAGCAACAGGACAAAAAAGGTCCAATGAAGGTTATTAAGTACAGAGAGACCACCTTCCCTGAACTTCAAATTGATGACAGCCTAGAGCCTGTTTCGGAAAGCGGTCTACCTTTTTAACAGCAGTGCACTACTGAATCCCATTCATCTTGTGGCCTACAAAAATCCTGAACTGCACAGCCAGCTCTTTCTCACTGCACTTTACTGAGTCTGCTTTTTTCTTTCTCACTGGGATATCATGCACATATCTGTTCTGAATTCAGCCTGATTAATTTTAGTCCAGTTGCCTCCTATATAAACACCATCTACCAAAGACAGAGAAATGAGCTGCTTCTTTCCATAGGACAATTGTTCCCCTGTCACACATTTGACTTACTTACCTTTTTAAACCTCAGTTATGCACATGGTGATGGTCCTAAGAAACAGAACCTTTCCAACAGGGTTAGTAAATATGCAGTGTAATTAAGGTGTGTAAAACAAAGATCTACAGGTCTGGACATCTGTTTTGACTTGTCTGGCTAGGACAAGTGCCGCACAGCAAGCCTATGTTTAATGCTTGGATGTGGTCTCTGGTTTGTCAATGCTCATGTCCGTCTGTTTGGAGGGCATGGTGCCCATTGATTGTTGCTGAGGCACTTGGCACCACTTTGGGCATGGACAGGCTTGTGCAGGCAGTCCACACAGACTTGCTGGGTTGCATCTGTTCTTCTAGATCTCCCACTGATGTGCTTTCTGGCTATGCCAGCACAGCTGCCACATCTAGTGTTTGCCTCACGTTTGCTAAAAGTCCCGTGCCAAGGAAAACCAACAAGGAGGAGGGAGAGACTTGGAAAGCAAGACAGGACCTTCTGGCAACTGGATTTCTTGGGCTGGGCTACAGAGTGTTTAGCAGAGTGAGTTAAACCCAGAAGCACACTCCCCAGAAGCACTGGTGCTGTACCAAGCTTGATAGAGGGGCTGGGTGTTGGAAGAGAAGACAACAGAACCTTCCAAGCTGTAATCCCAGAAGAAACCTTGTCCCTGTAGCAGAGGAGACCCACATCGTCCTGTACCTGGCTTTGTACCTAGAAAGCATGTCCCAAGTGTTTGTCCGCATATCCAACTTCTTGCTCTAAGTACATGGGTTATAGGATTGATTTTGTGTTCCTAGATACACCTGAGCTAGTATTGGTGTATTTGAAAATGTAAGAATGACCATAAGTGACCAGAGAACAGGGCCATCAAACATGGTACCTTTTCTCTACCTCCATGCCCAGGTGTGAATAAGAGCAGGGAGTGCAGGGTACTGCTGGCCAGAAAGTCTTGCCTTCCAGCAACCAGGAGCACAAGCACTCCCTGAGCCAGAAGCATTATCTGTATATTTCATAGCTCGCAAATGATTTCTACACATGAATTTGTGCAGTTGCTTTTGAATCTAGGTCAGTCTGAATAACTAGCTATCCATGAAAAAGGGTCCCATCACTGAAGTACACAGTGCCTGAACAATGACAGAAGTCCACCTGTATCCACGCCAGCAGAAAAAACTCCAATTTACTTACTTTGTACTTTGGCATCCTCAGTGCTTAAATGCACCGTTGGTTTCCCAGGGTACTGGGAACTTGGCAGTGCCTGAAATGTACAGATGCCATAAAGTCAGAATGCCTCCAGTCCAGAGAGGTTATTGCTCTTGCTTGACCTACATCTTTTATATCCTTGACTACAGAGTGATTCAGCTTCAGAAGGAAGAGCAAAGCTGCTTACTTCACTCCTCCCTCAATGTCTGTTAAATTAGTGATCAAGCCCAGCTTTGGAAAAATGTGAGTTCAAATCCAGGCAGGCTGAGGAGGGCTATTGACTCCAGTCTTGCAATTCTTGGACAGGTCCCTAAGCCATTTGTTGGAAAGGTTGGGACTTTTACTGCTTTCCCCAGAAAGAGCTGAAAAAGATGCTTTCCTTCTGCAGTCTACAATGAGAGTCTGAAGCCCAACATTATCGGCAACCCAGTTAACTGAAGAAATCTCTCCCTGTGCCATAATTAAAATAATAACTACAGCAATTGACTATCTGTACATCAATGCTGCTTTGCATTGCATGACCCAGCTGTGCACTCAATGAGACAAGAACTTACAAGCACAGAATAAGAAGGCAAAGAACACTCACTTTTAAAAGTATGTAATCGCTACTGGTTTTGTTCCAGAAGCACTGCAAGTTTGCATCCACAGCTACGGAGCTGCTCTGGAAGGTGCTTATGCCTGTGTTGAGCCACTCCTTGTTCTTGCACCCTACTATAGAATTGAAATATTTGCATAAGGTCAAAAAGGCTTGTGCCAAACTCAGACATTCACCCCAGGTTTGACTAAGGTTCGAATATCAGTATTGCTGTGTCTGCTTGTACAAGAGGAAGCTGCCTTCAGTAGAAAAATTAATTTAGGTATGGGCTTTGTCATTGCTGATAAAGAAAAAAGGAGAGATAGCAAGATAAACGCCTGTTTATATATGAAAAGTTATTAGACACCCTGTGTACCATCCGCAGCCTATCTAGGCCAGAGAGGATATAATACATGCATAAAAATGAGAGGATTTTGACAGTCTAGTTATGATATTTCTCCAAGTAACATTGACTTAGCTGAAGGTCTCTCTGACTCAAGCATCTAGTGCAGATATATCACGAAAATGAAACTTGGCCTCAAAGCTCGAGTAACACCTGAAAACTTAACTTTGAAAAGATGGCAGGATCTGAAGGAAAGGTAATACTGCCACAGGAATGAAAAAGGAGGATGAATTTGCTGAAGAGCTGTCACCTTCTACTGCTTTTAATGGCCTCCTTTGAATGGTTGCTGAGCCGGGAATCTCACTCTATGCTTGCACAGAAGCTTTTAAATCCATTAAAGGTGTCCATTTCTTATTTAAGTGTTTGTTTAAGGTAGGAATTACCAATCCTGGAGGCTGCTGCTAAAGAATCTGAGCAATCTTCACTAATTTGAGGATTTGGATAAAGGAGAAGATAAAACTAAGATGCAAGGGGAACCATGTTCTGAAAAACAGTCTCAGTCCAGAGATTTCAAACATCAACATCATCTCAGTGGCACACAAACTCTTTTTCTGTATGACTGCACAGTTCAGTGATGCTGGCCCAGTGTTCTGCCTTTAGAAAACTCCTACCCTCAGCTTGGCTAGTCAGATCACAGCTTCATCACTTAGACATTTATTTTGTGCTTCCTTTCCCTTCCCCCCCACCCCCACCCCCCCCACCCCCCTTTGCTTTTCTTCCTTTTGTCAAATCCTATTGATTTAATGAAAATTGTCCATTGATCCAGGATTGACAAACACATTTTTAAAAGAACCAAACCCCCCAAGCAATCAGCATGGGTGGCTCCAAAACCAGTCTGAATAAAAGAGAAATATTTGGATTTTGTGTGTTTGTTTTTTAAATTAGGGTAAATGTTTTCCATTAAAGTTTCCAAATAGGAATCCGGAAAACAAGGGGAGATAATAAGAGTAAAAAAAAAAAAAAAATGCAATTACATTCTGTATTTCTTGGAATAGAAGCAATTTCAGTTATTGTACAGATTAAATTCCCTCCTGAGGTATACACAGAATTGCCAGAGATTTAGCAAAGGACAGTGCTGAGAAAGCCTATCACACCACAGTGTATGTCTACAAATTTTTGTCCTATTCTTACCAGGTTATTTTCAATAGTTTATGGAGAGATGCTGGGAAAGTGAGGGCTAAACCAGATGTGGACACTGGGTTCCTTATTACTCTAAAATCTGGTTCTTCTATTCCTTGAAAACTGACCATTTCAAAAAAGGAGCTGTCTTTTTTGTATTTAGCAGTCATTTACAACTGCCTGCCATTTGATTTCTATGAATTATTCATCATCTGCAGATGGAGTCCAAGCCATCCATTGCAAATATCAAGCTATTGAAAGCCAGACCCTGGTCCAACAGTTACAAGTCTGTATGGTCCAACTGGAGAGTCATCAAATGCCTAGTGAGAATAAGAGGAATATGAAATCCTTCCTTGGAAATACTCCATAACAGGGATTTCAAATGTATTCCTTCCTCTTAAAAATTTATTTGATGAATGCATTCATGGAAATCTACACATAAAATGGAGAAGCAGGTGAAGAGCCTTGTTCTCAAGCTTCTGGTTGCCATAGATTTAGGTACAGTTCCCACAGACTTCCTGTGTCACATTAGGCAAACCTGATAAACTATTTTGTGCCTCAGGTCCCACTTCAAATGTGAAGGCATAATAAAGAAATGGTGTTGGGATTAACATTTCCTTGTAATTTCTCTAAGTAAACTCAACCAGGTGAGGAAGTTTCCCCCAGTAAGAACTTTAGAATAAGAAACCCTCAAGGAGAAAGAGAAGAGGAGAGGAGAGGAGAGGAGAGGAGAGGAGAGGAGAGGAGAGGAGAGGAGAGGAGAGGAGAGGAGAGGAGAGGAGAGGAGAGGAGAGGAGAGGAGAGGAGAGGAGAGGAGAGGAGAGGAGAGGAGAGGAGAGGAGAGGAGAGGAGAGGAGAGGAGAGGAGAGGAAAGGAAAGGAAAGGAAAGGAAAGGAAAGGAAAGGAAAGGAAAGGAAAGGAAAGGAAAGGAAAGGAAAGGAAAGGAAAGGAAAGGAAAGAAAAGAAAAGAAAAGAAAAGAAAAGAAAAGAAAAGAAAAGAAAAGAAAAGAAAAGAAAAGAAAAGAGAAAAGCCCAAAACAAAACAAAAATCATGCTGATATTTCCCTCATGGTAGGACTCAAACATTATTTTGTAAGAACGAAACTGTGGTACAAGTCAAAGAAGTTGATGTTCACTTGAAAGTGTACTGAGAAGGTACCTATTACTGATTAGGTTGCAGAGTCTCAGCCCTGCTTGCCCTCCCAACACTTTGCACTATGTGCAGTCAGCCTGCAAAGGTCATGTCCCAGCTGTAAAATGAGGGTCCTGGGACCTTGGTTCTACATGTCTTTTATCCATTATAAAGTGTCATAAGAATGTTTGATTTCTTGAGTGATACGTTTCTGGAAAATGTACTGGATCTTCCACCCTCTGCTTCATTTTCTGCCCATACCCAGTTCTGAATGAAGAGGTGAAATAAAATGCATTTACAAAGGAATCTAAAAGAAAAATCAACTCACCACCCATCCTGTTCACTGTCCTTGCTCTGGGCTCTGGGATGGAGTAAGGATGGAGCTGCCATGTTGCAGCACAGCCCCTCCATCCCCTTATTTCACCTGTCAGGAGCACTATTGTGTCTGGACCTAGACCAAGCACTGACACATATGACACGGTTTTTGGAAGTTCCTGGGACGTACCAAAGACAGCAAAAAGGTAGATGAGAGACAAAGGAGGAAGAGAAGAGGAATAGGTGAACTATAGACTCATGGGAAAGCTCAAGAACAGGTCTGTGTGGAGAAGTGCTTAGGATAGGTTGGGACAAGTGACAAAAAAACAGATGGAGCTGGAAGGTAGGGATTTGAATTCTAGATCTTTCTTTCTGTGACCTTTAGCAAGCCTCCTAGTTACACCTGGGTTTGTCAGATATATTGGCTATTCTGCACAGGACTGCTTGGGATTACCTCTCCCAAATTAGTCACTAATACTGTGTTTTAGACCCCCACTCAGACAGTCTTACACAAGCGGTGTTGGGAGTGAGTGCAGCCCAGCCCTGGTTGGAAACAATGTGAATGCAGAGATGTAGGGGTGGTACAGAAAAACAGGGAGAAGGGATTTCAGAGGTGGTGTTGTAGGATACTCATGAAACATCTAATCTCTGTTTCCTCTTTTATTATCAGTATTATTCTTCCTGAATGGGCTAATGACAGGATAAATTAAAAAGAATGAGGTGCTTTGAGAGTAGAGTCATTATCAAAATCAAACTTTGCTTGTTTAAAATACTGTGTAACAACTGTGTAAGTTTCCTCCACCCTTGTTTACATCCAGAATAGATTTATTGGCAGTTCTCTTTTCATTGTTGGAGCTATATTCAATTTTACCAGCAACAATGTATTGTGATTGGAGTGAATTGAATTTTCTTTTCCATTCAAAAATGATTAGATGCGCAATGTAGAACTGAATAATAAGCACCCGTCTATAAATGTTTTGCCTGTGGTTATACAGCATCATGTGCTTTCATCACTGCTGTACATAGAAGACATTGTTGCAGGGACCCAATAGGTTTGAGCCAAATGGTCACTTCTGCTTAGTTATGTCAGATAATATGTTAACATTATAACCTTGGAATAGAATTCCTACTCAGATCCCCAATATGGGCCCCCAAGGAGAAAAATCTCACTTTTCTAGTTAGCAAAAGCAATGAATATTAGGTTATGAAAATGAGGTTGATTCTATTTTCCTGTTCAACAGTTCTATAAATAGATTATGGTCCCACTGTTAAGTGGAAGTCTGCAAGTTAGGTGGTTAGAGGTATGGAGCAGGAGTGATCTGAAACTTGTCAAACTCAGTGAGACTCATTGCATCTGCCTTCAAAACATGTGAACAACTCCTTGGAGAAAGGTCCGGTTTCCAGAAAGAAAGGGTGTTTCTCAGGGTCAAGGCCATGTGCCCCAGGTTGCACAGTCTTCAGATCATATTACTTCTCATCACAGTCTTTCAAAATGCACAGCTAAACAGATGAGTTGTACCAGAGCTGAAAAAAGGAAAAGAGAAAAGAAGAACAAGACCCGGAGTCCTCAGACCCCAGAATTTCTTCCCACACACACATACCATCACAGCATTACTTTGCCTTTTTCCTCCTCCTGCTGTCAAACTTCTGAGAGATAAAACAGTATTGAAGTCAGAGAAGTCTGGAAAGGGAATGAGGTTGCTCACTTTATTACTCTTGATTAGCAGCAAATTATTCTCCTAACATTTACTTTCCCTTCATTCATTTAAGAGTGATTACATGCAAATAGCAGTTAAAAACATCAGGTTTTTAATAATAGTTTTGTTTACCATTGTAATTGCCTCTGTAGCACCTCTGAAGTCTGAAACACACCCCTCCTGACACAAAATCAAACAAGCAGCCTTGCATCTTTCTCTCTTTCAAGTCCACTCTCCAAAACAGTTTAAAGATGTAGGAGTTTCTTATTTACTATGTTGGTGTGGTCCAAGCTGAAAGGCTCTATATGCATTCTCATATGCAGAAGCCTAAAGACACGTTTTAATTTCCTGTTCCCTCTGAAGCTTCTCAAGAAAACCAGCTTATTGCTAACCTGTTGATCCACTGTCCCCTGTACTTTGCTCCCCACAGTCACACTTGAAGTCTGGAAGGTCTGACTGGTAGGACTCTCCTGTGATTCCGGCAGAGTGGGGATGGCATTGAAGAGTAGAGGCTTTCTCTCAACCTTGGCTTTAGCCTCCCGGACTACAGCTCTCATGAAGCTACACCATAGGTAGCGTGGTGAAGTTATCTCTTGGCTGTTCACTCCTAAATGTTCTGTGAATACCTTTTATTTTTTCCTTTACCTCTAATGCAAATATTATTGAAAAATTCCACAAACTTTTACTTTCAGCTCCAGATGGTGGTTTCTATCCTCTTATAAATCTATGGCTGGGACAAAGACTAAGACTCTTTCAAAAAGGGAGTGGAGCATCTCCCTTCAGAGCACATTGTTTGCACTCAGTATTGTTGTATCCTTGTCTTTTTTTTTTTCTTTCATAACTTCCATCTATTCTGATTCCTTTTACGTCTGAGGGCTGATCCAGTCTAAATTGTTCAGTAACAGAATTGCCATACTTTTACAGAAGTACTGTATATCCAGGAAGAGTTCCCAGGGTATCCATCAGTACAGATTCACTCTACTTCTTTCCAATAAAATCCAGCACTGATGGGAGCCCTAACAGCATCATCTCAAAGTGAACATGACCTTCTGGTGAAGAAATCCAAGCAACTTTCCTCCTCTGGGATAGAGCATGGTTTATGCCTCATTACTGTGAATAAATTTTCTACGTGGATTTCTGCATGCGTGCGTATTTGGGCAACTTCACGATATATGCGGATATAAATAAACAATTGCTTCCTTTAAGTAGAACTACAACGTTGAGGAGTGGGAGTAAAGAAAGTATATCAGACTTGCTGTGTTCTCAGTAAGAGGTGTTTAAAAAAAGCAAAAAAAAGGCCTTTCTCAGCAAACCCGTAGTTCTCTGAGGAGTTACAAGGAGTAGATTTGTTAAAATCAGAATTGCCAATTTTGCACAGTTGCTTTTGGAATACCACCATATTTTTAAACCAACTTTATTAGAATTCATATCCAGTTACGGAGCTGTACAGGACTCTCTTAACAAGCATAGTCTGGCTGAGGGCAATAAATCTGTCTTTGTCACTAATGATGTTTGTATTATTTTAACAGTTTATACTTTGGACTAGGGGGGGGCAGGGGGGTGCTGCAAGCAATCATCTTTCAACCACAGCTCGCCTGTCCTGAATCCTGAGTAGAAAAACACTTTCCCCTGTGGATGTCAGAAACATAGTGGGGTACACCAGGGAAGGTGTCCAAGGACTTCAGCCACATAGTCTGGTAGTTGGAAAATCCCATTCCAATTTTAGTGGCCTTTACTTATTTGAAGCAGGGGAAAAATGTCCTCTGTCAACAACATTTTTCAGTAATCTTTGTAATGTGGCAATGTGGTACCTTGTCAGGAGGTTTTGTGATGTGGTCATTTGATAAATAGTAATTTTCTGAATGACTAAAGAGACTCTTACACTTTCAGATATGAAGGAATCCTGGGCCTGAGCCAGGTCCAAGCTGGTAAGTGATGGGAAATGTGCTTCCAAGGTACAGTTCAACTGAATCCTTTAAATATATTTCTTAAATTCACTTCTTTCAAGGGATTTAAGTCCTTGCCTAATGTTCCAGATTACAGTCCTTTATATCCTGAGCACGAGCACTGAAAAGAGCTGTTTTCCTCCAAATGGCTTTGCTGATAGCCTGTGATGCAGAAGACCCATCTCTGAGATGAGCAACAGCAGGTTTGCAGCAGGACAGGGTATCCTCTGGGAAACCCTAGCTGGAAATCAGTACACTGGTGTCCTAGTCATCCCTGTATGGAATAAAGCAAAGATAGTTGCCTTTTAACACCTTGGTTTCCTCATGTGAAGACCTTCCTCACTGAAAAGCTTGAAGAGCATCTCTAAGAACATATATTACATATATGTATCAAAGCATATATTCTTAGAGTATATGTATTTATATATGAAGAGCATATTATCCCTTTAAATAGTTTGGCCATGGGCAGGAATTGTGTTGGATCCCTTTATGAAGTTTGGAAACCTGACAAAACTGCTGATGGAGGGCAGGTGTGATGGGTTTGCAACAGCCTGTGCCCAAGCAGTTGCAGTGCAGAGCTCTGCCTGTAGAGGTGGCTGACTTGGCTGCCTGCAGTGCCAACTGAATCGAGCGCCTACACTATAAATATTTTGCTTTCTCTCACTTTGCTGTTTTGTATGGGGAGCATTTAACCTGAAGTACTAGGAGGCTGAGAAACACAATTGTGATGTTCGTTTTGGAGGGGGTAAGTTTGATTTTCCTGTGCTGTCTTCTAATGCTTTCTTTGTACCAATCTTTCAGTATTTCTTTCCTGTGTTTCCAGTTCTGTAACAGATTTTTTCTCCTAGCCTAACCCTAGGAAAAGAAAGTGCCTTAAAAATACCAGTTTGGGGTTTTTTTAGCAATTTTCACGCAAACAAATGCGGTGGGTACCTGTAATGGTGTTACTAAACTTGGTGTGGACTCTGAGTTAATATCCTGTAGAGATGGCTTGTATATTGATGCTGCTTCCAGGTCCTTCCTCCCTTCTTGACGTAGAGGGGTGGGCAATAGTGCATGCAGGGAGACTTCAGGGATATAACAGAGCTCTCTGACCTACCCAACCCCTCTCTTCTACTGAAGAGGTGAGCAAAACATGACAGATCAGCAAGAGAAGTTAGTAGTATTCTAGGGTGTAGAAAGTAAGGTTTTTCTATAGGTATTTTGAGATGTGACAATGGCTGATGCCATGTGTTATCTTTTTTACTGTCTTGTGATGGTACTATGTCTCTGTGCCCGATGTGCTCCCCCCAAACACAGACTAGCTGTATCCTTTTGTTTATAGGTGTGAAAGGGAGGCAATCATGTCTGCATCTCCCTGTGGGAGTTCTGTTTCTTGCACAAAAGTGTCTTGTTTTGCCTGCTTGGGTTGAAACAATGGGATTAAATACAAGGCAGAGATGTGATGGTGGTGTGGAAAGGGGCTGACACCCATTGCCCTGGTTTGTGGGGGCAAGAAGTTGAGGGGTGCTCCCTGTGTGATTTAGGAGTCAGTTCTAGAAGATGAAGGATGATGCAGCAGAGAGTTTCTGCATCTGCTTCTGCTCTGTGATGCTCGTTCTAAGCCTGGGTAAGAATTTTTGTCACACTGGAGAGCCTTCTTCACAAGTCATTACTAGATGGAAAACTCATTGGAGGGACTATCCAAATGCTATTTACCTCACTCAAAAGCCCTAATGCTTAGGAAACTGAGAATAACCCTCCATCTAAACCCTACAGCATGGCCCCAGCTGAATGATGTCACTGGCCTGTGCTAGGATATTTCTTGACCATGAGAAAGGGCCAAACCCTTCGCATGAAGAGGTGACTACTGACTCTTCTCTCAAGCGGGTCGTAATGTCTCGGATCTTGAGTCCTGCAATATTGAGGCAGTAGTCGGAAGAAGCAAAGACATTTTTCTTCAGGCAGGAAGTTATTTCAGCCTCTTAACCCCAAAGTCAAAATGTCACTATTATCTCAAAAGCAAATCACTCTACACAGGTTTTTGTATTAAAGTTTAGAGAATAGTATTTTAAAATAGTAGGAAAGAGAGAAAACTAGTTTATAATGGGGGGAGGAGTATTTGGCTGATACTTTATTAGCAGACTTAACCTTTTGAGCAATAACTTTTATGTAGGATTATGGGATACCCTTTTTGAGTGAATAATGTGATTATCTAAGTCTGGTTTTAAGAATTACAGGACAGATATATTGATAACCTATGAAATTAACAAATTATGCAGACATGTATAAAATACTGTGTTTTACATGGGTTTGGCATCAAATCCAATATTTGATTAAGGGTGCTGGTCAGGAATTTTAGATCCCTGACTTTATTGCTTTGTGGAGTTTCAAGCTGGGCAACCAGTACTGGTGGGATAAAAACCACCCATGAAACCTTAGGCCATGGTGGATGATCCTTCTAAAATTTCTGACCTGACAACAACCTACATGTGTAGCTCTTGTCTGTGTGGAGAGTTTTTCTGCTGTTTTCATAAGGATTACTCACTGGAGTAAATTTATGAACTGTGTATATTCACAGCCATGCTTCCTGATGAGTAGAGCTTTCTTTTGTAGTTTGTTTTTTTTTAAGGCAAATTGCAGAATTCAAGTACATCCATTCTTCTCACACTTGGAAAGGTGGTCTTTGCCATTATTTCATACTATTTAAATACTAGGATGCCTTGTACAGTTACCTGCAAGATATGTAAAACAGGAAGGATTTCATCAGTGGGTGGACTTTTGCCCAGACAGTTGCACTGATTGTAATGACAGAGCTTAGATAAGGTGAAGTCACTAGTGTGTCTGCTGGATGTCATTTTGGACCAGTGATGACTGGCCTAACAGGCCTTCAACCATCAAGATGAGTCATGAAAAAGGAGCACTGTCTCTTTTATCAGTTAGTTTACTGATGGCTTTCTCCAATCCAGTAGCTGGGAAACAATTTAGAGCAAAAAGAGGCATGATGAGACAGAAGCAGTATCCAATATTGTGGTTATGTCTCAGAAGCAAATGAGAAATACTTTGTGTTCAGTGTCTGGTTTCCCAGCCAGACCCTTTGCTTTGTTTTTTCCTATACTTTCAAAACAGGACTCTTTAGCTGTGTCAGCCTCTAAAGCTGAAGCGTGGGGGCAGCTTCCTCACTAGCTTCTTTCCACTGAATTGTTTACTTCATTGCTGTTTTCCTTGAAGACAATTTTTAAAATAATAAGCATCATTTCTTTGCTGTTGGTATGTGAGCTTAAAGAGCACATCCTAACATTGTTTTCATACTTTTCTCCTGTAGGACAGAAAAGCTTCCTTTACGTTTTAAGCTAGAAACTGAGATTAACTTGGTTTTGAAGCAAGCAGCTAGCACTTGTCCTGAAACCTCAGAGAGGATGGACTGACTGCAGTCACGGGTAGCACAGTTGCTCTTTTTGCCACTGCTGCTTTAAATGTTGGGATCTGGTCATTTTAGTTCTCCCTTTTTTGCAAATCATTACAAACTATTGCCTTTTTTCTTTAACAAAACTGAATTGGAAAGTACAGACAGACATAGACTTCCTGGAGAAGATGCTCTCCTGAACTGAATCCGTGTCTCCTATTTCCAGTATGGGTGCCCATACTCTGATAGTCTATAATAAGAGGAGCACCCTTGAGTCACTCTTCTGTTACATGCAGTGCTTCAAGTGACTGCTCGGTTTAGACCTTACATGTGAGACTTAGCCAAGGTTACAGGCAGATACTATCAATGAGAAAAGTGACGAAGGCAAGGATTTACTGATGAAAAATTAGATATCTTCCACCTGGGGACTTTCAGAGTTGTCACTGTTGATTAAGGAGCAATATATTATTGTGAGTATCAGAGTTGCATAAATTCACATCAGAACTCTGTCACTTTTCTTCAGATCTGGAGTAGAATGATAGAATGGTTTGGGTTGGAAGGGACCTTAAAGCCCATCTAGTTCCAAACCCCCTGCCATGGGCAGGGACACCCTCCACTAGACCAGGTTGCTCAAAGCCTCATCCAGCCTGGCCTTGAACACTTCCAGGGATGGGGCACCCACAGCTTCTCTGGGCAACCTGTCCCAGTGCCTCACCACCCTCTCCATGAAGAACTTCTTCCTTGCATCTAATCTAAATCTCCCCATTTTCAGTTTAAACCCGTTACCCCTTGTCCTGTCACTATAGGCCCTTGTAAAAAGTCCCTCTCCAGCTTTATTGTAGAGCCTCTTCAGGTACTAGAAGGTGCTATAAGGTCTCCCTGGAACCTTCTCTTCTCCAGGCTGAACAAACCCAATTCTCTCAGCCTTTCTTCACAGGAGAGGTGCTCCAGCCCTCTGAGCATCTTTGTGGCCTCCCCTGGACTCACTCCAGCCAGTCAATATCAACAGAGCACAATGGGGCTTCTGAATTCCAGAGGAGGTGTACAGGATGTTTAGGATACTGTGATACTTGCATATCCACCCTTATTGTCCTGCCATGACACAGGGCAAGAGGAGGACACATGTTTCACTGCTTCCTTTCACCATCCCAGCTCTCCCTCCTGTGCTGGCTTGAACAGCAGACAAAGATCAGATAATGTACCACATTTGATTGTGAACTATAGTGATAGACACATGCCCACTCCTAGCACAGGAGTAGGGATAGTGTCTGAATGCTATTTGCACACAGAATTTTTTTCTTACTCTTTTAAATCTATTGGCTTCTTCAGGAACAAGCTCAAGGTTTTCTTCTTCCTAACCTAGATTGTGACACCTACCACAAAATTTAAGGTCTTCTGCTATGCTTCAGCCAGAAAGAGCTAAACACTATGACTTGAGAGAGCAGAGCTCTGTTCATGACCCTCCACAGAAAGTGGGAGAGGGTTGGCATAATTAATTTTTATTCTGATTATAACAGCTGCTTTTTTTGAGCAGATAAGACATTTTGTTTGGAAAGTGTTCTCAGCAGACATACGTCTGCCAGGTTCAGAGAGTGGTTGGATGCCCACTTGCACTTGATGCCCTAAAGCAAAGGGGAGGGCTGTATCCCACCTGCTGTTGTCAGAGTTTGGAGCCCAAGAATCATGACAAAATGGTGCACAAGGGAAAAATATTATGATGAAAGGGAAGGGAGAAGAAAAAAATTACTCACAGTAAATGAGAAAAGAAAAAGGATGAATTTCCTTGGCAGTTATTACTTAATTTTTTTTTTTTTTTTTTTTTTTTTTTTTTTTTTTAGTGTGTAAATATAACAGTATTGCCGAGGAATAGATTAATCATTTGAGAGAAAGCTTTACAGTTCTGGAAAAAAACGAGAAAGGAGAAACCAAAACTCTTGGCACTAACAGACTACTTATTTGCATCTGTAGAAATTAATTAAATTGATCTTAATTATTTTTTTCATGAAACAGTCTAATTCTGCCATCTATGCTGTAAAAATATAAAGTATTCCCTTTACATTTGCAAATATTCCTGTTATTTTTAATCAAAGGTCCACCTGAGCTTAATTGTTCCATAGGCCTGATGTGGCTAAAACACACAAATGTCAGAGGGTACTTGCAGGCAAGATGATGATGTGATTGACTTTGCCATCTGTGAGCACTTCTTCATCACCTTCACCTTTCTGCAAACCAAATATTCAGATAACCATTTAATCCTGAGTCAAGTCTATGAACTCAGGACCAGAGACCAAGCCTGTGGCCAGTTCAGCAGAGTTAACGAGAAAAAATTTTTGATTGACAGTGACCCAAACTGTCACCCTGTGCCATGGTTGCGTGTTCCCTTCCTGTCAGCTGAAGGGTAGGATTCACCGCTGTGCAGAGAATATGTTCTTGCCCAATGACCCACTTGCATGAAGTAAAGACAGATTAATTGAAATGTCATCCTTTGCAGTGAATATAACAGATTTGTGATGTGGTGGATTTGGGTTTGTTTGGTTTTTTTTTTGTAAGTAGTAGTGAGGCCTCTAGCAAGATCAGACCTAACTTAAGCAGAAAGAAAATCCCTTTAAAAAGTCTTAGTGGGCCAAACCTTTCTTGCTGATCTCTTTGAACAGCATAAACTATGTTTTTCCCTTCCCATATCTGGCCAGAGAGAGTCAAAGACTCAGGGATGTGAACTCTTTCTGTCGTAATAACTAAATTTGTCCCAAATAGAGCTACAAGGTCCTGTGTGACTCATCTGAGCCAGTGTACCTCCTAATGAAATCATCCACAGCCCAGATGGCAAATCCAGGTTTCAAGAGACCCATGGACTGAAATTCACTTATCCCTAATGTTTTTTGAATAATATTGAATGATTTTTCAGAGTGCCACTGTACTGGGTACTCTCCAGATGTGTCACAGGAAAAAGTGGTCATTTGCTTTGGAACTTGAAAGAATCACTACTTTTACGTAAATACAAAAAGACTGCAACTGTACATGACTTGCTTAACTTACTTACACACTTTACAAGCTTCAGTGTGAAACCTGTTAGTAGGGTTCCTCATGGGCCTTCAGTTATCAGTATTAATCCAGAGTCTTGTGATGGAAAAACATCGAATTTCTTTAGTCCTCTTGGTATGAGACCATAACATAATTTTGTATAGACAATAGTAAATTTCTCTTCTGCTTTGATGTGGTTTTTATTCTGTGTGTTTAAAAATGGTGGCATGTGCATATATTTTTATAGATGTAACTCATAAAAGAAATACTTTATTTGAAATTAAGATTAAAAGTATCCAGGTGGTTGTTTTTCTCTTAACAGACGTATGTAAAAAACATCTACACGTTTTCAGTTAATTGTCTCTCTGAAAAAAATTATAAATTGTCCTAGGGAGTTCAGTCTTTAATCACTTTATCATTATTTAATGAGGCAGCAAGATTTCAGCTGATAGTTTTCTAGTATAACCAGTAGGAAGGCTGCAACAATTGCCCAATTCAAACGCCAACCATCAAACAGCAGGAAAAAGTATTCCTGAGAATTAAACTTGTCTCTCCAAATAAAGCTTGCTAACAAGGCCTAGAGCTCACTTTTCAAGCAGTGCCTGCCAGGAATCACATCCCTGGCCTGAGCCTACAGCACTGGCTAGATTATTCTGATGACTTATCCAGCCTCGAGCGCAACCAGGCATCTTGGGACACCACATGATGTAAAGGATGTTATGAAGTTCTCCAGGACATGTCTCTTATCTCTGTCCCCTTCTCAGCAGGATCAGATCAGCTGTGCTAGCAAGAGCCTAGAGGGCCTTCCATTACAGCCTCTCCAAACCCTTCGGTGGTCTCTGCAGGTGGAGACTGTACCTTACTGGACAAAGGTGTGTTTGACATCAGGGTTGTGAATGATCAAAAATGACATAACTAGCATTGCTTATAGCATAACACTTCTGAAGACTTCAGCAGAGACATGATTGATCCACCAAAGGACAGTCTTGCAGATGTGAAGCACCTGCGAAAGGTTTGTCTACACTGGGCTCTGCCAGGGAAAGCTGACTGCACCCCGTCCTGCTCCCACAGGCCGTCTGAAGATCAGATTTGCCTCTCATAAGGGTTCTGTGGCTGTCTGAAGTCACCTTTCCTTGCTTTTTCCAAACCACCTTTGCTCTTGCTCTCAAGAACTCCTGGCACTGGGGGTCATGTGGCTCCCCTAGGTGACAAGGACAACCCATTCAATAGAATGGGAACAGAGACCTGTCTTGATTCCCAGTACACGGAGTTTCTTTTTGTCCCATGTTCTGGTACACACACATAAATGCTGAATTAATACCTTTGATGCTGTCTGCTGCATTCTTAGTGGGAAATTTCACAGTATGCTGTCAAAGGGAATTCAACTGGTGTATATTTACTTATCCTATCTGAGAGCTGAATATGCTACAGTAACCAGCAGTGTATCAAAATGTCAAATTTACATTAAAGATCTTTGAATTTCTCAGTTTCCAAAACAATAAGGCAATAGTTTAAAAAAAAAAAAAAATTATGTCCTACAGTCCATCATTGCAGTACAGCCAAAACTCCTAGGTATGAAATGCTTCCTTCTCCGAGACATAAAAGCATTACAGACTATTAATTACATTACGATTAGCTGAGACATCTTAACTGTAAATCATTGTTGCTTAAATGCAGGCTACAAAGAATTAATTGGCAGCCTGCCAGTTCAGGGAAATGAAATCTAGCACTAGAAATAATATCAAAGCTAAGGCATCTGTGAAAGATTCTTAGAGCAGTCTAGGGAAACACACTGTGTATTTCCATTGGATACCTACAGGCACAGCTCTTCATGACTCCTATGGTCCCTTGTGATGGATGGCATTGAGGAAAAAGTCCATCTGACTTTCTTTCCTGGTGCTTGCCTCGATAATATCATTGCAAAGCCTTGTAGACTTCGTGTCCAAGGATGATAGCCACAGCCATCAAGCAGGCTCTCTGTCCTATGTGAAAAGGTACCTTTGGGACTCAGTACTAAGATGTAACAAAACCTGAGGTTCCTACTGCATCTTTTCTCCAGCCTAGCTCAAAGCCTGTGTCTCCATCCAAATGCTGGATTTCGGTGAACTCAGAGTAAGACTTACAAGTAGACATATGGCCACAGCCTCTGGTTCCAATGAGAGATATAAGAAAGGTTCCTCAACCCAGGAGCTTAAACACACACATGATTGACATTAGAAAATCAACACAATGATGTGACAGACTTTTAACAAACTGTCTTTGGAACTCAGAACCAGGGTTTCAACCTTGTGGGTGAGATGTCCACAGATACAATTTTTACATAAGAGAAAAACAGAGACTGCTGCAAACCTGATATCTAACATGAAATACATTTAGCAGTCTTTGTAACTTATCAAACATGGAAATGTATCCACACTGCAGGAAATTCATTGCTGTAGTACAAACACAGCCAGCATCTGACAATAATCCTATTACAGTAACAATCTCTTCTCATGCTGCTATCATTCATATCGCACTGAAACAGCATTTAGAAAGATTAAGAAGCAAATAACTGCCATTTACTCTTACATTTTTTTCCTGCTTTGCCTCAATGTGTTCAGGAAAGACATTGCTCTTCTCTTTTAAGGTCATCAGAGATGTCTGGGGTCTGTTTTCTAGCAACTCAGATTTTCTTTGCTCTCTGATAAGTTGTTGTTTTCCTTAACAGCC
Source organism: Rhynochetos jubatus (assembly GCA_027574665.1). Classification (NCBI taxonomy): domain Eukaryota; kingdom Metazoa; phylum Chordata; class Aves; order Eurypygiformes; family Rhynochetidae; genus Rhynochetos; species Rhynochetos jubatus. The sequence continues at coordinate 30,112,274 of CM050655.1, read as the reverse complement.
TTAATATGACCATAATATTTATCACAGAAAAACCTCTTCTGACATCTTAAGAAATTAGCATGGACTGTGCTGCTGGGATTCAATCCAGATATCCTTCCTACAGCAGGGCTTGCTTTCAAGCTAGTGAGTCAAGACCATGGTGGCTCTACTCCAGAACGAAACAGCTGCCCAGGAGCAATGTGGACAGGATCCAGTCAGTCTATAAGAGTCCCTCTGTGTATCTACCACAAAGCATTGAATTGTTGCCTTCAGCTTGAAGTCATGGCCAAACTGAGATCAGTAGAAGATAGTGTTTTGTCTCACTTCCTTGACTGCACAGCACAACAGAATTTGGGAGAAGTTTTGCAGGAAATTATCACCTTAAGTAACTTGTAGGAATTGGGTAGTTATGACCTCAAGGATCGTAGGAAGCATCAATAAGCATGGAATCTCTTTATTACTGTGTCACTGGCTCTGCTACCAGTTCATGAGACACAAAGGGTGAAATTCATAAAGCAGACATCTCTAAGCTGCTCTCAACATCCTTGACAGCCAGTGAAGAGAAACAGGCACTTCTAAGATATGATTCATCCCAGTCTTACGAGTTGTGCCCTATTTTTCCTTCAGTAATTAGCATGGAAGCTTAAGGTAACTACCTCAGATATAGGCATCCAGAGTTGTATGGGATGAATTCCAAGCACAATGAATAAGCGCCTCCAAGGGTAATAATCCTATTTATACTACAAAGTATGCTGTGCTTCCTCAGGGTGCAGGAAGCTTTCATCTGATGTAAACACACTGCCAAAATGGATAGTCTTATCCTTAGCTGCACAGTCTCTCCCACTCTCTTATGCTAGGGAGAAGTGTCGATGTGGCCATGTGGCAAATTGTAAAACCTGCTATGGCTGAAAACAAATTAATTTCAAGGCTTCATATGCTGGTAAATCTACCATATCCTTAGTCACCTTGTTCAGTGATTCCTTTCACTCTTGCAAGTTGGGTCATGCTTTATTTGTTGAAAACCATGTCACTGATTTCTAATCAACCTTAGCTTGCTAGATTATGGCAGTATCTATTGTCAGCAGTTTTTCTCTACATGTTTTCAAAAATCAAAGCCAACACTGTCATGGTGAGGCACTGCCTTTAAGCAGACTAAGAAAATAGTCAATGCCACTTTACCATCTGATGCTCTGTAGTAGGTCTACTTTGATTTCTGATTAAACAAAAACTTTGCTTAGGTTTGGAGATCTAAAAGTATCAGTCCATAAAATACTGCTTTTCATATCATGTGACAAGTAGATGTCACTCCATAATTTTTTCCCAACTGGCACTGGAGGGTATTTACCCACATACACATACTTGAAGGCAGATAGGTTTTGTGTGGGATTTTTTTTAAGCAAAGCATCATTGTCTCATTAAGTGGATAGTAATTGCAATTATTCACCATGTATTGTGACTTGCAAATGAGGCTTGCAAAGTCCATACAGAAACAAGTTGTCGATAAACGCATGGATTAAGAAGGCTAATGAAATGTGCATTGCTTTAGAAAATCTTGCCCTCTTTTTTTTTTTTTCAATCAAGAGTTTTGTATTAGTATGACTCTCAATAAATTATCCCTGACTCTCCCACATGGAGGCAAAAGGAGCATTATGCCATATGCAGTGAGATTGCAGGGGCTGCAGAAGGCTTGGATTCATGCCCAAAACACAAAGGCAGTATCTCCTGCTCTTTGGCAGTTCAGAGCCTTGGAGCCTAAACACAGGCATTCAGGTTAGGCTATGAATTATGACAACTTGGTGGATGTAGTGTGGGTTGGTGGAGGCTTGTTCTGGACACGAGAGTTTCATTTGACTGAAAAACACAGATAACTAAGTCAAGGTGGCAAAGGACTGCAGGGTTATGGGTGCTCCTTCCCCAGCCTTCAGAATGAATCCTGAGTCTCCAGTGAGTTTGTGAGACACCCCTGGGTTTGCTAGCTACCTCTGGTCAACTCGAGTGATTGAGTCACCCATGCAGCAAAGTCACTCACACTTGCTATTGCCATTAGGGTGCTTAGAGACAAACTGCAGACCACCATGACAGTGTTCCAAGAGATGAGAGATGCAGGGGTGTGTGTGTAGCAGATTGATCAGTTATCATCCAAGTCTGAGAAGCAAAGCAGATTTTGGAGCTTCTACTTTGAGCCAGTTTCTTATGAGAAGCATGCACTGTACAGATTATATCAGAGACTTGGGCATCAGGCATCCATGGGAGCTGACACTAAATCCCTACTAGACCTGTTGCAAATTTGTCTTTCTTCTTTTTCAGCCACTTTTCTCCTCCCATAAAAGTTACATTTATATTCCTTAGCACACTGTCTGGAAGGTTGCTCAGTGCCTTTGGGAAGTGCTTGGAGACCCACCAACACAAGGAGTTAGGACATGAAAAATTACAGTTCAAAACTGAAATGGTTAAAAATGATCTTCAAATGTCAGGCTGCCTCAGGGAAACGAGAGCTCACCTCAGCTCAATTTAGAGTGATGTTGGGTAGAGGAAATTTTATTCTTTCAAATGTATGTGCATTTATAATGCATAAAAATGTAGTTAAATGCAGGCCACTGTGTGACTGAAGAGCGAATATTAAACATAAATGGGTTGCTTCACATCTGGAAGGAAAGCAAATCAGCATTGCTTCTCCACAGGGTGAGACTGAAATGTGAGCCTTGCAATGCTGTTACCAGGCCAGGGAGAAATAAAATAGAGGGTTGAGAATCAGTATGAGGTAAAATACGCCATTAAACTATCAGCTGAAATGTGGACAGGAAAGGAGAAATGCGAGTACAGGAGGAGAGAGAAGAACGACTGTTGTCTTTTGAACAAGACTGAGGGGGTCATGTGTGATGGCCTAATGCATAGTTTTAGGAACTGGTACATCCCAGCAGGTAAAACACTTATTTGGGAAGAGTCATGTATGATTTTCAACAATTTGCGCCTCTTTCTTCCTCTGTTTTCTCTGACTTTTTTGTGTGTGTGCTTTGTCACTTTAGATGAGGAATTATCAGAGGTAAAAAAAGGCTATTCCATGAGTTGGTATGGTAAAACCCTAATGCAACCCAGGATATGAGATTAGTTGGGAAAATCTAGCTCTCTTACACGAAGAACATTGGGGCTTCACATGCAGGTAGGAAATGGCTGTGTTCAGATGCATTTATTATAATCACAGCTTGCATGATCCTTTTCCAGCTTCTTTCTTTTCCCCCAAAAACCTTCCTGGGAACACTGTCTTATCCAGCAGAGAGCATGAATGCATTCACTGAATTCACAGTGCAGTGTTAGAGACCCTGGTCATCTCTTGCTAGCTGGTGACTAATTCTGCTTCCAGTGAAAGGAATAGTGTAACTGGGTGAATCTATTTAATCTTTCTTTCATTTTCCTCCTTCAGTTTGTGAAGGTTCCCAAATACTGACTAATCCACCAAACATACTAATTTAATTAGGATTTTTTTAGAGTACACTCCCGATAATGCATATGCAACTTCCCTGCCTAGAAATGTAAAGATACACAAAGAAAAGCAAAATTGACATCTACCTTTTAAAATCAGAAGACAGAAGCACCAGAATAAATGCAAAAAGTGCCTCTGAAGCTGTCCATATTTGTGTTTAGCTTTCCATCCATTGATCCTTATTCATTGTTGTGAGGTGCTAATCTCCAGTTCCTCATCATTTCTGTCTGGTTTCAGACAGTTACAATGAAGACCCAGAAAACATCCGCCATCCAGCCCACCAACTGAAGCAAACAGTGGAAAATCAAAATAAGCATGCTCACCGCAGGCACAGTAGCTTCACACAAATAGCAGGTGAATCTAGGATAGCTATGCTCTGCCCGCAGCAGGTGGTTTACCCTTCTGGAAGTGGAGTGGCTGAGTGGGATTAGAAAGGACCTCAGTATGTGATAACAAAGAGCAGGAATATAAATATTTATATCCAAGGGCTGAAATTCACTTTCATACGCTCCTCAGCGGAAGTTTATGAGTGAATAATTTGCTGGATACGATTGGACTCCTTAAAGTGAGTTATTTGAAAGAATGACAAACTGGGAAATGTTTATCAAGGAATTTGCTCTGAGCACATAATGCTGCCAGTCTTGTTGGTTTATGACACCCAACACTGTTGCAGTTTGCATGAAACTCTTTTAGGATTCTGGGGTGGCACTGACCCGTTCAATATTTCCTGGAGAAGGAATAGAGGGAGTAGTCTGGGTAGAAGACAAGCAGGATTAGGCTGCTGTAGAGAGGTGTGCTGTGTTTTTACTTTGAAACTTCATGGCTTTTACTTAAAGCTTCAGTCCTGAAAAGATTGCGCTTCTCAAAAATTTGGTTTGCCTGGTTCTCTATCACACTGCAACCATCTTTCCCCTCAGTAGCAAACAGCACTGCATTTGTGCTTTCTCTACTGTGAAGCTTTTTCTAACAGCAATTAAATGACCTAGAAGGAACTGTCACAGTTTGGATGGCGGACTTTGGGAAATTTCTCCCACTACCCCAGGACATGTCTGTACCAGTAGATTAAAAGGGCTCAGGAACGTTCCTAGGCCTGGTCTTGGCACAAGCGATCTAGGAGTCAACAAAAGAATTTCTAGTTTCTGGGGAGATGATCGGAGACAGTTTCAGTAAGCATTTTGGACACAGCCATCCTACTTCTGCAGGGTAACAGAGTTCAGTAATATTGTTAGAAATGCTATTTGATACCGTCTGGCTTCAGTTGCGAATAGGGGATGTGTTAGTTTAGTATTACAGATATTGCATCAGTGTTCACTCTTTTGCTTTCTCGTACACTCAATGAGACTGCAGACCATCTGCTTTATTCTATTGATGTTGTTACCCATCACGTTAGAAGTTATTGCCACCCAGTCCCTGTTCTTTTCAGGCATCTCCTTTACAAATTTGAATTCCACCTTGTGATCGGTGTCTCAGTTCAGCTGGTCAAGAAAACACCCAGGTGTGATAGTTCTCCATCTTCCACAGCAATAGAGTTTAAATTCAGCCCCAGTGTAATCTGAAATTTTCATCCTTGCTGTATCCAAGCTACCAACTGGAACCACTGAAATCAGTGCAGACTGTGGGCTGTTCCTGTATTTGCTGCTGCTTTTGACTAGATATTACAGTGAAAAGCATCTTTTCAGATGTAAGTATCATCTATAATTGTCAGTGCATTAAAATGTTAGCCACTGAGCACTTCTGGTGAAAAGTTTTTTCTCCCATGAGCAGATTCTTCAATGTATCAAGTTCTTCTTCTTTAGTTCTTCCATATCTTTTTGTAGTTGAGCAATTTGCATTTCCTCCTCTTGCTAGGAATGGGCTATTTCTTGGGCACTGGTCATAATTTCTGGGTCAACTAATAAACCCTTTTTTATTCCCTACCTAAACTCTATGTATTAGAGAATTGTTGAGTTGGAAAATGTTAGCTTCATTTAGTTATTGTTAAGTTTTGCTGAGAAAGGAGAAGGCTAGTGCATATACTGGGTGCATTTTCAGAAGCAAAACGTATTTAATTGGGTTATTTTTGCTGCAAGTTCACAAAGCTTCTCCAGCACGGTCTCCAATTAAGGAACTGCATTTGACATGAAGTAATTGAGACTGACCCAGCTGTCTTGTAGTACTGCAATGAGTTGCTGCTGGTGGTGAAAGGGATCAAAGTTCCCCCTGAAGTGCATTCACACCACATAAAATAAGATGCATATGCTGGGATCTCTCTAGAAGTTCCTCAGGAGGTTGGATTAGAGAATATAGTTAACCAATTCAAGCAAACCAATGTGAATACCTTCTACTACTAATAGAAATCCTTGTGTGATGAAGAACACTTAATGTGCTTTTTTAAGGCCAGCACTTTCCAAGGACTGTTACTTGTCCGGGGTGTCTCCATTTTCTGCTTGAAGCCACTGGTTGCTCCCCAGATTTCTCAGAAGCATGTATCCTCTACAGCTGGTATCAATGGAATATGTAAACTCGCAGGATCAGACCCAGGGGTGTGATTCATCTAACCTAACTTTAGCTGTGTACAGTGTGAACATCTCCACCTGACTGGTTATTATGCATTCTACCAGCTGTCACTTACCCAGTGAAACAATGAAACAAGAGTCAAGTAGCTCTTGTTTCTGAGTGCTTATGCCATGAGATCATCCTTAACAATAGGCCATTTCAAGCATAAATTGAATATATCTTTAATACAGGCAATCATTTTGGAGAGCAAAATTGCTGCCTTCTGTATTTCCAGCATTGGTTGCTCGAGCAGTATTTGGAAGATCCATGATGCATTGTACCACCTGGCTGCAGGAGTCCCGTCTGTGTTCTGGAAGGCAGACGTAGAGCAATGGTTACTAATGCATAGTGGAACTGGCTTACCATGGCTTCAGCTTACGGATATGGCGCATTTCTTCTAGTAGTCAAAAATCTTTCCAAAAGTGCTTCACTCTTCCTTCCTTTAACTGCCTGTTTCAATTATTTGAGCTTGCCAGCAGCTAAGATTGGCCACAAGATATGATGCTGGAGATCTGAACATCTCACCCTCTGCTGAGAGGAAAGCTTTGCATTAACTGCCTCCTGCCCCTGTAGCTTTCTTTTCCTCTGGGTAGGGAGAATTCCCACCCCGCTTTCACCACCAATTGCGAGGCCTCTAGGTTATATTGGAACTGCAAGTTCCTGAAGCTACATTACAATATAACAGTTTGTCCCATGCTTAGAACTACTAAAACAACCTCTATAATTTTCTGAATGCAGCAGCCTCTGCAGCATCCTTGGAATTGCCAGATGTGATGACGTCTCCAGTATATATTACCCAGCACTTTTTTGGGCGCCTTTTTTTTTTTTTTTCTTTCCTTAGTAAAACCAGCAACAGAGGAGCTGCAGAAAGGTATAAATCTCAGGTAATACATGGCTTCATTGCCCATTGCTGAGTTCCTGTTATAGCTCCTGATCTCAGCTTTACTTAGCACATCCAGCTGTCTCTCTGAATATCATTCTTAGCACTGCAGTATCTCCTTCAATACTTCTAAAAACCACTTGTGGTCTGTCTGAAATGGGATATTTCAGCAGGAGACAGTCTCCCTTGCAAGACCTTGTCGATATCTAAACAAGATGGAACACGTGGCTAGGCTGTCCCTTGATTATCCTGCAGCACCACGAGCTTGATGACTGATTATTGAAGATTTCTAGCAGAGCCAGTGGAGGCCATCTTTCACCAGCATTATGCAGTAAGCTGTGAACAGAGCTTTAAAGTGCAGTCCTGTAAAACCCATCCTCCTCCAAGAATGTGCTATATTTCCCTCTGCATTGTGTTGTACAGCCATGCAGAGAAGGGCACAAGCAGGAGCTTGAATTTTGTAGAGGGATGTGCCAATAGCCAAAGACATACGCAAGGGCAAGAAAATATTTATTCCACAAAAAGGTCTTTCTAATTTCTCAAAACATAAAGATCCCGCTGGGAAAGGAAGCAAAATATAAGTGTATGTGAGAGGTGCTAAGAGAAAGGTACAAAGAGAGGGTACTGTCATTAATTTCTGTCCATCTTCAAGATGAGATGAAATCTCTGTCATCCCACATGTCCCCCAGTTTTGATTAGTTCCTGGAAGGCAGATCACTTTGCTTTTTTTTATTTTCCCCTGTAGAAATAGGATTTGGATCATAAAACAGAATTAAACCCTTCTCTTTTTTTTAATTTTTCAGGTGTGGAAAAAGATTTAATAATTGGCTATGTAATTTGAAAAGGTAGAAGAGCACAGGTCATACATCCCCATGTAAAAGTAACTCTTCTGGAGAACCGTTTAAAGTGTCTTTTCTCCCTTTCTTCCACCCCCTTCTCCAGTACAGTTGTGTTAAATATTGCAGGAGAAAAACTGAAAACTCAGTGATGAGGGCTGTAGAGATTTAAGAGCCATTAAATCATTACAGTAATGGGTGCAGTGAGTGTGTTCTAGGGGAAACAAATATAGTACAAGAGGCAGAAAAACAGAAAGATGATTGGATGAAGTCAATTTAAAGTGAGAAATGTACCTTCATGCCAGGAGAAATAGAAGATGCTGGAAATAACAAGCAGTTGGGGAATATGTGGCTCCAGGAAATAAAGAGATTTTTCTCTCTGGAGGCCTGACTGTGCTCTTACTTACAAAATTGCATGAGTAAGTGTGCTGGTGTCAACAGAGAGGCTAGATTAATTGTGAACAGAATTGGGAACTACTGTGTAAATAAGGATAGCTGCACTGGAGCCATGAACTCAAGCAAGAACCTGTCATTCACGAACTGATTTAGTTTCAGAAGTCATTACTCTGCTGTGGGTAGAGTCCTCTGTAGGAGGATTAGATTAAGTCATTCAAACTCCTAGTGGACATCTATCTACATCTGAAATCCTGCCACCTTCCCAGTTTGTCATTACATCAGCTAATCCATTAAATATATCAGGGAAATCAGACTGCAGGAATCAAACTTCTCCTTGGCTCTAAGCTGTTACAACAGCCTGTACAAAGGTGTGGGCTGTAGTTTTCACTCGGTGCTGGCCAAGCTGAATGAAAAAAGATTTCAGTCTCTAGTTATTCTCCTAGCAATATTCACTGACAGGGTATTTCTTCTTAATTTTAAACCCTTTTCCTCACATCCAGCCATGTTTCCTTTCTAGCTTAATCCTATAATTATTATAATTTCATAATCTTATAATGCAGCCATGCAATATTTATGCTATGTGGCAATAGACAAGAATGATCATAGCCTTCTCGAGCTACCACAGAGCCATCAACCTCTAGGCAAAAGCTTAAGGTGTGACAGCTCTTCTCACTGAAGTCTGACACCTTCAGAAACAACTCCAACTACACCCACCCACAATCTATTCCCTCAGTTCTTCCACATTTGTCAGTGGTGCCTTATTCCCTCTTTTTTAAAGAACAGTAAGGTGAGACAGAATTAATCTTGGTGACATCAAAAAAGGCAGCGCTGCTCTATGGTTTCTTGGTTTATCTGCACAGGCTTTGATGCTCACCTGACTTTTGGTGAATTGATTCTGCTAAATATGTGAAAAGACACTAGTTATGTCAGAAAAGCCATAACTAGTGAAAAGTGGGATGCTTTCTGAGTGCTTTGAGAGCTGAATCAGTTCACTGGGGGTCACGTGAACTGGCACAGGGAAAGGGACAGAAGCAGGAGGAGGATGGAAAAGGAAGATCACCTTCTTCCATAGTAGCAAACTCCTGGTTTAAAGCAGCTCATCACACATTTAGTATAGTAGTTCCTAAGGATATCTGAGGGAGAAGGGCTCATGCTTCAGAGTAGTAGAGCATGATGTGAAGAGTCATGACAAGATGTAACTCTCCAGTCCTAACAAATGCCCTTTCCCTTTTCACCAACACTTCTTTCTGAAAAGAGCAGGTCTCCAGGGCCATTTCCACAACTCAGAAAATAAGCTAGATGCCAGCCTAACTAAACACCTTTTCTCACTGCCCCCCATGGCTCAGCTCAGATAAACAAGCAATAACTGGTGCTGACTGGTGTTAACTAATTCAAAGTGGCCCATAAGAAGTCATCCAATTATACCCTTAATTACTGTTGCAAGAAAACTGTTTCTGTTTCCTTAATGTGTGGGTTAATATATTCATCCCTAAAATCAATACAATTTTTTTCTCCTACTATTGTTAGTCTATAAGGGGGTGGTGGTTATTTTTTTACTCTACTAGGAACTGTATAATTGTTCTATTTCTTTAAATGTCCTTTTTTTTCTGGAGTCTTATGTTATAAATGAATCATCAATTTACTTTAAAATAAAATTTTTTTGAGTTTTAATTTTTAACAAATTTAAATTCTAATGCTTCAGAGCTTGCCTCAAGCAGTGAGAAATCTCTCTACTGATTTTTTTAAATTTATCTCATTGTCCATTTTACTGGTTTTCATGATGTGTGCAAGGTTTCTAATAGGTTTTGAATCACTGGGGTAGGCAGTAAAATCTTTTATTTGTCTTCAGCTCTCACTGTTAGAAAGTGTCCCAACTTTTCCATCTGCCAGTTTGCTGAGGAGTATACTCTTGTGCACAGACCTAGTTGAAATGTTCAAGATCTCTTTAAAGCAACAAGAAAGAGGGACAAAACTGTGTACGAACACAGGCACACACAGATGCACACGCTTCTGTTATTCATACTAGTCTGGCAGCTAGACGTGCACAATGACAGCTCCAGCACCGTGATAATCCAGTTAGCAGGGATTCTACAAGACTTTTAAATATTGATAAGAGAAATAGACCTGCTTCCTTTAGCTACTGAGGCCAGCAGATTCTGAACACCTTGTTAGACATGTGATTACCAGTAAGTAACATGTAATTCCACTACTCTTGGAAATCCCTACAAGGTATATTATGCAACAAGGATAGTTGAGTGTTTTTCCTTTTTCTTGTTTTTTATTTTATTTCCCTACTTTACATTTTCCTCCCATTTTCCAGATGCCGAGGCAATTTTACTGCAAACAAAAACTTTGTCTCATTTCCTTTGTAGTATTTCCTAAGTTTCTAATACATTTTCCCCCATACATACAAACTTGGTCAAAAACCAGAAGTCATCTCTTGCCTAGCACGAGGAAGAGAACAGGTGAATCTTCCTGGAGGAGGACACCTTTAGACCAGATCTGTAGATATCTTCTGGCATTTGTGAGTCTTAACTCATTTATACTAGCTGATGAACTGGCTGATTAGAATACATGGGGAGGCATCTATGCCTGATTTAACTAATGCTTTAAGAGCCTATATGTCTTTATACAGCCAGTAAATAGAGACCCCATTTGAGGTGTAGTTGATTTAAGACTCATTAAAAAAAAAAGTCTTTAAACTTAGAGTAGCGCCCTTAATACTGGAAGCTGTCTGTAGCTCAGCTACTAAAATTCAGCAGAAGTATGTTCATTCACTTCACACAGGCCACTTTTAAAATGGGTGGGCTCAAAGCCTTATATCTTCATTGCTTCCTGAGCCTAGGATTTGGTGATTTCAGGAGACTGTTCATCCCCCGAGCCAAGAGGCGCATAAGTTTCTGCTCCCAGAAGCATGAGGGGAAAAAAAAGAATGAAAGCTCTTGATGCAGTTGCTAGGTATGGCATGATGGAGAGGGAAGCAGTGCATAACTGATAGGAAAAAGGTGAGACATTCCCTTGTACCATACGAAGAGTAACAGCTGAGCTCTGCACTATGAGCACAAATTAAAAGCTGCCTCTTGCTTAGTCAATTGCTTATCCAAATGAGGACAGCAAGCTGTAAAGAGAATTCATTACTTGTTGGCTTGGTTGATCAGGCTTGTAAGTAGCCAAACCTAACAGCTGTGTAATATTCAGCAACTTGCATTGCTGGGTACCTGAGCAAAATTCTGTACATGTCAAATAAGTATAACCAGGTTGAGCCACAACTGAAGGCAATCAGCAGATACACAGTCCAAGACAATGTATTGGTAAGCAGTGATGGCTGCACAGGTTCACAGTCAGGGTATCTTGAAGCAAGCCCAAGGACTGATTTATTCACCTTGAGGGGGGACCACTGAGTGCTCTCCAGCACTTTCGAGCTCTGGGGTTAAGGTATAATATCAGAACAACTACTGATACATAGTGGTGACATGCTGCAGACATCACTGTTCCTATTTAAAAAAAATAACAGTACATGTCAATAAAAAGTCAACGCAACAGTCCAGCCCAATGGGAAAGAACCCACAGCAGATCCCAGTGAAGTCATTCAGCAGGCGCTGTGGGAGGGCTCCCCTAGGCATCTGGGTTGTGCAGACGGGCTAGTAACAAACAGAAAAAAAAAAAAAAAAAAAAAGGCAAAAAAAAAAGTTATATGTGTAGCACAACCCTTTCCCTGCTTTATTCTGCAAGAGAAGCTAGCATAGTCCTGGGAGACCAGCAAAGATGAGCGAGGTTAAAGCACAGAAAGTTAGCCAGTTTGCAAATTAAAATGCAAGCCCCTTTCCTACTCAGCTCCTTGTCTATCCACACCTCCCAGCTGCAAACAAACAGAAATTACTAAAACAATTTTTTTAAACTTATTTAAGGGATATTATAATGCATGTTCTGAGGAAAAGGGAAAGCTGTGTTCATGCATACATCTGTTTGCTCCAGTCATCCTGAATATGCATCACTGCCTGCTACTTATGGCAGTGTTCCAGCTCCTCTCCTCATTTTGCCTTTTTTGGGAGTTGAGTTGGGATGAGCAGGGGGCTCCCAGAAGTGCCCCTCTCTTTGTTTCCCATTTCTGCCCACACTCCACTAAAAATGTGTCAGCATCCCACCCTGGTATGGAGAGCTGCGGGCAGGGGAGGGCACTGCTTTCTGTGCATGAGCAGAAGGAGCTCTCCCATGTGGGAGACTGCACTCGCCCTGTTGCAGGGCCAGGGCTCCCAGTGAGCCAAGGAAAGGGCAAGAGCACAGGAGCAGCATGACAGAGTCCAGGAACCCGATTTGGGAATAAGGCGCTTGGCTAACTGCGTCATAAGCCGTTGCTGAGATGACTTTGTCCCTAACAGGGAACACATCCCTAGGGATTAAACAAGCCCTTGGGTCTTGAAAAGGCCAAGCAATTATGCAGGCAGCATCAGGCAACCACGCAGCCAGGTGTAACCAGCTATCCTGCTGTCTGAAGCGAAAGTTCTGGGAGAGCTGCGTGCTTAACAAGAGGCAAAAGGAAGTGTTAAAAAGCCAGAAGCATATTTGCTCGCTTTGGAACAGGATTAATTTATTGAAGGACTATGACCTCAGGGAAGAGTTCATATTACAATACACCTCCTGTATCTCTATGTAACACCTTTCACACAGTCATACTCCAGATGTTTTCTTGCACTGACAGACTGAGGTTTCTTATGATGGGAATGGTTAGGTATTCCACTCCAGATCATCATGTTTACATGCTACACAAATGCACAGGAAAGCAGAAATCCATCAGTCTAAATAAAAACACAGATCAGAAGGGGAGACTAGTAAATTCACTTTTGCAGCATGACACATTGCAGTCATTGGCAGATCAGAAGGAGGAGATCGGGTTTCGGAATCCCAGCATAGCACCTTGGCTAGTGGCACAGACTCCTACCATCTGACTTTCATTTTCTTGTCATAAATACTCACCCCAAAAGTAATCCACAAAATTTTACACCTTTCCTTTTTTTCTTTTCTGTGGGGAAGGATGAGAGCCTTGTCTTTTATGTAGGCCCATGTTTCTACTGGTGCCTATATCCACTGACAAGTTTACACTCAGGGCTGGTCCATCAGAAAGTTGCAGGTGATGTCAAATGAACCATCAGCACCATCTCTGACGTGGCACAATGCTGGCTTGTCCTAGGATGCACCACAACATAACTGAGGAAAGAGCCAAGGGACCTTGCAATTACCCTGTAAAACCAGGATCCTGCTGACTGTATAAGTCAGTGTGGAAGAACTCCAGCCTTCATGCCAGGCTGTAAAAGCAATGGCTTTTAGGTTAAAACTCAACACAATCCTCTCAAGGGCTGCATCTCAACATGCACGCAGTGCACGCTGATTCTCATTGAACCAGCTTCTCAGGAGGTGGAAGCCAGAGTTGCTGCCCTGACAACCCTGCAGCAGCACTGGTGTCCTTGTTTCCCCTTTCTGGGCTCTCTGGGGTCTCTCTGCTGAGCTCTCCCCAATCAGAACTAATGCCAACTCCTATGAGGTCCCAAACTCCATTTGCTGGGCATGACTGACCTGTGCAGCAAAGTTAAAACGTTCTGCAGTTGGGCAACACTGTGCTCAGGACCATACATAAACACTTTACTGCTGGCCACTAAATTTTATTGCTCATGCTAATATGCTTTGAGATAACTAAACTCATGTCTGAAAGAGGCATTTAAACTGTTTTAACAGTATCTACTTCACATAATCTGCTTTACTGCAGTGTCTTATGGTTTTACCCATTTAAAATGTGTTTGTTGTGTTTTAATCAAGGGATTTGTACTATGACCTCTGAGCAAAGGCAGCCCCGGCTAGAAGACAGCTGGCGATGTGGTGTGCCGTACGATCTATGGAGATTAAATTCATTTCATTCCCTCTTCAGACAGATGACTGGGAGGTTGGTGGATCCACTGGGATTTTGGTGGATTGAATTCCTTTTTATTTCAAAAGGAGAGCTGAAACTGAGAAATAATAGATATATTTTTGCTCAGTGGATTAAACCCTGCCCTGAATTGCTTGGCTGGCCTGGATAGGAGAAGATACACTGGTATTCTTGCACCAACCCATGGGAAAGGGGTTGGAAAGAGTTGTGGATGTTTGCCATGAGGGACAATGCTTTTATGCTGATGAGCTGCCCTTCTGGTAGGTGTCATGAGGTTCAGTATAATCCTTCCTCACAGACAACTGAGTTGCTCTGAAAGGTTAATAACTACCCAGATAACCTGAGCTGCTTCTGTACTACCTGCCACTGGTGTTTAAAACTTCCTGGTGAAAACAGAGATAGAAATGTGCCAAACAGACCTACAGTTGGTCAGGTCAGAGATAGTGAGTCCAGATCTTTGCTGCAGAGTAATGACTGGGGAGGAAGGAGAGTTTGGGTGCCTTGTGATATGTAATCTTGGGGAGTCACCTAGCTGTTGCAGAGTGAAACCCTCTCCTGGGACACTTTCTCCCTGCCTTAATGATTATTTTTTTCCTAGTGTGTAGGTGCAAATGGCCCAGACTGGTGTAGTAAGGTGTGCAGGGTGTTCCCCAGGGAGCTGGCAAAAAGACGTCTTTATTTCTCACAGGCAAATACAAGAACTGAATGTGTCCTTCACTGTGGGGAGGACAAGAGAGGAGGGAAGAAGGCAGCAGGATCCCCGCAGACACTCTTACCACACCATCTTTTAAAAAAACAGTAGTAACCAACACTGGCTTTGGTTAGACAACCTGTGTTTGGGTCCATGATGCTCATAGGCAGAGTAAAACATTTAGGCTCAGGTGCAGGACCAACAACAAGTTTTCATCCATAGCCATACTGAGATACATCTAGACACCTGTGTTCGAGCAACTTATAAGATAAAAACTGATGAGACAGTTTTGGCTCTTCCTAGGTTAGCACGGAGCTAATCTCAAATTTTAGTTTAGGTACCTAAAATTAGGTCTTTAGTCAGAAAATAGGTGCTTAATCTTTGAGTTTGTTTATTTGTTTGTAATAGAAGGCAGAAACCCTCATCAGCTGACATTCTGTAGGTCACTCTCCAGGCTACCCCAGAGCCAGACTGAGATGGACAGACCTGATGCAGATGGACAGCTTGTAGGACACTTCACATGAGTGAGCACACAGCAACAGCTTCCCCAAACGCTGTTGCACTGTGTGACAAATACAGCCCCATAATTAATTTTCTTCATACCAGCTGCAGGGTAGGACACACAGGACTTTTTCAATTTCTTAGCCAACACTGGCCAGTTGAGCCCAGTGGACTTAAGCGTGCATATGCCATACAGAGAGTTGAGCAGACAAACCAGATAGCTAATGTGAGTGCCTAAAACGTTATATCTGCACACACCTTCCAGTTAATTAAGCTATCCTTTCTAATACATCACAGGGCTGTCTTTGAAACCAATTAGGTGATGTTTTATCCTCCAGCATAATGCAGGCTGCCAGCATCAGTGAAGGCATCTCAACAGGTTGCATAAAAATGTCTCAAGTATCTCAAGAGCTTCAGGACTCTTTCTCCAGCTCATGCCTGTTTATGCTCATACCTGAAGCTTCCTTGCATGCTGTATATGACAAGAACAAGGCAAGGCCATTCTGAAAGCATTTGCCCCTGTCTCCCTGCAAAAGGTCTTTTTGCCATGATGAGAAACCCCCTGATTTTTGTTTTTCAGAAATACTCAGGGCTGGCTGAGAGATTTCTTTTTGAACTTTCAAGGAAAACTAAACCAAACTTACCTTGCAAAGCACAGGGCAGACCCAAGCCACCAGATGACTTCCTGGGCTGTCCTTGGGGGCCATACTTTACAGGTGTTTTTTCTCCCTTTGGACCATCTCTATAGAACCCAGGAACCCTCAGGAAATAAAATAACAGCCTTATATTCCTTTCCTTCCCTTTATTAATTTGTCAAAGCCACATAAATTAGTGAACACTTACAAAAAAGCACATAGGTGAAAATCTGTTGGTGCACGCATGCTGACACACCCACATGCAGAATAAAGATGAGAAACATCTTTTGGGATGATAAGGATCACTGCAAGACAGAGTGTGGTGGCTGAATTACGGGGTTTGCAATTGTAAGTGGCCTTTCCATTTTGGGCGTGAGTGTGCTAAGTTAAAAACCTACAACTGTTTAATTTAGGTTAATAATATTCGAATGTTAAATGGATTAAGGCAAATGATATTTTTTTTTCTTTTGAAGTGGAATTAGCCCCACTAATCTTCCAGGCTGGGTTCTTAGAAGGTGTAAATCAGTGTTATACACCAAAACTCAAGGGAGCCTGTTCAGTTTATCACTAGATGGAGTCTGTGCCGTTGTACTTCGTAGTGTACATGTCTGTGAACCATGTGCTTAGGTTAAGTGTGTTCTGTCTGTCTTTCTTTTTCTCCATTTCAAGGTTTAAAAATGAAATTATATCATTCCTTTCTTTCACTATTCTTTTCCAGCCCATTAACTTTATCCTCCTGCTGTTCAGGTTCTACAAGTGGAACGGAAAACTTCCTTTATGTACAGGGGATTTGGGGATGATATGCTGATATCTGGAGGGAGGGGATGCTGGGAGAGTATTGTTTGGCATGACAGCATTCAGGGCTATGCTTTAATACAAAATGAGGAGGAAAACATCTTTCAGCAGAGCTGTTTGAGAATTCACATTTGAAATGTTTGGTGGATGGTTAGTTTCCACAGCATGAAAAATATGCAATGGGAAAATGTTTCTATGGCTTAAAATCAAAATCATATTTTTTTCATTAAGGAAATACTTTGTTCCATCTCGGAAAGCAAAAAGCACTGTCCTCATGCTCAGAGGAGGTGCATTTTAAATTTTAAATTTTGGGGAAGGGAAAGTCTTCCCTGCAATAAAACAGAGTAAATGTTTAAAATGGTCTTTAAATCACTGCCCCTTCATACCACATCACCAGGCAGGCTTGTTAGCTCAATGCTGCAGAATTTCAAAGGCTGGTATTTCACATCCAAGTCACAGCAACATGGTAACTCTTGTCTTGCTTTGGGATGAGTAATTTTTATTAAAAGAATATGTCTTCAGGATCTTTTTGCTGAAGATATTTCCACATCACATAAAATTACCACCACACACAGGCATTAAGTGATCCACATTGTGGATAACTTCGATAGAGGGAGCAAGGACTGAATGGGACAAGATGACCAAACAAAACTGGAAATAAAAGGTGATAGTGATGGTCCATCCAGGTTAATATTGTGGTATAAGGCTGAGGTGGGTTTCTAGCCTGCTTCCCTTGAAATTCTTTATGATGAGTTCCTCAAAGCCAAGCTCACCGGACATGTTGAAATTCTGCAGGCTTATCAGAATAAAAGCAGAAAGTATTTTTATGAGCCATTCTAATTGTTTCATGTTACTAATGATCATTTGGAGCTCTTCTTGCCCATCTAATTTTATCTACCCAAGACGAGACTGCAGTGTAAGATTTCTCGCTTATAAGTTAGATCAACTTTGTATTGTAATGTAAAGAGCAGGAAAGGCATCCTTTTCCAGTTTTATTTAACTGGTCATCATTTGCTTTTACAAGACAAATGACTTCCAGCATCAAAGCTGATCTGTCATATCAGTTCCTGTTTGTGCTATGAGTGCATAATAAGGAAACCAAGCTGGTATTTCTCTCAGTACCACCACTAAATAGTGGGAAAGCAATGGGGAAACTTTGTCGTCTATGCTGTTTTCTCACTATTAGGTTTCATTATCTGGTTCAGCTTTTCAGTTCTCTCTAGTCTAAATGCACAGTCAGTTCTCCCCCTTTTCCCTCCTCCATCATCCTATATAATGGTTAAATTTTACATCTCACCAATACTACAACAAACCTGAAAAGCTAATCTTAGTTTTAGCACCTTGTCTGCTAACTAAATTTTAAAGGATGTCTTGGAACATTGATCTCTTTTGCCTAACTCCCAATCTGTTCTGAAAGTGTCCTCTATCCAGAGCTTGCCATGAGATAAATTGTAAATGTGTGTCAGCAATCAGACTGAGAATCATTCAGTCTTTATTACTAATCATCATCCTGCAGAGAGAAAAAAATTTATCTACAGCCTGGCTGTCTTAGAATATGCAAAGTCCCTGCTGCAAGGAATGATGTTAATTCATACTAAACCCAGCTGAGCACATGGCTTACCTCTTCTTCCATTTTTATTCTTTAAAAAAAACATAATCTACAATGAAAAAATTAAAGTCAGCTTTAAAACCTAGTATGCTTGTCCTGAAAATGCACAATACCAGGTACCTTCTTACTGAATTGCATAAAATGAGAGCCGCAGAGCAGAGCTGGGGGATGTGATCCAAAAGGCCTTAGGTTTTGATTTAGCTTGGACTATCCTTCTTAACAGACTAATAAAATATTGCTAAGCAAGAGCTTTATTCAAAAACCAGAACATTTTCCAAGGTTTTCATTGGTTATTTTCATCTATGCTTTTATTATATACAGAAACCTGAAACAAAAAAATGTTTGGGTTTTTTTTTTTAAGAATAAAGTAAAATATACGCTTCAACAAAATTTTGGAAGGGAGAATAATCATTTTGCCTGCACTGCTATCAACTAATTAGCCTCATCTTCACTGTAATAATTTAATCCAGTTGAAGATCTAGCCTACTGCCTTAAAAATATCCAGAGTTTTCTTCTTGCAGACTTTCCTGTTTTCCAGAAAGATTATGGGATTCATTATCCCTTTTTCATATGCATGGTAGGCAAATGAAGTGGGTTCAGAAAATCTCCTGATGTGAAATAGTCTGGTAGAAAGAATATTTGGGGGAAAATGAAAAATCACTTGTCTCATTCTTCCCTAGGCCCCTGCTGATGGCTACTGCTGGAGACAAAACCCTGACAGCCCTGGAACTGAACAGGTACATTCCTATGTTTTCATCATATCATTAATATGAAAGATCTGCAAAAGAGATTAATAGTCCCATCCAGGACTTTGGAAAGATTGAAAGCAATGATGTGTGCCAAATATTTTGCTGCCAGTGTGTTTACCGATGTGGCATTCATTCACTCCAATCCAGGAAGGAAACAGTGTGTGGGGTAGGATCACTGACCCCTGCTGGTTGTGGTAGGAAGAGAAATATGGCCCAGTTGAAGGCTTCTTTTTCCCTGAGACCCTTTTCTAGCATGACAGCTTGTGTTTCTCGTGAAAAACAGCAACCCTTCTTAAAGGTATTTTTTTGAACCTCAGGATAACTTTAGCACAAATATCTGAACCTGAATTACTGAGGGCAGATCAGCTTCAGAATTAGCCTGAGCATTGCCCTTCACTGTGCAGCAAAAGCGAGGGTGGGAGCTGAGCGGGACACAGGACATTTTCATAGGAAGGGAACTTGCCTGGAAAATATCTTCATAAAGATATGGTAAATCATACCCATATTCTATATTCAGACCATTCCACAGCTTTTCTTCTGAAAATATATCCCCACAGTTCTTTGCAGAAGTTACTTTTTTTTTTTGGAGTTACTGCAAGCCACCCATCACCTGGGAGCCTCACAGTTGTGTTGGCAGTGTCCTGTGCAGTATCTGGCCTCTTGGGCAGGCTGGCCAGAGCAAGAAAGGGGCTATGGTGCGCCACAAGTCTTCAGAGTGACAGTGTCTTCTATCCTATCCACTCACAACATTTACTAGAAAATTTCAGAGACCCTCTAAAATTTTTGGGTCCAAATGAACCTGTCTAAGGAAAACTGTTCCCCACATCAGTCAACTCATGAGCCACCTGATTAAAAAAACAGACCTCTTACTCCTTCTGATACCCATCACTGCTTACCATTCTTCTTTACTTAATTTTTTAGCCTACCAGTTGTTCTTTAAAAAATTTGCCTTGTTCTAATGCCCAGAATGGAGTTTGGATTAACTCTTGTGTCCTGAGGAACACGTGAAGGGCAAGCTTTGCATCTCTCTGTGCAAAAGTGAGAGGACACACACTAAAACTGTGCTGCTTTAATCCAGACCAATGGATAATTCAGTTCTGATTCAGAGAATAATCCCTGCGAAACTATCTTTTAGCTTTTGAAAATCCTTTATGTTTTGTTACCTTTTAGGTTGAAATTTAAATCATAGAGGTAAAGAGACAGAGAAGTCTGGTATTCTTAAAATTAGTCTATTAGAAATATTTTTCCCTCATCTCACTTGACCTCTCTTGTTAGCATCTATTATATTCTCCCCAGCTTTTCTTGCCTTGAGCCTCCAGACCCACAGAAGAGAGTAGGGAATGGCAAGACTGCAGCTATTTATAATAATAATCCATGCCCAGGCTCCACTGCGGTAGTTTTAATCATCAACTATTGTCAGGCATCAAGATCAAAAAGATCTGAGATTTGATTTGTCTGGGTTATAAAGGAGCCCGGCATGCCAAAGTGCTGTCACTTAAACTGCAAAGCACAGCCCCCACGTGAAGTAGAATGAATTGGTATTGCCCTCTCTGATCTGATTTTTAGCCGTCACAGGTCTTTAAAGTTATTTGATTTGACATCAATTAGCCAGTTTTCACTAGGGGAAAGTCTCTTTTTGCATTTAGTCCAATATCAATGTCATTTTCCTCTGAAAATGTGACAAGGAGCAGACTGCTTCAACATACTTTGCAACTGACACGAAGAATAGGATAAGGAGGAGGAAAACATCTTCACAAGAAAGAAAAAAAGGGGGGTAGGAGGACTGAGAAACCATTTCAACCCCATCTTCCTGTTTATAGAGACAGAGAGCTGTATACATACAGAAATACATGTCTCAGAGAGACATGTGAGACCTCCTGCTCGGCATGTGCTGTTTATCAGTACACTTGCAAGTGCTGCAGTCACGGCAAGGATGCAGAGTACTTCGAACCTGCGTGTTCTTGGAGGAAAGCAACTCTGGCAAGAAGCGAGGATCATTTGTGGAGCTTTAATCCCAGTTTTGTTTCATCTTGCTATATTCTGCCCTGGAATTTGCACTATGGCCAAAGATATCCAGAGTTACTCTAATAAACTGTTGGTAAATGTGTAACATGCACAGTATTCTGAACCAACACATAAAAGCCAGATGTTCCCAAGAGAAGAGAGACATGGCAATTGCAAATTTCTAAAGACTAAAGCTGGTCTAAGAAGTAGACATCAAAGAAGGTGACCTGTTTTGCTGAGTGTTGTGGTGTATCACACCTGTTGTATCTGTAGCTGGCTTCAGCAACCAGATGGACA
Organism: Rhynochetos jubatus; assembly: GCA_027574665.1. Taxonomy (NCBI): domain Eukaryota; kingdom Metazoa; phylum Chordata; class Aves; order Eurypygiformes; family Rhynochetidae; genus Rhynochetos; species Rhynochetos jubatus. Next base: position 30,090,966 of record CM050655.1, on the reverse strand, counting down.
CGGTGTATATTACTGGAGAGAGGGTAGAAAGAGTAAAATACTCATCTGTACATAGAGAAGCAGAAGCATTTTGATGGAATAACCAGGGTCTTGCAAAACTAGGATCTGAGACAATTCCAAGTCCACATGAGGAGGTGCAAAAAGGAGACCTGAAAGGAGAGGCAAAAAATAGGCAGTATTGTAAGTGAACACTTTCTGAGTGCTGGTCTCTTCAGAGGAAGGTATACAGGCTTTCAGAGTGGCTTTTTTTTTTTCTCAAAAAGAAGATACTCAGAAAAGCTGCCTCTGGAACATCTGTCAATTATTTTTATTTGCATGCCCACCCAGCTCCAGTGTTTCTGGACTCTACATATAAGTCCAGGGGGTAACAGTACTCCACAGTTTAGATCCCTCCTCAGGGTGCTGAATCATCTAGTTATCGATTGCTTCCTTGCTTCTTTGCCAAGAGCTTGTAATGAAAATGTTGGAAAAGGATGGAGGCATACTGTTACGCACAATGAACTATAGTTACACCTATTTTTGCAATCTCATAAGAAAATAGATAAACTCTGCATGACAACTCTTAGGAATGTCACACACAGGCTTCAGCTAGGACACTGAAATGGGCAGAGGGCTCCACTGCTGCATTTGGGGGAAAAAGACCCAAGGATATCAGTCAGAGGTAAAGGCATTTTCTTAAGCTCAGGTGATGTCAACCTTCAATGGAATTGCTACTTCTTGGTTCTTAAAGTGTATCCTATTAAACTGACCCAGCTATGGAAGTGTTGGTGGCTGTTCAAAAATTTCCACACTACCTAAATATTTTTGTCTTTTGAGAAAGAACATTTTGATGCTGCCAAGCACCATTCAAGATTCAGATCTCATCTATAAATCCATAGTAAAACACTAACATTTCCCTGTTGGGAGAAGTTGACGCCCCAGTACTCAATGGTGCAAAAGTTTTTGGACAAGGACCTCTCTAAATTGTTAATCACATCTCTGTCCCAAAGTGATGCAGGAAGCCGTAAGAGTTTTGTGGGCTTGTAGGATACACTGTGACCATTTTAGACAAAAGGCCTCTTCCAATTCTGAAAGTAGGAGATCAAATTCCAGTCAATGCACAGACCATTTACCAGCACTCAGTAAATACATCGGGCTGCATTCCTCCATGACTGACGGAGGTTCAGATAAGCAGTACAAAACCTGCTGGTATCATATATTTGCATTCCTGTATTTCTAAAGAGAAACTCTCCATTTGGTTAATCATAAATGAGCAGCAATCCAAAATGAATGCTACAATGAGATGCCCGTAATTGTCGTTCAACAGAAGGACAAAAATACCCACTCATTTGCCCAGTCTGCACAGGCAGCCTCCCAGACACGATGAGCAGGGCTATAGCAAGAAGGCTGCTTGTTGGTGGTAAAACCGTAGCCACATAGGTCTTTTCAAAAATAAGCTTAGATCTTTTCTGGTGACTGACCACCCCAAAATCCCTTCCTCTGCATTGCAGACAGGTAGGACCTTGAGATGGTGACTGAAGGCTTCAGGGAGGGAGGGCAAACTTTGGGTTGATTTTCCATTTGCCTATGACTCTCTCTCACAAGACCTCTTCAGACTTGTCCTACTTTCCTTGCTCTGTTGCAGCAGGGAATGAAAGGCATTGCAGAAATTTCCCCGTGCTGTGGCCCTGAGCTCTTGCTGATCACTGAAAACTTGGCAGAGCATACACCTGCCTTAGATGCTGGAGTTTCAAGACACTGCCTTTTGCCAGAGCTACCACTTCTGTGACATGCACCTGGAACAAGACATTTTCCAGTCCAGTAGCTTCACTCTGAAAGGTTTCGGTGCTGAGAACTCTTACTAGAATGATCCCTTTTTCTAGGTTTTGTTTAGGAACCTGTAACTCACACCTTTTGGTTTCTGAAACCAAGATTGAAGAGGGGCATGTTTGTTTTGGGGAAGAGGTAATAGAGTTGTTAATTTGGGCTTGTAATTATTCACAGTTAGCACATTTTTCCTTTTTTTATCAGATTTTTTTATCAGATCAGTTATCAGATCCAATTAAAAATCCAAATTAATTACCAACCGTAATTTTTACTAACAATTATTCAGACCTGAATAACAATGAAACTGAAGCAGCAGAAGGGTCAGGGAAGGCTGGATATCCTAGCAGGAGCTAAATCAATACCTGATAAATTCTTCATCTAATAGTCCATACTAAGCCTTATCCTGCTTGACAAACCCACACAGTTAGCAGTAGATTAAAGTCAGTGGAGTCTGAAGGAAGCTGCAATCACAGCCCTGACTGCCGGCCATCGTTACAGAGTGTTTAATTCGGTGACAACTGCAACTCCCCTCTTCCAGCACCACCTCTCCACTTACTGCTGAAACCCCATTTATATAAAATACCAGTTCAGCTGCGTCGACGTAACCATCTGGTGAATCACGTTGTTCTCTTATCAGTCACTCAAGGAACTGATCCAGATTAAAAATAAACCCTAAAAAGGGGGTAAGAGAATAAGTGGTTATTTTAAACCAGCTCAGTTCTGTGATACATATAGCCCCTTAAAGGATCATCACAGAGAGCCATGTGGGAGCAGAAATGTATGACCAAGGGAGGGAATGAGGTGACAAGACAGTGGGATCTTAGGTGAGGAACAGGGGGACAGCTAAAATCGAAACAGCTGCCATAAGAAAGGCTTTTCTAACCACAGTCTCAGGAGTGGGCAGACCCACAGACAAGAGGTGTTAGGGCTCTCACTTTGTAAAACGCAGACTTTGCAGAAACAATTGATTTTTTCTTTTCAGCATTTACACTACTGACCAAGCAAAGAAAAAAACCGGTCAGTTTAAGCTGATGGAAAGGCTTTTTATGTTTCTAACTGGAATCCCTTCACTAAGGAATAACTCATAGTTTATTAAAAAAACTGTGTTTTCTAGGAATATTGTAAAGATTAATTAGCAAAAGATGTGTAATTGCTATTTCCAAAAGAAGAAATAGAACCTCTGCAAAAGCTTTGAATCAGCACAGCAGGGCTCTTGCCAAGTTATTTTCACTTTTGCTTTTTTTGATGGAAATGACTCACCCAAAACACCCTGAATTTCTGAGCTGATTCAGTCTCTAGCTGCTCATTTGAAAACATTTCTCCCAGCTCAAGACATAACATACTGTGACTATGGACTATGAATAAGCATCACCTGAACTGAGAAATGAAATGTAGGGTATAAACCCCAACAAATCCTCCCATCACTACTATGTACTAAGGAGGAAAATGCGTATGAAAAGGCAGACGTCATAGATGATGAAATGCTTATCCCTGATCATCCAGTGGTAAATTTGTCATTCCTGAGACACAACTAAAACAGTTAAAGCCTATATCTTCTGTTTGCAGGCTTTAGATTTTTGGGTTTTAATGCAGACAGCTTGTCTTGCACTGAGTTAACCCTCTTGCATATCCACAACCTAAGCTACTGCTTAAGCTTATGTAGGAGACCGGTGAGATTATCAGGAGTCAAATCCAGATCTCTTGAGTCTCACTGCCATGTGTGAATACTTCAAGACTATCCTTCTTTGCAAGTAATCTGGTTATTTTAATAGGCTCTTAAAAATGGAGAACAACAGCAAGAAGATTCAGGAGGAAATCATAAACCTTGTTGGTATGACAGCAATAGTATTAGCATGATACAGCCTTACAAGGCAAAAATACCATCCCATCATCAGGATGGATAACTGAGACTTGAGCTTCATTTTTCCCACTCAGGAACCACTTTAGTAGAATCCTACCATAATAAGCAGCCACAGACACATTCTAACATTTCTTTTCTTTTGTTTATTTTGGACTAATATATTCATGCCGCTCAATAAATTCTTGTTTACTGCATTTTTAATTTGGAGTGTTCCTTGCAGCTTCATAATGTACCTAGTTTGCAGAATCTATCAAAAAGCAGAGCTGCTAGGTAAATAAGTGCAGGCCTGACTTTATGAATTCTCCCTGTCTTCATGTCATTCTTTGCCAAATGGTGTTACCGGAGAATGAGAATCGATTGTACTATTTAGGTTTTTTTCTGCCTGTGATATCAGAAGACTATTCCTTGGGCGTCTGTCTGGTAACTTTAACACACATCATCTCATTCAAGAGTCTTGGACCTGATCCATGGTCTACAAGAGTTTTTTCTCCAATTCAAACCCAGCTTTTGCAAAGGAGAGAAAGGCAGAGTGGCACCAGTTTTCATTGGGAAACAAACTGAGGCACAGGAAAGCTCTGTGTAACTTTTTCCTGGGTACACTGGTGTCCTGGTTTCGGTTGGGGCAGTTACTTTTCTTCCTAGTAGCTAGTATAATGCTGTGTTTTGGATTTAGCATGAGAATAATGTGATAACACACTGATGTTTTGGTTGTTACAAAACAGTGCTTATACTAAGGCAAGGACTTTACAGCTTTCCATGCTCTGCCATTGAGGAGGTGCACAAGACGCTGAGCAGAAACACACGCAGCACAGCTGACCCCTATGGGCCAAATGGATATTCCATCCCATATGACCTCATGTTCAGTATGTAAATTAGGGAGAGTTGGTCTAGGGGGTAGCAACTGTGGCTTGGGAACTGGCTGAGCATTGGTCAGTGGGTGGCGAGCAATTGTGTTGCGCATCACTTGGTTTGATTTTCTATTATTATTGATATTATTATTACTTTATCTTCCCTTGCTGTCCTATTGAATTGTCTTTATCTAAACCCACAAGTTTTAGCTTTTTTTCCCAATTCTCTTCCCCATCTCATCACGGATATGAGGGGGAGGAGTGAGTGAGGGGCTGTGTCAAGTTTAGTTACCAACTGGGGTTAAACCACAGCAACAGAAAAGAAGGGACTGGATGACAGGAGACCTCCTTCTCCCACCCCAACTTTAGTTCTTCAAGACTTTCTCTTTCCAGTAAAATGAGAACAGGCTTTTCCAGGATGCAGCTGGGAGAAGAGCTGTGCCTGTGACAGTCAGTTAAGAATACAAGTAAGAAGTTTCCGGGCTGTGTCTGGCCTGAATCCTGTTCAGTGGATTTTTGGCTCATGAAAAAAGAGCATCCACTTCAGCCTTGTCCCTGCCCTACCCCATCTTATTTGAACAGCCAACCCCAGGCTAATGAGAAAAAGGCTTATTAGACTTTGTTTCTTACATGTAACCCATGTCCAGGAAATAATATTGAAGATTGTGAGATACCGAGGTGTTCTCTCAATATTTGCATTTTATAATTGTTTCTCCAAAGAACTGGGCAGGCGGGACCACTCTGCTGGGTCTGTGGTCACCTACCCTGTGACTTGGGAGAAACAACAGAATATTAATCAAGTTCATTCCAGTTCCCTCAGCAGATCACTAACTCTCTCCCTGTTCATTGCTCACTTACAAATAAACTCTTGGAATGAGTGATTGGAGGGAGCTGGCAGCCAGGGGGGAAGGTGGGAGAAGTTTGCAAACCAGCACAGCAAGCTGGGAGCAAAAATGCTCTCTGAAAACATGTGTCTGTTTGCAAATACAACAAACCTGTCCCTCAAAGCCAGAGGACTACAGCTTTATATCACTGTCATCAAAAGTAGGCTGCTGCCCATAGCCCTGTGAAATTCAGACTGAGCTGTGCATCCTGCAGGAGCTGAGGGACTGGAGGAAGAGAGCTAAAAGATGCCATTTTTTACTCCAGATCCACACCTGATGTTAATAGGGATCCTGGAGAGGTACTGTCTGTTCTCTTTAATGGGAGTAGCATAGCTGTCTTACTTCACAGGGCAAAGATTAAAAGCATGGAGAAGCACTGGAGGGCACAGAGAATTTTCTGGGAATTGTACTTCAGTAGAAAGCAATTTAGGTGGCATCTTAAAAAGGTACTGCTCAGCTGTTGACGAGATTGCTAATCCATCACAGATAAAGAATAAAGCAGATTCATTTAAAATGGACTCCTGACAACTTTCCTTAACCAAGCAGAAGCACCCATATCGCCCACTGCTCAGCCGAGCAGTCGTTATTTGCTACGTTCAGAAGGTGGAGACAGTTGCTGCTTGAATCCGCATGCAACAAAAATAATCTTGCTTCTCTCAGGATCTCTGCTGGTCCCTGTTAAGCAGGAGCTTGGCTTAGTCCATGCAGTAGAGACACAGGTCAGTACTGGCCAGAATGTGATGCTTAATGGGAGCAACCTCTCACTCTGTAGATGTAGATGCAGTGAGACGCTATGGTCATTTGCTGTGTCAGCACAAAGCCCTGCTTTTGGCAGCAGCACAAAGCATCTCAACTAGCAGTAGCTTGGGAAAACCACCATAACTCAAGCGAAGTCTGTTCCCCTTAGAAAGTGATTTCGGAGACACGCTCTTGCAGCTAGGAAAAAAAGGCTAATATATTTTATCTATACAGCATAGTTGAGGAAACTGAGGCATGGGGAGATGAGGTGGGTTTCTTCAGATAACCAAAAAGACATCAAGTCTTTTAAGGTGCCAGCACATCTAGGGATTCACTAACATTCACCTCATGAACCTCTCAGAGCTATCAAAACTGGGGCCACATACAATCAACCCTTCAAAAAAATCCAGCAGAAGACGGTGACAGTAGAAGATGGCCAAACATGGTGACGAAAAGAGAGGCAAGACCCCCCACTCTCAGAGATGGAGTATTCCAACTTAAAACAGTCTCTGTCAAGCAGTGAAAAAAGCTGTAACTGTTCTTATGCTCAGCTGTCAACACTAGCTTATTAGCACTGAGCTAATAACTTGTGCCAGTTTGACAAACGTTATCTCTTTTTTCCTCCAGCTTGTAGAGATTTCCTCAGCCTTATGCATTATTCAGAAAAGATTCCCTAGAGGGTTTTAAGTCCGAGGTTTGATGGCCAAGAGCTCTCTGTTTCTGAACTGAGTGGAGGAGCAGATACTGGCTGGGCACCATGGAGCATGTGGCAATGGGTTAATCTCCCTGACTGGCTGAATGGCTCAGGTGCAAGGGCATTTGCAGCTTCAAGATTCCTTCCTGGGGTATTTTCCTACCGGAGGAACTAAAAGGGACAAAAGAACTGTGGTCATTTCAGATGAAGGTTTCATGGGGCTTGCTTATGTGATTCTCTCAAGTCTTCTCCTAAGCCTTTCTCCTGGGACCCTGTGTCAAACCTCATGCCTGTGCCTCTATCTACCTGTTTATCAACTTTTAAACGCTTGTAGAATTCATTTAAAATGTAAATATTTTAAAATAATTATTTATGAAGTGGGTCATTCTAAAGCACTGCAGCCAAGAGAAGCTGTGAATGTCAGTCACATCAAAGCAGTGTTGATTTGATCCCATGGGGACTTGTTTGGTGTATGTACGAATGTTCTCTAACAGAGGGAAGAGGCCCAAGGAGCCCTGAGTTCAAGGATTCACACTGCTCAGTGGGAATAATTCCCACAACTGGAACTGACCCAGATGGTGGATTATTAAATGCTGAGAAGAGCAGGTTTGAGGATGATGCAGGTTAAATACACCACCTGGATGCATGCATGAATGAAAGGACATTAGGGATTTGCTTGTAAAGACAGTGTTATACACATACTGAAAAAGGGCCAGGAGTAATTCAGTAGCTTATGGCGTTGTTTGCCTTTGGGATGTGGATTTAAATCTATACCTCTGAGCTACTCTTAAAATTCAGACATCGCTGGAAGTCACAAACACTTCAATCTGTTTGCATGGATTTTTAATTCTGGGGAGCTGAGCATTGTAACCACTAGAGAAGCTGGGTCTGGCCACCTTCTGAAGCCTCTCAGTGAAAGCTGTGTGTGACAGCTGTGTCCACTCTCTCCAACAACATGGGTTAAAATGATTCAGCATTAAAAGACCATCTATGCACTACTCTGCTCTCTGATTCATTACACTGCAAACTGTCTTCTCCCATATAGCATTAAGCACAGAGTCTGTTGGCAAGAAGCAAATACTACCAGTTTTTCTGCATAATAATAGGTGATCCTGAAAGCAGTTCTGCACTTGTCAATGGATGTCTGTTTCTGTGCACATACTTGGGGCACAGCATCGCTCTGATACCACATCCCACTTTGCTAGGAAAGCACAGCGATTTTAGTCCCTAAAGGTCTCCTTCCAAAGTGCTTTAAAGTTGACAGCCTGTCCAATTTATGTAGGCATAGTGATTTCATGGTGAGTGAGATAGGTACGAATAGATGTCACGTTTTGCAATTTCTCAGCTGTTAAAACATCATCCCCCCCCCCCCTCCCCCCCCCCTTTTACAGTGTACTAGATGGGGATGGAAGACAGCTGTTCTCTTGAGTAGCTTACACCAAAACTAAGGAAATGTCAAGGTCAAAGATCTTAAAAAACTGCACTTTTTTGGAGCAAGACTGATCGTGCTATTGTTATTTTTACAATGAGGTCGTAGCTTCTGGCTACAGCTTCTTTAGCCCTCTTGAGTAACTTATTTGTTTGGTTCGGAAAGAGAATTATGGGTGACACTGCAAAAATTTTAGCAAGAGACCACATCAAAGCTCCACCCCAAGGTTTCATCCCATCAGTTCGCCATCTCCAACATTAGACTGTAACAGATCCCGTGAAGAGTATAAGAGCAGGGCAAGCAAAGAGCAATGCTTCCTTGATACTCTCTCCCAGGTCACACTAAGCCATTGCTTCCCAAGGCAAATACAGCCTTTTTGTAGTTCATAGTTCTGATGGATATTCTTCCACGCTGCTGTTTGATACTATGTGAATCAGTAACACTCACACTGCATCCCCGTTTCCACTATTGCCCTGACAGATAGACTGTGTTCTTCCACCTTTAGAGCTGCTCAGTCTTCAGAGCCAATGCAGACTTTTATATTTGTAGAAAGAAGGTAGCAATTTTCAGTGGGAAATAACAAAAAAGTTTGCTTTGCTTTACCCAGGCGAGCCTTCTAGCACTGTCCAGGCAGCCACAGGGCACATGAAACACGTGCTCGTCATCACTTGGCAGGCTGCAGCATAGACCTCTCATTATATCAGGCATTTTGAGCTGAAACCTGGGGCTCATAGGAAGCTCAGAGAAGTCCTCAGCTGTGTGTATGGCCACTTCAGTCTAGATGGTGCCCTCTCTAAACCATGTAGCTAGGAGGTGATCTGCATCAATTGCTGGAGACAGCCCTGCTCCTTCATTCCTGGCAGTGTTTTGCCTTTCGCAGCTGAAAGATCTTTGCAGCAAGGCCTCACATCATTGGAGCATGGCAAGAATAACTGTGATATCCTGTGGATATAGAGATCCCTCTCAGGTCTTCAAGCAAACTGGGTGCTTTGCCTTGGAGAGAATGACCTGAGCTGTGTCCAGATGCATTAGAACTGTGGTTTCTGCAGAGCTGCAGCTGAACACCCGGATTCAGTGGGTTTTTTTATGACAGTTGCACAGGCATTTGATTCATAAGCTTTGGAAGCTGCAGATGGAGAAAGAGGATTTGTCTAGGAGGGTGGGAGGGCTGGTGGCAGACAGGAACAGTGTGGGGGTGGGTTTCACTGCTGTCACCGGCATCCCAGAGGTAGATGTCTTCACACCCGAGACCTCCCAACAGAAATTCAACAGATATCCAGAAAGATGTGAAGTCTTTTAAAGTGGCAGCACAGTAAGAAATTCACTAACATTCACCTAACATTGATCATGTTAGATACACAACATACCCCAACAAAGGAGCTAAGAAGATCATTTAATCAAACACAGTCAGATGTACATCTCAAAACCACATTTTGTAGCTGTTTACTGCAGGTTTTCCAGTCTATATTTTCCTCCTTCCTAACTTTCTAACTTGAGAGATAAGTAAAATTAAAACGTTATCATAATATCCTAATAGCATATATTTTAGCGTGTATCGTGTCTGTTTGATTCCTCTTTCTGGCACCTTGTCCCTCAAGGCTGAATGAATTGAATCCAGAATACCCACCACTGGATTGTAATCCTTCAAATAATTTTTCCAGATTATTGTTAAAGGTGAACCTGAGATTCTGTCCATCTTCTTGTTCAGCAGCAAATCACTTTATGGTCACACAAAACTTGTCTAATAGCCACGAGCCTTGAATTTTTGCTTTAAGATGGGGGTGATAAGTGTCTTTTCCTGCCTTCATCTGGCTTGTCAATTCAAGCAGTATGCTGTTTGAGATAGGGACTTTGTTTTACTATGTGTACACACTGGGACTGTACATTGCCACCAGTTGTCTTAAAACATAAATATTATAGCAAGGATTAACAGCTAATACCATTATATATGATTACATATTCCTTCCTACGAGAAAAGCACTCCAGAGTGTTTCAAGAAATATGGGACAGCTAAATATGAGACATAATTTTTTTCTCAATAAGATATTGCAAAGAATAGGAGTGGTTCCTTTGTGGTTCTGTGTTATACTTGAAAAAAAAGAAATTATATAGTGAAGTAGATGAAGTTTGTGTTTATAGTAGTGTACAGAAATTTAAGATAATGAGCTCTGTCTGGGCATCCCATTAATTTTTAGATCTTGCTTCCAACAATGTGATTGAAAGTCCAGAGACAAGACACAGAGAAGCAGAAGATTTTGCAGTCGTATGAACAGGAAAAGCTACTTTCTAATTTCCTGTGAGCTGGGCTGTGATTTGTGCATTTTTCTTCATTCTATCCTAGGAGCTGAAGTAGCACAATAAGGCAGCAAACTAGGGAACCAGCTAGAGAATATAGTGAGTCAAGAAATGGAGTGAAGCACAGCTAAGACTGATAGACGTTGGTGAAGCAAGAGGCAGCTAGAATAAAATAAACCCAGAAATGGATCAGATCAGCTTAAATCCGGTCTTGTTATCCAGCAAAACCTAAAATAGTAAGTGATGCAAAGTGATTTTAGGAGGGTAGAAGTGGATTGGCAGTTGTCTACCCAAAGAAAAGGACAGTTAATTGTTAGTATATTTAAAATTTAGGAGTTAGTTATTGCAAATCTGTTGAACTTCTTTGTTAGAAATTTTTTTTTTTTTTTTACTTTTTCTTCCTCTTAGAATTACTTTTTGTTTAGTCACTCATACTATGTATTTGTAAGTAAATTACCTGACTGAGTATCAAAATGTCTAGCATAACTTTCCCAGGCCTCTCAGGGTAGGCTAGTCCAAATCACCTTCTCAAAGTAGGGTCAGCTAAAGCAGGTTGCCCAGGACCATGTCCAGTTGGGTTCTGAACATCTCCAGGGATGGAGCCTCTCAGGGTAATTTGACCCAGTGTTTGACCACCCTCACAATGTCCTTGCAGAAATTATATACGTAAATATCTTGCAGTAGAAGGACTTAAGACTGCCTATCGCTTGATTTCTCTGGCCAAAAATTACCTTCATGGTCTTAAAATGTCGTCTATCACACATTCTGAAGTGATCTTAATTTACAGTGTAATCATAGAGAAAATAGTTTTCTTCTAAGGTCTTAACTTCCACCTTATGTTTCAAGTCTTTATACCTTCAACGTGATCTCTAGTTACTGAGATCACTGGTCTTTCAAGGAAAGGACGTAGCTTGTTGCAAATGTATGGTATCCTCTGCTCACACACAAATACACAGTCTACCCTGCAGCACAGTTCACATAAATTAAACTCTTGCTATTTAGAGTATCTCATTATCCATCTTCACTTTTTCCTTTCCACTTAATTGATTTCATAAAAATTTCTTGGTTCCTTTCTTTCTTTCTTTTGGTTACCAACTAATTACCAACAGTACATAATCATAATTATGGCAAATTACTTCACTGTGTATCACTTAGATTCTTTCCTGAAATTGCGACATACAGTCACAGGATTAAAAAAAATCTATCTGTATTTACAGGCTACACCAAGCTACATTAGTATATGTTTGAGGGGGTAAAAGTGCTTCATTAAAAAGCCAAGAGCCAGTTAAGCATCAGTTCTTTGGAGTATAGCCAAGAGCCTGGACCCTACTTTAATCATGCTCCCTGTGCTCAGTGATTTCCTCAGATTGATTCTTCAGCATCAGAAGGACCTATTCAGGCTGACCTGAATACCAAAACTATGACATTTCATTGATATTACTAATTGATGTGTAATTAACCAACACAAAAATGTGCTTAGACTAAGCATATCTTCTACAAAGCCATCCTTCAGAAGAAGATAGTGAATCTTCATTTTCCTTGTTAGTGTGTTCCCCTAATATTCCATCATGCTACTAATATTTGCACCTTTTTCTTTTTTTAGGTTTCAATTTGTCTGGCCTTATTGTTCTTAAACTTGTGTGCACTGATTTTAAAAGTTGGAATTCTTATCCACTGCTAAGAGGTTAGTTCAGGTACCAGCTTTGATTTGTTGTACGGTCTGCTCTGCAAGAATAGCCTATGAGCTGTATTCTGCAGCTTCTCTTCAGGAGAGCTGAGGATTCCTTATGGTGTGAGTTGTTTGCTTCCTGAAAAGCATGGTTCTTCAACTACAATTAATTATTGCTTCATGCTCATTTTGCAAACTTTTGGCAAGAAAAAGATGTCCAAACAGTGTGAAACAGTCTTTATCATTTTGGGTTGATGAGAAGGTAGTTACTTTTGGTTTATTTATAATTATTTAGATATATTTCCAAAAATGAGCCTCACTGCTGCATCCTTGCCCTTAAGATGATGCCCATCTCACCCTCAACATCATTCTTTTCTTACATTCTGCAGGCTACTGACACGTAACCAGCGGTTTCTGGAGGGTTTTCACTGAAGGTATAGGCTTTCCTATGGCCTGTCTGCATCATTCCATGGCGAATGATGGAGGCATTCAACACAGCAATACTTCACAGCTGCAGAGTGTGCTGCACAGTGGAGAGCTGGCAGCTTGGTCTGGAAAGCAGCAAAGTTTGTCAGTTCAGGTGAAGGCGGAAACTTCCTGTGATACTGCTTCTAGTCCTAGAGCTGTCTTGTTTCTAATAGCCTGGATCTCTCTGTTGGGTCATTATACACGTTAGTTTAATATTTTTTGGCTTGAACCTATACATCTAAGATGACCCACACCAGGGATCTACAAAGGCAGGACCATTGTCTGTAAGGCGGCAAAACCCTCTTCCCTAATAACACTACCAGTGATTGTTATCTCCTCTATTAACCCATCTTGACTTTGGTGAAGATGTGTTGGTTTCCCTGGTGTAAAGAGTTACCTTAAATAGGAGATACTTAGAACTCTGTGAATCACTGTTAACCACTGACCTGAAAAGCTCAGCTGTCATTTTTCCCTGCTGCTGAAATGAGTTTTCTCACACTGGCTTTGACCATTTATTCACCGTTTCTATGAGCAAAGCATTTATTCTACCCTCTCTCCTCCTGGAGATTCAGCACTTGCAGTTCTCCAGAACCACCAAAAAGGAGAGATTTTTTTTTTTGTTGTTGGTTGGTGGGTTTTTTTGTTGTTTTTTTCTAAATGAAGATATACTGCCTATCTATCATAACAGGTTGGTTCTTAAATAACTGTCACCAAGGACTGGAACCTCTCTGGGTGTGAGAGACATATATGTTCCACTGATCATTCATTGTTGGTTTAGACTTCATTTTCATCCCCTGATTGGGTGACAAACTCATTTTCCAAATAAGAGAATAAGGAGTACCATGAAAGGCCATTCAGGCAGGAACACTTCTCCCTTGCACATATCATGCTCTTGGCTAGTAAGTGTGCTGCTACAGAAAACTCTTATCTCAATGCTTGCAGGAAAATGATGAGGAGAAACCAGGGTAAAACAAGGCAACAAACATGCTGATTTAGCTGAGGCAAACCTAAACCAGAGGCAATTCTACTCATGTTATTTACATAATATTGAAAAGAAAGTTTGGTTCCAGCCTTTTCCAAAATAAAACAGTTTTTTGCCTCTCGTTTAACTCCCAGTCCTGGGATCACATAATGACAACAAAAGACAGAGATGATTACCAAGATCCTATGTCGAATCAAATGACACATTGCAAGGTCATCGCTTTATCACATGGCCTAGGGACTACTGTCCCTTTTTTTATTTTCATTTGTAAAACTAGTCACACTGAAAGCGTGACTATGTTTGTCAACTACTGCATAGCACCTGGGACCAAGAAAGCTGCTTAATATTTAAGGATCACCTCCTCCAAGCTCAGGAGCAATGCATCCCGACAAAAAGGAAGTCAGGCAAAAAAACAGGAGGATGAACAAGCAGTTCCTGGACAAACTCAAAGACAAAAAGGCAGCCTGCAGAGGGTGGAAGCAGGAACAGGTAGCCTGGGAGAAATACAGAGAAATTGTCCAAGCAGCCAGGGATCAGGTTAGAAAAACTAAAGCCCTGATAGAATTAAATCTGGCCAGGGATGTCAAGGGCAACAAGAAAAGCTTCTATAGGTACATCAGTGAGAAAAGAAAGACAAGGGAAAATGTGGGTCCTCTCCAGAAGGAAATGGGAGATCTCTTTACCTGGGATATGGAGAAGGATGAGGTAGTTGATGACTTTTTTGCCTCAGTTTTCACTGGCAAGTGCTCAAGCCCACCCAGCATGGCCCCGTGCAGAGAGCAGTAAATGTCCTCAGGTTGGGCTTACACTCAAACAGGAGATAAAAACACCCCAACATGCCTAAAACTTTCTGATCCCTGGAGGGAAACATCCTGCAGACCATCCCGGCTGCATTACTGAAGCTAGGTTCAGCCCTTCCCATTAGCCCCATGTGCAGAATGGTCAGAACAGATCCTGCAAGAGCTGCACCAGTAGCAGACATTTCTGTAAAGTAAACAAATCCTTCCTTCACTTCAGCAGCAGGACCACTAACCTTTCTGTACTGTCTGTTTGCTCCTTCCACAAAGCAGGCACTGCCTCCTTCTGCATCCCTGACCTTTCCTCAATGTCTCTCTATTTGTTGCTTCTGTCCTTTTTAAAAAGCCTCTTATTGATGTTTTTAAACTGATGGGGGAACATAAACAAGTAATAAAGAAAGGTTAACAATACTGAATCAATACTATGGAGAGAGGTATCGGGGAGATGGAATTGAGGAGGTTGACTGTGAAGGAAAGCAAAAGGCCAAATTTAATCACAGTGCTATTGGTAATTAAATTACATTTTAGGTGGGGTTTTTTTGTTTGTTTTGGGGTTGGGTTTTTGTTTGGTTTTGGTTTGGGTTTTTTTTATAGAAGAATTAATGAAAGCACAGACTGGTATTAGGGTTTCAGAAAAAGCAAAATGCCTGAATGAAAACTCTGGCCAAGGGCTTTTTCATATCCTTACTAAGAACAGAATGAGCTATTACAGATTATTGTGGTCTTTTTCTGACTGAAAATGAAAGGAAAATTCACTTTATATTAAACTGGGGGCGTTCTGAAGACATGGGCTTAGATCTGCTGCCAAGCACAGAAATGTGTTTAATGTGTATGCTCCTGAGAAAGTTGCTGGTAGTCACTATCTGCTTCCATATCTTCAAAATATTAGGTGCAGAAAGGGTAGATCCCACTTCTGGGCAAGATAGCTCCCTTGTGTTTTAGCATATTACTGTGAATTGCCCAATGACACCATCCAGTGCCTAGGTTTGGGTTCCAGTTCTCTAGGTATTACAATAACACTCATTAATTCATTTCCCTTATTGGCAGAACTTTCTCATTTTATTATTAGCTTTGCCATTAAAACATGTTTCCAGTCACCTCCCCACGTTATTCTTTTTTAAAGGCTTTAAATCCGTGAACATGCACATTGTGGATTTTGCAGACTTGCTTACCTTCTCTATTCTTGCAATGTTGCGATCACACTGAGCAGCTCGAACAGACACATCATACTCTGAACAGGAATGAGTCAACAGTGGGATATTTTCAAGGTACACATTTATAAAAGTTCTTTGTTGCCACTGTGTTGCAATTTAAATTTACAAGCCAAATGCCTTAATGGTAAGTTGGGTGACCATGACCATTTGTATGAACCTGAAAGAAACAAATATGTCCAGTAAAGTCTCTCACATGGCAAGTCTTCACAGACCAAGCCAAAATAGCCATTACTGTTGGAACCTGTATTTCTCTCAAACTTTTGCAAATTCTGGCTGTAGCTGTGATCCTGTCACAACTGACTCAGTCTTTCAGACAGGCACACTTCTTGCCTTGCATTTCAGGGCTAGAGAGGTGACACAACACATGTGGCCAGGTCAGCTGGTAAGACTGCCATATCTGCTCATGAGTCTCCAGAGCACCTCCCTGTACAAGGCACCAACTGGAAAGCACAGGCTCGTGGTTTGTTTGGGAGCGAGGCTGTTGTTTTGCAAGGCGTAACCTTTTTTTCTTTTCTCCTTGCTAATGATTTTGTGCAGTGGTATCCTCAGAAAGGCATTCAAAGACTCAGATACTAGTGATCAGGTCTCTCTCATTATGGCAGGAAAAGCTGCATAAATGGAAGAAAAAGAATTAGCATAAATGAGGGAAGGATATTGGGGATGGGAGGATGAGGAGTGACTGTAAAAGTTGGCATTGTGGCCATCCAGAAGCAGCTTTGAGTGAAAGTTTTCCAAGTTTAGTTTGTGCTCTGCCTGTGGCCTCCAGATTTCTCCAAACGTGAAAAGAATGAGAGATCCATAAACCAATCCCTGTTAGGCTCTATAATAGGAAAATGCTATTTGCTTGCCCTCCACCAGCTGTCATTCATTCACCTTTATCATCCTCAGCTCTCCCTCCTTCCATGGGAATTGAGATTGTTTCTCTGCACAATAGCAGCAACATCCTTCATGGGCAAGGCAAAAGCATTTAATTGGTTTCCTTCCCTTGACTTCAGGCAGGCATGGCAGCTGGCTGCAGCAACAAGTCGGTCACATGGACTTTTTTAATTTTCCTGCTACCTTTACAGCCTGTCTATGTAATTAACTGGAGGTGGGAAGGGGGGGGGGGGGGGGGGGGGGGGGCGGTGGCTACAAACACAAGACTTAGAGCAATCTGAAGATCTGTCTGGTTTGTGTTTGTTTTTCCTTTCCCTCAGTTTTTTTTCCTCCATTAACAATCATTTGTGGCCGGGCACCAACTGCTGTATTGTGCATTGCATCGATGGTCTGTTGGAGAGGGTTGATTGGCAAGGATGTGCTTGTAGATCTAGCTGGGAATGCCTAACATGCTCATTAATCCAACAAAATGCACCTGATCTACAAATAATGTCCTGTATTTGACACAAATTCTTTAGAGAAGCCTGGCAAGGATGCCGAGAGCTGCTTCTTTTACTAAAACAAGGGGCAGGGGGCACAGATTTCAGCTTGGGCAGTTCAGATGGGACAGCAGGCAAAATGTCTTGGTTGCTGCAGAACGGGAACAGTTCATCAGAAGTGGTGGATGTCTGTCCTTGGAAACTTTCTAAACTTGGCTACATGAACCCACAGCTAGCCTGCTCTAGTGTTGGTGACAGTCCTGCTTTGAATAGGAGGTTGGACTAGAGACCTCCACAGATCCCTCACAACCAGCATTTCTGTGATTATTTGATGGAAAATGCTGTCCCAGGAAGCACTGGAAATCTCTCTGACTTCAACTTTTCTGATCATGGCTGCAAAGACAGTCTAATAAAATGTGCCAAGCTGAGAAGCTCTTTCAATGAGTGAAAACTTTGTGGTGTCCACCACTTAGCACAGAAAGACAAGGCCTGTTCCTGGAGTAGATGCTGAAAGTCTATAAGCCAAGAGAGGAACAGAGAGAGTCAGGATTGACATAGGTGGGCTTTTATCTTTCTTGTTCTGTGATTTGCACAAGTAAAAAGACTCTTTGAAAATACCAATTACTTGCTCTGTTTAATAGCAACTTGGTGCTATCAAAGAACACACTGGCCCAGGGACTGGTACAGACTCCCTGCTAATGACAAACCCAGATCTCCCTCTTGTCCTTTTCAACTTAGAAGTAAAAAACCTGACCTTCGTTATTAAAAGATATAAATAGAGCTTGTTTTCCTCAGTTAGAATTCAAAAACAGAGGCTGTAAAGCAGTTTTGAAACCTGACAAAATTACCACATCCAGTCAAAGATCTATCTTCCCTCCAGTCTCTGGGAGAAGGTTGTAAAAGCATCTAGGATGGGTAACTACAGCTCTGCCTACCGATGAGGTTAGGACTTGAGAGACGTAAACGATAGTACGTGTTTGCACCACTAGGACATCCAAGGATCAATGGGCCCCTGCTGCTCTGAGGGTGCCCCAAATTAAACTTTCCTAATAGTGCCACAAGCTGCATGTGATATCAGTCTTTCAAAAACTACTCCATGGCCAACTTCCAATCTAGGTGAATGACCCAGAGGCTGATAGGATACATGCTGTCAGAATCAGACTGAGCATGTTCCCGTAATGGTTTGTCTCAGCCAGAGTCAAGAACAGAGAAGCTGTTGGTTTTTTAACACCCATTCACTTTTACACCATGTCTTCCTGAGTTCTCCACTGAAGAGAGAGCTTGCTCTGCTTTCCACCATGGAAAAATCAATGCACGAGGCATGCACAGATCACAAAGAAAATTACACTGCTCTGTTTGATGCTCCTTATGGCACAGATGCTCAGCTCCTCCATTGGGAACAGAAGTACCTCCTGCTCTGCAGAATTTGTGCTGGGGAAAGGCAGAGGTGGACAGATCTGCTTAAAAAAGAAAAAACGTTCCCTATCCAAATTTGGCAGCATACTTCCTGAACTCTTGCCTCTGATACAGGGCAGATTTATGCAATTCCTTTAAATATTTACCACCACAACTCATGCCACAAATATGCATTATTACTTTTTAACCAACATTAAAGTTTAAAACCAGAATAAAAGCCTTGCCTCATACCAGAATAACTTGTCCTTCAGATGAACAGGAAATGCACCACATCATGTGTCTACAAACATAAACTCTTAAAATTCCATTCTTTTTCCAAACAAGTTAATGAAAAATTAAAAACGCACTTCCTGTGGCATTAGCTTTAATTTCACCAGTGCCAGGGTTTTTCTGGGGGAAATATTTGTTCTTAGTATCCGGTCTGGACAAAGCTGTCAAATCAGAGCTCAGAATAATTGCCAATTCAAAGATACTCCCTCTGATTCCCTCCCCATACACACATACCCTGCTTGCTGTGGTTGCTCAGATCTTGTGCTAGCAAACAGTATTTAATATTCTTGCCTGTTAACTACTCACCATACAAAGGCATGTGGGCATTGCTGGTTTTTGTCTCCACCCTGACTTTACCAACCAGTGCCATTCAGGCATCATGGCAAAGTGAGAACTTAATATTCTGGGTGCTTCATGGATCTTTCTAGTGGTTGGATCTAATATGTAAGGTTAACCTTTGGACTGGAACAGAGAACAGCAGCTCAGTTAGCATTGGGCACAGTAGGATTAGACATACACTGAATCATTAGTTTGTTGTCTCAGGCAATTGCAATACGCTTTACACACCATAGACAATGGACAGCTGTATCATAGAATGTCTTTGTCATTTGGGTATGTATCATAGCTGTGTATCTGAAAACAGTGAATGAAAACCATTAGGAGAAAACAGAAAGATTAGTCTGCTTCTCTTCAAGACCAGTGGTTCTCAGGCTGAGCAAAGCACTACAGGGACAACTATCCTTTGCTGGAGGATGCTGTGGGCTCAGACAGAGGTCAGGGAGGGTACTGGTGACGTACTTGGAAAAGAGATCCTTGCAGGGTTACAAGTTATACAAATCCCATCAGACTCAATGTCCCAAGCTAATGATAGTTGGAGGCAGGCAGAGCACTAGGAAGGAAGTATCCCACAAACTTGCCTTGTTGCTTCTCTTCTGTAAGCCTCTGCTTATGGCCACAGCTGGAAAGGAGGGCCTGGGCTATGTGGTACTTTATCTTGTCCCTGGATGATCATTCCTGCCTTCAGATGACACACACACACACTTCCCAGGATGAGAATCAGGGGATTGTACTACATGCCTTCTTCCCAAATGATCTGTATCATAGGCACATTCCTCAGCTTCTCCATATCCTCTGGTCTTGAAAGGTTTGTCATCCGTGAGAGACATGTTCCCTGCACGTTGTGGTAGAAGAGAAAGGGAAAACAAAAGAACTCAAAAATCACTCAAGACACCACTTCTCATCAAAGACTTGTTCTCCTCCTCTCAATAGCAACTTTTAAACAAACTTGAGCCACCATTTCTGAACTACATTTCTTGGGAGAGAGGGATATGTATTTTTCTTGGGGCTGATAATGTTTGCAGATTTCAGCGTACGTTGTTTCTGCAGGGCTTCGCTGCATTTGAAATTGTGCCTTTTCTGCCATTGCTGAACAAAGTATTCCTTGGAGAAATGTCACCCAACTTTAACAGAAATCATAACTCACAGTATACACCTATACAGTAATTTCCATTGGGATCAACACTGTCCTGAACAGTTGCCTGCTGTTGATGTAACATTGCCAAATGTCTCTTCAGTGCTTTATAAATGGCAAGACAGATAGCTACTTATAAAAGCAAGAAAAGTGATTCAGCAGTGGATGCTGTCCATGGAGAATCAAAAGGAAAAGAAATAAGGTGAGCCTTTATTTGGCAATAGGGACTAAGCAACCTATGTCTTGGTAGTATCGTAATATTTAGATTGGATATTAGGAAAAAATTTTTCCTTGAAAGGGTTTTCAAGTATTGGAACTGGCTGCCCAGGGAGGTGGTTGAGACACCATCCCTGGAGGTATTTTGAAAAAGTTGTGTAGATCTGGTGCTTAGGGACATGGTTTAGTGGTGATCTTGACAGTGCTGGGTTAATGGTTGGACTCGATGGTCTTAACGTTCTTTTCCAAACTAAATGATTCTGTGATTCTATGATTATATCACTGACTGGAGCAAAGACAGCAGCTCACAATTAAGATGTTTACTTTCTACACATCACTGGCCTAGGGCCAGCTTGTTTGCCTTCTTCAGTTCGCACCACCAGTGTTTTGCTCTTCACATTAAAATTTGAAGCCTACATTTTCCCTAGAATTAAAAAAAATAAAATCCAAGGAGGTGCACTTGGGTCCTCAGGGACAGCGTAATTCTACTCTACTTCAAGATTTACTAATGCATTGAGGTCATTAATGTTTCATGGTGGTTCCATTTCTGCATGCACATAAAGCCTTTTACACCACCCTGGCTTTAATGAACTCCCCCTGTTTCCCAGGAGGCTTTTGGAAGCAGAGATGGTTTCCCCTAATGAAATGGCCCAGGCTCTTTGTTTTGAAGTTGTTTACATAGTTAATAGCCCCTTAAGGGGAAACAGCAAAACAGAAGCCTGTAAGTAGAGAGTTGCTCCACCGACAGAGTACACAAGTTACTTGGAGAAATAAATCATCGCGTTGTGAAGGGTTTGTGTATGAGGCTTTTGAGTTTGATTTCCCCCCCCCCATACCACCCCAGTTCATGTCTACAAAGATAAACAAAGATCTACCCAGAGGGAGGGAGTGAGAGGAGACTGAGAGGGAAAGCATCCATCCTACAAACCATTTGTTCCTTTGCATAAGAGAAACTCCTGCTAAAACCAAACCCTTTTTCTTTGCTCCAAATTTGACTGAACATACCTTAGGACAATAATCCTGGTTTGGATATTTTGGGGGAGCACTAATTCCAGTGTTTATGGTCAAAACACTCCTCCTACCTCTTCTCTTTCTGGGTAAAAACTTTAGCATCTCAGCCACTCTACTCTCATTAAGTCCTGTTACTTCAAATGCAGGTCTCAGTAAATCAAACTGAAAGAGAAGTTTCTGGCCACCACAGACAACAGTGGCCCTAGCTTTTGTCCCCTCTGTCCACCTTTTATCTGCATCTAGCTCATCAAGCCGATTTCCATGATAAATTCAGAAAAAAGGACTTCAAATAGCGGAGAAAGGTGTGTAACATCGTGTAACTGCGGTTTCTGATAGTTACCATGGTGGTTGTTAAACCCAGAAAATAAATGAGCAGTCTATTATTTCAGAGACTGAAGCTCAATAAAAGCAAACCAAAACACCACCACACACAGACAAAAACCCCAAAGAGGCATTCAAAGTGTCATTTGTATAACTCACCTGACACAGCCCTGATATTATAATTGCACAGTGAAATATGCTTAGAGCAAAATGATCCAAATTGCCAGTGTCACAAGGCTGATAGTAAAATGTCTAGGAAAACAGCAGGCTTCTGATGAACAGAATGTTTGCATTTTTAAAAGAGAAGCAGAGGAGGGAAAGAGGAGTGGGACCAAGCTGCACACACAGAGAACAGTGTCGTGTCAGAGCAAAAGAGGAATGGGCAGGCAGGAATGAAAAGAGTGGGACACGTTGTCTCAAAATCAGAGAGGAGGTGGAATTTTTTTCAAGATAGCTAAGCACGCATTACCAGGTTGATAGATTTTAATGAGTCCTATGTAGGCCCTTCTTGGTGCTATATGGGTTCATTTGAAAGTCCCAGCTGACGTGGCAGAGATTTTCTGAATATCTCAGACAACTGGAGGCCAAAAGACCAAGAGGTCTTTTACATGGGACCCAGAGGTCCCCTGCAACGAACTGCAAGTAGAATTTAAAAGTAACAAGTTCTCGTCTTTATTCAAAATATGATCTTTTGGCAGTGCAGACTGGGGAAAAAAGTAGAGCAAGAATAGACAGACAAGATGTTTCTTGCTCCAGCTTACAGGTCCAGTGGAAGGTAGGGGTTTCCTTGTAAGCACTACATGAGCCCCAGCACATCAATCATTGGAAATGACACTCTGGTTTCTGATTTGGAGATTCCATTTGTGCTTGTCATGCAATCAGCCTCTGCAGGCAGTTTCAAATGGTGCGTACACCTTGCTTGGCTTAACTGGGAATGAACTCGAACAACTGCAGACCTCTTTGATTCAGCCAATGCTTCCCAGATGGTTGAGTGAGCAGGTGGATGAGGCATATGCTGATGAATCATGCCATTTTAAAATCATTTTACTTGATACTTTTGACCCAAAGTAGGAGGAAAGGGCAATGCTTCCTGACACAGAGAGGTCTGGATGGCATTTTCTAAACTTTGGCATCACTTTCTGTCTGGCTGACACTGAATCATGCCAAAAGAATGGTAAATGCTTTCTGTTTTGTGATGCTCAGCTCAAGCTGTCACATCATGCCATAAATGTGCCTCACCCTCTCTTAGCCACGGCACCCGGTACTTTCATTCTAAGGGTAGGCTGGCATCAGAGCAGCTGTGTTTATACGCAGCACTTCGCACTAAAACTTTGCACATCTACTCTTTCTATATGGCCTATGCATTTCCCATTGGATACTTGTAAATCATTTTCAGCTAGCAGGGAGTTCAGCCAAAGCTGGATTAGCATCAGAGTGCTTCTACACAACTTTAGGAAGCCTATGTATTCACCAACAACACTAGATGTCTGCCAAACCAGTTATTATAACAGCCCATGCAGAGGTCATCTTTCCGTAGCATCTCCACTGAAAAATAGGAAGAGGAAAAAGAAGGGAATGGAAATGGAAAATATGAATGCAAATAATATTTTTAATAATACTTATCTTTTTTTTTTTTTAAATTTTCCACCATTCTAAACAGCACACGAGTAAAGAAACTCAGGACTTTTTGTGAGGTTTCTTTGTAAGATCTTTTCCTTACAAAAGAGAAATATCCCAGATTGTGCTTATTGAATTGCAAGGAGTATTGTGCAGATACTATCTAATTAGCACTAATTGAACAATAGGAAGGACTGCTACATTTTAATCAGAAACCCAGATTTTACAGAAGAAAACTTTTAATTATGGGGAAAGCTCTAAGCCATGACTTGTGGGTTACACCTGCACACATTAAGTAACTAAAGAGCACAGACTGTTCTGTCAAGTAATGATCCATAGTTTTTTCTCTGCTTGGGGAAAGAAATAAAAGATCAACTTTTAAAGTATGCAATGAGCATTTACTGAAGGGAAAAGGAGGAGTAAGTCTTCCATTCACACACCAGATGTTCCCATTAAACAATCATTTTCGAGAAAGCTCAGCTCATGTGGAAAGAGACAGCTCCAGAGGAAGGAGGAAACAGTTGTAAAGTAAGGGTAGACGCTGAAGCGACCATTCCAGGGTTTGGCCTAGTACATGTCAATCCAGCACTGCAAGGGGGTCAAAGCCAGGGCTGGCATAAATAAGAGCAGTTCTCTGAAAGTCAGCAAGAGCGACTGGTGTCAGAACAGTGCGCTGATTTACACCACCCTCCCAATCCTGCAGCTTCAGTAGCTGATGGACTGTGACCTTCTTTAATACCTCAGGGACCTGCTACCACCAGCACATTTTCTGGTTGCAGAAATAGCACAAGTGAGATTTTTCAGTGGTTTTTTTTATGTGTACTAGGCTTTTGCACAGGTCTTGGAAATTAAGGGGTTTAAGAGCTCAAAACAAAGCAGACCCATCTCTAAATTCGTCATAATATTTGTCCTGTTGTTAAAAATAACACTCACTAGCATAGGCATGGTGTATACGGATATTATACTGAGGGCATAGGTAGGAAAGCTGGATTTACTTCAGCCTTATTTAATTTTGGAAACAGGCCGAAGAAACCTTTCATTTCATTTGCAGGAACAGCCTGGCTCAAAAGAGTTTGCTTCTGTGATATTTGCCTTCACTAATTGGTCATCTGCCTGGTTCAGCCCTGCTGCTCAACCAGCTAGAGAGCAAACCATGCTGCTTCAGCTACTTTTTGCCCAGCATCACTTCATAATTTAGGGACAAGGAAGCGTATACAAATCACAGAAAACGTGATTTCCCATTGGCCCTCTCACAGTTGGCTTCTTGTGACAGGTGAATCAAGGGCAATGTGAGCTGAGTTTATAACCCAGCCTTCTTTTCTGGACTTTACAGCAGCAAGAGAGGGTAAAATGTGCAACTATTTGGTCTGGAGGAGGCAAACACAAAATTAGCATTTTCTAAATTGCCAACGACAAGAAAGAGATGTATAAAGGCCCTTTATGTTTTCTGAAAATACATTTCTCGCCATCACCACCGTAAATTGGATCCATTTAATCTGAAACAACAACAACCATGTCACTGGTTTTTTTTCTGGGTCAGTTTGTCACTATTTTATCCAGCTTTTCTGAACTTCAGTAGGGATTTTTAATTACAGTTCTCCTCTTCCAATCTCCCCTCAGTTCAAGTTATCACCACATGCCCTTGCCTAGTCAGAACTCAGCCCTGCTCAAATTGCAGCGGACCATTTTCCCATCAAAGGCGTGTTGTTGCAGAATGATGTATGGCTCAGTGCAGATCATCTAACACTGTCCTTGTTATGGAGCAAACCAAGGACTGGTGCGTGCTCAACCACCTGCACATGCAGAAAAATGCACTTGTGGGTCACCCCAGGAGAAGTTGGCTGAGGAGTGTTCTTTGTGTAAAATATACCAGTTCTGCAGTGAAATGCCTGATGATAGCCCTAGATCTGAAATGCTACCAAAACAAATATTGTACAGTAGCATTTAACATCGTTAGACAATATTATTGCATGGCTGTTGTTTACGTTATTTGATACTATTTGGTAGCCCTGGATCCATAAATGAATGCCAAAATGCGTGAAAAAGTTCTCTCTACTTAAGACTTAAAGTCTGTGTCATGGAATTGAATTTGTACTTCATACACTATGAGGAGTAAGGGGATTTTTCTTCGCTGAGCTCCTTATTGCCAAAGGTCAAAGCATTTTTTTGCAGCCTTGAGGTGCCTCCTTGGTCATGGGCTGCCTCATTTCTTGCACCTGCGTTGGCACCTATGACACAGGTATGAAAGACTCAGGACCTATCTCCTGTCTGTCATACATTTGAGGTCCCTTGATGTGAACTGGTTCTTTTAATGCATCTTTAAAAAGACCCAGGAAAAACTAAGCCCTTATGTGTTAAATGTAACATCACCTAAGACCTGTCTTCAAGACCCACTAGGAAATTCAGGACACCCGCAAGCCCTTATTTTTACTTCTCAGTGACTCTGGGGTTGATGCCACCAAGTTGATGCCCAGTGCAACAGTGCCAGGGACACTGTTTTCTCCCTGCTTTCTCCCTTGCGGTGGGTAGCAGGGAGGCAGTGGTGACAGCTGAAACTGCCCTGAGCAAGGCTGTGCCATACCCCGCACGCCAGCCAACTCAGCCTGTCTGCCACAGGGCTGCCGTGCTCGTGAGACTGACCTCGCTCCCTGTGCAGGACCCAAAAAAATCTGTGTATGTTCCATCACACAGATGGTTGGGGATTAGAGCCTCCAGACATCTCTGCCCCAAGCCAGCACACAGTGCATCCTGCAACGGATGTCTTGCCTGTGCGTATCAGACACACCAAACTCACTTTAAACTACTTTTCTCTGCTCTCCGAGTGTTACCGTGGCAGCAAAGATCTCCCCAGCAAAATGGAATCAGGCAGGGTGGGCAGTCATCCTGCATTGAGTGCTGCAGCATCCAGCTACACCTGTGCTCACACTAAAGCTGTGCACCCGAAGAACAGCCGACACCTCAGGAAGCCACGAGCCCGTGGCACAGAGTGGGACACGAGTCCCACGAGAGTGACTATCCCCCTCAACAAGCACTGGGAACCAGGGCAAGAAAATGTCGCTTGTTCTCATGAGGCCACACAACACTCAGGGAAGATTTTATGGTTCACATCTCAGCTCCTTCTTTTCTCTTGTTCAAGTTGCTCGACAATGGCAATGGAGAATATAGTGCTTTAAAAAAGAAAAAAATCTGCTGGAGCTTTTGCTGTCAAGTAGGTCTCTTAAGCCCCATGGGTAATGTTCTCAAATGACAAAGCTGCTCTCCTTTTTGGCAAAGGTCTTTTATCAAGCGATACAGCGGCACATTTTCAATCATCTCCGTATCACGATGAAGAGACAAACCCTGTTAGCGTTGTTCTCCGAAAATCATAAAATGCACTGGCTTGGTACACCCAGGGACTAGGCTGGGCTTTGAGCTTCCATGAATCTTAGCAGCAGCAGGAAAAGTGTAATTCAATCTTTTTAACTTGGTGATATATATTCATGTCAGTGGCTTTAAGATAAGGAAAAGACTTTAGTTGAAAAATGAAACTTTTGATGAATAACCGAGAGTACGATGAATAATGTACAAATATTTCTTTCCCCTCAGTCAAAATGATTCCAGATCCTTTTTCATTTTAATCCCTGTCGTATTCTTCATTCTTTAAAAAAATCTTAAAGAAATGAAAGGGGAAGAAAAAACCCTATATTTTTAAAGGGCATTGGAGTTCCAAAAGAAGAGCTTCTAAAAGAAGTTTTCCTGATTGCACTCAAAGATATTTTTATAGTTTCTTTCTAACTGCTAGCAAAACAGAAGATTGTTTGGTTAGTGGCAGTAATAATGGCACTAATGATGGGTTACCATGCAAAACCCCAGCCTACCTGTTCGTGCTCTGCAGATAATGTGGAATTTATCCAAGAAGAATGTCTCCTTTTAGCTGGGAGGTATTTCTCATCAGATAAAAAATGTAGCTGTTAAGAAAATTTCCTTCCCTTGCAATTTCATTCTTAATTCTGTCCCTGCTAAAAAAAATGATGACAAAAACTTGCATAATGGTAGCAGAGTTTCTAAAGAGAGGAAAGAAAAGCAAACATCACATGTGAACATCACTTGTTTGTTTTTCTACAGAATGGGAGGGGAAAACAAGGTAAATGGGGTATTAGCTGAGAGTCCCACACATTTCTTAACGGGTTGCATAAAAGCCTGGCTTGAGAAAGATGTTTTCAGCAGAAGGGTGTCACTGAGCTGCAGGCAGGTGCAGCAGGTGATGGTTTTTAACCCTCAGTAGGAGTAAGGTCGCATTGCCTGAACCTTTTTGAACTTAAATTTCATGACATTCATGCAAACATGCAAAAGATTGCCATTCTCTACCCCCTTATGTCTCCTGTTCCATACCTTTGAACTAACAAGGGTGAATTTCAGCTCCCCACTAAGTTGGCTGCATAGTTGGGGATTTCTGAGCAGGGATAATGCTATTTGAAAAGCAAGAAAGGCAGAGAAATGGGTGATGGTGCTGGAGATGAAAGGAAGCAGTTAACCAAAACCCAAAACATAATAAAGCTATTGGAAAGTATCTGCTAAAAAAAATTAGCCAAACTCAATAGGTGATGTTAGTTCCTACCATGGCTCTAACAGCAGGAGCAGCAGACCCTTTTATTGCAGTTGCCGTAACAAAGTCCAGAGCAGCGATTGGTGCACGCTGTGTAGCAAGCGTTACCCGGTCCACGCAGGGGAAAAAACCATTTCATTCCAGGTCTCAGGGGTAAGACCATATTGTCCGTGCCTGACCTAAATCCCACTGCACAGAGCTCAGAGCAAAGTCAAAACTGACCTTCAGAAGTTTCTGGAGCAAATCCATTCCTGCCATGCCCGTGTTTCTGTCCCCTCTGATTTATGTGGTTTATGGAGGGCATGCATATTGTGAGACACGTTATATCAAACTGCTGGGAGGAAAAGTTAAGACCAAAAAAATGTCTTGCTGGAGCCAATGAGAATTGGCTTACTGAAGCCCTTACTGAATGGAGTTTTACTTCTATAAATGATCTCTCGTTTGAAGTTGGTCTCTGGAGGGACAAAAGTCTGTCAACAAAGTATTCTTCTGAAATGAAGATGAGGGCAACACATTTTAAAATACCACACATGGAAATAAAGCCCTTTTCTTCCAAGCATGCTGGGGATGAAGTGGGTCACTGTATGCTTTGATTCACTGACTCACCTCTCCTGTAATCACGTAATCTCTGAGTGCAGTAAATGCAGAGATGCAGGTCCAGTTGCTGATGACAGCTGGCCCAGGATCCTGGCAGTGGCTAGTTCTTGTCATACAACAGAAAGATTTGCCCTCTGAATTGTTTGAAACCTAGCAGGGGAGGATTACTTTTCAAGGTCAGATTCATACCCTGCAATAGCACCAAGTGCTTCAGATGAACTAAGATGAAGCAACCAAATTATCACTTAGCTTTCCATCTGCATTGATTGGGGTGGCCTTGCTGCACGGTAGGTGTGCTGGGAGTCCCTAGGCCATCCATTCCTCCAGTCAGCTCAGGAAAAAAAAAAAAAAAAAGGCTTGTCATCTTGTCATGTAACATAAAGGTGGGAGAAGGGGTGATACTGCTATTCCCCACGCTAAGGAAGTAACAGAGGCGTGAAAGTCAGGAAGCCAGCCTCCTAAAGCATCCTTGTCAATGGGAAGCAGAGAGAACAAAGAAGGTTTTCTTACAAATAGTATCTTAAATGATGACCCTCTTCTCTGGAGTAGTGTTGAGAAAAATCTCCATGTATATCCCAGACAGAGACATTCAGTTTTCTCCCCAAACTTTTGTTGCTTTGATTCAAACTTTTTAGGCTCTATTAAGAAGGTCTGGGGTATTGATTTATAATCATTAATTCATTTTCTTTTTTCTTGTCACAGCCTTCAGAGATTTATGAGGTTAAGGAGCATGAAGCTAATTAAATAATCTCACTGGTTGAACATCTGTTGAAACATAATAATAACTTCTGAAGCCAACATTCCTGACTAGCTATTAATTCTGATTTAAAAATTAGAGGCAAGGGTTTACCACAAAAGAAACAACAAAACAAAAAGAGTAGCACCATTCCAGGCTCAGAGTGAACACTCAGGCTCCCTCTGAAGCCTTTTCCACCCACTTCCACCTTCAATACCCAAGTGTCTCTTGTAGGCTTCCTCACAGTCAGATGTCCTAATGCAAGCCAGGTGGTCTTTAGGGGTAGTTCAGCCCAGTTTGCAGATTGTTGATGTGCAGCAGCTACAACCAGAAATTCAGACTCAAACATGAAGGAGCTTAACATGCAGAGATCCACCTTAACCCAAACCAGAAACTAATGCATGACCTCAGATTAGTGATATATGTTAGTCCAAACAGCCATTTAAGAGTGAAGCTAAGCCTTTTCTTCAGGTCCATCTTTCCCTTCATCCCCACGGACCATAAAAAGGGCGCTTGAGAAACAGTCTTGGACTGACTGAGGAATTCCAAAGCCCAGAAACTTCTGTCAGACTGACATACAGGAACTTGGTTCTCAGCCTCACACAGTCTGTCCCAGTTTGCTTAGACCTTGCATCGTCTTCACACCTTGCTCCCAAGATAACTTTGTCCAAAATTCCTCAATGGAATAGATAAATAAGTTAATTAAATCAATTGCCTTCCACTACTCGGAAGTTAATGCTTGCAGGCTGATGAAAATATCTTGAATTAATAAATAATTAAATCTTTCTTCTCTGCTGAGAAGGTGTAAGGGCTGTGGGACTCGTGTGAGTGTTCATGCAGAAGGGGGCTGTGCTCCAAGGCCTATAGGAGTTCGTGACAAACCCACAATGAATGTGCTCACTGATGCCAAAAACTACCTCCAGACACTCCTGCACCAAAGCCACAGCAGTGCATGTTTCTCCTTTCTGTGACTTTTCTTTTTAGAAATGGACAATTTGCTCATACTGCAGATTGTTCATAGTCCCAAAGTGCAAAGGGTGGAGAGGGATGAAGTTTATGTTGAGACTTTGCTGCTTAATGTACAAAAGGAAGAGAAGTTTTATACAAAAGCCAGAGAGAAAATTCCCTCAGCATCTTATAATAGGGTTCAGATCTCTAGCAGCCTGGAGAGTGGAACTGACAGGAACATTTCAAGGTTAGAAAAAAGATTAAAAACACAGTCTCACAGGTATTCCTAACAACATCTCAGATTATTCCAAGTGTAAGGCGATATTATTAGGCAGTAAGGTCCAGAACCATAGTAGGATTTAGACTCCCAAACTTGCCTACAATAAACTTCAGACACTTTAGCACATGCATGCTGTGAAGCAGAGCTCTTGAGGTATCAGAAACATTTCTCCTTCAGCTGGCAGGACTGTCTGTCCCTGAGCATCCCAAGGAGATGTTATGCCTCTCAATCCTTCCTCATCCTTGTGGACTCTCTGGAGACCCAGAACCACTCTGACAAAATGGGGTGTGTGCATGCTGGGACAACATAAGTGCAGCCAAACATTTGCAGACCTAGCAACAAGAGATGCTGTGACTTATCTTGTCTCTCAGATTGCACCACTTTCAGTTTCACCACCTCTTCTTCTCCTTAAAACTCTTCTAATTTCCTTGGTTTCTCTGAGGGTCTGGTTCAGGGGATGTTAATTTTGAAAAGACAAGAACAGGTAGCTACATCCTTTATCCCAACCAATTGCCTTAGTCACTTCTTGATGGCCCATTTAAACAGGTCCTTATAAAAGCTTATCCTTGCCTCCCATCCAAGGAAATTATTTTAACTCATTACCTTACCCAGCATATAGTCTAATTAATATCCAGAAGAGGAGTGAGTCCCATGAATTGACACATATTGCATAGAATTCTGAAATCCCATCTTCCTGCCCCTTCCCCACTGACATCTTCAGTCCTAATTTCCCTACATTCCATACCAGGAGCCACTTGTTTTTCACAGCATCCATCCAACCCTTTGAATACAACTACACGCCACCCTGAGCTGAGCGCTGAAAATGGTTCACAGATCCTTCGTGAACCACCACTCACCCACCACTGTTCTACAAGGGACCTCAGTGCTTAACACTGGGCCTTCAGTAGGGAATCAGCTGCTTAAAATTTGAATGTCAAGGCTGAACCTCAGGATGTAGGAGCAGATAACACCATCCCATATATACTGGATGTGCTAGATCTCCTGTTGGTTCAGTTGATCCAGCCTGAGACTTTAGAAATTTCCCATGCTAAAACTACTAAATGATTAAACTCCCACGTCCCTCTCACTGTGCATGACGGTCAGCCACAGGGTCTCAGACAGCCCAGTCCACCTCCACTCTTCCTTGCTCTGTTGCACATCTGGTTTCCTGTATCTCCTTTTTGCCTTCCAGTTTCATGTAACCAACACAGCATTTTTAAAAGCACACATCATTATAATATTTGTTTCCTTTCATAAACCTCCTCCTCCTCCTTCCTCTCCACTTTGTCCCCGTGTTTTTTTATTCTTAGTAGTATTGCAATCTCCCCTAAATGTTAGCCTGAAAACTGTTTGACATTCACAGCAAGGCATTAAAATAGGTTTATTCTGTCCTTGAAGTAGGCATGTAAAGCCTCTAAATGTGAGAGCTCAGGCTGGTGTAAATCAAGGCTAAATTCACTGATGTCGGTGGGCCTGCACAGGTACAACTAGCATAACGCAATGGCAAAGCAAAACCTTTTGTAATACCATGGGTAAAATCCCAGCAACTGCTACCACAATTGCCTTCAGTTCTGTCTCCACATGCACAACTGCACCGAAAATCTAGTCGAGACGTACTAATAATAAAGTCTCTGAAATTCAGGAACAAACCTTTTGTTTATTTGTTTTGCAAGGCCAAATCTTTCCCTTCTGCTCACACACACAGACACTCACACATGCCAGTCTCATGAAACAGTTCACTGTGAGCAATTGTTGACTCCTTTGTGATCCAAACTAAACCCATCTCTATGGGCTTATACAGAAACATCAGCAGATTTGTTTAATTAATGGTTCAGGGTCAAGGGAAAAATGTATATATAAATATATTTAAAGGCTTTGAAAGCTTCATGGCAGCAGTCCAACACTGCTGTCTTTGCCTTTGCTTGCTGTCTTAGAGGAAAAAAAGCAGCCCATAAAGCTTAGAAAAGTGGTGTGTCTCTGGGTCTGGGGTTGCTGTCACCTGTCAGTCCTCTGATGTAGCTCCATGATACATGACAGCAGACCGGCACTCAGGTGATGTATTACAATAATATGTCAGTAATGCAGTGGTGCTTTGATAGCACTTAATAACCGGAGTACTTCACTGGGGAGAGGGCCAAGGGACAAGGAAGACCTGGCAGAAGGTAAATCCAGCTGCTTCACCCTGCTGAA
Source organism: Rhynochetos jubatus (assembly GCA_027574665.1). NCBI lineage: Eukaryota > Metazoa > Chordata > Aves > Eurypygiformes > Rhynochetidae > Rhynochetos > Rhynochetos jubatus. The sequence continues at coordinate 30,058,268 of CM050655.1, read as the reverse complement.
GTGTGCGTGCCATGTGTTCTGGATGGGAACATTTGTCCCCAGAACAAGGACTAGAAGTTGGGCAGCAGTATTCACAGGGAGGTACCTGGAACAGGCGGCCTCCTCTCCTGGGCTGAGAACTTCTATTTCTGGTTGCACCAAAGCCTGGTCTGAACCAAGGGAAAGGCTCCTTCCTACCTTGGCAAGGCTGAGCACACTCCTGGCAAGCAGGAGCAGTGAGTATAAGCCTCTTCAGGCTGATGATTTTAGAAGGGCATTCACCTTCCAGAACAGTACAAAAGGTCCATCAGGTGCTTCTCAGATGCTGCCTTACAGCAGGAGAACCCTGCCCAATGCCCCAGAGAGTGTGAAGACAGAGCCTTGGCTGGTTCAGGCATGCACCTTCCTCCATCTCTGTCCTGCGCCACAGCACGTGGGTGAGGATGCAACCAGCCCCAGCCAAGCCTCTCTGCTCTTGTGTGCTCCATCACTGACATCGCTGCAACGTGGTTTATTCAGTGGCAGGAGCAAGGGGAATGTATTCTCAGCCAGGCCCTCTAGGTGCTCCCATTATACAAGTTATGAAAGGCTCTCCCTGCACAAGGAACACAAGAGCATCATTAGTCAGCAAGCCCAAAGCAAGCCAAAATTTTCAGCATCACCACCTGGGGAAAATGGCCTTGGCAGTACTTTTCTCTCCCATACTACAGGTGTCCCACACCCAGCACGGCAGTCTTGGGTCATAAGGGTGCTGTTGAGCACCACGATGAAGAGTGAAACAAGACAGTGATGAGCTGTCTCCAGGAGTAGTTATGATGCTCTTTTCCTGAGCAGCACCATATCCCCTGATAGAGTGGTATTCGGCACAATCATGAGAATGTCATGTAGCAAACAATGCTTACACTGCCGTTAATAAAGGGACTACTAAGTCCATCCATCACAGGAAATCAGCTTGATTTGGGAAAATATTGAGCTACCCTCATATTTCCAGACTATGATGAAAGCTGATGTTTAAGTGCCTGCATCTGACTTCACAGCTGCACTTAGCTGGGTTTCTACACATAGTCTCAGTGGGTCACAGTGGTAGCTCATTAAGCCACAGTAATTTCATCATTTGTGTTTGCTCATAACTTGTGTATCAGGATTTAAAGAACAGAAGTGGTACACTGGCACTGCTGTGAAGAGGGCTAGACCCAAAGATTTCAAAGGCTGAGAGCTCTTCTGTGAAGCTGGAGGGATCTCACACACCACTCTCAGAGATGGCCAACCTAGTCCTTGGTTGCCTGAACTTTTCAGCTTAGCGACATAAAGGAAAAACAGAAACAACAGATCATTGATTATAAAAGGGAGAATAAACAGCTAGCAGCTGCATTCTTCAGCAATATGTACACAGAAGATTAGCTGCATCAGGGCAGAAAAAACATTTGACCCTTTAGTCTCATCTCCACCAGTGACCAGTAGCAGACACCTGGGAAGGTGCGTAAGGGGACAGCATGGAGAGATGTTTACCAGGTCACTCTCCCACACTCCAGAAATCAGGAGTTTATGGACCTCCAGAGCTAAAGGGAGGGGGTGTATGCATGCCCATGGGGGTAGATGGCTGATGCATATCCATAGGCACATTTCCATGTTCTCTTTTCCTTTTTAAACAGTCAGTTGTGTCCAGGAGCAAAGAAGGTGTGTGTTGGGGTTTGGGGGGGTTGGGTTTTTTTGGGGAGGGTGGGCAGGGGTAGTGGCGCTTGGGCACTCCGCAGCTTCTTTAAGACTAAAATCTGTTATATGGAAGCAAGGGATTCACAGGGCCTTGTCTGCATAAGCAGGTAGTTGTCCCCTCCTATTTACCTCCAGGGCTCCAAAGAGAAACAGCCTGTGGGACAGAAAGGCAAGGAGATGATTATTTTTGGAGTAAGAAGGAAAGAAAGGTAGGGTTTTTTTAATCTTTTATCTTAAAAATCCTGTCTTATAACATTCCTCTGCTCACCCTCCATGTGCTTTGCATGACCCTGACTGACAGATAGGGTTGGAGGGCTAGATATGGTACAGGAAATTCAGTTAAGACAGAGCAGACTTTACCACCCGGAAATTTGAGAAGAACAAGGACTGAAAGAGCAGCCAGGAGTAACTCTGATGTACAAAAATACATTTATTTTCAACAATTTCAAAACCACTGCCTTTTTTTACAGTAGAAATATTCAAATGGAACAATAAAACCAAGAACAGTATATATATATGTATATATATGACTCATGCATTTGTATTACTGTGTTTAATACAGGTATTGCAATTGTCTGCCTCATTTAATCCTTTAAAACCATGGTGGTGGTTTGGGTTTAATGCATCATCCGACATCACCAGAAGGAATGTGAGGATTCTGGTTTGGTTTGTCAGACTTGGAATGTGTGTGGGAACTGACTAAAGGGAAAGGGAGAACAGGACATCTTTGCACATCCCTGAAACCAAAGCCTAGCCCAGAAGGAAATGCACACTCTCCTTCACATGTTCTTATTGATGGCAACTGGAACTGAAAAACTCTGCAGTCCCCAGTTGCTCTAGCCTAATCTCCAATCCTTTTGGGCTTACGCTGGGGTTCGCAAGCACAGCTTAAACTAAGCAGAGGATCTGTTGGGTGTTTACATCAGATTGACAGCCACACAGAGCCAAAAGCTGCATCTAGTCTCCAGGTCTCATGCAGTATTCCTAAATTACAGCTAATACGGCAGAATCCATCATGAGGGAAAGGCTGGCAGTGACAGAGGGCACTGACCCAGTTCTTACTCTCTCTTTCTTCTCCTCTTTATACAGAACTGTAGTGTGGGAGCTATTTACATTCTACTCTTGGCACCAGCTCTTTCCCTCTTTACTCAGGTAAACAATCATCCAAAATTTCAAGGATTTCCATTACATTTCACGTCAGGGTTAAAACGTGCGGGGAAAAAAATCCAATTACATCCTCAAGTTGTTATTTCCAAGCATGAGAAAAATAAAAGTGGCCAATACTCCACTCTCTGCCAACGCCACAGCTCAGTAACTTCCAGAAAAGATGGACAGTGCTGGTTGTCCAATCCAAACCTTACATCTATTTAATGGATGCAATGGATAGATACAGCCCTGGGCATCCCACCGGGACACAGCAGTTACCCTTCTAGGATCCTAAAGGGACAGCTTTAGTCGCGAACACCAGCTTTCTTCAGCTGACATCAGCCATGGTCGTACCCTAATGCAGATGTGCTCTCTTGTACACCCTAGGCAGCTCTTTCCAAAAGTGCACAGAGCGCACTCTGGCCCAGACAGCAGTGTCACAAACCAGCCTGACAGGTAGCGATACCCACTAAGTCTCAAGGAAGGTGAAGTCTGAGTCAACTCAAGAGTCAGGCTTTTTTTTTTTTTTTACATTTAATTTTGGCTCCATGGATTTATTTTTTGTTTGGTTTGCAGTGCCTTTAGGATAATTTTGGATTGAAAATCCCTTTCTGGACAGATGTGTCTCCAAAAATTAACTGTATCATTCAGAAATTTCTCAGCCTTCATTGAGATTAAATTTCTTTTTGAGAAGTGAAAATGTTTCATTTTTTTCAGCAGCTTACTTCCAATTTTTCCTCCTTGCTTCCTCCCATCTGTTATGAGATTTTTAACAGCCATCTTTAAGAGTGTAAAGGGAAAAATTGTAAAAAATCTGTAAAAAATTGTGAAAATAAATAGTGAAAACTGTAATCCCCTACCTTTCTTTTTAAATCAACATAAAATCAATCCTGTGGAAAACCTAGAAAACTCCACATAACAATGAACATTTTCACTTAATTTCCTGGTCCGTGAAATAAAAAGTTAATATGGAAAACAATGAGTATTTCGCATCCAGTCCTCTTCAGCAGCTCACAAAAGCAGTCCCTCAAGTCCTAATGATCAGCAAAGACTGAGATCAGCCCACAGTTTAGCTCAAGGCCCACAGGACCATTGTTTATGTACATCCCTCCCATCTATACCTAAATGGGAAGCGATGGCCTTGTGCTAACAGTGTTATCACCAGATTGGGCCATTACTGTAAACTACTTTGTGTTTCAGTAGAACAGAGACAGTAATGCAACAGTTTATGCACATGTGATGGATGGAAACTCATGGTTAAATAGAGTAACACGGCCATCACTCTCCAGTTTATATCAGGGATTAGAGCAGAAACGTGACGAAGGAAACAGAAAAGAAGTATTTTTAAATCAACAGAAAAGGCCCACAAGCCTGAACGAAAAGCAGGAGCAGAACTGAGAATATTTAGCTTTAGTACTTCACACAAACCAGTATTCCCCTACATTTTAGTTTTACAATTTTAATATTGAAATACTTTCTGTGTTTTCCTGCAAAACTGTTTAACCACTGTTCTCTCCACCTGCAGACTCATCAGGATTATAACCTTTGAAAGACATGCCAGCCCTTTAACAAAGCGAACACATGTAGCTGAGGCTGGTATGTAGCCAACTGGCACATTGCAATGCAGAGAGGTAGCAAGTAACACCTAAATTCTAGCCATCTCCTCATTTCGACCTAGATATGTTAAAGGTGATGTGGAGTCCTGTATCCAGGTCCTAAAAAATGGTAAAAAACATTGTCAACTAGCCTCATTTCTGCCTCCTGGACCTGGAAAGCAGTACAGCATCTTCCCGAACACACCCCCAGTCTTTCTTCCATTCTTCCTGGGTCTTATAACTCAGTACTCTGCAAAATAAAGTCCATCTTTAATATCATCACCTTAAGAAAAACAGACAACAGTAACCCACCACTAAGTCAACCTCCTGCCCCAAAACTCCACCATTCCTAAGGCCTATCCTCACTGTGCTAGAAGATTCCCAAAGAGCTTTTTCACTGCCTTTTCTTCAGTAACACACCTGTTCTAACCAGAAAGCACCAAGCCACCAGGCAGAAATCACTCTGATGGCATTTCCATTCAAAATTGGAAGCAGCCATTCTGCAGCTCTCATAAGAAAGGCCTTTCCCAGCTCAGTTACACAAGGTCTGACCTTGCATCTCTCTCTCCAAAGAGCAGTCCCTAACCTCATGCACCATGTTCAGCCAAAATTTACTATTTTTACACAACCTGAATAACACTTCACCATCTTAACTGCTAAAAGCATGACTTCTCACTGGGAACAAAGCTACTGAAACCTGGCGCACTGTTGCGGCGAGGTCATACTGGTACTGCAAGAACACTGATATTTGCCCACGCTGCAATAGTGAAAATTTCATGTTTGTTTTCCTCATTTTCCTTAATGGATGTCACCAAGATCCTTCTCAGAACTGGCCAACAATGACAGATTAATAGATTATGAACATCATTAGAATATTCATGACAGGCTCATAGTCTGTCCCGCTAATGTCTTTTTCTGCTCCATCATAGGAAATGATACTGTATATACAAAAAGGAACAAAGAAAAAAGAGGCTTGCAGTTATACACCGAGAAAGAAACTATGCTGTCTATAGGCAGCTGTGTCAGATTGAAATATGACAGACAACTGGAACACGCTTGGAACCAAAGTGTGATTCAAGTGCTCACCACAGTCCCTGGTTGGCTGGCGTGCACGTGTGTGTGTGCGTGTGTGCGCACGCGTGTGCGTGCATGTGTGTCTGTGGTTCAGGTTTTATTTTAAACATATCTTTCTTTTACTAAACATTAAATTATTTCCCAAGAAATAAAAAGCTATGTACATTGTAATTATCTACAGTAGGCCTTCGGCATCCTCGCTATTCACATGCACGGGGTTTGGGCTGCATTCATAAACTCAGGCATGCTCCTTCACCGCTTGTGGTGCTGTCCCCTCCAGCCAGTCTACAGTCCAAGGAATACTGTGTGTATTTGCCCTGATCCCTTTTTTTTTTTCTTCCCCCCCCCCTCCTCCTTTCTCAGCAGTCAGCAGTGCCAGCGGGTGACTGAAATTAAAAGCAATTAAAAGAGGCAAGATCCTACAAAAAGCTGAGACATGCACGTCATTGGAAAGCAAGGGCTCTTGGCATGTTGTAGAACGTGGTCCAACAACGCAGCCTGAGCCCTCTGGCAGGATGAAGTAGCTGATTGATGACTTATTTTGAAAAGGGCTGAAAAGGGACAATTTACCTAAAACATGTTGCCTAAGGGACTATACCTACCTGTTGAATTTGAATACGTAATTCCCATTCTGTAGTTAACAGGAGGCCGGCATTCAAATCCCATTGCACGTGTGACATATTCCTTACTTTTTCTTTCTAACCTGACGAGTATTTCCTAAATATGAAGAACCGCTACTATTTATGAATGCAGCCCTGCAGAAAAAGCCCACCCCATCCCCTCCCAAATGATAATAATGACATATAACTCTTCCTTTTTTCATAATAATAATAATAATTATAACAATAATAATTACAAATAAAAAGTCAGAAATTTTGTAGACCAAGTGGATTCTCAGTATTAAACACTAGTGCAGTTGGGGATTTCCTTTGTGCTTTCACTGTTGGCAATTGTTGAGATGCTTCCTGTGGAGGAGAAAATGGAGAACAGAGTCAGTTCAATGGCTTCAACAGTTTGGTCTATATTGCTTCTCGCTCCTTTTTAGGAGGTGGCTGTGTAAGTGCAAAGACAGCAAAGGTTCTTAGAAGTAACACATCCTTTTTTGTATTTGCAATAAGCATGCAGCATGCAGAAAACCTGTTACTACCGCTCATTTGACCAGCAGTGAACTCATTAAGCTATTAGGGAAATCTTCACTTCTAATGATAGCACACCAACAGTGTAAGCTTGGCTCAGCTGACTCTTCTGAGGGTTCAAGGAATTTGAGACCCCTCCACAGGAGTAACAGGGTCATGACTAGGAACAGGTGTGAGCTACAGCCATTAGTAATTGCTATATACCTATTGTTGTTTCCAGGTTCCTACCCTGGTCAGGTAACACTGAGAAAAGCTGAAAAACTGTCAAAAACACTCCCTGTTACCATGTCACAGAGAGAAATTTTTCCCCTTAGTGCCTCAGGCTCTGCTTGTTCCCGAAGTCACAGCCGCTGTCTTCCCTAATATCTCAAGGACCAACATCCTCACCCAGACAGTGAAACAAGCTCCAGCCGAGGGCTGTCTCTCACCCATCACTCGTGTGTCCAGCTCTTTGTCCATGAGCTCTTCAGGGTCCGTGAACTCACTCAGAGTGATTTTGGGGGCATTTTCACTTTGGCTAACAGAGCCAATCATTTCCTGCTCCTTGTCATGCTGAACCTGGGCATAAATGTTAATCCAAGGGATTTTCCTGTGCAGGAAAGGAAAATGAGAGGTTATATTTAGTCATACAGGGATCCTTGGCATGTCATTGATTAATCAGACCAATTAAGCTAAAGCCAATCCCACAAATGCAGCACTAAGTGTGATGCAAAGTATCAGGTCTCAGAATGGGGAAAACACCACAGCGACTGTTCAGCTCTAAGAGTGCCATTAGCATCCACTAATCCCACCACCAGTCTAAAGGTATCCCAAATCTCAGGCCACTGCCTTCCCATCCTGTGCCCAAAGGCTCCTCCAGCTGTAAACTTAAATGTTTTGGTCCTGCCCTTTTAAATGAAAAGTTGTGCATTCAGTGGACACTGTGCACCCAGCTCAGAGAGCAGCAATCAACTAAGTACAATCAGCTGCAACTGCCAGCTCTCTCAGTATTTATTACATGATCAACGGTGCATTGGAAACCAAAAGTAAAAATCAATTTGACATCACTATCAACTAAGAAAAGAATTGCTGGGCTTGTTTCAATTGACAGGCCCACAGTGACTCAATAGGAATTGCCACATCGGAAAAAGTTATGAAGATTGGTCTGCCTTAGAGTACAGAAAGGGCTTGGAACTCACAACACCCGCCCAAAGTCTATTTGTTTCCATTTCATTGCAAAAACAGTTTGCCGTGCTATGGATCATACACGTTTGCAGGCACTTATTTTCCCTTGCTGCTCAGGAATCCAAGTGAAGGGATTATATCTTCTTCCTTCTTCCAAGAGAAGTTAACTCAGACTGCTAGAACAATATTCCTGACGGTCAGATAGTTAGATAGGCCTAGACAGATAGATAATTATCCCTGCAGGTATGTAAATTTACAATGAGAGAGCTGAAAAGTAATGTCTTAAGCATCGTAGGGGTCGTTAGGATTATTTGTGTGTAGTTGCCCGTTGGCAGGTGACTGACTTTTTTCTAATGCCCTTAAAAGGACTCTGTGGCATGCAGTCCACACTGCTAAAATAAGGAAAATTCACAGAATTTTTTCAGTTCCTTAAAGCACACAGGAGAAAGGAAGATGTGTTCAAAAGAGGCTATATAAAATGCCATCTCTTTATGCTAACCTGTCTGCTGTTAGATATGTCAGAGATTGAAAGCCGTGGAAATTGCCTCAACTCTCATGAATTCAATAGATCTATGCTGATTTCACTCCAGTGAAGTTCTGACCTCAAACGACTTGTGCTATTGGCTTGATCTGACATTCTGTTCTTAACTAGCAGCAAGTAGGACATATTGGGGATGTTCAGCAACAGTAAAAAACCTCATGTTCTTCTCCCTCTCCTACCCTCTCTTTCTAACCTTCAGACATGCCTCACACATCACGCACACATTGGATGAGAGAGGACAGATGCATTTCCTTAGGATTTAAGTTCCCAGAATGCATCTGGAGGTGCGTAGAGATGTGGACACAAAAACACACCTGGAGATACTGGAAGACTTAGTTTCGCTTCCAAACAGTGCAATGGCAGATGAGTGATAGTCTTCTGAGCTTTGAGCGGAAAGGTGAGACAAGCTCTTTAGGGCTTTTCTGTGAGGCAGAGAGCCTCCAGGTACTTCAGAGAGTTAGGGAAAAAAGAAACCAAGACAACAGCGCATCCATCCACATATACCTAATCCTGCTGTGTCTCCCAGCACAGGCGGCCACAACATCCCACCGCACATCTCTGAGCACACAAGCGCACACACAACTCCTGCCCCAGGACACACACACGCTGACTGCCCCATTGCCCCACTAGTGCTCACCACCCATACTCACACAGTATTGACCTGCTATATGCTCAATCACCCAGAAAAGAAACAACGTTTTTTCTGATTATTTCCCCACTTTTCCCCTTCCTTCCTCTTCCACCCAGACCTTCACAACAGGCATATCTCTGGCAGCATGCCTACTGAGTCTGTAACCTGAGGGACTCACAATAAGCAGTCTGTGTGCACGCCAGCAAAGCACCGATTCTATAAATTTGTAGAATTAAAAATTCATGCAGGCCTATGCTCCCCCCACAACCTTTTCCTGTAGCAGCAGTTCTGTATTCAGGCTGGGATCACCGTCAATCAGAAAAGTACATATTGCTAATGGACCTCTGGATCACTGAAAGCTAGAGGAGAGCTTTTGTTTTCACCTCCTTTTTCCATTAAGAATTGTTGCATGCTCTACTTCTGATTCACTGAGCCAGAGGTTTTAGAAAGAGCTAAAAAGTTGCTTTCTGTTCTGAAAAATCAAGCTGAAGACACTCTGGGTATCTGACCTAATCCTAAACTTTGTTAGTTTGTCATCTTTGGGACAGAGCAGGTAAGGGGGGACAGCAAGTTGATGAGCTTTGGACTAAGAAAACCGATGTTGTAACCCCCTCCCCTCTCACCCCCAGTTTGAATACATCCAAATTTTCAGACAGATTTTAACAAGGCAGGGTCTTCCCAGCCCTGGAGTACAGCACAAGGCTGGTGGCTGCTATGCTCAAGGCTCAGGATGCTTAAGTAGTACAAGAGTGAGTTTTACAAGCTGTAGTAGCATAACATGACCTGGAGACTGCCAAAGCTTCTTACTGCTCTCTGGCAGCCAGAATATGCAGATCCTTCTTCCTGGTAACTGATCCCTGACAACAAAGCCAAAGGCATTAGCCAAACTTAAAAAATCATCTCACCAAGACACAAAGGAAAATGCGTCTTGTACCTACACCTTGACACATTTCCCAGAGAGACGGCTTTGCCTTTCTCATTCTGAATCTGTGAGTGAGAGAAACCAGCAGCTGCCTCTGCAGCACATTATTAAATCAATGCCTTAAACAAGCCCCATCCCCATTCACCTGGGAAGCTGTATTCCACCTCACAGAAGCAGAGAGAGGGTTTCAGACTGCAACAAGCCAGGCACACTGAAGGCCTGGAAATCTGCACCTGAGCAGATTCACACTCATGGTTTCTCTGGAAATTGTCCTGGGCCACCTAGGTCAGTGGGATTTTGGTAACAGATCTTGATGTGCACAGGGTCGAGCAGTGCCACCCAATAATTTTGGCAATGGCTAACGGCACAGATTCAAAATGAGGGGAGCATTAAACCTGGAGACTAGGATGCATGCCTGTATTATCATTCCATTTTGGATATTGTTTGTATCCCACTAACATCATTACAAAGTACTAACCTTATCTTGAACTGCAGAAAAGCTGGAGAGAAACATAGGGTTGGAATCTGGACAGTAAAAGCTCCAGCCTCCCAATTTTGAGGAACTACTCATATCCAGATATTTTTATTTTTTTTAAGTCAGACTCAGCTTATGCTTCTAATACAGTATTTTGCCACTAGGCAGGATCTGGGCCCACAGACTATTTAACACAGTAAGTACTGTACTGCATGCAAAGTTCCTCCTAAGGAGCTCCATCCGCCTAAAATACATTCTCATAAGGCAGCCCTTCAGCAAACAGGCCATTCTTATCCCATACTTTGTTTCATAGCTTGCAGCAGCAAAGTGCCATGGGCCACCACAGGTCCTGCCTGCTGCCTGGAAGCAAAAGGTTTATATTAACATCTGGCAAAGAAAATCTCTGCACAGATTCCCAAAGGCGAATCCTACCACCAGCCTTTCTGGCTTTAAGTCTCCCTCCCTTAACATAATCACAACTGCTCCTCTGCACAACTAAACTATTCACTTTGCAATATAAAAATGAGATACTCTTGCACGAGGCAGTTGGCCAGGTGGATACAGACTGTATCCACTGTGTAGTTTTTTACTAAGTCTGCATTGTGCAGCTAAGTACTCAGTGAGCACACAGGGTTCCCATTTCTGGTCTGTGGTTCAAACAAATCTGCTGAAGGAGGTCACAGCTTGATTTCTGGGCTCTTGGTGAGCTTTCATAGCGCCGGGTTTGTGGTGGAAGGACAGTAGATGGTCTCTCTCTATATAAGGAATAGGGAACTATAATGGTCTAAGCCTTTGGCCAGCATAACTTGCTCTACATCTGCAATCCAGGCACTGCTCTGCAGATATTGCCTGCAAACCACCCAGTGTCTCCTCCCATCCCCAAAGTTTCTCAACTTACCTCTTGAATTTGTAGATTAAAAAAACAGCCAAGCCTACAAACACCACAGACAACAACATCAGCATTGCCGAACTGCTATGACCCGTGCTGGAATCAACAAGGGGTGCTGCAGGAGGAAAGGCAGAGAATTAGATTTACAAGACATAAGTAGGGAACACATATGTACCAGACAGTTAAACTCAACTCTATCTTTGCCACATCTGCTTTATCACCACTGCAGGGTGCATGGTGTTTTTAGCAAGACCAATCAGTAAGACACAAATTGACTCTCTTGTGCTTCAAAAGGCAAGCACCTTCTTCAGGACACTGCAGTCGAACATCTAGTGAAAAGGCACAGCAAGCTATGCTTAGCTGAATGGCTGATCACTCCTGTGCTGACACTCTGGGCTATTTCTTTTCAGGCTTTTCCAGGGATTGGAGAGGAAACAAAATCTGTGAGATGTGGCTTAATGCATGTCTATTCCCCTTTGGAGAAGCTAGCTCAGAACATCCATGAACAGCATGACTCGCTTCCTCCAAGGATATGTGTCTGTCTCACATGTGACAGGGATCCAGTCTTGTGAGAAGTCTCAAGGTTCATCTTTGTTATTGGTCCTTACAGACTTTTTAATTGACTCAGTTTTCATAATGTGGAGGAGCCCAAAGCAATAAACCTGGACCCAAACACGCACTAAATTATAACATTTTGGAGATTTGATCCACCTATCCTTGACATTTTGGGTGGGCTAAATAAAGTGCATTACTATACCTTGTATATGCTGCTACTCCCACAGCTCATCGGAGCAGAACATCTTAATGGCCCTAGCGCTGTGCTGAGAATCAAGAGTCTGATGAGAAGACTCTAATGATGCACAAATGATTATAAGTAGCAGCTGAGTGTTTCTCACTCTACATAAATATTTGGGTTTGGTTTTTTACTCTTCTCTATTCTTTTTCTGTCACTGACAAGATGGGAACCAAGTCGATGCAAACAGAATCACTTCTGGTTGCATCGCCAAGTTTTCACAGCTGAGTGTGATCCTGCCAGTATTCTGCTTCTACTACTTCCCTGGACTCTTTTGTGGAAAGGAACTGGCTGTCATTTTAGCTAAGAGAAAATATTATGGGAATGATTCTGAAACAAATGCAGCACTCCAGTGGGGGGGATGTAAGAACAATTGAGCACTGTAAACTAATCCACGCTTCGCAGTGTCTTACTAGAACAAACCCAGATTCTGAACCTGGAGACTGCAGATATTTGGATCTCATTCCCAGTTTCGTATATTAACTGTTTCCAGCCTACTCCTATTAACATCTGACTCTCGTCACCATACAGCAGTCAGAGAGTGAAGGCAAAAAGCCATTAATCGTAGGATAGGTCACGAGCCTTGGTTTAGCCTAGCTCTTGGCTCTCAGAAGAGTCTCATGTAAAAAGAAGCTTAAGTGTATTATCCTGGGACATGAATCCCAATCTTTTGGAGAGGCTATCATCAATGTCACATGCACAAGACCCCACATTTCAGATAATTGCAAGGGCAGTCATAAAAAGCAAGGGCAACAAAAAAAGAATCCATAATCTCCTCTGCAGTCATCACTGTCTCAGCAATAGCTGAGAGCTTCACACTAGGCTGGCTGAAATGCTCAGCAGTAGCTGAGTGCTTCACACGAGGGTGGTTTAAAGCAAAGAGGGTGATGAAGCTTAAAGCGACTATTCATTACTCTGTGGAAATGGAGATAGGTAGCACTGAAATTTAAGTAAGTTCTAATTTGTAGAAGTCAATATTCAGGCACGTATTCCCTGTAACAGGCCTAGATCTTCTTTTCATGAGTACTTTGCCCCTATAAAGCTTCTTGGATGGTCATAACATTAATAAGCCCTTTGCAATAAGGATTTGATCCAATATCCTTGAAAGTTAGCAATACTCTCACTGAATTCCACAGGTGACCAATGAGGGTTTAATAGAACACCATCCACCTGATTTGCTAAAACACTTGAAAAACATCAATGCACTAATTAATTAAGCCATAGGGAACTCTTAAAAGGTACTTTTAATACTCGTACAAACTGGTGCATGAAGATGCCACTGCTGGATTCTGGTTTTAACACTTCCTGCTTCTACCACAGACAACGTCTCAATACAATCCGTACTATGTACCCCAATAGCACATATCAAACTGTGAGGGAGTGCTCTGATGTCGACTGGTTCTCGTGTAGTTGTCTGAAGCCTCAAGAGAACCACAGCTATGCCTTTGTCACCACACTCACCTAATGTTAACTGAGTAACATACACAATGACCTCAACACCAGGCTTCAGTTCAAACTGGACCAGGTTCTGGTTGAGAGCATTAAAAAGGATTTCTACCACCTGATGAAATAATAAGAGATACAGGGTGTTACAATATAGAAGACAGCAAGCTCTGGAGAACATTCAGGAATGCATGTAGCCTGTGAATAGTGACTAACATCTCTTACTCTCCTCATGAAGTGAAGGGAAGAGAGAGACTGAGGAGTGGGAGTCAAAGATGTATGCGTGCTTTAAACGGAACCGCGTGTTATTGCATGCAAGACTCCTTGCAGGACTTTGGAGACTCACAGTGTATGCTATTACACCTCTTCTGGGAAGCAAACAAAGAAAGTTAGCAATTTATTTTTTTCTTTTTTGGGGCTGTGGTAGGGAAAGAGGGAAAAGAACTAAGGATCTTTTCACCCTCCACCATGTCCTGTTTGATCTAACGCACCTGTTTAAATAGGTTGTTGAGGATGAGATCACCCAGTTTTGAAGATTAATGGCAAACTTGCCATATTTCTCCTTCATTTAGAAAAACGGGCCTTGGACTGGAGTTTATACTCCTGGCTCTGCAACCCAGCTACGATGTGTTATTTGGTTGTCTCAGAGCACATACTTGGCATTTCACACTGGAGCCTGAGTTTGCTAGTCTGGTCTCCTTCGAGTAGTTCTGATGGTCAGTGCATAGAGACTGAGTAGTTTTGATGGCCTACTCTCCAGGGCAGAACTCCTCAAGCAGAAGCCAACAACAGGTGCCAAAGTACAACAGAGCAGACCACCAAATAAAATCAGAGCACACGAGCTTTAGGCCTTGTGGTCAGCTAGTCAGAAACCTAACCTGTCTGCATAATCCTGATATATGAAAAACTGACACAACAGCTTGTTGGGAGGGAATTTTAATATGGGTAGATCCTGCTGTACAGGATGGAAAAGACTCCGAGAAAATACCTACAGAAAGCCTTCCAAATCTTCTCATAATGCAACTCTTCTGCATAGACATCACCAAAAATGTAAAAGGTCAGCCTTGATAGCTTCCCAGGACAAATGTTCTACTCAGAGGGGACTGACTTTTCTCAGTGGGTGACAAGATCTTCCACAGAATTCAGCAGTCCTCCAAATTATTTAATGTTTGATCACGCAATAGTTACTCCTCCAAGAGTTACCTGGAGATGGGCTCTCACATAGCTTGCACACAGTGAAAATGCTACATACAAGAACATTAGCTAGAGTTAAGCAGCCTTTCCAGCAGTACTTTACTCCTCTGCCTTTATAAAGCTGATTTAATCACTTGGTAATTCTAGCATGAAAGCTTCAGCAGACTCATGCTGTTGTTCCTAGCTCTTCCCTTGCCTGCCTATCACTGTTGCTATTCATCACTGTAATTACCTATTTATCTAAATGGATGGATATTGTAACTTCCAAATATAGTTTGCACACGCCATTCGCTGCTGCAGAAAAAAAAGAGGTCTGGGTTTTGTGATATATGAGCTGAAGAGCCTGATTTATTCTTAGTAAACCTCAGTATATTATCTTGCTGCTTTGACCTCTGTCTATTAGCATTCCTCCAGGGAGTGGAGGGAGTACATAGTCAAGGTTCCTTTGGCCATAACTACTGTAATAAGGACACACCACTGATCTAGGAAGAACCACCGCTGGTAGACTTATCTCAGTGAAGTATTAGAAAAGTCCATTTTTCCTCCACAAATAATTTTCTTTAATGCCACACTGCCACAGTCCCAGGTGCATCCAGTTCCATCACACTTATTGTAACTCATTTCTAACACTGCACATGTTACGGGGCCCATCTGCATATGATATGATAGGAATGAATGTTCCATGAATCCTTCTTTCCTTACTTGCTCCAGATCAGCATCACTACTTTTCCTCCTCTCCGTTGTGTTTTTATGGGGCAGTATGAAGAGTTCAGCAGAAGTAGGCAGCCCGGGAAATACAGCTACCAAGATCTGTTCATCAGGGATACCAGTCACCTAAAAGAAAAGTAAGAAGGAGGTCTCTAGCTGCTATTCTGTTACTGATGCTTCCATTCACTACAGGAAACTGTACTCCCATCAAATTGTTATTTGCCAGCTCCACTGTAGGTGTTGTGGTCCTAAAGAGCTGCTCTGCATATTTGGTGTGTCAGAAATGGAGGTTCTGCTAATCACAGAATCACTAATGTTGGAAAAGACCTATATGATCATCTACCAACCATCCAACCCAACACTACCATGCCCACTAGACCATGTCCTCAAGAATGATACACTCTACTTCATTTCCAGAAGCAAATGTAGGCCTGACAAAAAACCTGGACAAAGTCCAAATGTACCATGACTCCAGATTTGAATTTTCCATATAGTTCTTATCACTACAAAATAATGACCCAAAGTCAGATCCAGAGAGTCTGTCACAGAGCCACCACTAAGTGTGCGACTAACAGGGACATATGAAGAAACATGCCTGCAATCACCTTCTAATATCAGATTATGGGGACCCATGTTCGCCATACATGAGTAACTTAGTATCTCCAGTGCGAGACTTTTGACTACTGGGGTTGATTGGGGGGGCTGTGCTAGGAACTGCTCAGTTTGCTGAACTGAGAGTCAGTTCCACACCTGACTCTCACAATTGTCTTCAGCATGACCTGCCCACTGAGGCTCCTCCCTTCTCCCCCCAAATCCAAGCTGTGCATCCTCAGCAGGGCAGGAAGCCTCTCCTCCCTCAGAAAGTCTCTGCTATATGAGGCTAACCCCACTAGTCCCCGGTCCTACCCCACCTCAGGCTTCTTGGCCTCTTTCCTGAACTGTAAGTACCAATGGGGCAGCGCATTCCTGGTGATCTGTCCTATAAGCATAGACCACAGACTGCAACCAAACCAAATATACAAAAGGATACACAAGCAAGCACCTCTGCATGATCCCTACTGGTGTCTGTAACCCTTCCTAGTTACAACCTAATTAATTACTTTTTTTTCCTGCTAGCTTGATTCTGAATACAGAAAAGGGAACAACAGTTTAAACAAATGAACTTAGTGTTTTCTCAGGATGGGAAAACAATCAAGGAAACTCTTACAAACTGCAATTTTTGGATGGGCTGCAGTTGAGAAAAGCTGAGCAGGAATGTACTTTCCCTGTAAAAATAATCAGCCTCCATTTCTAAGAAGTAAAAAAAAAAAAGCAAGATGGATTTTTGGCAGAATGCTAAAACCACAAAAGTTTGCCTAAATCTATCTCCTGATTTCACACAAAATTGAAGTCCCTGGCTATTTGATATCATAAATTATTCTGTCCCCTTTCCTGCAAGAATATGAATGCTAGTTTACATATTCTAATTAATCCCAAAGGAAGATTCAGTATCTTCCCCCCACAGAAGTCTCTCTTTGTCCTGTATTACAAAGGTAAGTTTATTTTCCCTCTGAATTCTCACATTTTGCCCCAGTTGGAAAGAGAGTAGAGCTTTGTAACATTCACCAGTTGATACAATAAGCTGCATTAGAATACTGAGTCTCAGGAAGAGGTAAAAATAACTTCCTCATGCATCCAACAATGTCTGTCTTCTGGGATGAACTCAATCAGCTGTTTAACAACACACAGTAACACTACCCAAATGTTTGGAGTAGAAAGTAGTAGATATTGTAATATCAATTTGGCAAAATAAGAATAATAATGATACGATTACAATCTAGAATTTGTAAAATCCTCAGGGACATTAAAAGCTAAAAAGCACCACAGAAACATTAATAAATGTAATTACAATATTTCCACAAAATTCCCAATATAGTTTGCCTCTGTAAAAAGATCCAGCATATTATGAAGCTTTTTATCGATTTAAAATGATAGCTTCATTACTGCTGTTCTTTCCCATTCTTTTAAGTTAGCATGTTGAAAAAGTTCATTTCTTAACAGCCTAGTAAATGTTACAGTACAGACAAGGAAACAGATGCTCACCTGTGTTAGAGCTCTTTTGATGACTTTGCCAATGTCTTGTCTCCATTCAGGGATGTCAGGGTTATGGTAGTCCAAGTTGGGAGAAAATGACAGGAGCTGAGATTGGAAATACTCTGGAACAGAAAAAGAGTATTTATGAGAAGAAGAAATGGACAGTATTCAGGGTATAGCCAAGGGTGCAGAAGACAACAGGAAAACTATAATTAAATTATCTTCAAGCAAGAGAGAGGAAAGGCTGAAGGAAAAAAAATGGCTGGGTAACATTAAGCAAGACAGAAAAATTGCAAGGAAATAATTCTTATAAAGGTTCTTAAATTGGACATTCTGCCCCAATGCCAACTTGTGGATTTTCCCAGAAGAAATGGAAGCAAGAACGAGAGAGGTGAGAGGGTGCTTTCCCTTCCTGATGCCCTCTAGGCGTTGTAATTTTGCCACTCAACTTCTTCAGATTCTGCTTACAAGGATGTTGACCAGTAAACAAGGCAGCATCTGGCTGAAATTTGGAAGGTCTGTGCAATTGCCAGCATTGTGGTCTGCAGAACAAGCCCTTACTATAAATAATGTTTTCAAAAGCAGGTATTATCTGTTTTCTCTCCTAGAGGGAAGCTATGAATGGTTAGTACCCCAACAAATCAGAACCCAGTGGTGCTAATGACTGGCTAATCAAGCAATGGCTATTCATGAAACACTTTGAAATTACTTCCTAATTGACTGATTGCAGGGAGGAAGAAAAACTTCCTAGACCTCAAATACAAAATAATTTTTTTTTTTTTCCTCCATTCCCAACTCTCCCCTCTGGTGTCACCAGAGACCAAGCCTGGAATCCTTATCACAAGTGTGCACAACGGATTTGGGCCACTGGGAGGCACAGATCCAGGATGGGAACCACACTCAGATATAAACTCTCAGGGTAGGAGACTCTCTTTTCCAGTTTTGGAGATATGTTCTCCCTCACCTTGACACACCTGATCTTCAGACACTTCAAATAAGCACCATTAATCATGTGTAAGAAGGTAGCAGCTTTAGATCAAGATAAACCAGCAAGAGCATAAATGAGGAAATCCACAGAGTAGCAGGGATGTGCCAGCACAGCAATTGTATCGCATCTTTTGCAAGATCCTTTCTTTCTTTTTAGATGGCGCAGTACATTTTTAAATAAAACAAGTATCAAAGAGAACAGGGAAACTCTCTCAAGTTCTGAAGGCTTAACCCAGGGCCTGATACACAAAGCCTTTGACTTTTGAACCCTCAGTACCATGTCCAATTTATTTGTTGAGTAAATCCTGGTGTGTTAATCACAATTTGAGAAAACCCCAAATAAATCTCCTCCGCAGTTAACAGCAGAAGGTCATGCCTTCCTGCCCAGAGCCATGATAACTAAACACAGGGGACAGATTAGGATACAAATTTAGCAGAGCACATGTTTACCACAGGTGTCACTTGTTTATCTACTCAGACTTGAACTGATGGCTAGACTGCAGGTCTGGAAGGACTCCTCCCTTAGACCAGGTCAGCCTGTTGCACGGCACTGCGTAAGAGTATTTGGACATTCCAACTGGATCAATTTCTCTTTGTGATAAAGCCCAAAGCTTTGGAAATTTTAAATAGAACAGCAAAATTTCTTACAAGGTGTTTAAAAACACAGTGAGGAGCACTCTGTGGGACCTACCAGGACCAAAGATTGAGATCACCTGTGGAGACCCCTCTCAGATATGCTTGATTCAGGTTTATTCCAGAAAGAAGTGGAAAGATGCAAGTTTCCCAGAAGCAAACACTGCATTTTGCAATGCTTAAAACGATCAAGTAGTGGGTTACTTACATTTGCTAATAGCAGGTTTGGGTATTACTAAATCATATTAACGAATTATTAAATCTCAATGTATTTCACAGCCAGGCAATCAATAGATATCTATTTAGCTGGTTGTTAAATCTGAGCATACAGCTTCACGGTCATCACCAGGACATTTATTTACAAGATACACATAGTTCAACTACACAGTGCAGCCCGTGTTATTTCAGGCCCAGGTCTCGATAAAACTGGCTATCTAAAGAAAAGCTTGCCCTCAAATGCTGGATGTCAATAACTAGATAAGGAAAATGAAGAGTAGCCCCATGAGGAAATTATTCTCTGGAGAATTCTCAAAGCCCTGGCCAAAAACTGCTGAGAGCACCCTTCCACTCAGCCTTTATCAAGCTCCAAACTAGGTAAACTCTGTGATGTACCAAAGGGTGCCTTTTAGAGCCCATGGCATGCAGATATGGCGAGAACATACCAAACATTACCCACAGGGAAGGCCAGTGGACACACTCAGACCTCCATCTGTGGCATGGAAGATGGACAGAGGTAACAACAACAGAGTCAAGTCTGCCCCCAGTTTTCCAGTCCCCTGCTGTTTATACAGTAGCTGTATAAAGCAAAACACCAGCTGCGTTCAGCACACCTTAATGATGCACTATGACTACTTCTTCCCACAGCTAAGAAAGCAGAGGGAAGGCAGGCTGGCTGCAGCTCTGTTTTTTCTTTTGGGAGATCCCAGTCAGGGGGTGCAGACAGACCAATAGGCAAAGGAGACACCAGCCACTTCACTACAGTGTTGAGCTTACAAATGTGGCTAGCTGCCCCGCCCAATTCACCCGTGTATTTTGGGATCATGACACATCTGAGCTACTTTGTTTGCAGTTTGTCTTCAGAGGTTCCTCCAGGCACCAGGAAGTTCAGAGATTTCTTTTTGGTTTAGCAGTGACTGTTTTTCACCTCTAGATACCCCCCGAGATCTGATTGTAAAGGCTGAGGGTACCGTGCACTGCGATCTCCTTGGTGTCTTGGATGAGGGTGTTGCCCGCAGAAACCTGCACAGTGACAGTGTTCATGCCCTCCACGGCGAAGATGTATGAGATGCTGCTTTCCAACGTGATGAGGGGCTGCAAGAGGTAAACACAGATAATTTAAAAATCAGGATGAGCTTAACTCAGGATCACAACATGCACCTGACTAATCCAGTGGGCCATGGTATTCTTCTGGATACAGGAATGGTGCTTTGAGCTTGCATGTCCTGCTAAGACCGAAATGTGGCTCAAACAGCACCCAGTGAGAACTGCACCACTGGCAAAGATTTCTCTCACTTCAGTAAATGCTTCTTGAAATATCCTTCCACTGAACTGCAACCCGTTACGCTACGAATACCTCACCAGAGCACAGTCAGCAATTGCAGAATTAGCGCTGCAGAATGCAGCGTTGTACACACACAGGCATGCACACTCAGCACAGTTGCTACATCAGCCCTGCAAAACACAAAGTTCAGCTCAAACCAGCATTTGAATATAAACCAAAGATGTAGATACTTCTTCAAACAATCCAGTGTTCAAATTCAGGACCAGCCCTCGTTCTTACAAGCACGAATTCATCTATCTACCCCAGAGCAGCTCTGCTTAGGACAGTTGAGGGACCCAGCATTGCCCAGCCCATGCTTTGAGCCTGTAAGCTAGATCCAACCCTAAGCTGGCAAGCCACGTTAACCAGGCTGAAAGCATGGCATAATACCTGTCGACACTGCTGTCTGAATGTGGCTGAACAGTTACCAGAGTAAAGCTGACCTGCTTTTATTTAGCCAGCTCAGAGCCCTGGCAGGGAGGGCTGGCTTTATCTCCACCTTCTCGAACAAAAATGTTCTCGATAGCGCTACAGCTCTCCTCCTTGCACAGGAAACTCCCACACTGATACACATCTTGACGAGAAAAGTGCACCATGTCCAGGAAAAGACATTTGCATATTGAAAATCAAAGGTCTAGCCCTCACAGTGCCATTGATCTGACAGCTGGTCTATAGACAAATCTCTTGCTTTAGATTAAACAATTAAAACAGAAATAGTGATACTAACCTCCACTTCAAAAGCACTTAGAGGTCTAAGAGCACAGATAAAACCATTGTACCATTGCTATTGTCACGTCAACACACTGCCAGTTTGCTTCTAGAGGAAAATCCCTGAACATTCACCTCCCAGCTCTCATGCTTCATCCAATCAGACTGCCTATTTGCCTGCATTTCACAAGTGGCCAATAATGCCATTTTCACACCCAAATCAAAATTACCGCTGGCACACACCTGTTCGGCAAATGCGTTTCCCTCCACACAGAATGCCACCTACTAAGTCAGCAACGGCCTCAACTTGTGCTAGCCCTGGAGGCCCAGCTAACTATAGTTAGGCATGCACACCCCCCAGACAGGTAGAATGGGCCTGTATCAAACTGCACAATATTAGCAATCTTCCTGGAGGTTACAGGTTGTGATTCTGTACAAAGGCAGATAAGAGTAACCAATCTGGCCTTTAAAATTACAGGTTTTCCTTTTTGTATGTGTGTATGCTGGACATTCCATTATCATGGATGATTTCACCTCCATCATGCCATTTCAACATTCAGCTAACTCCTTAATTTTAATTCAAGCACCAAGACTGGAAACTAACTCTAAATTAAATCAAGTAGTTTAAGGTTCATTTGCTCAAACCTATTAGACAGCTGGACCCATTTATTAAACTGGACCTGTGTTAATCCAAGCAAATTGGCCTTTGGGTATAGTGCAAAAATTAGCACAGTGGAAATTCAGTACAATGGTTCCAACAGGGTGAGAAGGGCAACAGAACAGCCTCAGCCAGGTCATTTGAGTCTACGATAACATTCACCACCTGTGCAGCTGCATAGAGAGCATCTTACTGAGACTGCACAGTGACACAAGACACATCTGGTTCTGCTTGGGATGCCTACAGGCTGAACAGGGAAAGAAGGTGCCACCCCTCAGCACGGAACCAGAATATATCACCTAACAATACCAGTCACTTTGCACAATATTGCCCACCTCACCTGTAATTCACACACAAATCAGTGTCCCCATCTTCCACCTGTACTAAGAGCAACACGGTTTACCCATGACTGGCACAGAAAAGGATCTGACATGTACATTAAACATCCCAGAAAGAATTTTGATGTGATGCAGACCGCTGTCCTGAAAGAAATAGGTGACTGTTGCCGTTACGCATATATTCTTTGCCATACTTCTGTCAGAGCTGAAGTAAGTTTCATGAGATTACAAAGCACTGATAATGCTTTGTAAAGAATGAAAAGTTGCTCTGGGTCTTTGATTTGGCCACAGCTAAGTGGCACCATCTTTACTAACCCACATCTCAACATATTTCAGCTACATGTACAATCACCCCAAGGTATCATCAGGATCAGCTACTTCATGTACAGCTATACCAAAGCATCCATTTCAAACACATCCATATCTGCTTGTATTCTGTTGTCTATGGGTCTGACATTTAAGCTGTAAAAGGGGTAACAGATCATATTTACAACCCAGATGCAAGCACCATGAGAGCTGCATGGAAATCTTCAGCAAACACCACTGTTTTGCTCTGCCTTTTCTAGATTACTTTCTACTTCAAAAAAATCCTTTTTAGTGCCCGATGCACAACCAACTTCTATATTAAGGACAAAAGCAAAGGCAGGAAAACCATGACACCTGGGTACGCTGGAAGGCTTAAGCAGATGATCAAGTTACCAGTACCTAAATTGTCCCAGACATACTTTAATGGCTGTCCATGCATGACCCCTGAGACAAAAATACCTAACTGTAATGTGATTCTGCATCCCGCTCTTTCAGTGCAGTATAGACTATGTGGAATTGCCTGGTACTTGTCAGGGACTCCATGTGTGTATGAGGGGGTGTGCTGGGTTCAGTCAGGAAAGAGTTAACTCTCTTAATGGTGGCTGCTATGAAGCTGTGTTCCTGGATAACAAGAGAGGTCTTGGCTGGTGCTGGGGAATACCTGCACGGAATTCAAGGTCCTTCTCCAGTTCTGACACTGCAGCTGCGTTCCCAGCTCTTGCAGTCTTGCTACAGGCAGTGCAGGGAACACAGTTCAGACAGCTGACCCAACCTGACCAAGGGAGTATTTCATTCCATAGTACGTCATACTCAGGGCATAGGTGAAGAGGGGGTCTGGGAGCCATTACTCTCTTACTCGTTTACTCCCGTACACTTGCTAACACTCTCCCTGACTCCTGCGTTAGCTGCTTTAGTAACTCCTGTGCTGGCTTGTTCGTGAGGGAGTTGGTGGGTTTGTTTAGTTTTCCCGGTCATGCTGTCACTGATGGGGTTCGCTCAGAATCTGCTGTGACAGCTCTTGGGCTCTGGCCCTTGGGCTGTAGTTCGCTCTCAGGCTGCGATTGCTCTCAGGCTGCAGTTCTCAGGCTCTCTGACTCTCACTTCTCAGCACCTGGTTGTGCATTGCTCAGTGGGTGGTGAACACCTGTATCATAATTGTATCATGTTTTATTTTCTATTATTTTAATTATTTATTAGTAGTAGTATGTGTATATATCAATTTAGATTTAATTAGTAAATCGTTCTTATCTCAATTTTACGAGCTTCCTTGTCTTTTTCTTCCAATTCTCCTCCTCTGCTGGAGGAGGGGAGGGGGAATTAGTGAGAGCGGCTTTGTGGTATTTTCCTAGTTGGAGTTAAATCACGACAGGGTGGCTGCCACAGCTCAGCTAGGGTACAGCAACTTGCCCAGTTAAAATAAGTGGATTTTGTTCCTGAGCTCCTTCGGTGCCTCAATTATGCTTCCAGAAAAATAGGCGAGTTCTTATAGTAAGCTTCCTAACTTGATGTAAAATCCCAGTGGACACAGCATTTGCTGTTGGTTTGTTTGGGTTTTTTCCTCCTGTTACTGCTGTAGCTAGGGTAAGAGGTTAAAACGCAAGCAGCTTTGTCAAAGCGAAAATAAAATACTTGTGTGCCTGCAATTTTTTATCTCAAGTTCCATATTTCATGTAAAATCCTCTTTTTTTCTCCCGTGATCTCACCTCAGTGCCCACTTTCAATTGCAACTCAATAATGTAGACAATGATGTGACTTAAACTGCTTCTGTACATAACAGCAGATACCATATTGCAAAATTATCGGCTGTACGTTTCACAACTGCAATAATGGAGGAGAGTGCCTGGTTGTCAGCTATCTCACTCCTAAAGCCTGCAATAAAAACTGCAGCTAATAAGCAACCCTGCTCTCTCCATTTGAAAGCCTGACTGCAACTTGTAGTTTCACTTTAATTATTGATAAAAAAGCTCTTTATAATAAATTTTGCCATTCATTTGAGAATCCACTACAAAGAAGTCTCACCTCTGTCTAACATACCCAAGACTCTGAACAATGGTCACAGACAGACACAAACAATTCATTGAGAGTCTAGCTTGAAATTCTAGATACAAATAGTTATTTGGACACCAACAGCTTTAAAGTATTGTGTTGGAATCCAACATTATATACTGCATACTGGTACATAATGGAAACCCCCATGGTTATTTGAACACCAGCAGTTTTTAAACATCGTGTTGAAAGCCAGTATTATCCCATATATAGCGGCATATAATTCAGTTAAGTTACAAGTGAACTCTGGTAATAACAGTGGTCTTCAAAGCTTGGTAGGGCTGATAACAACCAGATGGTAAAAATAAAGTAGTGACTTTTAAGAACAACACGAGACAGGAGGAAATAAACTCAGAAAGGTTGAAGTTCAGATAATGACAACCCTTTTTAGATAAGGAAAAAACTAAAACACAAAACAAGCAAGGGCAAGAAGTTTCTATAAGTTCCCTGTCTGGAGCAACAAGTTTAGGAAGTAAAAATGAACCAAAGGGCGGCTGTACCTTGGTGCTGTTACCAAACCACCAGAAGTAGGTAAGCGTGCCTGTCTGGCTGGGCCAAACTACTGCAGTGATGTTGACATCCTTATTTCTGATGGCGACAAAGGGGACACTCAGATGGACGTGCTCCACTGGACCTGCGGTAAGACATGGTTCATTATTAGAGGCTTTGAGTTAAACCCTCCCTGTGCATTTGTGAACAGCAAGGATCTTCCTTTCCTTTAAATAAATCAAATGTCTCGTGTCAGCAGTGAGACTCTATTAGAGCAATACAAGACAATTTCAGCAGTCAATAAGAAAAAGATACAAAATTGATAAACTTAAAATCACGCATTTTTTTTCTCACTCTTAATTCTAGGGGAGCCAGAAATTTTCCACATTTTCCAAAGTGCTAATTTCAGACAGGGTTAGCACTGAGTTTAGAAGACCATTTTTAATGCAGTTTGAGGGAGAAAAAAGAACTGGTTTTGCAGTGGATAGGGACAAGCTGCTGTTGAAAGGCTGAGGTGTAGGACACAAGACAGAAAGAAGGTGTTTTCTTGAAAATATGTCCACTACTAAGATTTGTGAGAAAATCATTTTAGCCAAGATGATTCAAACCTGATTATATATTAGGCATTTATGATTTGATTAAATGCTCCCTGACAGTTCTTTGGAAGGCATCCAAAAGAAAGATTCATGATCTTGGAAACACTTGGTATCTTTTTGACTTTGGTCTGACCTTGAGAAGTCTCTGGGGAGTCAGTTACCACTAGCAAAAAGGCAGGAACTACTTGAAAGATGTGTATATTGGCATTAGCAGTCAGAAGAACTTGTTTCTGAAAGACTTCAAAAATACTGAAGTATCAATGTAAATTTGTGTCTAATAAATGTGAATATCCAGAATGAGTCCAGGGCATGAAGTTCAGAATTAAGAAGCCAGTTTCTCCCCAGTAAAAAGATGTGTAAAAATTACTGAGGTTTTCGGCTTTTTTTTTTTTTTTTTTAGTTTTCTTAAAGCTTTTACTTGTTTAATTTTTTGTTTTTACTGGTAACTGCTGCACATCAGACAGTGTTACTGAGTCTTTCTGGATGGTACCTTTTAAAACACAGCAAACTGATAGACTATCACTGTGAGAAGGAAAGGATGAAAGAAGAAAGAAGTGAGATGGGGATTTTTGGATAAGACATTAATTCTGGGAAGCAGGAAATTTGCTGATTTTAAGTGAGGTGATTTTCTTGTGTTACCTCTTAGCTTTTCCAGCATGAAATGGGGATATTAATCACTTCTTCACCTTCTTGGATAACACAGCTTTTGGAGAACAAGACCTGTTCTTTTACCACCAGAAGATACAGCTCCAAGCACAATTGGACACTGTTCTTGCTTTTGGCTCCTAATAACTTGTTCTTTTTTGTTCCCCCTTTCCAAAGGGGTCTCCACCAGCAAGCTACTGCTGAAATCTGCCCACACTAAGTACTCTAGGTTCCAAGAGTATCAAGGTTCCACAAAGTATTTTGTGATAATACATGTAAGAGGAAAAATACTAGAATCTTCACTTCTTTTAAAATGAAGAGATGAGCAGCTTATCAGCAGATTCCAGAAAGGTAAAAGTTGACTCGCCACTGACAAATCTGCGGGGTAGAAAACTACTGGTGCATGAGGCCAAGGACCTTCTTTCTCTTTCTTTTCAGAAAAGGACTACAGCACCAGACAGAGCATATAATAAGGGTGATTTCTATAGCAGGTATTTTTGTCTGCACATTTGAGATTCATGGTCAAACCTTCTATATTGACTAGTACATCCAAATATATTTAAAGTCTAATACCGAGGTATCATCTTATTTCACTGTTAGCATGAATGTAAATGCTTGCAAAATATTTCCCTAGAGATAACGATAATAATTTGGCCACCTAAGAACACTATAAAAGTCAAAGGAGAGATGTGAGAGCCAGAGGAAGAAGAGGGTAGAGTAGCACAACCAGGCTAAGCCACTGCCCCCTGTTGCATTCTGCTCTAAAATCCTCACCATGAAAAAACTGTTCCTATGAGAAAAATCAGGTAATCCATACAAACCTGGTTGTTATTACCAGGTAACCATCACTTTTGTCAGCTAATGGCCCAAGGTGAAGGAAAAAACAGTTAATGCTCTAATAACAGGTTGTTAAATGCAGCCATGATTGACTTTGAGGGAATTATGAGCATAATAAAAGCTTCAAGGAACATTTATTCCTTCACACAGGGAGGTTGAATTTAAAAAGAAGAAAAAAGGTCTTGAGTTTTGGAAATTTCTGACTTGCTACCTTCCAGCAGAAAAGCTCAAGTGAAAGACAGACAGGCTAGAAGACATTCTGACAGGCTAAGGAGGAAGACAGACATGGCTGTGAGCACCATTAGGGGCAAAAACGGTAAGATGCATCTGAACACAGGCATCTTCGTGCCCAGGAGATCCAGCAGCCTGAGCGCAGGACAAAGAACTAGGATCTTCCTGATGTCTCCTGTGTTCCACACCCTTTGCTCTCTCCTGTGGCTTTGAGAAAGCCAGCTGGGGGCTCTGTATTTGAGCCTGCCCATTTGCCAAGCAGAAAAATTACAGCGATGTATCAAACAGGAGGAAAAAGTCAGGGACACAAGTCAAACACAGGAAATATAAAAAGCACCATATTAGTCCTCAGTACATTCATGTCCCAGGAAGTATGCTCAGCATAATGCCTTTGTGTTATTTAATAAGCACTGTAAACTCCCAAATCCTGAATAACTGACTCAAAATTTACAAGATTAATCTAAACTTCTTGGACTTAGTAGTATATTGAAAACACACAATTGGATTTTGTCTCTGACCCTTCAGAAAGCTCGATAATAATTTTCAGTTTTCTCTGTACCTGTGAGGGCTGTAAATATACTTGACTGAAAAGAAGCTCTCCTTCCTCTTCATTCAATACATTTTACTTAAGATAGAAGAGTGTCTAGCAGTCCAAGATTTTGGAATAGCGTGAGCTGCATTATGTAGTTGGGTTTGCATGCATTCTTAGACTCCACTGTCAGTGCAGGGATTTTCAGTGAGGTCAGGTTTTTCACCCAAGGAATCCAGCAGCTGGAAGTACTTACAGACCACATGCAGGAAAAGGACAGCAGTGTCAGAGCCCAGGCTGTTCTCTGCATATGCCGTCACCTGAAAGATTCCAGCACTCTTATACACATGCCGGATGCCATCCTCCACAGGGCTGAAATTAGCATAGGATACTGCAATGCCGTCTCCAAAATCAAGTTGGATATTTGTCCTCTGGAGATCGCCCTGCAACAGAGAAGGTTGGATTAGGAAACTGGGCTCATAAGAGTGATTTATATTACCTTCCATCAAACTTCTCAGTACCACTTCATTAGCATGGACACAAACTCGTTAAGTTTACCAAAAAAAGCCTAGCTTTGTTCTGTCAGTCCCCGAAGGAGCCTGACTCAAATCAACATCTAGTAATTATATACAAGTAATGCTTACAGTAGCCAAACGTTTATACTTGTAAAGAGATGCTATTCCCTCACCCTGAGTTTAGAGATATTGGGAGGGCAGAGTGCCAAAATGTACACATCAAGGGGAACATGTCTGAAACATGTGATACAATGCACGGTTGGGGACTATGTGTCATTGCAGTGGCCATTGCTCTGCACAGCCTGTCATTCAATGGGTGGTGTCCAGCAAGCACCTCCATCAGAGGCAGTGAGATGGGAGGCACTACACTGATGGCAGGCTAGATGCTAATTGGAGCGCAATTCCCACATGCACATGGGAGCATCGAGGACACTCTGGAGACAGGACAACGGCTGAAGTGGCTCTCCAAGACGTTCCAAAGAAACAGAACCTAGTCACTGAGTTGCTGTCAGCCTAGTCTAAGCCAGTTTACCAGGCTTCCTGTATAGTCAGTGGAAGAGAAAGACAGACAGCAAGAGATCAACACATCATAAGATAACAGACAGGTGACATTAATCATCTTCTGCAAATATCCATCCCTGTACCCTGGTGACACAGAGTCTAGATGCCTAGTTTCAGTTAGACACGCAACTTTAGGATGGCTAAATTTATACAGGTTGAGTCCCACATCGAAGACTGACAGCTTTTGCTTAATGCCAGTCAACATAGAGGTAGGGGCTGGATACACAGGAGAATGAAGCAGATGACAAGAAAATCCCTTCTAGGATTACTGTCATTGACAGCTATTAAAAGATGGAGGGAACAACAGACAAGAGATTCTAGCATTGCAGGTATTGTCTGGAGGCAGCAGCTGCACTGTTTTAATTTAAATCATGATTTAAACCACTGTAGTTGAACTGTAGAAGTGTCTGTTATTTCAGTTTCTTGAAGCCTTACTTTATACTTGTCCCCAGATGACTAAAAGTAACGCAAAACAAGGCTAATTTACACAGAGCTAAAGCCCACTGCAGTGATTCCAGTAAAATGAAATAAAACTACACCTCAGATTAAATCTCTGTAGCTTTCTGCATATGTAAAAGATGTATTGACCCAAGTAATTTCCTTTCATGAAAGGTCTCCACTGTATCCACTATGGGTAAAGAAAATACCTCTTGGAGTATCCTAGTGGTAACCTCGCCCAAAACTGAAACCAATCCCCAGATACATTGAGGATAAGAGGGAGATTCCAAAGAAAAAAAAAAAAAAAATCCCTTTTCCTAAATTTAACTGTTTGTTTGTTTTTAAATAGGAAATTCAGAAGTATTTCATGGCCATCTTATAAACCCCATCATAGCTGTAAGTGCACCAGGTCAGGATAAAGTAATTGTGCAGTTCCAGTACCTGCTGATCTAAGGGAGGAAAGCAACCATGTAACTCACAGCCAGCTCAAATCCAGTAGGGTCCTACATCCACTGGGCTCACTGAAAAAACCATTGAACTCAGACATTTCACTAAAGCCTGTGGGCCAGGTACAGCACAAAACAAACCATGACTTCCCAGAACAAACGTGCAGATCAGACAAAGGGAAAAGACCACAAGTGACAGTCCCTAGGAGTTTTAGAGCTGACAGCACCAGCTTTCCTCTGAGGAGTGGTTTCCAAGTTCACCTGTGTGTAGCAAAAGACATGGCTTGCAGTAAACCTCACACCCACAAGTGATTTTTCATGTGGTTCAAACACATTCATATGCAGCACAGATCAATTTTGACACACACATACATTTTGATGAGAATTCTTATCACCCCAGGGCAGTCAGGATAAAAGCAGAATATTGGCTGGATCATGGAAAAACAGGTCCTTAAATCAGGATTAAATAGCTCAAAGACTGTTCTAACCCCAGTGATCTGAATTGAAATCACAGGTGCACAACAAAGGCTCCTGCAGAAACAGAAATAGCCATGAAGGACAGAAGGTCCCAGTTCTTCTCTCTCACTGACTCCAAACTCACAGGAGCTGCTGTCTTACTGGCAGTTGCCATCAGCCTGTGGTACAGACACAGGTAGAACTCTGTGCTCTGCTACCGGTCCCAACCCTGAAAGTGCACCTGATCTTGTCCTTCGGATGGAAACGTGGGAGCACAGACAAGAAGCCAGACTACACTGCTGCAGGTCTCTCATGCAGAAATATTCAGGACCACAGCATACCCCAAAGACTTTATCTTCCTCATAGGCTGTGCCAGGGTTAACAAATCAGTGTATAGGAAAGGTATTTTTCAGTTCTTTGGAAATGAAATTTGCCTTGAGTGCGTACTTGGAGTCTTCAGGTAAGCGTCCACATAATCAGGGTTATTACATGCAGTTTTTGAAATACAGATATTAGGTTATGTATGTTAGATCTCTCTCCTTCCTTGCTCCATCATTCCCATTCCACAGGAGCCAGAGGAGTTTTGTCTATTGACTTGATCAGGGGACGATTTTTCACCTCTGTCCTACTAGGACATTAGAAATACAGTAAAAACATAAAAAAAAAAACCATAGAAGATTGGAGTGGTAGTGACACTAAAACTTATCTATAATACTGAGTAGCCAATAACCTCTTTTTGTCAGAGAGTTTTTCAAGTCACTCTAAAAAATTTTCTAGCAGGGGCAAAATTACACTCTTGGGATATTCAGTTATTTGATAGAAAGGCTCCCACAGCTTGTTAAACCTTGCAAAACCACCTCTCAAGGGAATGTACTAAGTCTACAAGTTCATCCCATGGAAGACACTGAACAGTAGATAAAAATTTGATCTGGCCTGGATTCATCACTGGTGACCCTCAGGCTGAAATCTCTTGCACTCATCACGGTCGCCCCTCTCTCACGCCTTACAATTCTCTTTTCTATTTCACCCTTGCTTCTCCAATCTAATTCTATCTGAAGTGAGAAAGCTTGAAGTGGAGAAGCAGGAACAGATTTTTCATTACTAAATAGTAGCAGGTGATCTTACCACCCAATTATCATTGGACCCAACTCTCCTTGGGTCATCAATGCAAAGCCTGCCCACTACACTAATCATGTTTTCTTTCTCCTTTCCATACCTCTGTATCCAGTATATAAAATACTAAAGCAAGCATGCCAGCCCCACACATGATGTCAGATATGCTGGAGTTTATGAATATAAATTAAAATAGAAATGAAGTAGAGGCATTTCACATGGAAAGAAAATCATTGTTCTCCATATATATTCAAAAGGTACATTTTATTGCTTTAGGCCCTGTAAGCTAACAAAAGGAAATGAGCTAGGGGCTGTCACAAAAACTGGAGCTCTGCATACTGAAAAATCAATGAGCAAGAAAAGGGTAGTGCAATGGGTGGAGACGAATGTTGCCATGGAACTGCCCTTCAGAGTCAGCTCCCCATCAAGACTAGCCTGGGAAAGTTTTCCTGACTGGAAACTACACTAACAAAGTGACAAAAACCCTAGAGAGAACAGTGACTGAAATTTTGGCCTTCCAAAGTTAAGAGCCAAATTCCCACTGATTTCAAGGAGGCTGTATTTTCATGCAGCATAGGCCTGGGGCGGGGGAAGTGGTGTGTATATACATGATGTATTTTGGTTCTTCTGATGAAACTCTGAAATTGTTTGTATAAGATTATGACATGGATGTGGCTATCTCTTTCTATAAACACAGTTCAGCGATCTTCTAACAGATGTGCAGAGCCCCAGTACTTGTTCAGGCTTCGAATAGTTACTGCTTGTCTCCTCAGCTCACTTGCAATTACAACCCTGTTGCAAAGCCTTGCCATCACCATGTAATCACTGAAAGAGGGAAGCTGTTAGATGGCATAAACAGAAGACAAGGGAACAGAACAGTTCATTAACTGGAGCTGCCACATAAACAACCATTTAGGCCTGAAAGGACTTTATGCACCCTTCAGAGGGGATCTGGGGATGCACAGAAAAGATCAGATCCAAAAACCCATTCATAGATCTGGTCAAGAGCACAACTCCATACAACAGCAATGTAGCAGTCTATTATTTCTTTGTGCTCAAACTTGGATTAAAAAAAAAAGTGAAAAAATGGTTCTTATGTCCTCATGTTCCCTTGCAGGTATACACAATCCAAATCACAGTCCAGCCCCGTATTTCTAAAACTACAGCACAATCATCAGTCATTCTGCATTTCTTTGTCCATTGTCATGGCCACACACACATTCTGAACTACCACTGAGAATACTACCACTAAAGCTAAATCAATCAATCCTGAGAATTCAGTTTACAGTCAACTATGGTAAAACCTTCATTTACCATTAGACGGAAAAAAGGTCAGCTACATCAATATACTGGGGGGGGGGTACCAGAAGGTAGAAAGGAACCACTAGCTAATCACAAAGTTGTTGATCAGGTTTCATCTTTAACAGCAGGAAGGCTAAATGCAGACCACACTGATGTATCCATAGGAGGGCATGTCAGACTGCAGTCTGGCTCAGAGAGAGAGTGTAGACACAGGTACAAACAACACACCAGGAAAAAGACTGACCAGAGAAAGTGGAGGGAAGTAGGAATGAATCTGTATGAAAGCAAGGTATGTAATAAATAAGGACTTCTACAGAAATTCTTTCTTCCAACTAACAAGGAATACTTGGATGCCAATTAATTTGTCTCAAGTTCACAATGGAATACTTTTGCCCAAAAGCACAGTGGTTTGGGTTTTTTTCCTTCCTCTTAAAATGTCTATTCTTTTAAGAAACAAACTCAACACAAAACTCTCTGTGGAATAAGCTGTTCACCCATAGACATGTTCTTGAAAATCCTCTTCCCTCAGAAAGAAAAAAAATTGTTTCAATGAAATGTTTTTCTAACTAACCTTATTTTTCAACAAAGGACACTGAGTGAATGCCCTCACATATTTATTCAGCTGCCTCTTCAATCTCTAAAGCCTTGTAAAGACTCCACTCTTCAGCTACCTTGACTGCTGCCTTATTCCCCATCTGTTTATCATTCTTTGTACGCAGCAGTTCCGCTCGAGTTCCTTAATAAATTACTACTAGATTCCTAATTTTTAGATTATGTCTGTTCTTTTCTGAACTCCCACTCACAGTGTCTATACAAATCGTCTTACCATGTCAAGTCTGCAGAATATAAAAGAATCAGCCAGGTAGACAAGAAATCCGCTTTGTATAAAAGCAGAGTATGCATGAACCTCTGAGGAAGTATGTGAAAAAACCCCTGTCAGATTAGTGTGGTCCCAATGAAACATTTAGTTACTGTATAAGAATTTAAATTAATAGTGGTGTGTGTGCATTTAAAAAAAAAAATGTCACATGAGAAAAAACTTATCCATGGCAGTTTGGTCAGACTTAAAACAGCTTCTTATACTCTTGAAGGTCACAGCTGCCAATGGAGGGTACTCCAGGGACTGAGAGGGGAAGGGACACTAGGCTTGCACTGTTTTTAATACCATTTCTCTAGAGATCTACTGCTGATTGTTGTCAGACGCAGGATAGTTAGGAGACAGGCACCTAGTCTGTCCCGGTGTCATTATGCTTCTGACCATGATATTTCTGGCTCCCAGCTGTCTCCAGGTACTTTCTCAAAATGCAGTACACAGGACAGGGTCAAAATATGCTTGTGGTTCTTCAACACCACCTCACTCCCTTGCTGTCCCTCCTGAGATACACAAAGGTGTTAGAAGTGAGGTTGTGAGTTGACCCTTCTGTTTAATCAGCAAACAGATGTGACACACGCCATTGTGGGACAATCACTGTTGGCCCTCCAGTAACACCTTCCACAGGCAGTCAAAGGCCACCAAGGGGATGCAGCTGCAAACACAGCAGGGGTTTTTGTGGTGCAGTCACATATATCCCTAAACACCAAATAAAATCATAGACCAGAAGAGGTGCAAGATCATTTGAAAAACCCTCCTGTCAGCCTGAATATATACCAAGCACCTTCCTTACCTATCAAACCCCTCACTGAGCCACAAGCCTTGGTAACACAGGCTCCATCATACATCTTTGCCAAACAGAGGGGTACCTGACTCTCAGAGATCACCAGAAGTGCCTCAATATTTTAATGCTTCAGGCACAAGCTTAGCTTGGCATCACCTATGCTACCACTGGCTACAGACGGAATTGTAATATAAATAAATAAATAAAACAGATGTATGCTGGGGAGCTCAGAGCTGGTTTGAGGAGGTTCAGTTCTTACTGCACAACAATAATGTCACTCTCACTGCTCTCCACGAGTCTGAAAATGTCCCCCATTTTTCCCAGCAAAGCTTCAGCTAAAGCTTTCTATCCTAGAAACAGAATTATTTAGCATAGAGACACCATTTCTGGCTCACAAACTCCATAAACTGCAGTTCACTGGAGGCAGCAAGATATAGAGAGGAAATACATTTTTTTACCAGATCTATCTTTCTTCAGGATTGGCTTCATCATCACTTGTAGATAAGATAACCAGCCAAATACTCCTTTGCCTTGACCCTATATGATTGGTTTGTCTCTTTCACATATAGCCCTCTTTCATGAATTCCCCTAAATCCCAGGAGTGACCATCATTTCATGACCCCACCAGATCGCCGTTTCCCTCTCAGCAGCCTGACAGATGAAGGAAGAGAGTACCAGTCCTGCCATGCAGTGAAAAGTTTGCCAAGCCCACTAACAAACCTCTTCCATAAGGATGATGAAGGTGGCATTGTGTCCCTGCTCTGTGACCAACTTTCCATCAGCGGTGAGGATGTGCAGTCCTCGAGGTGCTTTTCCAGGGCATTTCTCTATCTTGGCCATGTATTTCTCCTGCAATCCATCTGTGCAGTTGTTAGACACGATCCTTCGGTACCTGGGGACCAGTAACAAAAGGAGATTGGACTCAGGCAGTGGGCAGAAAAGTTTCTTTGTTTTGTTTTGGGGTTTTTTTCTCCATATTAATGCATGTGTTTTTTTCAAAGGCTAACTGCCTGCACGATTCCCTCACTGAAAGGAAGGATCAAAGAAATCTAATGCTTTATTAAAATGAAGAAAGCCAAACAAATCACAATCTCACCTTCTCCAGAGATTCTCAACAGCATCATTGAGAACAGACACACTTTGTGGAGGTGAATTATTCTGCACGGCTAAAAGGCAGAGGACTCCCCAACCCCCCATGCCTGCAGGACTGCACCCTGCAACCCAGCTTTTTAATTATGCTTTTTATTACATTTTGTCTGCCTCTTCTCTGCTAGAAGGCAGTTGGAATGATCTGCCAAGAGCTTTGTCCAGTCCCATTTTAAAATGATTTAAAGAATGGGCTTTTCTCTTGGCTCTTCTTGGAAGCCGTTAGCTAACTAGCAAGACACTTGGCTATTCCTGGTGTTGTTGAGGAAGATTAACCCTTTCCCGTAATTTTACAGTGAAAATGCAGGATTAGTTAAAAAGACGAAGACCCCAAGTATTTTCTTCTTGCTCTCTGTCAAAAGGGCTACAATCAGTCATACTGGCCAGGGGTCCTGTAATTACACCCTGTATTTGTAGCAACTTTTCAGCTGAAAGGGGGTCTCTGAAGCTAAGTCACTCAAGACTCCCATCAGCCTCACTTTGTCCAGCCACCCACATCAACCAGCCACGAGCAACCCTGTCACAGCAATCGAGCATGCAGGACCCGTGACTCAGAGGCTGCCTTGCAAAGCCTTCAGGGCCTGCACTGCCCGAGAAGGAACATCGCAGTTTTGCACCAGCCAGCACAACCCAAGTTTCAGAGTATCCCCCGCACAATAAAATAGCATTTGCAAAGTGATACTATCATAATAAACCAACGCTTGCCATCTGTTCTGCGTAAAACCAAGAGAAACCAGCACATATA
Organism: Rhynochetos jubatus; assembly: GCA_027574665.1. Taxonomy (NCBI): domain Eukaryota; kingdom Metazoa; phylum Chordata; class Aves; order Eurypygiformes; family Rhynochetidae; genus Rhynochetos; species Rhynochetos jubatus. The sequence goes on along the minus strand of CM050655.1, from coordinate 30,021,872 downwards.
GCTTGTCTGAAATCTCAAGGTATTGTGTATACAAAGTGAAAACGGCAGAGGAAAAAAATTAGGCTAAATATTGCACCTTTGAGCCTCCACGGAAGCTGTTATAAATAGGAGCTGAAAGATAAGAAGAGGTTCAGTGAAAAACAATGCGATATACCTTGAACCTGTCCTTTTAAATGTTCAGCTGTCTCTCAGATAGACCTTCTTGATTCGCGTTTTAATTTTGCAGCAAAGGGGAGCTCCAAGTCTAGGTTCCAGGGATCATACATCACTTGATAGCAATACAATATCTACATGTCACTTATGTTAATGTGCTTCTCCCTGCCTCTGAGGAATGAGGCAATGTTCCATACAGATGCTGCTGCAAACATTACCTCACGAATAAGACTGGAAAAGAGCCAGGCGGGATGCAGACTAGAAAGAACCATCCAGGTTCTCGTTTACTGCAAGGTCACCAAAACCAGACAGATTGCAAGGTTCACTTACCCAGTGCTGTTCAAGTAGCTCTGACCAACGCTGCAATCCCTGGACAGGGAGGATGGGCTGAACCAGAAGGCTGGGACACACTGGTTGTTGCCGTGCCTCTCATACCCGTAGTCACTATGGAGACAAGTCATGAGTGCATCACTGTACCCATTCATTAGATTTAGTTCAGAGTTTTAGGTGACGATTTTGTTCCCCAAAGCATGGGTGTGTTAGTGGCTCTCTGCTGGATAGCAGACATCATGGATTGGGCTTATCCAGTGACAAAGTGCTTGATTAGTTTGAGAGACAGGAACACAGCTCCTGGAAGGTATGTGATACCTGACAACACTGGAACTACCAACCTTGCAGAGCACTGGAGGACTTCTGTTTCATTTGGTAACAAAACATGGGCAAAGATTCAGAAAGAAAATCATATTGTTAATTTCTTCTCCTATTAATCTCTAATAATTTCACTTGTTGGGTTCTTTTGGTTTGCTTGCTTTTTGCCATTTTTGCTTTGAGAACAAACCAGACTAAGTCCAAGATCTAATGCCACTTTTTCCTAACGAAGCAGTTAAGAGTATAAAGCATAAGGAGCACTTCCTGAACTAGGCATGTTAATGGCCTCCCTGCTCTTTGACTGTGCTATGGCTGGCCTGAAAGAAAACCATAGCTGATGTTTTCCCAACACTTAACTAAAACAACACAGCCAGTTTGGTAGTCCAAGGATTACATGATACCCTGTCACATGGGGAAGGTAGTCCAGGGTATTGGTGCTTCCTTGGACCACCTAGGAGTGGAAGTGCGCACAACCACATCCAAGTCTTCATTTACAGCTGCCTTTGCATGCCAATACAATACAATGAAGCAATAGGATTAATCCAAAGCTTGCCCTAAGTTTTAATCGGCTCTGAATCAGGTTTCTATGCAGAGCCTTTATTGGCAGGCTGGATTTAAGGAACCAATAAAAAAGGGATTCTGGATTTTTGACTGAAGCAGGCTAACAAATGCTAGCAAACTAAACCTCTGTGGAAACACAGACACTACAGAAGCCACTGCCTTGAAAGTTCTCTGTGCCCTTTAGGACACTTGGAGTTTTATCCTTCCACTATTCAGAGTCTGAATTGCCAACGGAAAGTCTCTAGGAAGAGGTCTGGTTAGACAAAACTGTGCTATGTCCCCAGTGACCCAGGTTGCTACTGTTTCTTCTTTGGAGGGCAAAATTTCTGCAAGCTACTTTAAAAGGTTTGGAGATTCCCTAATGCTCTTTCTCTCAACATTCAATTTAATCATTCTCAGTGGGTCCAACCTGCACAGTCAAAAATGCCTTGCAGTGACTTGGTAATTAAAAATATTCAGGAGGAGCTGTACTTTGCCCCAAAGAAGAAAAGAGCTGCATAAATATTTAATAAAATTAAAGACAACATTGCTGTATGCCCTCAAGGTTCTGTGCTTGTTCATTAACTTCTGGTAAATGTATATTAAAACCTTGCATGCTGCCCACCTTCCTTCTCAAAAGCCCCAGGGTTTGCATAAGTTAAGGAAATAATCAAGTCCAGCTGCTGTGCTGTCTTTCTCAGGAAAGCTATCTTGACAGAGTAAATAAAAAAGCAGGAGGAGAGAAAAGAAAGAACAGTGAGCATTTTAATAACACTTCTGAGTTCCTTCTGCCATTCTCTCTGTCTGAAAAAGGCCAGGGTTTGCTTCTAGAAATGACTGTGAGGTTTGGCAGAAGTCACCCTGATCTTGACTTATGAGGATATGTTGAACTGGGGCCCCGGATCACGGTTTATGTCCTTGAAATTCGGATCAGCCTTGTATGTAACAGCAGGAAACAGCACTGCAACATGAGGCAGGCAGGGGCAAAGGCACAGTGACCAAGTGGGAGGGAGCACAGCCCTCACAGCTTGTGTCACAGGGCTCCCACAGTCATTCATCCTGTCTGTACAGCTCATGAAGGCAGGCATCATCACACCTACCAGCATGAGATGCTCCGTGACCAGAACCAGCCTCCAAACCTACCTACTGGGGAAGCAGAGGGCCTGTCTGTTGGGACCTGCTGGTCAGTGTCCTCACAACCCCAGCTGCTGACCCTCCTCCTTTCCATGACTCTGCAGGACCTGCTCAGTTCACACACAAAAAGACAGGTCAGTCACTGCTTCCAAGAACAACTGGTAATTGTGAACCCAGCCAGAAAAGGCTGGGTTGATATCTTTCCTTTTCAAAAGCACCAAGTGAAAGAGTAAGAGCTGTCATTTCAACTGTAGATACCTACAGTGGGGACATACCTCCATAAGCTCCCTGCCTAGAGCCTTCTTCTAGTTAGTGGAGGTAAAAAGACCCTTCTCAGCACCTACCCGTCTCATATTGATATTAAAAAGAAGGTAGATGAATCATATTCTGGAAAAACCTGTATGTTGCCACTGACTAAATAACTGTCTCATCCTTCAGAAGTCACAAGTCAGAGCAGGTGAGCTTGGCACCCCATTTCCAGCACTGCTAACGTTTCCTTCAAACCAATTGCTTCACGCCTTCCTCCAGTCAGCCCTACAGACATCACATCAAAACTCACCCTTAAACTGAAGCTGGTTCTTCTGATTCTCCATCACCAGCTACAATAATTTTGCAATTGGAAGACAGTTAATTGTGTTGGCCACACAAAGTCTGAAACAAAAGGCAGCTTGCTGTCCTCTAACTGCAGTTCCTCTGCAGGGCTGATAAGTTTAATAGCAATATTCTCTCATGTTAGCAGAAAGTTAAGCAAAAATGATACTGAACACATGCAAGGAACACAGTGATTGATTGAAAAGGTACATTCTGATGCAGAACCTTTTCAAGGCAGAACAGCACTTAAGGCAAATTTATCTACCACAGTTTTCCACTTACAGCTTAGAAAAGACAAGCTGCACTGTGAAAACAGAAAGCTGGTGAAGCACAAAGCCAAAAAAAAAAAAAAAAAAAAAGAGCAAATTCTTAAGCATCTCTAGAGATTGGTGTTTGGTTCAGCTCAGAAGCACACGCCAATGCCAAGGGCAGATACTGCAGGGCAAGACAGTTTGTTCATCCTGCAAGTTCCCATGATAAGAACAAAGGGGAAAGATCTCTTGAGTCAAGTTAAGGAGTCTCGGATGTAATTTTGGCATTAGGAAAAAATTAAACTTCCATCCAGATAAGATGAAAATCTCTGCTCTACATCCCTGAACCTCTCAGGGCCAAATTACTCTGACATTCAAGAAAACACTTTGGTCTATATTTTTTATTCATTTTTGCTGCATTTCAGTGTGTCCATGTTCTATATGTTATACACACCTCTGCAGGAAGGATTTGAAGGTTAGTGTAGTTTTCAGGAATCACACCAATACTGAATCAGGCACTGATCCTGAAAACCTACTATAAAAGTGAAAATGTTTTTCCAGCTGATCTGCTTTCAGGGTATTTCAAACTCCATTTAAATGACATTATGATAATTTAAGATCAAACATCACAGCTATTGACAGTCTTAAATCTTTGAAATAATGCCTATCACAGGTTCCCTGTAGGAATTCCTTGTGCAGAGATCCTGACTTATGCATTCTCCCATCTCCTATCTCTGATTGTCAAGCAGTATCAAGCAGTGGTTTATTTCGTGTTTTTATTTTTATGCTGCTTTCAAAGTGACCCTAAAACAGTTTGAAAATTATGGTCCCATTAAGTTAGAAGCACCAATATTTATGCAGAACAAGTAGCTACAGCTGACACGGGTGGGATGTACAGTCACGTCAGAGAAGTCCTTTCAGAAATTTCTCAATAAAACATTACTAGAAGCAACAAACAGTTCCCAGGAGTTCAACGGAATAATCATATAGATGTGCCTGTTTTGCTAGCTTGCTCCCTAGGTATCCAATGACCTTGGAAGCGAGGACAGAGAAATTCCCTCTTTCTCCTGTAACGGACATGCTTTGGACCAGAAAAGGGTCTTGGCTGTCACTCTTCTAGAATGGTGGACAAAAAAAATGTCAATCAGTACTTGCAATTTTCTGCTTTTGAACTCCAGGCTTGGATTTCTCATAGAGATAAACAAATCTCTCCCACAGATGAAGGGGACTCCTCCCTCACACAACAGGCATGGGAATCATGTCTGCGCTACACGGTACAATCACAGCCATAATGCTGCAAGAGACACGGTTTCTCTGCAAGGTTTTCTGTCTTGGCCAATGCCACTGCTAGAAGAACAGCCCCTGCAAACCCCAGAGTCACGTACTCACCACTCAAAGTCCCCTTGACTGCAGACACATGGTTCAGACACCACAGTTTGGGAATAGTCCCGACCTAGGGAACACTGGGCTCCAGGCTTGCGCTTTTTATAGATCTTCCTCTCTCCCATGACACAAGGCTCCCCCTTCAGCAGCCAAGCAAGAAGAGCAGAAAGAAAATCAGAGTTGTAGTGGCAGCTGGGCCATTTTGTCAAAAGACACAAAAGGCAATGAAAGCATGCAATTACCACTGGGAGAGCTGGGAGCTAAGAGTCTACCCCCCTTTTGTGGCTTTGCAAAATCAAAAGTCACCTTGGGAGGTCCCACGAGTGCAGGGAGTTGGGATGCTGACACTGTGCCCACAATGCCTGGGTGCCTGAGCCACCACAGGCACCCAGTTATGCCATATTTCAGAAGGTATCCACCAACATATCTAGTCCAACAAATTATCCTGAAAGGACAATGTGCACGTACTCCAGGGTTTCTTGTGTATGTCAGATGAAAATTACTACATGAAGAAGTGTCCAACCCTGAAACACAGTGCAGGGAGAAAATCCAGGAGCCCTGGCTCCCCTCCCCTTTTCTTGACAAACCTGGCTTTGTTACAGAACTCAAATAATTCTGAGGTGTGTTACACTGGGCTTTTTGAACACAAAGGTTTCCAAGGGTACTATGGGGAGTAGCCAATCTAAAACATTTGAGATTTAAGTGAGTTGCTATAAACAGAATTTTCTCTGACGCAGAAATAATTTGTCTGCATAGGAATGAGAAAAAAAGACAACACCTAATGGAAACACTTCTCTTTCCCATTAACAGTGATTCCCAAGATGGCTGCCTGGTTACACACATCCTCCCTTTTCTTTCATTTAAATTATTTTCATTTACTCATTTCTGTGACTTATTTCTCTAATACATCTTTGCCAAATTAATGCTCATTTCTAATTCATGGATTTCATTCAGGAATATCACAGTGCCAATAGTTCTGGCTCTAGCTATGTTGCCCTGCAGGGAGTGGGACATCATACTGGTGGCCCATAAGCCATAAGTAATCTTCAGAGGGTATTGAGCTGTCTCAGTTATAGTGGCTTCATGACCTAAATATATCCTGCATGAAAATAAGCCAGGGTGTATGAAAAGCAAAGCACGTATCCTTGAGTAAAATGAAATAATTTGGTCTTCTCTGGTGTCTTTTATTCAGGGGCTCCCCAGAGTTTTAAAGACATCTGCAGGACCTGCAGGATGAATAAATGTTTTTATTTTCATTTTTGAATAGGGAAAATAGAGGCAAAGTGAAAGAAAATTATTTTCATGAGTCACTGACAGAGCTACAAAGAGTTCAATGTCTCCTACAATTCAATCACAAGATGAGGTTTTACATTGCCCTGAGCACTGAGGGCAGGAAGATCTAGCTGGTGCAATGGAACATTTTCATACAAAGAGAAGTTAACAGCCTGCCTAACTTGCCCGGAGAAGACTGGCCCTATGTTTATTAATGTATATACTTCAGGGGAAGTAAGGCATCAACAGGTTAAAACTGTGACTTGATTGATGCAAAAAAATCCATATCCACTGCTGAAAAGAACAAATGCATTCCTACCTGACAACACAGAGTGTGGGAAAGAAGCCCCTTCTCACCCCCTCCCTACACAATGGGAATACCTGATTGTGCAGATGCCAGGTTTGGTAGTCATCTTTGTTACACCTCCGGCTGAAGAGAGACTTGTAGTCCACCTTGACCAGCTGCCATTCAGAACGGAGACTGAAGTGCCCAAAGACTCTGAGTATGGGAGAGGAAAAAAGAACGCACCTGAGTCAGCCTGAGATATGCTTCCATTAAGCAAATAATTTCTCCTGAATCTCAGCTGCAGAGACCAATCCACAGTCTTGAAGCCTGATGCCAGAAAATGCCATTTTCTTGTTCCCACAACATCTTACGATTGTTTAGCTCGACCCCTGTGTACAGACAGCTAGATATCACTCAGAACAATAAAAAACCAGTCTAGAAAGCAATGTGTCTAATGTAAAGGGAGTTGTTCTGATGAATATATGGATTTGGTTGTCTCAAAATCAAGCCTTTCTTAGCTGACTCAATTTCTTTGCTGCTGAACTTTTGTGTTACACAAGCTTACTACTTAAAAGAAACTCCTGAAATAATGTATTTGGGATACGGACTGTAGGCAAGCAACCTGCAAAGACATAAGTCTTTCTTCTACCTGGTGTATGCTGACTGTGGCTAGTAGGAGTCAAATTATAAGTGATCACCACTGTAAGGTTGTCAGTAGTCTTTTCTTAATTGTTTTGAGTAGGTCACTCATCAGCAGCATTCACTGAACACAATCCCTAGTTCACCTAGCTAAGTAATAAGCTGATGTTCAGGATAAAATGACACATTTCTCCTCGCAACTCCAGGGCAGCACAAGGCTTGTAGTGAGTAAGGCAGTATATAGGAGCAGTTAGAGCCAAAGGGTCAGCACTCAAAAAACAGTGGGAGAAGGACTCAGACTGTCAATTAAAACTGAGGCACAGATCTGCTACTAATGGGGTGATGAAACATATAAAACTGAATAGCAACAGAAGCTTGTGCCCAAGCTCAGACCAGTACGTTGGCAGCAGAGCTGGTTGTTGAACGCAGGTCTAAGCTGTCTATATGGCACTCCTTCATCTGCAGGAAAATCTGTGTGCACACTTAAGTGTCTGGAAGGGGAAGATCAAGGCAAAAAGGAGTACTGATGGTATACATCATCAAATTACCATCACCACAAATACAATGGAACTCTACATTTTGGAAGCTTGCACCTTCACAAAAGAAAGCAGAATCATAGCAAAAACATGGCTTAATGAATAAATAACAAAAGGTTCTCAGAGAAAAGACTCTATCCATACAGAAACATTCCATCAGTTCTGCAGGGTGATGAGTTTTTGATCAAGTAACAGCTTCCTAGTCCCTTGGCCAGCTGTGATTTTCTCTGTAAGAAGCAACTTTTCAATCAGCTGCAGCTGGATTTCCAAGGAGGTGTGTAATAGGAAGATATTAGGGCAGGGACATGGGTGACCAGACTTAAAAAGCCATTAACAAAACCACAACTTCCCATTGGCAGGGGGAACACCTCAATACCCATAAATAACAAAAACCCAACAACAATCAAATCGATTTGTTGTTATAACATGCCAACTTCTTGGCCATCTTGAATATATAAAAGAACATAAAAATATTTAAAATAGAAGATCCAGTTTAAAGGTTTAAACCCAGATGTTTTCTGACACTCAGGAAGCAACAAATGTCATTGTACAACCCATATTTAGAGTTTCAGAGGGCAGAGAAAGAACATGCTTTTTCCTTATACCAAATCTTTCACAAACCTACATATCTACCCAAGCTACTTATGAGATTACAATTTTTGTTATTTTAATTATTCCAGACTAAAAAGGAAAGAGGAAGAGAGATGATTTACAAATTTCCCTATGAAAGGTAAAAAGAAACAGAAGAGAAAACTTCACTGAGTTTCCAAGCACTGACTACAATCCAGATCCTGCTGTGCCCCCCCCGTATGCTGCCATTCTCTACCCCAGTTCATCTTAATTTACACTGTAATCACACAGGGTTGTTGGCTTTGCTCTCCTCTCACTGCCCAAACTACTCCTGTAGACTGTAGCCTGCACCAAAACCCTCTGCATTGCACTGTTTTTCACAACACAGAGACTATCCAGGAATCAGTCATGTTCTCCCATTTAGATCTCTCTCAGCTCATGAGTATCAGACAGAGAAAGAGGGTGAGGGAGATCGGAGAGCCTGGAGTTGTGGGTTTCTGTGTACAGCTTTCCATACCCAAGTTCTGCCTCACAGAGGCCAGTTCTAAGAAGCTGACAAGAAGGGGAGAGGAAACAATGCAAGAGGAACCTGTGACAAATGCGTACGCAGGTTAGAAATGAGTAGGTGGGGACCCCAGCTCCTCTTCCCACTTTCCCTTGCCACTGGTAAATCCCACCAGCTCTTATGCCCCAGCTCACACACTCTTACAGAGGGCATGTGCTATCGCACAGCTGGGCAGCTCTCCCATGAATCTGGTTTGTCCCGGATGAGAGGCGTGACTGAAATGTCGTTCCCACAAAGCAGCAGCTCAGCAGGCAGAAATCATTTAGACCAGCAGGTACACACCAGTTCAGGATTTGACCTGGGTGTTTATGACACTGAAAACACAGCAAGTGGAGGGGAGAACATAATCAAACACAAACATTTGCCTGAACCCACAAGATAACAGAACTCGAGAAACCAAACACTTCAGCAGCCAATGCATCTCAAGGAAAATGTTGTTCCTCAGACTGACCCTTAGCTAACTTTTCAGCAAGACAGCAGAAGGCTTCTCTGTGCTTTACAAATGACAAAAACCACCAGAACCACTTGCATTTTAAATCTATTAAAACAAGCTAAAAAAAAACCCTCAAACCCTCTGTCATTGAATTCTCCATGATAATTAATGGAAAAAACAAACTTTCTTAAATGGAAGGCAATATATTAGCATTCCAAAAGCACAGAGCATTAGCTACTCTTTAATTAAATGATTTCAAAGAAGATCTTTGTATATAATTGCTATAATTTAAATGGAAACAATACTACACTAAATGTAATTAGAGCAGTGTGAACAGAGAGGGATGTTTTCCTCTGTGCTGTGAGATGGTTCTAGGTCAGCTGATTCCTAAAGTAGTAAATTTTCCCCCCAGCCTTGCTAATAAAAAAGCTTCTTAAGCCTGATGAACCATTGCAATGCAGCCTTCAGAGATAAGAGCTGTTCATATGCAGAGCAGCTAGCAGGCGACTGCACCCTGTGAGCACTGCTCACCAGACACCTACACCTTTTGATTGACCAGCCAACATGATGTTGTTACATTTCAAGATGATTCTGTTGTGCATTTGAAACTTCTGAGAGTAAGCAGTAAAGAATGGAAAAGAGTACTGTGTTACCTGTGGGGCTCCACTGGACTCAGACAGCTCTCCTTGGGAAGTGATGAAAACTCATCTTTTGTGGAATTAACAACAGGCTAAACAAACCATCACAGGAAACAAACCCTGATTGGGCATTTCAGGTATTGCAGCTGAACCCTGCTTTCACCAGTTTTGTGCACTACATCACTGGATACTTCTCCATAGTGACTAAGGTGCATGACCATGACCCCTCCCCACTCTGTCTTTTGGGGCAGCCAGGCCTAACAGAGACAGGGCAGAATTGGGCAGACAGCAAAGAGCCCCAGTATCTTAAAACTGCTGGTGTTCAGCTATCAGTAAGTGCTTAGCATTAAGTGCTCCAGTATGTACATCTGGATTTCTGTATCTAGAAGAGCTGTAAAAGGCAAGACAGAAGATAGTGTAGAGGAGGTAACAACCTCCTGTCTGAAGGTGGAAAAATCCTGTGTGCTCATTACCTCAGCAGTCTGAAGTGTTCTCTTTCTCTCCCACTGTCTTTTTTTTTTTTTTTTTTGAGCCTCTCTCTTTTGGAAACAAAACAAGTCCCAAGGAAAGAGATGGAAAAAGAGATTGGTGGAAGTTTATTTTTCCCTACTCAAGTGGTGAGTCCTCACAGTGTTAAGAAGATACCAACTGATTTATCTTATCTGAACCTCATGTGCCTTTGTTCCTCATTTACTTTGCTCACTAAATTAGGGAGCTATATTTATTTTAATAAATATAGCTAAACTATCAAGACAATACAGAGGAAAAGGGGTCATAATGTACTATGAATATTGCCTCAATAAGTTTGTCTACAATGGTCTAACTAAAAGCTCTTATTGCTTGTTGCAAGGATAGAAGACAAAAGAAGAGAGCTGCGTTTTCAAGGTCCAGTTCTGGGAAGGCAACAGAAAAATTATGTTTTGATTTTTTCCATCTAAGTAGTCTGATCTGAAAGTCCTTGAGAAGCAATAAATACAAGAGCTCAGATGGCATTTAGACAGTTTTCTGACTAAGCTCAATTTAACAAAGGTTCTCCAACCTAAGCCATGGTATGGTAATTTACAGGCTTTAGACAGAATAGATTTTGTTCTGTCCCTCAGAGTATGCAGTTAAAACTCCACATCAAATCTTAGCTAATAGGACAGCATCTTCTCAACTGGGTGTATGCATAATTCACACTGAAACCATTGCTAGGAAACCAGAAAATGCTTCCCAATCCTTTCTTTGGAGAAACAAGGCAAGGCTTTTATTGCCAGAGCTGGATGTCATTAATTTACAAAAAAAAAAAAAAAATTACTAGAAACTTGGAAAACAATTCTGAAATGCTTACAGGTTCATGATGGAGTCATTTTGGAAAAGGTCATTATGCTCCTATAATTACATGTTTCCTTAATTTTTTTAAATACACAATAACTTTAAAATGTGGTATATACTGGCTGGATAGCCTTGTACAGAAACTATTTAAAAGGCTTTTTACATTTATACAGTGTTCTCTTGTCAAACTGCACTGCTTTTGCCTTACCATTCCTTGCATTGTTGGTAGTTGTGCTTTTTATGTAATTCAATACTGCTCATTCCTGACAGGTCAACAGAATGACTTGAGGGTCACAAGATAACAACTTATCCACCTCTGGCTCATAGACTCAAGCCCTGTCCCTGCCTACAGTATGAGAAATAGATCCTCTCAAGCAATAGCTCCGGTATTGCTCACAGGAAGGGCATCAGCTGTATCCACCTGGGTCTATCACTGCTGGCAGTTCCAGACAAGCTGCCCAAGCATGGAAATAGAAATGTCTTCTCATGCCTAAATCAAGTCCCCTTCTATCATTTTTGAAGTAAACTGGCAGGACATTATATGGAGCAAGTACGCATTGAAGCTGTCTGTACTTGGCTGGTCTGGATATAGATGGAGGACTTTTATCTTCACTAGTCAGCCTAGCTCTCATGCATGTAATGGGAGATAATGGTCAAAGTCTCTGATAACACTTCCTGTCCTCAGCTGTGCCTATCAGTGAGACAGATGACTGAAGATACAAATGAAGGAAGCAGCTGATAAGGTCATCTGCACGACACAAAACATCAAATGTACCCTCCTTTCTGAGGCATTTGTTGATGGACATCAACAAGGTGAGAGAGGTGGAAAGGTACCTCATTTTGCTTCTTACAAAGTACCATGGTGGCCTCTGATTTTAACAAGATTAGACCCTACAGAATAGATTAAGTTTTAACCATTTTGAATATGTAAAAATTAAATAAAGGCAAAAAATATAAATATACTTAATAGACAACAATTTTTGAGATGAACTACACAAGCAGATGGACAGATGAACAGAAAACTAGATAGAAAGAGACCCAAATATATACTTTAATTGATAATACAGAAGGAAAATTTTGCAGGGTCATCATAAACACATTGTTTAATTTAGCACAGCCTGAAATAAACCTCGCTTTTTTTTTTGCCCCTTGTGTCTCAGCAATAAAAAAACCCAAAAAACCAAACAGTAGTAAAATCATCCAAACCAGTAAATGTTTCCTCTGACCTGGATCTGTGCTTTTGTTGTGGGAATACAGAGATGGAGAAGATGAAGCAAGATCACACTCTGATTCCAGTTAAAAACCCTCTTCTATTTACATCTGTGCCTCTACCAGACAGTGACAGAAGCTGCTGTTTAACGAACAGACCTAAGAAGTGCTCTGAAGCACAGTCTGGAAGAACCACCTCCAGTAAACAGAAGCATGTGTTGCTACTGCTGCAATTTTAAGAGCTAACCAAGTATCCAGGGCCAACCCCCCTTTCCAGCCAATATCACCAATGTGGTTTCACAAGCAGGGCTTGGTCAACACCACCCTCAACACAGCGGCATAGCGCAGACTGGAGAGCTCCTCTCTACAAGCATCTAGGATAAGTATCAGATGGGCTGACCCTGAGTCACCCAGGGTAGGTCCATGCAGCATCAGTTTGGTCCCATCAGTGCTTAAGTCAAGTACCTGAGCTATTAAAACTTGGCTGGTCTGGCCTCATAAACTCTAAAGTCATTTAACTTCTGGGTGTGATGTACAGATGTGGACCTGAGCAGTTGCCAGGTCAAGCCTACATACGTCTAGAGATCCGCATTTCCATTCCTGTGGCTTTTGGCAAGCCTGGACAATAAAGCTCTTTTGCGAGACCTATTGTGGCACTTGTACAACCAGCATGGAGATGAAGCTAAGAAGTCTAGCTAGATCTGAATTGGGTTTTGCTGCTGGTTATTGTATTTTATGCCCCAGTGCTCCATGCTCCAGGAGAACTGGTTAGTTCAACCGCAACATGGCATCAATGCGTGGAGGCAACACAAACCGGTTGCTGCCATCTCCTCGGATCCACAGTACCAAGTACCACAGACCAGAGGTAGGGGGAATGGCCTAACAGAAAGAGTCAAGATCCAGCCAAATATACTAGGTGTCTAGCTGAGAATCAACTGTGTCCCTGTACAAGGTTCTCTCACTTTCAATTGCATTGATTTGGTCTGGATTTTTTCTCCCCACTAGCCAGGCTACCCTGGTCCTACAGTACCTGGGAAAATGGTGAGTATAAACTACATATCCTGGCTCAGTGCACACACTTACAGAAGGACTTGCTACAGAATTGTACCTTCACTTGTTGACATTTATAACTTTTGAGACAATAACAGAAAACGGTGATGACTGCACACACACACACAAAAAGAGGGCCTGTTACAAAATCTGGACCTGAAGCCATCTGTATGTAAGAAAGCAGCAGTAAAGCAAGACTAGCTCCTATGTGCAGGCTGAGCTGTTAGGGCCAAAAACACAGAGGCAGCAATGGAACAGTTGCAAATTGTGTCAGCAGGGTTAGGTTTTATGAACGGGGAGTGAGCGATGAGCTATTTCCCCATGAATTAAACATAAATCATGACTTTAGAGAAAACCAAATGGGCTGTGTAACCTCACGATTGGCTTTTTTATTAGGGTTTAGATGGAATTACTGTTAAAGGAGGTCAGTGGTTACATGGAAATTGGATGGAAAGGGACTGAAACGAGGAAGCAGAACCTAATTGAAAGAGACACAGATCCGCAATTAGGGGGAGTGGAAGAGGGAGAGCAAAAGTTATAATGTCTCATGACTGGCAAGATGATGCAGGGAGCAAGGTACTGGAAACAAAGAAAACATAAAAGATGAAAGATGACACTGGGAAAGGCAGGCAATTGCCAACAAAAAACACTGTCTGATTTTTTTCCTAAGCCATAAATATGGTCTTTAAGAGACACTTTGGAGCTTTTAATTCAGTTGCTTTTGGCTGACATGTTAACTAGGAACAGTAGCCTGAGGGCAACTGGGTGATGATTCAGGGCTGCTGTACTTCTGCCTGTGGATAGAGTAAGAAAAATGGCAACTTTTTTCTAAAAAGAAGAGATGCATTTTCTTACAAATAAAATATACCATCCATTTGTATCTAGATATTCAGATAGTGCAGATTAGTGTAATTCCCTTACACCATCCCAGATATAAGGCCTTGTTCTACTGCTGCTGTTCAGAGTGAGAAAAAAAGAGCAGCAGTGAAACTACCAAGAACATACCAATGGCAGACAGCAGCTTGCATGATGACAAATTCGTTCAAGAAAATCTTGGTCTGTATTCTGTTTCCCAAGGGAAAGGGTCAAATGAGAATTTCACAGAATTTTTCATGCAGGTGAAATCTGAAGAAAGCGGTTTATTTCCACCTCCAAGTGAAACTGAATGTCATGACATGGACATTTTCCACAGAAGAAAAATTCAAAGTGTTGGCCAGATTCACTGACTAGCAATCCATACTGAACTGGTCATGGAAAGCTGCCCCACTGTCACGTTCCAGGTCAGGAGCGAATGATGGGGCAGGGGAAGAGTTTCTGTGAATACAGAGGAAAAAAAACCCAAAATCCTGCAATAGAAATCCTGCAATACAGTCATGGCAGACCCTTTTCCCTCAGCTTTGGAAAACAGTCCTGGGATTATTTATCAGCGCAATGGGCACTTCTTTAAAGAGCCAGCAGAAGAGGAAAACCACTGCAAATGACACGGTACAGCATGATCTTTTAGTTAGCAAGTAATGCCAAGTGTAATTAGTGAGTAATCTCCAGAACATATAATTACAAAGCAGCACTACAGCTTGGGCTTAATTTCTCCATTAGCTGCACAAATAATGCAGAAGGCAATGGGAGAGACAGGGATTTTTAATTTTTTTTTTTTTTTTTTTAATACAATGTGCTATCAAAATAAGAACTTACTGAATGACAAACCAAACCTTTTGAAAATCTGGTCTCTAAAAAATTTATCGCTGATGTTCCCAAACCACTTTACATGACAATTGCTTCAAAAGAAATCCCAGCAACATGAAAGGGAGTGTGAGACACCTGGGAAGCGGGATGGGAAAAGCACATTAATTTTTAATGCTGTTTTTCAGAAGTGTTCTCTCTCTTCTTCGAAGCACTCATGAAAGACAACCAGTTTCTGACAGCTTTGAAACATGAAGATGCTTCCTGCCTCTTCTAGAAAAGACACTGCCAGGTATCAGCAATCTGAGTGTTTCCTCCACTAATGCGTCGGTGGTCCCAGCAGAGGCAGGTGCTGCCCCTTTGCCAGAAGCTGGGTAACTTAGCATGTTCAGTCATTTCAATCTTTCCTCCCATGAATCAGCAGGTTTCCAACACAAATGTGGAAGCCATTGCTCAGAACATGTACACTCCAAACACGTGACAGGGAGAGTCTGTGGTGGACCAGGGTGACAAGCTTTGCCTGGCACAGGATATCAGAGAGAAGTCTCAGAAGAGGGGATGGCTGGGCAACTGGCTGACCAGTTATAGTGGGGGAATTTTCACAGGTTTAGGTCAAAGGGATTATGAAACTAAACCATGTGCAACGATCAAATGAGGACAAGCTCTCCATAGGAATAAAGGCTTCTAGCACTACCCGAACTATGTGAGATGCCTCAAACGATAGTATGGCTGCTCTAGAGAGCTGCTCTCCACCACTCACTGCAGCCAAGTGATGAAAACTCTGCCAGAGGGAACTCTGCAGCCAACACAGCGCTGAGCCTCCCCAGCTCCCAGAAAAGATGGTGTGCTGAAGCACCCCCTGCCCCGTGCAGGATCGGGGCCAGGCTGAGCTGAAAAGGTGCTCAGGCCATATGGTTTCTTAGTCCTCGAGGGCTGGTAGGATCAGGGTACCAGAATATTTCATGGCTTGCTCTAACGGAAAGGTGAAAGACTGAGGAACGTGTGTGCACACAGCAGCCTACCCCTGGTTGTGCACCTCACATCAGGCCTGAGTGCTTTGTACAGCAGGACAGCACAGGACCTATAATCCATCTGGCCTTACTTAAAAGCACAAGAAACAAACCACATTAGACTCTAGATGAGAATATCTCCACTGTATTGTCATCAGGCAACACTTGTCCTTCTATTTAAGGAAGTAGAAATCACGTATGAGCCAGCTGCTCATTCTGGCTCCTTCTGTAGGGGCTTTTATTCACTTAGTGAATAAACCCCTCCAGTCAGCACACCTTTTTCTAGCCCTCCTCTCTGCACATGCTTACCTCTCCATCCACCTTATTTGAGCATTACAGACATGACTCAGCATCTCCTTCCTCCTAAGGAATGGGAAAAGTCTGCACAGTGGGGTAACTCAGCTGGGACCCAGGAGACCTGACTTAATGTCAAGCTCTCCCCATGACAGCCTGCTCAGTGACTGACCACAGCCATGTCCCTTGTTCTGCCTCAATTTCCCTACCTGTGGAATACAACTAGCGATGTTGATTTCTTTAGCATAATATTCGATCTACTGTCCATAAATAGCACTTGACCTCAATGAGAGTGATGTTTGCCCCAGAAAGCCAAAGATAAGCAATACATGCCACAGAGCCCAGTACCTTCTCCACGTGTTACAGCTTCTGCCAGGAACATCCTGCACACATGGCACAACTGCTGGGAACTGAACGCAGGCCACAGACATCTTCTTCCCAATAAATCACACAATGCTGTCTGAGAAAGATTACTCTGAGCAGATGTTCTCATCACCTGATTTGTCTATTCAGGTGTCACAGAAAGACCTTGGCTCATACTGCAAGGATCAGCAGCACAATCAATATTGTGCCTCTGTGGGCTGTTTAGGTGAATGTGTGCAGCAATCCAAAGGCTAACGAATAGAGTACTCTGGCAGGGAGGGAGGTGGGGGAAGGAAGAGACACTGAGTAATCTGTGATCATTAATAATGTTTTTAAGTCTTGCAAACCAAGATAATGATATGGGTAATCAACTGTCTTACTCCAGGGTATAAACTGATCATCTGCTGGGATAAAATGGGAATTCCTGTAACACACATTTTCTTGTCCATTGTAAAGTCACTGGATGGCATTAGCAGATCGATCATTTTCTCGCAAAGTCTCAGCTATTCATACTTCCAGAAGGTTTTGAAATTAGATCAGATGATACAGGAATGCAGCTCACTATAGCAAATGCTGATATCTTCTCAATCATTTTGGCTTCCTATCTTCATAATTATGTTTGTAACTTTTGTTCTTAGATCAAGTTCTAAATTTTACTTTTCTTGTTGTGCACTGTCATTATTTCCACAGATCCTTTTTAATTCACAGCTCCTATTCTGAAGGCTTATGTAGATTTACACACTGCAGTTTGCACGGCCCTGTGAGTGAGAACAGTGTGAACTCACAAGGACACATCCGAGCCTTGCAGTAAAATCCATAGCCCATAATAAAGCTGGTCGCACCACAAATATAACAAAAAAGGAAAACTGAAATGAGAGATAAAACCACAATGGGGACGACAATTAAAACCTACCAGTCCTTTCTAGGTACTTAGGCAATTTGGATAAGCCAGGTTTTGAAATCTGCCTTCCAATCTCTCAAAAATCCCCTGAAGGACCAGGGACAAGCAGTGTCCCTCAGGGTTCAGTACTGGGTCTGGTACTGTTCAAGATCTTTAGCAATGACATCTGACTCAGTATGGCCTGTGCTCTTCATGCTCTCTATCTCACCTCAAACATCTCCTGGCCTCCATCTCACCTTTTCCAATATTTCTCAATTACTTATGCATTATGCCCCACTCTTCTGGGGCAACCCAGTGATGGATTGCTAGTAATTTTATGGATCTGCTAGAAAAAAAATGCTCCTACTTCATCTCTGGTAAAGCTGCATGGCCATGTAAACGAGAAGGTGCCGGAAAGGGCCAGGGCTTATAACCTATTAATTTACAACCAGGAACGTTTTCTAACATACACATAGCCAAGGGCAGCAGTCAGAGATGTTGGCAGACCAGCTTGTACTAAATCCACTCACTGAAAACGTTAATGCTCAATGATGCATACACAGATATATATGGATCATTAACTATACATACATAGAGACGCATATACATTTATATATACACTCGTGGGTGTGTCTACATAAATATATATTTATCAGCACAGGCACACTTAATGATCCCCATCTATAAAAGAGTGTCTGCACGCACACGCACACATATATAATGAGTCTACTAAAATGACAGCAGAGCTCTGCAGGGCTGTGAAGCAAAAAGGTTATTTCTCTTTATGTAGGCTTGGAGACATGTTTAGCACAGGAGACGAAGTGGTGAGGTAATAATTATGAGTCAGAGTTGAAGCAACATAAAGCCCTGCTCTGGACCCTCAAAAACATCTTGTCTCTGATTTGAATGGTGCAGACTAGCAACCCTCTTGAGCAAATACTGCTTCTGTTTGGATATATCACACTCAACTGCAAGTGGAATACATTCTGATGCTTTTCCCCGATGAACAACCTCAGACAAGTAATATGCTGTGCCCATGGCTCATCAACACAGAAATGTTAGATCTGACCCAATCGAACATGAAGTCATTAAAAGATATACTACTCTCCAGTGAGGGCTACAGGACAGAAGTTAGAAAACTGTACATTTCAAAAAGATTAGTGCTTTCTAGGCACTCATTGGATCACCTAAGAACATGCTCAACCCATAGCCCTAATGCATTTGAGTTCTTTTCCTAAAGGACCCTTTGTTTTCTACCAAAAAAAAGCACTGCAATAAGCTTTTGTACACATCTCTCGCACTGCTGTGACACTAAGGGAGGTAAGCTGGCCATCTTGTCAGACGAGCAAAAGGATCTTCAAAAGTGGATGATCAGCCAGGAATGGAGGAAGAGAGAGCGGATTCACCTTGGTTAGTCAGCATCTCCAAGTTAGACCAGTTCACACAGTCTCATGTACTTTCCTGTGTGTCACAAAACTACATCCTTAGCAGAGCCCACTCAGCTATGCCAGTAAGGAAATAATTAATTCTTACACCCTTACAGCCATATGAAATAAAGAAATCATAGAATAGGTTGGAACAGATATTTTTTGCAAGATATCTTGTCTGATTCCCAATTCAAAGTACACTAAGATATTTGGAATCATATTATGCCCCTACACACAAATCTACAGATTTTACCATACTGGAAAGTTCTTTAGGACTGTCTTACAACACATACAGACAGCACAAAGCACAGAAGAACCAAAAAGCCTAGGATGCTGGAACAATACAGACAGATACTGCAACTGCTCACGTAACGGTCATGGAGTGGTATGAAATTCTGTGCTAAAATGTTGCTGCTTCCTACAGCCCAGAGACCCCACTCACAGGATGTGCCACAAAATGAAGGTTGGGAATAATAGTCATTCTACTGATATACTGATTTTAATAAGATAATATTATGATAATATTGTTAATAATGCAATATGTTAATAGCTGGAGTATAATGACTCTTTAATACACATTCCCTTCAGATTATTATTTTCCAGAGGTAGTGGAACACAGACTACTTTGATGTAAATCAACAGTAAAAATTCTCCCTAACAGGAATCAGCCGAGACCGCTAGGTGAAATATTTTGCACTTTCCAGGATTAAAGACAACTCTTTAAAAGCCACTAACCTACCAATTTGGCAATACACAAATACGAGCACAGACTTGGGCTTCCTGCCTCAGCCCTGCTTCTACTCTAAGAGCTCCCACTGATCCCACCCTCATTTGGGGTACGCTGATCCCAAACCATTGTGATCTTCTCATCAACTTCTTGAAATCATTCAGATTTCTCCCCGCTGACATAAATTCCACGTACCTCCAACCACCATGCATTATCTTGGTTCAGAGAATGGCCCAGAGCAATAGAAACGCCTTGATTTCTTCTCAGCCAAAGCTTCCACAAGCTCAGCATGATCCTACACTGCCCTTCTAGGGGTGGTCACCAAAACTCTCATTGTGAGAAGTACCCAAGTGATCTGCATATAAATGATTTGCATATGGGCTTTATAAATAGTCTCTTTCCTCAGTTTCTTTGACGCTGCAGACAGGAATTTCTCTAAACATTTATGGCAAATATCATGTGAAATTTCTTTTTATGGCTTTCACAGACTGTTAAGAATAGTTTTTAAAATTGCTAATAATGACAGTAATAATAAAAACAATACCAGTAACAGTAGCAATAATGATAATAAAATGCCTGCAGTGATTTCAAGAGAGACAGCTCTCCACAAAGCTGATACACAATGTTCAGCAAGATAACTCACTTCCTACATTCTCCATCAGACAACTACAGAGAGATAAGTTACAATAACCTCAGATTTTAAATGCATCTTTCATCTCCAAAGAAAACTGCATTGATTTATAAAGTAAATGGGCTAAATCCACAGCTAGTTGAAACTGATTAGCTCCATTGATTTCAGCGAAGGTGCTGATGTGCAGATTTATTTGAGCTCAGCTCTGTCTCTCTGCGTGTGTGCGCGTGTCTGCATGTATGTGTGGTTGGAAAGCAATACACATTGCGCATTGCACAAAGAACTTCACAGAAAAATACCACATTAACCAGCACAGAAAGTGACACGTTATTACCGCATTTGGAGAAAAACACGTAGAGCGAACAGAATGCAGGGTCTAATCTTTAGCTGGGCATTGGCATATATTTCCCCAACAGGTTGCTCACAGCAGCCTTGTGAAAAGACTCACAGGTATATCATATGCTGTTGTGTTTTGCTCCTTGCAAAAATAGGGGCAATATTTGCAGATAGCAAGGAAGCAGATGCACAGATATATTTCTCTACACATATAAGTACTCCACTTCTATGAAGAAAAAGGCAAAGCCAAGGCATGATTCTGAAGTAAAGGGAAAACTAGCAACCCTACCACGACTGATACAACCTCTACTCTGCTAAAAATCTCAACAGCTGCCTGTGACATAGATGTGGAGGCTGACCCGTTCTGCCCCAACACTGTTTGGGAAACAAGTGTGCAGCTCCTATGCTTTACAGGCATAAAGGATAACCATAATTATTTAGCCTGGCCTTCCTAGGACACTTTAGTACAGGAGATACAGATTGGCTACTCAGGACTTGACTACACCTTCCTGATCCTCCCAAGACTACAGTACCAAGACACTTCATCTATCATGGCATAGATAGCAAAGAAGCCAGCTCAAATAACGCTTAGCAAGAAGAAAATTTTCCCCCAACCCCTTTCTTGCAGCTAAGGTGAGCTCCACTGCAGGTACAAACTGTTCCTCACCACAGAGTCACTTGGGTTTGTGTCAGGCTGATGTAGGTCTGGTTTTCTGAGTGATATACCAACACAAATCATGCAACACAAATCCATGCAAGTTGGAATAAATTTAAATCACTAGCAGAAATGCCCAAGATATGCAACTGTTATCTGATCCAAGCTTCCTCAGAAACTGGTGACAAGCGTACCCAGCAGTCTACTCTCAGTCTGTCACTACCTGTGACACCAGCAATGAATTCCACCTACGCATTTCTGCCACATAAGTAGGCAGATGGACTGAAGCCTGAAAGAAAATATACTGGGCTTAAATCTCTTTTCTCTTGGAAGTAGTGAAAATCTGCAGGAACTTCAGGTGCAGAAAGCAGGAAAAGCAAACTGACTGCAAGGTGAAATTTATAGTGTATCTCCTGCCCCTGAGCTGGAGTGCTGCAACAATGTCTGATGTGAACAACCAAAGGCACTCCTTCATGTCACCGCAGACATGTTTTGCAGAGTCTAAGGCATCTCAGCCACCTTGCTTTCTGACCCTTTCCAGAAAGCTGTTCCAGCCAGCTCAGAGAAAATACAGGTAAGAAGGCATCTCTGACAGCACAAAGGCTGCGCATCTAGTCCTTGCTTTGTTCAGAATCCCGGAACAGAGTGCTCTGATCTGCTTTGTGCAAGACATCAGGTGATTCTTCAGAGATGCCTTTGAACTTAAAAAGTTCCCTCTCTCCCCTGGTTGTTAAATTCAGATCCTGGACTGTTCTTGGGCCAACATTACTCCATCAATTCCACCAGCCATACCCGGTACTACAGCACTCCTGGGAGGAGGAAGGCCCAAGCACAACCAGTGCCAGACCAGGTTCTTCCTTCCATGGGATGAGTGAACCACAGCATACTACATCGAGACCAGGAAAGTTATTCTGAGTTCAGCTCTTCATATGTACACTGACAACACCTTTAGCTAAAACCAAATGTACAGTCCACAGTGTAGATAGCAAACAACAAGGTTTGGGGATATTCATAGCCAGCAGCAATCTCAAAAGACAGCCAAGCTGCACAACTGGAGCAAGCACAGAACTGACATTAGGTGCAACCATAAAGATTTCTGGCCTCTGAAGAGCACTGCAGTCCCTGGGCCATCAGTTCCAAGGTATACAGTCTTAGCAGTGTTTATGATAAGGGACCTTTGAATGTCACTAGTCCAAGCTTTTACTCCCAAGACAGTCACCAACTATAAAGCAGGGCAGATGTGGCTTCATCTAGCCAAGGCTTGAAAACTTCCAGGGATGGGGATAACACAACTTCTCTGCAAGCTGACCAGGGCTACACAAGCCCCCAAAGAAGCAGATTTTCCTGCTGTCCTATCTGAACTCCCAAGCTACAGCTTGGGACCATCTCTCTTTGTTATACACCCTGCCACTACTGGGAAGAGTTTGGCTCCATCATCTGTTTGCCAAGTGATCCATGGACACTTCACCTGAGCCTGTGACCATCAGCAAAGCCCACAGAACAGCACCATGCCTTTATGCAACACTACATATGTAGCTACATAATGTTACACTGCTACATAATGTCATGCACTTGGGGCTCTCCATGCTCCCCTTCTGCCATCGCATTTTAGAAAAAGTTAAGAGCTTCTATACTTACGTCATTATCTGGGTCTCTATGCCAGGATCTACAAGGGATCCATCCACAAAAAGTGGTGTTGATGTGAAACTGTATTTACTCCAGGATCTTCCCTCATCAAAACTCACCCTGGGATAGAAGCAGACAAGATTTATACACATAAAAAGACTTACTCCATAGCAACTGCAGCAACTAAATGTTAGCTAAGGTCTGCAAGCTCCAGCAGCTAGATTTATAGAACAGCACCAATCTTCACCATTTCCCAGACCACTAACTCGTGCTCATGGTGTGCTTTGAAAGATCAAAACCTTAGGGAGTACGATCACTGTTAATAAGAACACAGATATACTTGAACCAGCTGTACATCAGACTTCACGGGATCAAGGGACATTGCCAAGTCCGATTTCTGGATCTTCAATAGCATCGGGCATGAGGCAGCACTCAGAGCATAAGCAGCCCTGGCCTGAATGCATGAAAATTGCTGTCAACACCATGGGATGTTTCAACCCATGCATGTATCATTGCCATACGGCATTAGCTACAATCTCTCTAGCCCTGCTAATACTTCTTTGCATGCCATCTCAGAGGTCCATTTTATAGAGAGGAGAGGGGCCAAACTGAACCACAGTCCGTGGTTAGTCTCTGTGTTCTTCGCCTGCTACAGTTGTAAAACAAAGTTGTATGCTGGTTAAAATGAAAGCGTTCCCCTTCCTAGAGGCTGAGACTGCTCACACTGTCAGTGACAAGGCAGGTTAATTCAGTGGCTTTTAATCATCTGTCCCTACTCACAACCACCGTGTGCCTTACTGTCTGTTTTTATCGAAGAGCACAGGTATCCTAACCCAGCTGACAAGGTCTTGGGCGAATTAGTACAACAGGCTTTTGGATTAGTGCAGAGGCTCTCGGCTACCAGAGCAACCTCTCCATCTCTGTTAACTACAAATTAACAGGTGAACGAGCAGTCAGACCACACCAGCAGACATGCTAGGTCGAGACTGTGCCTTAGTGTCCCTTCCCAGCCTCCCCATCCATGGCCTAGGAGTCCCACTGACACCACAGGAGTGCCAGGCTCCAGCTCTGCCAGAGCTCTGCTGGGCCATGGGCCTGACACCCAGGCTGATGTCCCTGCCTGGCCTCAGCCTGTCCCAGTTCATGAGCGAGATGGTGCCTGATACCCAGGGCTGGGGCTGCCTCACTCCTGGCTGGGTTGGTGGGATGAGCCCTGGCTGCGAGGTCCTGCCCTGCGCTCCCAGGGACTTCTGCCAGCTCCTGGCTTCCCAGCCCTCAGGGAGCTGCCAGCCCTGGCATCACCCTGACAGTCTGTGCCCACAAGAGTGCAGAAAACAGCCAGAGGAAAGTGTGCACACCCAGGTGCTACTGCAGCAGGACACACAGGCAACCTGCAGACTGTCAGCATCCAGCGCCCAGAGCTGCTGCCCACGTACAGTACCGAAAGCAACCAAATTTCTCTCTGCCCCCAGGCTCTCCACACAAACACTCCTGCACAATTTCTGCCCTGAGTTTCAGCTCCAAATTATACCAGCAAAGGAATAACAAACAGAAGCACAAAGGTTTATTGGCTGTAAAATTATTTGATCGTCTCCCAGCAGGGTCATTACAGAGTTCTCTGTAATTCTGCGAGGTACCTGGGCTGTGAAAGCTGACCGATTACTCCCGATGGACATTACCAAAGGGACAATAATGGCACAAACTTCTTTGAATAGCAGGAACACTTCTCATTTTAAAGTGAGCACAAAAAAGAGGTTTGCCTTATTTTCCAGGTGAGGAGAGTCAGAGGGAGGGGGCTGAGCGTGTGTGACAGCACCTGGATTTGTACGAGAGGGTTTTGCCGGAAACCGAATCCTCCTCACTCTAAGAAGGTAATATCAGGGACACTACCTGAGATGCCACCAAAGGACCAGGAGGTCAGTGTAATAGGTATTACAAACAACAGGTCACACCAACCTCAGATCTCTATGTGGAAAGGCAAGGCTTGCAGTCACTATTCCCTAACTATCTGCCCCCCAAAGCACCTAGCAGAACACTTTTACCTGACTCACAATGCACATCTGCCAGAACAGGAAGCTGACTATAGACCAAAGACAGAAAGCTGGGAGTACATAGCATACAAAAAGCTTATCTGCTCCAAATCTATTTATTTAAATGTATGTATCTTCCCATACACCTGTGCATTTGTATGCTGTTCTGCTTGCATGCTTATCTATCTAAATAGCATTTCAATTTCTGAGGAACAGCATGCTTCATTAGCTTAGCTAAAGTTCCCTCGGTTTTTCAATTATCTGCCCCTCTTTTCTTCAGGATGAAACTTATTGTACAATGTCTCAGCCTGAGAACTAATAGATATACATGTACCCTTTAATCTATTCCACTCCTGCACGTAAAACAGGTGCCTACTGAGGCAGTATGAAGCAAATTCCAAAGTCCCTAAGGGTACAATTTCGGAGGAAACCTGTTTGAGCTTATTGATAACAGCTCTAAATCACTACTCTTTTAACAGAGTAGCTGGGGCATTTCCAGTGTTGCACATGCCATTTCATGAGACTTAGTGAAAAGGGAGAACATCTGAAAGGAAACTCTGCAAAGTTCTCAGCTCCTATGGAAAGTCAACCTGTGACCAAAACCTGCCCGACATCCAAGTACAGGCACTTGTACATAAAGTGCTTTTTCCAAACAGCCTTCACAGGATAAAACACAAGAAAAACACCTGCGCTGAAGAACACAGTCATGATGGCTAATACATGATTTACAGCTCCTTCAGTAAGTGGCTCACCTCTCACTCTTTCAGAGCTCAGTTTACCACAGCCTGACACACCTGCTGCTGCTGACACCTATATTTGGCTCACACACACTTCTGCCTTGGCTCATATTTGGTTTGTCTGAAGATTTGGACATGGTCTTGATTTCATCTTTCCTTAAGGTTCTTCAGGTATAGTCATGGCTACTGAGTTACGTATCAGAGGCACCTGTTTCTAGTCACACACCACCACATTCTAACCATGGACAGACAGATGGAGTCTGCTGGAAGCATCACTATGGGTCAGCCCTGTTACTACATTTCTCTACATGTCCAGTTATGTTGGCAAGAGGATGCTGCCTTAGACTGACTCCTGGCCTTGACTCAGTACAGATGCATATATTACATTATGACTGCAACGGGTTTTCTTATGATACAACCAACCTGTTTGCTGAACACTAGAAAGCAAGACAAAGATCACAACCCTCATTTTGCATATAATGACTTGCTTGTAATCCCACACAGATGCACAGATGTCTTAGAGAGCACTTGGCCACCCAGTCTTAAGAAGATACTAGAAAAAAGACAAAGCCTTAGGAATATGATCCAATACATCCTGCGGTTAATAATCCACTATCACACGAAAACAAAAGCAGTCATTTCTTTAGCTCAGGTGGTAATGTGCTCAAATGCAACATATTCAAACTTTAATAGAAATCTATGTTGCAGTCATCCCAGAGTTTTCTGTCAGGTCATGAATAAAAAGTACAGAAGCTTTACACATTGAAAAAGTTGTCATTAATGTTCTTAAGGCACATGTCTGGAACATTAACTTGTGATGGGTAAAGACAGCCTGTCTTGAGGTCTCCAGCTTTTGAATGACTGTAATACAACAAGAATTTTGTACAATAGCGACTCAGGTAGAGGAAACCTTAACACCTCATCACTGCTGCCAAACACCATTGCTTTCTTCTATTTGACTGAAGGCCACGTTTCCTGTTTGGCATGAAGAGCATAAGACAGACGTGCTTAGCACCATCAAGCTGAGAGACAACTCAGTCTTGCAGACAGGAACACAAAACTTGTCTCTAAAGGCTATTTCTAACTAATTCACTTCTAAACAACATTAAAAGATGGGTAGGTCAGTCCATTAGCCATGCCCCTCTTTCACCCAAGACCAGAGACTGAAGATGATGCTAATACACACATTTTCTGTAAACAAGTTTAGTTCTGAATTTCAGAATGCTTCTCTCCAGTGCTTAGCTGGTGCAGGACTGAGATGGACAAAGGCTAAGGAGAGGATAATTTTGAGCAGTATCTTCAGTGCTTACACTGGTATAACCCATTAACAGCAAAACAGTATCTTAAACAGAGAAATCATATTGCCCTATTCCACTCCCAACTCTATTCTCTTGCCATCACTGCAGCTCCGCAAATTGACAGTGGAATCCTTTAGGAGACACCATTATCAACATCTCTCTATTATCTCTATCAATACCTCCTGCCCTCTCCTTTCCCTCCCTTTATGTCTTACCAATTTAATCCCAAATTGTGCAAACAAAAAGCAGAAGTGAGGGATACATCCTCTCAGAAATACCTGAAGCACAAAGGATGACTTCTTATTCAGTATATATGCCCATGGGAAAGAAACTGTACCTGAAGTCCCATAGTACATGAGTACTGCAAAGGGTAATTCATATATGTGTCTGATTAGATATATAGCCATTATATTTATAAAATGGTATAATAATTTTCACATTAATCAACACAATCAAAATTATGGTAAAACACAAATAAGAATGATCTCATTTACTCATTTTGTAGACATGAACAGACACTGACCAGGTGACACAAGAGATATTAGCACCACTGTCAGTTTATCCCCACCAGGAAACCACCTCAAAGTAACAAGTTTCCTTACCACATGTGCCGGATGGGCACTGACGTGTGTTTCATGGCCACTAGTGCCCCTCCCCAGTCCAGAAACCACACATTGTATTCCTCCTCGAAGATCTGCAAACAAATCAGGTACTACATGAGTGCTTTGCTCCCTAGGGAAAGGAAGACCCAGGAGAAGAATAGTGAAAGAATTCATGCTTTCCTTCATGATGCAAAACATACCTGTCTCCAGGAATTTCCACCATCAGAAGAGATGAACACACCAACATCAGCGTAGGAAAGCTCAGAACCAATATTGCCTGCAACATAAGCAACCGTCAGACATTCTTGTATGGATGAAAAAAAGAAATGTATTTTTCCAGGAAACCAAAAGTACTTGGCCTGACCAGTCCTTCTTACTGTTTGTGATTCTATTCTCATCTAAAACCAACACCATGGTCAGGCGGCAAGATTCATTTACAAGACCTGTGCCATTTGAAAATTAATAGCACAGGGAAGAAACTGTATTATCAGTTTCTTTTCTTAACAGATAGCATTGCCCCAAATTGCAAGCCACTAAAGGCAGGCTTATTCTAGCCAAGGACCTACATACTCAAAAAAACTGCATATGAAACCACATGCCCATTTGGTGCACACAAACCATTGGAATGTCAGCAGAATAGCGGCCACTGTCCCTGGCTACCAGGTATTTTATTCCATACACATTTTTCTCTGAACTTGTAGTCTTTGTGCTCTGCCTGGTTGAGTTGCATCTCTGTGATCTGCCAGTCTTTGTCAAGGGTAAGGCAATTACCTCTCTATCTACTTCTTGTGTAAAGGAAAGCATCCCAAGGGAAGTTACTCATACATTTAAGTTTGGAGGGGAAAGCCAGGCCCCACTGAAGCCCATGACTATGGGGCAAGAAACTCGAGTACTCAAGATTCCGTCAAAATGCTCCAACACATAACTGATCTCAGAAGTTGCAGTCAAATAAACAATGCTTCTTCCTAGGTTTCCTAACCACTTGCCATTAATGAGGGCTGTGATGTAATGAAATATAAGTTTCATTTGAAGGAAGTCTTGTTTATTTGGGTATGAACCTCACTGGGGGGCAGAAACAGTTCAGAGAATTAAGGTGGGTCAACTGACTTTGCAGCAGAGGGATAGAGACCAGACTGAGCAGCGTTCTAGAGACAGCAGCTGTTCCAAATTGTGAGTTTAAACTTACTGGTTACTTGGTATGGTTCTTAATTTTAACCCCGTAATTTCCATTATGATGGAAACTGTTCTGCTGATGGCCTTATAGGGTGAAGTATTCTGTCCTCACCGTGCGTTAGAGAATAGACATGCCACACATCAAAGCAATGTAAAGAAAAGCTCCAACACCAGTCTCAACCATACATAGAGAAAGCACAGCAGAACACCGTTTGGAGACACTTCCTCAAGCCTTGAAACTGTTTTTTTCAAGGTCCCTCATCTGAGATGGCAGAGAGAACTTCAAATGATACAGTGACACATTTTAATAGAGAGTAAATAATGAAACTGGACTAAATCCCCAGCACTCTGGAGCCTCTGAGCATTCACCAATAGTTGCAAGAAAGAGATGTCCAATATCTGCACAACTTGCATGTGCTTTGAATAGAATTTATTAGCTTATTCCCCACACTGTCCTAAGGTCAGCATCTTGCTTCTGCTTCCAGAGTTAAAATTTCTGCAAGCACCAAGCTTACTGAACAATGCCGGTCTGTTCTAAATTAATTTGTTCTCCATCTCCCCCTTCCCAAAGCACCCAGTGGCTCAGGAAAAAGCTGCCACAGTCACACAGGACCTGTTTTCCTTTACACAGCCTTGAATCAGTGCTAGGTGGGATTCTGGCGATATGAACGCCTGTCCCATAGGAAGCTGACAGATACTCCATTGTAAGGCCTCCAATGATCGCGGCCCACAGCCACCATAATGCGGCCAAACCCATGACTTCTTTATTCAAAGCCCATTAATACTTTACCCAGTGAGCCACTCCTACACCTTCCAAATGAGACTGCTTTTAAAGCAGGTGTAACTTCCTTGAAAGGAAGGGAGAACTAATATTTTTTCTTCAAAAATAGCAAAGGGAGAGGTGGCACTCTTACACATCTGTAGCATCAACAAGAGCATAATAAAAACACACTAATGAAAATGTTAATTGAATTTCTGACATTTAATGCTGGAAATGAGAAATTAAAACCCAGATGTGAGTTGACACACTTCTGTCACCACCACGGAATCCAACTAGCCACGTTGTTGTGACAACACTGTTTCAAAGAATAGAAGTTCTGGCGCAGGGAGGCAGGGAATTCAAGAAAAGCTTTTCCATCACTGCTCAGGGTGTAGCAAATGTCACACTGTCCATCTACCTAATCTTCTTCCCCGACACCAGCAAAAATTGGCCAACTGCTTTAGATGAAGGTACAAGAAAAACCTGCTGAAAGCCACCATGTAGAAGGACAGTCTACAGGGACATCCAGGTTCACAAGGATAAATCTACTGTGTCAGTCCAAAGGTCTGTTCAGCCCACTGTCTTATCATGAGTGGATGTCCTCAAGAATTAAAAATCTACTTAAAGGCAGAAATGTAAGGGTTTTTATCATTTTAACTATCAAAACTAAAAAACCAACTTGCTAAACAGGAATTTCTAGACTGTGACAATGCAGGTGAGTAAAAAGGTGAGATTCTGTTGCTATCATTTCTAGCTGTCTTTTTTTCTGTGAAAACCTGTTCCGTTGTTTTCTTCATTCTTTCCACCTAGTTTCTTTCAGCTACATGGATTCAAGCTCCACCAAACGTAAGTAAATCCTAAACAAGCCAAGAGGATTTGTCAGCTGTACAATTAAATAATAAGACATCATTTTTCCCTTTGAAAGAATCTAACCTCTGCCCTCACATCCAGAGTCTGAGTTTCCTATCATTGCTGGAAATGTACCACTGTAAATCAAAGAGTAAGATACCGAGAGTTTGAGCAGCCAATGCCTGTGAGAACAAGTTGCAATGCTTATCCTGGAACACATGCACCAACATGGCGAGACACTCCTGTAGGCCTGAAACCGGCTGGTGGAAACAGATGTGTATATTCCCAACAGGGTAAGCTTTTATTGTACAAAGCAGGAAGGCAGAAATTATATTCTGGCTTTTAAAGGTTAATTGTTAGACTGGGAAAGCATTTATCCCATGTACTGGCAGCTTGAAAAGAACCTAATTTACTAACAATTTAGATCAATGTCTAGAATCTCACTGTCCTGCTGCCTCTATCTGCTTCCTAAAAGGTTAAAGAAAAAGCTCTACAATCACAGCATCATGAGTAGGGCTTGCTCCTAAGCATCCATCTAGCAAGCATGACCTGCCAGGAGTGATGACTCCACTTGGCTGTGAGCAGGAAGATCTGGAGGTTTAAACTAAATTATCTCACCCCGTTCGGCCTGAATCAGTGAACTGGAAATCACATGCTGTTTCCCTTGTTGAGATATAAATGTCACGAAGGGAACCTGTCTCTCAGGTTCTGGCTTAGTCTGGCAGACACATGGAAGCACAGAAGGACATGAGAATGGAAATGGCTGGAAGAAACAGTACAAATTCATACAGGCAATATACTAACATGACACGCTTGCAAGCCACTGCTAGGCTGAACAAGACAAAGGAGATAAAATGAGCCTTAGAAAGAATGGGTAAGATATTTGGATGTATTTGAGCATATGTAGGAACCTTCCTGTAAAAAGGCAGGACAGCCTACACACTTCAGTGGCCAGCCACTGAAACAGCTATCAATAATAGCACCAGCCATTCAGAAAGCACTTCGTTAGCCCAGAAGCTCCCACAGAGCTGTGGGCGTTCTGGGCGTGGCTGGTAGCCCCGTCCCTCCCTGTTAGGTTGCATGCTGTGCACACCCAGGGTTGTAAAACTGATCACAGTGGGTCAACCACTGCTACTGTAAAGCATTGTAGCAGGTTGCCACTAAAACTTTGCCACCTGCCAAAGCACTGTTTTGCAGAACAACCCACAGTAACAATGACACACGCAGTGTTGATGAAGTGCTGCTAGTCTTGGAGCAATACAGCGTTGAAAGTAGGTGCTATGCACAAGACAGGCACTCGTGAAGTCCAGGCTTCACCCAACAGGCTTTGTGACAGCTCTGTGCTTGCTACTCAAAAGGTGGAATGTACTGATACCTCCCCAGGAGCACAGCTGTGATTACAGGCCCTATTCTCATTCACGCTAACTCCAGCAAATGGGTGGACACCTACATCAGTGGGTGTAATGATGTCGAGAGGAGTTAGCAATGCCAGTTGGTAATGATCCCTTGCAGGTGTATGCTTAGACCTCCATACAGGTTATTGCAGCGCAACAAATACCTGACAGGCATTATCTTTTGTGCAGTCAGGGCCGCGTACCTTTTTCGAGCACACAGCAAACGGGAGCTAATGTGAATTAGCTCAGCACTTGCGGAAACAGAGCTGAAAGCTTTTACACCAACAGGAAACATCTCATATACTCTCAGGCTCCGAGTGAGGGATGGATGGGTGGTAAGAGGCACTTACGTCCTTACCTGTTGCCACCAGCAGCCCAGGAGCTGTCTCTTTACTGGAAATGCTTCCTGAAGTGTACGGATTCTCTGAGAGTTGCAGATGTAAGTGCAATGAGCAAAAGGGCTGTTGACAGGAAACAAACAAAAGGCAGAAGCTTTAATATGCAACGAGTTAAATATCAGAGGAACCCTTGGAGCACACAGATGCTCTCATCCTTCTGAAAATGACCCCTCTGCTCTTAGCACTGTTACAAATAGCAGCATATGTTCATTTTCTGAAAAAGCACCATAAAAGTAGCCGAGAGCAAGAAACGCAGGAACACTGCATTAACAAGCGAGCATGTCTGCATTTGATTTACTAACAGTCTGATCTAGAGCACTTTCCAAGAACTTTCTTATTCTGACTTAGGTTCCACAGAAAAAAATCAAGAAAGGTGGTCAGCATTTTCCCTTAAAATCTATGAAGCTATAGAAAAAGAAATCTACTTAATTCCCTTGACAGCAGGTCAAGAGAAAAAACAGAGGAGAGATTAACCAGCGTGACTTCAGAGAAATACCACTCCTTTGAAACACAGGGGCTACAGCCTACTGCAAAATGACTGTTCACTGAATGTTGCTGAGTTATGGCAGTAAGCCCAACTTGACGTTTTGTCCATAAACTGTGCCCATTTTGGAGCACCTGGACTCTGCAGTTCCCCAACTGGCAAGAATCCCACCTACCCGTTTTCACGGGATGTTTTGTTAACCCAGTGAATAAAACAAGCAGATCTCAAGGAGCCAATTGTGCTTTGGAAAAGGCCTGCCACTCACCAGCTGGCAAACTACAGGATTCCCTCTTAGATCAGTGTCCGGTGCCTGCAGCAAACGCCAGTCTCTGCCTTTGTTGTAGGTAATGAACGTCTTGATTTGGTCATCTATCTTCCTGTTAGCCAGGAATATGCCTTTGATCCCTGCTACCTAGGAAAAATGAAGAGAGATGAAAAAATACATCGGAAGAACAAGCCAAAAGTAAGGTCCATCTGAGCACTCTCGGGAGTGGAAGGACTCTGGAAAAGCAATAAAGTCCTCTCAATCCAGCCTTAGAAGGACTGTGAGTGGCATTACAAGTACATTTTATGATGCCTGCACAGCTGAAAGGCCTCATGCAGTCTCTCAGGAAGAAAAAGGCAAGGATGTTCACAGAGCAAATCCCTAGGAAACAGCCCACTTCTGGATTTCCTTGAGTGCCTGCAGACAGGCTGATGATGGGTTTGAAGGCACAGCAGGCACTGTGCCACACACGAGCTCTGTGAACCTGGAGATGTGGTCTGCCCCACTCCCTCAACATGGGAGACAGCAGGTCTCAGCAGCAGCAGTGTGGGATCTTTTTGTGTTGGTCTTTTTTTCCTTTTACACGAAAGATGGAAATATGATGAAACACTGATGTTTTGCAAACTTGATTTCTTCGCTTTCCTTCCACTCCCAAATTCTGTCAAAATCAACCCAGTTGTTCCAAATGTTTGGATTTTTTTTCAGCAGAACCCATTCCAGCAGAATATGGTCCTGTCAAAATGTCCCCTAGAAGATTTTGTGTTGAGTCTGGTCTCTGTTTCACAGCTGTGAAAGTGAGACAGGAAGAAGGAACTTGCTGCAAATTTGCGACTTCATTGCAACAGGCACAATGAAAATCCTTCTGCTCTAAAGCCCCGTGAGTGACACTGTTCATTGAATTACTACAAAAATCTATCAGCATTTAATAGTAAAGATACGCAGCTGGGGAATATAGAATTTTCCAAGGAATGGGAGATGATGGGTGTTTATTTTAGCTGGTTCATCACAATAAAGAAATACTTCTTTTTTTCAGAGGCAAGAAAATATATTTAAGTAAGTGAAAATAAAACGTAAATCCTGTCCTTTATACTGATCCATGCATTATTTTTGAGTTTTCCCTTACTGCCTTAAACTACCTGGATTTTTGTAAACAAATTGATGATGTTGTTAAATTGGCATTATTATGGCTGAAATAAATGAATGCATAATTCTAACTTCATTATGTAACTGCAAACACATTTCTCTGTGTAACAGTGCAACTTTCCCAAGTCAGCCTGCAACCACTACTACCAGTATTATAAATCTGTTGGTGGCAAAGCACTGAGCCCTGAACCTCAGCAGATCTTCCATCCAACAAGTTATGATACACTAAACCCAGAATGCTCTGAAGAAACCAAGATCTGCTCTGAACGGACTGCTGATGGCCAAGGCTGAAAGGCCTGGCAGAACAATGAGAATGGAAGATGATTCAGGGTGGATGTTATCCAGCTGTTATCTCTGGGCAAATAGCATCTATAAACTTCTGGGTATAGTTCACAAACTGCTCAGGGCTCACAAAGGTGGAATCCACATTTCCTGCCTGCAAGTAGGTGTCCCTAGCTGTTCAAGGGGAAAAACAGTATTTTGAGTTCTTCTCTCGACATCCACATGAGGATGAGAGGGATAACGATTTTTTCCCTTTTGGAAATGCCACACAGCTAGCCAGTCACTGACTTGAAAGCAACCAGTTGTCACACCTATAGCAGAATGCACGGCATCTATTCCCACATGAGTTAGCTCAGCATCAAATCCAGTAAATGCCTCTGGGCTGATCCCAAAACAAAAAAAGATCTTGGGAGGTTGGTAAGAGATTTACGCTTGCTTGAACTAGCAAGCAATTGCTGTTCTTTGTAAGATGACCTTTACTACATACCTCATAAAGGTCAATGATGATATTCCCCTCCAGTCCTCGACTGCTTTTCACGTTTTCCAAGGCCAGGGTGAAGTACACCCCTTGAGTGTCCGAGATATACAGGTTGTACGTATCATTCTGGTTCCACTCTTGAACAGCTGCAAAGACCTGTTTCTCATCTGTGCTGATAATATGCATGTCCTGTTAAAAGAAGACAAAAGGCCTATTACTGAAGATCTCTATTTCTTTGCCCTTTGGGACATGTAGTAATTACCATGACTTATGAAAGACTGGAGATGGACCATGACTTATAGGTATGTTAAACAATTTTCTGTTAGAGCAAGCCAATAAATTACTACCATTGTGACTTTTCTGCATTTCATTTTTTTAATGATCACCAGCTGAGTGAAGGGGTTTTGCTTTCTTCATTTTTGGTAGCTTCAAAGAATTTCATCCAGTTTCATTTTTTATTTATAAATTTGAAAGTCAGTTTTGTCACTCATGAGGGAATCACAACCTTGGAGCCTGGAGTCCTCATAGTCACTAAGTGTAGTGTAGCACCAGGCTAAAAGCAGTGACAATTTCCATCCACATGCTGAACTAACGGGCTTGTGCTTCCAACTGGTAACAAAACAGTTTCAAAAAAAAAAAAAAAGGAATTCACAGTTATTTGGTGCTGAAGTGTAGGAACCAGTTCAAGCTAATGCGAGTAGTCATTTTTAATAACGTATTTTTCTACTGCAAGTTTGTCTGAGATCTATTATCCCACTATATACAGGCTGTCAAATAATCCCCCCACTAACCTTTGTTGGATTCCTGCTGCTGACCAACATATGAAGGTCCAGCAAGGGTTTCCCCAGTTAGTTTTAACATCAGATCTGACAGTGCATTTTCTCAGTATTCTTTTAAAGCAGGTTCGTGGAAATTATTTCCAGGATGGTGATGAGTACTGAAGCACTCCATTCTTGCCCCTGTTGTTGAACAAACTAACACTGGTTCAGCTAGAAGCAAAATCACTGTGGTTCTGTGGGGACTTCATTGATCTATTTGTATCTACTTAAAATTTCCCCAGGGTGCCAAGGAGCCTTGATTAATTTCTTGCACTGTTTCTGCATCAAGAAACCATAATTCTGGAAGCCTACCAAAGGACAGAGTGACCTGATTTGGGGGAAGATGAGCTCAATATTCCCATCCTGCCTAGGAGACAATAATCTTCTGTGAGAGGTAGATGAAAAGTTAGGGTTGATTATATGGGGCTATTTCTAATAGGCCTAACATAACATGTCAGCATGGGATGAGGATAAAAAACATTTGAGGGCTTAATTGTGTCCCAGTGAGTGCAGTCAGTGGGAGATTTGCCATTTCCCTCAATGAAGCAAGTCTAAATCAGGAGTTTTGTTCTTGCTCAATAGCTCTAATTCCTTAAAGATTAAGTGCATGCCCAACTTATTCCAGCAGTGTGAAAATAAAGCAAAATACCCAATGACTTCAATCTGTTTTGACCAGATGCATTGGAAATATTGTATTACCCTATTGCCAGCCTCACATATGTACAAATCCAGCAGAGTCCATTAATCCACAGCTGACAGGATAGTTATTACTGTACAACAAAAATGTTCTTCTAGTGAATAAGGGCAGCATAAACAAGTCTGCATTACATGGTCAGTAGACTTTCTCATGACTCCTAGCCTAAAAGTACTTTCAATTTTTAAATGACAAAAGTATCTCTGATTTTACATTATATACTTGGTCCAAACCAGGGCCACAAACAAATCTGTCTTATAACAGGCCAACAACCTGTGACAACATCAGTCAATAAAGCAGGACAATCATAGGGCAGTCATTCTCTCCATCCACTTGTCTTTTTAATGAGGGACAGCTTTCAAGGCCAATCCATAAGGTAGGAACATAAATAATATTTTTCTCCTGAAAAACGGCAGCAGGGCTTCCAAAAGTTGGTGTGTGGTCAGACATTCTGACTCCCACAACAGCGCGGTGGAGACAAAACAAATGAGACTATACCTGTGCTATGCAGGTGTCAATACACTGTGGACTGTGATCAGCCCAAATGGGACGAAGTTGAGGTGCAACACTAGGAGTTTGAGATGTAAATTTCTCACAACTATTGAGTTTTCAGGTTCAAGTTAAAGCAAATATGCCATACATACTAGACTGCAGGTATCACCCACAGACATCCAGCCCACAAGGCAAATCTAGCCAACTATTTTACAATTATCCCATCAAAATTTTCACTTGGGGAAGGTCCTTATTGTTGATTATCAGTCCTCTGTGACAGTAGCCTCAACAACTATTCTGAGGCTTCAAAGAGCAGCAGTGGTGTCAGCTTCCCATTAGGCTACCCAGAAACTTGTATCCAGCCGAGGCACTAGAAAGGTTGATCCTTTCAGTTCTACACAATCCCAAGCAATGACCACACTATGGAATTTGAATATAATTCCAGGTACACATTCTCCTTGCTGAGGCTTGCACTGTTTGGTCTGGTAGGAAGCAAAGGCCTAAGAAGGTAAATCCAGGCACAGTTGTATGAGAAGTACTGACTTTTCTCTTTCCCAGTTTTGTTACTCAGTGTTAATCTTAGACTAATCTAATTAACACTGTGTTAATCTTATAACCAGTCATCTCCCAAGCAGCACACACATCTGTGTGTGCAAAGCGCGGATATGTCACAACTTCTAGGGAACAAACTCCAACTCCATGACTTCTTGGCAACATCCAGCCATAGGATGGGGACAGTGGAACAGTATACCTTGTCCTTCTTTCATTGTATAGACACTGCAGTAATGCCCAGCATCTTAACCATTCTCCAGGGTCCCCTGTGTCACAGCCAGGCTTCCAGAGAAATCATTAATAGAGAACAGAGTAGGAGTGGGGAAAGGTGTTCATAGAAGACTGGTCAAGAAGAAGTTGGTTTGAGCTCTATTTTCTGAGGTACCTGTTCATTCCCATTTGCTCTTTACAGATGAAAAAAGAAGCAATTCTTCCTGAAACGCTCCCTAATCAAAGGCAGGGAGACGTTAAGATCCCAAATCCATACTTAAGAATGATTATTCAAGTAGCACAACAAATGGAGCTCCCCAGAGAGGAACCCCACCGAGGTGCTCCACCACTGGACAGGCTGTGCTACTCAATATATTACAGTCTGCGGTCATAAATGGTGCACTCACCTTAGGAAGAGAGTACTTGGGCAATTTAATCTGTGCGAAAGGCTCCCGTCTGTATGACACATAGTAATTTGCTCTTCCACCAGTTGTCACCTGTGGAAACACCAACGAAAGAGAGTGATGACCTTTTCAAGACACCCTATGCTAACACCTCTAAGAAGGTTTGAAAAACCTTTAATTCAGATATCTTTCCTATGACCTGCACAGCTTTCCCTAAAAGCATCTGTGTAACTCCAAATAAATCCCAGACTCGAGAAGGCTGGAGCATTATTTATTTAAACTGTGCTGTTGAACTTTCCATTTTGTCTCTCATGCTTCAAAACTAGCATGATTTTAACATCTAAGGAAAAAGGGAAAAGTGGGTCTAAAGTTTAAGGTCCTGAGTGGAAGAAAGAAGATGATCTAGTTTCATCCCATGGTTCCAGCAGAGCTACCTTGGGCAAGTATTTTAAAGTCCCTGTGCTTCTGTTCCTCTCCAGTAAGAAGGAGATAATCCTTCTTTCCTCGGCTGCTTCTCAGCCTTATCTGTTTGCTCTCTAAGTCCCTTGGGGCCAGAGTTGTCTTCCAACAACCTTTTACGGTGACTAACAGCAGAGATCCACATTAGCACCTTCTAATGCAAACAGTCAATGCAATGAATGAGCTCTTGGAAAGCTGGAACTAAGCTCTTAGCTGTCCTTTGTCACTATAAAACTGGTTTCACTGAAACCGTACTGTGTCTGAACCAGGATGTGGAGGGGGAACTGACAGACATCCAGAACTGTGGGTTTATGGACTGAACGAGCTGTAAAGGCTACACATAAATGCCACACATCAATGAAATCTAGCCCTGATAATCTGTAAAGTATGGGATTTTAAACCTGTCACTAGTCACTTACTTTTGCTGTGGGTGTTCTTTCTGGCACTATTTCAGGTCTGGCTACAACAAGGCTTACGTTGGTGAAATTCCTATAGTCTGCTGTTTTGGCAGTCTTGCAGGTTTTAAGATAAAACAACACACAAAGCACTTCCCCATTACATGGAATGTCATTTGTTGGCTTCTCAAGTTTCCAATAAAGCTAACAGAAAGGTCCCAGATTCTCTCCTAGATATACCTCCTTTTATCTGACAGCGATATTTCAGAATAAGCTTACATGTAATATTGCTATAGCATCAATTATATTCTCAGTAATATCATCACCTCTAGATAGTAGCTTTCTTCTCTAGAGAAGCTGTCATTCGAAGGACACGATATTACAGGTCATGAAATTTGATATCTAATCAATTCAAGATAAGGCTTTTCTATTGACACGCTGAAGAACTGGAAAGAAAGAAGGTTTACAAATAGAACTCTTCTCTTGGCGATAGTTCTGATCTCCAGTGGAAGACTCAAATTCTCAAATGATAACAGCTTGCCCAATGAACTCATTTTACACCACTTATGACTTCAGTACCAGCTCATTATTTGTAGCAGAGTCCAGATAGGACTGAGTATGTCCACTGACTGTTTGGTAAGGACCCTGGGTCCAGCTGGTCCTACCCAGCTCTTCTGATGAGCTGAGACATGGTCATCTACTCATCTTTAAGATGCAGCCATGAATATTTACATACATTGTAAATGCTGTGATGTCTAATTAACACTGGGAACAGTCCACAATCTTAAATTAACCACATGAACATAGTGGCAGAAATACCAAGGGGTGATCAACTTCCCTCTCTGTGCCAAGACAGGATCTACTCCAAGTCTGTCACACTCCAAAGATTTTACATAGTTTTTTGGCTTTATGCCACTGCAACCTGATACCTGGAGGGGTTTTTTTTGGTTTGATTTTTTGTTTGTTTAAGGCAGAAAGGTAGGATTCAAACACTGTTCAAGTTCACTATGCATTAGCTAAACTCCCTTTCAGTCCTCTACCTGGATTAGGTCACCTTGATAAAGGTTTAGAAATAGAAATCTTTGCAGTCTGTGGTCTTTCTGAGCCAGTTAATATGAAGCCACCCACAATTCTGTTGGCAGGAATTGTGTGAAGCTTTTCCCAGCCAGGACCTCATCTTTGCATGATTTAAATGCATGGCTATAACAGTTCAAAAAAATTATCAAGCCTTCAATAAAGTTTTGGCAAGCACTGTGGTAGAGAATGAATTTTGGAAGGCCCAACTTAATTTATTTTGATGAACTTTTCCTTTTCCTATGAGCAAACCCTCCAACACTGTAAATCCCAGAGATTATGATAGTGTTCTGCCCTCTAATGCCTCCTTTTAGATCACATTTGATGAATGTCACCCAATTATTTGCTGTGAGCTCATCTGTCAATGCTCAGTACAGAATTAGCTGGGTTTGTCTTTTTCCTCCTCCTTTGCTAATGACTGGTTCGTTAATCTGTTTTTCTGGATTTCTATTTTATGTGTTTAATTGGGCTTCTGGCCAGTGGATATGATTCCTTTGGACAAATGTGTTCTTCATTAAACACATCTGTCTTTCCTAACCTGTGTTCTTTCTTCCTCCCTCCACTCATCATCTATTACTTTTCTTCAATACTTCCACATTTTATTACAAGACAAAAGTCTGGTCTCACTTCTATCAGTTGCCACTTAAGAGAAACATGAGAAATTTCTCCTTAAAGCCCTGAAAACTTCAGTATGCTGGCTCATCCCCACTCCTGACCTGCAACAGGACAGAGCACATCAAACATAGAAGACTGCAAGTATTTCAGAAGGATGCAGAGAATTATAGAAAATCTGCCATGGAATCCATCTCCATAATTTCTGTGACATGCCTAGAAACACATGAAGCCATTTCTCTTGTTAATGATTTAATGTAATTCTTTAAGGGCAGGTTTCATTTCTCTTTTTTTCTTTCTTCATTAATTTATTTATTAAAATTCAGATAGATGTTCTGCTTTACCAAAAAAACCCACATGATCTGAAAGAGTTTGGAAAACAAGTAGAACGAGTTAAGAGGTCCCAGAATATAAAGACACCCTAGATGACATCAGGAACTGCAGACCACAGTGCACCAGGCTT
Organism: Rhynochetos jubatus; assembly: GCA_027574665.1. Classification (NCBI taxonomy): domain Eukaryota; kingdom Metazoa; phylum Chordata; class Aves; order Eurypygiformes; family Rhynochetidae; genus Rhynochetos; species Rhynochetos jubatus. The sequence continues at coordinate 29,980,965 of CM050655.1, read as the reverse complement.
CCTTCTCATCTTCCTGGCTAGCTCTCTCTGGGACCCATAAACTCTAACGCAAGGCAGGTATTGGTGTATGAAACTATATTGCTGAAACAACTCTGGGCTAGGCAAGACCCCGCCTGCCTCCTGCTGCTCAAAGAACTTGCCGAAAGCCTAAAGGAACATGCACTGATGCTGACAATGGAATGCCATATATTAGAGGATATTAGAGGCACAGGCTTGGTGGAGAAACAGAGACAGTGTGCAGACAGCAGCCACTTCCTAAGCTAGTGGATAAAAGAGAACAGAGGGCTCTTTTCTACGCAGTTCATCAGACTGGGTGGTTTACAATAACTATCACTTGTCCTGTACCGTTGTTGGAACAGGTCATCTACTTTTTACACTGCTGACAATGTTCAAAGCGAAAGAGAATTGGTAATAGCACAGATCAACCCACAGTAACCAGACATGTTTAGATGTTTGTGATTCCTGTAATTTACCTTCCACTTCAAGCATAGTAAATGGCAACTCAGTTCACTAGAGAATCAAATTTTAAACGTGCATGCTGATAGTACATATTTGGTTATTTTCAATAAATCCCTCCCTTTTTTTTTTGAGGTGACTTCCTCTGCTTGCAGAGTTCCCTCCTTCCAGTAACATAAAATTAATGGGCAGAAATGTGAGAAACACTGTAGCAGTGTTGTAACAGCATCCTGGATTTGTGTTCTCCACCTCCTCTGTAGGATGCCCTGGTATCGCTCCTCGCTGCATAAAATCTACTAAATCAAATTGTGGACTAAAGCACAGAGGAGTTAAGCAGGCAGGCTATTCGACACACCTTTAGCAAGTTATTTTGGTGTTCTTCAGGGACAGCTACTGTCTAGGCCTTGCACAGATCTGCCAGCATGAGGACTGAAATGCTGTGTCTCCTCTCGAAACCTAAGCCCAGTGCCAGTCACAAGAGATTCAGAAGATGAGGAAGCACACATCTGCACAAGGCTACTGTAATGTTCTTCCTTCTTGATTATCCGCCATGGCCAGGACAAACCATCTTCCAGAGGTTAATATGTACTGAGGGTCCCCTGTCCCAGCATAAATCACATCAAGACAGGTACCATCTAGTCTGAATTATCTCCCTGTGGTTTTCATTAAAATCATACCTCCTGCACAGTCATTAAAGCAATACACAATTATTTCAGTGCAAGGAGGTACGTGTCTCTATGCTGAAGAGATACGGATTGGTGTTTCCGTGTGCAAAGCACCCTCAAGCTGCCTGGTAAATTAAATGGGGTTTGAAAACATGACACTTCTTAGGGCGTCAGACCCATCACTGAAAATTTGCTAAGACAAATACTGTCCCAGTCCCTGTCCACTTCCCTCTCCTCTCAAGAGCTGTGATGGCACACCTACAGGACAAGGTAATCGAGTGAAAATATTGGATTTATTGTAAAAGCAACTCCTGCAGAAAATGTGCACAGTTACACCAAAACAGGAGCCATGTTAGAGCTGCAAACGCACGTCACCCACACAGAAACCAACTACAGAGAGGAGCATAATTGGACGCATTAAATCTCCTTCTGAAGGATTTCAGAGGAAACTTATGAGTCTGCCAAGGTAATCCTTTCCTTCTTCAGCTGCAGGACGCTGCTGATAAATCAGACAACATGAGGGGAGGGGAGAGAGTGATGAAAGAAAGTACAGCACAAAAAGCCCTAGAAACAAACTATCAAAATTAAATAAATAAAGGAAAACGTTAATCAATTTTTATCAACAGACTTTTAAGTCCAAGTTCCAAATCTGATATCTGGCACAGCAAAGATGAAACAGTGCTAGAAATGGATGAAAAGCACCCATCAGTGAATAGGAAAGTAGCTAACTACTTACTGCCTGTCTTGCTTTAAGAAGAGCTTTTAACTAGCACCTGGGATGCACTTTCTTTCATCTGTATGGATTAATTTCCCTCACTGGAGTGCTGTCCAGCATTTTAAATAAGGGCAAGAGAAGATCTGCTGTAGCAGGCATTATTCACCAGTAAAACAGGTGTAATCATGTTCATCATTTAAACGTCTTCATCCTATTAGATTCATAATAAGCTTTTAATGATTTCTTCAATAAAAGACTCAAAGACCAAACCCTACAAGTTGGAGAGTGCTCCATTGTCCCGCCAAGCCGTTTTCTCTACCATCGATTGCAAAGATAAAAATCAATAGTAGCTAAGCAGGGTGAAGTTAAAAATAAATTGCACGGATTGATTTCTGTTAAGACCTTTGGCTCCTAGTTTAAAAATGGAGGAAAGAAATTTATATTTGAACATGGTGTATTTAGCTTGTATGAAAATAAAGAGAAGACTCTAGACCAGGAAACCAAAGTTTAATTTCTCCCCTCCTATCTTGTTTCACTGTTAAGAAATTTCACATTTAAAAAAAAAAACCAAACCCTAACTTCTTCCTTTTTTATTCATGGGGAAATTCACTAGTTATTCGAGTTAATAAATCTTGAGAACTCAGTTCGGGAATCCATATGAATTGGCAGAACCTCAGCTGCGGCTGCTGGTTGAAGTCTACTCACCTGATAACTGACTTCAATTCAGCAAATATCCTAACATAGCCTGGCCTTAAATACCCGATAAACTTGAAACATACACTCATGCCCTAGTAAACACAGGCACTGTTTTTGTTTTGTTTTCCTAAACAGCCACAGTTACAACCAGTAATAGTTATAAACTATTTCTCTAAGTTTAGATATTTTTAGCTTACAGAATTAGGAATTTTTCTTTTTCTACTATAAAGCGGTAAAGAGAAATGTTTCCCGACCCCAGTTCTAAAGCTTTAAATAACATACATTTCTAGTTTTTATCAAGCCTGAAAAGTAAAAGTTCTCATAAATATATCCACTTTGATAAAAATTGAATTTGATTCAGAATAAAAAATAATTTTTATAAAAAGGCATTTTCTACAGAAGCCACTTTCCAACAAACCACTTCAGTTGAAATTTTTGGACACACTGACAAAACTCCAGGCATCCAAAAAAGGCAGTATTATCCATAGGTGCTATAAGAAGCTATCAGTGATTGTGGGTGAATGGTAACATCTGCATATGTTTTAAGGAGACTTTGTGATGCAAAAGACTGAATTGGTTCAACAGCTTTCGGCAGAAGTGTTTGCTCCTGTGAGCCAGAGGAATTATTCAGATGTGCGTTGTAAGAGTCCTACTTAGCTGCACCACACAACATCTGGAGAAATTCTGGATTTGCTCGTTCTCACTCATGCTAGCGAGCAGGCTGAGATGCTGTCCTGCTGTGAAACTTGCTGAATTAATCAAATGTCTTCTAAGTGCAAAATTACTTCAGGAGGTGAAGGAGAGCCAGACACATGATCGGTATCAAAGAGCATTTTCACTTAAACTTTTCACTTTCCACATGGAATTCATGCCATCTATAAGAGCTGCAGGTGCTCCCACACTGCTGCATACGCAAGCTGATTAACAACCATCCTCTGCTCCTGAATGGAACTGCCACAGACCCCATCTCAGTCAGGAGGATTATAAACCACAGCCAAGACTCACTCACTCTTCCCAGCTCCCCTCACACTGCTACCTTTCTTCACCACACCAACCTCAAAAAAAGCCAGGGCAACCACCAGAGCAGGTTAGCTTTTTGGACATGCATATAAAGCTGCCAAGAAAGCTTCCCAGGAGAAGAAATGGGAATTTCTTTCACAAAGAAAACCCAATAAGATTAATAGAGGGAGGAAACGTATTTTGAGACCTACACCTATAGCTAGGGAAAAAAAAGAAATTAGAATTCTCAGAGACCAAATCCTTCCTCAACTCCCTTTGGATCTCATGACTATCCCCAAAAGCTAATCTGTCCCTGTTGTAACTCTATCAGTTCCAATCTCATAGAAGATACTACCTCTCCTTGTAGACTTTGTCTCACTTAAATCCTTAACCCACCAGCGTTAAAACGGCAGTACCGCCAGCAGTCTTCATGCCACACAATGTCAAGAGATTCATCATTATTATCAACTCACTCTCGATACCTAGGGTTCTGTGTGAAAACACAGCCTTTACATGGATCTGCAGCAGTGTGCTGGGAATGTCATCAGTCCCCAGCAGCAGCCAGGCTCATCCAACACAGGACTCCAGGCACCTAGCAGAACCACTGAGATTACATGTGGGATAGCTTGCACATTACCTTTGGGAAACTGGGAACTACTTCACCTTAGCAATAATTAGCTCCCTATGGCAGGTGTAGGCATGTCCACAAGAACAATGCTTTCTGCAGAAACCACTGTCCCAGAGCAAAGCTGATTTCCAGTGAACACACTGCCTTATTCATACCCCCTTAGGAGTTCTAGGACCACCACAGACAAGCAACACTGTACTGAGGCTTTTTTGGCCCAGACTCTCCTCACTCCCTGCAATAAGCGATGACATTTGCTCATGCTTTCTTGCATTTACAGTGAAAAAAATTCATCTGTTGGCAAGTAAACGTACACAGATCATTCCTGCTCTTCTCTTTAGTCTTTAAAGAACTAGGCAGCACTGATGTTGTTTGTTTACTTATTGGAAAATAACAAGTTTTTCTCCAAACAATGCTTTCTCACTCAAAACAGAATTTCCTGGAAAATAATCCCCATTTTCATTAAAGCCTATTACATTTTAGACTCTTCTCAGCAACCTGAGCAATTCCATTAGAAAGCCCGATATAAGACTTACTTGAGAAATATCTTCCCCAGAACTCCCTCTGTGATTTATTTTTATCATAGAAATTTTCCAAAATATCAATACACTAGATTCATGCATAAAACAAAAGAATATCCCTGACCCCTGGGTCTTATAACGTAAGCTCTGCACATGAGAATACCACAGCAGTTCAGGTAATAGTCAGGAAGTCAAATCTTATAGGCAGTTGCAGGTTATCACTGTATCTAAGTTTAGAAAGTGATACTATCTCAGTAGCGAGTACTCAAAGCCACCAAGAAAGAAAGGTGTGGTACAGCTACAGAAAATGTCACATTACAGCTGTAGAGAAAGAATGGGCTCCACTATGGCACAGATATATAATTGAACACAACTGACACTGAGCTTAATGGCCAAGTTGCTCATCAAATTAGCTCCTTTTTGATAGAGTAAATAAATTCAGACATATTCCAAGGTGTTTTGTTGTTTGGTTTTTTTTTTTTTTCACAAATAAATGACCTGCTCTGCAAACTGTATGAATTTTAAGTATTAACCATGAAAGAAGATGGTGATACTGGTTCCTGGCTACATCAGAGCTGTGAACTGAATGAAAACTTATACACACAACAGAGGGCAAGATTTTCGCTTAATGTACCAATTTATGCAGAATTATCCAATCTTAGTGATGTACTAGGCATCCTTAAATAACTATTGATCAATCAAATAGAAAGTCAATCGATAAATTCAGAGTGATCACCTACTGTTTTATTCATAAGAATTCTCCTACTCTCTCTTAGTAACTATTTAGTCCTTCCTTCTTCATTACCTTTTACATTTTTCATCATGTGCTACGTCATTTATCTCCTTGGCCTGGTAACCAGTCCCTGTCTTTTCAAACTCTCTCCATGGGCAAGTTTTTTCAAGCATAGGCTCATTCTCATTTTCTTTCTTTGCAGTGCAGTTCTGCAAGATCCTTCCAGAAGTGCTGCCCAACAGCATTCCACATGATAAGGAATCATTGATTTATAATGGCACTATAGCATTGTCCTTATTCTGCTTTCCCCTATCCATTATGCACCACAGTGTCATGATGGCTTTGAGTGCACAAATACACAGGTTAATGCTTCCCAAGAATCTTACGCTACAGGCCTGTTCATCAACTTGATCAGAATGGATATTCACTAGTAAATAACGGTCTGTAGATAATCTAAAACTTTGATATCAATAGCTGGGATTCATCTTGCTTAATTTTAGCTGTCAAAAAGTTAGAGGTCTTCTCTAAGCTATACTTAGGTTTCTTCCAATATTAATGAGAAAGGCGTATTCAGAGAGACCTATCTCATCCTGCAATAGGTGCAATAAGAGAAGACAAATTGCCTCTGAAGGTTTTGATCTCTCCACTCACTTTAGAGGAACACAGACTACTGACTTAGACTAAAAAATCTACCATTTTCAAGACAAAAGCTAAAAGAAGTGAGTTCCTCTCTCTACTCCAAGACATTACTTCTGATTTGTACCAGCACAAGCAGATCAGAATTCACGCACCCATCCTTTATGCAGCTATTAAACCTCACCAGGTTCTTAACATTTAATTTGATATTTATTTATTCATCTGTCTCATATTTGAAATTCAAAAGAGCTAGCTCCTGTATTTCTGTCCAAGATTATCCAGACAGAATGATATGCATGAGACATAGTGCACACAGTGAATCTGAAACATCCCATAATAGGCAGCTACCTCACATGGCTTGTGAGACTAACGCATCCAGGACCTATCAGTACTCCTACATATGTACTGAGCAAACACTGCATAGCCCATCGACCACATGCTGGACACGGTGGATTTAACACACCTTTGGCTAAGAGAGGTGTGTGCTGTGAATCTGAAGTGTCTGCGTGTCACTCCAGCACTACACAGAATCAATCCGTGCCCAGTTTCTGCAGCCACTTACGACAGGTTGCTGGACAGTCAGAAATGCTGCACGTGGGATGAAAAAAAGAGGGAAAGTGATAGACAAGCTGTGAAAGGGAGAGTCTCCTGCCCAAAGCAGCAGCAACATTCAGTGTGTACATTTAACATTTTTTACAAGTGTGGGTATATGATTCTCACTTCAAACACCCATTAATCTATAATAAAAGGATAGTCAAGGCATTTGAAGTATTATGTGTACACACAAGTGTTTGTATACACACACACACACTTTTTTTTAACCTGAAGTTATTAGCAGCTATCAGCTTGAACCGCTCACTGATAATGTGAGGCAGAGGAATGCACATGTGAGCCCACGTTTCTAAACACAGCAGCCTTGTTTTAACACAGATGGGAGCGGTGGAAGGAGAAATATCTGTAAGGCCTCATACTAGATTTAAAGAATGGGATGTTCCACAATACCCACAGCTACAGACATAAACCACGAGATTAAGAGAGTCTCTCTAAAATACTCTTTGGAGAGTAGAGCATTTACCGATTGGAAAGTCATTGCCTGTAGTCAAATAATGACTTACTAAGTTGCTAAAGCTACGTTCTCCGTGTTTTCTAACAGTGGGTCTCCCCATGATACCAAAGGAAGTGGTAGCAGGATGGTTTGAATGAGAGAATGAGGAGAGCTGTGGCTCCCACAGCCACCAGTCATCCCCAGAGCAGCAGGCTCCCCTATTCACAGGAGTAGTTATCTGACAATGTAACTCAAGTGCCTGCAGTTTACACAGTGCAGTCCTCCCAGGTCATATGGATCCAGTCCTCCACTTAATTCCAGCATAGAACTATCAACCTTCCCACTTAAACTCCCATTCCTAAGAATATTTCACAATAAACAGAGCAGAACTTTCTTATAATTTTGATACATTCAAGAAAAACGTTCCCCCAAAGAAGTAGAATAGGAGCTTAACACAACCCAGTCTTGCTCAAAAAGGGAAGCATATGTTTTTTCTGTGCCACCTGCATACAAGCTTCATCTCATTCCCCCTCTTCAGCATTGGTGACGAGCAGCTAACATCATCATGTCAGCAATCTCTCTGTTTCCTGAGCTTTCTGCAGCCTGTCTCCCAGTTTTCACCCAAATAGAACATCTTCAGGAAGTGTTCTTCCACACCATACTATTCATTCTCACACTTCCACAGGTATGAAATGGCCTTGTTCCATCCAGCCCATGTATTCTCAGCAAATCTCAAAAACAGGTAGTTTCTCATTCAATTTCTGTCACTTGCTCCTCACCTCCCAAATAATCATCAACTAGCTGAGAAATTTACAGACATCTTCTACTCTGACGTTGCCCCTGTAACATCTCCTTCCAGGCTCACTGCTATTTTACCTCCTACTGCAAATCTTTGTTCACTCCATTAGCATTACTTGACTGTCAAATCAGCATAAACCGTTCCATTTGTTAAAATGATCACTCCTTCCTTTCCTTTGTTCTTCTCTGTTCTCTCCAATTCATCACTAGCTTCTTTGTGTTTTCCAAGTAGCCACAACAATAGCGAGTTAAACCTTCTGTGAAACCCATGGACCTTCATGACTACTGATGAAGGAACTTTCAAAATATATAAGATTCACCATGAGATAAGGGATAAGCAGAGAGATCAACTGTTTTATCCCAGGCTGCTCTGCCGATCGACAGTAGGCAGATATAGACTTCCAGCTCTTATGACTTGCGGTCCCATGCACTTGTCCTACGAATAAGCCTCCTCTCTTGCACAGAACAATTACCTCGCACAGACAGAGTTCATGTCACATTCATATCAAGTCAACATACCTGGATGAAGATATATTCATCCTGAACAACGAGGGAGCTGATGTCAATGGAGCGTGAAAATGGCCCACTCCTTTTGGTCTCCGAGCACTCTTGGATCCGACAGGTCAAATAGTGGGTGTCTGTAATGGGAGAATATGTACACATGAGAAATGCCCAGGTAGGCGCCTGTTGTCTGAACATGTCATCAGCAGCTCAAAAGAAGGTCCCTGAAGGGAAGTCTTAACCTCATCTATAACTAGACAGACATTATTGTATGATCTAACTTCAGCCTTTAAAAATGTTACTGCTCTCTGGAGTCAGGAATTCATCACACTTCCATACCCATCATTCCCTTCCCCATTGCACAGACATTCCCCTCAGGTGTCTGGAGTTCCAACCATAAAAGGAGGGTACAAACCATAAATGCATCAGAAAACTGATGATGAGACCATATGGAGCAGAGGAAGATTTCAAAAGCCACACAGGTAGAATTTATCGATTCCACTACCCTTCCGGGAATTACACCTCCATCCTTCCCTTGATGACTGGTTTTAATTGTAGTAGTAACACACAGAGAGAAAATAAAGCCCAAAGCAGCACTATTAGGTTTAACTTATTTTGCTGTGAAAATGACAAACATCTCCCAAAATTAAGTCTTTACAGCCAACAAAGGCAAGGTATGAAAATTCCATGTACATAAAGTAGCATGACAAGCTACAAGAGTCCCAACAGTAGTTATATGCACTGCAAGAGGCATCAAATGCTTCTGTCTAGACAGAAGGTGAGAAGACTGTCACACTAATGGCATGACTTGTCAGTCCTTGGCATTGCTTGAGAGAAGGAACAGGACTGGGAAAAGAACATGAAGAAGGCCTAAGATGAAGGCAGACATGCAGAAAGCCGCTCAGAGTGGCAAGAAGAGATGTGCTCACCTCCAGTATGTTGGCAGGGGTTATAGGGGATTAAGCATTATTTCACTCAGGCTAAGAAAGGATCCCATGAAACTGAACAATCAAGGCACTGTGTCTCTGGATGTATGTAATCTAAATATGCCATCTCTGCCTTTCAACTGCTCTTCTGAAAACTGCAAATTAGGGAGAAAATGAAAATGCAACTAAGATGATGGCTGCAGTGATAAAAGGGTCATATCTCATACACTGTGACACTTCTACAGGCTGCTTTGATTCACTTTTCTACAAAGTGTGAGGACAGACCATCAAGGCAGAAAACAGTGAGTTTGTAAGGGCTGAGGTGAGCCTAGTACAGTGATTTTCACTCACAACTGCACATATTAACAAGGATCTTGTCAAACTGAGCCCAAAGGGATAAAAGGAAAGTTTAAAAGGACAGTAAGCAGCCTAGCAAAGCTGCTTACAGGATTCTTCATCCCATAAAACCTGCTATTGTCCGTAGCTTGTGCCTTTCCAGTGACAGCAAAATGTGGTTTAGTGGGAAGCACTGAGGGACATGACTGAAATCCTCTGACACCCAGCTAAATACCTTCCCAGACTCAAAGACAAGACTCACAAATGGGCAGTTTGCACAGCTCTGTCCCACCAACAGGCTCAGAGGCCAGAGGCGTTGCTAACAATAATTTTAAAAAATATATTGTCTTTAAAAAGTCACAAACTACAACAAAGCTTTGATCTAATAAAGGTTCATGTCCAGTCACATGACTGAAGGTCCATGCTTAAAGGCTGCAGACCTGGTTCTGGGTTGAGGCACTGGGAATTCCAGTTTAATAAGGGCTACGTGGCTAATTCAGAGCAGTTGCATAGGTCTGGCGCAGCAATGAAAACGCAGTTCCACTGATGATGCTAAAGTAGCAGAAACTGTTGCTGTTGCCAGCTCAGAGTATCTGGAGATAACTGTACGGTGAAAAAAATCTGACCTAGAGACAGTGCCAAATCAATGCAGTATCAGAGCTGTGCTTTCTCTCAGTGTAAAATACCACCCACAGTAGAGAGGTTGGACTCTCAGCTGGGATAAATTAAGGTTCTTCATCAACTGACACACAGCTGCTATTTACTTCCTCAACATGGAATCCAAGACGTCTTTGCGGTGGATAAAAGCAAATTCTCAGACAACAAGAGGGTCTTATATATTGCTGTGCTACCCAAAGAGCTCAGGAGCCTTGACTTGTTCTTTGAGGTAGCACTAAAATTAGGCTGAACACGGAGGAGAGGTCAGGAGCCGTATTTTTAGAAGCTCATTCCCTCCGGTATGTTCTCCCACACAGTTGCCTGGATATTCTTATCCCTCCAAAAAGGGGATAATTTTCTGCTGCTGAGTGACAGAATGGGAAGAGGAATAAAAACCTGTCACAAATAAATGCAAATAAATCACAAGTGTTGACATGACAACTAGCTTTCTGCCTATTGGGAAATGTGTCATTTTGAGCGTGTTACACCAGCAATCATATATACTCAAAGGATGGCATCTGATTAATATTCACGGGAAGTTGGTGGTAGAGAAGGGAGGTAGCTCACTACCCATTTTCTATTTAGTCTTTTGTTTATTTATTTTCATATTTTTTACAACAGAAGGCCTATGAAAGAAAACACAGATGCAAAAAAAATTATCTCCAAACCTGTCTTTGGACACAAAAATAAGTTCAAGTCTTTCCTCGTTTCCTACTGCCCCGTAAAAAAAATGAAAAATAATTCCCTTCAAAATATATTTTAAAAATCAGGTGAAAATATGACAGCACACAATTCACGTTTGTGTGCGACTGGAAGCAAGAAACAACCCCAAGTCCCAGCTCAAGCATCCTGAAGGGTATGATCCATGAGCTATGGTCCTATTTCCAGAGCACATCTTCCCCTATATAGAAAGTACAGGGTCCCTCAACAAGCATGTCAGTTAAGAGATGGGGGCATCCTTACTTGGCAGCTGTTCTCTCCCGCTTCTCTGAAGGGAGTTACTTTTTCAGCCCTGTTTTGAACAGCAACAAAGCAAAAGGACAGTTGCCCAGGGGAGCAGTTGGCATATGCCCAAGCTATGCCTTCAGATCTTTGCTTACCTTTCACTGGGAGATGTATGCCTTAAGGGAGGTTGGCTTCTACTTAGGGATTATTTCCAATTTATATCTCGTCCCACACAACACCAAAATTAGGGGGTTTGGGGTCCTGGATTCTTTTTATTAAGTTTCACTGCAAAAAGGAATTGAGAAGAACTCACTATTTCCTAGACAGCCCGAAAAACTTCTTGTGTTTATAACCCAACATCCAGCTACTTTCTCAGCCCACATGTGAATGAGGCAATATGGACATCTAGCAGCCTGGAGGGTTTGCGGCAGCTCAAATCCCAGCATCCATATCTCTGCACAAACCCTTCCCACCACCTTATCTCACTTAGGATTAGGGAATGGCTTTCTCAGATGTGCAGCTATTTTCCAGTTGAGGAGTTCCAAACACCTCCCTGTCATTAATTAACATAGTCTCCCATTTGAGAATTTGGAGTGTATTTTTAAACATTTTAGAAGTGATAAAACTGAAGCAATTTCTTGAAATTTGCAGTAATAAACTGGCAAAATAAGCCAAGCTAGTATGTCTCTTCTTTGCCTGCCATTCCTGACAGCTTTGGCAGGAAGCAGGAGTACAAGAGGCTCAAAAAACAGATGTGGGTCGCCTAAAGGGAGACACTGAAACAGCCAAACCTGTCATTGTGCCGCAGGCTGCAAAGGGCAGAGCTATGTGCAGGTTACTGTGACTCAGAGACACAGGACAGCAAGGCCTGCTCCTTCCTGGCAGAATTAACAAGGCAGCTAGAAGCAGGCACAGCTGGCCAGCCTGGCTAACACAGAGAAGGGCAGCTGATGGAAACAAGTTGCATTGGCAGATGCCAGGCAAGACTTAAAATCATAAACTGCCAGTGAAGGTTACCATGGAAGGGAGAAAAAAACAGCTGGCCTCGACAACTTCTTCCTATCCCCAAAAGCAGAAGATGATCTAGGGATGTAGACAGGATTGTAAATTATTCCCCAGGAATTAGTTACCCTGTTTTATCTTTCTGGTTAGGTTTCCCCTCGCCCCCTTCTCTTCCCTTTAATTAAAATACTGTTTATTGCATCGTATCTGTGAGCAGAAGATTATCTCACTGAACATCAGAAAGTTTCATATATCTTTCCCAGGAGTGCTGGTGGGTGCTTGTGTCAGTGTATTTGTAATATCTCCCTTGCATCCAACCCTGTCCTTGCTGTTGCCTATTACACCCAAGCAGAAGGCACAGTGCCCAAGGCTCCTATGTGTTTGTGTAATTTAAAAATGCAAGCCTAGGTTATTATTCTGCTACAACAGTTCTGCCAAGATGTCGAAAAAATGTGAAAACCTTCACCTGCTACAAAAGACAGGAACAGCATGAGATCAGCGAGGCACTGGAATTAGCAGCATCTTGCAAATATTTAAGCAGATTAGACATGAGGCAGATGTTTTTCAGCCTCTACCATTCCTAATGACTGCGCAGACAAAACCATGGGGCAAGACACCTTGGAAAACAGACACCAGCGCAGGGAACTGGACTTCCACCTCCCAGCTCCATGAGTTTATGGCTATCCCTGACTCATTTATGGATGAATGAGACTCCAGCATGCCCTACCACTCGTTCCAAGCCACAGAACATTTTAGAATTCAGTGTCTGAATCAGTATTAGACAGGTTCTTGCATCCTGTTACTGTTAAAAGAAAATAATCATCAAGTTCAGGAGTCTAATCCTAAACACCACTTCCCTCCCTCCCCTCCCTTTTTTTTAAATAAAAAACATGAAGGAAAACAGAAGAGGAAAGACAAATGGCCCCTCTAGAAGAATCATATACTTTCAAAGTGGCCAGGGACCTTGAAGGCAGGGATTCTAGTCCCCAAATTGAACTGAGCAATGGGAATACTCAAATCTATGTCTGTTAACGCATCAAATGAGTGACTGAACCATCAGACTGACCTAAGAGGCATTAAAACAGCCTCCTCTTCCTTCTCCCCACTACCAAGGAAAACTTTCATCAGAAACTTTCTGGTCAGGAGGAAATAACTGCAGGGACCCATTTTCCAGCAGGTTAAGTGCCTCAGCCGTTTCACTGAGAGCAGGAAGGCCCATTGTGGTTACAAAGCCAACTAGTAGAAAAGTTCAACCCTCCATTCCTAAGTACACAGAGCTACCATTTCACACCAGGTGAGGTATAGCTTTGAGGCAGTCGATGGTTTGTAACACAAACTAATATCATTTTAAACCTTAAAAATTGGAGCAACATGGTTCTTTTGTGCTGTGCTTGGCTGGGAGAGGAGTCATTTTGGTGCTGTCCCCCAGTGGGACACGCACAACCTGACACCTCTCGCCTGTGTCTGCTGGGACGATGGTTTACAACGGGCCTGCTTTGCTGACACTACTGGTTTAAGCAGTAAAACCCTCAATACCATCAACTGCCAATTTCAAAACGCTGAATTTATGCATTAAAGCAGGAACAAACAGCAAACCTCCAAGCAAACAAGACCTGAAGGAAGAGAGTTGTCTGCGAACTGGGGAGACATCTTTCAAACAAAGCACCTACATCCTTGACACATCCAATATTCAAATAGCTGGGTGAGCAACTTTAAACTTAGTTTGAAAACAGACTCCATCAGCACTTTGTTTGCTTACTTGCTTGTTTTTTTCACTTGCTTTTGGCCACTGCTCCCAGCAACCCTGCAACACACATACACAGCAACAAAGGCATGAAGAAGCCTCCCTACCTTGCCCACCCACCTGATGGCCTGTTTTGCTTTTTTCACATATGCAATAAACAGCTGTCACCCCTGAGCTTTCATTGCCTGCTTATTTATTCAGCTGCCATCACTAAATAGCAGTGGGAGGCCAAGGAGTGATTTTAGAAGATCCACAGCCTCAGAGAAGCCACCCTGATAGACAGGAGCTTGTTCACACAGCATCTGGCCTACGCAGCACTTGACTAGAACAGAGAAAAGTTTGCAACCAACAAAAATGAGGCCTTTTCCTCCCCCAAATCCTCCACAGCCTCAGTCCTATGCTGTTTTCTACACTGTGCCTGTGTTGTAAAAGGGACACGTGTCCCATGTTGTGTAGCACTGAGCCAGAGTCAAGCTGGTTTCACCCCAGGAGCAGATGTATCCCTGAGCTGTAGATCCCATGTGAAATATCTAAAACAGTTTGGAGAGAGTGGTGGAAAAAGACAACTTATATCTAATACTGTCTTTGTCGCTGGAGGTTAATTACATAGGAATCCATTTTACCACAGATATCGTCAGATTCATTTCAGCGAGGTTTATAAGAATTGCTTTTTTCTTTCTTACTTCAGATCCAGGCACCTTTTCAAGGCCTGTAATGTTTTGGTATGGAGCAGGTATTCATACATAATAAGCAAAACTGAAAAATCCTTTCAACATGAAACAAAGGGTACCTGGGCCATAGGGACATTCTGGCACCATGAGGAGCCTGACTGTAGGCGATTTCTCGAACTCCCAGGTAAAAATTAGCTGTGCTGAACACCTCTGGAAATGCTCAGAGGCTGTACTGCACAGTGCTGGTAGCCCAGCTCTTTATGATTCATGTAAAATATATGATACTGAACCAGCTAAATAGGGAACAGAATAGACGGCTTCTCAGCCCAACAGACTGTGCTTCTGCCCAACCTCTCCACAGACACAAGCCCTGCGGCTTCTGAATTTCCCCCCAGGGGCTGAGGATAAGAGTATGCCTCTTGGCCCATAGTGTCAAACCCCATGACCCACATCTTTCCTATCAATTAAAATTTAAATGGGGAGGCAAAATGAGTAAAGTGAATTTCCATTCCCACTGCATTCTTGACTCAAAGCCCACTTTTTCTGCATCGGCTGCAGGCACTCACGTCCATCAGCTGTCCGGGCTTCCATGTGCACAAGGTCAGGCTCTTTATCCAAACCGGTCACCGACCTGGGGAGGGGGTGGGAGGGAAAGAGAGAGAGAGAGAAGGCAGCCAGTTAGATAATAGGCTGCAATTAGTCAGGGAGAGGGAAAGGGAAAGCAAAACCAGTTCAAGTCTACTTTGTGACACCTGGCATGTAGGTCCCTACCTCCTACCAACTTGTCTCCTTTGTGTTTCTACATAGTCTGCTCTCAGTGGCTGTGTACTAACCTTTCAGACAGACATCTTCCCAGGCGCTGGCGAGTGAAGCTGCCTATCCCTTGTCTGCAAGATCAAGACTACACAGGTCATTCTTGTGGTGGCAAAGCAAGCTGGTTCCAAGATCCAGTAAAACCAGAGTTCTGTTTGAACACTGAAGGAAAGATGAGGGCACAGCCACCTCATGCTTACAGACAGCAAATTAAAAAGGGGTTTTACTTGGCTGAATAATGACACGAGAAACTGAGTTTCCTGATCTGCCCCTGGTTTGCTTGCTATTTGGTACCTCAGTATTCCTATCTTCTAAAGAAAAACAATGATGTATGGTGAAGTTCTGGTAAAAACATGCAAATAATTATTCCTTATTCACCCAATGCTCCCACGCCACGGTCTTTGACAATCATGAAACAAGGCACAACGAGTTTCTTTGACCTTACTGGTTGAACCCCCAGCACCTCAAGTTGAATCTTCCTGTGCATTATTTTACTCCCTAAAAATGTTCTGCAAGGCACATTACAGAGAAAGTTTTCCTCCTGGCAGAGGAAAAGCCAAGCCCAGAACAGAAATGTTATTATTAGTGTCCTGGCTGATAAGAATCAGTGGGAGATGAACATTTAGTCCTAGCAATAGCTGGGAGGGAAAAAAAAAAAATCCATAGATGTCCACGTGATTTATGAAGCTGCTTCTCCTGAGTTAACCAAAGGGTTAGATTAGAAAGGGACAACGACAAAAATCAGTTTCTAATTTGGTGGAAGTTGAATTTGATACAGTAGATTGTAAATAATAGATTCCCTCCAAGCGAGCCAACGTTCAGAATTCCCTAATGTTCTGAAACACTTTTATCACAATCTTTTGCTTCTTTCATCCTTGGGGCATCAACAGCTAAAACATCTTAAAAAAACCCAAAACAAAACAAAAAAAACCTCCAGATGCTCTGATACATTTTAGTAGAACTCACAAAAAACCCACGGTGATTGAAGCTATGACAAACACGAATGTGCCAGAGTTGAGCTAAATTCAGCCAGTGCTGCAAATGCCAAAACAACTACATTATGACCCACTATGTAGGTAACTGAAACTGGCACTGCTTGTTAACTAGAGCACCGCATCAATAGCAAGTCCATTCACAACACTCTGTGAATTGTGGCCCAAAACCCCAACAGAACAAAACAAAGCCACACAGTCAGAGCTTTCATCATTCTACTCCCTGTGAGAAACAGTCTGCTCCTTAATCGCTACCATCAGTTTCAGGGCGATCCCAGAAGGAAGAAAGCACCATTTGTTATCGGTAAGGATGCCAGAGTGGGCCTGAGTCCCTGTGACTGGGTAATTATCAGGGTCAAATCTTCTGAGTATCTGGACACAGTTAACTGACAGTAGGACAAACAGAAATTCCTTAAACTGTCAGTGAAGAACATTATGGTGTGCAACAGCATTATTTCCCAATATACAGAAAGGGCACACATCTTTCTAGTCCACAGCAGATGTTTTCTGCCTTTTTCCCGTAAGTAGCCCTAAACGTTGCAATCTCAGCTCTTCAGCAATCACGACCCTCGCCTATGTCATGCCAGTAAGGACAGAGGTATGAGCTTACCACATCTATCCATCACAACTTTATTAAAGGGAGCATTAATTTCAACACTGTTAGGTACAGATCAGGGACACCTGAGGGACCTGCCCCACAGCCCTTCCCAATAGGTTTCCTACTTAAACCCAGCCTTCACTGTGCAGACTGCATTCTCAAGGCTTCCTTCTGGAAGCCAGACACCAGCCTTTTACCCGGAGCCGTTTGCTGTGTCCTCACAGCGCAATGCCAGCCTGCCTCATGTGCTTCCCACGACACCTCCAGGGTCCCTCTTCTCCAGATGGAGGGGGCACTGTGCTCCCCCTGCAGCAAACTACTTCTGACCCAGGTAATAAACATCAGTATAAGGCCTGCCACAACAATACCCCTTTTAAAAGGGACTGTAATTTGAAGAACCTAAGCATTTCCAAACAAAATCCGAAATACCCATTACCACTGTGTGTTTGCATACATAAGCTCTGTGGATCAACTCCACTTAAAATAACTATTACGTGAGCACCAGGGGATAACAGGATTCTCCTGAAACATGTCATTCTAGCTTGAGTTTCCTTTCTAGTGCCATCTACTTGTTTCCTTAATTAGTTTTGATAAGCCTGATGGTTCTTTTCAGAACAGTAATGATGAAAAAAGGACCAACATACAGCAGCCCTTTAGTACTCCTCTGCTTGCTGAATACCGTACTTCAAGTGGAAAAGCTCACAAAGCAATCTTCTGTAACCCAAAAGCAAGACAAGCTCTTGTTATCTGCAGGCAGATAACAAGCCTGTAAAGTAATGCATCGGTCATCCTTCCTTCTCCCAAAGCGAGTCGATCTGTTATATCAAAGACTCTGATTGCAAAACAAATCCCCAATCAATGCTGTTTCTTCATGCCTCACCTCACGTCTGTTCCCACCGGCAAAGAACACAGCTTTGCTTTGTAGTGCTCTGACTCCTGAATGCGGATATTTTCAGTAAATGGTCTCTCATCATTTGTCTGGAGAAGCTTTACATGAGGAATGTAGAAAAGTTAAGCAGCGGAAAGAGTGAGACATGAATGCAGGTTCTGGAGCACTGTGCAAAAATGTGCACGCAGACTGTAAGGCTACTCCTTTACCCCATGCAGTAATTTAGCTGGTCTTGAGAACAACAATCCCTCAGGTCTGGCAATATGAGAGCAGCAACAAAACGAGACACCTTCACAGCCCTATCTTTTCTCATACATTATCTCTCTGAAGAACATTCGGAGGATGCACTCCTTAAAACTATTTGAGCAACTGAAGTATAATGAGGAGAGATGTCAGCATCCCCGGACTTACCATTTCCTTTGCGTGTTACCTACAACCGAGTGGAGTACAGAGTGGGACAGCTGGGAAGAGGTTTCATGGCTCTCTGCCTGATAAACAGCTCCATTTCACAACATTCAGAAGTCTGAGGTCATCCTGAAAACAGTTTTCCTGCCACATGGTCACACCTCAGGCTTCACACACAGCTCAGGTCAGCGTTTTGTATGTGCACAAACTCTATCCAGCAAAAACTAAACCAAGGTCCACAGAATGCACCCGTATGTGCTGCTGCCTTGGACCGCCATGGGGAGGAAAAAAGAGCACTCTCATTGTGAGAAACCATGCTAAATCCACATCCTCCACCATCCCTATTCATTTATCACCACTTAGATGAGGAAATGCTGAGAGGATACAGGCAGAAGTGATGGGAAAGGTCATTTTCTTCCTGCTGACACATTCCCTGACTGCTGCAAAGGCAGTTTTTGAAGTGTGGAGCCTGCAGCCAGTATTGCAGCTGGCACAGGATCACTGGCCAATTAAGAATTCAAACTACCTCTGAATCCCCTCAGGAAGGAAGCAATGGTTACTTCTTCCTCTATCTTCTGCTGCTGCTTTTCTTTTTTTGTTCTCATGCTAGTTCTTGGTTTTCACAAGACCTTTCCTCCCTTCTTTTCAGAAAAGGATTGTGCATTCTTGAAAGCTGAAGGATGGATAGGACCCTGGCAAGATCCTTATCCCTATCTTGAGGGAAGAGCCTTGTGCATGCACATTTACTAGGCTGCTCTGCTGATATTTCATCTCTGACCGGGAGGACGAGCAAGTGAGGAGGGCAAGGAAAACACAGTATCTGCATTGTAAGTAGCTATTCCTGAAATGATTCTCTGTAAGAAAGTACATAGTTCAAAATGAAACAGGCAAGCGTATGCAAAGAAAGGAAAAAAGAAACACACAGACTCCCTGGGCTACCTGCCTGCTGCACACCTCAGCTGCCACCTCTACTGCCTTTCCATGGAATAAACCATTTTTTCATTTTTTTTCTACCCATTTTTCAGGAATCAGGCATTTAACAATGAAAGACAGCATTGAAATTTAGCCACTTCCAGCATCTTAGATCAAGAATGCCAAGCAATTCAGACTGCCTGCTGTTGATCCTTGCTCCCTAAAACACCAATAGATTATAAGAGATGCTGTATTACTCCAACTCCTTAACTCATTAGCTTGGGGAGCAGGGGTGGGTATCACTGGACATCGTCAACATGTGTGTCAAGGATTTACAAGGTAAAAAAATCAGGTCACAGGGATCAGCCTTTCAAACTTGGTCTGGAATCTGCTGAATTGAGCTTTTTGCCAGGATTTTTGACCAGTCAAGGTGGTATTCAGCAGCTCCACCTTGGAAAACAAAATCAAAACTTTTGCAAAGGATTGGGACTTTCTCAAGATACCAACTTGGAAACTCATTTTTGCAGGTGGGATGTCAAACTGAAGGCAATTGTCACTGCTCGTGTAGAGAGACAGGGGAAACAGATGGAGACTACTTAGCAGTATGTTGTGCGGTAGATAAGGGCTGGAAATGGGAAGGAACAAGGCACATTTATTGTGCAATAATATGTAAAGGGGGAAAAACACATCCTCTTGATGCAGGCAACCGCCATCAAATTAGTGGATGTTTCCAGTTAGTCTGCTGCAATTTTGATTGTATCCTGCCCTGTGTGGTACTAACTAGGCAAGCAGTGCATGGGAGTAACTCATCCAAACACCAAAAGGGCCACGTCTAGACAGGCAGATGGGAGCAGAAATTGATCCATACAACTCCTGCTCAACAGATCTGGATCTTTTCACAGAGCACCATTGCTGAATTAGACATACCTTTCCAACACGGGCCAACAGGCTACCTTCCTCATCTGATCTGGCATCACATTTGCCTAGATATCCATAACTGCAGTTACCTTCGGGTGGTCAAGGGGATTCTGTGTATTTATCTGTTATTTACTGCCGTCAAGCCTAAAACCAGATCCTTCAGGCATTAACCCTGCGCACGTAACAGCCAATGTGCACACATGCTTCATACACCCCAGGCTGACAATACGCTATAAACTACCCCAGTTAGGAACAGATATGAATGTTGAACTGTTGGGGGAAAGAACGTATTTCTTAAACACATAAATACGGTACCATTCTCTGTGGCTGAAAAGGGGGAGGCGCTGCTGGATGGGATAGGATGTGATGAGGTCTCTGAAGAGTTATGGACAAAACCTCCTTGCAAAGCATATTTCAAACGAAGCTTGGAATTAAAGCTGGGCAGAAAGATACTGTAACAAAGTGTCTTAGCCAGGTCCCTGGAGCTTTCTACGTCTTTTCCAGTGCTAATTTCTGTGATGCTACAATTCTGGACACCGGCAGAAGTAATTGTGGTGAGACTTAGCTTGCAAGATAAGGCAAAAATATTGTCAAGTGTTTATTCTCAGCTAATTTCTTTTCAGCAGAGCCAATGCTTTTTAAAAAGGTCCCAATGAATTTTAAGGAGGTGTTCTGCCCGGTATCTCAAAGGAAACAAAACTTAAGGTATTCACAGCCTCTGCTTCTATATGTGCATACACGCATCTGCCTACCTGCCTGCATCCTCGATGCCTGCTGAGTGTCTAAATGAATTACCTGTAAACTCAGTGGATTACAGGTCCAAGAACTACAGAGTTGCTACACACAGTTTTTTCATGGATACAGCAGGCCAAGAAGAGGAATGAGGTCCAAATTAATCCTTTTTTTGCAGGAAATCTGACTTTTAGGCTCAACATGGCACAGGTCACTAGAGAATCACACCAGACAGCAGGCTCCACTGCACACAGAAACATTTTTTCCTCTTACCAGTACATGAAAGAAGAAGGTGACTCTATATCACAGAAATTAAGAGCAATGGGAAAGAAATGTCAGTGAATCTGAGAATACTTGTAAAGGATATTTATCAACAGAATAAAGCTGCTGTTGGTTCATGGTTTTTTCTTATCCCTGTATGCTAACACTGAAAATTAAGAAAGCACAAATAATTCTGCATCTAGCTCTAATCCAGTGAATAGGTCTTAGTCCTTTAAAGTCCTCCGGCATTTCTTCCTCAACCTGTACTATAAACCCCAATAAGTATAACCAAGTTTTTGTGAAATTAGCTCAAGCACATGTGTGGGTGGAAGGGTGAAGACCCTTACTCACAGCGCTGTCAAGGTTTGAAAGGGCCAGCAGCACTGGCAGGGCATGTTCTGGAGGTGGCATTTTAACTTCCCAGCCTGAAATAACTTCCCATGGGGACTGAGACTCCTTCAGGGATCAGATCTGTGAGCTGTGTCAAGCCAGCACTCATAGCGGGTGTGCTCCCAGGTGCAGTCACAGTCCTGCTGCTTACTTACCAACTACATAAGCTACTCCCTTGCAGCTTGCTGCTCCTGGCTCACCAGGGTGCAGCTGATCCAGGATATAATAAAAGCAGCCCTGGAGGCATATCCTAATTGAATAAGAAGCCATTTGTTGCCAAGTCCTAGCAGCACCTGCACTGGGATATGGTGGTGGAAGTAATGACGCATCAGCTCCTCAAGTTGTTACTGTCTTGAAGACATCTCTCAAAGCTTCACTGCACAATATACCATCATCTCTCTGTCCCACGTGCATCCAACACACAGAGCACTGCTTTCAGAAAGGAACTTGTAGAAAGGAGAGAGGGGATTTACCTGGGATTAGGTCTGTGAACTTAATGGTGGACAAGTGTGAAACATATTCCAACAGAGGGTTTAATTCTGTTTTGCCTTCTGAAGGAAGGACCGTTTCTTGCAGGACACTCTTTTATTATATTTTAATATTCTAAATTTCAATTCCTTTGAGGAAACAAGAATAAAACTATATTTTTGGAAACACTAAAGAATTACACGTTTTTAGCTTTGTCTCTCTTCTCATACTTTTCTTCCCCCAGCACCCTCGTTTTTGGAATAGAAGAGTTAAAACCAGAAAAATAGGAGAAGCAGAAACCCAAAATTCAGAAACTGTTGTGCACTAAAGTCATTCTGGTGATCAAAATATAAGCCAAACTGGGGGGCAGGAATCCACTCCAGAAGAAAACTTCATTCTACTTAACCAAAAATTTTTGTTTCCCAATAGGAAATTTGGGAGTAGAATAGTTTGAGAGGGGTGGGGTGTGGGTGGTGTGGTGTGTATGTGTTTTTTCAATTTTTGGAAATAAATCAAACAGGGAAATGATATTTTCTAACCAGCTGTGCTTTGCACAGGTCTGTGAAACTCAAGCATAGCTTTTGTTTCTCTTCCAAGAGTGATCACTGACATACTGAGTGACTTTCATCTCTTTCCCTGCATTTGGTTTAAAATTAGTTTAATGCCTACCATATTATGAAGACCAGTTAATTAACATTTGCCTGGTGCTTGGCTACCCTCCTTTGAAAGTCATGTAGATAGGGAATTGCTATAGATTTTTGCTTTGGTTTTGCAGTAACATGAATCAGCTCTGTTCCTGACACCTTTAGAAAAGCAAAGTACATGCTCAAAGATGCCATAACCTCAGCCCATCAATCCTGCAGCCAAGGACTTCACCGGAGTTACTATTGCCCTCTTTGGAAAAGAATGTTTACAAGATTCATAACATTCCTTTGAGTTTGTCTCCTACAAAAATACCTTAAACATGACCCCATTCAAGTAATGTTTTACACCAAAATGAGGATTCTCAGTTCACTGTGTGTTTAATTGCCCTCATTTGTATGAACATTTTCTGACTGAAATGATGACATGCCTGAAACGCTAAGGCTCAGTGATTCGGCTATTAACAGAGTCCTAGGCAGAATATAGTGCCTCTAAAAAGCTTCAGAGTGAGAGCACCATTTAATAAATGAATGCAGCAGTAGATGAATAAAAATAAAACTTGTCTAAAGAGGGAATGCCAGTATGAAAGTTGGCAGAGACAAAACATATATGATATGCTGATGAGCCCCATATGCCTGTGAGCACTGTACATTGTATTAATTAAGGAAGGATGAATATCCACATTCCCTACTGCAGAATATCGTGAAGAATCACCCTGGGATAACATCTAACATTCTGGAAATAAATTTGTGGTTCGTTTTATGCGTTTTGGAGAAAGGCAATGTGAAAAGCCATGTTTCCGTCACAAACCTTTTGTGACAGTTGTTTCTCCTCATTTCAAATGATAACCTGAAGAGAACAATTGGCTTATTTCATTCTTTGACTTTTAACTATCAGCCAGGAAGCAAAGAGAGAGAGAGGAAAGAAGAAGAAGGGGAAGGTGGAGAAAGACAGAGGAGAATAAACTACTGTGTTCTGAATCATGAATGCATCAACGTGTCTCCTTACCCAAAAAAATCAGACTCAATTATCCACTCGGAGAGAGATGCTCATTTGTTCTAAACTCCACAAGAAGAAAAGAAAAAGAAGCAGGAAAAAAAAGGATTCTGGCAGCAGACAGATATGTAAAGACAGGCTCTGTCTGTAGAAAAAGCAAGCCTGTGTGGCTACGATGGGCAAAAGCAATGGTGACAGGAGGTCTGCAGATTACCAAGTGTCTCATGACAAAACATATTTGAATTCAAAACAGAAGCATCCTCACAGACAGAATGGAGAGGAGATGAATAAAATGGCCAGAGCCACTTACAGGTCTCTCCATCAGTGGAAGAATGACAATGTAGCAGGAGAGAACAGAGCTTTTGTGGATATCTTTTGCTTCAACATTAGATGGATGCACCAATAATAAGGAGACAAGGTTGACCAGGAAGCTGAGCACTAGATGCACTCCCAGCTCTTCACAACAGCAGAGTCCCAGAGCATCCCCATCCCCAACGCATTACCCTTTTCAAGCAAGGAAGCTCAGGGCAGAATGCTGCAATGGGAGTTTGTGCTACCCACGTCTCAAGAAGTAAAGATGGATGGTCAAGCTGTAGGTAAATCAAGAGCTTCTCTTTGTTGGGTTCTTAATCTGTTGTTATAGATGAGCAATAAAAAGAAAGAAATGTACAAGGCCAAATGAAAAGTAATACTTCGCTGCTTTCTAGCCTCAAGGCAGGTTCCAAAGTGTCAACGCACTGTTCAAATTTAATGATTTGTAGAAAGAAAAAAGAATTCTAGAGAACTGCAGCAGATCCAGAAATGGCTTTAGGGAGTCACTATTACAGATTGCCCCTAAAATCAATATTATAATGGAACATGTCTCCTTCCCTCAAAGATTTTCAGTCAAAACCTGAAAACCAAAAATACTGTGAACAAAACCTAAGAATCTTTCTGCACCCTGTGGCCAAAAACCTGGCAGAGTTTTTGGTTTGTTTTTCTTTGGTTTTTCCAATAAAAAGCAGGATTTTCTGCTACGGGAGAAAACCCAGATCTACAACAATCAGCTCTGAAGTCTACAGGTATTATTTATTACTTCCTCAGTCCTTGCTGGTAGTCACAGGTCAGTATGTTTCTCTCAAACTCAGCTGCAGAACTTCTGATATTTCACTAAACATGGAAATGTGTCTACATCCCATTTTTATTGCCTTCTGCCCAATGGAGGACAATTTTCTGTGGGATAATTACAGAGCTATGATAACCACTGCTATCTCCTCTTCCAATTAGTTCACTACAAATATGCAAGTAAAACAGCCTCACTCACTGGCTTCTAGTCCTTGTTCTGTATACGATCAGCAAGAGACGAGTTACTGAATCAACATTATTTAAAAGAACCTGTAGTGCAGCTAATAAGATACTCCTTCCCGCTCTTACGTTCTGATGTAGCCTCATGCTCACCGTGCTTAACAACAGCAGAATTAAACTCATCTCATTCTGCAGAGGAGGCTCAGGGGAATGCGAGGGAACGAAAGGATGGGAGTTTCAATTTCTTCTCTTGCCGAGAATGAATTCTGCCTCATATAACTGCTGATGAATTGTCGTTTTAAGAGAGTTTGTTAATTTCCAACAGGCAGAAGGCATAAAGAGGGACCTCCTTATCTTTAATGGATGTTATTGAGCGACACAAATGGCTCACGTTTAAATGAATGCAGAAACATCTTGTCTGTTTTGCCATGATAAGACTGTTCTTTCTGCACAGCATGGGTTCAGCTCCTTCTGTTAAATAAAACAACTGTTTTTGTTCAACTTAATGGCAAGCAAACTTCCAAAGGTTCAGAGGCTCAAGTCAGTTCAGGGAAATGAACTGGAACTTATCAGGGTCCTTCCTGATTCTTCTTGAGAAAATCTACCTGAAGAAGTTTGAGGTATTACTGAAAATCTAGTTTCAAGCAAAAATAGTCCCTGATAGTATTGATGTACTTACTGAGGATGAATTCTTCATTTGACTGCAACTTTCTCCAATGCAAGAATGCTTCCAGCCCCAACTCCTATAAAGGAACAAGAGCTCTAAGAACCCACACAAAGGTTCACCTCTGGATATGCAAGTGGGCCATCTGGGATCAAGGCTGGGTCAGCAAGGAGGCTGGGTCCACGGAAGCTGCTTGGCTGCCTGATGTCAGCAGGTGTTTGCCAGTGAACGAAATAGGTGGAAAATTATGTCAGAGTATGCAGAAAAGTCATTCCTCAACTTCTCGGAAAAGTGGTGATTTTTAAAACAACTCCCAAAGATTTCTCTGCGAGTCATCTAAAAGCAAGAAGGCTTCTTCCCACCGTGAAAATTCTCCCATTTGCACAGAGATCAGTGTGGTATAGAACAAAAGTCAAAACCTACGCCAAATCCCACACACAAAAAGTGGGAGCATATTCTTTACTAGCCGGAGAGCACAAAATACAATGCTACTGGCAGGCCAGCAGCCTAGATTTGATTAGCTCTGCCAAGCTATGACAGTATGGGAGATCCCCATATGCCCCAGGGAGATGCATTATTCAATATATTAATTGGAGGGCTGGCTTTCATCACTGCTTCCTACAAAGTAACACAAAGAATTGCTCTGGGACTGTTACTGACAGGCTGAAAATAATTTGTGTTTGAGTTCACGTGCATCAGAGAGAGACGGAATGACGTCAGACCAGGCAGGCTGCACGAGCCCGCGGTACAGCATTTAAGCTTCCAACACCAGCCTGTGAAACACTGCGATGAGGTTTGGACACCTTAACCCTATTGCATGAGAAAAGGAAACAGATCCTTCCACCATGCACCGTGCAGACAGACACAGCATTGCGATCCAGTCCAGAAATCAGCCTTAATGGGGAGAAATATTCAACAAATTCTTCCTGAGATCTTTCTTACTGCTTTGCTCCAGTCTCAGTCACAAGAGAGTGAGAGGGGTGACAAAGTGATGCAAGATTAGCAATGGGGAAAATAAGAGAAGAGATTGGCCCCCGGGACAGAAAGAAACCTGATAGACGAGGGACCGAAGAAAAAGGCTTTTTGATGGCTGAAAGCCCTAACGGCAGTACAGTACGTGACATTTAGTGGTAAGCATTAAATTTAAAACCAACCAACAGAAATATTTCAGCCCTCACTCTTCCAGTCTTAAAAAAAAAAAAAAAAAAAAGAAGAAATCACTGCCAGCCACAGTATATTAAAATCATAAATATGGCTAACATCACAGATTGTACTAAAATCACAAATTCTAAAAGCCAGATAGTATTCATGTAAGGGCATCCACATTAGTGGAGAAGGGATAATGCCTACTTCTGAAAGATATGCTGTGTTTCTCAAGCAAAGGGAGATTAGAAAGAGAAGTTCCTCAAAAGCAACATATTCCGTAACTCTCCTCCCAGAGGCTATATGCCACCCGCTGAAAGAACTCATTCTGGCTGTGATAGCAGCCACAATTTCAGAGGTGGTATATGAATTGTTAGTTTACTATCATGTGGCTCTTTTCTTGTTGTTCATTTATGATGTAGTTCATGGGTTTTAAAGGAGAATTAAACTATCTGAAAGTATTTCCCTTCATGATCACACACAGTCCTTATAGCCAGTATGCCTTTCTTTTTCTCCTCCTAAAAGATCCTTGAGCTGAGGAAGCCTGATAGCATGGCATCCACAGGACTCTAAAAGTCAAGCCCTGGGAAAGCAGGCAGTAAGGAGAGAAGCATTACACAACAGCAAAGAACAGCCTTTAGGAGTGTTTCCAAAGCATCAGCTACTATTTAAAGCTGAAATTCATAGTAAAGAGGCTAGTTGTATCAAAACTCCTCTGTAATATGAAACCATTAGTTAGCATAAAGTACAAATATACACCAGAAACCCAAATATTTTTGCTTTTAGTCCCAGCTAAACTAGAAAACAGTCTGTAATACTCCTCCAGTAGTGTACTAGGGGGTTTTTCCACCTTCTACAAAAATGCTTTTCCAGATCCAAGTATTTGTGTCAATCTCTCATTAATTAGTTTAAAATAAACATGGACTGTTCTCAAAAACAGGAATGATAGTATGAACATTACACTAACCACAGGCACAAACAGAACAGGTAGGGGTCTACGCAGCCCCTATAAAACAGTACTGCAGGGTTTCCCAGAGACAGAAAGTGAAGGACTTTTCTTAGGGTCATTTAGGATTTCATATTCTTAGATATCCATGAAATCTATCACAACGTCCCTGGAAGAACACTTAGCAATCTGTAGTTGAAAAACAGGATAGGATTAAGTTTAGGAAAAAGTTTGCTCATGGACAAAAGCAAAACATAAAATCTACAAAGGTTTCTCAAACTTTGTTGCTCACTCTTGTAAGCTACTGATCACAGTTATGAAGAAGTACACGATAAGCCCAACATCTACCTTGGGTATTAGGGACCAATATCTGCTCTGCATCACAAAAGATCAAGATGGGAATAAGCTTCAGGATCCCTCTACATTGGCTTTATCCAGACACTTTGTTTCAAGATGGCACTCCTTCCCTACTTTAATTTAAAAGCTCATATATTGTAAAATAAGATTTTATTCAAATTTAAAAATCACTTTAAAAGACATCCAAAAAAATCTGAAACATTTCAGAATGTTCTTTTGTTTAATTTTTTGAGAGAAACATCTTGATAATGTTAACATGAATTCTACAATATCTTTATTGACTTGAAACTTCAACAATAATAAACGCTATTTGAGCCAATAAAAGCTATCTGACTCTATACCCAGGTCCCATTTGTATATCTGCCACTGCGTTACTGTGTAATCATAAGCTAATCAGCCATGTCCTAATATTTGGAAACATTAAGTATCTATAGTGCCAGCTGCATTAACTGTAGGCCCACAAAATGAAAAGAAAATCCCTAAACTCACAGTTTTCCCTTTTTCCCATCTTTTAAGTAAAAAGGAAAATAAAATTGGTCTTACTATCACCATGGTGTCATGATCTTTAATTAAATGATGTGACCTTGCAAGGAAATGCTTCAATATATGCAAAGACCTTTTAAGAAGTTCTCATCTCTCCTGAACTCTTATTACAGAGCTTGAGGCTAGAGTTTGAAAGTTTTGTCCTCAGCCCCAGTACAGTTCATGGTCGTGGCCGCTTGAGTAACACATTTCAGATTCATGTTAGTATTGTCCTCCGGGAGAAAAACCTTTCCCAGGTGTTCTCACCCACAGGGCATGGGAAACAAGTCCCTTAAGACAGGCAAATGAGCCATTAGCCCACGGGAGCCTCCAGTAATAGATCCCTGTTCAGTTCTTCATGTGCAGTCTCCGCGAATAGCCACCGGGTACATGCCTCAATGATGCTATAGGTGATGTTATCCACGACTGCCAAACTGGAATTAATGCCTTTTATCCACAGCTCCATGTACGATATGGTTTTAATTCTGAAAAACTCTCATGCAGGATTAGTTAACAGTCAATTCGACATTTATAAGACTATGTTTTCTTAACACTAGACTTGGCTGTAAAAAAATCAGGAGATGTTTCCCCAGCACTGTGCAATGACACCATCTGGTAGTTAATGATTAGTGGGATTCACAGGAGAGAGAGGCACATATCTGACTAACCATTTCATTGCTGGCAAACGTGACAAGGTGACCTTAGCTGTATCCACAGGTCACTTCTGGAACTGCTGCTGAAACTGTGTGGCCCCAAATTGACACTGGGATTAGGAAATATCAGTGTTGTCACAGAGATGAGGAAATAAAACCAGACACAAACCTCTACCCAACTGCAGATCCAAACCCAGATCATAACCTTCTGAAACACTGAGGTACATCCCTTATCTTCTGCTACATTACTCTCAGATATCCAAACCAGCCTCTGCTATAGTCTTCATGAAATTCAAGCTGCCAATGAATAGAAATACACTGGCTAAGCTTTATCTCTGTTCCTGTCCATATTCATGACTAAAAGGACTGAAAACCTTGCCCTCAAGAGAAAACATTTGCTGGCTCATGCCCCAAACAACTCTGACAGAAAAGTTGTAACTCCAAAGCACAGCCTAAGTGGATGCACAGCCTCCTCCCTTCCCACAGTGAAAGCATAGCCTGTTCCCTTCTCTGATTTTTAATCTCTGGAGTTGAAAACAATTGTGGCTGGCATTCACAGATACCAAAACAACCAGAAATCTGGTTGGTTATCACAGAAAAAAAACACCCAAAAATTCTAGGGAGACTCAGTGAGGGAATCAGCGTTATATTTGAGAACTACTCATACACCACGTTTATCCCTTTTGCAGATACAAACACTGCTCCTTGAAACCAGGCTAGTGCACATCCTATTTTCCTCCTCCTGCTGTCTCTCCTCTCCTGCCCTGTTGATGTTTTCTGCCCAGCTTTCATCACTAGTGTGTATTTCAGTGTTTTTACTGACTAGACTCATCCTGGGCACTGACTCCAGCAGTTCAAATCACTCTGTAGCCAGCAGAAATGCTGTGTAGATTTCTTCCTTTCTTCCACACAACTGGGGTTTCCCCATTTCCCAGCTCTCAGGCTTTGACAAAATCACCCAAAGTTCCAGACAGCATGTTTAACAAAAAAAAAGGAGTGAGAATGGTAAATGTCTAGATGTACCAGGAGAAAATAATGGAAAATGGTCGCACAACCACCACTTCATATTCCCCAGTGATGACGGGAGACAGAAAATGTGAATAAGTCCTCCAGCAAAGAGCAGTCTGGGAAGACCCTAAGAGAGAGGGTGGGTTTTCCAAGGAGTACAGCTCTGCCCCCTGCACAGGCGATCCCTGTGTCTGCTCAACAACTGTAGGCAGAACCTCCAAAGACAGATGAACAGGGTATGATATCCACAGCCATTTAGCTGTTTAGCCAGAAAACACAGGCCACCTTGTAGAACTCCATCTTTTAAAGATTTAAGCCATAAGATTATAAAAGGACTTCATATGCCACCAAAGCATCTTTTAACTCTCTAGTGCTCTTAATCCACTGCTGTAGCACCTGATATCACAGTGTTTGAGTACTTCATCCACTACATCCAACAAGGAAAAGAAATGCTCTCCTATCCCAGACTTACCTAGGGGTTAACAAGGCAAAGACAGCTTGAGTCACCCAAGATGACATGGAAAAGCTGTGGTCCAGCAAAGTGCTGAACAGGGCTGGATGAATGCTCCATTAACCAAACCCGTCCTACCCACCTGCTTAGTCCCATTGTCCCACCACAGCAAAAGGCAGAGACAGTAAAGCAATTTAACGACAATTCAAGTCCTTTGAGTTTTTATCTGAACAAGGAGAGTATTTAGTCAGCACAGAACACACCATGTGTTTTACCGACGAGGAAACCTCCCCAACATTTCGACAGTACAAAATATCGACTGTACTTTTTATATCCCTCCACATGACAGCACAGGTGTCTAAGTTACAGTGAGACAAAATGAATAGGGCCCAGAGGGAGCTGCAGAAATGTGTTTTAAAAGAACATTGAGTAGGCCTTTAACAAACTTTGCACCCATCCTGGTTCCAGTCGTCTTGAGTAATTTCGGAGTGATGAGTGATCTGGGAGTTTCTGTATCACATTAGCGTAAGCTCCTATTTCCAGCTTACAGGATCCTAAGTTATTAAAATCAATGAGGCCAAGGCATGTGGGAGACAAATCAGAATGCCTGTACTCACATCAAGTAACACATTCTGTTCAAGTTCTACCCCTGCCATCAGTGGGTGTAGCTAACAAGTGAATCACTACTACAGAAGTAGAGTTCTCAAATCCTAGTTTTTATGAGTGGCCCAGAGGTGAATCTCTGCTCATGCACAGACTTTGAGTTGGCTGCAGGAACTGATAAGAGATGTCCCACAAACTGCAGAGTATGTGACATCCATATGGGATGAGAACACAAAAATACAACCAACAACTGGGACTAAGGAAGGAAGTTGAAGGCAGTAGCCAGGACACAAAGCCACAGAGCAGGATTGGAGTTTAGGACTCTGTTTTTGACCAGTGGGAAGCCATCACAGATGCTGCCTGCCAGAGCTACAGCAAAATGCACAGAGTGACTTGCGTGTCCATGACAGAGCTGAGTGAAAATTCACATCCCAACCTCATGAGTTCTGATGCAATCATCATTTTCTCCTGGCCTTAAAAGTCTCTATATGTCAGCTCTCTCAGGGAAGGTGTAATTTTTCGGAAAGGTCTCAGCAAGAAAAATGAGACCTCTCCCTGTCAGGCTGACTGATCCCATGAACCACGTGAAGATTATAGTCTTCACAAGCCCATTCACAGCAGCTCCAGAGATCAAAGTCATGCTTTGAAGACAAAAACATTCCACAAAGGCTGCCTCAGACAAAGACAGCTGCATTCAAATCAGATGAAGACCATCCCATTTGATGAAGGATACTTACCTGATCCCCAACTAATAAACAATGCAGTGCAGTACAAATGAGCAGGTTACTTCTGATTTTGGCATCTCCCTACCATTATTACTTCACCTTTCCTGGAAGTTTTAAGAGTTTCAATAATGTAGTATTTCATAGGTTGATGAACTCCAGAGTAGTGGCTCATGTCCCTCTGAAACTTATAGCTATACCCACTTTCTCCCTCTTTCATAGCCTAATAAGAAGAAATCATGAAATTCTTGAGGCTGAAGTGTTCCCCTTGCATTTCTTTTTCTGTACATATCTTACAAGCCAGAACTTGTAAGCGATCACAGTTTGCAGCTTTAAAAAGAAAGAAAGGAAAAAAGAAAGAAATCAGACAGCTAAAGAGAGTTATTATGTTCCAAAATTTCAACACCTCTGACCTCTGCACTACAAATTAGTTCAAAACTCTCTCACTCTGGGAAAAGCCTAATTCACTCTCTTGGAAAGTTTATTGTCAATGGGATTCTACTGTTTCTGAGTGGAATAAAGATTTCTAGGTCTACGCCATATGACTTTTAACTATACAAGGCTTCTACACCTTCCAAGAGAAAGAGACACTTGAAACAGAGGCTTTACATAATGCCTTGTTAAAAACCACCATTCAAACTAGGCAGACAAAAGACTGTAAGAAAAATTAGGTAGATCATGGAAAACAATATACAGGTTTGGGTGTCAAATGGACAAACAGGCAATTTCCATTAACCATTACTATATGAAAGTAGAAAATAAACTGCAACAACACAGCCTCTCCTCTAGAAAGAGGTTCCACTTTGTTTCCAAGTCAGCTCAGTCCTTGCACTTTATCCTCAAAGAAAGCCTCTCCCCTAAACTCAACCGTGGTATCTGAAGGCTAGGGTACAATTATCTCACAGGATCAGCTATTCTACTCCACAAAAGGATGCATCTGGATAGAATTTTCACTTACCTTTGTCATGTGCACCTAGCATGAATAGTGAATTCAAACCATTTTGGACAGTTAGGTCAATCAACCACCTGCCACCAGAACCAGGAGAACATTAACCACCGTTCCTTCCCTGCAGAAATGTGAAACTTTCTTACACTGTCCAAAATCCACATGCACACTAAGAGAAATCTCCAGACTTGGTGCCAAAAAAGCCATGTTTTAAATGTGGGAGTCTAAAGCTCTTCAGAGAGATTTGCAGAAGGACCTAGACAATTTGAAAATCACATGAGGTGTCTAATCTCCACTGCAAAGTGTGGAAAAATTCCAAATCCCATCTACAGATATTTTTGGCCTGGATTCCAGGTACTTTTAATGACACACAAGAATTTCTATGAGGATTCGACTTTAAGATATATACATCATGCTTTGGGAGTCAATTCTTAAGTCATCCCAGTCCTTTTTATTTTTAACCATTGAAAATAAGAGCTTCTTGTTCCTTAATATTATGCTCTCGTTTGGCCTTAAGGACCAGGCACGTCTTTTAACTATTCACAGATTCTGTAAATTAGCACTTCTACACATTTACACACCCCCCATCATCTGGTATGTACTAAGTACATCGCTAAGAATCTCACTCAAGCCCCAAATCCTACAAAATCCAACTACAGAAGAATATTGCTGGGTTTTCTCTTTCTCTCTAAAGTCAATTCTTGGGCCTTCACATGGTGAAGAGAAGTTTGGAAATGCGACATCTGAAATAGAGAAGCCTGGAGATAGGAACTAAATTTGTTTAATCATCTGCTTTTAAGACACTCTCCCAATTTTGGAGGCTGACGCTTGGGAAATGGAAAGAAAGATAGTCACAAAACAGATTTTTAGCAAACTGCAGATCCTGGGCTCTCACCAGTCAGTAGAAAGAAACTGGCTCCTCAGAGAGTGATTCAAAGCAGCATCTGAATCATCCTTTCTCCCAACGGTTGCATAAGGAGATCGGTCAGAGTGGCTGGCTCTGCACAAAGACTGTGTTGTAGGCTAAAGTAGCTCTCAGAAGGGTTGAGAAATAGGAGCTCTAAAGATCATAGCCTTGTCACTGAAGCACCGGGCAGTTTCCCTGTGTTACTGTTAAGTAGGTATATAACAAAGAAGCAGGAGTTTTGCAATTATCAAAAGACTTGTACACCTCTTTGCAAGACACCACTGTTATCAGACCAGAAAGAGGTACAACACGGAGACTGCACTGCAAGATGTGGACTATGGACTGACTATATAAGGGTGCTGGGAACTAAACCCAAGCGTATACTTAATGTTCAGGTAAAGCAACCAATCCCTTTGTTAGATGCCCTTCTTGCCACCAAGACCTGCCCAAAGCAAGCAGCGCCTGAGGGTATAACTCACCAGTAAAACCTGTTTGGAGTAACCCGCTCATGCATGAGCTGCCATTTTCTTCCAAACTCCATCGAGCTGTACAGCTGAAAGAGAGAGAGAGAGGAAGTATAAACTTTGAGGAAGAATAGGGAAGGACTGCTGCTAAATAAAGTATTAAAATCAGCTCAGGTTAAAGAACAGGAATGGATTGTCCTGCAGAATTACCCATCAGCCTCACAGCCAGGGAAGGCTAAGAAGGCAATCTCCTCCCCGCGCATTTTAACCCAGACTGAGCTCCTGAGACTCAAGAGCAGGGTGACTCTTCCGAAACCTTTTCAAACATTTTTGTGCTTCCTGATTTTAGCTGTCAACACATTCACTTTGCCTGCCATATGACAAAGCTGGCAGTCCCCCTGGCTTTTTCAGCCCAACAGGAAGCAGGTGATTGATGACATGTAAATTCCTAACATTAAACAGAACAAGAGACAAGTTAAATTAGTTAACATGACTGTGATGGGGCAGGTAGTGACTTTATACTCAAGGTCATGCTGTGATCCGTTTTTATGGTGTGGATTACATCCCTCTTCTGAGTGGGAAAGGAAAGGGAATTGCTCCTAATTTAGAACTGCTATGTTCAGAACCTAAATTTTGAGATAAGTTAGAAATCAATCTACTCATTAGTTGAACATGAAAGATAGTGAAGTGGCTCTTCTTGAAAGCCAGATTCTCAATCTAATGATTGTTTTGAGTCTTTCTGGCTAACAATTGGCGCAGCTGTAATGTAACCACATTTCCATGCAACTCCTCACAGCCTCAGACATAGATTTGCTTCATACATATTCTGCTTAATACCACAAACACCAGCCTCCAGATAATTAGTTTATTACCCACAATCCACTCGTTCGTAATCAAAGCATATGTAAGCCCCTTTCTGGCAACATTGAGCAAGTTTGGTTCTTTAGAAAAAAAATACACTCCGCTTTACAACTAGATCACAGAGAAATAAATAGCAGGCGGCGGTTTGAACAGGATTTCAAATAAATTTAATCAGAAATAAATTCTGGCTTAATAAAATAAGGGTTGATTGCAGGCTAAGGAGGTAGATAACAGAGCTGAAAAACTGAACTATTTGTAATATCCAAATTTAGGTCCTTAATGCAAAATTATGTCATTTGAGTAAAGGTTCTTCATTTGACTTGATTTTGAGTAACTGGATTTACAAATTGGAGGCAGGCCCATGTTCAGATTAGAAGGGTTCACAACCCAGTGATGTGCAGTATGGCACAGCTAAGACGGATGACAAAGTGTGTCTGGGAAGACAAACTGTATGTGCTCACACTGAATATTAAACCTGCTTGAATGGGCAGCATCTTTGACCACAGAGATCCAGCAGCCACGTCAGAGATGGACCATAGAACAATTTAGAAAGGTGACTGGAAAGGGCTGTTTGACCAGTGTCCAAAGCCTGAAGCAGTTGATTCTTACTATGTTCGTACTCAGCTACACAACCAAACCACTACACAGACAGCAAAAGGAAACTCAAAAACTGAAATTCAGACCCCATCAAGTATCTAATACAACTGGTTTGTATAAAGCCAAAAGAATCAGTCCTTTGCATTTATGCCAATGGGAAGTCTGTTTTCTGTCAACAACAGCTCAACTGCCAGTGAATAAAGCACATCATGGAAAAGAGATGGAAGCAGGCATCCTCCAATCTTCCTGTCAAAATAAGCTCCAACTAGGTACACTTCAGCCAATATCACTGGGTTTGTGGTAAGAAATATTAGGAAAGATTTTCTGCCCCAAGAGATCAGACATGATCTGAATATTTTGATTTGGCAGTATTTCTTCTGCAGTCTTACTAGGTAAGGTAAGATACTGCACCAAAAGCCCACGTTATCTGGGCTTCCTCTGCTCTTCTGGTCAACCAATGAGAGTGATAATCTAAAAAAAATACAGCAGAGACTCTTGTGCCCCAGAAGGCACTCTCTGTAGACACAAATTAAAGCACTGCTTGCCTTTTTTAATTAAATGAGCCAGGAAAAGAAAATTCCTTCTCCAAATTTGAAGATAGGCTTATGAAGTCAACATCAAGGCCATACATCAAGAGGCTAAATAGCAAATGTTTATCCAAACAGTATCTCATCCTTCCTTCTGAAGGAACACCCAGATTTTTTAGAAACAATAATTGAAAATTCACACTCCAAGAGGCAAAAGTCTGTGGTGCTACAACTCTGCCTTGACATCAGCATGGTGCCTGCCAGAAATACTTCTTGGGTCATCTGA
This sequence comes from Rhynochetos jubatus, assembly GCA_027574665.1. Taxonomy (NCBI): domain Eukaryota; kingdom Metazoa; phylum Chordata; class Aves; order Eurypygiformes; family Rhynochetidae; genus Rhynochetos; species Rhynochetos jubatus. The sequence continues at coordinate 29,944,337 of CM050655.1, read as the reverse complement.
CATGGTTTTACACATACAAGGACATCTGCACACAGACTGAGTTGCATCAGTTGCATCGAACAACTTGGCTATCCTTTCCATTTCCTCATGGCAGGTACAACTTGCAGGCAGAGCCCAGTGCTGTACAAATCACAGACTCCAGGCAGCTCAGCCTCAGATAACTTCTGTTCACAAGCAAGTGAAAGTGGGACTAGTATCCCTGTTGTATTCTGCAATGGATTAACCACCAGGAAAAGAAAGGATTAGCAAAATACATCCATCTCCATAGATTCTCTTTTATCTTTTGCTCCTAGCATTTCCTGTTCTTTTGCAGCTGCATAACAGCAGTGGCTACAGATAGCTCAGTGGCATGAAGCACAATCTCTTTCCAACTACTCATCTCTCCCACAATGTCTCACTCAGGGGACATCCTTCTCTTTATCTACTAAAAACCAGAGACCAGCTACTGAGTACTTTTTTTCCCCTCTTCTTTCTATTAAAGTTCAGACTGACTGATGGTAAAAAGATTAAATGGCACTTGCAGCCTTTAGGTGATTTCAGGTAAAGAGATAAGGAGGATATTATTCAGCTCAAGAATTTTTATTTATTTATTCACCTACTTGTTCTAGGTGTCCACTTTGAATTTTAATGAGATGATTGAGTCTTAAAGCTCTATGACAGAACAAATTCCTGAAAGGTTTGTCTGGCCAGTTCACTTTCATAGTATTATTAACAGATAAGAATGCAAAGGTTAATATTGAATTACTAAATAAAATAGAGTATTCCAGTATGCATTAAAATTTAATACATATGTACACTTTCTGTTCATCTCCCTTCAAAGTAGAAGAGATGCTTTTACAAGAACCAACAAATTTAGTGGCAAGTACAGCAGATTTCAATAACGATTAATTTGTCCTAAGGCTGAATATAAAGCGATGGAAAGAAATGAGGTTTGTTTAGTGCAAAGATTTTCCCTTTTTAAAGCTGTGCTCTGGCTCTTTAGTGACAAGCAATCCCTGGCATTTCCACCTCCCAGAGTACTCCAACACATTGGTTGAAGAGGGATGGATTTCTGTGTACCATGAGGGTGTACTGTGAGGGTATGTGTTATTTGACCTGCTCTAATGAATGAAAAATTAAGACTGTCACGGGCCTTTATGTTTCTACGGGCTGGTTTTGTGCTGGACACAGCTAAAGTGTGACACGCAGGGGACTTGACTAACGAGCAATTCAGAAGCAAGACCCAAAACAGAAGGACAGAGTCCTGGCTCAAGGCAAAGGTGACAAAGTTCATTTTTTAACATGAAAATAAACTCAGAATCCTGCATGAACCACAGTCACCTTATTCGAGTGGACGTGATCCAGGGACCTCCTGAAAGCTGAAGTGCTTCTGAGAACAAGCACACAATAGTTAAATTCCTTAGTGAGCCCATCTGAATGTTGCTTATGAATCTCATCTATCCTTGCAGCAGACAACAGGAGTTTTCACTAGGCACGACCCTAGAATTCCTGCTTGCCCGCAGACTGGTATGTGACATTGCCACAGGTCAGATGGGATTCAGGAAGGTGAAGGGGCCAGCATGGTGTGTCAAATAAATAAAACTTCTAAGTGCTCTTAGCCCTGAGGGAGCACCTAAAGTATTACCCTGAAAGTATCACTTTGGTCACACCAGCAAGACCCAAGACCAGCTCTACTTTCACACCTGGCTTTGTGGTCAACCAAGCCCAGCAGTACAGGTGCAGTCTTTGAGAATGGGTACTGAGCACCGTGGGAGATCTGCCTGTGCTCAGGAGACTTGTTAGACCTACCATTTAAAAAAAACTAACAGGCTGTACATCAGGAGGGTAAATACCAAATGTTTATCCAAAAAACTCCATGCTACAGGATTGTAGCACCAGACCTATCACATCCACCACCAACACAGTCCTGTGTTTTACCAAGAACACACGCCCTGGGCAAAGGGAGACCTTGGCAGCCCAAGTGATATACAACTTTAATTCACCACAGGCTAAAATCTTAACTCATGCTTGTCTTGCTCAGCACAACTCTGAATTGTAAGGATATTCATACCACCGGCAGAATGCTTCCATTTAACACCAGCGTTATTTTGACGTAAGCAGCAAGCCCCTTCAAGGAGGAGCTTTGCTCCTGTTGTCGGATTCTATGCCACAAATACGTGCAACATGCCAGAAACAGTCACTGGAAAGGAAGGATTTATACACACAGGCACACATGCACAGTGTTGCATACGAGGAATGTCTTCCTGGTGCCGCAGTTCTCCAGCACAAACTCTCAGAGTGACACATCCTGCTGGCTTGCATAAGTGATCTTGTTTTGAGCTGAGATAATTTGCTTTGGGTCTTTTGTTAATTTTCCCAATGACAGCTAGCAAAAAAATACAAAAGGATGATTTTGCTCAAGAAATCATGCATCTTGGAACTGAGGCAGCATGAGAAACTGGCCTGTTTAAATGCCACTCATGCACAGAGGTGAGAAGAACAAGCAATAAAAGAAAAGAATGGAAACTACAAGAAGAGATTCAACCCCCTGATGTTAGTCATCCATGACCGAGCTAGTCACCAAGGCTCATTTTCAGACAGGCAAGAAACAGGCACTTCTAAAACATAATTCCCATCTAAGGCACACTTCTACAATTGCTTATTATTCATGCCTTAGAAGCCTCCATTTCTTTCCACAGACAGTAAAAGAAGCCCACAGTGACTACGTGCAGGAGGAGATCACCCCACCACAAAGAGGTGATTCAGTTGAGATGGATTTCATGTTAGGTTCCCTGTTCCCAGGTTGACCTGCTTGGTCTTCATAGGGGAAGAAGGCAGAAGACTTAAGGTTCAGCACAAGCTGAAGAAAGGCCAAGCATACAATAGCCTGAATACACTACCACAGCAAGAGGCACACTGAAGATATCATGCACAGATTGAGATGCAACAGATAACAGACTAAGAAATTCAGGGTTCTTTGAGGTTTATAGACTTTCTTGCTCAAACACAGAAGAAGAATTAGGACATCAGGAACATACATAAAAAGCTTATATCTAAATAAAATCACATACTCTTTGTTGCTATGAAATCCGACTTACTGGCATAAGCAAACATCTGGATAGTTTTCTTTCTGCCAGCCAGCTCCGGAGTAAATTTAGAGCTTGCAAATAATGGTGTCAGATAAAGTGAGGAAGAGCAGCTGGACTATGTGTACTTAAAGGAACAATTCATTTCTTATACACAAAATGTTATTTCCCCCAGACAATGCATCCAGGTGACGATGGAAAGATGTATTTATATTAACCCAAGAGGGTAAGAGTTAGCCTAGTGGCAATGACTGGGCAGCAGGTGACACATGCTTACATGATGGAAAAAGAGGGGCAGATTAGCCTGGCCTGCCACGTCCTCAGAAAAGCACAAACCTGAGGAGTAGCTTGCTTTGCTTACATGAAGAGATGGCTCTGATCCCAGAAAAGCACAAAAGCAAACTAACACCTTGTCAGTCAGATGATGGGGAAAATCTGCAAGATGTGTGGAGAGTTCCTGTCAAAAAAATCAAACTGGGACAGAAGAAAAATAAAATTAGGTCAACATTTCTGTAGGCAATTGGACTGCATGCAAGCGGTCTGCAAAAAGTAACTCAGAAAAACCAATCCGTTGCAGGGTCTCTAATTTTCTCTACAGATGGAAAATGACCACAACGACTGGAAAAAAATTAGAGGCTCAGAAACTAGAAAAAGTGGTAAACCACGCAGAAAATTGCAGTGTCTCTCTTTTCTCTACACTTCTGTGTTACAGATGAAATTACTAAAGGAGAAAAATGTGCCATCATTAACATTCCAGAAAGTTCATTCCTAGAAGGAAAATTAACTGGAGGAAAAACTCACAATACTTTTCAGCCTTGAGAGTACAGAACTGAGAAGCCATGCCTGACAACTGCCAGAGACCCATCACATGGAAGAAGAGACAACAAATGCAACAAATTCTGCAGTGAAAATGTTTCAGGAGATGATAATTTCAATTTTTTTTTTTCCCTAAAGGTACACTGGGGAGCTGAAGGATAAACATTTTGCAAGATCTTGGAAAAACATTCTCTATAGAATAAATGGATGGTCCTCACTTCACCCACTGCAAAGAAAGATCTTTTTTCCCCACACCTAAAATTAGACATTGGAAGGATTTAATAAGGTTGCCCTTACTTAGCAAAAAACCTGAAAAAGACCCCAAAGGAGTCTGCACTGTAGGAGATAACTGGTCCAGCAAGCAAAATGGTATGAGCAATAACGACATTTCTCCCCGCTATATTTCTTTTATTTAAATCTAAAACAGCACCTATCCCTACTCAACCACTGTAAGACTACTCCTGATAGTCAGATCCATCTAGCTACCATGCTCTCCACTCGTTGAATTTAGCACAAAAATTCCAAGCTGCCAAAGTATTCTGTCTTTTTTTCTGTCTTATCATTTCATCATTTGAAAATGGCAGGGTTTCTTCCTTCAGCTCCCGCTGAATCCAGGACATGCTATCTCCCTTTAACTCCTCATTCATAAAAACAGTAATCAGATCCCCAAATCCCCAAGGAATTCAAATTGTGATAGTAAACTTCTAAATAGCCAAGACTGACCCAAAGATTTCCATGCAATACCCACCACAGAGAAGCCACGTGTGGAAATCACAATTCGGGTAAGGCATCCTTGACAGCTCCCCACTAAAGAACCTAAAAATAAATCCTGTTTCTCAAGCCAAAAGATCTGTGTAACAGCTGGTGGATCTGGGCTTAGGAGAAAGAAGTCTACCAGCACCATATTTATGAGCTCTGTTTACACACAGTTGTAAAAATTAGTAATTGTAATGAAAACAAATAGACCAGTTTATCTCTCTGCTTTGATTTCCTCTCCAGGTGATTAAAAGCTGCATCAAGAGGTTTCTTTACAGCCCAAGGTTCTTCTCTAGCATGGTACAGCCAGATTGTCTTAGACATCGAGAGAGAACGTGTCCACAGACTGCTGTGTGTCTGAGACTCACCAGAGATGCTCATTTCCCTACAGACACTGTACAGTACAAGGGGCACTGGAAACACACTATTTTGATGAGAAACACTTTGGGAATGTTTGTCTTCTTATTGTATAGCTCAACCCAGACCTGGCTGATAAAGAAACCAGCTAGGTTAAGGCACTGCACTAATGTCATGTTTCATGGTTTTACATTTTTTTAAAAATGCTTTCACCTGATGGGTCCACTCACAGCCGTGCAGTTTGCTTAAACCTGATGCTCAAACCAAGCCTTGCCTCTTTCTGCTTCTCTATTTCCTCAAGAGAAAGAGGAAAGTGGATTAAACAGCTGGGGGGGGTGGGGGGGGGAGTCCACTCAAAAACCTTCAGATTTCAATTTCTCCTAAGCCTAATTGGTACTGAGCATACTCAGCCAAAAACTTGCCATTTCTGCTGAGAGCACCACGTATCTTTTGCTCTTCTACTGCATGACAGGTTAGTAGTGAAACAAGCAGTCCAGATACAGCGGCAACAGAAGCAGTGACATAAAGTTAAGGTTTATTCCAGCCCTAGGTGAAAAAGAGCCTCTCCTATTTTCTCCCACCACCAGAAATGCTGGAGTGGCTCAGAACTGAGATGGAAAGTATTACTTTTAGATTTTTTTTTTTCTTAAACTGAAAATCTGGGGAAAAAACATGTTCACTTTGGTCAGTCAAAACACATTTCAATCATTTCTAAATAATTTAGCTTTAGCAACTTGCAAAGGGTACTATAAATAGAAATGCCATTTTGAGGGAAGGCTAACTTTTGATTGCTTTCTTATTCCTTTCTTCATGACATTTTAACCACTTTAAAATTGGCTCTAGAGTCTGGGGGAGGGCTAAAGTTGAGCATTATATTGCCACTTCCTGCCTTCTGATGAGTGCTTTTTAATTTAACAAGCCTAATTGAAAACTAAAGGCATGAAAGGGGGAAAAACCCAGAAACCACAAAACCCTAATTCCAGAGCCTGAGTACAGATTGAGACATAACAGTCAAGGCAAGCAACATGCCGTGCAGCGGGACAGTTTCCCACATCAGTGATGCAGAGCAGAGAGCAAAACTAGACACAGAAAGGGGCAGGGATGCAGAACTGGGAAGAGAGGGAAAATACAGGGACTGTGAAGAGATCAGAATTGGATGCAGGTGCAGAGCTGCCTCCTGCTACCAGGGCCTACAAGGTGCACCAGGTGATATCGTTACTACTATTTCTCCAGCTGACAGCTAGCATGCTCAGCCAAAGGCAGAGGAGGGTTGCAGGCTGCTCCTGTTGCCCCCAGCTGCTGCTTCACTCCCTTTTTCCCTTGGATCAGCTCTATAACAGTGACAAAAGACTGAATCACCTCTAATGGTTGCTGACTTTTCCTCCTCCAAGCCAGGCTGGTCCCTTTGCCCAGCTTCTTCTCAGCTTAAAATAATTTGGCAGTTTTTGATCCAAGGTCTGTGCTATCTGGATCCACCAACCACGTGGATATAGTCGATGGGCCCATGCAGGTCAGCTTGCGCCAAGGAGCTCTGTGCTCTCCCAGCCCAAGAGGAAAACCTTGTTTGCCCCTGGGGGCTCCACACTGCAGCCCTTCAGAAGCTTCTCCTTACACTCCATCAATGCTTATACTCCAGAAGTTTAACAACAAGGGGAAATAGATGGGAACCCACATGTCTAATGGGAAGATTTTTCATTCAAATGTGTTTTGTGGTGTGATATATGCCTTTAATTACAGTGCAAGCGTCTGGGTACATTCGTTGCTATTACAGACCAATCTTTCATGTTTATTGAGCATAAGACTACAACAGGCAAAGCAAGAGGAACTTAGATATTAGCCAGAGTGAGACATAAAGCTACAACCACATCCTTGGCTTTTCCTCTCCTTCCTTTATAAACCCTGCGACCTCTGCATTACGCAGAACAGGATTCAATGGAGGAGGGTGTTACTCAGACTAGTGAAAGAAAAAGATTTCCCACCACCAAAACACCTTCCAAATTCATATAAGACTTTGCTGAGTTATTTCTTAACGTGGAAAAAACAACATTTCTGAAGGTGGACATTAATGAAGAGAGTTTGAAACTGCATTCAGAACAGCATTTTATTCTGAGGTCTAATTGTTGCTCATATAAAAAATTTCAAATGGCTGGAAAGAAATAAATATGTTTGGGCTCGCACAGAACTTGTCACTTTGGAAAAATTAAAGCAATATATTTTGCTCCAGGTTAAATTATATATGACTTAACACACACGCCCCCCCTTCCCACCCTATTCAGCTTCAGTTTTCCATTTATCAGCATTTTCACAGGCAAGGGAGGTTAGTCAAGACAATTCCCAAGTTATGTGACCCATCACCCAGCAGACACTGAGCAGACACACAACTGAAACCAATCTAGCTCACAGGTGAAAATGCTGTAAAGCTGCTCCCACTCGGGATCAGCTCTGGCAGAGGCCTGGTGTCTCTCCTTCTCATCTCACCAGCTGAAGAGCGGCAAACTTCACAGGTCCTTAAGACCCGCACCCCACCTCCCAGTGGTGTTGTGCAGCCCTGTTTCTTCACAAAGAGCAGTCTCATGAACCGTCCACATTCTGCTCCCCATTCACCCTACTAGGACACTGTGCCCCCTCAGCCTGAGGCCATGGGTTCTGTCAGGGATTTATGATGCAAAGAAGGGATCCTTTCAAGATGTTTAGTAATCACTAAATAACACCTTTCCTAAGAGAGGAACTCAGCTGGGATCCTTTCAGATTTCAAAAGCCGACAAGTAGCTTGTCATCCTCAGGAAAAGTGAGAAAATGACAGCGTTGCAGCAGCCCATTGCATCCAGCACATTTCCAATCAGCACCCCGAATCAGGGCCAGCAAAGGTTGCGCTATACAAAAGATCTATTTTCTGATGACTGAGGAAGCTTGTTTCTGGGCACTGAATAAATACACAGCTCTAATTAGTCCCACTCTGATCCCACCCTTGGCTGCTGCCAGAGACCACTGCAGCCTCTCTGCATGCACACACAGTAACAAAGCTGTGAAGCTGGAGGGGTTTGCCCTGCTCAGTGGCATTAGCACATCAGCCCAGCAGGTTCACGAGCCAGTGCTGTGCATTCAGAGCAGCTAGGCACTTTGCTCTCCATGGCAGAGGTTTCACTGAGGCAAAGATGCATACAGTGAGAAAGGCATTGCAGGTACAGAACTTGGAGAGAATTCAGGAAATGGTAATAACAAAAGTGACCCAAGGAGAGAGATTTCAAGAGCTCAATATGCAGAATTTCTCCAGGGATTGTAAAAGGATGCACAGAACTGTCTACCTGTATGCATAACACCAAGGAAATGGGAAGCGTTGAAGGCTGGCATGGGTGCGAAGGAAAAGGCAAATATTTCTAATTTTTCTAACACAAACACTGCAACTATTAATTTTCAATATTTGCCTTTCCATTTTATTGCTAGCGTCTATTACTTCTCATGGCCATGTACTCTGCGAAGGGACCAAAGGGCTGTATTCCTAGCTCCACCTATTAAGAGATTCGTAAATCAGGAAGAATGGCAAAGCCGGCATTTCACTGGATTACTCTAGCTGGATTCTGCTTCTTGGACCTTACAGCAGGCATCTATAGGCTGCCACAACACACCATGCTACCTCTTAACTCTTTTCATCATGGATATACCCCCAGTGCCATTCTGAAAGGCTTCTGGGAAGCTACAATGAATGTGCACTGCTCAGGAAGTGTACATGTCCTGCTCTGGAAAATCCCTCTAGGGACAATTCTGGTTGACACACACAGCCTGTGCTCTATACTGCTTGGGACCAAGGCCAAGTCAAACCAGCACAAAGGCCCAACATATGTCCACCAAAAGAGAACACAGATGCTGCTCATAGGACAACTGTGACTGTGAAATTACTTCTGTGAGTAAAAAGATTATAAAAATAAGGTAGAAAACTTCAGCTTCCTATAATGTTGAAAATGCAGCTTTAGCAAATATTATCTCCTACTCAAACACCTTAGTTCTTGTAACATCTTCTACAATTCACTCTTTCAGCCCATCTTCATTACCTCACGCTTGTCATATCCTGTCTTATAATAAAACAAGAGAACAAAACTTTAAGATAAAATGTTCCATATGTCTTGATTCATAGGATGCCTCAAGTGCCCAAGCAAACTTGCTCCTGTGAGCTTGAGCATACTGTGTAATACAGAAACTCACAGTTCCTTTCAGCCTTGCTCTCCTTCTCCCCCATCAGCTCTGGTCTCTATCAGGGGCTCTGCTACCTTGAAGATACTCTCCAGTACTGCTCTTACTAGAACACTCTTAAAATCCTGGGGGGAATTCAGTCCAGGTCTAGCTAGCCAAACTTTTCATTGGCCAGATGCCCTGGCAATCCATGCATTGACAACAGGCAACTATTGAAGGGAAAAGCACAGTCTGCTTGCACAGGCACCTATTTCTACACAAACACACAGCCAAGCCAGAGATCACATGTAGGAAGGAGTTTCAAATGTGGGAATTTCCCAGGGAATATCCCTTTCCTTCATCCTGAACAGCAAGTGGTCTCAGGGAAGGCAAGAGTTGGTGTCCTCCTTGCACTACGCAGTGATTCACTCCATCATGATCTAAAGGTGCAGGGGAGACTAACAATTCCACCCATGCACCGGCACAAAGGGCAGCATACGGATGTTTACAGGAGGAACCCAAATGAACAGCATCATTGTAAATGCCAGCCACCATCAGGAACAATTTAGCTTGACAGTTGTAGCAGACACTGTCACTGCACTGAGGCATCACTGCCAGAAAAATCACCAAATGAGAAACTCGCATGTTTCAGGGATCCCCTAGGGCTGCTGGGCATACACCATTTACACTGTCATCTCTGATTCATCCATCACCCGGTTCCTGCAATCAAACAGTGGAAAATTGTACGTTTGGAATAAATCAGTCTGCAAGTGCAGATCATGCAAAAAAAGGAAGCTCTTATCTAACCTCTCACAGCAGCTCTACCTTCCTGTGGTGTCTATATCTAAGCTATTTACCCCATTTAATTCAACCCCTAGGTACCTTCAAATCCACCTTATGGAGCATTGGGGGGAGGGGTGGGGGAGGGAAACAAAACATAAAAACCCAACAACAATAAGCAAACCCAATCCAAGGTAACAACTATAGTCAACAATGTCACCAAACTTGATACAACGTAACGTTAATTGTGGGGATTAACCAGCGTCGGAGGGATGGTACAGCATAATTCATAGAGTAATGTAAGGCTGCAGAGGAAAACTAAAGCAGCCTTCTCTATGCTGTCACTAGAGAAAAAACACAGCTCATCTGGCTGAGGAACATCAGACTCAATTTTGCAGCAGAACTTTCAGGTTTGTCACATTTGTGCCATTGGGTATGCGTGCGTAACTCTTGTGGACTTGCACCGAGATCTAAGGAAATCAACTGGCCTGAAGCAAGCAGTGTGTTAGTCAGAGGACAAAAGCAGAGTCCTGTTTCGGCAGCAAAACTTTTGATGACATTATTGTTCTCTTACTATATGGCAGGAAAGTCCCCTCGGGTACAGTATATTCTGCGAACACGTTATTCGTAAGTGTTGTTATCACTTGAACACTGCAAGTATAAAATGCTACCAAATCTACATTCAGATGGTTGATGAACACTGAGCCTCTGGCAGAAATGATCTGCCCAAAGTAGGAGGCTGTGGGAAGGATCAGGTTTTCCTCTTTTTGCATTACAGAATCCCAAGAATTTTCTGTAAAGCTTTAAGTTTTGTTTATTTTATCAATTGTCCTCTCAAAAATATCACATTTCATTTTGGTGCCTCAGCTCCTCTTTTTATCATACCCACAATACTTCAGATGTGCCAAAATTTTACTGCATCATGCCCTTTCATTTTATAGCCACCCGTGGTCCTACAAAAATCAATTGAACACAAACCTAAAGAATTTTATTACACTGAAAGAACTTCTTTGTAACTGCTACAAAACTGCTGTGGGACTTCTACTGCAAAAATTGGAACACACACAAAAACGTGTGTGCACTCCATGCAATCAGGCCACCAGCCTTCTCCCAGACTACTTATATGGAAGACGAGTTTGAGATAAGCACCAAAACGCAACTTAAGACTACTCACCACTGCAAATATGGATCAAGATCTCTCTTAGAAGCATAAATGGCCTGCAGCAGAACAGTGTTAGAATCAGGAGATTAGGAATATCTTGGCTTTTTTGCCTTTTTTTTTTTTTCCTTTAAAGATAAAGCTACTAGTTTCATTAATCAAGCAAGCATTTGAAAAACGTGATAACTAACCTTTCCTCAGTCATGGAAGCATCAAGAAAAATATAAGAGAGGACAACTGAAATTATTCAAACACCTTCCTCACTTTTTTCCTCTGTCAAACTCATGACTTTCAAGTGACCAAACCTGACTTGTAAAAGCCTGGGATTGCTAGTTCTGAAGTGCTAGACCAGAAAATCCAGGCACTGGCCTCCTTTTTCACCACTGAAGCAACGAGCATGAAAAGCTAAAACATGCTGGCTTACCACTGAGCGTATGGAAAAATTGAATAATCTGTGCCTACTGGGGAAACTAAGGATTTACAGCTCTTCCTCTGGCACCTTTATGCCCCAGAATAACACTGATTGCACACAGTTTCTTTCAGAGGGAAAAATGTTAAAAATGAAAAGAAAGTAAAAAAGAAAGAGAAAAAAAAAAAGGTGAATTTTCATGTGTCAAGGTTGAACAATGGAAACAAATATTTGCCTTAACATAAGCGACAGCTTGCACACAGACAGATGAGCCCAGGGAATCTGCATCTATCAGCAGGCAGATTTTAGGGAACAAAACCCCGTACACTGGAAGGAGTAAACTACATCTATCTTGTTTTCTGGAGGGTACGTACACATTTTCAGGCCAGATCCTCCAGTGATGGAAGTCAGCATTTCCCTGCTAAAATCAATGGGCCTAGACTGAATTTCAGCTCCTACACAGTGCACACATCTTTTGTAAACCAGCTCAGGTGTGCTATTAGATCAGAACACGGTCCATTTCCTTGCTGAAACCAAGCACTGGAGGCAGGGCGTGTTTGTAGTGAGTCAAAAAGGGGAGGACAGAGAGACCTATTTGCACAGGGCGATCTGAAACAAAACTAGAGCCACGTGCCAGCCTCCAGCATTACAGAAATCTGTTTCTCACAGTAGCCACTAAATCATCTGAAATTAAATGTATGAGCTTTTTAGTATACTGCTGTGCTGCAATGTAACAGAAGGGCCCTCTCTGCCCGACGGCACATTTGCAACTACAGCACCTGCTGATGTGAAATTCCCACATGTGATCCCTACCCCAACCGTGCTGGAAGTTCCTCCACAGCCTGAACCCTGAGGGGAGGCCAGGTTGGAAGAAAAGGAACTCCTCTAACATTTCTACAGGGATACATGGGCCAGTGGAAAGGAAAACATACCATGATGATGAAGTCTGGGTAACGCTGCAGCTCTGTCGCTGGTTAGCTGACGAACCTTGCATAGCTCACTTCACCTCCCTGTTCCACTTCCCTGCAGCCTCTCTCTGCCTTGTCGATCCTGCCTCTGTACTGGCAGCCATCAGGCTTTCGGAGCCATTTGAATACCACTTGCATGCCAGTGGTAGGTAACATGACCAGGACAAGACTGTGGTGCTTGATACTGCTGTGGGTAAACCAGATGATTCCTCCTGGTCACGGCACAAAGGGACCTACTAAGAACTGCATGGCGCAAAAATCACCAGGGCATCCTGAGATTTACAAAATCTGGTTAAGCTTCACAGAAAAGTGGTGGGGAAGAAATGTCAGCACCTGCCTGCTCCTTTTCTGGAGTTTCTCTTTCTTTGGCTCTCAGCTGTATAAAAAGATTTTGATAATACACTGGTAGAGATAAGATATAATAACAGTGTCCTGTGAAATGGATGTGACATGCCCAGCAGGAAAGCGCTATGCAGATATTACCATTGTAGCAACAGACTCCCACCGAAATCGAGTCACAGATGCTCTGTGTGGTCTAGGGCCACCCTGCAGGATCTGATGACCTGACTGGGCCCTGCACATCCTCAATTGCAGCAGAAAGCACAGTAACAAGAGCAGCTGGAAATAAAATAGCAGCACAGACTTTGGTCCCAGGCACTGCCAACTACAGCCAAAGCTCTACATCAGCATCAGGACGGTACATTTCCTGAAGGTTCCCATCCTCAGATAGTTCACACTGCCCTCTTCCCAAGTACGAGTGTTTTTTTCAGGTTATGCAAATGCACCAGAGATTCAGCAGCTGGTAACAGGAAGCTAAAACACCCCTGGTTTAGGGGCAGAACTGAGCCTGCTATTCCCACTCCTGACGGAGCTCCCGCTCTGGCACACAGAAACGCACCCCTCAGGAAGCACCATCACAGGCTGGACCAGTTCTCGGTTGCTGGTGACGTAGCAAATAGGCATGTGCAGGTGTATGCTGCTGGGGAAGGACTGTACCTTCACCCTTCAGCACCATCCATCCACCTGCTGCCTCAAGGACATTGGTCTATCTCATCCCAGTCATCCATCTTTGAGGACATCAAAGATGAAAGTATTGTCTTAAGCAGCCCACTGACATCCTAATGTGCAATTCTTCCAGTGAGGCTTTCTACTGTCAACGCAATGTGCAAATACTAATTAATGTCACCATTACGCAGACAGAAAGCATAGTCCCCATTGGGCAGATTTCCAACAGTTCTCAGCTGCCTGAATCCCTGACAGAAATGGGAGCTGCTCAGTACTGAATCCTTCTGGATAAACCACAACCCTTCTTGGTTAACAAAACATAACCACCTCTTAACACCACGTCCCAGAAAGCATTCTTGGTCCGAGGGAATTAAATAGTGTTCCTCTGTATTCAATTCTACACACCCACAGTCATACTTTCAGGTGCTGGCAGACTACCTTCCCTGAGCTATGGCTTTAACATCCTGAAGAAACACAAGAGAACAGCAAAATCCGAGAGAGTGAAACTACCTAAAATCCCAAGTGTAAAAACCCATACGTGACTTGTATATCTTTACAGGCACTTTGCAATAGTGACAGCCCGTCTGTATAACCACTTCACACCCTAATGTGCAAAGGCTTACCTACCTGAAGTCCTTAATCCACAAAGGCATTTCTGCAACCTTAAAATTAGACCCAAGCAAAACCATTTGGTTGCTCTGAGGGCGGAGTTGACTTTTTTCTACTAAGTTCTATTTTTTATATTTAGTGCTATTCAAAATGAAAATCTGATGACAATTAACCCAAGTGTATGTTCATTGTCACAGGGTCCTCTCTGTTATTTCAGCTGTGATATTCTGGGTAAAATTAATCCTGTTGTTCTTTGGACTGGAATAGTCACATCTCAAAACTCAAGCACTACACTGAGTCAATTCAATGTGAGGGGAAAGGACACCAGACTGAAGCTATCAGTGATGAGCATCAAACAACATCTGAGTGGGGTCAACAGCTGAATGGTACTATTTTGTAATTTAAAAGTGGTATCATATAATTCTGTGCAACAGATGTTAGAGAAAATTTAAGGGTGCTGTTAAGCCAGGCAAAACATGGGTCAGAGCTTTGAAAAATAATATGGAAGGCAAAGAAAAGGGGAAAGGAGAAAAAAAAAAAAAAGAAAAAGAGAAAGAAAGAAAGAAAGAAAAGGAAAAAAAGAAAAAAAGGCCAAGGAAACCCTTACAGATTCATCTCATTTCACTGGAGCAGCCTGGTAGGTAACTCACATCTACACAAACGAATCCTGATAGAGAAAAACTAAGGATTGGGAATTCCATTTTCTTTGCATGACTTGTTTGCTCCCTCCTCCAGGGCAGCGGTCATGATAACCTGTAGGCATGACAGCAGGAACTGGGACATTTTATGCTTTTTGTTGCTTTGATCACAGAGGAATCATACCCCATGTAATCCATTTTGCACACATCCAGACAGCAGTGCTGGTTTCAAGCCCCCTAATCTCAGGTAATACAGCAAATACTTACATCTCAGCAAAGGAAATTACTTCCTTGACAGTGGAGGCCTAGCCAATACAAACGAGTCTAAGGTACAATTTACTTCATCCTAAAATAGTCACCCACGTTTGCTTCCAGAAATCCACCTACACCATTCGGTAGATCACCACCAACTACTATGTGCAGCCTTGGCACTAATACAGGTATATATTGCTACATTTTAGATCTCTACAGTCAGGAAAAATAAATCATGCCCCCTGTTCTTATTCTTCAACCTTCTTCATTCTTTTATGTTTATTCCTATCTGCTATATTTATGACCACCCCTCACCCCACTTAGGCTCCAGATAAAATCAATATACAGCCATGATTTAGCATGGCCAAGGAATAAACCACAGGATCCTTGCTCTCTTACACAATAAACTAGGTTTCTTCAGCAGCAGAGCACATTTAAACATTGAACATGTCTCGCTGCATTTATCTCTATTCTCCATTTCAAAGTAAAACCTGTTCATGAAGTATCTATAACATAAATAAAAAGCAATAGGAAAGTCTGTTCTAGCTAAATCAAGTTTCATGAGCAGTTACTTTCTTTTTGCCACCACAAATCATCACAAGCCCAAAGTTCACTATTTTGCTAGGACAAAATTCATTGGGCATTTCTGAAGTAGAGCCAGGGCTGAATAATTTAATTTCTCATCTCCTATTAAAACTGCCAGGCTTACCATAATCAGAATGATAAATGCAGAGTCATACGTCTTCTTTCCGACAGTAATGCCCATCAATACTTCAAATGCAAACAATTGTGACATTTGGCTTTATAAAAATTACCTGGTGCACCAACACCACTTAATTAAATAATTTTAAAACTGCTTTTGTTCTATTTAATGAATGATATATTACACTGCAGTGAAACATGCAGCAATACAAATACTTCACAATGCTAACAATTAAGGCTCACTTCACTTAGGCAATTGACAACACAAGTGCTCCTCACTTCATTCAGTTCGTGCATTCCAAATGAACTGGTTAGCGAAAAGGGTGCTTCTTTGCTAATGAGTTTTGTAATCAAGGCATCTATTTTAATTTCAAATTGGCTAGATTGGGGGAAATTGCTGAACTAAATGACTAGTTCTAATTAGGATTATAAAAATATTCATCATGCAGCAGAATTAGCGCAAGGTCTTGATTTCCCTACATTTGCATATAGCTTTAGTTTAAGAGTAGGAAAAAAACCTCCTGATAAATTGTCTTCCTTTTAATGAATTGAACAAACACTATATCTGTTTTAGTCGTCCTTTCATTTAAAGGCACTGATACATATTCATGATTTGTAAATGAACTTAAGTGATTTTGATTCTTCAGTTCATTTCCATATTGAAGAAGAGACTTCTGTAAATTGCTTTTAAATATTCCCAATCTCAGAGTTTTGGTGGTGGGTTGGTTTGGGGTTTTTTTGGGGTTTTTTGGGGGGGGTTTTTTTCTGTTGTTGGTTTGGGTTTTTTTAACTTTACTAACATTTCACTTTATCTGTTTGATGGAGTCCTGCCTGCCAGGGAGAGCTGCTGGCAGGTGGCTTGTCCAGCAAAGGACACATGATAATGTTTGTAGAACCTGATGTTCTCAGAAGAGCATTCAAAAGGCAGAGAGATGAAAGGCTTATTTGTGGTTCAGTCATGGGAACAGGACTCTATCTGGGTTCAGTTTCTGACTTTGTTATAGTCCTCAGTGGTAGTTAGGCAATGAAACACTTTAATGACCTGTGCCTGAATACACTATGGATACTCTGGGGACAATGCTTTGTCTGTCAGCTTCACGTTTAATTGCAAGCCCTCTGGGGCAGGGATTGCTTCTTAATATGAATGTGTAATACAATGGACTAGTCAGTATGGTAGGGATTTCTAAGAGCAGCTACTGTAATATGGCTGGTGTTAAACACGAAACACTAAGTATTCCTTTACAGCTGGGCAACATACTTTATTTCATTCCTCAGTATGACAGACCTGTAGGAGTAACTGTTATTATGGCAGCTTCCTTGATTTCTTTCTCCTTTGGGTAAAGAAAAGAATACAGTAGGTGTACTTCCAGCATCACTCTGCAGGGTGCTCAAATGCCAAGCAACTGGTGCAAGACAAATTTGAAAGCTGAGTATTGTATCCATAGGACTGGAACCACAGTCACTGTGCTCTTCAGATATCAATGAGCCATGATGAGAAATTAGCCCCAGTGTGTTCTCTCACATCATACAATGAAACGGTGATTCTACCATGAGGATCCAGGCGGGACCAGAAAGGGCTTATTTTCCTTGTTAAATATAATGTTCACACCTTGCTAAGAAAAGCTGAGTTTTACCCAAGAGGTGCAGTCTTGCTGATAAAAAGAGAAGGTGCTCAAGCTTCTGACAGCTACAGTTACATCTAAATTCCAGGACCAGGAGTGCTGCTGAGGTGACAGCTCTGGGAGCCTGTTGATTTATACCAAAATGAAATGTGAGGCAGCCACCAACCCTCATCAGTCCCACACCTCAGTTCCAAAGGAAAGCCGTGCAGGCCTGGGCTGCAGTCAGGTCTCTCTTGGGACACGCAGCAGCACACACCGCTTAATTGCAGCACGGCTGCAGCGTGGAGCTGCTGCCTGTCCAACATTAGGAGTTCCAACTCAAAGCGCAACGCCTCCACTTGAACACAACCCGGGAGTCTCCACGGGACTAAGTTTCCATGAAAAATACCTGAGACCAGGGGCTGGGGAATTTGCTGAGAATGAAGGAGCGTACAACTCCCCAGTTTCTGTGCGTGTGAAGCGGAGCAGAGCAGATGGAGGGGGAGCTAAGCCTGACGTCCTGTAGCACTAGCACCCCCTGAGACAAAGGGATCGAGGGTCCTTCAGGGCACCAAGGGCATTCTTAATGTCCCAGTTCAGTGACCTACTGTGACAGGAAAAGAGGAGATGAGGAGTTCTCTTTTTCTCTCTGTGTGTGCACGTGTATAAAGGTCTGACTTACTTTCTTTATACAACTCCTCTTCCCAAGGAGCTACATGGAGAGCACGAGGCAAGGGGTGTAAATTGCAGGAGGAGATGTTTCATCTTGCGGTAAGACAGACATTTTTCACAGTGAGAACAATCAGTGGTACCTCCTTTCCAGGAACAGAGTGGAGTCCCCATGACTGGAGGCTTTCAAGACATGACTGGACAAGGTGCTAGATAATCACATCTAGGTTCCCTTTCCCACAAAACGTTGCAGCAGATGATCTTTCAAGATCCCTTCCAACCTGGGCTGTTCTCTAAGTCTATGAAAATGGCTCATCACAAAGAATCCCTGACGATGGATGACTGCCTGGAATAAGGTGCCTGTATTTTGAGAAGATCATGAACCCAGCCTTGCCCTCCTCTCAGCAAGTCCCACCGGATTTCTTTGGCAGCACCCTATCTGATGGGGCACTGTAAAAAGAAAAAAAAACCAAAAAACATCTTCCCACCCTTAGCTGCCTAACTGCCCCGTCATACTGGGATCCTGGGCCCAAACTCCAGCGGAGGATTTCTCCTGGCAGCAGAGAGGCACTGCCTTCGTGGCTCTGGCCCTGTGTGTCTAGGCTATTAAAAAAAAAAATCACACGTAGTCCCAGTGTTATCTGTGATTCTTTTTGATAAATTTAGCAGTGTCTAATCAAGATAGTCAGGGCTCTGACATGTACCACATTCAATTTTCAGATCATAACTGCCCACATCTCCAACACTGAGGGAATCTCCCCAGTCAGACCTGATACTGCCTGCCAGGTGCAACTTGGTGATACAGCAGAACATTATCTTGCACATTTTATTTATCACCTCATTCGAAGAGATATTAAGACACCCACTTTCTTTCGCTCACTTTCTGCTGAAGGTTAAACCCTATGGAGGGAAAGGTCGCTGATTGCCAAAGTTCTTGTTTATCCAATGTTCTCAAATTCATAATGGTGGAGCCGGGGAATTTAAATTGGTCTGTAATGGAATTATTCACTCTCCCACCTATTCCAAGCAGGTTCCCAATCACAGGTTGGCCTGTAAGGAACAGGTAGAGCTCTATCTCTTTGCATAGTTGATTTTCTCTCAACAATGGTTACTTGAAATATTTTAAATATCTCTCTTCCCCTAATATTTTCTCTATTTCTTTTAATTATCTTTTAAATAAATATTTATGCAAGAGAGATGTGCATGTTGCTCTGAAGGAAGTTTCAACATCATTTTGAGAGATATTCCATGGAGTTTGAAACTTCCCTCCATTTCCACATCCAGACCGCCAGAGGGGTATTGGGGTGTGGAAAGTTGAACTTACTGAGAATCATTACCTGGGGTAGATGATACAAATTATGAGGTGCCTGAAATATCAGTATCAGAAATGCAAGACCAATTCAAGATCTTCATCCCCAGCCACTATGAATGGCAGCAAAAAAAAACCCTCTCTCATGTATATGCTGATAGATTCTGAGCTTTCACAGCACTCCATAAGCAGTTTCCAATACTTTCCAACAAAAAATATCACACCTTTTTCATATATTCCCCTTCCCGTCACACTTTGATACAATGGTCACTTAAAATGGTTTCCTATATATTTTCTGCAATAACCTGTGGAAACTGAGGGATGAAACCCCAACTTCCCTTTGTATTTTCTCATATATCCAAGTGCCAACACGGACACAACTAGTGAGACCCCTGCCTGACTTGCTGAAAAATCTGCTATAACATTTACACAGTGTCCACCTTCTGTCAAAGGCCGCAGGGGGCCATTAACAGAACCAACACATGCACACATCAGATTGCACTATTTTATCAATAAAGTAGACACACACAAAGCTACTGGGAAGAGATCCAAGGTTGTCAGCTCACAAGAGGCAGTTAATCTCCCAGGGCCTGATAATTGCACAATGCCACATGGCTGTTCAGCAGGGAGTAGTACACCCACCCATGCTTGCTTGAAGCCTTGCAGAAATTCCTCCTGTCTCTGCTTTGTATGTTGTGGGAAGACATTAGGGTCTACGAACTTGCTACCCGTTCCTGCCCACACAAACAGATTTCTTAGCTCAGCCGTACTGCATTTATTTGATAATACGAGAGACTCAGCAAGGCACAGGAGGGTCATAATTGGCTACAAAAAGTAAGAACAGTAATGATACTCTCTGTCAACGCATACTGAGGAACTATCCTCAATAACTCCTTGGATACTCCAAAGAGAAGACAAATAGTGGTGGCTGTGATTTGCCCTTAATCCAAAGAAGTAACCAGCAGCCGCATAGCAAAACATCTTTCAGAAAGCCTGCTGAGCTCTATCCCTCTCCCTGAATCTTCTCCCTTGCTCCTGGGAATAGCTCCAAGCAGAAAGGCATCACTTGCTCAGGAAAGAGAGGCTAAGACTTGCATATCACAGATACACTCCATCAGAGGTCTCATAGACTTCCCCCTAACCAAGCTAGAAGACTGTAGAAAGATACTATTAGCTGGGTAAGAAACTAACGGGGATGCCATATTCTGGAAACAGTTATCCCTTGACCACTGTCAAACTGCAGGGGACATGTAAAGACTGTGGTTCCACAAGGGTGTCACTGAGTGTTTTACATTATTCCATTTATTCACTACTGTCTTTGAATGGTGAATGCACCTTCTAAAACAATAACTCGGAAGGGACAATAATTCTGTTAGAAGGTAAAAATCAAAATGTGTTGGGTGGTGATGGGTGGTTGGTTGATTTTTTAATCAACTGGATAAATAGCCCAATATTGTTGTCATACGTTGACTATTTTTATTTCACACAAAAATTTTAATATTGTTTTCTATTTTTATACACACAACGATATTAAAATCTTTTGATCTAGGCAATGACCGAATCAAGTATTTGTAGCACACTAGCTGTTGGTATTTCATTTTACTGTGTGGAACAACATACTAGGCAAAATGCATTTTCAGCTTCATCATTCTCATTAATTTCCAAGTTGACCACAGCTTGCTTACAACACCATATTATTATTTCTAATCAAAAGAAAATTAATAAATATTAATCTGAAAGCCATCTTTCAATCTAAGAAATTAAACTTGCGAACTTGTTTACGGTTATGACAGCATGGATGAGATCCTCCCTTAATAGTTCCCACTGCTGGGAGTCAAATCGTATGTATTTGATTTGTTTTCAGTTATATGCATTTTTAAGTCTGCCCCTAAAGCAGTCATTACCAATAGACTTTAAAGGTCAAACACACTTTTAAAGCTTAGAAAGATGGAAGATTATGGCCTCCCACTATAGGAGGGGCTGCACCACTGAACATGCAGCAAGCCACTGACTTTCATCAGCACCTTCCCTGTCACCGTATCTGTGAATGAATATTACCTGCAGGCTACAGACTAATGATAAACTTTCTATTTTATTGCCCTTCCATACATTTAAATCAAAAGCGTTTCAGAGCAGTTGTATCCCAAAACCCTGGATACATAATGTGAGAAAACAAGCACTATTTGATTCAGCACCGCCTGTTTTGTGCCAGGTGACTTCATGCTGCCAGAAAACGGGCACACAGGACAGAGGAGTGCCAACAGAACCAGGCTGCAGTTGGAGAATTAGACCCTGACAACAGCACAGCATCTCTCTGGATAGCCCTCTCACAACTGCAGAGTACTGCTGCAGCCTCTCTGGACACTTATTTCAGCAGCTCCTGGTGTCGGCCTTCTGGTCAGCAGCAGAGAGATCAAATGATCATTGCCACTGGCATGATCCCACCATCACAGATAGGAGACAGGGCATGGCATAGCCATGTGTCAAGGTGTCGGATCCAGATGTGGCTTCTAGACAACAAGAAAGGAGAACAACCACAACAGTCCTATGAAGATGCACAAGACCTGATGAAGCCACTTAAGGATTTAGGATTTTTAGCCTCAAAGACACTTTCTTCTTGTCACTGGCCTAAACCCCATCTAACAGAAGGTTATGGCTACCCTCTGGTTCCCACTCAGCTGTGGCAGTACTCCTGTTTCCAGTCAGGTGGGAATGTATTAGACTGGCCTCTCAGACTTCATCTGGGGACTTCACATAGCGGCGCTATCACGATCTAGAGCTCTTCCTTTGAGCTGTAACAGCTCTGCCCATTATCTCAGTATCAGCTGTAACTGCAGTGAAGCTGCATGATCCTGAGCCAGAGTGACGATTCTTTTACAGCTCTTACTAAGCCAAGATGTGGCTGAGCACCATCTACACCTTGGTTGCCTTAAGCAAACGCTTCAGCTGGGAAGATTACTGCCTCCATGGTTCCACTCAAGGATCAGCTTGCAACCAGCACTTGAGGCCACCTTTCTGAGCGCTGAAAACAAGCATCATGGGTGGCCCTGAATGCAAAGGCAGACATAAAGTCAAAGCTGAACTTCAAACTGCTCCATTTCCATTTGACCAACAAGCTGCCGGGGGTAAAATGCAAGCACCATCAGGGTGTTTCTAACCCACAGTTCATTTTCCTTGGCTCTGAGCAGAAAACAGCTGAGGTGGGCACTCAGATGCATTAGTTTGAAGGAGCAGAAGCAAAAATGTTCCTGAGCTGCACTGGGCCAGAGAAGCTTAATTACAACCTCATAGTCAAGTGCATGTGCATAGTTTGTATTTTGATTTCTCCTTCCAGTGGCTAACATGCAATAAAAAGACTATAGTGCACTGGCAATAGAAATACAGTGTTTCAACCCAAGAGCAGATGCTCCACGCTATTACAGCTGGATCTCTTTGCATACTTGGCATGCCGTATCTGGCTTCTCACAACAACGAGCACCTCATCAGACGTCTGTTTCTTTCAGGGATGTCTTTGTACAAACACCAGTACCATTTAAAATCTTTACCTTCAATTTAAAAGTGGTATCAACCCATTCCATGGCATCAAATAAATAGATTGGTCTTTCTAGCTTACTTCAAAATCCCTGTTACACTGAACATCTGAGTGCACAAAACTATTTGACATTTGACTAACTCCTTCATACAGTAAGGACTTGATACTATGAAAGGAGTGTGTTTACAATAGCTTTGTGCTTGCAAATGTCACTCAAACATCAGCAGTGGCATAGCAGCAAACCACCTGGTGCCTGCCACAGCATTCTGTTAACAAGTGGATGGAAAGGTTACACTGGAAAGTACAGCGGTACTGCATCATTTGATTATAGTCTCAGTAACTACTTGTGTAAAGCCTTGCACTAGTGTTTCAAATAAAAATCTGTCAAATACAAGAGGCACAATATTTTGGGTTTATTTTCCGTATAGCTTGTATGGGAGACTAACTAGTTAAGAAAACTTCAAAACTGAATTGAAAATCCCACCCAGAATGCACACACACACTCGACAGACTAATGCAAAAACCAAAAGTGGCTATTCTGCATGTTTTTACTTTCCAGTCTATGGATGACTGAAACAGAAAAAAGGAAACATAAAAGCTTGGCAAGTTTTGAGCTTTCTAAACTTTGTAACTTGATCATCTGGCCTATGTCTCAGCTTTGGGCTGTAGTGGGGACTGCTGCTCCAGAACTGAAGCACTCTACAGCCACAGCACTTTACAAGTCACATTGCACCTGCGGTGCTCAGCACCTTTCAGACAGACGAGCGCTACGTAAAGCACAGGCTTGCTAAGGACAACATAGCAGACTTTTAAGAGTTGTCTCGCTAACAGAAGGCACTGCAAAGTGGCTTTAAAAAGTGTCAGAGGCGTTTGTCACGTGTTGCTGCTCACGGATTACCAGAAAACCGAGTTCAGTTTGCAAGCAGAAAGAGCACCCCATCACGTGCAACAGCCAGCTGTTACGGACCAACTCAGCCTGAGCGCTTGATCCTCAAAGACAGCTCAGCAATCAACGAGACCTGCAAATCAATGGATTTTCAGAACGGCTCCATATGTCCTGTCAAATCCCAGATTCTTTTCATCTTTCATACCATCTACTAAAGTTTCCATACGCAGCATGATCACTGTATAACACCAGTCCCTTTACCAAACTTGTTTTGGAGTCAACTGGGGTGGTTTTCAGCACATTTAAACCTGCGAGGTGAAAGCAGCAAAGCACACCATAATTTCTTCACCATCTTTGGAAGTGTGTGGTTCTAGATACTATCCCACTTCAACACCTGGCTCAAGAATCACCAAAATACGAAACCAATTGCTCACCTTTTGATCCAGACTGTAGGCCAAGATCCACTCCTCCTGCTTAGGGTGGAAGAGCAAACTCTGGATATAGAAGTTTAGACGGTACTTCTGGTAGGTAGCCCCTTCATCAGAGCTGATGAGGATGCTGCTCTCAATCTCTGGATCACTAAGCAGCATGATCTAAATAGAAAAACGGAGGAAAAAGTGTTATTAGAAAAGTGAAACAACATCACTTAAAAGCAGTCCTGAGGAGAAGGACTTGGGGGCACTGGTGGATGCAAAGCTGGACATGAGCCGGCAGTGTGCGCTGGCAGGCCAGAAAGCCAACCGTATCAGGGCTGTAGCAGGAGAAATGTGGCCAGCAGGGCGAGGGAGGGGATTCTCCCCCTCTACTCTGCTCTCGTGAGACCCCACCTGGAGTACTGTGTTCAGCTGTGGAGCACTCAAGCTTAAGAAGGATATCGACTGGTTGGAAAAGTCCAGAGGAGGGCACGAAGATGCTCAGAGGGCTGGAGCTTCTTGCTATAGCTTCTTGCTATGAAGAAAGGCTGAGAGAGTTGGGCTTGTTCAGCCTGGAGAAGAGAAGGCTCTGGGGAGACCTTATAGCACCTTCCAGTACCTGAAGGGGGCCTACAAGGAAGCTGGGGGGGCGCTTTTTACAAGGGCCTGTAGCGAGAGGACAAGGGGTAATGGTTTTAAACTGAAAGCGGGGAGATTTAGATTAGATATCAGGAAGAAGTTCTTCCCAGAGAGGATGGTGAGGCACTGGAACAGGTTGCCCAGAGAAGCTGTGGATGCCCCATGCCGGGAGGTGTTCAAGGCCAGGCAGGATGAGGCTTTGAGCAACCTGGTCTAGTGGAGGGTGTCCCTGTCCATGGCAGGGGGGTTGAAACTGGATGGTCTTTAAGCTCCCTTCCAACTCAAACCATTCTATGATTCTATGAAAAGTGAGATCACACATCACTGATTCCTATTAGACATATTCAGAACATTGCTCAACAGTGTAAACAGCCCACAGGATTTCCCAAATAGGGTGGGGTTTTTTACTGTTTCACTTCCATTTTACTTGGTAAATCATTCATAGATACATTCCATGACCCCTGTTTTTCGTTATATATTTATCCAGACAAATTCAGAAAGACAAGCAAGAATGAAAAATGTTATGTTGATATCAAATATGACTTCAGTTAGGTACAGCAACTTCAGACAACCACACTGGGCTTTCCTGGTCCCTTTCCTGTCTACCACTTCTCTTGCCAAATGCAGAGTACTTTCTCCAAAAGTACACAACAGTGCACTCCTGAGATTTATGGCTCATTATTTGGCAGCTTGCAGAGCTACGAATGAGAGCACCACCTCACTGGAAACACAGAAAGCCTACCTGGATCACCTGCTGGCATCTGAAAACAGTCCATGTGATTGTCTGCAAACACTGATAGATGATCTCATATATCATGCTTCCAATTTATACAGTAGGAGATATTCATTCACTCAGTGAACACATAATTTTCCCCAAGCACGGGAAAGTGTATGACCTCAATTTGTACAGGGAGGAAACCACTTCTGAGCCTCTAATTTTAATTAGAAAATTATTACCAATATTTTAAAATGGGTTGATTCCACATTATCAGATGGCACGCTCTACATAAATGTTATCAAGAAAAATGTTGTGGAAACATTAACACCATCTTATTAACATCTGTAGAAAACGACATCACATTAAAGCAAATGCCAGTACCATAAAATAAAGGCAAACAGTGGGAAATAAATTAGAGCTGTGCTAAACACAGCAGGTTATTGACACAGTAGCTGAAACGAATATAGAAACTGCCGTTCAGCAGCAAAACAGATCCAGGAACTGCCTGTTTTTAGCCAGCTGCAGAATGATCAGCTAGATGAGATCCACTGCAGTTTTGTTACACTCCAGTTAAGTCCACGTTAACTTTTCTTAGCCACCTTCACAGAGCTCCAGCTTCAAGACTATGATAGGGAAACACAGTACCTTTGACAGCAAAAATCACTTACAAGGAATGGTAAGACTCTAGCTATGTTAGACCTTGGTCAAGCAAAATAATTCAGCTCTTGTTTAATCTTAAGCACCTCATTAACTCCATGAGTTCACCAATGGAAAGTGAATATAACGTAAAGGGTTTCTGATACTTTCCATTAAGAAATTAAAAGGGCCTTTGAAACTAGAACTGAATGTTGTCCCAGGGTGAAGCCACCTGCATGAATCCACCTTGAGCTCAGAGCTCCTTCAACATCCCTCACATATACTGCTTACCAACCTCATAAAGCAATCTCCACCTGTTCCCAGAGAAAGCCACACAAGTCCTGCACTTGCCTTGTGCACAGCTGCACAGCGTGGGGAATGGGAAACACCTCCACAGGCAACTAACTCCTGGGGAATCAGTACTGAGAACAGGTCCCTACGGCCTTCACCTAGAAGGGAGCCTTGGTACATTTCTTCTTTCTAATCAGATCATAGGTATTTCATTTTGCTCCAAACAAGAAAGGTTTCCACACTACTTCAAGATACTTTTTCTGTCACTGATGACTTAGACTTCAAAGACACTTTGTCTCCCAAGTATAGGCCTGTTCACCCAAAGCATACTGCCCTTGCCAGACAGAGAACTGTAACACACTTTAGTGAAAATCACTTGCATCTGCAGAATGGAAGAAGGACGTAAGATTACCAATATAACAAGATATTCCAGAGAGATCTTACATT
The DNA here is from genome assembly GCA_027574665.1 of Rhynochetos jubatus. Lineage (NCBI taxonomy): Eukaryota > Metazoa > Chordata > Aves > Eurypygiformes > Rhynochetidae > Rhynochetos > Rhynochetos jubatus. The sequence goes on along the minus strand of CM050655.1, from coordinate 29,917,513 downwards.
TAAATGGAAAGCTACTTCAGAATTAAAAAGATTTTCCACCTGATGTCGCGGAAGGTTACAAAGTTAATAATGCTGTATATTAAACGGTCAGTGTTAGAGTTCTGCCCTGGGATAAGGAGCATGAGATAGCTAACAGTTTCCTAGACCTGATGTGGTACACACGCAAAACAACACTCTGCCCTTTCACACACCATCTGCAACACTTCGGTGGACAGTTCAAGAAATGGGTCAGATGAGATGGAGAAGGTGGTTCACAAAGACAGGCAATTTGTTCCTCTGGAAACGCAACAGTGGTTGCAAGAACAAATAATAAAACCATCAAGCTAGGAAAATTAACAGCTAGAGAGAAAGCTGGAAGAGTCTCGCAGTCGTACCTCATTGTAAGTGCCATCACGTTAGTCGCCCGCCCCTCTCCACCCAGTTCTGATATCAACCCCCCATTCTTCAGATGGACAAAAGAGCACACCCAACATCCCTCTTGTCATCCACCCTCCCAGGCAAGGCTGAGCCTATGCAAAGCAGAATGGAAGAAACAGGAGGCTGAGTCAGAGTGAAAAACAAAAGGCCACCACCAGTCATTCAGCTAGGACTGCTCCACAGTCTGGGTATGTGGCAAGCAAGAAAACGACAGTGGAAAACTCTGGGCTTTCCTTTTTTTATTGTGTTTGGTTTTTTTCTGCTGGAAGCTATGGGAGGAGGGGACAACTTTTGGCAGGGGAAATAGCAGGACATTTGTCAAAGGCCTGAAACCGCCACTTCTCATTATGGGGCCAGTGAGAAGGATCCACCCCAGTAGTGATTTAGATTAATCGCTTTTCATTAGGAGCCAATAAACAAACTCCAGTCAGAATGAGCATTTCTGCCAGCACCCAGTGTTGCCATTTATAATTGCCATAAGGAACAGCAACGGAGCACCAGAGAGTTGTCAAATGTAATTTATAGGTTTTTAAGATCTAATCATTTTCTATAATATTAAATTAAATGGCAGCCTTTATTAAAAAGGAAATTACATTTCACCTTGCTATATCCTAGAATACACATATATATACAAGATTATTTTCAGTTGCTGCCTTCTGTAGTTTAAGTGGAGAGGGGAAAGGGAGACAGGCTTGATCACTGCTAAGGGTAAGTCCTTGAAAACATACTTGAGATGAGGTGTTTTATACTACATAGCTTTTCTTCCAGAAGCTACAGCCTGACCTCCAAAATTCAGTGGACAATGAATGGCAAGCACCAGACAAAACAAACCAGGCTGAAAATCAGACTGCACTTCAGGTAGGTCTTTAGGAGATGAATGGAGAGGAAGAGAGCTGTCTGGTACGTGGTGTATCTCCTTTAAAGCAGGAGCTTTGGGGCAATGATGACACACAGAGCTGTTCTGAGTGAACTCCAGTTCAGCAGAACTCCAGACAGGGAAGCACACAGAAGGGAGATGATTCAGAGAGGCCACCTTGCAAGAACAACATAAACTATGATGTATGGACTGAGATCTTCAGGATGTGATCAGGAAACACATCCAACTCTCAATACTTCAAGGGGATTTATCCCAGGAAATAAGAAGCACAGGCTGCACGCAGAAAGAACAAGGGGGAGAGGCATCATACCTATACCAACCATGATGTCTTTCAAACATGAACCACAGAAGTAGCTAAGTCACTCGCACTTGTTGGAGAGCATGCAGGGTCCTTAAAGGAGCTTTAAACAAATGCAGAAGTGGGGAGGAAGGAAAGTGACACCGTATCACAGCACAAATCCACTAAAGCGGCATGCCCTCTGATGGGGCGAATATAATAAAAACTAAGGCAGGATTTGTAACGAAGAATCTGAGTTCCTGCTACCCTTACTACAATTCCAGGTGTGTCACTGGGTTAATGCAAACGCCTTCCTCAGTACTGGTTTCACACAGGCTATGTGCAGGTGGATGAGTCAAGGTGGTGACACACTCCTCCTCCTCTGCTCCAAGCTAGCCAGGCGCGAAGACAACCATGATCCGGAATGTTGAACCACACCAGTAATAAGCTAGCACACTTCTCCTAGGCACAACACTACCATGTGCCCAGTCCCTACTGGCTGGGAGCTACAAGTAGCCTGTATCTACAAGCTCCTATCTGCCTGAATCTGTCTACTGCAGTTACGGCAAAGACTCCCCTATAGCGTGGCACTCAGTTCTTCTCTCAGTACCCTTCATGGCTCTGCTCCTTCCTTAGCCACCTTAGCACATCACCACTACCCTTCCTGCTCTGCACCCAAGGCACAAGAACAATCCCCCTCACCCCCACCCCCATCATATTGCCTGCATCCATAAGTATCAGATTCAAAAGCTTTGTCACCGCTCTTGCTCCCTGGTTCTGTGTTATCCCAACACAACAGAGATCTGTTTTGTACACAGCTGAATCTTTTAACAAACTACCCCTGAACAAAAATTGAAATGACGTGCCAAATAAAAGGCATTTTTATTAATATTAGTTTTCATTGAATCCTTTTATTTTTTTCCACCAATACAAATTTCACTGTAAATTACCAAAGCCCATCTCTTTAAATCAGCAGAGAGAAATCTAATAGGTACAATGCCTGTAGCAGTAGTACCACTGAGCTACATTAGCAGGAAGCATCCTAGTAAATTAATAAGGACAACAGGTTCAAAATAAATGTCTTTTGTTCCCAGAAATAAGTAGAGACCATTAAACCATTGTATACTGCCTTCTGATTTTCCTCTTCATTTTAATGTGCTTTTCATGAGCAGTCCTTTTTAGAGGTCTCAGTCACATTCTCATTCACCTGTATAAAGTACTATTCTAAAAAGTAATAAACAAAAGTTGTTTTGTTTTTTTTTAAATCCACCTAGAAACCACCCAGGCCTCCATAGCTACAAAAGAAACCTAGCTCCTTAGCAAGGTATTAGCAATTTGCTCTGTAGCACTGCATTGTCCTCTTCTGCAATTGAAAAGGTGGTTCTGCCACAAACACTTCGAAAAAAACAGAAACTTTTATGTTTACAGCTTCATAGTAATTTCCATATTGAATGTGCTCAGCTTACATGTGAAAAGGCTTTTTTTGAGATTGTTTTAGCCTGCTCCCACTAAACACTCAATGTAGAAGCACTTCAGGTCCCTTCTAAAAAAATCTTTAGGTCCTTCCTAAAGCCAAGCGACATCTAGATCAACAACAGGAAAACACAAGTCTGATGTAAAAAAGAAAAAAGCTTTTTTGTTTTTCCTTTCCCATGTTGATTTAAAACATTTGAAGGATTGTATGGTCCCACAAGACCTCTGGAGATAAGCCTACTTCCCAACAAAGTTCGCTATTAGCTTTGAGTTTAAAAAGCCAAAAAGTTTCAAAAATTTATGCTGAAATGTCAATGCAAACAGAGGATTTTTTTTTTGCTTTGTTTGGACTTATGATGTCCTTTCCTCTTTTTGAAACTGAAAAACCAAAATCAAATGACATTTAAAGGCTTAAAGATACAAAAATAATTGTCTTTCAAAACATCGGTTCATGACAAGTATGCTCAATCTGAACAGTTTGAAAATCTCTTATGGGAAAAATAATTTTTCACTGCTGAAGCATTTTAGATTAAACGTTTGACCATCTGAAATTTCTCACTGGCAAATATTTGGTTATTAATTCCCCTCCCATTCTTCCTCTCTCCTACCTCACTACTGCAATTCGCTTGCCCTGCAGGCTAAGGGATGCCCTAGGAGCTATATACACAACCGTAACCTCTTGGAGCACAGCTACACAAGTACACCTTCTTTCCTCACCATGGTTCAGTTCAAATAGAAAACCTCAGTTTAATTAAATCAGCCCAAACCCCTCTGAGACAAAAATGTACCGGTGTCACAAGTAACTGTCTACTTACCAGCAAAAGTAACACCCATAAATCAGCAGTAAGCTAAAAATATCTTCACACAATTTGCACTGGTTTGGAAAGCACACCTTAACTTTACACAAACTTCTACAGATACTCAGAAATGGCTAGACACCTGCTCATTGCCCTGTAGATATACTGACTCCTTCAATGAACAGGGGAAAAGGAAGCAAACCTCTGTTTTCCAGTCACCAAAACCAGCACATCAGACAAGCAGGAAAAAATGGCAGGTGGCAGTGATAAAAAACTGCTCTAGAAAGAAATCTTATTTATTTACATACAAGTAAAGCAATCCACCCCATTACTTAGTGATCAGCAGCTGTGATGAGAGAGACATCTGCTCTCAGGGAAGCCAAAGACAACAGCCATGAAGAGGGAAATAGCTTTTACATAGTTACTGACTTGTACCCCAAAAGGGAAACGCTCATCGCAATCCCTTGTGTTGCAAAGTAGCCCAGATCTGGGGCTCCTTCTTGCTTCACATGGCTCGAAAACTTCCTTAATGTTAAGGATAACCTGTGGGCATCAGTCAAGTAGTAAAGGTGCACCGAGCTTTCATGAGAGATAAATTGCCTGGACCTACCCCTTTTCAACTTCTTGTAACTTCACTTCTTATTGCCTGAAATGTAACATTAATAACGGATTTAATTAATGAATATAGCACCAGATCACCATCTCTCAGAACCATAACACTGTAATCTTAAAGGATGAAGTGCACTGCACTCACTTTATAAGGGTTTATGAAGCATGTGTTATAAAAGTACCTCAACCATAAGGCTTTTATACCTTGGCACTCACTTCAATACAATCCCATAAAATCCAAGCAATCTTTAAGTGTTAAAGGTGACTTTCACTACTGTATTTATTATTGGATAATGAAAAATGAGTCAGACACCCCTAGAAACTGAGCAATGAAATAGAGTTTCCTGAGACTTCTGCATTGGGTCTGCATTATATGTACCGTGACCAAAGAACCAAATAGCTCTCTCAAGACCTTCCAGGCATTTCATGTTACCCTCTCTCCAGGACTTCCTTCCCATCAGGAATTCTCTATAGTTACAAACCAGCCTCGACTCTGCAGAATACCCTTGCTTGTCACTGAACTTCCCAGATGTCCACAGCTGTCTCTAAGCGTGTGAAGGACCTCCTCCACAGACTCCTCCAGCTGTGCTGGAGACTGCAGCTCTCTTCTCCGCTGAGTTGGTTTGAGAAGACAGCCCAGATCTCTGACAGTAACGTCAAGGGGACCCTATCTATGGGCTGAGAGAATGATCAGAGCACACCATGCTGTTCAGGTTACATGTAGGTCCTACGTCTTTGTGGACAATTTGTCTTTTGTAGAGGGTACGTGAAAGAAGAGGTCCATTACAAGGTAGAAAGCAAAAAAGAGGACATCACTGGGGTGATTATTTATCTTTATGAATATCAAATTCTCTTCTGAAATGCAATATCTAATCATTCTGCCATCCCCTTGTTATATCTATTTAGACAGACCGTCTTCAAAATTGAGAGCAAGTTTCATCGTAAGTTTTCTAAGCTGTACCACAGCAGTATTCTGCATATATAAGACCATTTTGTCAATCAGAAATGACGCAAACATAAATCTGCTGTCCAAACAGTACACCCTCCCCACCACGATCAAGCACCCCAGGTTCAATGTTAACCCAAAAAGCCCCTCAGCAGAATCCTGGTACCCTCAGAAAGAAAACTAAAAGTTTTAGTGACAGCCAGCCTAACACGTGCCTTGTCTCAACAGAACTTGGAAGTAGTAGTTCAAGGGAAAGTAAGTCTGGCGTATGCAGATTAATAATCTACGTTCGTGAGATTATTACGTATTACACTCAGACACTAAACGTGCAACTGAAATATACAGTCCAAGCATGTGCTACACGTGCTTACATGTGTATTCTTTCCTGACTGAGCACAGTTGGCTCAGTCAGGGAAGAGTACACATGTAAGATTACATCATCTCAGTAATTCCTTCATTTACTTCTCATAAAGATTAAAAATCCTGGAGATGCCAGAAAAACTTGGGGAACACTGTGAGATAGAGCAATTTGGTGGCAGAGGAATGATTATCATCCTCCTGTCTGAAAAACCACAGGAGAGATATCTTACATTATTAACTCTGAGAAAAGAGATTAGTAAAAGCACATCAAATGAGGATCAGCACCACCCTGACTTTTCTAAGGAGATGCACATCAGTCCATCATGCTTACTTACAGTGAATAACCCTGGTTAATCTTTCTGACCTCTATTACTTCTCATTTCCAATTGTATCCAGATTACAATTACAATTAATTGTTCAGATTTGTATGAAATTAAAACAGGCTCTAGGCATTGCAGCCATACCTTCCATAAATTGCCATACCCAAAACAAAACACAGAATTCCAACCTCTCACACCCCATTCCCTACGGGGAGAGCTTCATTTAATTACCACCTCCAGCAGCTGTGCAAGAGCACAAATGGACCTTGCAGGACCCTGAGGATGAGGAGCATATCAAGGCTAAATTGGATACAGAGCAAGGGCCCCTCAAGGAAAACCACTCTGCCATCCTCCTTGGCAGGTGGGAAATGAAAATACATCATGGCTGTAAGGCTTAGGCAAAATCAGAGCTGGGAAAAGAACTCGGATATTCTACTAAGACTGCCATCCTAACATGCCCACAATGCCAAATCCCAGGGTGGATCCAATTTGCATGCGCAGGAGTGGAATAAGCCATCGTATCAGACCCAACAAAGCAGAACATCTCATCTTTGTTTTACTGCTAAGCAGGTCAGAACAACATGTCTCCCCGCTTTCTCTTGTATTTTGGCACTGGACACATGTACTTTTCACTTTTAATTACAAGGCACAGCAAGCATTTGCTTGTTAAATTTCAGGTGCCAGTGCAGATGGAAGCCATCCAAAAAGCATGTGTTTGACCTGGCAAAGATTGACTGATTGGCAACAGCCACATGCTTGGTTGTAAAACCTTTTCATTGTCACAGCAAGGCAGAATTTACCCAAGGTTACTCCATCCCATTATACTCTTTTTACAGCTGCATTTTCTCCAGCTCCACACAGATCATCAGAGCCAAGTCCTCTGCCACAGTAATCCCACCTTCCTGAGGCCACTTGGGTGCTGTGTGCTGTTCAGCTATTTTGCCAAAGGCTTTTCCATATCACAGCATGTTCATGCATATTTCCCCTCTAGGAACTGCCAAATGGGCTACAAGCACCACCACTCCTGGCTGGGTTTGTACATACCCAGTCTGACCAGCGCTTCTATGACTGGGCATGGACCAGAAGTAGAAGGAACCCCAGCTGGTGACCTTAGCAACAACCAGTGCTTCCACGGCAAATCAGGAGAAATGTAAAGCTTCTGATCTATATCGTGCTTTTCTCTGGAGTCTGGTATTTCTGCACAGCATGGTTTGCATGATTCCTTTTCACTCTTTTCAGTTCTACACAGGAAAACCCTAACTGTTGCAACATCTGACACACTGCCTTGTGGTCACCAGCTTTTTCTAGTGACACAGAACAGCTCTGATCCCAAACTGTGTGCACAGAGAGAGAAAAGCAGCATTCACTGTTATAATTATATGTCATTTGAGCAAATGCATGGTTGTGCTATTCTCCATAGAACTACAAAGTAATTTTCACCATTATGGTAACCTACCGTGTAAGCAAAAATAGTTACAGGAAATAATGTTATCAGTAAGGAGAGGCTGTGTGCACCACAGCTGCTGGAACTGAGAACACCATTTATATAAAAACATTCCTCTGATTATAGGTCTCACTTGGGAGAACACTTTACATGTGGGAATAAGTTTACTCACAGTAGTTGTCCCATTACAGAAAACAAAGAGATGTGCATGGATAGTTACTCATGGGGGTAAACTTTTGCAGCCCATATCCAGCAGTCTATTTCATTTGAGGACAGTAGAGTGTTTCATAACTCTTTAGAAAAATAAAAATTGTATTATGTATCTCCCTTGAGGCCATTAAACCTGAATACAATTTTAAATGCATCATTGCTTCTCCTCTGCTTACACACTTCATTTTTCTGCTTTTTAGTCAGATTGCAGAGAGAGCATAGACAACAGTCAGCTTCATCAATGTTCACATCCAGATGCTAATGATCTATCTCAATTTACTTACCTGGCATCTATTACTCATGCCCCTCACAATCCCTAATGTACTTCTCTTCCTAACATCCACCCAGCTGGAGGCAGCCAAGGAGGTAGGACAAAGTCTATTCATTTTTTGGATGGAAGGCTGAGTTAAAAATTTAAGGTTAAAATTTAAAAACATGATGGCATTGCAGTGCTCTGTAGAGCAGCACTCAGCTCTAAGCTATCCACTGTTGTTGCAAGCTCTGCACGCTAACTCAGGTGCCAGAGATCCTAATATATAGGAAGGTTCAGGACCTAGTAACAAGATTCACAACTACCTGCTCACTGCCTTCAACATTTTCCGTTGCATTTGCAAAATTAGCTCCCAGTGATACAGTCCTTTCAAGTTCATGGTGGAAGTCTTGTCTGCAATTACACACGGAGAAGGCGAGTGACTGCACCCGTGCCTGTGAACCACAGCCGCTACATCCTGTTCCAATACGGTCACCGATACCTCGCAGCCTTGGGAAAATGATACACTTTCCTTTTCATATCCGTCCATGCACATGCATGAGCTCTGGTCACTGCAGTGTCCTGAAGAACTAGTGTAAGAGGAAAGAGAATTGGAAGAGGGGACAAAGTTTCATCTGCAGCACAACCCTGACACAATTGACAAAAGTCCAAAAATTTCCAAGCTGACTCCATCTTTGCACCCATGTCCAGGTCCTCCATTTCATTGCCATTCACGTTTCTGAACACACCTGCTTCATGAGTTTTGTTGCTTTCTTGCAGCCGTTTTTAAGGATCATGTTTGCCTGCCATGAAATGGCTCCAAGGGAGGCAAAAGATGTCAGATAAAGGACAACCTGATTTATTGCAACAGAGAATTAAAATACTATGGGTCCCACGGCAAAAGACAGCACCAATCTCTCCTCAGACCGAGACATAAAGACTGGGCTAAGAGCTGAGTTCCCATATAATTGCATCTGCGCACCACTTAGAAAATCCCTATCATTACTTTCAGAGTCCAGCAATGTCTATCTGTATACAACAAAAAAAAAAAAGCATTTTAGGATGGATAGGGTGAAGAATAAGGAAATTTGGCTAGTGCAAGACTCAAGCCCTCTGTGGCATGCTGAAATGTTTCCCTAAGATCTAGCCCAGCTAAGCTCCACACTGAAGAAAAACTGCTCCTAACACAGCCACACATGGGTTTCCAGGATTCGCAGTGCTGCTTGGGATAAAGAATTTTACACAGAGCTGAACTTAGGGTTACTGCATTTATACTGTAACAGGCAGATGTACATATATGGCAGAAACTGAGGCAGAGGCCAGCATATACCCTGCAGACTCTGCTAATCTATTCTATTAAAAATGAGAATTCACTCAATGACTAATGCTGAATTGCTCTATTCTTCACTTTGGAAAAGAATTAAATAAAAAAGACATTTTGCCACAGATTAGGGGGCTTTGGGAGCTGGTGTTGGTGGGGGGAGGACTTTCCTCAAAGGAAAATAACTGTGTCCTGGTGAGCCAGCTCTTATTGCTAAAGATCAAGGTCAGAGCATTATGCAGTCTTCAAAAGACCCACCTGCCCCTTTTCCAAGAGCTGCTCTCCACCCATTCTATTATTTTCCCTCCTTTTTAATAACAGGACATGCTGACTCGTTATTATTGATTGATTATCCTGCTGTCTGTGAAGTACCATTCCCCTCCTCGTTAATTCAAAACTACCTCATTTTTCATACTTCATAAATTAATATATTATTGGAGCTGCAGCAGTAAAGAAGATGGCCATGTTTCATAGAAAGGTAGGGAGGGTGGAGAAAGGAAGAAAGTCCCATAAACCTTCCCTACAATCGGGGTCTGCAGCTGTGTCCACCCTGCTGACAGGCTGGGTGTTAAGCACATGCAGCCCCTTAGAAGGTGATGCACCCTGACAGTCCCTCTTTGTCCCTGTATCCAAGGCAGGAGGCTCCAAAAGCTCACACAGATCTGCTCTGCCCACTTCATAAAAGCAATAGCTATGCTTAGTGATTTTAGGGGATATTATAACTTCTGATCTGTCCTTTAACACTTGCTGGCTAAATTAGAGCAAACTACCTCTTTATTAAATACTGACAGCCAACTCAGGGAAGTCCACATCTAAATGTGGATGTGACCTTTCCAAGTTTACCCCGTCTCTTCTCTTTACGACCTCATACCATCCCTAAGGCTCTGTCAGGCCCTCAGTCTAGCAATACGAGGTGCAGTGGTCAGAGAGAGCAACAGGAGAGGTGGACTGACTTCTAGGAAGCCAGACAAGGCAGCCGTGGCATAGATGTGCACCAGTGTCCTGCCAAGCTGAGCCTTACCTGATAACTGGCCTTCGTTCTCCAAACATTATTTGCATGTCCTATAAAAACAAAGCTGGCCTATTGGCTTGGGTTCCTCCCATCCTTTCACCTTGCAGTCTGACTCTCCAGCCACTCCCACAGACAACAAAGTGCAGAGATACCCTCATCAATCAACCTTACACGGTTTTTTAGGATGACGGGGCTGGGAATTGTACGTTGAATGTGTTAGATACCTACATTTACCATCTGCAAATGCCAAACCCCTCTCATCCACTTGGTTCTTGCACACAAAGCAACCTGAGATAAGTGTGCATGGTAAATGAGTCAAGTCCACAGAGTTTGAATTCCGGTTTGCCTTTCCCTAAAATTTGTGCCTGCTTTTATTTAAGTGGCCAATTTTTTCCCAAAGCTCCAGGCAGCATCTATCGCAGGGATTTCAGGATCACAGTTCCAGTCCTTGATAGATAAACAACATAGCAGGTATCGGACTGCTCTTTTCTTATTTTACTTCTACATTATGTGTCTATACAGTTACTTTTATCAACAAGATTTGCAATATCTGTGAAGACTATAATGACATTTGTTTAACAAACCATTTTTCATAAAGCCAACTTAGCCCTCATTTTATTCCCTATCTTTATTAACTAAATCCTGCATTAGGTTTCCATTTGCTTTCAATACTTACACAGCACTAACCAAACTTGCACCAAATGAGTTCAGAAACCTATGAAAAATGCAAGTAAAAGCTCTTGCAATGCAGAAATACAAAGACATGAAATGTAGATGCATAAGGGCATAAATAGGGGACCCTAATACCAGAATTTCATAATATAGGTACGTTTTTTTCTTCATGAACACAGAAACAATGGCTTTCTATGTAGTATTTTTTAGATAGTTATAAACACAAACAGATACCATCTCTCTTCTAACCCTCTCCCCTCCGCCCCCATTAAATAATGCCATATGTGAGCATTTTGTTAATTATCTCAACTGTGTTTATTTTTAGAAAGAGCTGATGAGCAGTGGGTGAGGTTCACTGGGGTTTGGATTTTTTTGTTTGGTTTTTTTTTAACGCATCTGCTTTTTCAAATAATTAACTGAAAAAGCCCCAAGAATCTCCAGTTTTCATGTTCATGGACACCAAGAGACAGCCTTCCCTGGAGTACAATGATGAGGTTGTCCCTGTTTAAGAAAGGGGAAAGCTTCCATTGAGGATCTCTCATGATCCAAATTCTGTGCTGACAAACAGGCATACCCCAGAACACAGATACTATACAACCTCCACTTCTCCCCATGATTTATGTCAAGTCAGAAGTCATAAAATTAAAACCTGCAAACAAACAGATAATAGTTTGTTCCTTCTTTTAAGTTCAGGAGCCTACAAGGTCGGGTCCTGGTGGGGCATCTGCCATGCCAGACCCCGCGGTCCCAAGCTGCAGCAGAACAGAGCAATCTCTCACAGGAGCCTCTTGACTACAAGGATCAACAAGGAGGGACAATCCCTAAATATACTACTAATAATAACTTAAAAAAATACCATTTGGGCCTACTGAGAAAGACCCTACATTTTAAGAGAATTCGAATAACACTCATATTTTGCTTTACACCTCAACATCTTCCATTCATTGATCTTAAACCATGTTTAAAACACTAATAACCTAAGTCATTTGGCATTGGGAAACTATTTCTTACATAGGAAAGTTCAGAGAAGCCAACTCTGAAAACGTGACTTTTCTGAATTCAAAGGAGCCAATAAAAATCCCTTCAAAAGGAGAAATTCCTGAAGTTCTCTTCTCCAAGTATTACAACACATCTCTAACTCAAGAGATTTCTTTCACGCAGTTTCAGGTCATGGTTCTGCAAACATTTACGAAATTTCTCTTTTCCCGGGTGACAAATTCAAGCTGAATTAATCGGACAAGCAAAGAGAATCCCATGCAGAACAACTCACAAGACTGCACCTTGTAGATAAAACACATCACGTCACATATCCTCTGACTCTGCCATGGACGTTGTGGGTGACCTTGAGGAAATAATTTCTGCTTCATCAGTAAGTAAAGAAAAATATTACTTCTTCATTCACTTTTTATTCCTCTGCTTAAACTGTCAGTTCTGGAGACTGTCAGTGACTGTCCCTGGAGTGTATTTACGGGACAGAATAAACCACGAAGTTAACCAGATCACAGTCACATTTGTAAAACCCACTGGTATAACCACAGCGGACAAATCAGAGCTCAGCTAACCCAGACGCTGTGTTTCAGACCCACAGCCTCCCCTCTACAGCAGTAGGCAGGTTCTGGTCACACAGGCTCTGGACTGAGTGGCATGGGTTTTGGACTGCTGAGAAGCACAGGAACATGACACGCAGCTCAACAGGTCCAGAGAAGGGGTGCACAGAGACAATTACAAATGCACTTGCAGCTCAGACAATTTAGGCCCTGTTAATAGCAGCTGCAAAACCAAGAGCTATTTAGTAACTGTATTTGATTGAGCTGAAGGAAAGATTAGGGATAAAGGACAGCAGAAATAACTAGTTCTATCACTCCTGCCCCACGGCTCTAACTCAGCCCCAATGCCTTTGTGTTATAAATATGTTCTCTGAGATCACATCAGCATTCGCCAGTTTGCAGCACATGCTGTTTATCACAGTGTCAGCATAAGGAAAAGGGGTCCAAAGAAACCTTCCATCTGCCAAATGGCTTTAGGACACTCCAGACCTCAGTTCCTCACTGATAGCTTGGGATGCAATCTTAGGAAAAAGCAGCAGATGACTAATGGGGGCTGTGGCAAAGGATGGCAGCTCAGTTCAGGCTGGGTTAGCGAGCACCAGGTGCATGCTGGAACCTTTGCCTCATCAGCCTATCACACATTCGATGAGTAAGGAGAAAAACTAAATGCTGTGGAATTCCCTTTGGGATCAAATGAACAAAGAAATGAAGGCAGAAACAAAATCAGTTTGGACTATGGCTCTGCCCCGAGGCTTCAATCACAGCTGAGGAATTCCCTTTGGATATGCATAAGGCCAGGACAGAGTTTGCTCCCAGTTACTCTCCAAATGAGCAAGAAATAAAGAGGAGTTCAGAGCAACTTGTGCTCATTTACTAGCTCCAACTTCCGTAAGATAAAGTGTCACTCCCAATGTGCTAGCTAGTTTCCAGTCAGGTAGATGCATTCCGCTGCAATTTCAGTATCACAGTCACAATTAACTTCTTCCTTCATTAACCTGAACTGCAACGCAGCATTGCTCTCTGCCAGCTCATAAACAGTTGCTGTGCTTCATCCCCAAAAAGCTGCACGGAAACAAACAAATCTAATTAGATTTATCTTGCAGAGCTTCTGACTCTCCAAATGCCTCTAACGATATCTCATTCTGATGGGCCAGGTTCAGAGGCATGACTAGGTCTGAGAGGCACTGCATGCCTTTGGCTTTTACAGCTTCTGTGATTTGGACTGCCCCTCCATTCTGACTCTGTGACAACTGGGAAACTAGTCTGCAAAACCTTTTTTCTCAAAGCTCTTTAACTGAGCACCGTGACTTTATTTCTGCTTTATGATGTTTGCAACTACAGTTAAAGTCCCTTAGCTAGAAGGTTTATCTATAAATAAACTCTCTAATGCTTCAGTTCTGGTATAAGGGAAAAACGGGGAATCCTCCTTTCCATCACTGCACCTGCATGATATTTCTGTGCAGAGAGTAAGCATAAAAGACTACAGACCTTTTAATTCTTCAAGTTATCACCTACAACAGTGCAAGAGAAAAGCTACAGACAACTGCATCCAATTGAATTGCAAAGCAAATTCATGAAGGAAGGTATTTTTAAGACATCAGAACTGGCACCCCAGATCTTAAATGCAATCAGGACCTCCCGTTTATCCACATCTCATCTGAGCAATACTATATACAGGCAAGTGCTTTTTGGTTTGATTTTTTCACAGATGTCATTCTCTTCCTTTTTTCCTCTCTTCCTTTTTTCTTTTAAATGCTTTTTAACTCCATCCTCAACCTCCACAGGAATCCCAAGGGTAGAGATAAAAGTTTCATAGTGAAAACTGGGTTTTCAACTAAACAACACCTTCACCAGGAAAATTCACTCTTCACAGAACATTTCATGGAAAAAGTAATACATGAAATCTACGCTGGAACAGCAGTTCCTTGAGTTTCAAAATCGCACCTTAGTACCTGAAAGGAGCAGTGCTTCAGATATATGGGGCATCATTCTCATCTTCTTTCTGCACCCTTTGGAAGGACCCTGCATCCCTCTGTGGCATCGATTCTAAAATGAATCTTGTCTTTGACAACCGAGAAGAGAGCAAATGTTCTCGGGATAGAGGATCTTACCCAGAACCCCACGCTAGAGAATAGGGACTCGCAGCACTTCATCTCCAAACAGTGCCACTTTGAAGTGCAGGCAGTCCAAGAATAACAGGCTTAATTTTTTTTGTGGAGATTATCCAATTTTCTAACATAAATTTTCCAACAACCAAACAGGAAGAAGAAAAAAAAAAAAAAAAAGAAGATGGGAATTAAAAAAATCAAGAGAATATTCTTATTAAAATAGAAGAGACTTTTTCCCTTAGTGCTTTGGAAGAAATAAACAATTCTAATTCCCAGACTGCTGTGAAAATCTGCCTCTGGTAAAATGTAACTAACGCCCAAAACATAGCATTAAATTAAAGGTCAGCAGGGAACTGAGATCTCAGCCCAGCTGAGAGTAAGCAGCTTTTTTTCATCTCCCTAAAGACAGACAAGAGGCTATAGGGTAGAAAAGTGAAAGCTATGCATTTTGCAAGACTCAGCTTTTCAGAGCACTCAACCATCTGCCCTTACATCTGATTCCCCTGTAAGGAAGGGGTGCCATTAAACAAATATGAAAGTTTCTGCTTTCTGAAGTTCACCACCGAATTATCAGGCTTGTTGAAACCTATGTGTCAACAGGGCAAAGCAAATGCTCCTCATGTGGTCTCTGAGGCAAACAACCGGGTGGGCAGATGCGTGGAAGGGGAAGATGTGCCCTGGAATACACTCTGCCTATTACAGCATCTTCACGGTGGTAGAAGTGTCAAAACTGCAGGCACTTGGCCTCTCACCAGGGCTCAAAACAGTAGCTCTTAAGCAAGCTATAGCCCCCAGGACTTCAGAGTGGTCTGACTGCTAGGTCTAACGATCACCTGGAACTTCATAGGATTAATGAGAACTCAATGCAGATTTTCGTGATCCAAATACAAGTCCCTGGTGTGCAAGAGAATGAAGAAACAGCCCAAGCACCTGCAGGATAGAAGATACAAGTCTGGCAGCTTCCTCCCCCAGCAGCAGAGGCTGTACACACACTGGCAAAGTGGTGTGAAACCCTAAGCTTGTTAGTTCTTAGGAGAAGAGAATTAGCAGCACAACTGCTCCACAGAAAGATGAAGTAGTCCTGGCCCACAGCAGGAAGCGTTTTGGCCCCACTGCAGCCAGAGGCTACAGATTCACAGTGGGCTGCGCCCTGCTTGACTGTTTCCTTACGTCAGCACCCCAGGGTGGTCTCATTTCAAAGGATGGGTGGTCTCAGCTCACCTGGCTGGCCCTGATCACTAGCAATGCTACTTGAGAGGCAAGAGGAGGCATAGCTGGGAGGAAGTACTCTCTGCAACTTCCTTGGAAAGAAACAGAAATGCTGTTCTATTAATTATAACTGCAAAATTCAACTAACACAATAGCAAAGTATGGGGTTTTTTCAAATACCTTCTTGTAATTTCTAGGAAATGGATAACCCCTCTGTCAGCTCCAAAACCAGCCATCAGCAGGTTGGGTCAGCAGCTGGGAGCAGACCCTCTGGGACCCAGCCCTGCCTCTGCCCAGCACCACGCAGGGACAAAGCCACCGCAGCCCAGGCTTGGCCACACAGCTCTGGGCCTTGGTTAACTCTGTGCACGCCAAGGGTTGATATCGCCCAGTGACAACATATAAAACCAAAGAACACCCATAGACTAAATCTGGCTGCTAAGTGCCAAACACCGTCACAGCAAAGAGGTGCCCAGGGAGAAACGAAGATGTCCTGGATTTATCACCATGATAAGCACAGAGATTGTGTTTCTTCACCTCTTCCCCTCTCAGCTGCCTCTTTCCTTTTCAGGCATGAAGATATGATCTCTCCACAGTGATTGTGCCCACTGATAAACACTACTGGCTGATGTTTCACTGAGGAGCAAAGGGCAGGGCTGAGGGACCAGCTCCTTCCAGGCTGCTCCAGCATTTTCCAGTCTGCTGTGTCAGGAAAGACACTCTTACTTCAGAATACTCGGCAGGACATCAAATACAGACAGGGGTAATATTCAACACCCTGCTGGGGCTCTCCAGTTAGGGATGGGAGACACACACAGAGGAGCAGTGTAGAAGGAAACCTGAAGAGAACATGAAATTAATAAAACTGACCAAATCTATAACCCAAACCAAAACTTCTAAGCTTTTTAGCTTAGAAGAGGAAGGCCAACGATACCTGAAGCTAACTGGGGACTTGCTTTTGCCCTCAATGTTACATAGCAGATGCTCAGATATTAACTTCGTGGCAGCAGAATAAAACCCAAAGAGAATTAAATATTTAAAGGCCTAAAGAGCTATTAGGTCATCAAGTCTGACCTTCATGTGTAGCACATGTTCCAGAATTTCACCAAATCATTCCTTCATTAAGCTCAATTTTTCTTCCAGAAAGGAATCCACTTTGTAAGAAAAGGGTGTTGGAGTGCCATAATTCAGGAGGGTAAGGTGTGCACCCGGTGTGGTTTTCTTGGGACCAAGAGAGAAGGAGAATGACACAAGCTTCCAGATCATCTCTCACCCAGCTGTTCAGCCTCTGCATTTCAACCCTGGCCTCATCTGACCTCCCATATTGCAAAAAAGCAGAGATGCTGGTATTGAGAAATTGGTGTCCCACCATGACCTGGCAGCACTGCACAGAAAAATACAGCAGAAGCTGCCAAAAAGCCTTAAAATATTCCCACCAAAAATTTTCAAAAAAGAAATCAGAAACAAAAAGCTTTTATTTTAAAAGAACAAAGGGGAAGAAAAAAAAGGCTTTTAAATCCTCTTGCCTCATAATTGAGCCCAGGGTTATGCCACAATTCAGGTAAATGATGTTTATATAACTGGCATTTGGCTGAATGCATAATTCCTATTTAACAGCTGAAGAGAGGCATTTTGGGTCTTCAAAGAAATCTGACAGGTAATTCCCACTGTAGTTCTGCAGGGTAGCTGAGAGGTAATTATCCTTCTCACTAGTAAATCAATTAGGAATGAATGTATGGAACGCTTTTCTCCTCCTCCAAGTAACTGCTAATCCTCTAAGCACTAATGAGCAGACAGGGCTAGCAAGAGTGTGCAAACCCACCAGAAATCGACAGGAGCTGCGAGGCGTGCAGAGTCCGAGCGCTGCCTGGGAGCTAATGTCCCAGCAGAAAGCATCTTGCCTGGAAAGGGTCTGAACCATTCACTGTGTGTGCACAGGCCCTGTGCACGTGCGTTACTAGCAGTATCTTCCCTCCTGGTTTTTGCCTCACAGACCTATTTTTGAGGCTCACGAGAGATCACTGCATTGTGTTCTACTAGCCGGCATTTGTGCTGTTGCAAGTGAAACACAAGGGACATGGACTTTCTCTACTGGGGTGCAATTGATTCACCTCACCTACTGTTTTGTAATTCGTTATTGGTGGTCATCCGTAGGAGCTCAGCAAACCCACGATGCTTAACTCTGCAGACCACTGTAACAATATTCACCCAGAGATCTGGGAGATTAGAACCCAAGAGCATTTTTTTGCAGTGCACAACCTCATGAATCTGTAAAGAGTGGGTGGACAATAAACCTGATACTGAATTAGACAAATCCCAGATGCTGCAATCCAGTGACAATTTCTCCAGGCATTTTTCAAATGCTGCATGAATGTTTGGAACAGCTTTGATGGTCAACAAAGCCCAGCCAGCTCCAGGTTCAGACAAACCAGCTGTTTAACCAAGCATAGTAAGAGTACCTATATATTTAGCAGAGGTACAAAGAATGAAAACAAGTTTTTCCCACAGCAGCCACTGGCCTTATGGGCTTTCCTTATCACTTCCCTCTCCATTTCAAAGATTTTTCAGATTTTTTTTTTTTTTTGTCACCTGAAATAAGAAAACAGCACGTAAAGATAAGTCTGCATGTCTGCATGATGAAATGTAGGTGTTATTTATAAAAAAAGGGAGAGAAAAGACTTCTAATATGTGAAGCTCGATAGCTTGAGAAATCACTAGAAGATAATCATATACCCTAGTACTCCGGTTTGTGAGGGAGACTTTACACCAGTGACGTAGGATTTGTAACTGAGCATATTGCCTGATTTTAGGTGGGCAGAGTTGCTTTGGAAACAGAATGAAGACGAATTAACTCTTCAGTGCCCACCATATTGGATATGGGAGGAGTGTGAAGGCCAGGATAGCTCATTACAAAACACCTTCATTCCATTTTGCTCAGAAAAAAAAAAAGTCAAGACAGTTCTCACAATAATTCAGTTTCTGCATCAGAACAAACATAAGCTGACCTCTGCCCACTGCATTCTTCCTCTCCTCTGCACATCCCAACACACATACTGTTGCCAATAGCAGTCGGAGCTATGACTGCCTGACAGTTGCATACAGTGAAATAAACATCAATCATGAAACCTCTGTAGACCAGCGATGGAAAACACAATGGTAGCAATAAGAACAGTGCAAGTAGCAAAATACTAGTTCGGAAACCTATTGATGGAGACAGGCAGTTTTGGAAGCGATCAAGGAGAATGTGCTGCGCTCCATCCAAACTTCACTGCCAGTAATTAGCTGCGTGGTGCAGCCCTCCCACGTTGATTTCCGTGGGTAGCTGAAAGTGTCTGTCCCACTGCCTCCCTTGAATCAACACAGGCAATAATTCTAAACCAAAAAGGCACTGAGTAGTAACTCCTGGGCCGCACTCTGTGAGCCAGCTGCAGCCCTAATTGCATCACGTGGGAAGCGTGAGCAGGGGGTTTGAAAGCTATGACCTCATCTTCTCTCCTACACATTCAAATCAAATCTTAGGTCTCCCACCCACTCTCCCAGGCATATTCTGCTTTCAGCCCCCTTATATGATGTAACTAATGAAAATGTCATTTACATCTTTACCTCCAAGGGAGGTAGGGAAAGCATAAAAGGGAAAACAGTCAAATGCAGAAATAAACGCCTTTTACTCAGTATTTCTAATAATAAGGAGACAGAGAAGGCAGGGAGAGGTGTATTATCCAAAGCCAGTATAAGCAAGAGTCCCAGAAATGTTTGTGTGAGTTCAGCTTCTTTAAAGGCGTAACAGAAGCAAATAACAGCAATCCTTTTCTTCTGTAACATATTGAGCAGGAGATTAAGGACCCCATCTCTATCACAAAATCAGGCATAATTCTACAGGATTCCATGGAATTGCACTAGTGCAACAGAGAGCAAAGTCAAGCTCTTGTGAATTACCAACGGATTTCATGTTAGGGTCGTAATTCCCCTCGGAATGAACAGAATGCCGTAATTTTGTTTCTATAGCTACCAGCTCGATGGCTCTCCCTTACCTTCCTCTTGTTAGTGGGACTGACATAAAGGTAGCTCAGCACAGTCTTCAGGCCCACTTTGTCATTTAGCTTTTCATAGGTAGTGCCATAGTCTGTTGACCTGGAGAAAAGAGGAGACAAAAAGAGTTTATGTGGTTGTTAGAGCTCAGGGGAAGGAAATGACTGTGAACAGATGCCCAGTTACAGCTGCAGTATTATTACTCTTAAAAGTTGAGCTTTTGGGTTTCACTCAGGGTGGCCAGCAGAAAAGAGGAGAAAACTTGAGTCCTTTGAGGCAAGGTCTGTCTCGGCACCAACTGATCCTATTGCACCCGGGGAGGTGTGGTGCACCCATGAAGGTGGGCTTTGGGGGCAGCCTCTGCTCTCACGGGCCAGTGTGCCATTGCGAATGGCACCTACATGAGAGGACTCTGATCGCAGCAGCACACATAGCACAGATTCTCTTTTCAGACAAATGCAGTAGAGGAATCCAAATTAAACACACCAACAACAGTTTTATTTAAGTAGGCTGATTTTTGACTTGGAGATGGGGATCCAAATGCAGCTCAGAATTGTAACAGCTGAATGCATGTCTAGATAAAAATGTACCTAAACTGGCATCTTGAGTCCTCAGTCACCCCCATCCTACTTTGTGCCAGGCATTTAATTTTTCTGAGTTACAGAGACAGATTCAGGCCCCTACACTACCAAATCCCACCCGGAGGAGCAGATGATCTGGGGGTGGCATTACCCATTCGTGACTGGGGAAAAGGGCTGCTTCGTCATAGAGGGTTTTCTGTAGCTTCCTCCTCCTCATTTGTGGGTATGTTTGAAACCTCACTTTGTCCTGCTTGTTTCTCTGCTGTTTTTGTACTCTGCTTTTCCTAACAAACAAGGTTTTTCCTACGAGAACAGATCAACAGCTACCCAGTACAGGATCCCACACCTGAAGCACCAGCTTGCTTTAGAAGGG
This sequence comes from Rhynochetos jubatus, assembly GCA_027574665.1. Classification (NCBI taxonomy): domain Eukaryota; kingdom Metazoa; phylum Chordata; class Aves; order Eurypygiformes; family Rhynochetidae; genus Rhynochetos; species Rhynochetos jubatus. The sequence continues at coordinate 29,896,681 of CM050655.1, read as the reverse complement.
GTGTCACAACCTGCATGAAAAGCCCACCAACCCCATCCAAACAGGGGGAAAGCCTGACCCTACCCGGCTTCTATCATACAGACACCGCAAACACAGTCCTCATCAGGTGAACAAGGAAAGACCCACACAAAAAGCCTACCTGGACATACCTATGATTTTATAAAGACAAGAATTCATGGCCCCTGCCCTCCTCTCTAAGCACACTCTTAACTGAACAGATGATTAGGAAACATGTACAATTCAGTGCCTTTCCCAGTAACCAGCTCCAGTAATCTTCTGATTTTCTAAGTTCAGCAAGCCTCCAGCACCTGCAGCGATGTCTTTCTGCCTGAGATCAATCCTCTGCTCCTTGTTTGCCTGGCAGAGAAATCTCACCCTTTTGGCACCACAACGAACAGAGCCACTGCACCCAGTGGCTGCAGAAACTGAGCGATGCCAGAATCTGCACCCAGCTCCACTGGTTTCCTTGCTGCCAGTGGAGTCCAGAACAATACCGAAAGGGTCATGTTGCAAAACCAGATGACTGGTTTCAGGCTTCCAAGTAGGAGGACCCATGAAGTCAAAAGCCTGGTTTATCACTGATGTAGCTCCAACATATTTGCTCCTGCGTATCTCTCAAGCACAATTCCTAAATGTTTTGCAAACTGGTTCTTTACTTAAATGGGTTGAACCAACCTTCCTCCTTCGAACACTCAGAAGTCAGGGGTGCTTCAAGTCTTAAACAACTTCCTCGTGCTCTGCTTTAGTTCTTTAATACTAAAATAGAGCTAATAATAGATCTATTTACACTTACTACTCTTTCGTACTAAGGCATAGTATTGATACTCGCTGGGCTTCACAGAGACATCCCAAAGGATATCACAATAATGTACTGTATTTACATAGCACTTTCTCATCCAAAGAATCTGAGGCTCTTGCCCCTTTATTTGTGGTATCAATACCACAAATAAACTTAGCAGCTTTCCCCCTCCAGCCAGGCTTGAAACTGAAGCAGCTCAATTAATAAAACTGAATAATCCCGGCTAATTAATTCCATTACACCAGGCCTCCTGTAGATGCAAATTCAACAGGTCAAGAATCCTCAAGTAACACTAAGCTCTAAGCAGAGGGTAACACACAGAGGGCAAGCACCGAGGTACTTCCTTGATGTCACCCTTCCACCAGCACTGCAGTGCCGAACAAGCCACATTCATGACTGCACATGTACCAGCCACCAGACAGGGAAAGAGATCACTGCTTTCAATCAGCATTCAAAGAGAATACAAATAACAGTTTAATATTCTGACAAAGCTACTTTGGTTTTGTTCTCAGAGTCATTTTCAGATCTCCCAAAATGCTCTGCACTTCTAAAGATGCAGGCTGGATGCCCTAATGACTCTCGCTCATTAAACCATTATCACTCATTGCATTTGCCCTTTCAAAGAATAGCAAGAAAGGAAGTAGGATCATTATTTCGTTAGCTTGTATAAGGCTTTCTTTATTATCATGACAGTCACCACTGGCTTCACAGAAGCGTCTCAAAGGATATCACAATAATATACCGTATTTCCATAGCACTTTCCCATCCACAGAATCTGAAGCTTTTGTCTCCTGTTAATCCATTCAAACTAACAAAGTCCCAAGGGCCGTAGTGGGAAATATTATCTCTGTTCTAGAGATGAAGAAACTGAAAGCTTGCATAGGTAATGGTTCATTTTTTCAAAAGCCAGTGTCTACAATTAGCCATTTCAGCTTCTATAATCATCTAGTCTACAGCTTGATACTCAAATCTGCTAAACTCCTATCACCAAACTGCCTAATTTGAAAACAAGTATTTACAGAAGAAAAAAAAAAAACGTTGGCTGCCTAAATTTAGCAACCCAAGCCTGAACACTTGAAGAGATGTGACCCCAAATACCCAAATTTAACTTTGGTTGGGCCTTTTATGGCCAACTGATCCTGCCTAGCTAGTTCTCCTCTGGGTTACTCAACTGAAGCCATCACTAAGCCTCATCATCTTGGAAGGCTGTTACTGCTTTCATCCTCAAGTTGATACTTGCAGATTGCTTCTAACCACACACAAGTATACTTAAAGTGTTATTAAGAATGCTTTCATAAAACAAACTGTTGCACCTCATTACACCACTAGTAACACAGAATCACAGAATGCTAGGGGTTGGAAGGGACCTTTGGAGATCATCTAGTCCAATGCCCCTGTCAAAGCAGGCTCACCTAGAGCAGAAAGTGTTAAAATGTGGAATGGACTCTGGCTGTATATACAAAGCCTGTAAAAGCTCAATCCATGCATTTTGTTCCACATGTCCTTATTCATTGATCTTACAGCATTTCATGGTCCCCTCTATCCTGCTTTGCATCCTACAAACCAAGCTGCTGTCAGTATCCCAAGAGAGGCTGCACAGTGAAAAGCAACAAAACTCAAGAAGCAGTCCAGTCTTCAACTTTGCCTACTCCAATCCAGCTTTTTGGTTTTTCTAACAAGTAGTTCCTACCAGCCATGAGGAAGAATCTCTTTGCTAGTCTTGGTTAACATGAAGAAAAGCTTGACCCAGTACACCACAAGTGTCATATTCACGTAGCCAAATAAGTGTGGGATGTCTCTGAACAGGCTGTTGTACCAGATTCTACATGTTCTCTTAGGAAAAGCAAGGTTTATAATGTAATTAATTTATTGGGAGACTAAAAATTCTCCCATAGTTGTATTCTGTTATAAGTACTCGGGAAAGAAAATCACCTGCTTGATCCCACTGCCCTCCCCTGATGGGCCGCAATGTTTTAACCATTGCTGCAAGTGCTGTCCCACGGGCTGGCAGAGCAGGCCTCAAGGAGCACATCCAGGCAGAGAAGCTTCTCTCTACCAAACCTGGTCATAACTCAGTGCACCGAGCGCTAACAAAATCCATCTTGTTCTTCTAGGTCTGAGTCTGATCTTCCCTGTGAATCTGACAGTAGACTTTAATATTGTGAAAAGACTTGCTCATCCCAGGGATATGAAGTAGAGGTGGGGAGAAGCAGAGAGACTGCCATCTGAATAGCTTTAAGGGGAGTCCTTCTCTCAGACAGCTTCCATTTCAGGGGTCTGTCAGGCAGAGAACGGAGGTTTTGTTTGTTTGCAGCCTGAGCTACTCGGCTATAGTGATAGGCTATAAAATATGTAGCAGTCTCTCAGGAGAAAAAGAGCTGTAAATGCTGGCACTGGATGGCTTGGAGGGACAAGGCAACCCCCTGGTGTCTACGTGTGCCACCGACTCCTGTCAGGGGGGATTTCCTATGCACCTGTGACTCTCCCCAACTGTGTGTGGAGGAGCAAGTATGGTTTTGATTTTAGAATTACAGCCTTTTTTCCTAAGACACTAAAGCTTATGCATTTATCCCCATGTAAGTCCTGCTGCACGCACACCTGCAGCCCCATACTGAGAGCTGTATGTGGGCACAGCTCTGCCTAAATGAGCAGGAGAATATCCCGATTCTCCGTGCACTTCAGACAGCCACAGGAACACACACAGACCAGATTAACATTTGCTTCTCTTCTCATGTGCCTGCCAACTGCCTGCCTGCAGTGTGCCTGTCTCTCCACACCACCCAAACAACTTCTTGTTCCTACCCATTGGCCAATTTTCTCCCAGTTTGACAGAGAAACCAAAACCCAAGAGGAACAGAGTTTCTACAAGTTTTATGAAAACCAGCAGCCAGCAAAAGGAGAGCAAACTTATTAGCGTTCAGAGAAAAGCTGCAGCATGAAACCAAATCCCATGAGACGTGAGAGCAAGCACATCTCTCTGAACATCCAGCTGCAGGAAAACATTCAAACACAGCTCACACATTAACACACTACAAAGAACCCAATGGCACAACACAAGAAGTGAGGCTCCCAAACTTCCACCGCTTGTGAAACTATTTGTTTTCATCTCCCCTTTCCCCTTCCTCCCTCTCAAATCACGCTCCTTAAGATAAAGGCCTTTCTGAAGCAATGACACGCTGAGAAGAGACCTCTGAGTCAGAGCCCAGCGTGACCACTCCCTGCGGTAGCCCCAGCTGTAAACCCCTTTGACCAGCTACCCCAGTGACTCTAAGTAGCTTAGGACTCAGCAAAAGCTGACTCTGCACTGATGACTGCTTTGCACCAGAAGGTTAAATGGGTTCTCCCTGGAGCACAGAGTCCTAAATCAGGAACTGGTCCCACCACACAGTAATCACTGCACCACGTGGGAAGCTGGTCCCACTAACAGGTAGGGCAGAGGGCTGCTCCTCTGCACCAGGGTATCAGTCATTTAGCACGCTCTGGCCCTGCCTCTCTGAACATTTTGAGACGACTACTTTTCTTCCCTGGTGAACATTTTACACTAGTTCCTTGCTTGTGGTGACAATGGCTGCCAGTGGCTAAACATCCTCCGCCCCCAAAGCCTTTTTGGTAGGTAGTTACAACAGAGAGTAGCAACCTTTCCTCTCCTAGGGCTGCTTATGAGTCTGAAGTCAGTCTGCCTTGGGCAGCCAAACGCCTGGGACAGAAACAGGGAGTTGGCCTGCAGCTAATCCAGCCGCAGCAGAAGCTCTGGAAAGGCAGGGTGACCGCTGCCACTGCCAAGAGAGAATGGGTGCAAGTCCAGCAATGCTCCCCCAGAAGCAGCAGACATGGTGCTAACCAACTAACCCAACAGCCATGTGGCGCTGTGCTTGCTTACTAACCAAGGGAATCCAAGCAGATGTACTCTGAATCTTTCACTTAGCAGAACACACTTGCTGTGCTGAGCGCTTGCTTTTACCCAACCATTATTTTAGAGTGAGTGTAAGAAATAAAGTTAGAATATTTTACAACTGCAAACAGAAACCACCACCTCCCTTCATCCCCATCCCACTGAAGAAAACTAAAGACAACAAAGAAAGTCCAGAGAAATAAACAGGAATCGAGAAAGCATATGGTACTGCTTCCTGGTATAGTTTCCCAACCTACAGCAATATCAGAGACTTCCTAAAGTGAAGATGATGCCTTTGTGTGCAGGAGCCATGAGTGGGCTTTTTAGTTTCATAAATCCGTCTCATTCCACAGGGAAACTTGGCAATTTCATTAATACATGTTAATAAACACCACAACTGCATGCTGTATGAAGAGATGCTCCCTTTCATTTTAACTTGATAACTCAGAGCCCACTGCTACCACTTCACAAGGATGAAACCACGGAGCCTCATGCTGCCATTAGTGATTTCACTGATTGTTGCCATATTCCTCACAGATTATTTTTTCCCCATTCTGAAGACTCCCTGATTTATTTAGCCACTCCTTGTACGACCTATTAATATCTCTGATCATTCTGTGACTACTCTTTCTAGTCCAATTACATCTTTTGCTATGGATGCCTCAGAGACCTATCTTTAACAGAAGACCTTCCTTGAAAAAAAGTAACCATCCAAGTATATCAGCAAAACCCCACAGTATTTAAAAAGACTGAAATAAAGCCACTTTCTGCCATTATACACAAGGTGTTACATACTCAATACTTCTGGAACTATAACCCATCAATTCTAGGGGACTTTCAGTTCCATAAAATTCCAGAAGTACCTAAAACCAGAGACCCCACTGCAGAAAAAGTTGTTCAAGTAGATCACAGTTTTCATAATTTCTCTTGGAAAATTCATATCTTCCTTTTAGCTTGCATGTCATCTAAACAGCAGAACACCCACCCTAATTTCTATTATGATACCAGCACCCTTCCTCCACTCCTTTTCTTTTTTGATGAATGTCAATTCCCATCATCAAACATCTGAAAGACTTGAAGATGACCTTTGTTGATGAATTTCAATTACTAATGTACACTGGTGACTGGCAAGGCAAAATGAGCTGCCACAAGGCAGTAGTCACTGGGATTCACAGTTCAAAATGAAGCGGATAGGAGCTAACTAGGATCACTGGCTTCTCTATTTTTTTCTTCCAGATTCTTCTCTTCTTTTTTATTTTACAGAAAACCCTTTCTCTCTTCTTCGTTCTATATGAGCCTTTAGGATGACTCTAGGTATCTCAGAGGTTGGACAGAAGGATACAGAATATTCCACCCCTAGATTTACGGGCAATAAGTCACAGGAGATGTATCAGTCACATTTCTAGTGGCTGATTGCTCATCAGCATTTCATTTGATCACTATCCCACAAGGCAGTGGGACTGTTCACGCCACTCATTCCTTAGTAGAAATGATTACTCAGATGGGCATAAACAGTTTCTGGAGACACAGTTTTGGGTGCCCAAATAGCATTCACCATCAGCAAACAGGCTGTCCTTTCCCAACCTGTCCTGTCACCTGCACCCAGGCCTTCCCTTACTTCCAGATACACCATTTCTGTGGAAAAGCAGAAACCGTTTCAGATCTAAAATAATCTGTAAGAGCCATGAAGAGGGTGAACAGGGGGGGTTGCAGGAAATGGGTTTTCTTTCAGGAAAAGAATGACAGAGAAAGTGAGGGAAACTTGACAAAGCAGAAGTCAGAGTTGCTGGATCTAACCAAAGAACCACTTTGAGCACCAGAGTCTGAAGTTCCCCGTTCTAGGACTTTTAGAAGCAGTATACCTCAGCTACTACAGGACACAGATTTGGCTAAAGGCAGCTCTGAAGATCTCTCACCGTTATGCTTCTGCCAAAGGATGGCAAAGTCTTTCCTCTGGAGCCCAAATAAAACTGACGGATTGTAACACTTCATGGCAGTTGAGAGCCAGAACTATAAAAGCCTATGGCAAAGTATGATCTGCTTTTAGAGAGCCTGGGATCCTGATCAAAGCAAGTAGGCTGCAGGTGTAGTGGTTACTAAGAATTGCTTTATATTCTGCTGCAGACAGCCCACAATAAGGAGACACAAAAAGCAACAAAGATTGCTGCCTCCTACTTTAATAATAAATAACTCTACTTCCCTAGCTTCCATCTTCTCTATACCGTAACTCTTTATCTCAAATTTAGCTACCTACCAGTTAGAAATACCTAGCTCCAGCTCCCAAACCTGTCTACATTTTCTCACTGTCAACAGAGACTGTTAACTTCAGTGGATGACTCATTGACACTAAAACAGGTGAGGATGTATTGCTGTCTTAAGGTGTCTTCCTCCCTCCAGTGTAAAGGGAGACCAGAGCAACCAACACACACACTCAACTGTTAGTTGGCTAGTACAATGCAAGGTGTATCTCACACTAAATGGATTAGAAAAGTGCATGCACTGAGCTGGCAGTAAAATGAAGGGAAGGACTTCAGTCACCCTGCCTGAGATCAGAAGTTCGTCATTTGTTGTAATGTACCAGTGCAATGTTTTAAATGTTGTTATTCCATAGGGATCCACATGAGAATTTCTACTAGAAGTAGGTGCCAAACGATACCAGGATTCCACTGTGCCATACACACTCTATAGCATTACAAAGTGAAGAGAGCAGAGATGAGCAGAGACATGTGATATGGATTTCCCAATGGTGAATGACAGAATCATAGCATCATAGAATGGTTTGGGATGGAAAGGACCTTAAAGATCATCTAGTGTCAACCCCTCTGCCAGGGGCAGGGACACCCTCCACTAGACCAGGTTGCTCGAAGCCTCATCCAGCCTGGCCTTGAACACCTCCAGGCATGGGGCATCCACAGCTTCTCTGGGCAATCTGTTCCAGTGCTTCACCACCCTCTCTGGGAAGAATTTCTTCCTTATACCTAATCTAAATCTACCCGCTTTCAATTTAAACCCGTTACCCCTTGTCCAGTCACTGCAGGCCCTTTTAGAATCAAGAATACAAAGACCCAAGGAAATGTGAAGTGGCTTGTCCTCAAAAGCTGGGAACAGCACTTCCCTTCAAGGCATGCTTGTGCCATTACACCAGTGATGACCAGCTGGAGATCCTTATGGCGGCCAGGCAAAGTCCATGCCTACTGGTAGAAACTGTACCTCACAGGAGCACAAACATGGAAGGTAAACAAGCACCATGTCATACCCACATCAGCAGCCTCAGCAGGACATGAGAACTTGAATCATCATCATACTGCTTCTGACCTGAGCCTAGGACACCACCTCCCTGCAGACAATGCCCGAGACACAGTCCAACTGCCATGAAACGGGTAATCTGGAGCTAAGACAGTCTGGCTTCACAGAGGCCTCTCCTTTTTCTGCTCTGGTCATTTCACTACTGTGAAATCAATGTAAAAACATTATTTTTGCATAGCTCTGAAGAACTATACCTCGTGATTCCGCACTTCTCATTTGTACTGTCTAAATATCTAACATATTTATCGTGTTCTTGATTCTGATGTATTCTAATTTTCCAAAGAGGTGTTTTATGCATCCCTGATAAGGCAGCATACTGATTTGATTCCAACCACTTGACTGACTCAGCAGAGATGGTCTTATCAAGACATATTCAAGAAATTTTGTCTAGAGGACACTTTAATAGCCTCAAAGATAAAAGGCAGCTTTGATGACAAAGCTTCATTAATTAATCAGATATTAATTTGATTATTAATTAGAACTAAGGCCTTCCCCAGGCCGTTTTCTACTCTTATGACTATAGCTAACAATGTTTCTGTAACAATTCTATTAAGTAGCTAATCACTGTAATTTGCATTATTTTGTAGCAAAAAAGAAGGTGCTTTGAATGTAGGATTTTCCGAAGCAACTGTAGAGGTTCACTTGAACATCCATGCTATTAGGTGCATTTAACCTGGAGCTCACCTTAAATGTGTACTGAACAAAATGTCAAGGGAAGACTAACGAACTGCCCCATCACTAAACTCTCTATTTCTGTGCTAGATGTGGAGGAGAAAGAAGTCCCCCCAACCACTCAGAGAACAAGTACAATACAAAGTACCCTGACAGTAGGTCACTTCAGGTAGTTTAGTCCAGTTCCTTAGACACATATAAAAAAATCGCAGACAATTCCCAAACCAACTTCTACAGTCAGCCTACAACACATTCCATTCCCTACCTCAGCTGACCCCTCTCCCACAAGCCTTATGTCTACCTGCAACTCCTCTGCTTGTAGCCCACAAAGGTTACTGCCCCCAGCAGCACACCCACACAACCTGAATATAAATACCTCAGCAATCCTGCCTGACCCCCAGGCAAGGCTCCTCAGCACTCCGGTTTCCCATTTAATTAACTTAGCTTCATGGGAAAAGATTGGCTCTTACTGTTTCTAAGAAAGTAAAAAGCTCATGAGATGCAGCCACCTGAGACAGTGGAGGACCGCAAGAAGTCTCTTCTAGACTTAGGAACACATCTTCATCTCCAGTTACGTGACTGAGAGCCTCTACATGCTACACTTTTACAGTTAATAAGGCAGCACCCAATCCCCAATTAGTTGGGGAATTCTATCACATTCAGGTGAATCAATAATATTGACAGTTCTACACAAATTTACACAATAAATGTCAGGGCTCACTATACCTATATATCTATAAACATATCGACTAATAGCAACATTAACAAGAGTATGCTAGAATATTGCAAGCATTGCACAATTTTGCATTGGTGAGAATTCTGCATTTCTAAGAAATTTCAGATGTTTAAACCTTAACAGACATGACAAAGCAATGGTGCAAGTTTAGTTCACTTCAGAAGCAAAGAGAATTTCGAGCCATAAAATAACACGAAAAATTCGCAGGCTAATATTGCTCTGAACAGTTATTTTGCAATGATATTTTCCCCCCAGAAAAGTCTCCAGCACAAACTCTCTTTCAATATGACAAATAAATAAATGGAAACATAAAATCGGCCCATTCTTTCAGGCTTATCTATTCCAGTTACCACTGAAATATCCAGGATAGTGCCCTCAAACTCTACCAGCTTTCTGAGCCATACGCTAACGTTTTTGAGAATAACACAGACAACCTAATTCACAGTAGAAATGAGCTCTCAGGCTGGATTACTCAGATGACAGTGTCTTTATGTAGGCTGCACCCATATCTTTGCAAGGGGACCTGGTTATACAGCTGGGTCCCTGGGCAATAATAGGGATATAATAGGGCAGGGATAGAAGAGCAAAAATGGAAGAAATCAGTTATCTGTCACCCATTTCTTGGCTTGGGCAACAGTCAGATCAGCAGCTGGATTAAGCCTCTTGTAATACAGTTAAATCTAGTGTTACACTCCATGTAGGTATCTCCTACTAGCACTGGTTTAATATGAGTCTTATTCATTCTCTGAGCATGAGATTTAACAGCATCAGTTCTAGTTTGTATGTTTTTAAAATGCAGATGTTGAGGTCTAAGCTTGTGTCTATACAGACTTCATAGAGAGATAAGCGTTCTGTTTGTTATAAAGGTTAATAAATGACGGTGATCCACGCAGCAGATGCTCAACATGGGATCCCCCTCTTCACACCAACTGCCTGTGAGTTGTGGCAGCTCAGAAAGCACGCAATTGATCACTCCTGCACTTGGGTGCCCCAAGACCTCACTGCCTAATAACTTTCAAACCACAGTTGCCTCAAGCTTAATTTTACCCCAGAAAAGCCTCCTTTTCCTGTCATCTTTTGCACTCAGCACTCGGAAGCTCATCTAACGCAAACCACTTTGTCTTTGGAGAATAAACCTGTTGGAATTTTTTCGGACAGAAGATCAATAAAGTGGGAACAGCTTGAGAAGTCAATCAGCTTCAGCAAGTCCCCCAGGAGATGGCTGGGTGATTGTCATTTTAATGAAGGAATAGTAAACAGAGCACAAGGAAATGCACATCCCCTTCAAACTCATGAGGGAGGATATCTTAGACTGCGAAGCAGAGAAAGAAAAGGAAGCACTGGAAGAGATCAGTCATCTCTCTAGCTTGATATGCTGTCTCCAGAAGTAGTCAGAAAGAGCTAGAAAACTTCTTTAAACTCAGAACTAGTTCCATTACTAGACTGCAGATTGAATTTCCTCCAGATATTAGATGAGGACTATTTTTGTTTAGGCCCTGAAATACAAAGGTAAGTATCCCTTATGCTTTTGCTCCTAAGTAGTGTACTGAAAATGTGGTTTTAAAGTCATGACTTTTACCTAAATGGAGTTTATGAAGAGCTAAGCACCCTGCGAACCTTATCAAGGCAAACGGAAGTGGAAAGTTGTCTGTGATCCAAGATGTTAAAGTCCTTTTTCTAGATACACCATGGATTTTCTTCATGTCTTTGGCTCTAATCATAACTTAACTACCTATGAAGAGGATCAAACACAAACACCCAAGATGCAGACTGTGAGGTTCACTGAAGAAAGAATTCTGTTGTACTAAAGGCATTGGAAGGTATCTTGGGACACCTGCAAGGTCCCTGCTTTGCCACAGGCTTCCTATGTGGTTGTGATCTGTTTGCCAGTTACACGTGGTGACATATTTTGCTGTTGTTCCAATCACCTAGGCTGGAGTATGGCAACTCCCACAAAGGTTCACATAGATACAGACATTTCAAACTGTAAATTGAAATCAATATTTTCTCAGCCATGACAGATGGATTGGACTTACTGGGTGAGGACCGATGCCTTGTGCTATGCCAGAGCTCAGAGTCCATCAGTGTAATTGTCTATCCTGGCATTCAAGTCTATGACTCTGTATGCTTTGGGCCTTTAGCCATGCTTTCCACTTGAACTTGGGCTCTAGTCCCACTCAGGATATCTGCCTGTTGATGAACCAACTGTTGCTCATGTTTCTGACAGCACTCTCCATGGATCCATGCTTCAAAATAAATTAGAGCAGAACTCATTAAATTGTGCAGTTTGTCTTCAGTTGTATTCTAACCCAGCATGGTTCACTCATAGCTCCCGGAGAGTTTTAAAGCAGTGGTGCTTAAGTTCTCTCAGTGATATTATTTAGACCAGAAGAGAAATGGCTTTTTTTCTTCATTCTACTCAACCTGACACTTCAAAAGCCAATAAGAAAATGAAGCATGATATTACATTCCTGGAGGACAGCATTAAGACCCCCAGGAATAATGTGAGCATAAAGGGTTGCCCATCTTTTAGCAGGTAGACTGCAATAGCCTGTGATTAATTAGGAAATAGTAGCAGTTAATCACTGGTCATTTCCTTTTTAGCTGCCTTACCAGAAGGCACGTGGTTTGTTTTAACATCAGCTTTAACATTCTGGGAATGAATCTTCCTGCAGGCGGAATAGTAACGCTCTGAAAACAAGCCCCCTGCAGTCAACAACGATCGGACCAACCACTCGCTGCAGGGGCAGTTCTGCAGACTTGTCTGTGCCCAGCTCTACAGGTGCTACTCTGAGGATGGAGGAGAAAATTAAATTGGGTACAAAAGAGGAAGGTTCACACAGTACCACGATTTCCAGCAAAACCATTTAGTCATGACTCAGGCATCAGTGACTAGGGACATGCCGAGCATAAAAACATGTAGGGAAAGTGGTGCATCTCTGCTGTTTATTCCAAGTAAGGGCAGTGATGGGTGGCCAACAGGCTCAGAGCAGATGAACTTTCTTCCCCTACTTCTGTACCTTCAGAAAGTCCCTGGGAGTGCATCTGGATGTGAAACCTGTTGGATTCACACCACTGCCTTGAGTACGCTGCTTGATTGCTCATGTTTTAACATGAGACCCTCAGCTAGCCTATGTCCAAAAGAAACTACTTATCGCACCCAAAACCGGAAGCCTCAATACAGTACAATATGTTCTTCAGAATATTCACTCCACACAGACCCATCACTCACTTTCCACTAAGTACCACAGTGGACTTGCATCAATTAGCCAGTTGAAAACATAAACGACCAGGTAAGATGATGATCTGCTACAGGAATACAGCCAAGCTTTAACCAAGCTTCCCCCAACTCATTCATCCCTCTCCCTTCCCCACCAATACCTCTTTAACACCTCTGGTGTGTGCTTCTCTTAATCACAGTCCATGCAGTCAAAAACGCCGTTCCCCAGACTCCATTTTAGGCACACACATTTATTTGTGCTTTACTCAGACGTAAGGGAAAAGTTCCATGTTAATGAGCTACAATCACGGATCAATAAAGTTCATATTGAGACTTAAGTGCCGCGATTATTGTAAGAGAGAACACAGAAGGAGATGTTACATCATGTGCACATGCATCTATTACACAGCTGCTAAGCTTTAAAACGACGTGTTTGCCGTGAGCAGAGTACCGTGGTGAAAGAGCAGCTCTCTTTCCAAGCCAACAGTAAATGCACGTTGGGAGTGCTAGCTGAACGGGTTATTTCTTTGTCCGTACTTTACTACGTAGCTGATGCTGGAAATGGAGAAAATAAATAATGATGAGTTTTTGCTACAAGTCATTATTTTGTAAAGATTACACTTTAATAACTCTAGTACACAAAATATTTTCATGAATTAATCTCCCTTCCTCACGGATGAGGGCAAACGATAAACATGTGCTTCCTTAACCCCCACCTTCTTTTTTTTTTTTTGAAATCTCATTCTGCCACGACTTATCAGCGTCCCCGCAGCAAAAGAGGAAAAATATTAAATGCATTGCTGGGAATGGGATCTCATCCTTAATGACACCATCAATAATTGCTGTCACAAGCTAATATCAGAGTTGCAACCTTACAAGGAAGATAAAGAGGTAGAGTTTTTCAGATCGTCGTTTCTAGACAGACTCTAAATAGGATTTTGCTACACGCTTTTAAATGCTGCCTGGATAGCTCATAGGGCAGTAGAAACTAGAAGCAGTCTGAATCCAGCCTGGGAGTACTAAACCTAGAGTTGTCCTGTGAACCTCCAAGAATGGGGTTGAATCCAGCATGCAGGATGTAAATACAGCAAACACTGTCCTTACAGCAAGGCTTACACCTCTGGTGGCAGCTCCTTGGACACCCAGGACACCAGGCAGGTGCTTCTTCATATATTAAACAGATTCCAGTAATTCCTCGATCAGCAGTGCCCAGATGCCCTTCGGTCCCTACACCACTGCAAAGGTACTGTCAGCTAAGATCTTGTCATCGCAATCTAGACACACTTAAGAGAATTTATACCCCAAGATGCTGTTAAAAAGAGACTGAATGGCTCCTAGTTGAAACCTGTGACTGGAGAACTGAGATCAACTTCTCCTCAAGTACCGGCAGCCTGGGGGCCTTGACACAACCTGCACAGACCCACCCCGACACCAGTAAACAGCAGACAAGCATCAGTGCTCCCCTTCCCCGAGAACTCCTTGTTAATACGCGGAAGGCCAGACACTGACAATCATCGCAACGTCAAACCAAGAACAGGACAGTTGTTTGAGTGTTTCTCTGCACCCAAGCATGTACTTTGGACTTGGACGTAGAAGGAAACAGGCTTTACACAGCCAGCCGCAACTTCAGCTGGGAGGTAGCAACTGCAAAGCCCAGATGTTTGGTGTCACTGTGACTTCTCAGGTGACTGGAATATTAATTCCCCACTAGAATTAGTATATTAACCAATGGAAAACAGTGGAGAGGGGGAAAGCATGTTTGGAAATCACCTTTAATTTTGCACTTTAGAATCTCCATGTTACTAACATTCAGCAGGGCGTACCTGCATTTCTTGTTGCAACCCTGAGAAAACTCCCATCAAGAGCTTTGCAAGATAGTATTTCTTTTCCAGTTTAGGAATGAAGACATGCCTTCTGTTTTCTCTTACTGACTGCCAGGAAATGCAGTTCAGACCTTCCCTCCTGAACAGAACCTTTCCCTGATTTGGATGGAAAACTCGCCCTGTTTTAATCTACTCTGTTACCAGACAGACACACCATTCAGCAAGAACAGCCCAGAGATGAGTCTTAGATGATCTTTAAGGTCCCTTCCAACCCAAACCGTTCTATAATTCTATTATTTGCTGCATGCACATTGCTGGGAGGTATGACCTCTTCCCCACTCTGCCCCAGCACTGATCTACCTTGAAGTCCTTGCACAAGTATTGTGACTTCTGTTCATTAACAGCAGATAAACATGGTGAACCATGGAATAAGAAAGGCTTCTGCTGTGCTACAACTAGTTGTTGTCAGGAGACACTTCCTTGGAGAACAAACACTAAGTATTTCATGAGCCAGGCAGGTATCCATTGCTGGTTCCAAGACCATCACACAGCTGTACAATAATTTTTCAGGTGTCACTGTCACTCTGAGCAGGACAGGCAGAGCAGATCCTATCCTTCCAACAAGAAAAGATGTGGAAAGATACAATACAATAGTTTTACCCATCATAATTTGATTTCCTCTAGCTTGTGCCTATGCGGGCTTTCTGCACTGCATTACCTCCACCAGATCAGTGCACACGTAATGCAAATCAACCGTCAAGCAGTATTTGTACTACAATAATAACTTGGAAGAACTTGTTTAATATCAGAAGACTTAGTGGAGCAGATGAATGGCTCTGACATGATATCCATGGGTTAGAAATTCAATTAAAAACTGCAAGTGGCACAAGAGTGGTAGTTATTGTTCAACATGTACCATGGGGCCTTCGCTGAAATACAGCTATTAGCTGTACTGGTTGAGAAATTCTGTTTTCCTTTATGGCAATCTGTTAGCTTGTAGAAAGTTAAATTAATAAAAACACAGAATCACTCTCACATTACGAGAGCACAGCAAAGCCAAGGGCTAGTTGCGTATTTTATAATTATGGATTAAATGCATTATGCCAAGGAAATTAAAGAGATGCCACAATTATAATAAAAATGAAAGATTGCCTGGCTCTAAAGGCTGATGGTGTGACTATTGCATGCAGAGCATGCTGGGTTGCCCATCCTTATCTCCTCCCATTACAGCTCTCCAGGATGTTAACAATTATTCCTAGTGCTAGCAGCTACTTTCACCATGTGTTCAGCCCTTGGTGGAGATACACTTGCATAAGAAAACTACATCCCCTCCTGTTAGCAGCAGTATCTCAAATTATCTTCTGTCTTGGAAAGCTAGTGTTGCCCCTAAAGAACACGGGGAAAAAAAGGATGGAAGGAGAATGCTTTTAATGGTTGTTGTTTAGATAGACGGAGGACAGGGCTCAATGGGAAAGAACTCCCCAAGCCCACCCAACTTTTACCAAGTCCCAAAGATGGGACAAACAGGGATCTTGGGCTGAAAATTTCCTGACGAGGAGGGAAGAATCAGGCCTGACCAATGCAGAACTGACATAAAGGTTTTTCATTAAATCTGCAAGGGAGCATGCTCACCTCACTGATTTTCAGGCGTTCTGTTTCAGGCTGCCTGCCCCACAAGTGGAGAAAAATCTAGGTCTGAATCGCCCGGTAACTCGGAGCCCACATCTTTGCAGTCAGTGTGATACCACGTGGAAAGCACTCCACAGTGTTTCATCTCTCACAGAACACAGCTTTCCCCGCCAACAGAAGTAACTAATGGAACAAACGAGTAACTACATCGCCATGACAGAAGCAAAACCCACCAAACTGACACCACAAATAAAAAACAACAAAAATGACCCCAAAACAAACACACTTTTAAAATCTGACTTTGAAATGCTGCATGTTACTGTGACTACTTCAAGTTTCTACTTACAGGGTTTTCCTGAGCTCATTTCTAACAGTGGATAGCCAAATCCGTGTTCTCAAATATGTATCCATCTTACCTCTCCTGAACAGAAAACATAAATTCTTAATCTCCATGTTCACTCCTTTCATAGGAATATTGTTGTTGCTGCTGTTGTATGAGCAAGCACAATTATGCAAACGGAATATCAACCCTTGTAGGAATAACCTTTCATGGATGGCAAAGTTCACTGGCACAATGCTATTTTTTCCCTGCCAGGAGCTAGATGCATCATGCCACCCAAAATTAAAGTCACCATAACACTCATCTGTAATAAGATGTGACAGCTGCCATGTTTTTAAGACTCAAAATGGAACTAGGGATCTCAAACTCGTCACTTGGATCTACCTGATTTGATAAAACTACTTCAGGGGACACCTGCCTTGGACCGAACACATCCTGGTTACTGGTAGCAGACATCAGAACAATACACGGGGTTGTAGTAAGAGGTGTGGGTACTCCGCAAGCATCTCTTCTGCCTCCAGGGAATTAAGGGGTTATTTTGGTGTGCCAGATTGTTTTTTTGTTGCGGAGTTGAGGATTTTAGAAACCAGTCTTTGACTAAAGATGTCAGTTGCTCCCAAGAGCCATGGCTTTTACCTACACTGTGTAAACACAATGCTGTTTGCTCTAGGGAATGACCTAGCAGAGGATGCCATTTTTCCCTAGTACAAGAACTCTTCAAGTCTAGTGCCCTGATAAATGCTGCACAGGTCAGAGGGTAGGGAGTTAGGAAGAATGAAGGGCTTTCTGCTCCCTGTCCTTCCACACAGCTCAGCACATGGACTGTGCTGAGTGCGGAAGGATAAGCAGGTTACCAGACAGGCTTTCAAAGGGGAGACCTGTGCAGGTACCCAAATATACTGGAGACAATGCATGGCAAAGGGCTACATCGTGATGAGTTTGAAGGGATACGTTAAAACATCAGGGCAATACAAAGAGCTTCTACACATGGTTCTGCCAGCAGCCATAAACCAGGCCCCCACCACCGTAAGATTTATTACCTCTGGCGCTCACCAGAATCATGCAAACATTTTCTTGTCAACTCCTCTGCTTCAGTTTCCCCACTGAAGAGCAAAGAGGAGATGACCATGGAGATACCAAATTCATCTTTGCAGAAAGCACCTTCTGAGCTTATCAGCATAAATAAAACAGCCAGTGTGACCAACAGGACCAAATAAACATAGAAAAGGAAAATAAAGCCACAACTCAATGAGTTCCCTAGGTTACATTCAGATCTGCCCAATATAGCCTGGAGCTGAAGAATCATAACTTTCATTTCAAAAGCATGAAGAGCTATTTAACCACCTGCTGTCCAAGGTTCCCAGGCCTTTGTTCCGTACATAAGCCACAAAGAGGAATCATCACAGTTCCATTGCAGGTGAGTAACAGCAGGATCACCAGTGGGGGAGTCTCCTACTTTCACTGTGACTCCAGGGCCAGCCACAGCATGAGGGTCTGCACAAGCTGCCTGCTGACAGTGCTGCCTGGGCTGCAGTGTACCAGTGTGCAATACAAACGAGCCAGCAGCCCCGTTGGTCATCATCTGTGCTTGCCAGCAATCACCTTCCTCTTCTACCATGTCGGCTCAGCAGCATCCTAACAAAGAAAGAGAGAAACCCTTCCCTTCCTTCTGCCACATGCTCACCTCACCTTCAATCCCCTAACATTGATAGAAAGGATTAAAGAGAGTGCTTCTTAAAATAAAATGGATATAGGATTCAAAACCAATTACCAAAGCATAATCTTGCTCAGATGGGCATGCTAAGAATAATTACTATCCACAAGATGAATGCCTGTTGGAGACACATTACGGAGGACTGCATAATTAAATATAGCAACCAATCTTCATTTATCTACCAAGCAATTCACATTTTAAAGCTCACCTGCATGTGTTTGGGCAAAAGCCACTTGTGAGTTTTCACAGCAGTTGAAAGTTTGGAGAACGGGAAAAAAAAAATAGCAGGAAAAATAGTCAGTTTGTCACCAGTAAAATGCAGGGGACAGTAAAATCCTGCTCTGGGTATTATTTACCCTTTAAAATAATACCCTTTAAAAGAAGTGAAAGCATCTTTGATGTCAGATTACACTTGGCCCAAACAAAAATTGTTTCTAGAAAGAACACAGTGATGCACCAGGCTCTTCCCTTGCCAGGTGTCACCCAACATTGCTTACAACCCAGCTCTCCTGATCCATGGATGCTCTTTCAAAACTCTGCCAAATGGAGTTGTCCCAGAAGCATGTTGCCCTGATTCACGATAACTACCATGTTGCAGGACAGGTGAAGTAGAATCTAGAGAAGGATCTCCAGCAGCAAAACAAGATGCAGAAACCTACCTTCTTATTGAATGTGGTCCCAGGCAATGACAGATCAACCTTCTAGAGAAACTGGCGGTCTCCAAAGATAAGAACAACTGTCCTCTGTATGTCTCATTACTATTTCACAAACATGTATTCCATCCCTAGCAGTCAATTTCCAGGTGTTTGAAAGATGCAAGTATGGATGTTTGGTTGGGAGATATTGGCATTAATCAAATACTCCCATGCAAAAAAAAAAAAGAGAGAGTCCCAATGGGAATATCAGAACAGCAATGTTCATTTTATTAACTGATTTATACAAACACAATTAGTAGCTGAAAAGGACAACTATATACTCCTTCCCATAAATAAAGTATTTATCTGCCTTCTCCTTTAGTGAAGAAAAAAAAATATAAAGCAGCTTTAAAATTTGGAGGCCAGATGTATTTTTTTGGATAACATTCTCTGGGCAGAAACCCAGGAATGGATGTATGTAAATGGAAAGAGTTTCAAAGCCACCTACCTAATACAGATGTCCAATTAATGAGTGTTGGTCTTCAGCTGAAATGTGCAGCTTTGACAATCTCAATCAAATTGTTCCAACTTTTCCTACATCTATCTCCTAAAACACTTTTCTTCTTAAAATCCATGTTACCCCGTCCCCAAGAGATTCGTTTTCTCAGCAGCACCTTCTCTACAGCCATCCGACTATACAGAATCTGTTGCACGTGACCCCTGCAACCAACCACACAACTTGAGCAATAAGCACTGAATATCAAACATGCAAAAAACTTTTACTATTGGCAACCTGTAAAAGAATCAGAGGCTGTCCTTTGAAAACTGGCCATCAGGGGAGTAAGACAGCATTAAATCCTTGCGGACATTAACTGAAAGGATGAAGCTTTATTGCACTCGACTGGAGGTTTGGAAGCAGAGGTGAGGCTTTGGGGGCCTTTCTACAATAAATGCTTTTGATGAGTCCATGATTAACTTTGTATTGAGAAAAATACAGGTACAGATGTGCTTTGTCCTTAAGATACCTAGGATGCTTATATTAATAATGCAACTTTCCACTTCTGCAAGAGTCTGAATGCAATGACTTACACATTGCTCAGGTGAGTGAACATTACCACCTCCTGATTGCCAATGAGAAAAGCAGAGAAACCCCAGATTTTTTCCTGAGTTTTGCCCCTCATCTGAAGAGTCTCCTCAGTCTATACCAACTACAAGAGGCCAGGAATGAAGCATTTAGACCCTATTTCCAATGAAAATGCTTCAAGCCTGAATATCCGGTAAGAGTAGATGGATACTGAACTGTAATCTTTTCCATATTAAAAGTAGTCCTTCAAGTTGTTGGAAAATATCCATATTTCCCTGCTGGGGGATTATGGAATCACCTGTATAGCATCTGAGCTCTTGTACCTCACAGAGTCTCACCTCTTAGTCCAACTGCAAGGCAGGAGAAGACCCACAGGGTCCTACAGATTACATGGCTCAAGTCTTTATAATCTCTTTATAAGAGACTAGTGCTAAGAAAAAAAATGCACATTTGCAATATGTCAATGGACAGAAAGAAAAACATCTTCACAGTGCAATAAATACCCCATCTGATTCACTTTCTTTCACACATAACCTCTGGTAAAATGACATGGTGAAGAATATTGTCTATATTTTGTCTACAAAAAAGGCATTTGAAACCATCTCCACCCCGTCACATAGTTCTTCTTCTTCTAGATTATTGGCATTTCGACACAAGCTAATTCAAAAACATTGAAAGCAACCTTCTGTTTAATGAAAACTACCATCACCCTGACTGTTGCATAACCAACGGCTTCTAAGAAGGAAAATAATAAGAGGGAGTTGTATTCCTAAAATCTGTCTATATATAGTATAGACAGGGAAAACCACAGACAAAGAAATCTGAGACAGATCTTAGCTACACTGTGTTAGGGTCCTCCAATCAATCCAACAGTTTTATTTTCAATTCATCGACCAAAAATCAGGTTTTAATCATGTTGTGTACTGAGGAACAATAATTTGGGCAAAATCACAGAATAAAAACAATTAAGTGTTCCAAAGTATATTCTTTGCAAGTAAGACTAAAATAATTGGGTATACAATTTGGCAAAGCAAGGACTAGGGGGCTATATAATAATCATCAGAATGTTAAAGGTCTAAAAGTTTGATCCAATTCCTTCTGGATTCAGCCACACAAAACATCCTATTTGCCTCTTCAAAATGGATGCAAAAATTGGAACAAGAAAAAGGCCAGATGTCAGTAAAATCCTGTAACTTGCAGAATCATGAGTAGTGCTGGTTGGAGATACTTCATCAGTATGTCTAGGTGGACAAAGAAACTGAAACATCACTTCACTTTCTTGTCAGACAGAAAATTCAAGTTCAGGCCAACTCTGACAAGCCATGAAACTTGCTCCCAAAGAAAGTGATGGAAGGCTCATTACTCAAATGCAACAAAACCTGACCAGTCACATTACACCTGTGCACCACAAAGAGGAGACAAACATGCCGAGAAGAAGCTATTATCTGCAGAACGATCTGTCAAACTGGTCTCTCATTTGGGCCCTCCCTCAGCACACAGTATCAGACTTGGCAGCCCCAGAGCTTGCTTGCATGCCACAGCAATCAGGCTGCAGACGTCGCAGCATCAGTTCCCTAATTTCAGCAAAGTCAAATGAAGTGAGGGACATCTCATAATTTGCTTCATAAAAAAGGACACTGATGGAATAAAGTCATGTTTGCAGAATGTAAACACAGATTTCATAGCACCAAGCCTTCATTTTTATCATATCACATAGCTCTTGCTTTCTGAAGGGAACTCTGAGGAAGGATAACAACATACATTTAGGTTGTTAAGATTTGCTGCAGCTTTGGATTTATGATGGCAAACCATTTTTTCCCTAAACTACTTACAACAAATGTTGCTAGGCAGAAAAAGCCAATATAAACACTTGTAAATGCTCTACCGAGAGGCAGAAAGGTAGAAGGCGACTAGTGCTGAAATGACTAGATGAGGTTTTGATTTTAAAACGCTATAAACAACATAACAAGTATTTAATGGCAGGGAATCAAAGACAGCTTTTTTCTCTTTAACGTATGGGGATCTGCAATCCAATACAAATCTAAATTGTGCCTTATTTTGTGCAGTGTGCAACCTACCGCTACACCTGAAAATAAATTAGAGAAGTAAATAACACGGTTGCAAAGCTAAAATAAAATATCCTAGTCCAGGAAGAGACATTAAAACACCTGTACAAAGGGCAGAGAGCTATTTTCAGGTAACTAATAACATGAAGACATGCAAGCCAGTTGTTCCAAAATGCAGAGCCAGTCTACTGTGCCAGAACAGTCAGACCAGCCAAAATCATGCCTTTGCAAAATAGTATTTTAGTTCTTTCTGTAGAAAAGCTGTGTGCTGTATCTGCACACCCCTGATCTTACACTCACAGCAAATAAAATCCTCCAGTATGAATCCACTGTTCACCATCTCCTATTTCAGTCCATAACAGAGGAACAAAGCCATGGGATTTGCACTTTTTGATTTTTCTCCCCTTGGACCAAGAGGAATTTTTTCAGGAGGCGCAATCAAAGGAGCTGGGCACCTCACTCTGAGCAGTACAGTGCCTTTAACCGTACAGCTGCCCTTAACCCTGACAAGACAGACAGGAATTTCATCTGCAGGGACCTTCTTTATTGCAATGCTGATGCAGTACCCTGAGCACCTGTCAGTCCAGGTACTAAACACCTTCATTCCTAGCTGGTGAGGAGGAGTTGGGGACACTCAGCACTGCAGTTTTATAACAGCTCCCATGTGATGCGAAGACTGCACCTAGTTTGCAGGTGCACCCACACAGTAAGTCCAAAAGCACCCATCCAGGAAGACAGTCATCAGCCATGAAACCTTTGGCAGAACTGAAAGGGAAAGAAAGCCTTCTCAATCCTCAGTCTCGAGGAGAAAAATTCCCTGATTTTGAGGGTCCTTTAAAGACCAAAAAAACCAACTCAGAAATAGAGATCTGTGTGAATCAGATGGTGCTTTATTTGATCGCCCTGAATTATATGCTCTCAGCTCTTTTTGCAAATAATTATAATGCCATGAAACAGAAAGTGAGGAACAAGTGCTCCAGGAATTCGTTTTCATCAACAAGGAATCATGACTGCAATTTGAAATTACACAGGTGCTGCTGAGGCTCTCAGACATGTAGCAAAACCAGCCTGTCTTTCAGCATCGCTGAATTTGGCCAACTCAGCCCAGAGTCCATTTGCTGCAGCATCAAAAATGAAATATGGTTCTAGCTGCAATGCAAATCAGATCACATAATTGAAAGACTGTAAGTATTAGCAAAGACTGAATATGTTTCCAGCCAGGAAGCAATACTTCAAACTATACTATGGACTCAATGTAGAAATTATTGAGTAAGATTCTCTGGCTGGCACTACACAACTACATTATTATCATTACTACTTCTCTGCACTTCAAATCTGTGAAGATGAGGACATGTGGAGCTACACTTCCATGAAAAGCACCCTCTTGAGACTTCCCTTCCCATGTGGAAAATAAGAATTTTGAGGACATTGGGTTTGGTGCAATGTAACAAAAAGAATCACCCAAACCAGCATCTCTAGAGAGTGGAAAAACCTGCTGCCTTATGAAAAACCTCTGGTGTTTGATCATGGTGTGAGTACCTGCCTAGGGAACTGGAGGGCCTTTCCACCCAGTCAACAAAGGTACAAGAACCAAAACCTGATAAAGTGAGGTTAGACAAGTCTGGGCAAGAGGGTACTTTGTTCTATTTTGAGTGTTGGGTTTTTCTAAAACAGGAAGGCCAATTGTTCCAGCAAAAAAGACTCCATCCCTCCCACAGGCAAGACTAACTAGAACAAGCAACTACCACCTAGGGCTGTCTAACCTAAAGTACCCAAAGCCTTTTAAAATGGAGACTTCCCACCTTCCCAAGCAATCCATGTGCAGCTTTAGGGAGGTTTTTCCTAAAACCTGCCTCTGCACTACTTCAGATTAGGAGAACAGATAATGAGGGCAGAAGGTGGTGTGTATATATACTTAGAGAACTGTTGTAAGAACAGTGTCCAACTGTTTTTTCCTTAACTGACATACCGTGGCCTGGCACCTCTTTACTAAAGTTAGCTCCACTTACAGATTTTACTGCAGTATTTGTAGCCACACCAAGGCACACTTCATAGGTGATGTCATTTACCACCAGAGAAGGCCTCATTTCTCATTCAGCAGAACACCATAGCTATCGACCGGTTCCAAGTCCCGAGTCTTGCACATTTCTTTAAGACTATCTATCACCTCCAGAAGACCGCACGTGCGTTATGCATTGTTGGAGGTTTTGGGAGGAAAACCCTGCCTGAGCTCTGCAGCACAGCATCTGCACACACAAGCCAGAGCCCTGCCTTGGCATCCAGCCCAAGCAGCAGCTCTTACCAGCTTCTCCTGAGGCACAGATTTCCACAGGGCTGTCCCAGGGTTTGCTTAGGGGAGTTTCTTGGCTAAGTACCTGATACGTGAAGACATATTTCCCTTCATTACTTTTACAAGGCCTGACACAACGTCTGGAAAAGTGCCTGAAAATACTCTGACCTCCTTAGAATTTGGATCCTACTTTAGTGACCTATGTCTAAATAGGTTCCTCTACGTATTTCCTCTGTCCAGGTTAAATAATCATTGTACAATCACTAACCATGCACAAATCCTGCACATCTCTTCTACCAATATTCCTCTGCCCTTCTGAGAAGTGTTTGCAGCTCAAGTGAACCTGAGCTCTTTGCTTTGTATCATCAACAGTGAATTACTGAGCACGAATCCTTCAAGGATGTACACACAGCCATAACCTGTGAGCCTCCTCCTGATACATGGGCACAGTTTTACAGATAAATTTAATAGGAGGCCAAGGAAATTTTTGGGGTCTGGATGGCTTGTGCTCACACTCATTTTCTACTACTTCTGGAACCACAGGAAAGGTAAAGTAGTGTTTAAACAAAGTCCTTTGCACTGGGCTAATTTTTTTTTCAAAAGCTGAAACCAGAGTTGACCTTCTCACATTTTTTTTTCTTGTGCCTATTCCCAAGATCCCTTGCAGATTCTTGCCAAGGACCAAGGTGAAAGTTCAGACATACAGAAGGAAATCAATGTACTTCTGACTTCAATCAGCCCTGAAGTATATCCTCAGGTTTGTTGCTCAGAAACAAAAAGGTTTTTGGGAAGCATCCAGTCTGTAAGATTCTAACCAGATATTTTTCTGGATCATTTGTCCACAACGAGAGTTCCAGATTATAAGAAGCAGGACAGAGAGGGAGGTTAAAAACACACTCCAAAATAATCACAACAATATATTTTTCCTTGTCCTAAGTAGACAGAGGCCCTGGGACAAATTCCAAAGGGGAACCAAGTGCAACTCATGTTTTTCCTGGCCCTTTCACCTACATGTTTCTTAACTGTCACAGTATTCTGAACTCTGCTTATGTTCCAATATGTCACCAACGATGCCACCATTCTATCCAGGTGTATGCCATCCCCTGGGAATTTATATGCATTGCAGATCATGGCTTACGCAGCCAAAACCAGAATTATGGAAGTGAAGCAACAATGAGCAGAGACCAATACGTCAGCACTGATCATCTCCGCTCCACACATTCATTTTCCATACAGAGATCTGGAAAATCTCCTTCACACGCTGGACTGTAGCCACCATCCTTGGCTGTGTGGGCCACACATCACTGCACACCTTCCTGACCAGGCACAAACAACAGATGGTTTAGAAGAGATGTATGTGCTGCCCACACTCAAGTTTGGAAGAGCAAAACAGTCTCTAGAAAACCATAGCCATTCTGTGGAGCAGTCAGGCCTCCTCGTTCTGCACCCTAAGCCAGCACAAACAGCAAAGGCTCCACACCTCTGAGCTTCTTAGCACAAAGCAGTCATAACATTCAGAATCATGATATTAAGACCACTTTATGCAACACTTGTAAAGGGAAATCCCATGCCTCCCCATCTTGTTTGCAACACTCTGTCTTGAGAACTCTTAATCACATGAAGAAAAATAAAACCAAGTAAACAAATGCCTCACTCTCCAGCTGGCCTTTGGAAAGCTTTTAAGTCACCACGTTAACTGAAATTCATTGAATCCATTAAACCCACTTTTCCTCAAAGCCAGCTCTCTCCCTGAATGCCCCTACTGTTTCAAATGGCAAGGAGAGACAGTGGTAGGAACTATTTATGCCTCTGTTTGAAGGTGATTCTACACTACCTGATTTGTAATTCAGATCCATCCATCACAATCAGGTACACAACACTGGTCCCTCAAACCACACGTTCCCAGCAGCCTGACCACTTGTTGTCAAATTCCCTCCCTCCACTCACAAAGGCACCTTATGCTAACTTTAGAGCAGCACTTTCCAAGATCAATGATAATTGACTGATTAAGTATGCCTAATGCTGCCAGAATGTGAGCTGATTGTGTAATGGTGCTAATTAGTAACTGCCAGAGCTCATTCCAATTATTAACCTTTATGAATGTCATTTTTAAAGATAAGAGTTTGCAACACAGCCTACTGCAGCATTTGTAATGGGTTTTGTCACACAGGATGAGAGGGAAAGCAGTGACCACTGAAGCTGAGATAAAGGTAGCACAAGAAAGAAGCCCTAGGAGCAAAGGATTTACCTTTGCTTCCTGCAAGTGATACAGACACTTCAACAACAGAAAGGTGGAGTGTCTGCACTGAAGACTTCAAGAACGCATTTTTCCACGAGGCCTGAGCTACCCAGCAATGCCACCGCCAAGCATGCCTCAAAAGCAGTACAAGTACCAAATCAATTGCCTGATTTGCCAAATGGGCACGCTTGCAAAGTGCCACATCCAGCAACACTCTGGAAGCAGAGAGACATGAGAACAAGTTTGTTGTTGCATACCAAGGAAAAATACTATTCCCATGTCTGCACAGTAACAACCCTTGATTCTTCTGATACGCTGTGCAATAGAGGCCATATTGTGATGGAACCAGAATCACCATGGTGCATGCACCCTGCTTGGATCAGATATAGCTAAATGTCATCATTTAGCCAACTAAGCTAGACCACAGCCTACTCACCTTCACCCTATCTGTCCCTCAAACCAACCACATGCACTGTCACTGTATAAAAAGAGCATTTCCAAAGAGGAAGTGTATCTCCCACCACATAGAAGGGCCATGTCCTGTTACATAGACAGACGTGCTCATCACCATTAACATGGCACAGGACCAGATAGGAACTTCTCAGGTGGTGGGACTAACACCCCTCTGACCCTATGAAGAGGTAGCATTGATACAGACCACCCTCCAAATCCTCAGAGGGTTAGATGGACCAACACAGTAACACAGTCTCCCCCCTGCCATGTACTTTTCCAGGAAAAAAAAAACCAAACCCAAACCCACACACCAAACACCCAAAGCTTACCTTGCTTTATTTCCCATGCCTTGCACAAAACAGAAAACACACACTTGTGGTACAAAGCTAAGATGTGCTGTGTTAACTCTGTATTCCTCATTGACATCCCTTTTGCCTTTATTGGTTACAGATAATAGAACCAATGAGATTTTAATCTTCCATGGGACATTTATTCTCTACTCTGCTAGGGGCACACTGAATGATGTACCATGGCCCACTGCTTAGTCTGTAGCTTTAACTACTCCATGGCAATAAACCATTATATCTGAAACCTTAGGTTTTAACAGACGATCTTACTGCCTTGGCTTTCCTCAGCCACACTTACAGCCACAAGTAACCCAAGGAAAGGACAAGTCCTCCCACACACTGGCTTTACAGAAACCTGTGTCTGGGACATGTCAAGGTCAACAGTGTGTCTGTAATCCCTGAAGTAATTACACAAGACCCACAGATGGATCACAGTGGGCTGAAGTCCTCAGGGAACTCATACATCCCTTGGTGCTGATGAAAGTTGTACGATTCTCCTGTTCTCACACCAGGCCCTGGAACCCATTCCCTGTGTTCAGGCTACTATTCCCCACGCTGTTCCTGACTTCTGCTTTGAAGCTGCTGCTTGCTCTTCCCCCTCCAAGGCCAATAATCAACAACCAGACTTCCTTCTTAATGTTAATGACTATTACAGTTTCTAACTTTTCAGAGAGGTGCAAGAGGACCAACACTTAGTGCTTTTCTCTTTCCACAGGGCTTGATTACTCCTTGTGAGCCTCAGACCCCCATAAGGCCTGAACCCACATCCCAGCGGGACTCTTCCTTTCTGTGTACCTCTCCCCAGGTGGCTTTCAAACCATTAAAATACCATGGGACATGGCAGTAACCATAGATGGTATTAGTCCCAGTTTATTGCTTGCCGGCCCCACCCCTCTGCACAGCACAGCGTAATGAACTCAGACCCCAAGATACACGAGTCCATGCAAGACCCTGTGAAGTGAAGGTACACAGCTGAGCTGCACACATCCATTCAACCCAGCTAACTCTGCTGTGAAGCCCCAGACTCCTGGCAGTAGTTACAGTTGCATCTTAAACGCAGCATAACTGACTCAGGGAAGTTCACAGTGTAACCCCTCACCCCCAGGCAAACCTACTACCTGACCCAGTGGTAAGGCTTGGCAATAATGGTTCTATTAACTCATCTTCCTGGAACCAGTCTCCTATTACCATCTTCCTCATGATCCTGTGAGATAGACTACAAGATCCATAAAAGAAAACGTAACAGCTGAGTTACAGATGCCACACAATATTCCTAGATGTATCACAGGATAATATCCCTCAACTATTCCAATACAGCACCGTATTTGCATCCCTGACCAGACTTGCCGGCTGCTGAATGCCCAGCTCCTGCAGATAGCCCGTTGCTAGACTCAGGCATCTGGACAGTAAGCTTCAGAGATAACTGGAAATGAGCAACTACTAATATTTACAGAGGCAATTCTCTAAAGTAACTGGCCATCAAAGACCCAGAAACAAGCCCTAATAATCTGGTTAGAGAAGGGTCTCACTAACCTTTTACAGTTTTCATTCAGAGGAAGAACTCCTACCTGTAAAAAAGCACTAGCTTCCCATGATCAAATAGTTTACAGTAGTTTTCATTTTTACTTGGCCAGCTTTATACCATAAAAGAACAAGCCGACAGATTTTACAGATGAAGAACATGTGGTAAGTAAATAAATCAAAGGCTACCTTTCCAGGCTGGGGGAATGTAGTCCTTTGTAAATATTATTTGGAGAAGTGAGCGCTTGATATTGGGCACTTATTAACTTCATTGGAAGCCTAATGAATGTACCACAGAGATAATGAGAGAGACAGGCCAAACTACAAGAAAGATGGAAGGATTTCTTGCACATTTTTTAACAGTGTTTCTCCATCCTTCAGATTATTTATAGCCATTATAAAATGTCAGTGCATTTGGGAAAAAAAAAAACCCACAACATAATAAAACACCAATATAAACAGACACAACCCATGTTAAAGTACTAAATTCTACCAGCCACTGTACAAAGCATCAAAGATTTATTTGACTTGGTCTCAAGCCTAATTGGAAAGACAAGTCAAGGGAGGAGGGAGAGGGGAAGAGAAAGGAAAAGAACAGCTCACTCAAAGAGAAACAAATCATGTAAGGTGATGTAAAGCCCAGGTTTAGTGTGGATAAGGGAACCACACCCCACAGCAAGCCGTGATGTGGCACCAACACAGAAACTGCTCAGTGTGAGAACCTGTTGGCTCCTGATCCAGCCCTGACTGCCTGGAGAGTAAGTGGCAGTGTCTATCTCTATCTAACTGACCAGAGGCCAAGGGACCTTCTGAGCACCATGAAGTCTTTGCATGTAATACAATTCTTGACAGGTTTGGGGTTTTTTTGCCTCTGGGAACTCACCTGGACTCCACTTTAACACATGTGAAATTTACCTACCAAAACATCCTCCAGCAAGAAGATACACAGATTAACTACACGTTGTCCCAAGAACCAAATTCTCCTACTCATTCTGAAGCTTTGTCCAATGCTCCTTTAGTCTTCGCAGAATGGTTGAGGTTGGAAAGGATGTCTGGAGCTCACCTCGTCCAACCACCTGCTCAAGCAGGTCCACCAAAAGCCAGCTGGCCAGAACCAGTCCAGATGGCCTTTGAATGTCTCAAAGGATGGAGACTCCACAACCCCCCTGGGTAACCTGTGCCAGTGCTCAGTCACCTGCACAGTAAAAGAGTTTTCCTGATATTCAGAGGGAAGCTCCTAAATTTCTGTTTGTGCCTATTCATTGTATCTTGTCCTGCCACTGGGCAACACTGAAAAGAGCCTGGCTCCACCTTCTCTGTAGCCTCCCTGCAGGTATTTGCACACATTGATGAGAACTGCCTCCTGCACCTTCTCTTCTCCAGGCTGAACAGTCCCAGCTATCTCAGCCTGTCCTCGTATGAGAGATGCTCCACCCATTTGCTTTACTAAAGAACCTATCCGCACCACACCCTTCTGTAAGAATTTTGTCATAGTCTTTTCTGGGCATCTCTTTTCAGGCTTTCCACATCCTGCTAAATCAGATCTAGTATAAAAGTTCTTATGTAATTTATTATGAAAGTTCATATTTTGCAATTATCTATTTGCCTATTTATAAATTAATGTGTAGTTTTCATTAATACTGGCACATATCCACACTGAATGCATCCGCTACTAATCTGTGCCAACGAAACTCCTCTGCACAGTAAAGAGTGATCAGAAAAAGACATTAGTAAGGCCAAAACAAATTCATCTTTAAGTGTGGCTTCCTGCAGAAAGTTTTGCAGTCGGCATCCAAATCTAATTAGAATGTAAGATGAGATAACTCAACAAAAGGAGCAGCTCTCTAATGAGAGCAATGGAACTGCTGCTCCAAATGATAAAGAAGAGATGGAATAGCCAATTCCTGTTAACAGATGCAGCTCTGCTGATGCAGCAACAGTCACAACACCCACAGGATCTGCAACAGCAGGTTCTTGGCTACAAACTCCCTCCTGAATGCTGCCTTGCTACTTTTCTAAATAAGTAGGCAAAGCACTACAAACACAGTTTACCTGCCATCCCTGACAAGATGACTTCATAGTGACTGTGATGCTTCAAAAACACGTTCAACTTTGGCAAAGCTTCCTCTGACCTTCTCCACCAAAGCGCCAGGACTAAATGCGTGGGAACATGACAGGAGCCCAAAATTCTTTTCTGATGAGACAGCATGTCTCCCTTCCTAAGGCGTTCATAATCAAAGAAATTCCTTTTCAGGGACAGAAATACTATATTAAGTATAGCGTACAGAACCAGCAAAAGATGAGACAAGCATATGCTTCCAGCTCTGCAAACTACTTTCTTTTTCCAAAACAAATTTCATTAATTCACACTGAGATCCTCATGACTGTATCAACACCAGAAAAATCTTTCGGCATTAAATTCCTTAGATTTCCCATTCTATCATCTAGTTTTCTGGAACAGAAAGACTAGAAATCTGAACAGGTTTGTTTCCATTGTTAGGATGATCAAACCCAGTTGAATGCCTGAAAGAACTGTCTGGAAAAATAAATTATGTCAGAGGTTCTTTTTATTTATTTTTTTTTTTTAATCTACTGTTTCAAAGTACACCTGTAGTCCAATAAAATAGCTTTACTAAGAAAATGTGATAGTATCCAAGATAGCCACCAGTTGGGCAATGGATGGACAACCTACCTGTGGTGTAGACAACTCAACTGCCTTGGTTGAAGAAGACAGCCACAGTGTGTGGCCATAGGTGTATTGCCTGCTAACCTGCCACAGAATGTTCTGGGGAAAGTATAAGAAAGAGATAAAAGACAGAGTGATTCTTTCCATGGTCTCTCCTCCAGCTCTCTTGACTTAGAGAACTCCAAATCCCAAAACGACTAATACACCATGGCGTATCATGTCTCCAGCACAATCCCAGCTATTCCATTAGAACACCTACGGCACAAATATCCTGTTGCTGAAGAACAGAAAACAAAAACCGGATGATGTTTCTGCAACACTGATCCAAAAGCTGTAGACCTGTCTGTTCCCTGAATGTCATATCATAAAATAATTAGCGTAAGCCAAAGGCTACAGCCACACTATCACGTTTAACAGCCACCAGCAGAAATATCCTCCATTAATTCACTGAATGCCCTTTTGAAATCCATTTACACTTTTATTATTTCTGCCTCACAACATCCTGTAGCAATGAGTTACACAATTTAATTACTTGCAGAATAAAAAAGCACTTCCCTTTATACTTATTCAGAGCAAGGGCTTGAACTTGGATCTTCCACACATAAGATTAGTATCGTTCTCTCCCTGGAGAGATTCTCAGTCTCTCCTGTTGGAGCACTTTCATGGAGTATAAATAATTCAACAGTTACAAGGGAGAGAGGAACAGAGAAATGTCTGGTTGGGGTTGTTACCTGAAACATGGAAAAGCAAACAGAGTTTGCTTTTGCCCTCACTATGTTTTAACTGGAATTCCATCTTTTTCCTAACAACATTCCCTCAAAAAGTTTGGAATTTCATAAATGCCTCTCCGACTCCAGAAAGAAAACAAGATGCATCCAAAAATGCCCATGACTACTTACTAACAGGAACATCCCACTAAACCAGTGATCAGTGAGATCAAAGCTGATGTACAAGCACATGACCGTTACAGACCTATTTAGGGAACACACTCCTCACGCAAGCGTATCTGCTGCACGCGTCGCTGGTGACCAGCCTGGTCGTCCCACAGCCACATGTCTGGAAGTCGACATATTCAGCCAAGCAGCCCCACTTTCCAGCTGCAAAAGATCTGTGGACTGACATGCAACACCCCCACCCAATCGAGATTCTGGGGCAGAACATAGTCAAAGCCAAGACTTACCTCTGTCTTCAGAGAATCACAGATATGAATAAAGCACTCTGAATATTGGTAAAAGTTTTTAATTAACAGCCTAGCTAAAACTCCATTACAATCTGCAGTTCTGTTTTTATTAATTCTCTCCAATTCAGCAGGAATTCCACCAAGGAATAGGGATGAGCAGATGCAGGGGGAAGCACATTAATAAATCATAAGTGTCATTAAAATTTGTAAACTAATATCTTCTGGGAAGTCTTGGCAATTAGTCTCAGAGCTTTCTTGGCAAACAAAAAATTAATAAATCCAAAAGGTCCCCTGTCTGGTGATATCCCCGCCCCCACAGGAAGGTCATTGATGGAGCAATTAAGCAACACAACAAATGGACCAGCCAGAAGGCTGGTTCACAAAAGACAAATGAGCTTCATGAAACAAGATGACTAAGGCATCTTAATAAGCAAAGGTGGGAATTCTATCCACATACTACCCCAAGACACATACAAAGACTTTTAGACTTAGATTCGCTGGGTTGCGGCCTTTCATATGATTTTGCATTGCTCCCCTTGGTCCCCTCCATCTCTGAGGCAACATCAGTGTGATTGGTCGTTAAAGCAAGGGACCATTAGAAAGTAGAGGTGTGAACCTTAGTATTCCCTTGTGCAAAAATACTATTGGATATAATAGGGCTAGGAAAGCACATGGATACAAATGAAACCTCTCAAGAAGTTAGTCATATACTTAAAGAATTAAATAAGGAATGAGGTCTTATTTTTCTTACCATTACTGAGTTTACCTAACTATAAAACACAGCCCTGAATTTACAACAAGCCTATTAATTTTCATGATTGCTTCCAAAACCAAAGATTTAAAACAGTCTTATGTTATTCATTTTCTGCAATGACAGCGTCTCCTTCCATTCTGTACTGCAAAGAATGGCCACGGGAATGGAGCACCTCTCTTATGAGGAAAGGCTGAGAGAGCTGGGTCTGTTTAGCCTGGAGAAGACTGAGAGGGGAACTCATCAATGTTTACAAATGTCTAAAGGGCAGATGTCAAGAGGATGGGTCTGACTCTTTTCAGTGGTGCCCAGCAACAGGACAAGGGGCAACGGGCACAAATTAGAGCACAGGAAGTCCCACCTGTGCTTGAGGAAAAAATTCTTTACCCTGAGGGTAATGGAGCACTCTGAGGGGAACAGACTGCCCAGAGAGGTTATGGAGTCTCCTTCTCTGGAGATATTCAAAACCCACCTGGATGCATTCCTGTCCAACCTGTTCTAAGTGAACCTGCTTTGGCAGAAGGTTGGACTAGATGATCTCCAAAGGTCCCTTCCAACCCTGACCATTCTGTGATTCACATCCACCCACACAGACCAAGCAAATCAAAACAATCCCTTGCGGACCTTCCCTGAAGCTCACAATAAAAGATCTGCTTAGGTCTCTGAGAGGCCACAACTGGAAGGATAACGAATCACCTCAAACCAGAAAAGCATTTTGAATCAGGTCATAATTAGTCACTTCAAATGGCTTCATTTATATAGTGGGATACGGTGATCAATAGTTATCACCATCTGATAACGATAACCAGCAACTTCTCACATTCTTGTCACAGATACCCCCTAAACAAGGAAGCTTGGCCACCCCCTTATTGCTCTTAATAGTTATGAAAGAGCACAGAACAACCACGCTATGTACAGCCTTCTGTGAACACTAACAAGCCTGCAGTGTAACTTAATGCAATGCCCTTTCGCCATTAATTTCTCTCCTGGCTGATGCTCAACAACTCTTTTCACCTGTAAAGCTTTCTCTCTCGCTCCTCTATGAATTAGGACCCATTTTCTGATGCCTGCTGCAACTCTTGCGCAGCTGGACAAACACAAATGTCAGGAGCCTCTGACAAACCTGGTATACCAGCCTGAGCAAGTGAACAAGACCTGTTTCTCAAAAATAAGCAGGAATTTATCCATGAGATTAAAGAAGAAATTTTCACTTGGCTCAAGAATGCTGCGTTTTCCACTTTTCACAGCTAGTGACTACCTATCTCTTTGGGCCAAGGAACTTCTCTTTATTAAATGGCCACGATCTTCACTTGGCAGCAGGTAGCTCAGGAATGGGCCAACATGCTGCTACAGTGCATCTCCCGGATAGTCCAACTGCAGCTCTCATGCCAAGATGTCATCTGTGACTGACAGCCACACTGTACTAAGCCAGGGTAAACTGAATCACCCACCGTGGGGAAAAGACAGATCAGCAAGAATACTAGCGGTTAAGAACTGCATTATTCTGGGATGCTGCTGAAGGCCCACACTAATGGCAACTGAGGGTGTTAGGAGCCCTGAGGAACGACTCTCATCTCACACTGCAGTCAGCTGCTGCAGTTCCCCATTCCCTTAGTTCTTCAGCAAACACAGTCTGCACCTAGCAGCTCTCAACCACAAAGATTTAGACAGGTGGCTCACACAGCCTGAAAAACCAGCCATCACCAAGCACGGCTGTTTATACACTATAACAAACATCATCTGTTGACAACCTTTTGGGCACCCTGGTTTTCAAATCCAAGGGAAGTCATGGATGTGCTTGCACACCCAGCTGTCTCCTTTCCTCCATGTTCTGACTGCAAATATGAGAAACCCTTCTCCTCATCAGCACAGGATTTCTGCACTGTGCAGAGTTGTTGAAAAATGCCAGTTAAGATGCAATAACGGGAAGCATTACTATTTTGAAAACCACCTCAATTAATTTTATGCCTGAACAGAGTCCTCCAGAAATAAGATATATCTAAGATGCATGTTGTCAGCATAAAACTGAAAAACAATAAATATAATCAAATTGACAATACTGCAGGGAGATGTCAGATGGTCATGGTGGCTGTCTGGAGACTGCATTTCAATACAGCAAAATCCAGAAAAACTACAATGCCCCATTGCAAAACATGTGGAGCCTGACCAGTACTGAGCAAGAGGTTGTGGCACAAACCAAAAGCTGACATTCGCAGCATTGCCACTGGGATAGGAACACTTTTAAGGAAGGTCTGGCTGTGCCATGACCTATTTTAGGTTTAGCTTGTTACACAGAGGATGATATGGAAATCTGAGTCGGGCTTATGGAATCTCCTGATCCCTGCCTTCTTACTCACCTACCTTTTGAGGCAAGGAGACTAAGACTCAGTTCCTAAAGAGAAGTCATGGTATTTCACACCATATTCACACCTACAGAGCATCCCTATCTGAAGCCAGCTCCATGTGCAACACATGACCCTAAGGCACAGAAATCAGCGCAAGCTGTGAAACTTTGCAAAGGAAACAAATGCTAGAGGCACACTGAAACGTGCTGATGGTCTCTGGAGACTGTGGGAGGTATAGGAGGCAAGGACACAGGAGGAAAAGGCATAAAGCCCTGTGGAAATTGAAACAAAACAATGACAGAGCAATTCAAGACGTAAGGCAGCTTGCAATCAAGCTGAGAGGTTTTACTCCTCTCAGCTCCAAGCTAGGAGTTGCAGCTGTCTCTGTTCAAAAGTTAAGAGGTTGTGGTGTTTTTTTAACTCAACACAGAGTCTAAGACAACAGACCAACCTCTTCAGGCACAGCAGCCACAAGAGTAAAAAAATGCTTGGGGATTTTTGACTGCTGCCATGGAAACATAATTTCTTGGTTAATAAACAAGAAGGAATATATGTAAAAATTCCTTCATCAGCATTTGGGCCTCTTCGGCAGAAAGAGTCAGTCATGGTTTTGAGTATGGGTTAATGCCTGGGCCGGCATTATGTACCATTGGATAATTTAGCTGGGACCACAGCCAGAGGAGGGGAACTCCAGGGGACCCATCAAGGGTGGGTAAAACGGTAGCGGGTACTCAGAGCTGACACATGCAAGTGCTTGCACTTTGGAAGAAAATCTTAACTACTCCCCACTGCCTAATTAGCTGATGTGTTGCAGTCATGGCTATTGCATTGATCATAAATACTGCCCTGCTAACTTGTGCTTCTCCTGTGCTGAATCGCCCTGTTGTCTCTTTGTCTTCGCCTGAGATTGAAAGCTCCCCTGGGATGGAGGCTGTCTTTTCAGCTACTGCAATCCAAATAAATATAACTGTTCCTGAATACTAAAAAAGGCAACAGTGGCAAAACTTTTATTCCAGTTATCTTAGCAGAAATAACTGCTCAACCCACACTGGCTGAAAACAGCTGAAAACATTTTAAATATTACAATAGCATCTTTAAATACTTATCCAGAACGTCATGTTCACATAACTCTGTCTCAAAACTGTACCGCTTAAACAGTAGACAGGATTAGCAACACAGGAGGAAAAGTTCACGAGGCTCTTCCTTTGCTTGTGAAACCTGTGAAATCTAAAAGGCCCGCAGAATAAGAAAAGGAGTCCAACAGATTCCTCCTGTTTATTCACTCCCACAACACAAGAAGAAAATAACTGGACAGCAACAAGATTAACTAATGAAAGGACTTGCTGCCTACCACAGAACTCTCCGTATAATATATCTGAACACAACATACACCCGAAACCAAAACTCACTTATCACAATCACAGTTTGTATGGTCAGATCTAGAAGTGTTATGAACGCACAGTTTTGAAGAAATAAGCCATTGAATAGACTTTCCTTTCTCTCCTCCCAGTAAAATCTGTCTGAGATTGTCAACAGAAAATTAGGGGAAAAAAAAAATTCCCCAACCTTTCAACACCTGGTTGGGAATGGTGCCTTTTAGACACCATATTTTGCATATCTGACCCTGTCATTCTTGTCTGTTGAACAGATGCCTTCTTGGACTACAACAGCCTGGCCCCTGCTCTTCACAGAGAGAGTACATATTCCATAACAGATCACTCCTGTGTGCTTAGAGTTCACCATGGGCGATGAAGTTTGACGCAGAGACCTTGGCCTGCAGAGTGTTTGTGAAACAGAGGTGCTCCAACAGCACTTCAGATCAAACACACATAAATTTACAGATTAAGAGGTAGAAGTGTTTTCTTTTTGTTGATGAAGAAGTGGTGTTGGGGAGGGGTAGGGGGCAGAAATTCTACAGAAAACAAGTGACCAACCCTGAATCCAATTTTTACTTAAATCAGGCAGGATGTAGCTAGATTCCTA